>OY728126.1:1557772648-1559066219 GCA_963277665.1 Viscum album | reverse complement strand
TTGTGTGTGTTTGGGAGTTATTTGGTCATATATGATAGTATTTGGGTGATTCGCAAATTTTTACAAGTGAAAATAGTTTCAAAATAATATATGTATTCCCATGGTGGGGAGTACCCTATCACCAACTCCATTGTAAGACTGTTTTATTTGTGTAGGATGATTATTATCATGATTTTTGGGTATGGGGAATCTCTATTTAGGGGAGTTATGTATCAATTAGGATACTATCATTATAGGATGAGGTAAGCGTAGTTGTATAGGAAAAAGTAAATTCAAAAATAAATTTTGGATGTGTAGCTTGAGTTAATTAATGAGGTAACAAATGTTGTGTGGATGTTAGGGAATATTGCAGTTATTTGATGATAATTTAATTTTTTATACTTGAGAAGTGTCTATAATGAATTTATTTATAAATTTTATAAATCTTTAGTTGATCTTATCTTAAGTGTGAAACTGTAGATTTGATATCATCTATTAGGAGAGAATAAGTGTAAATGTTGTAGTATGTGACCATTTTCAATAGAATGATGACATCAACCATTGGATTTAGGAATAAAATTTTATGTTAGTTTTTTGTTTACCCTTAATTAAGACATAATCAATTGAAAATTAAGAGTTAATTTACACCATAATACATGGGTTTGTTTGTTTTTCACAAGAGGTCATCATAGTTGTTTACAAACTAGAATTGTTCATACATGATCAATCATAAGATAGTAGATTAAGGTTATAGGTTTCATTCAAGGAATAAAAGATGTGTAAAAGGACCAATTTGATATAATTTTAGAGACAATACATGTTCTATATTTTTGGTGTAGTTTTTAACAATAATAAAAAGTAGAAACCTAGGAATTAGAGATGACATCAAACACCTATGAATTTAGAAAATCACTATTAGTGTATAATCATTCTTCTCAAGGATATGTAGTAGTATGGTGGGTATTTTTTAATGAAACATAATATTACATGTCAACATAATAATAATAAATGATGGATTCTAATTTATCATTGTCCATGCGACTGGGACTTTTTTTTTGAATTTTGACTTAGCGAATGATTTCATGGATGTATTTAAGATATAGAAAAGGTAAATTTGATTGTATATTGATTTATATAAAATAACATAAACATTATTTTGACTTTTGGGTAATTCAAATGAATTTTTAGGGTTATAGATGAGTCATACGGGATCCTGGTGGTATAATAATAGGATTTTAATGGGGAGGAAGTGGACTTGTGTCATCAATATTTTCATGATAAACTATTTGAAAGTCTAACAGGACTCGATGTCCTACCAGACATTTAGTGGGGATCCACTAGGATTATTGTGGTTATGTGTGACCCCCAATTAATTTTGGTGAATTTGTATCATTTAGGGGTTCATTTTAACCCCTTTAGGTTTCTTCTTATCCAATCATATGAAAATATTGTATGAATAATTTCATAATCGTTTATTTACCATGTTTCTATTCCATAGATGCATGTTAGTTTGATAAAAATTATAAAATAGATTATGGTAGTCTATAACCTTTCACAATTGATTCGTATTTCTATAAATCATCCTTTGATGATGATTTATATAGGTTTTGGATTCAAGTGGGATTTTATATCATCATGGTGAAATAAATTTTCTATATTGGATACATTTCATTATATAGATATATATCACTAAAAATTGGTTATTACAAAATATTTATTACCTACCTCATGGAGGTAAGTCATTATGTGATATATTCTAAGGATTATTCATTATTTATGAAATTAAATAAAGAATTAGAATCCAAATTTATGTATTTTTCCATAGTAGAATATGGACCTTCTATAGAATTTTTTTCTTCAATTTCATGACGTTTTCATGATTTCACATCATTCCATTATTATTTTAGTTTCAGATGATTTTGAGATTAATTGTGTATTTTTTGATATAAACAATATATAATTGATATATTTTCATTATTGATGATACTGTGGTTTGAAGGCACTAATGATGGAAATAATGTGTATGTATGAATGTGATATGTCTTGAGGTAGGAATAAAATAATTCATTACATTGTGTTTAATGTGATTTGTGTTAAATATGGCTGGCGGGATTTGGTAATTGGGCTAGTTCAGTCAAAACCAATATTGGGAGGGTTCAAAATCAAGATATAAACGTTTATATCCTACTATTAATATTACTAGAGAAAAAATTTAATAACTGCATATTTTAGTTTATAGTTTTATAATAATAATTCTTCACTATGAGCCATGATATTGAAATTTTTTATAGACTCCAAATGGGTATTCTCATGTAATAAATTTGTAAGGGTCTCAAATGGTATATTATAAAAATCTAAGTGGGTTTATTAAGTAAAACAATTATTGATGGATCAATGATTTCATTATTATAAGGGATAATATAGGTGGGTTTTCAAGTTATATTTTGTAATACATGTGTTTCATAAAATATGTGAATTTTTGGGGTGTATAGATACTTATTATGGGATTCCTGATAGGCCCCATTGTATTCATGGTAAATAAATGACCATTAGAGGATTAATGAGTTTACCACCTTCTTAGTGGTTTAATATAGGTGGGCCAGTGAATTGTAAAATAAAATGGAAAACTAATGGGATATAAAATCAACATGGAGTTAATTTAATGGATTTTATTTGATAAGAAGTGGTTCTATAGGATTTTATGAGATGACATAAAAAGGCTGTGATGGTTAGATGGTTTTAAATAAAATTCATCTTGAGAGACAGAATTCGAGAATGAATAGATGTATGAAAATGTCCTAGAGAACTGGTGAGAAAGTATTGTGAATATGGAAATTTTCTTCAATTATCCTTGCTCTAACAACAACTGCATAGGATGAATGATTCATGGGATTCCATGATAGTTAGCAAGGGATAATATTAGTACATCAGTACATGGATTATATGATATTTCATTGTATATAACTGAGAAAAAGTTATGGTTTTCTAAGGTCGTGTGTTTTTTTATTATCTTATCCTTTGAAATAATTTACTAGGATGAGGGGTTGGAATAAAGTTGAATCATTGTATCACATAATGTGACAATGACATGTTTATTAGTCATTTCAGTGAGGAACTTTGTGAGATTATTTTACTATGAAAAGAGGCCTAATTTTGAACCAAAGCTCCCTATGATCTGATGTGACATGACAAATAGTTTAATATTATCTACCATATGAACCAATAATTTGATTAAATATTATGAAAAACGTAATCCCATGTGCAGTTTGAAACCCATTTGTGTAAAAAATTACTATGAAAAGGGGATAAAAACATATTTATTTGTACCCTATGGTATGTATATGATGATGAAAAAACTATAATCTAACATTTGAATAAAATTGTAGGTTTAATGAGGCAACCAATGAATTTTATGTGTGTGCATATATATATATACATTACATCATATAAGATTAATATTAAGTACATATCATTGAAATAATGTCTATAATAATAAATGATTAATATATTTGGAAACATTGAAACATAATCATCTAGATCATAAAAGATCTACATCTTATCCCACTAATTTCATTAAGATTTCCACACTTCATTGTCTTATCATACATAAAGACATTATTCATCTTATAAAGATAATGAAACATAATATGGGAGAGCATAGATGTCTAATAAGAGTAAATATGGGTGATATCAATCAATGAACATTTTTCATCATCATAACACGATCATAATATTTTAAAATCATTCCCAACAAATCATAGATCATAATAAGGAGACATAACAATGATATTGGATGTTAGTAATACATAAATCAGAAAGTAATCAAAGAAAATGATGCATTAAAAGTTTATATTATCATAAGATCATTACATAAAAGTGTTTCAAAAGGTGTTCCATAATCATAATAATAGAAATGTTCTGCCCATGCTAGACACCATGATATTCACCACATGTTAGGATTGTACTAACCACCTTTGTACCTACTTCAATATTGGTATTACCTACAACATACCCTTTTCATGATATGTGAAACCTGCCATTTACCATTTTATATAATAAAATATAAATATTTAAATAATTAATTAGAGTTAGATAACGTACCAACCAATTACAAAATCATAATCCTTTAATATTTATGCCATAATATGAGGAGAAAATTGATAATAATATAATAAAGTTACCCAAGGAAAAGAAAATTGGGTTTCATTAACATTTATTCCCTATAATTATAAAACATAAAAAAGGATAATAATTTAAATCTAGGATATATCCCTGATGAAACAATTTAATATCAAATGATGTTATCATTGATGAAAAATTATTTTTGAATACCAATAGAATATTTATTTTATAAAATATAATTTACTTTTTCAAATAAATTTTTTATATTATTAAAATTTAAAATTAATTGTGAAATAGTTTTGTTAGATAAAAGATAGAAATTTTTTAATGAATATTCAAAAACAATAGTCCTGATTGTAGAAAACATTCATTTTTCCATTATATGATAAATGTAATATTATTTTCAGTTCTTATGTAAAAAGAACCATATTCCGAAAATGAAAGAAGGTTAATTTTAATTTTTTTATTTGAACTAAAACATGTGTAAAATTAATTTAATCAATCATTGGATAATAATAATAATATCATTGAAATATTTTAGATTAAAATATTGACATAAAAAAATTTCCAGCTGAATAGAAATACAATTTCGATTTTTAATACAAATAATTATTTAGGACTTCTGAGTATATTGAGAAAAGAAAATGAAAGGAAAATATGAAAGATATAGAAATAAAAATATTATAATAAAATTAATGTTTTTTGGTTTATATAATTCATTTTAATCATTATAAATTTGAGCATAAATAATCCCATTAAAAATGATATTGTAAACTTAAAACCTAATATCTAGTTTGACATGATTTATATGAAATATATCATGTTGTATAATAAATCTAAATTTATTATAAATAATTAAAATATTTTCAGAAATTATTATTAATGAATTAATGTTTACTCAGAATACCTTATCATCCATTTAATAATAATTCATTATTAAAATTTGTGTTCAAGGGGATCACTGTTTTTCCATATATGTTTCGATTCGTTTGTTTTGGTCCTTCTATATTGATGATAGTCAAACAATTTTAAAAAATTTAATTATGATATATATCATATATATTCATAATAAAAATATTTATTACCATAAACAATATATATATATCGGTCACTCCATTCATGGATGCTGTAGTTCATACGCACTTATGAATGAAATAATGATTTTTTTAAATAAAAATAATAATAAAATAAATAATATTTTATCATTTAAGAATCATAATTATTTTAATAATATATATATATAAATTAAATCTATCTTTATACCCCTAAATTTCAGTTTGTGACTGAAAATTTATCATATCTTTATATAGAGGTGGTAGTCCACACCCAAGCACGAGTGATATATTCATTTTAAATATGATGTAAATGAGGCATAATATTTTTTAGAAATCACAAGAATAAAATATTATTATCTTCATGATAAAATTTTAATAATGTAATGATGAATAAAACTAGTTTATATAATGATTTAGTGGAAATAAAATTGAATGGGCTAGATTAATATTTTGTACATATTCTTTGAGGGACCTCATTTGGCTCACACCATATTCCATGATAGACTGCTCGTAATTGAATACCATAGGCCCTAGAAAGAAGGGTAAGAATATAATAAGCTTTAATGTATTATGTTTTTTAATATAGGAGGCTAAATATTACCAAATAAAAGAGTATATAATTTTCATTTATAAATGAGGGAGAGGAAAGAAATAAAATTACCAAAAATATTAAAATAAAATAATTTTATTATAATTAAATGTGGAAAAAATAGAGACGAAATAATGTATAAGATATTACAGGATCAAAATATATTAAAAAATAATAATTAGGAAATTTTTGGTCGGGTTATTAGCCTTATCTCTTAGTTTAAACACCTATAAACCTGTCATATACCATACCATGATAACAATTTTTCACTTTTTTTAATATTCAATATTTCCAAAAATGAAAATGGAATGATTAAAAAATTTCAAAATATAGATTCCAAATATCGAGTTCATTTTTTAATGTTTTATTTCAATAAGTGATAAAAATAGTTTTTAAATAAGAACCCAAAATATAATGAAACTTCATTTTTAGAAAAATACATTTCACCAATTAATGTAAATAATATTTCATTCCATTCATAGTGAAAACTGTCAATTGAATGTTAAAATATTTGATTGAATATTTAACCCACACATTTAGTTGATGCCATTAATCATTAATGATTCATCTTTGATAGGGACACTTTTAACAGATAATAATAGTTTTAGAAAAAATAAATATTGTTTTCCATTCAATGATTTTATCTTCATACCAAACTTATATATATCTAATGCAGGGTTGATTATTTATACATTAAAAATATATTTAAATATAAAATATATTAATAGTTATCAATATAAATATATTGATATCATCCTAACTATAAGAAAAATATATTTTTTCATATTTTTCTCATTTAATCATGAAATAATTTTATTAAAAATGCAATCCTTATTTATTAAATATTGATCAATACAATCATATCTAGGAAAAAAATTCTACATATATATAATATTTTTTATAACTATATTCTACAATTCAATATAATGGTTAGGTTATAAAGTTATACTATCTCATGAGTTAATTTATGCTCAGGGTTGTGTGTAAATAAATATATCGATTAACACATGTTTATTTCAGAAGAAAAAATATAATATATTCAAGTGTAACATTGTACCCCCATTAAAATTAATTTCACTCAAAAAATTCCATCGCATTCATACAAACAAATGATTATATATACTCTTTATCACATCCTTGAGTTCTCATGATTATTTGTCAAATTCCTAATTCATTTAGAGAACGCTAAACATGTGACTAGTCTTTTTCTATAGAATAGTATCTGTAGTATAAAAGATTTATACTATCTATTTTTAATAGGAACGATTTTTCTATTGTGATATAACATAACATTTTAGTTCATGTGATGTATTTTGTATGTACTAACCCCAAAGAGATACATAGAATATTTTATGAACTAAAGAGAGGTTCCGTGGAAGTGCCAAGAGAAAAGAAACATTCCTAACAAGTCCAATAAACTCAAAGTGGAAATTATACCTACGTATCACATTGTACATACTTTTGAATATAGAAAGATTATTTCATGTATAAATTCAAATGAATTAATTCTCACAGACTTAGAATTATAGATCTAATTGGCTACTATCTACATAACTCTTTCATCGACTCTTAATGACCTTGTTGTGCTACTGAAAGCATATAACCTTCAAATATTTTTATTCAAATATCTTTGACCTCAATATATTTCATTCTCTAACACCATATCATAATTTTTTATTTTGTTCACTTCCTTCAATAGTGGTATTCTTCTGTAATAATACGAATTCTTGAGTGAATAAATTTTATAAGATAATTAGATAATAGAATTTTATTTATACCAACTATATTTAAAATATAGAAAGCATAATCTTAAAATATTATCCATTATTTAAATGGGTCCCTTATACTGATTAATTTGTATGATATGTAGTAATAAAAAACGTTTTATATCTATATATTCATCAATTCATAGTTAGAACATTATAGTAAGTCCCAAATTTTGATCATTCCTAGTAGAATGTGATAGTCTATAAAACATCTCTACATTCATGATTCATATAATGGAAAGATGATAAATATATAAATATTATTTAATATCAATAAAATGTGATAAAATTTCAAGGATGTTTACTAAGACCAAAATAACATTATTACCTTTAGAAGTTTTGGGTATTATTATGATGAAATCCTTGGTGATGTTTGCCCATTCCAATTTAATATGGGAAATATTTGTTACACACTATGTGAATAATATCTCAAATCTTGATCATGATGACATACCAAACACTAAGATACATTTAATGTAAAATCTTTCTTCATGTTGTTCTCCCATGAGTACTCTTTCTGATATTTATACGTCAACATACATCTTGAGTGAACTGAGAATGATAAGATATGATATGTTTTCAATAAATTATTCTTCAATTATAAAATTTATGCATCACATTCACATTATTTTACGATTTATATTCCATAATAATTAATGTTAACCTTGAATACATTTATCACAACCTTTTTTCTCAACATAACTCTTTTATCCACTTTAATATATACATTTAGTAATGGATTAATAAAATATTACGAGAGATAATATTTCTCCCCATCCATAAAGATTTCATGGACATCATTTTAATATATATAAATATTATATATCCTCTAATAATCATCATATATAAACTATCATTATCAATTAAACTCAAATAATCAAGCACCATTTTCTCTTTCGTATAGTGTTAACTTATTGAGAAGTCTTAATATTTAAAAAACCCCAACAATCTTCTA
Organism: Viscum album; assembly: GCA_963277665.1. NCBI lineage: Eukaryota > Viridiplantae > Streptophyta > Magnoliopsida > Santalales > Viscaceae > Viscum > Viscum album. Next base: position 1,559,057,753 of record OY728126.1, on the reverse strand, counting down.
AGGTTCATATTAATTTATTTATCGGTGAATATATAATTTATGATTTTATCATAAGTATATATTTCACACCTTTTTTTAAAGATATTTGCCTTATATATTTAGTTCAATGATTACCACTTCTAACTCTTGGTCATGGGTCAGATAATTCCATCAATTAGAGTTTAATTAATATGTGGTTTAAACAATAATCATATCATTCAATATAATAACACATCTAGTAACCTTATTTTATTTATCAAATTAAATTATAAATCACTTATCCACTAAAGGTTAGAGTTTTCATATGTTCACGAATGAACATTCTCTTTTGTTCCTTGATTTTCTTCACATTCATCAGTCGTAGTGAATCTGAATCACTTTTTTGTTATATTGGAAAGTGGACTATAGAACCATGATAAATTAATTATAATTAATCAAAAATATTCATCCACTATATAAATAATAATTTTCTTAGTCACCAAGGTAATTCTAGGACAATGTTTAATATCCTTTAATTTTTATAGATCTGAAGATATACCCTTGTTTGGGATTTATGACCCCAAAAGGAAACGTTTCAATGAAAAAAATTCCCAATTGGTAATTATTTTTATACAACATATTATTTTTTATTATCATTAATACAAACCTAATGTTATATTCAATCTCTTACATGCCCTTATAATATATAAGATAATAAACTAGAAATATTACCAAATACTGGTGAAGGTAATATAAGAAGAGTTTATTCATCAACACCATGAATATAATGAGGGAATTTGTAATACCACATAGAATTACTATAAATTCATAGTGTTTATACCCCATATAAATGTCTATATTGGGGTTTTGTTTAATTTTTATTCTCAATTGATAATATAAAGATCAATGGTTAATCTAGAGAAAATATTTAAATCCTTGTAATTGATCAAATAAATCGTCAATACGAGGCATGGAATAATAATTTCTTATCATGATGTTTTTATTTTCATAATAATCAATGCAATGTCTCATTGTTAAATAATTATTGTTAATAAAAATAATAGGTATAATCCATAGTGAAGTAGATTATTGAATGAATCTCTTATCAAGAATCACTTAGATTATCTTTATAAAATTCTAAGAAACAATATAGGCCATTCAATATAGAGTTTTTGAAATATGTGAAGAAATAGGTTTCAGTTTCATTAAAAAAAATCATGATTGGGATGAAGACTAAGAAGTTCCACCAATAAAAAATCAACAAACTACTATACAATTGAGTGGTATTTTTTTGACTTTATACCAATAAATCTGAGATAAATGACCCATTTGAAAGGGAATAAAGACATATAATATAGATGTAATTCCCATCAGATGTTCATATTTATGCTTATATTGATAGGTAATAAAATTATTGTACAAAATACCAAATGTGAATTACCTTTATTGTCCATTAATAGTTTAACTATGTTTAAAAATCCAACCCATTTCGAAAATAACATCAAAATCAATAAGAGGGATAATAACAGGATTTGAAGGAAGTAATATCCAAAAATCCTCAATCAGGGAAGAATCATAAACTTTAGATTAACTCCTCATACCATTAAGAGTTTTTATTATTAATTCAATATCTATTCATTGAGGTGGTAATGTAATACACTTATAAAACTCATCAGATTTAAAATTGTGGGTAGATACATAATAGAATAATACATTATCTGTTCTAGAGTATACTCTATGTGTTCCTATCTCCACTTAATTTTCATACCCCACATCTATAATCAAGATATTATTGGTTTTACCATTTTCTTTTGGACTAATAAGATACTATAATTGATCTTCTTAAAAACCCATTAGATTCATGAAATGGTTAGTATAATGACTATAGTCAATACATTAGAAATAATAGTTTTGGGGGGTGAAATATGTAGATATTTCTCCCCATTCATACAATTATCTATATTTTTCCATCAAATCAGCTTACGATTACCCGATATAATTACTTTACATAGTTTCATCATTTAGTAGTCTCCTTAATATATTTTAATCAATGTTTTTACCCAACATTGAGCATAAATGAGATACATATTTTCATTTCCATGGGTTTTATTATTGAAATTTTCATTTAATTACATATTTTTTTCTTAGAAAATCTATGAGAATGATGGGTTACTAACATATCCATTTTTACCCTCAGATATCATAAAATTATTTATTCTCATCTACCAAGGTCTCAAATGGAAAAAAAAATTCATAGACCCAGTTTTATGGAACTGAAGGATCAATCAATTTTCCATTCATGCTGGATTATAGTACTACAATCATACCATTCAATTATTATAAACTATTCCACATAGATATTAATGGATTCATTATAATTCTATATTATATAATATAATTCATTCTCCATTAATATAAGATGAATTAGAGGATACTACTTATTGAAAAAGAACAGTCTAATCATATTCCAATTAATAGATCCAATTTCTTAATGTTTCATTGTGTTAATGACAAGGTATGAAAATGTTTCTACTACACCTTCCATGTAATAAATATATGAAATAACTTTTTTATACTATGAGCACAATAGAATAGAAATTATATTTTCATTTGTAGTAAATCGTTTATTAGTAATTAGTGGATCAAAATAAGCACACCAAGATGGTGGATTTTTTGTCATGAAAGACTTAAATGAAAATTGTATTCTTTTATACTCGTTTGAAATATCAATATGATTAATTTCATGAGAATATTTCTAATGAAGGAAAAGTGATTTTAAAATCCAACTCCCAAAAAAAGAAGTTTCTCAAGAGAAAAAACATTGTATTATCCATCACATTAATGGTTGATAGAGATCACTGTTGTTTAATCCTATAAATATAACCAAGAATCATAATTTTATAAATTGAAATCATCGATAGATAAAATCATAAGAATGAAAAATATGTTTTGTATGTACAAATCAGAAAAAAAAAATTTCTAGATTTGATAACATATTTAAGGAATGGATCAAACTAACCCACAACCAAAGTGAACAAGTTAGTGTTTATATAACTTGAAGGTGGATTCTGGTCATTAAAAGATTTTTAATAACACATGGGAATCACAATGAATAAAGATTGAATAATTCCACCCCAAAATAACTGAAGAAATAATATTATAGATAAGAAATAAAAAAACTCTTAATACAAAACATCCCCTAAAATGAAAGTACCATAATTAAAATGATACATCTCCCAAAATGTAATTTTGACCAAATATATCAAATCAATCATTCAAGAAAACATCAAAAGACCTCATCATAATAAGTGGATAAAGTGATCCACTAATTACCATTAAATCATAAGTCCACGAACATCAAGAATATAGATTGTATTCTTGAAGTGATTTTTCTTTCCATGGACCTTTAATGAGAATGTCTACAAATTCCCATATGAAAAATTAGAGTGTCAATAAAAAATCCACCTATAATCCAACTAAGTATTCCATAAGAAACACTATTAAAATAATCAATATATGCATAATTTTAAATAATTAATTTCTTGTAAATAATTTAATAAATTATAAAAATATGATTTTCAAATGATTTTATTGAAAAAAGTAAGTGCATAAGTTCATTTCCATTAAAAATAGAAAATGACATCATCATTCTCAAAATTGGGTTGAATAATAATTTTCAACCAAATTGTAATAAATTAGAATTTATAATATAATTATATCATGTATAAAGGTATTAAATAATAGTACCATAGTAATTGAACTAAAAGCTAGTTATTCTTCATCATACGGCTTAATAGAACTATAATAAAATACATCTCAATGTTTAAACAAACTCAGTTGATCCCAAACCTATAGAGAATAAAAACGAATCACATTTAATGTATTTTATACCCAAAATTGGGTATTTATAATTTTCCTCATCAAGCCATTACATGATAACAATTTACCATATTTTCTAATCCCTACACATTACATTCAAATTTCACATTTTATTCATGGAAATAAATAATATATCGATAAATCATTCATTTCAATCAATATTTAATCATTTAAACTATTAATTTCATTTAGAATAATATTTATATTAAAAACATTCTTTTTTATATTTTAAAAAATAATATGAAATGTGCTTATCAAAAACTAGTTCTATTAAAATCAATTAATTTAATTTAAAATCATAAAATATTTCATTCTATTTAAATGAAAAATAAATCATCAATATTATTCTTTAAATCAATCATTACAATTGGATATCATTTTCTAAAAATAACACTGTATTACAAAAACTATATTCAATGAATAATAACAACCACACACACTACCATTTCAAAATCAGTTATGAATGAAAAAAATAAAAAATTTAGATCAATTGAAAATCCCTTTCAAATTAGGAATGAAAAATTGTTTCAAATGGTAGGAATTTGTTCATAAACAACAAACCGCAATTATAAGATCAAATAATACCTAACACAGGATCCACGAATAGAGAGTTTATGGCTATAATGACCAAGAAGAATCATATAACTATAATTTTTCTAGCTATGGTCTGGATTCATCAATTAAATAAATATCCACCCTTCTCATAGAGGTAGAGAGAGGGAAGGAAATGAGAATTCATGATCAAAAGTGATGAATCATACCAGAAGAGATTGGGCACATCAACATACACTTATATCCATGAAGAATAATGGTTGTATGAGAAAAATTATTATCCCAAAACAATATTAGATTATTAGGGTTGATTGGAATTTTATGTATATGATTATTTTAAGAGGAAGATTAATAAAAGTAAAATTAAAAAACTACCCTATTTGTTTCAGGAAATAATGATTTCAATGGCTAAGAACTATCCACCACTGAGTATATGGTGGTTCATTGTAGTGTGAATAGTCTATATGAAGTCCAACAGGGTATAAAATTATGTCTCTATAGTAACTCCCTATTTCCAACCTACCACTGGCTATTTGGAAGACATCACAGGCCTGTTGGTTGTCCTCCTAGAGCCATTTTGACTTTTGTCTCTGGTCCACACTCAAACATAGGTCCCTCAACCATATTTGGGCCTCTATAACATTGTTAAATAAAAACACCCATCTCCTATAAATGAAAAACATGTTGCAATAAATCAATAATCAATTAGACAATGAGAGGTGATTGTAATGAATAGTGAATGAAAAAATAAATCACCATTCATATATAAAATTTGGTGTCAATATGTTATATTTATCCCCACCATAATTTATTTATTACCAAATAAATACTAACTAAACGATTCCATAAAATATAGGTTATGTCACCACTCTCTCATCAAATCCATACTCTCCCACATATAATGAAAATCCATACCATTTTTTCATTGAACATTCACTATGGGTATGGTCTTTCCATAGATATATCTTTTTGGAGAATTGATAATCTAAAAAACCCAATCAATCATTGTCATATTTCTCTCCACATCTTGGTCAACAGAAATAATGACAAGTGAAAAGTATAAATGGAACTTCTAGAGTTGTGACATTTGAAACACGACGTCGATAATTTCTATAAGTGGTGTAGAAATTAAATGTAATTTTACCTTTCTAATCCAATGAATAATCTCAAAAATTCCCATGTGTATTCATCCTACATTCTAATATTTTATATTCCATCAATGACCTATCCATGATGAGATTATCCATGAAACCTGGTCACTGACCGAGAACTCTATACAGGGATAATGATAATCAGCAAATAACATATTCTAGTTTAGCAACATTGCCATTTTATTATTAATAAATTGAATCCTTATCATCGCCTCTTAAACTAAACATTGAAAAATAATGAAATCATCACAAATATCCAACCAAAAAATTGGATATCCCCATGGCCATCCATATGTGGACTCAAATTGTGAAATATTTATCCATGGATGATAAATATTGTATAGGAAAACTCAACAATATTTTAGTGGAAATACAATTCTATTCCGAATTTAAGTACACAAGATCAACTAATTTTACCAGAATACAAATATCTCATTACTTTTAAAACTTTTTTGAGTATAGAAAACCAATCTATAATTTACTAGGTATCTCATTAACTTCTACTGGCCTCTACAAAAAATTTAATGGGAAACAAGGATCTCCATTAGAAAATATGGAATATGTAACTTCATACAATATTATGATAACTATCACATATAGATATCCAAATTTTTTAGCATTGTATGTATCTTGAATTGTAATAAATTGACCCATTTTTTTAATCAGTCAATTATCACAAAAATCATTAATTTCTCTTTGTGTAAAAAAACCTAACATAATAGTTCATCATTTTCTCATCCTACTTCTATTTTTTCAAATGAAGTGGTTGGATACCAAACGTCTTAGGATGGTTACCAATAATCTATTGAAATGTACAACAATGATGAAAACAATCTCTCATTTCATACATTGACACAAAAATCATCAACTCATACAATAAAATATTGTTAACATACTTTTGTTCACCAAAAATTGGGAATGATCACAATATCCCATCACAATAGTCCTTATAGGTAATAGAAATCCAACCGGCTCATGAAGTAAATATACCCTCATTAGATAAATTCCATTCACTTAATGCCTCCCCACTACAAAGATAATCCCTAATTCTTTTTGAACTCATTATCATGTTGATTATCCTAGATAATAATTTCTATAAGTGAGAAAGTCAGCATAAAAATCAAAAATAAAACCTCAGTCTCATCCATCGATACTCCCAGAGGAATCTGATTAATGGGAGAAAAAATATTCCATTCCACAAATGATTTATTAACATTTATAGATGTAATATTAATACTTAGAGCATTTTCAATGTAATTATCTCTTTCAGTGTTGTATAAAATGTCAATGTAAATAGAATATAGGTACTCGACCCATCACTTTAGTATATATTGATATCATTTTTTATGATTTTTAACTCAATATTTAATTAACAGAGTAGATGGTAAAATATTATACTAAATGTAATGCTTTTAAATTTTGAGAGCATGTATCACAAATGCATGTTCAAGTTCATATTTGGGATAATTCATCTCATTATGACTAAGATTCCGAAAACAATAAGCCACACCTTTATCACCCTATATATGGACACAATGAAAATAAAAATTATGTTAATTATAGAAGGCCATATAGACCTCTCCAAATTCAAAAAGATTCAAAAATAGTTTCGATGTCAAATGACACTTCAAATGATAAAAGATAGCATCGAATTTTGAATCCTAAAAATATTTTCATTATTTTGGGTTATCGATTTTAATGAATAAGTAATATTTTAAAAATAAATGTAAAGTCATGGTATTACACTAACAATTCAAAGAATCTTGAGATATCAAATATTATCCATGGTTACTCCATTGTCATAAAATATTTCAATTTTTTAGGATCAATGGAAATTTCCTTTTCAGAAACCTTATGACCCAAAATATATACATATAAAATCATGAAAATTAATTAATAAATAATTTAATAGCCTAAATAATTTTTTAGGATGTCTGAAAATACTCTAAAATGACACACATAGACCTCCATATTTTTATAGTAAACCATTTTTTTATCCACAAATACCAAAAAAGAGAATTGAGTGACTATTGAAAAAATCAGTTTATCGAAACCCTAAACACAATAGGGAAAATGTTAATATCAAAAAAAAGGTAATAATATATTCCATAGGTAACACAAAAAGGTGGATATGATGATATCAGACACCATGATACTAATATAGAATTACTATAATGAAGATAATTAATTAACAACTACTTCACACCCTTAATCAAGTTAAAAAATAATAAATATGGTGAAACACTTACACGTTCCTGACTATAATTCATTTCATATTTTCATATTCAACAAAAAATTAATGGGTTTCTTCAGCCTTATCAAAAGAAATCATTGGTGCTTCTTAACATTAACATTGGTTTTATTGATGTTTTTAGACATCATTTTACCTAACTATGTCTTTAACACCTTCAGTTTAGTTAGTTAAATCTAATAATAGGGAATAGATATATGTTTGGTAACAATAAGTAAGAAAATTAGATAATAATGATCTATCATTGGTTTAAACCCATAATAAATTAAGAGAAAATAATTATGATACTCATACACTACTAGAGGATGGTCACCACTTGATGATTGATACTATAGAAGAAAGAAAAACTTTTATATCAACACAATCAACTCTTAAAGTGTAGGACCAGCTTGACTTGACCATGTGTCTAGCTATCTGTAAAAGACATGAAACAATCTATCCTGATTAGTATAGGAGATACAGTATATATAAAAGTTTTTCTAATATTTAAGATAAATAAAAAAATAGATCTAGATAATTTTGAATAGGATTTTATATAGATAAAAAAGTCCCAAGATAGCTGAACATCTAATAAATAAAAAATACTAGAGGACAATCAGTTAACCAATTATTTATTCATTCGGAGAGTTGTTACAATAATTATTTCATAAGGCATTATTTTTGATGGATTATTATATTGATACAAAATATGGGTACATGACATGGCGTGTGAGGCACAAATATAAACAAAAAAAGATACTAATGATAAAGTAATGGTTATGGTGCCTCACACTATCTTAATTCTTTCATCGGTTTCCACTACATAATTTACCACTATGTTAATATGATTATTTCTTAATTCATGTGGCATGATATGATTTTCTCTTGAAGTATCTTGTTACACTATAATTTTCTTATTTTTCAATTCATTAATAATATAATTATTATGAATTATAAAAGAAACATTCTAGGTTTATCTCTTGTTTTTTATCGGTAGTTTCTAACCAAGTGTTAAAATACTTTTTACATCTCTATTTTTATTTATGAAGAATCTTAAAATCTAAAATTATAATATAATGAATAAAATAGTAGATATAAATTATAATAATTTTCCATCCATACTAAAAAATTAACATAATTTCATAAACTGGCAATCATTCCCATAAAAAAATCTCACTTGTTACTATATGACTAGACAATCGTTGATTTTTAGTATTCCCTCAAAATATGTGAAAAATCTACCAACCTAGATAATATAAAACCCATAAATACTTTTAATCCATATATCAGCTAATTAAAGAAATCATGTAACCCTTATGTCCTTCCCTTAAATAAAATTATATCAATACTACAATTAGAATATTAGTTCATCTGTATAAAATAATGATTTAAAATTTGATGTAACTAATATTATATTTGATAAAGGATCTTATTAATTTAATATAATCATATAATCAATTTGTATTTAAGATTTGGGTTACATGGGAATAATTTCCCTATATTTTTATATCATATCCATAAAACTACTACATTTTCTACCATGTTTAAGAATAATTTGATCACTTTCATTGTAGTAAACAATTAATTTTGTATAGATGTTCCATACTAAAAATATGAAAGTTTTTATAGACTAACTAATAGTATAACATTCTATTTTGAGGAGACAAATAAAAATGTAATACACATTAGGAAGAAAATAAATTATGATGTCAATATTTAATAATGTTTGATACATATACCAAAGGCTATATATGAAGGATTTATATCCATTGTAGTGATTATGGGATACAATTTATGCACATGATGATCTATATTACCTGTATGATATGATTATAATGGATAAAATTTCAAAAACATGTGTCTATAAAAGATTATATAAATTAAGGATGTATGAAATAGATCTGACAGAGAATTCAGTGGAAACGATAATATATTTTAATAGAATGATACATCATCAGATAAGGAAATAGTTGATAAGAATCATGTAATAGTGAAAATGGTATAAATAAAATGGGTAGTCTAAATATCCCTATTTACTCTAAGTGACCAATTTTATTAAAATATGTGGTAGATAGTTTATATGATATAGGGTTTGGGTGTGATCAGGTTTGGGGATCTCTCTATTTACATATAGTAACACCATAACTTTAACTTTGAAAAGTGTAACCAAAGAAACTAGTCTAGATTTAAAAAGGGTTTACCATAACTAATGGTACTAAAATAAAATTTCAAAATTATTAATGATGTCACAATATACATTATATAATCAATAATTATATTATAAATAATATACTCACAATAGGCACTGAATCATGGTTGTCCATCTGTCTCGTGTGGAGTTGTTTTGAAATTATATTATACAATGTATCTCATCAATATAGTAAATTTTCATTATTGGATAATAAAATATAAAATAAATTATAAATTTATTACTAATTTTCTATTCAAATGAGTTTAAAGATATCACATAATAAGACCCATCCATACCAATTATGATGACAATAATGTCATGAACTATTTAAGAGATACTATTCTAAAATTATTATTTAACAAGTTTATTGTTTTATTTTAGAAGTATATTTTTACCAATCTATAAATTAAAACATAAATATGTAAAATTTATCAAATAAAATAAAATATTTATTTGAGTAGATCAAAAATAGTGATAACTAAGACAAAATAATTGTATTATATATCATTTAAATTTTTATATCAATATTATATCATGTTATGATATCTGATGTACCTTTATATAACTATATATATTAAAAGGACAAAATTTTCTATGTGGTTTTATTATTTTCTACAAATTTCAGAGTTTGTATACTCAATTTTGTTGATTATATCATAAGTTTTTTATATTTTGTCATTTAATTGTTAATATATATTTATAAAATATTAAAAATTATCAGCCAATCCTAATTTTCTATAATTCTATATAAAGTAACTTCTAATTTTCCTTAATTTCCCAATTGTAAGAATATACATAATTTTTCACAATGTGACAAATAATTTTCTTTCAAAATCTAATTTTTAAAAATGTATTAATTATGTTGTTTAATGAAAATTAATATATTCTAATACGAGTTCTATGTTATTTTTTTATATAAATTATAAAAATGATATAATGTTTTTATAATTTTATTTAATTATTGTATAATATGTTTTCATATCATTATAGTGTACTAAATATTTTTCTAAACTCATGTATAAGGGGTGTGATGGTTGGATAAAATTTTCATGCCCAAAATCCTGAGTTATACTATTCTAGTGCGAATTCATATTTTCAATGTAATTGGCATTGGATATTTTCTTATGATTCAATTATAGAATATTTTTTTTGGGTAGGATAATTTTCATTTAAATTACATTTATTTTATAATAATTTGTTCTATTTTAATTTTTTCACATTTTATTCAACATGGTGTAGTTCTATTCAATAAAATGGGTCAAAAATAGATAATTTCTTTTGATTTTAGAAGAATTGATGGAAATAAATTGGATTCCCTTATTTATGAAGAATATAGATAATGTTTAATGGGAATTCCATGTACAATTCAACAGATTCCTAAACTATCTGCTACTTATGAAATAATAAAAAAATCAAAATGTGACCATGATCCTGTCTTAATTGGGCTAACCAGGGAGATCACATCTCTTATAATCCATATACAAGGAAATTTTTATGTGGAATCACCTGACATAAATTAATATCCATTCATATCAATTTAATGGAAGTAAACCAACCACCTATTCACCTTATATAGAGGTAATACTATATTTGAGGGTCTTAAAAATCAATAGAATTACATAAACACATACTACATTTGTTTTCACCTAAAGGATTAAATATTTTTCATAGTAGGATATAAATTCTATAATCACACACCAAATTTAATTAATGAATTTCATAGAGAATCTAGAAAAATAAAAAATAATGATATATTCCCCCTAGCATTAACTCGACTATTAATACTTCTCTTCATGTGGCTAATGGGAGTAAAAAGTCTAGTACTAAAATTCCAAATTAACACAACTGTGCATGTAAATTTCTAGACACATGTAATGGACTTACCACTGATGACATAGTAATGATTCATTGTGATGATATAGTTAATTTTAGTTATTTTAATTAGGATTGTAAGGATGAAAATTTCTTCAGTCGTGGATAGGATATTACCAGTCCAGATGTGACAGTGAGGGCTCTCACTCCTACTTCCCATACAACTCTATATTTGTAATTGGAAATAAATTTCACAAGTCTAGAAAATTAGCATAAGGATAAGAAATATACTTCTATCAATGAAGGCACCATGTAGTGATTATTAAAAAATAAACCATAAAGAAAAAGTATAGTGAGAATAAAAATAGACCTTTTTTCCCACACATAAGATTAAATGAGGATTATTTTTTGGATTCGTTATGACCAATCCAACTCAATCACTATCAACTATAATATGATTTTCATTAATGATTTTAAAAATTATCTTCAGGGAATCTCTGATCAGAAAATATTTTTTTATGAAATAATTGACTAACTTGATAAACATGTATTTCCACACATAAATACAAACCAATCTAAAAAATACATTAAAAGGATTTTGGTATTAGAGTATTAATGATTTGATGGTGTCTATTCCATAAAATATTCGAATAATATGGTTACCCATAGATATAATAATTCGTGAGACATTTTTTTCCTTCATATATGAAAATAAGGGTTATCCAGATAGAAGATATAATTGGAATAACATTCAGATAAATGTCATCAAACTTAATGGTTCATGGAATATTTTTTTGGGATTTTAATGTTATACTAAATCTTGATCAGAAATATTGCATTCTCAACTCTACTATTTTGAGTAGGTATTTTATGTAATGATTAAGGATTTCAATTTATATGAAGTTAATTTTATTTATGTAAAATTAAATTGGTATAGAATTAATCAAAATAGAATGATGGCCATTATGTTGAATAGTGTTTTCTGTAATGATATTTATCTAGAGGAAAGGATCCTCATCACTTACTCTACTCTTGAAAAATTAAACCCCGACCATCATCCTATTTTTACATACTTTTACACTAGTGAATTCAATCATACTTTTATATTTAGATTTAATAGCTCTTATGACATAAATATTGATTTAAAAACATGGTACATGACACCTAGAACACATTACACATTCAATATTATTCCTTATCCTGCATTCTAAATCATAAAATATATAATAAAAAGTTGAAACATCAGTGTAGGGAGTGGTTCAATAAGATGGATGAAAATATATATAATCTTTAATACTTGTTTCAAATCTCTTAGGGGAATGAAAATTTTGACGATATCTCCTCATGTATTGATAAGAAAAATAGGATAACTCAAGACCTCATTAATATTCTAAATTTTAATTAAAGAACTCAAATGGAAGATTTCAAAACCAAAATTCTTATGGAAAAAGGTAAAAAATCTATGTTTTTGAATGATCTATAGTGATTTATGAATGTCAATATCATTCTTGTTTTGTAAATTAAAATGTGCCAGTTTTTTTGATAAAAAGATGATTCAGGTGCACATGTTGTCACTTATTACAATAATCTCTTTAATGGTCGTAGTACATGAAATAAAATTATGGATGACATCATCCCATAAAATTTCAAAAATGAGGACAATTATATTCCATATACTATACCTATTGAATTTTATGTAAAGGAATATTTCTTATGCATAAATCCTAGTACTTTTCATGGCCATGATGGGTTTAAAAACCCTTTCTTTTAATTATTTTAGTATATTATGTATGTTGATTAAAATAGACTGATTAAAAAACTTTCAATTATTGAAAACATTTACATGGCATCAATTCTTAATTTCATTCCCTCATTCTGAAAGTGACAAATGTAAAATAAATTCATATTTTTAGACCAGTGGCCCCTATTAACAAAACGTATTAAATCATTGGGGAAATTATTGTGAATAGGCTATCCCACATTTTTAATTGGATTGTGTATGAAAATAAATTTGGATTCGGTAAAGGAAGAACTATTCAAGACTATTTTAGTACTACCTTAGAATGTGTCCAAATTCTATGAAGGCCTATCATGTGTGGTAATATTTCTTTAAATATTGATGAATATTTTTTATGAAATATTATATTAGGGCTTGATCTATATGGTTTTAATTAATTTTAGATTTTATTATTACATCATTAAATGGGTTAAAATACTTCTGAGTTCAGTCCACATTTCATTGCTTTTCAATGGATCTCTCAAAGGTTATGTTACTTTCTCCAAAGGATTCAAACAAGAGATCCACTTTTTAATATTATTTTATCTATTTCTCAAGATGATTTGAGCATAATATTTCTTAGCATGGTGAATGGAAGTAAATTCAAACTCATTAAATTCAGAAGGGGTCTTCTCTCCCCCACATATTTATTTTATGATGATTAATTATTTATATTCATTTATGGGGACAAAAAATACATTAGTAATACCATTAATGTTCTCAAACATTATGAGCAAGTATCATGACAATAGACCAGTTCAGAAAACATCTTCATATATTTTTTGAATGATTATTCCCCCTACTAGAAAATATTACAATTCTAATGATATGTTAATTAGGGATGGTTATCTTTATTTTAATTACCTTGGTCTTTAATGTTATTGTGTAAACCCAAAAAATTCATCTTCTCTCACATTTTTATTCAAATCAAAACTTAATTGTCATCCTGGAAAAGGAATGTGTCTCTCGATGATGGGAGGAATCAATCTTGTGAATGAATTGATTCTTTAAATAATCATATATACTATTATTTTAACTAAATTTATATTTTCTCTCATTAAAAATATATGTATATGAATCATAAATGTTATCTAGAGTGGAATAATTCATCAAAGTAAAATTATCCATGTCCCATGGAAACAATTTTATCAACCATTTGATAATGGAGGGATTGACATGAAAGGCCTCTTCAAATTCAATGAATCCTTTAAAATGAACTTAATTTTGAGACTCAAAACTGAGAAATTAGAGGCCCAATATATTATTAGACAAATATTCATCATATGTATTAGAAATGGAAGTCATCTGTACATGGAGACTACTATTTTTCAGACCTTTAAAACTTCTTTTTCCCAGATTTTTGTGAATTCTCACTACAAGGTTGACATTAATTCATCTATTAATTATTTTTAGATAATTTAACATGTACACATCTTATTAAACTTTTATAGTCCTTATATCATTTACATAACACTAAATTAAATGTTAATGATAAAATTTAGTCATATCTGTAAATAATTTCCAATGATGTTAAATAAGAGGTTTGTAATTATTCATTCACCAACAATAATTTCACTTTTATTTGGGAGTCATCCATCAGTGGTAGTACAAATTCTAAATCATCTTAATTCATAATAGTTATGGGGAAACCCCACTTCTTGGATAAGCATCAAAATTAAATATGGACATCTTCATAACTGTTCTCACTTACCTAAAGGATATTACATGCATGAATTCCCTCTAACACTTTTTTGTAGTGTGCTAGAATTAATATTAGCTCATAGTATATAAGAACCCAGATCTTATTTTCAGTTATGTTTCCATTTTTATGGTGTTTTTGAGAAAGCAAGGAATTTCTAAAAATTTCTTACGTACATGTTGTGTTCTTTATGAGCACGCACCGTGTACATGTTTACCACGGGTAGGTGGGTGCAAGCCGTGTAGCGGCCATGCACACAGCAGTGTCTGTTGATCTGGAGACCGCCTAATGTGGGGTCCGGTGAAGGTATGTACATGTCATGTACTTATAAATTTCATGTCATGTACTTTATTTTTTTCATTAAACGCATTAGAGCCTTTTCTGACGGATTGAACCATCTTTTTCTAGGTCTGGTTCGTCCAAGAGAAACCATACGACCTCGATCCTTCATTGAGCTCCTGATCGAGAATCCATTACCTTATTAGACCATCGTTGATTGTGTTGGGATCACCTTGGTAAGCTCTTCATTCTTCTATAGCTTTGTTTCCTGATTCCTCTTCTTTCAAGAGTTATATTCGGTTGAGTGTTTTTAGTGTTTTTGTAGATCTACAGTGTTCATGGGAGATTTATGGATTGATGTTCACTTATAATGATCCTGGAACACTGAGGTAGGTGGTTTTTTCCTTTCCGTTTAAATTCTTTAAGTTATATGTGAAAAAATTCCCAATACCCTTGAACGGGGTATTGGGCGTTTTCTGTTTTAGCTCTGTAAATTTCCTTACATGCTTGTATTATTTATTAGAGTTTAATTTAATGTGAATAGGGTTAATAGATATGTTTTGGAAGTGTTTTCCCATGTATGTTTTGTTTGTGACCATTTGGTATTTCTTAGCTTGTTAGGTTTCCTTGTATGTTCCCATGCCTAGTATTGTAGGATGGAGTGATTTTTATATGACAAGATTTTATGCTCTAGACTCTTAGCCAATTAGTTCTTGAGGTTTAGTTTGGACATATTGCATTGTTGTGCACGTTTGACTTACATAGGGCTGGGGGAACCTGGTGTAGTAGACCATAGGGAGAATGGACGTATGGGCTTCTCTAGAGTGTCTGTTTTTACTATTACGATGCGAGACCATATCGGAAATTGATGTAATTGCTTCATTAGAGTGTATATAGTTCCTCAACATGGGCCACATGGGTAATTTGACATATGTGCTTCACCAAAGAGCATTTTAGTTACTGATATGAGACTATAGGGGGAATTGATGGAGAGTGCATTCTCAGAGTGTCTACTAAAGCAGAACTAGAGGGGTTTGACTATGATTACTACTCAGAGGGTTTCTTGTTCTTTCTAGGTAGGATCAGAGGGGATAGCCTATGAGTACATCATAGGGTTACTTGTTATTGATAATCTACTTACTTTATATGTGGTGTTAGAATTCTTGGAAACTGTAGAAATGTTAACTGTGGATTACTTCCTTATTCACTGCTTCTTTTTCTTATTACCTAACATATATATTCACTGAATGTTAGTCACATATATCATGGTGTTTTCCTATGGATTTTTAGTCTCACACCTTATTTAGGTCATGATTTTGGGCCTAAATACATTATATTGTTGCATGTATAGATAAGGGAAATCAGCCTTCTACTTCAGGATCATGATTTCTTTGGGAGCTAGAGATCATGAGACCAAGATGAGGCTTGCTATTCTAAGGAGTTGTTTTCTTTTTTTCTTTTCTACTTTTTTTTGGTATTGTATTTCATCATTATGCCATGTTTTTATGCTTTCCTAGACATATGTATCATGCATCATTATATATGTGCTCCATCTGCTTAATACGTTCAATCTTCCACAATTTAATGTTGTATGCCATTATTACTGATTCCACAATTGTATATCTATTTTGCATCCATTGTGTTACTCTTCCAATGATGGAATTGTTTCTCCCTATTACACCCAAGTCCCTTGCATCAATTCAGCAGCCTCTAGAGTTAGGGGAAATGCGCTAGAGGCCATGTGACCAACCAGGTACGGGCCACCTAGGGGCAGCTTCCTAAAACGGGATGTTACAAATTGGTATCAGAGGAATCGTTTTATCTTGAATTACTATTTAAAGCCTATAGATAAATATATGAAAAAATTGTTACTTGGTAATAAGTTGTGCCCGTGAGTAGATAACTCATGTATACGGAAAAGCCAATCTACCTCGTAAATTGCATGTTTTCTGGTTTTGTAATTTTACAGTTGATTTGATTTTCACTGGTGGGTGAACAACATGTATTGTGATGTTATTGATATTGTTATTGAGGTTCTATTTATGTTGCAACCAGATGAGATTAGGGTATTTCATCTCAGGCATCATATAAGATCTTTTTTGGAATCACATGTCCTGCATTCTTTCCATGACATTTAGGGGGCCTTAGTGAATGCATGTTGTTATGATAGTTGTTGGGTTAGATATGTATTCCCTTGTGATATATTCCATGATAAAAATATATGATTCTCGATAGGGTATAGTTTTTTAAGGTTTTTTTAAATAAACTCCAAAAATAGGTTCTTAAGGTGTTTTGGGCCCTCATAGATCAGAATTTGTTGGATCATTGATCTATTATCATTGTTTATGACATGAATAAGATGCCAAGAATTGATTCTCATGGAGTATGGGTCATCATGGAAGGGAATTTGGAACCTTAATGTTTGTTTCAGTGCTATTATGGGATATAAAGTAGTTTCTGAGGCTCACTATCCAGAAAAACCCAAAATATACATCATGTAATGTTGAATACACGCCATGTGTTGTTCTGTTCTCGAAGAAACTGTTTTTCTTATGTACACACCGTGTAGCATATGTAAATGTCATGTATTCTCTAACTGTGTCTTAGACTATGTCGGAAGAGACATGATGATTGGAATCTTTGGTAGGACACTTCGTGTACCAGATGTACATGTTGTATTCTGGAACCATATAACCAGCCATGTAACTAACAACATAGGTTGGTTGAGTCTTCTCTAATACATGTTGTGTCCGTCTGGAACATGCTATGTAGTGTATACAGAGAATCTATTCGTGTCACTAGTAACACGGGTCAGTGTAATCTTCCTAGTACAAGCCATGTACATTAGGAACACAACGTGTAGTGTGATCTGTGTATCTAGCCATGTAACTAACAACACGGGTCGGTGAAGGTCATCTTGTACAGGCCGTGTCTGGCACTAACATGTTGTGTACTATTTTTCTAGGAGAACTGTGTGGCCTAGCTATCGTGTATCCATGTTTGGAAAAAAATGAATGCCTTATTTCTCATTATCCCTACTATCTCTTCCAAGTTTCAGTCCTTGATGATCTTGATCTAAGGTGTGCACCTGACCTTGCAGAGTCATAACACCGAGACGCCCTCCGGTTGTATGCTAGTTCTAGGTCAATGATCAGACACCAGACATGGCTGATCAAGGATTTCCAATAGATCTTGCTATAGTTCTAGTCATGGAACCAACTGTCATTCCAGACACAGGAGTTGATGCATAGTTCAGTGAGGGCATTATGAGGTTCATGCAGACCATCCAGGGAGTACTACCTCCTACCCCGTCGATTGTAGAATTGACGCGGGTCTTTCAGCAGCAACATCCTCCCACTTTCATAGGGGAAAGAGGACCTCAGGTTGCAGATTCATGGTTAGATCTTCAAGCATATGATTACTCCTCCAGAGTGTGGGTGAATCTCAATACGTACATTCTTAAGGATTATGCCAAGAGATGGTGGGATGTGATGTAATAGGTGGGACGCTAGCAGGTTATGGTTTGGGATGACTTCCAGTGTGCTATTTATTACTACTTCTATCTGGATACATTTAGGGCCGATCGAGCTCGAGATTTCATGAGTCTAGAGCGGGGTACTCGCTTAGTTATGGAGTACTCTTCTCGTTTCAATGAGCTGCAGCACTTCACGCCCATTCTAGGAGGTGATGATTTTTTCCTCGCACAGAAGTTTGAGAATGGTCTCAGGCACAACACTTGTTCTTAGGTGAACATATTCTAGTTTACTTCCACCATTTCTACCATCAACCAAGCACTAATAATAGTGAAACATTTGAGGGATTATGGAGTTTTGAGCCAGGGAGTCTTGACATCCAGAGTTATTATCCCTCCTAGTGATAGTAGGAAGCACCACATGGGGTATTTGCGTGATGATCCTAGGAGGTGAGACGCTTCTTCTGGTAGCCAGGTGGCGTGCTACCAATGCGCGAAGAGTGGGCATATGAGGACACATTTCCCAAGAGACATTATGGAGTGGAAATCTTTGGGCAAGATGGGTGATCTTTAGCATTTATGTCAGGTCTTCTCACTACCATTTGGTGATAGGGGTTCTTCTATGACTCCACATTCAGGAGAAGTTCCACCAGTTTCTCATCAGTCAGAGAACTTGTGTTCATCTAGACATTCAGGTTGAGGTGGAGGTCGTGGCCAATGTAGTCAGTCACTTGGATTTTAGCTACAATAGGGTGGATCAGCATAGGGTGGTCAGGCAAGGTCCTAGGTATAAGGCCCCAGCCTTAAACCTTACTTAATCTTGAGTTATTACAAGATTACACATTGAGGATCTTTTCAGGTTTAGAGTTTTAGAGAATTAGATCATAAAACTTGCATTACATTCCACATATAAACAAAGTGGTTACATAAAGATAGTATTCTTCATTCCCATCAATGGAAACACATTTAAAATAAAACATGGATTATTTCTTGACACATCTTTGACTCTATCATCTTATCATGTACCTTTCCCTTGACCTGTGAAAAACATTTCAAAAACTTGGGATGAGCATAAAAACTCAGTATGGGTTATAAAAAAACATGGAAAGGAAACATGAGTTCATATATACATAAGAATGGAATCATACTTTACCCATAAAACATAGGCACTTTAACATACCTCATAAAATCATGAATAAATCATAGAAATCATAATACGTAAAGGTAACTTGAGGCATTCATAACATTCTTACGTAGGGAGTAACCCTCTTGGTTACGTTTGGAATACCCATCACAGTATATTCCCTAAAATCTCTTCGGAGAAACCTTAATGTTTCAATCCTTCGCGTTACCCAATGCATTGGAGAGCTATAACGGGCTCACCCTCCGTTAGTTTATCACGGAACCACCCGTCTTCATAATAATGCCCAAGAACCATAACATAATCATATCACATAAAACATGCATAAAGGAAACATAAAATTTCCCCATTTCAATCACGAGATATCAATACAACACATTGATATAAAAACATTATGAAAACCATTTTCAATACCAAAATAAAAGAAAAGCAAAACATGGTATTTATTTTTCTTTTAAAAAGAAGGTATGGCTTGTAGAGGAAGCCGAAACTCAAATAACGGTTACGACGGCAGAGAAGTCGTTGTCGCCGCATACGTACGACAAAAACATTCACTTTTTTCATTTAGTAAACGCTTCGTATAAAAAATATTCCTTTTGAATAAACTTAAAAGTCAAAGGGGTTTATACACCGTATAAAAGATAGTTGTGTATAAAATAAAATATGCCTCAATGAAAGGAGATTGAGACGAAGTCCCATACCTCGTATCCGACTTGACCCGACCGTTCTTTAATCTCCTGAATAATAAACTTGAGTTAATCTCTACTTTCTTATGAATCTTTTTCAAGTTCATTATTCCTTTTATACCATGTTATGAACATCATGTAATCAGTTAAGTTAATAATGTTCATTTTGTCGGTATTTGGTTCTTAAGTCAAAAATAGACTTCTTACACTTACTTGTTGTTAATTTGGTCAAAGGTTCATTATATCCAGAATGGTATTCATGATGTAGATATCATATATGTCATATATATCCAGTAAATACATGCATTTATAATATTACATCACATTTAGAGGTTAGAAATGAAATGCACCGTTCATGGAGACGGTAAGCCGTACGTACGCATGAACGCTACTTCCATTTCTATTTCATATTTTCTTGAATGGAATCATAATGATATAAGAGTATATTATAATTCCAGTATAATAACATATATAATATCATTAACTTTATCCTTTACGCATCCCACATATGGTATTAACGAATCAATTCACTTTTAGGGGGCGGTAGTCCGCACTTCCTAAAATGAAGATATCGTGTTTACCAATAATGGAAACCATAAAGGTATGCCAAAAATGAAAAATACAGAGGCTTAAAGAAAACATAAACATATTATATATCATATATAAAAATAGTGACATCATAATGGCCACCTTTGAAGGAGTTAAATGAGTGTTGAACAATCATCGTTTCGGGAGGCAGAATTTCGCCATCCACGGAAACCGTATGTTCTTTAACCATTTGATGTAGTTGTGTGAGAGTGTAGCTAAAATAAATCATATAACAACATCCTAGTACATTGAAGATACTGGTTTTGTTACAAAAGAAGTAAATAAAAAGAGTTTAGGGGGTTGGAGAATCAAAATAAAACAAATGAACTTGAGAGAATGAATTACCTTAAAAAGTGTAACTCCTTTTGATTTGAGCCTAAAGGCTTCCTTTGAAAGGATTCTGCCCAAAGGGAATCCTCTAGGATGAGGAGAGGGATGTGGAGAGAGTAAATGGGCAGGGGTTGGCCGATCCAAAGGCTTGAGTAGTATGTGAAATGAGGTAGAGGTGGGGGCCGTTTATAAGAGGAGAGGAGGGGCACTTTTGGAAAGTAAAGAAATATTACTTTATTTGATAATGTGTTTCGGTTTAAAAAGGTACCACATTGATATAATTCGTGGATAAGGTGATAAGGGTTCGAAGTCCACTCATACAATTGGTTTTGGACATGTGTAGTTCATAGATTTTACATTATCTTTCTATTTTATTTAAATCTTCAAATAATGATGTCATCGCTGCATCATTATTATGTCATAAATAATTAAATTTATATAATGTCTAAAAATTATACAAAAAATACTATGATATAGGAAATATTTTTAGCTTTCCAATTACTATTTATAATCAAAATTTGGACTTGTATAACCCCACTTAAAAATTATTTTCGTAAAACATATTATGTTTGTGTCATTTTCCCTTTAACATTTAATAAAAAGTTATTTGTGTTATTTCCAAACCAAAGTGTCTCCATGGGGTCCCCAAGTTGACCCATGGCTTTTATTGGTCGGCCATGACACAACCAATAAGGTTGGGACATGTGTCTAGGTCATTTCATATTATTAAAACATTATTTATACCTTAAACTACATTAATTACCACTAATCGCGATTAAAAACTTAATAAGTTACTATTCACCAAAAAATTATTATAATCTCATTGAACCAAATTTTACTTCTTAATGACAACCATGTATGTCGGATTTTCAAAATTCAATACACATTAGTGGTAAACTTTCATTTAACTGAAAAATCAGTTTGCTTGATTACCACTTAGTGGTTTCACTATTCATCAAAAATTGAAGTTTTTCAGAAAATTACCAAAAATTCACCCTAAGCTATATTTGATATTATGAATTCAAAAATGAAGTCTATTTTACAAAATTAAAATTATATAAGTCACATTAGTAAATTTAATAATTAATTCCCACTGCCATAGCAAATAGCGTGTTTTTACAAAACAATAAGTATCAAAAGATTGACACCAGTTTAAGTCTAATTTCAAAGTGAAATTGACTCCAATGACCATCATTGGATTAAATGGTAAAAATATATTCATATTACACATTAAGACCAATTCAAAAGATAATCTAATCATATAAATAAATTAGATTAAAATGCTGTTTTGATGTAAAATTCAGTATTTTTCACTATTCATTAAAAAATGAACCTTGTCAGAAAAATACCAAAAATTCACACAAAGTAAATTTTGATGTCCCAATCATAAAGAATAATTTTATTTTGACAAACATAGTTTATAAAATTGTCAAAATATAGATTCTAAAATGGTTTTCCATCAAAAGGCTTTAAAACAATCTTTTAAGAATATTAGTGTATTCCATGTATAAGATTGTATTTATTTTCATTTTAAGCCACTATAACACTATCTTAATCATTAATAGACATAGATAAAAATATCTATTATTCATTACTTACTTGGGATGTTACATCCTTCCCCCCTTTAGAAAATTGCGTCCCCGCAATTTATTTACTTATCGAATAAATGGGGGTACTTATCCCTCATTGCATTTTCAGATTCCCATGTTACCTCTTCAATCATGTGGTTTTTCCACAAAACCTTTACCTGATTAATCACCTTATTCCGTAACACTTGCTCCCTGTGGTCAAGAATCTGGACTGGTTGTTCCTTATAAGATAGGTTCTCTTCCAGCTGAACTACCTCTGGACTCAAAACATGAGATGGATCTGGCATATACTTTCTCAACATTGAAACGTGAAAAACATTGTGTACCTGAGATAAACTCGGAGGTAAAGCCACTCGGTATGCAACTGATCCAACTCTTTCCAGAATTTCGTATGGTCCAATGAACCTTTAACTCAACTTTCCTTTCTTACCAAATCTCATCACACTTTTCCAAGGAGAAACCTTGAGAAAAACATGATCACCCACCTCGAAAGATAGATCCTTCCTCCGGTTATCCGCATAGATCTTCTGCCTGCTCTGAGCTGTTCTCATGTGTTTCTGAATCAGCTGAACTTTTTCTGCCATCTCTTCTACCAATTCTGGTCCCATCAACTTCCTTTCACCCACTTCATCCCAGAAAGCTGGAGTTCGACACCGCTTCCCATACAATGCCTGAAATGGTGCCATCTGTATACTGGAATGAAAATTGTTATTATATGAAAATTCAACCAAAGAAATATGTTGGTCCCAACTTCCATGATAATCCATCGAACAAGCTCGTAGCATATCCTCCAATGTCTGAATTGTTCGTTCTGACTGCCCATCTGATTGAGGATGAAAAGCTGTACTGAAATTTAATTCAGTACCCAACGACTTCTGAAGGCCTTTCCAAATGTTAGAAGTAAACCTGGGATCACGATCCGATACAATGGAGAGAGGAACTCCATGTAACCTGACTATCTCTTTAAGATACAAACGGGAAAGTTGATCAAGAGAGAAATTATCTCGTATAGCAAGGAAATGAGCAGATTTGGTCAAGCGATCAACAATAACCCAGATTGCATTATTACCTCGAGATGTCTTCGGTAATCCAACAACAAAGTCCATGGATATATTCTCCCATTTCCACTCTGGCACTGGTAAAGGCCGAAGCATCCCTTTCGGTAACTGCCGCTCTACTTTAACCTGTTGACATGTCAAACACTTCACAGTAAAATCAGCAATGTCTCTTTTCATTCCATCCCACCAGTAATACTCCCGAAGATCTCTATACATCTTAGTACTGCCCGGATGAACTGAAAACGGGGAACTATGAGCCTCACATAATAACTCATTCTTCAACTGTGAATCACAAGGCACACACAATATCTTCCCAAATCTCAAAACGCAAACACAAACTTATCCGAGAACTCATGGAAAATTTTATTCATAAGGTCCATGAATACAGTAGGTGCATTGGTTAACCCAAAAGGCATAACTACAAATTCATAATGTCCATATCTAGTACGGAACGTAGTCTTTGGAAAGTTTGCTTCTTTTACTTTCAACTGATGGTACCCCGACCTCAAGTCAATCTTCGAAAAATACTGAGCTCCCTGGAGCTGATACCACTTCATTCGATGGCCCAACATCTGCTGAAGTTGTTGCAAAGGATTTCGCCACCCCTTTCTGCTTATAGTCTGGCTGCATTCTCCCAGTTGAGTTCTTCGTTGGACACTCGTTTGCATAATGACCCATTTCATTACACTTAAAACATCTTACCGTTGGCTTTTCATTTCCTGCTTGATCATCTTCCTTACAGTTACGAGCAATATGACCTGACTTACCACACCGAAAGCACTTACCAGACTTGGATAAACATTCTCCAGGATGCATTTTACCACACTTCTCACAGGATGGATATTTGGTTTTCTTACCTCCTTGCTTCTTTGATGAATTCTTCCCCTTTTCCTGCCAACTAGACCTCTTATTCTGTTGTTTTTCATAGAACACCTGATCATCGGCAAACTCCATTTCCACCTTCTCCGTACATCGAACAAGTTTTTCATATCTTTTGAACTCATGAGAAGCTAAAGCCCTTCGATACTTTGGCTTTAACCCTGAGTAAAAACGGTTTATTTTACTATCAAGATCTCGTATGAAGTTTGGAGCATACCTTTCCAATCGAGTGAACTTTTCTTCATAAGTAGCCACTGAGTCATCCTCCTGCCTCAATTCTAGGAACGGTTTTTCCATCCTAAGACGAACCACCTTAGGAAAATATTTCTCAAGAAACATACCTTTGAATTCGTCCTAGTGAAGATCCTCAATCTCATCACTATCCCTTATATTTTTCACCATCTACCACCACTGATCAGCTTCACCTTCAAAACGGTAAACAGCAAGACTAACCTTTTGATGTTCTGAACACCCCATGACATCAAAAATCTTCTCCAGTGCTATAATCCACCCTTCAGCTAGCACAGGGTCAGATGATCATCTGAATGATGGTGGATGTTGCCTCATGAAATGTTCCACCACTGACATGTTCCTCTGCGGTTGATCTGTCTGATCTCGTGCATGGATACCACCACCATTTATCACTTGAGTCAACTGCGCCATTTCTGCAACAAACTGTTCAGTTCCAATTCCAACCATTTCTGGATGCTGATTCGGAAGGTTATTTCCTTCTGTATGCCTTCCTAGCACTGCTTCCCTGTTTCCTCTACGGAAAACCATTCTGAACAAACATGTCCTAGATGAAGAAACATGGTAATCCGTAAATGCTATATCATTTCAATTTTTTTTTTGAATAATCATTTAATATAATTCTAACTCCTAAAGTTATCTAAACCGACCTCTGATACCAACTATAAGGCCCCAGCCTTAAACCTTACTTAATCTTGAGTTATTACAAGATTACACATTGAGGATCTTTTCGGGTTTAGAGTTTTAGAGAATTAGATCATAAAACATGCATTACATTCCACATATAAACAAAGTGGTTACATAAAGATAGTATTCTTCATTCCCATCAATGGAAACACATTTAAAATAAAACATGGATTATTTCTTGACACATCTTTGACTCTATCATCTTATCATGTACCTTTCCCTTGACCTGTGAAAAACATTTCAAAAACTTGGGATGAGCATAAAAACTCAGTATGGGTTATAAAAAAACATGGAAAGGAAACATGAGTTCATATATACATAAGAATGGAATCATACTTTACCCATAAAACATAGGCACTTTAACATACCTCATAAAATCATGAATAAATCATAGAAATCATAATACGTAAAGGTAACTTGAGGCATTCATAACATTCTTACGTAGGGAGTAACCCTCTTGGTTACGTTTGGAATACCCATCACAGTATATTCCCTAAAATCTATTCGGAGAAACCTTAATGTTTCACTCCTTCGCGTTACCCAATGCATTGGAGAGCTATAACGGGCTCACCCGCCCTTAGTTTATCACGGAACCACCCGTCTTCATAATAATGCCCAAGAACCATAACATAATCATATCACATAAAACATGCATAAATGAAACATAAAATTTCCACATTTCAATCACGAGATATCAATACAACACATTGATATAAAAACATTATGAAAACCATTTTCAATACCAAAATAAAAGAAAAGCAAAACATGGTATTTATTTTTCTTTTAAAAAGAAGGTATGGCTTGTAGAGGAAGCCGAAACTCAAATAACAGTTACGACGGCGGAGAAGTCATTGTCGCCGCATACGTACGACAAAAACATTCCCTTTTGTCATTTAGTAAATGCTTCCTATAAAAAAGATTCCTTTTGAATAAATGTAAAAGTCAAAGGGGTTTATACACCGTATAAAAGATAGTTGTGTATAAAATAAAATATGCCTCAATGAAAGGAGATTGAGACGAAGTCCCATACCTCGTATCCGACATGACCCGACCGTTATTTAATCTCCTGAATAATAAACATGAGTTAATCTCTACTTTCTTATGAATCTTTTTCAAGTTAATTATTCCTTTTATACAATGTTATGAACATCATGTAATCAGTTAAGTTAATAATGTTCATTTTGTCGGTATTTAGTTCTTAAGTCAAAAATAGACTTCTTAAACTTACATGTTGTTAATTTGGTCAAAGGTTCATTATATCCAGAATGGTATTCATGATGTAGATATCATATATGTCTTATATATCCAGTACATACATGCATTTATAATATTACATCACATTTAGAGGTAAGAAATGAAATGCACCGTTCATGGAGACGGTAAGCCGTACGTACGCATGAACGCTACTTCCATTTCTATTTCTTATTTTCTGGAATGGAATCATAATGATATAAGAGTATATTATAATTCCAGTATAATAACATATATAATATCATTAACTTTATCCTTTACACATCCCACATATGGTATTAACGAATCAAATCACTTTTAGGGGGCGGTAGTCCGCACTTCCTAAAATGAAGATATCGTGTTTACCCATAATGGAAACCATAAAGGTATGCCAAAAATGAAAAATACAGAGGCTTAAAGAAATCATAAACATATTATATATCATATATAAAAATAGTTACATCATAATGGCCACCTTTGAAGGTGTTAAATGAGTGTTGAACAATCATCGTTTCGGGAGGCAGAATTTCGCCATCCACGGAAACCGTATGTTCTTTAACCATTTGATGTAGTTTTGTGAGAGTGTAGCTCAAATAAATCATATAACAACATCCTAGTACATTGAAGATACTGGTTTTGTTACAAAAGAAGTAAATAAAAAGAGTTTAGGGGGTTGGAGAAGCAAAATAAAACAAATGAACATGAGAGAATGAATTACATTAAAAAGTGTAACTCCTTTTGATTTGAGCCTAAAGGATTCTTTTGAAAGGATTATGCCCAAAGGGAATCCTCTAGGATGAGGAGAGGGATGTGGAGAGAGTAAATGGGTAGGGGTTAGCAGAGCCAAAGGCTTGATTAGTGTGTGAAATGAGGTAGAGGTGGGGGCCTTTTATAAGAGGAGAGGAGGGGCACTTTTTGAAAGTAAAGAAATATTACTTTATTTGATAATGTGTTTCGGTTTAAAAAGGTCCCACATTGATATTATTCGTGGATAAGGTGATAAGGGTTCGAAATACACTCATCCAATTGGTTTTGGACATGTGTAGTTCATAGATTTTACATTATCTTTCTATTTTATTTAAATCGTCAAATAATGATGTCATCGCTGCATCATTATTATGTCATACATAATTAAATTTATTTAATGTCTAAAAATTATAAATAAAATACTATGATATATTAAATCTTTTTATATTTCCAATGAATATTTATAATCAAAATTTGGACTTGTATAACCCCACTTGAAAATTGTTTTCGTAAAACATATTATGTTTGTGTCATTTTCCCTTTAACATTTAATAAAAAGTTATTTATGTCATTTCCAATCCAAAGTGTCTCCATGGGGTCCCCAAGTTGACCCATGGCTTTTCTTGGTCGGCCATGACACAACCAATAAGGTTGGGACATGTTTCTAGGTCATTTCATATTATTAAAACATTATTTATACCTTAAACTATACTAATTACCACTAATCGCGATTAAAAACTTAATAAGTTACTATTCACCAAAAAATTATTATAATCTCATTGAACCACATTTTACTTCTTAATGACAACCATGTATGTCGAATTTTCAAAATTCAATACACATTAGTGGTAAACTTTCATTTAACTGAAAAATCAGTTTGCTTGATTACCACTTCGTGGTTTCACTATTCATCAAAAATTGAAGTTTTTCAGAAAATTACAAAAATTCACCCTAAGCTATATTTGATATTATGAATTCAAAAATGAAGTCTATTTTACAAAATTCAAATCATATAAGTCACATTAATTAATTTAATAATTAATTCCCGCTGCCATAGCAAATAGCGTGTTTTTACAAAACAATAAGTATCAAAAGATTGACACCAGTTTAAGTCTAATTTCAAAGTGAAATTGACTCCAATGACCATAATTGGATTAAATGGTAAAAATATATTCATATTACACATTAAGACCAATTCAAAAGATAAACTAATCATATAAATAAATTAGATTAAAAAGCAGTTTTGATGTAAAATGCAGTATTTTTCACTATTCATTAAAAAATGAACCTTGTCAGAAAAATACCAAAAATTCACACAAAGTAAATTTTGATGTCCCAATCATAAAGAATAATTTTATTTTGACAAACATAGTTTATAAAGTTGTAAAAATATAGATTCAAAAATGTTTTTCCATCAAGAGGTAGTAAAACAATCTTTTAAGAATATTAGTGTATTCCATGTATAAGATTGTATTTATTTTCATTTTAAGCCGCTATAACACTATCTTAATCATTAATAGACATAGATAAAAATATCTATTATTCATTACTTACTTGGGATGTTACACTAGGGCAGCGGTTCAGGTTCGAATTTTCTAGTGGAGCAGACCTAGTAGGATCAGGATCCCGAACAATCTACAGTTTAAGGTATGATTCTAGTTGCCTCCATATTAGCTTCTACAGTTTTCGATATAGTGGATTCCCATAGGTTGATATGTGTTGCTATTTGGGAGATCCTTGGGATTTGTATCTTTACTTCTGCTGATGTCTTGATGTTGGACACATCGATGGGGACTAGAACAGCTAGTGTACGTCAGTGTAAGGAGTGCCCTCTTGAGGATGGTAGGTGTCACTTCTTATGGTACCTTTATGTCTTAGAGATGGAAAAGATATTATTCTATTCTTGGAATGGACTGGTTAGTTCCCTTCTAGGCTGTTGTTTATTTCTATCGATGTTGGGTGACTTTCACATCACTAGAGGGTGGATCGTTTCTTCAAAAGGTTGAATGGGATGTCTAAGTGAGCATATCAGGACCCGATCATCATCGGTTTAGAGGAGTTACATCCCAGATTGATAGAATTTATCTAGATTACCAAGGGACTTCATAGATGTACTTTCCTCTAGTGGTGGATCGTTTTAGGGACGTCTTTCCATAGGAATTTTTAGGTTTGCCTCCAGATCAAGTTGTATAATTTTCTATTGAGAACATGATAGAAGCTGAACTAGTGTCCATCCCTCCTTATAAGATGGAAATACCAGAGTTACAGGAGCTCAAGAGGCAGTTTGAGGAGTTGCAGGCAAAGGGCTTTATCCGACCCAGAACTTCTCCTTGGGCTTCACTTGTCTTGTTTGAAAAGAAGATGGATGGTGCCCACGGAATTTGTGTGTATTATCAGAAGCTAAACCAATTGACGGTCATGAATAGATATCCCTTGATAAGGATTTATGATCTATTTGATTAGCTTTGAGAAGTCTGTGTGTTATCGAAGATTGACTTGAAATCCGGTTATCATCAGTTGCGCATTAGACAATATGATATGCCTCTTACAACATTTCTAAGTAGGTATGGACTATACGAGTTTGTGGTTATGGCATTCGGTCTCACGAACAAGACTGCAGTCTTCATGGAACTGATGAACTGAGTGTTCCATCCACACTTGGATTCTTTCATGGTGGTTTTCATGGATGATATCTTGGTGTACTCTCACACTCTACACGACCATGCTACCCAGCATGAGATCATTTTGTGTACACCAAGGGAGCATCAGTTTTATGCTAGGCTCTCAAAATGCCACTTTTGGATAGATCAAATTATCTTCTTGGGTCATGTTATCTCGGAGATAGGGGTATTAGTAGACCCATAGAAATTGAGAGTAGTAGTTTCCTAGGTGTAGTTGAAGAATGTCTTTGAGGTGCAATATTTTCTAGTGTTGGGTCATACTACAAACGTCTCATATAGGACCTTTTATGCTTAGCAGTGCCACTGATGGGCCTGACTAAGAAGGGTGCAATGTACTTGTGGTTAGATTCTTGTGAGTCATCATTTCAGGAGTTGAAAGAGAGATTAATTTCAGCACTGATTCAAGTATTTATAGTTACGGGAACGTTCTACACTATTTATAGTGATGCTTCAGGTGTCGATCATGGAGCAGTGCTTTTGTAGGAAAAAAAGTAGTTGCGTACGGGTCTCAGCGGTTGAGGCCGCATAAGGGAAATTACCCGAAGCACGATCTCGGGTTGGCTGCAGTTGTTCATGCCTTATGATGTTGGAGATATTATCTTCTTGGAGATAATTTTGAGGTTTTCATGAACTACAAAAGTCTGAAGTATATCTTCACTCAGCGTGACATAAATTTGAGACAAAGAAGGTGGGTTGAGTACCTTCAGTCTTTTGACTTTGATCTTGCCTATTCTCCTGGGAAAGGAAATACAATAGCTGATGTGCTGAGCAGAAAGACTCAGATATAGGCAGTTCAGGGGGCCAGCAGTGGGTGGAAACCTATGGATCTCTTCTCTTAGATGCACTTTGAGGTGCACGATAGGCTGTGGAAAATGTTTCATTTTTCTATAGTTGTTACCACTACTCTTCTTGATTGATTGATAAAACGGAAACTATCATATTATGATGGAATAGTCCTACGGAATAGCATGTCACGAGAGGTACCTATTCCAAGATGGACCATAAGTGAGGATGAGATCTTTCATTTTCTAGGGAGCGTATGGGTGTCAGCAGACATATGGGATGAGATAATGCGGGCCATTCACTCCTCAGTTTGGGCATTTCATCTTAGCGTCACTATGATGTATCATGATCCACACATTCAAAATTGTTGTCCAGTTATGAAGAGTGATGTTTCTAGTTTCATGATGAGGTGTTCCACCTTTCAGTAGATGAATGCGGAGCATCAGCGACCAAATGGTCTTTTCCATCAATTACCCATTCTCTAATAGATGTGGAATGATGTTGTTATGGATTTTGTGATAGGTTTACCAAGGTCACACCAAGGGAATGATGAATTTTGTTTTGTCATCGATAAAGTAATGAAGGTTTCTCGCTTCATTCCGATCAAGGGGACTTTCATTGATGATGAGCTGGGATGGGAGTAAATCTGAGAGATAGTACATATACACGGAGTTCCACACTCTATTGTTTCATATAGGGGTTCCCGTTTTACATCTCGGGTCTGGAAGGGATTGCAGAAGGCCTTGGGTACATAGGTGCTTCTGAGTACAACTTACCACCCCTAGAAAGATGGCCAGTCTATGTGTATGATTCAGGTACTTGAGGACATTCTCTATTCTTGTAACATGGATTATGGAGGTTCTTTGATGAACCACATATATCTTGTGGATTTTTCCGACAATAATAGTTTTCATGCAACTATTCAGATGACCCCTTGTGAGGCATTGTACACTAGGTCATGCCGATCACCCTTATACTAGCTGGAGGCAGGAGAGGTAGCTATGATGGGACCTCATATTTTCCAGGAGAACATAGGGAAGATAGCGTTGATTCGTAAGAGGATGGATACTGCACAATCTCAACAGATGTCTTATGCAGATCAACAGAGATGACCTCTAGATTTCGAGGTTAGGGTTTGGTTTTTACTGTGTGTCACACCGAGGATGAGACATTAGAGGATGTGGAGACAGGTTAAGATTCTCCCGAGGTACGTCTGTCCATTTGAGGTGTTGGAGAGAGTTGGGACAATTTCTTTTTAGATGTAGTTACCTTAGAGGTACCAGTCTATGCACGTCGTTTTCTACATTTCCCAGCTTCGACATTACTTCTCAGACCCGTATCATGATTTTCAGCCTGAGGAGGCTGAGTAAGTGGTGGACACCTCATTCAAGGAGCATCCTATATAGATTATTGATCTCATTATGAAGGTTCTTTGTGGCCGGTCTGTTCCTCTGGTACAAGTGAAATGGCAGCATTGACGATCAAATGACGATACATGGGAGAGGGAAGCCGATGTACTATCAAAGTGGCCAGAGCTGTTTGAGGATTCTTCTTCTACGCCACCTTGATATGGAAAATATAGGAAAAAATTCTTTAAAGGGGGGATTTTTTAAGAAACCAGATCTTCTTTTTAGGTATGTTTTCCTTTTTTTGGTGTTTTTTAGAAAAAGAGGAATTTCAAAAAAAATTATTATGTACACACCGTGTACATTATGAGTACACAACATGGACTCGGTTACTGCGGGTAGCCGCGTGCTAGCCGTGTAGCCACTATGCACACGGCCCTATGTGGTGATCTGGAGACATCCTAATTTTAGGGATGTTGAAGGCAAGTACACGCCATGTACTTATAAACTACACACTGTGTACTTTCTTATTTTTTATTAAACACTCCGGGGTCATGTCTGATAGAAAAAACCATCTTCTTCTAGGTATGATACATCTAAGAGAAACCGTACGGCCGTGATCAATCTCTGAGCCCCCAACCGAGTATCTATTTTCCGATTAAACCATCGACGATTGCATTGGGATCCCCTCAGTAAGCTCTTCCTTCTTCTAGAGTTTTGTTTTCTTATGCTTACTCTTTCAAGATTTATCTTCAGTTGAGCGTTTTTATCATTTTTTGTAGATCTACAGTGATCTTGGGAGATTCATGGCTTGAGGTTCACATTTGACGATCTTGCAACACCGAGGTTGGTGGTTTGTGCCTTTCCTTTGAAATTATTTGAGTTATATGCGTAAAAATTGCCAAATACCCTTGAACAAGGTATTGCAAGTTTAATTTTTTATCCCTATTAATTGTCTTCCATGCTTGTGTGCTTGAGTAGAAGATATTTAAATGTGAATAGGGTTAATTTCTATGATTTGGAGGTCTTTCCCCATGTATGTTTTTCTTGTGACCGTTTGGTATTACTTAGCTTGTTAGGCCTCCTTGTTTGTTCCCATTCCTAGTATTATAGAATGGAATGATGTTTATAAAACATGTTGTTATGTTGTAGATTGTTAACCATGCAGTTCTTAATGTTTAATTTGGTAGTATTTCATTTTTGTGCACATTTGACTTACACAGTGCTCTGGGAACCTGTTGTAGTAATCCATAGAAGAATGGATATAAGGGCTTCTCCAGAATGTCTATTTTTACTATTACAATGCGATACCATTGGGGTAAATGACGTAAGTGCTTCCTTATAGTGTCTATAGTTACTTGATGTGATCCATAAGGGGAATTCTATGTAAGTGATTCCCCAGAGTGCCTTTTAGTTACCGATATAAGAATATAAGGGGAATTGATGATGAGTTTTTCCCCAGATAATCTATACTAAAGCTAAACTAGAGGTCTAGACTGTGAGTACTTCACAGAGGGTTTGTTTTGTTTTAAAGGTAGAACCCGAGGGGATAGTCTATGAGTAAATCCCAAAGGGTTTCCTGAAAGTGATTATCTAATTACTTCTCATGTGGTGTTTGAATGTTTTGAAACTGTAGGAATGTTTACTATTAAAACATCCTTGATCACTGCTTCTTTAGATCATTACCTGCCATATATATTCACTGACTATTATGCACATATCTCTTGTTGGATGCCTACTGGGATTTAGTCTCACACCCTGTTTGGGTCATGCTTTTGGGTCCAAAAAGATTATTTCTTTAGGTATAGATAAGAGCATGCGCCCTTCTACATCAGGTTCTTGACTGCTTTGGGAGCTGAAGAGCATGGGACCAAGTTGAGGCTTTCGTTGTTGAGGAGTTGTTTTTTTGTTTTCTCCGGTACTTTTGTTTAGTACTATATTCCATCATTGTGATGTGTTTGGAAGCTTTCATAGACATATGTATCATGCAACATTATATATGTTCTCCATCATCTTATTACATTCAGCCTTAGGCAGTTTACTATTGTATTCCATTGTTACTACTTCCACTATTGTATATTTGTTTTACATACACTATGTTACTCTTCCAATGAGGTAATAGTGTTCCCATTCTCACACCCAAGGCCCTCACTATAAGATGGAAGCCTCTGGTGTTAGGGGAAATGCGCTTGAGGTCATGTGACCAACCTGGTACGGGGTGCCTCTGGGCGGCTTCTAGAACTGGGACGTTACACACTGTATGCTATAAAACTATCATTTTCACGAGTTAGATCACATATTCCAATGTTTCTAAACTCCTACATCACTATAGTCCACTGCCTTTGATCTATTTAAGGTATTTATTCCATGAGAATCCAACATTTATGATCGACTCATTTCCAGCACCAATATTCCACTTTCTCAGTGGTTTTAGAATATTCTTATAACTAAAAAATGGATATTCTGCATGTGATTTAGATATTTTGAATCAAATAGATCCATGATAGTGTTTCTTCTCCTTGAAATATTAAATTGTTCAAATTTTCATTGATGAAAAAAACTAAAATTAATTTAAAATAAAATTTAACGATAATTTTTTGAGAGCCACATCCATGATTTTTTATTGTTACAATATTTTGGAATTATATGTAATTACCATGAACCAATGGAAACCATGGAATTCACATTGATTCACTATACATCTGGATAGATACAATTTATCACTAAAGGTTCTTCTAGTGGTAATCCATGACCTTTTGTTATCCTATAGAAGTTAAATGTCTAATATTTAGAAATTAAATTAGAAAAAATTGATTCAAAAATATTAATCAATGCATTTAATTTATTTAAGAAGGGTCATATTTTTTAATAAAAAAATTAATTACAATTGTAATTAATTAAATAAGGAAAAACGTTTTTAAAAGAGTAAAATTATATAGGAACACATTTTTAATAAATATTATATTTATACATTCTATAAGAACATTTTTAGGCATGTATGTAAAACATACAATTTTCACCAATATTTACTCTCCTAATATACCTATTGTCTTATGATTTTATCTTTATGCTTCACCAAACATAAGTTTATAATGAAATGTCCCTCATTTTCACCTTTAAGAAGTATAATGACTTGAACTATTATAAATATAATTCCTCTTTTTAATAAATTAAATATCATTTTAATTAATATGGTTTCATAAAGAACATGATGTTATCCTACTTTATTATATCAAATTGGGTTAAATTACCATTAAGTATCATTACCATTGATAATATAGCCATTAAAAAGTGATCAAATGATTAGGTTAAATATAGGGTTTTAACTGATCCAACTAATTGTGATAAAGTATGTGATAGACTTAAATAGTAGGATCAAACCATATAAATACTATATGTCAATGATTCTTGTAGAGATATCATTTCTGGGATTTCCCCTTCTCCAATACCACACTGGGATTCAATAACATAAATAGTAGCAAAACCGTTTACGGGAGAAGCTCACGCTCATCGGGATCATAACACAAACCATGGATAACGAACCACCCCATGAATTTCCCACTATTGAACACCATACATTTAGGGAATTCTCTGGTGTATTAACAAGATATGTATCCATACCCTATAAATATGATTATTTAATTTTTATTTTTAGAATAATGAATGTATTTTTATTCTATTATTGTTACATTGTAAATGATTTTTATTTTGACAAAATAAAGAAAAACTTTTATTTTTGGTTATTATTAAAAATATATTAATAAATTTATGAATTAAGTTATTTTTTAAATAAATAAATTTTCATTATGAAAGATTATTATTAAATAATATTTATTCAAAAAAAATGATCATATTTTTTTTTGATTTCAAATGTAATTTTTATTAAGGATCAGAAACTACTACTTTAAAAAACAATCATTTCAATATATGTTGGTCATTTATTTAAAAGTGATACATTAAAAAATTATTGTTATTTAGATAAAATAAATTTTGTTTTTGGAATCATAATGTTGAAATTATCCAATGGTGAATTTTTATAATTTTTTTAGATAGTCATGTTTTCAGGTAAAAATTAAATACTGTATAAATATTCTATGTGTTTCATGATATCATATTGTCCCAAATGTGGTGTAATAAGTAATATAAATGATATCCACAAACATATATTTTTATTTAATTTTATTTTATTATTATTATTTATTTATTTTATAAATCCTTTATGGATCCTTAAAATCCTATGATATATTTTAAGGGTTAAAAATCTGTTTTTTACAAGTGTGACTCACCTAGAAATCACCAATAGAAATATTCTGATATGTTTGACCATTGGACTAGTAATATAATTAAAACCACTCTAATTTGGTAGAAACCATGGGAGAAGCTACTAGAGGGTTTATGGTTTGGGATATTTTATTTTGTAAAGACCAAAACCAAAATAATAAAATAAATCCCCCTTTTTCAATAGAAACCCATCCTAATTCTGATTTCTCTTCACGAAAACCCTGTATGGAATGTCAATAATCTTTCCTCCACTTATTTTAGTTCTCAAAAGGCACCCAAAATATCTTAATAAGTCATTATAGAGGAATTGGGGTCACACATTCATGTAAGGTATCCTCACCTTCCACTCCACCTTTCAAATTCCAACTACTTCTCTAAAATTAGTTTTTGTAATTTGAAATGTTTACGTTTTCATTCATTTATAACCATTTCATTACTATATATTTGATGTTATTATAATGTATTATCTTTTATCGTCTACCAGTTATACCCTTTCCTAAGTTGTTACAATGCTGAAATTCTCTATGGGATCCTCACTTTCCCTTCCTTATTCACTTTTATTTATGATGTTATAAATTCAATTTTTATTTCCAAATGTTGGGAAGTTCCCTCAAAATTCACTACTACTCCAAATTTTTATGATTAAATTATGATAGACCAATTGTAACTCAAATCAAACATTTTTGTGAATTTCTACATAATGATGTTTATAGACAAAAATTCATCACAATATTCCAAGTGAAAACATTTTTGTAGCGATTACCATATCTATTTATCTATCAAGGGTATTCACCTTTTTTCACATATAATTATTTATTAGAGATATAATTATATTTTTCTCACACTACATAATTACGGAATAAATTAAGATGATGAATGGACCCATGTTGTATGATATATGCGGCACACATAAGAATGGGAATGAAATGTATAGGAAGGTTGTGCCTAGTTGGCCCATAAATTCATTAGGTAATGTCTAGTATCAGGATAAATCATGTTTGGATAGTTAGTGAACTTGATTACTTTTCAGAAATTTTGACCATTATACTTTATGGAATTTTACATGACGTAAGTGTTATGATGTAATGTTTTATGTTGTTTCCACATTTCTTATGTTTCCATTATGATTATCATGATATATGACGTCTCATTGTGTATTGTTATGATTCATACTCTTTTCATGCCCCATGGACATGCCTATTGTTTATCATGTATCATCATATTCATCATATAATATCTTTGTTACCTCAATGTGCTTTATATCTCACCATTTTCATATGTTTGACCATAGGTTCTACCATACAGTTATAAGTTTGCATGAGCACTATGATCATGTCAAAGAAGTTTCAATAATGTTTTTATCGCAGGTTATAATTTTTAATGTAATATCACTCATTGTCAAATACAATATACATAACAAACCTCTGGTTTATATTAAGTGTAAATTTATTTGATTAAACATGAATTAGTGTTTAGTAAAGAGAAGTGTTATTATAGTTGTCATCAGGGGAATAGTTTAGTTATTTTTGGGATTAGATTAAAAAACTATAGAAAAATACTTAGGGACAATACTCAGTATAATGAAACACCCCCATTTTATTGTATAGTGTTTTTTATTTATCAATAAAATATATCCCTGAATAGACACTATAAGTGGGTGGTGTTTAGGAAGTGATGTACCTAAGAGTAAGTACTCTGACAAGGTGTTCTCTGCCTGAATCTGGGTAACTAGGTACAGGACAATGAGGCATACTACGGACTTTGTTTGAAACACCTAGGGGATATGAATTGGTGAAATCATTATCTCATTTAGAACCATTGTTATGGGGACACAAATATTCTCAAAATAATATATGTTAGGAAGTTGGTCATGAATAACATATATTCAAGACTACAAATTCATAATTTTAGGAAATACATGTAATTTAAAACTTATACCTTTATTTACAATGTATTTCCCTTTATGTGATTAATATTTTAATATTATCATCCATAATATTAATTTTCTCTTTTCTAATGTCTGGAAATATGTGGGATTCTTTTTACAAATGATGCAATGTTAAATGTGATGACTACCCCCCAATGGGATTCCCAACCTGATTGGAGAGGGGATCAAAACAATTGTAATGATACCCTCTCAGAATAAAGATTTTATGAACATAATCCTAGATCAAGAGAATGACCCAAACCCCTCTAAGAAAGAGTAATCCTCAATTAAAAGTTTCATGGGACAAAGGACTCCTACTCTCAATGGATCTTCTGATCCCTTAATCCTATAACAATGAATCAACATCATTGATAAAACCATATATTCCCTTCATTGATCCAAAAATGAAAAGTTTCTACTATATATTTATTATATGGAGGGATAGTTTGATCAGTTGTGGACACTAATAAATGATAGAAATCCTAATGAAGATATCGAAGCGATAAAGTGGAAGTAATTCCATAAAATTATTTTCAATAAATATATTCCACACATCCTCTAACACAATAATGGAATATAACTTCCTTTCCCTCAAGGAAAGAGATGGAAAATCAATAATGGAATTCAATGAAAACTTTACACAACATTCATGATACTCCTCGGACAATGAGGATACCCCCAAATAAAAGTTTGACCACTTCTTTGGTTGTATAAAACCAATTCTATGAAAATACATGGTGATCCATGACATTGATAGCAATGAATAAATTTTATAATGTCCCCTAAATGTCAAAATGGAGATGAATGAATCTAATGGTATCACAAGGGTTAGACATGTAATGTGTATTTTAATTTTGGTGGTTTGATAAAGAGATATAATGGTTCCATGAAATGTCAACATCCCACTTGTAAAATGTTTTAGAAGAATCACCCCGAAAATTTCAAAAAGGGAACAAAGAAATTATTTTGGATCAGGAAGGAAAGAAACCAAGCTAGAAATAGAAAAGTGAAGAATCCAAAAAAATGTATGGATGTAAGAAATTCTCTGGTCAACCCTTATTGCATTTTACATGGCGTCAACTACAAGTAACTACAGAACGTTTTTAACCAATGTCCAATGAAAATGGATTTTAGAGACAAAAGAAAACCTCCAAGTCAAAGTGAGAGAGAGTTTAATATCAATACCAAAAAAGTGAATCCCAACAATGATTTGGTGAAAGGTACTCATGTTATTCATTTATTAATAGAATTAATTTCATTTGATTCTGGTTATATGGATCCCTTCATATTACAAATGTTTAGTTCAACTATCCAAAACCACCACAAAGCAAGAAGTAAGTTGTCAGTGAAGACAGAAAAGGGGGAAAATATTGTATCCCTGGTATATAACTCTTCTCCTATCAATGTTTGTGGGATGAAATTCTTAAATAACCTTTTTATACTCCCTTTTATGTAATATTATTCAATTATAGGAATGGATTTTATTTTCTTATTTTGAACCAACATAAATTGATGTGAGAATAAAATCACTCTCCATATAGTGAATCGACCCATGATTCTATACTAGTGAATGTAGGGGTGAATTATCCATAGTACCATCATCTCAATAATGGATATTATTACACTATAAGCAATAGTATCTTTCTCAAATGATTTATTATATGGAAATGGTCATCCACAATATCCTTAAAATAGAGGGATAATATACATATGTGTTTCTAGAGGATTTTCATGGTCTTCCTCCAAGACGAGAGGATAATTTTTTAATTGATCTTAAAACTGGGGCGTTTCTAATATTCTAGACTTCATATAGGATTGTTGATGTGGAAGTTTAGAATCTATGAAAAAAACTACAAGAGAATATGGATAAAGGTTTTATACACCCATGTGATTCACCATAGGGTGAACCTGTCCTCTTTTTCAAGAATAAATACTGGTCAATGTGAAATTTCATTGATTATCATGAGATCAACAAGATCATGATAATGAATAAGTTTAAATTTCCATAGATTGATGACTATTTTGATCCACTATGGGGAGCACAATACATATCCATGGTGTATCTATTGTTGGGATTTTACCATGTTAGTATAAAGAAGTAGGATATACCAATGAATGATTTTCGTACGAGGTATGGGTAGAATGAGTTCATAGTAATTCCATTCAAACTCACTAATTCTCCATCAATCTTCTTAGAATTGATGAATATATTCTGTAGAGATTACATAAAAATATTTGTGGCAGTAGTTATAGATGATATTCTAAGATGCTTAGAAACCAAGGAGGAGCATTAGTAGAATCTAAGCTCTGTGATAAAGGCCTTGTGAAATGCTAATCTTTATAAAAAATACAGAAGTTGGGTGTTATTATTGAAGGATGTATTATTCTTACAATATATCATTACACTAAATGATGTATATATTTATCCTTTAATGGAAAAATAATTTGATGGATGAATGAGGATGACATCCATGACAAATATTTATAGTGGTGTTGGGTTAGTTAGATATTATCAACTATTTTTGATAAATTTATCATGATTTTTAAAAACTTGTACTAAGATAACTCTTTAGATAGTTAGGTTTTCTAGGAATTATTAATGAGAAATAATCTTTAATGAGTTTAAAATGATGCTTAACACGACCCATTTTCTCACACTATGCACTAGGGGTGATCTTTTTTATAATACGTAGTAATTTTTTGATTAAGGTAATGGGTTGTGTTTTGAGGAAAAAATGAAAAAATTGAAGCCTATTTTTTAAAATAGCTTAAATATCATAAAAATGACTATACAACCGATGACCTAGAGTTGGCTGTAGTGATCACTAATTTTAATACATTGTGGTACTTTATCTTTGAAGATACCTGTGAAATATAAATGGATCAAAATAATCTAAAATATCTATTCACTAAAATATTTTTGAATATATTCCAATAACTATGGTTAGAGTTGATCAAGTACTACGTAAGCTCAATTAACTACCATCCAAGTATAGAGAATAATGCGGTGAATCCTATAATTATAAATGATACAATAATTTAATATTTGATTATAATTGAGTAGGATCGAATCATCATAAAATTTAAGATGTTGTTCATGGTAATCATAAAGAAAGGGACACCGTAAATCCATTCACCAATGATTTTTCAACCATATCTTCATTAAAGGCTAAATGATGGTCAAAATTTTGATGTGGGAATTTAGAAGAAAGTGGAAACTATAATAAAAGAGAAACCCTTTAAGGTCAATGTTAATGAATAAGGATTTGTGGGATTTGGGTGAAGACTATGTATTCCATCATATTTTGAGTTAATGACGTAACTATTGGATGAGGCGCATTTTTTGGAATTCTCTATTCACCTAGAAAACACATATATGTTTTGAGATCTTAGAGAGCACTATTTTTGGGACAACATGAAGTTGGGAATCACTGAAAATACAACAAAGTCCTTGGTATTTCATAAAAATGTATCTATGAATAATTATATGTGGATGACACATCCATTACCCATATAAACGTTGAAATAGGAAAACATCACTATAGACTTTGTCAACAGACACCTAAAAGAATCCAGGGAAAAAATGATATCTCGGTTGTTTTGATAATGTTACAAATACTGCACAATTCACATTGATTCGAGAGGAATTATCACTAGATCAATCAGAAAATATATACATCCATGAATTGGTGGGAGTTCATGGAGTGCAACAATCTATTTTTTTATCAAGATCTAAGATATGTCTTTAGGTTTTGGAAAAGTATCTATCATGCTCCAAACACTGAGATAATCTTCAGTATGACTTAACACCCTCAAAATGATGTCCATTATGAGTAGACTATCCAAACACATGAGGAAATGTTGTGATAAATCTCAATTGACTTCAATGGAGGATGTGATCGACATATACCACTGGCTAAGTTATCATACAACAACTGCTGCCACTAGAGCATCCAAATGAATCCCTATCAAGACCTTATGAGAAGAGGTGTTGCAAACCATAATTTTGTTATGATGTATGGGAAATAAAACATATATATATATATATATATCCTATAATGGTCTATGAAATGGTTAATAAGGTCAATACTATCAGAAGAATATCAAGGATTCTTTGAGTTGACAGAAAAACTATGCACACAATTGTTGAAAAGAGCTAAGGTGTGATATTGGAGACATAGAATTTATCCAAATGTCTCCATGGATGAAAGTGATGAGATTTAGAAATAAGGTAATTCTTAGTAAAATATAAATTGTCCCCTTTAAGATCCATGATCGCATTTGAGTTGTGGACTATCAACTATCATTCCCACCAAACCTATCTCAGGTTTATTATTTATTTTTGGTATCCCTATTGAGGAAGTAACCACAAGACCCCTAACATAAATTCAATTAGAAGGTATTACCATTATATAATTACCATTCCTATTAATATAATCTAGTAAATATCTTGGATAGTTGAGATAAATTTCTATGAAATAAGGAAATGCTCTATGTTGAAGCATTGTGGAGAATCATATTTTTAACAAAGCTATATAGGAACCAAAGTAGGTGATGAAACAGAGTCACCCTCTTTTATTTTAGTGTGGGATAGGAAAATTACCTGGGGAAATTTATAAACGGGGAATATTTTGTGGACCCAATTTTTTTAAAATACAATTTCTCTTTGAATTAGTTTAATTTCCTTAGCAAGTAATATGGCTATAGAAAACCCGTGATTTTTTAAATTATATAAAATTTATTTTAAATTACCATTAATTATACTTACCATTAATAATATAGTAATTCAACTATGATCATATGATTAGTATAAATATAGTGTTTTAAAAATCCATTTGATGCATACAAAGGGAAGTGATGACCTCAACGATTAGGATCATATCCTTTGAAGCCCGTTTTTTGGTTCTTTGAAGGGTGATAGAATTTATAGGATTTGATCTTGACTAATTAAAATATGAGATCCAACTAATTAATCATGAGAGAAACCATTTATTGTATAATTTCAAGCTCATTGAGATCCCAAACTAGACCATGTTCTCCAAACCGCCCAATAAATGTCCCACCATCAC
Organism: Viscum album; assembly: GCA_963277665.1. Classification (NCBI taxonomy): domain Eukaryota; kingdom Viridiplantae; phylum Streptophyta; class Magnoliopsida; order Santalales; family Viscaceae; genus Viscum; species Viscum album. The sequence continues at coordinate 1,559,013,482 of OY728126.1, read as the reverse complement.
AAAACGTACTCTTAGGGAATTTGATGGTTTTTTAAAGGGATGTGTATCAATAACCTAGATATATGAGTATGTAAATTATTTTTTATATAATAATGAATATATTTTCATCTTATTATTGTAATTTTGTAATATATTTTTTTGATTCAGTAAAGCACAAATTGAATTTTTGGTTCATATTTATTTTCAATTAATAGATTAATGAGTTATTGTATTTTTTTAAATTAATAATATTTTGATTAAATATTATTATAAAATTATTTATATCAATTATAAATAACCATGTAATTTTTATTATGTGAAATTTAATTTTTATTATGGTTCAAATACTATTATTTCTGACAACTGATCACTTTCAATAAATATCAATCATTATTTTAAATTTTAAAATTAACCTATTTGAAATATTATTTAGATTCAAATAATATTATTTTTGTTATAATATTTTCAAATTTATCCAAAAGTGATTTTTTTATAATTTTCTGTGATTGTCGAATTTTCGTGTAAAAATTAAATACTGTCTAAATATGATTTGTGTTTCTTGAAATCATAATGACCCATATTCGATGTCATAAGTAAAATAAATGGGATCAACCAAAAAATATATGATTTAATTTATGATAATGTTATTTTATGTTTATTATATTTATTTTATAAATCCTTTGTGAATCCTCTAAAAAATATTATATATTTTATGGTTTTAAAATAATATCTTTAAGTGTGCGACCCACCTCCACAACACTGATGGTAATATTTTAATAAGATAGGCCCATTGAAATAGAAAATAATTTAGTACACTCCAATTTTGTATAAACCATTTTAAAAACTATATGATTGTTTGTAGTTTTGGATAATTTATTATACAGAGTCCAAAACCTAAATAATTTGGAAATCAACCTCCTTTCTTATATAATCCCACCCGAGATCCCATTTAAAATCACTAAGACACCTTATATAATTTTTATAATATTCCCTCTACTATCTATAGTCCTAAAAATTCTCCCTCAAGATATCTATATGCACATCCCAAGACCCTAGAGTCACAATTAAAGCAAGGGATCCTTACCTTTATCTCCTCCTTTAAAATCCAAGAAATGTATTTGAAATTATTTATTTTACTTACAATTGGTTTTATTTTAATTAATTTATAATCCTTAATATAAATTGAATTCGATTCTATTTTAATGAGGCATCATTTTTCCTTACCCATTTAGACCCTTACCTATGTGGTCACTATGCCAAAATTCCTTAAGTGGTTCTCACCCTCTCTTTTTTATTCAAGTTTCATTACAAACATATGCATTATATTTATATTTAATAATGTTGTTAAATGTCCTTAAACTCACTATTGGTTTCCATTTTATATTTAAAATACTATATACCCCCTTTCACTCTCATCATAATTTTTTATGAATTGTTATGTAACATCACCATGCTGTAGAAATTTCACTAAAATTTTCCATGCTAAAAAAATTGTGTATTGAATACCAATCTCTCTTTTAAGGGCATTCACCTTTCCAAAGATATACATATTTATTGGGTAAATAGTTATATTTTTTACACACACCGTAGTTATGTAAAAAATTATGATGATTAATGGAACCATGTTGTATGATCTATGTGAAAAAATTAAGCATGAGAATGAAATTACTATGATGGATGGGCCCAGATAGCGCTCCAATGCATTGGTAAATGTTCAGAATACTGAAACATCATGTTGGGACAATTAGTGATGATGATTCCATTATGTAACATTCTATACCATTAGGAATTGGTGGATTTATCCTTTACCTTTGTTTTATGATGTAATGTTTTAGGTTGTTTCCACATTTCTTATATTGACTTTATGATTACCATGTGATATCCTGTATCATTTTTCATTTTTATGATTAATAATATTTTTATTCTCCATTGATATGGATATTCTAAAACATATATCATAATAATAATATTATTCCTTGTTATTTCGTTTACTAGGCTTTATAGGTAACCCCTTCCTTATGTATGTCCCTTGGTTATACCATACAGTTTTATTTTTGTTGGAATATTATGATCACGTCAAAGATGTTTCCAAACATGTTTTTATCCCTTATTAGAAGTTGTTATGTAATGTACTTATTTCCTTATGAAACTAAACCTATATATATTTTAGGATGCATTAAGTGTAGTTTTATATGATAAAAACTAAATCAATTTTTCATAAAGTGGAAGGTTATTATAAGAATATAGCCCTATATATCATCAAAACCCCATGATTCCTTCAAGAACATGTATGTTTTTTTATTTACCAGATATTAAATCCTTATTATATGTTTTTTGACTCCTTGTTCTAATAAGGAACCCTAAATACATTATTTTTAAGGAACTCAGGTCAAGAAAGAGAAAGTTCATCAAGTATGTATCTAATTTATTCCCCTAAATTTTCTTCTCATATCCTATATATCTAATATTTATAACCCATGGTAATGATGTTTTATTGATGTAATTAGGAATATAAAACAATAAAATACTATTGTATAACTCTGAACTCTTACTCATTAACTCGTATAACATGTTTTTGTTTGGGTCAGTACGACCACCTATATACACTTTTTTATACCAATATCAATTTTTTTATCATGAAAATTAAAATTTTTAATATATTATTTTAATGAGTATTGTTTTCTGTGAATTTCTTTCTATTTAAAAGACATAAAAAATTATTATTATTATCAATTAACTTATAGTTATCATTAAATTATTTGAAAATTGATCATCAAGGATTCTGATCAGGCGAGCCACACCCTCATAATGAAAAAATGGGAGGACATAATTAATTGGAAACAAATGTTTCCATATTATTGAAAAAATAAGATTTTATGTACATGTTATTAATAAATGAGGAACAATCCCACCATTATAAAACATGTATGTAACAGTAAAAAATATTAACATCCAATAATGAAAATAAACAATAACTAAATAATATATGTAAGATTAACAATTATTATTTATTCTAATAAAAGTTAATATACAATAATATAATTTTTAAATATTTGTGTATGAGGGAGGTTATTATTATAAAATATATTAAATTTCATTCATGTATGTTTGGAGTAATGTTATGGTTTTATTTCAAATTTTATTTATTAATTTTGAATATTTATGAATGAATTGTCAACTGGGGAAATTGAATGTTCATTAACAATAAAAACCTAATATTTCCAAATTTTCTAGTTATTTCTTAGTTTTTAATGTATTCATTATTTTTTACCAATATTTGGTTTATAGTTTTACCAAAAGGATTTTTGTATGTATAGGCGACCAATTTTTTTTGAGGAATCAATATCCTCCAAGTCTATATTCAATATTATTTTTTATCAAATTCTTTATCTCTATTATTATGATTACATAATGTTTATTTCTCATTATAATGTACTTTTTTTAGAAAAGGAATATTATTTTAATGTTTTCAATATGTTTTCCCCCAAAACATTAATCTTCATTACAAAAGTGTGAAAGGAATAAACATTTTAAAACTTTTATAAACTAATTCATTTTCACCCCTTATTCATTAAATTTATTTAAAGAAGTTACACCATATTAATTATTGGATTTTAAAAATAATTGTCTTTCAAATTTTTTATAAATAATTTTATTTTGGAATTAAGGTTACACAAATTATAATGATGATTCAACCTTATTTTCTAGAATTTATTTTAATGATATTTTAAATATTTTTCATCTATGAAAACATTATTTAATGTTTCTTATACTTACATAGGGATCCGGCCTAATGATTTCATCCACCTTGTTTCTCTAGATGGATTAAAATAATGGTATATTTATGTTTTCATGGAAATATTTTTTTCCTACTAAAAACATAACCTATTATAAAATTATGAATGTTTTTATATATATAGTTTATTGTTATGTGGTAGTTTGCTCTGTTGTAACTTTCCAATTAATCATGTAATTTTTTATATCTTATGAGATAATAATATTGTGGGTGGACATGGATTTATATATCTTTGTTCATAATATTTTGTGTAGAGATGATTGAAAACAATATTTTTTAAAACATTATGTGTAGATGTGATTGATGATATATTTGTAGACAATATTATGAGTACAATTGACTTTAGATTTTTTTATCACATATTTTTGTGTGGACAATATTATAGGTAGTTGTGTTCAATTATTTGTGTGTAGTCTCAATTTTTGATGTCTCTGTTAAGAAGTTATGAGTTCATATTGATATATATATATATATTATACATTATTATGTCTTTTTTATTCATTCAAGAGTAATTATTGTTTAATCATGTCAGTACTTTTATAGGCCTCATTTTTTATGTTATACAAAATTATTCAATCCATGACTTGTGATTTAGGATATATGATTTATTGGTTTTTATTTTCTAATGGTATAACCATGCATATTCATGATATTTTCTTTCCACATACTCATATTATGGTTACCTGTGTTTATTAAATGTTATCTCTTCTGTTCACTCTTACTAATAGTATGATATGCCCTCTTTCTTATGTTAATATTCCACTGTATTTGAAGAAGATTTTAGTATATTTAATATATAGAGGAGGGTCTAGTGGGATGTGAGAAAATTATCATAGTATTATAAAATTAGTTTTGAATTATTCCAATCATCTTTAACACTAATATTTTGTGCTTTAGTATTGTGTGTGAATTTTTGAGATATAATAAAAAATTTGAGTATGTTATTATTGTGTTGACTCATGTGGTAGAGAAGCATACATGTAATGATGTATTTTATCATAGAATCATGGAATATGGGTCTAGGTCATTTCTATTTCAATTAGACCGGGGTTTATTTATTTCTATCGATTATAACAAAATGATAAAAATAAGAAAACATGTGTTTAACCAAAAGTGTTGTATGAGGATCAAAAAATGACATAGGTGATGTGAAGGTATCAAAAAGAGTTACTTTTTAAGATTTTTTCATTATCATAAGATTACATAAATTTATTATTATTGATTGATACTCACAATAATCATTTTTTATTAATTCAATGATAGGAAGTAAGGGAAAATGAGTTGATAATTATTGTGATAGATTGTAAAATTAGCAAAGAAAAAATTAACTAAATGGGATGGTAAATACAGTGAAAAGATTAATTTAAATGTTTTGGCAGGTTAAAAAAACAGACAAAACAACATTGATCTCTTTAATGAAACTAAGAAGGTGAAACACACTATTTAGTCTTTTATTCATCAATAAAAACCCTCCTTTACTGGGTATTTTGTTACACTAATTTCTAAGGAATGTATCCTCAAAATAGAATTTATATTTTGAATTTTCTAGTTATTTGAGAATTTAATTTTTGTTTTAGATATTTATTATTTTTATGGCGGGGAAGATCAATGAGAGACCATAATTATGAATAATGAGACAATGTAAGAAGTTGAAACCATGGATTTTGCGTAATTAAAAAATTATTATTCATAAAATATTTTCCTCCAACAAATAATATCAAAATATAGAGATAAATAGTCTAGTAATTTGAATTATATCATTAATGTATTTGTTAGCATGGTGAAAAAATTTCAAAGATCATAAGGTAAAACTTTATTATTAATGTTGACACTAAAATAAATATTTTCCATTTCAATAGTGGCCTAAAACCATGTCACTTGTTGCTATTAACCATATGGGACATTAGTAGAGATAAAAAATTGTATGTTGTGATCTTATATTAGAAATGGAAATTGTAGATTATCATTATACTAATTTATTTAATGGCATAAATTTTAATATAGTGTCTTGTGGAAATATGAATTATAATTGAGATGAATTATACAATAATACCTTACTTTTCTAGAATTTGAGAAGAGGTGCCTAATATACTATTAGATAGAAATAGGAAAATTCTTCAAGTGTAGAGGTATTATCCATCATGCTTATGAAGGTTGAAGTTAAAAAAATAGGATGAAAAATAAGATAGAGGATATGGAGATCTACAATAAAACACCACCCACACTTCAATGCTTTAATTTAATGTATTTTCATTATTATAAAAACTGATTCCCAAATATAATGGATTTTGAGAACAATAGAAACTAGTAAGCTATAAAACCCTGTGAGCATGGATGATCTAACATAATAACTAAAAATAAGTTGCATCATGATAATGATGTGGTGAATAGTACACTTAATATCCTCTCTAGATCAAGAAATTTATTGTCTAATTAAGGTTCAATGCTATATTTTATATCAGAAACGTTTTTTATGATTATTTATTCACCGACATAAGAATTGGAAATTGAATTACCAATATAGACACTGGTAGGTGTGATTATTACATCCATGATACGTAATGCTTCTCCAATTTGATGTTAAAGGAATATATTTAGTTTAAATATAGTTCATTCCCCCTGATAAAATTACATGTGTTAATTAGCATGAATTGGATCCTCTAACATAAAAATCATATCAATTTTTTGGATTTTTAAGCCTCATTTCGTATCCTAAATCTCTCATTGATAAAATATCGACGGTATTATGATGACGGAGAAACTTTTTTAAAAAAATATTTAATATGGGTCTTGATTAAAAATAATAATGGAATTTTGGAACACAATTGAAGAGAGGAATGCATTGTACATTATGTGCCTATTATGTAGGAATATGAGGTGGTATTTTAAAACAAATTACCTGGACATCCCCAGAATAAGAGGTAAAATTTTCAATTGCATTTATATCAGGTACTATATACATATCAATGATTCCATTCGAATGGTACCCATTTAATTATATGAATTATTAATGAAAAATTATGATATTTAGGAAAGGGTTTTTTTCACAAAGGTGATTCACTATTGGGTTCACCGTTATTATTTGTTAAAAAGAATTATGGTTCCATGAAACTTTGTACCTATTATTGTGAACATAATAAAATCAGGATCAAGAAAAAGTGTCTGCCTTCCATGTTGATGATTTATTTGATCAAAATATAAGATATAAATACTTATTAAAGATTTAATATTAAATTAATGTGTCTTTTATAACATGGTTATAAGGAATTCTTAATCTAAACCCATTGATCCTACTATCCCATCTACTCTAGTTGACTCCTATCAACCAAACCAGTTCCATTGAAATGGCCACGCAACCATTTCCATTTCAAAACAATTGTTTCAATTTCATTATTATAATATCAAATTTTACTTTGTGGTTAAATTCATTATAAATTTTAATTCATTAATTTTTTTAAGAAAATCATTCAAATCAATTGTATTTTTTGATTTTGAGATTCATATTCACAATTCCTTGAAAGTTGTGATGAATTTTTAATTTGAGAATGTGTACTAAAAGAATTGTCATATAGGTTCTTGGATCTATTTAGTATACTCAATTAATTATGAAATTTTTTTCCCAACATTAATTAATTATGAAATCCATATCACAGACACCAAGTTAGGATTCATAGGCCTCCCATTTCATTTCTTCAAGAGAATTTTCATATTGTTGGTTGAAAATATAATTGGGAATCCAATTAAATCGGATTAAAATACTCTATATATTATATATACTTTATATATAGGTATTATAGTTATGTCTGACTCACCCCATCATTTTTTTCAGTTATCTTGATTCATAATTGTGTGGATGTGTTTTTCTATGATATTGTTTATCAAAAACATACTAGGATACTACTCTGATTGCATGCTGTGTGGAAATTCACATAAATAATGTCACTATAGAAAATTAATTAACAAAATTCATAAGATACATTCCACCAATTTGAGGTTTTTCTAATGATACTCGTTGTACTTTTGGTGATTGAAAAAAAAATTGAAGCAGTGAAACAAATTTATGTAAAATTACAGCACTTTAGACCCATAAAGGGTATGAATCTAGCCATTTATTTATATGGTTTTAATTACAAATACCTTAGAAAGGATCAGAAACATATTTACTACAATATTTAATTGGGAATAATTTTTAATACATATGTAGAGATACACTTGGAGAAATTAACCATCCTTCAACACATTAGTGTTAATGAAGATCCTTTTACATCCTCAAATGAAATAAAATCCTCCTCATCCCCATATGAATAGGATTAATGGGATAAAATTACTCTAAAAATTGAACTCATGTTATTAAGGAGGGATTTAAGGAGGAATTATATCCTTGGATTGAGGAATATTAAAGGAGGTATTTTGGAAGATATTAATTTAATGGGACAATTTATGATTAATAAATAATTATTAAATAGAGGATATTAAATATATTTGAATTTTATCATGATAAAAATCCTGTGTTCAGAAACTTATGACATCATTTAGAATATATTTTTGTTGTTTTTTCTTCAATTATTGTAATGATAGTCTCTGGTTCACCACTTTTTTTATTGTATTATCTATTAGAAATATGTTTATTACAATGAATTTAAATGGTAATATTTAACAATTTTCTTTGACCCCTTCTTTTGACTGATCGACATATATAACTTTCTTGTTCATAACCCTAAGATCTATGGTAATTGATATTTTCTGCATAAATTAATGATGATGATTCTTTTTATTAAAATGGTCTTTGAGTTTGATTATTACTCTCAACTAGGATAAGTTTTCATATGATTTGAGTTAATGATAATGGGATATATTTTCAGAGTGATTCCAAAATTAAGTAAAGGTGTTACATACTGGATTAAGCTACACAATTGGAAAATACGTTGAGAAAAAGATTATTAGCTTTTTACAATGATATTATTAGCTTAAAAGTATATACATAATTGGTTCATGTTTTTATTTTTTGAGTTTGTTTTGGAAATTCTATAAATACATAGATTATTTTAATAATGAAATTATTTAAGGGTTGAGTCTTTTACTCCCCTATCAATATGTTTGTATGTTGTTTTTTTGTGCAGTTTTATTATGTTCTTTATAAGAAAGTTTCATAATGCTATATTTTCATTCAATGAATCTTATTTTGGTGCATTCTTGTTGCGCATAATGTAATAATTGAAATAATTTTTTCCTTTAATATATGTTGTCATGAATGAGTTGGTCTTCCAATACAAGCTTCGCTCCATTCCATGTTTATGTGAGGATACACTCAGTATATCCTATCATATGAGATATGGAAACAATTAAATCATAATGATTCTATTTAGACTTATAAATTTCCCTACATTATTTATGGATACTATATATAAGTTCATTGTAGATTACCTAGTTTAATTTTTATTAGTCATAATTGATTATTTTTTAATATATTATATGAGTATGAAAGAAAATGAATATTAGTAAAGGATTGTGATAAAGACCTTGATAAAAAGGATTTATTATGTTAAATTTATAAATGTGAATTTTGGATATAGAAAGTATCATTATGGGGTCATGTAATCATGAGAGAGGGTATATATATATAACACTAAAAAAGATAACTAATTTAGGAATGTATTTAACCAGCCCTGGAAACAATATTATATAGTCTTCTTGGGTCCCTTGAATAATATCAATGCTTTGTGAAGAAATTTATCATGATATTAATATATTTATATCATGTTAAATCAGAATAATATCAAGTTCCTCTGGATAGATTAAATTAAAGAAGGTTTATTAAACTCAATAATAGTATTACCTCTTTACAAATACTCACTCAACCATATTGTGGAGGAAAATTTCAGATATATTTTAATGAATCAAAGAAGGTAACTATATGTTTCCACAAATAAAATGACACTTTTCCCATTTCCTCCTCAGGTTTAATATGAATTCATGAGTAAAATTGAAAGATGCAATATTTGGAGGTTGTAAAAGAGTAATTTGTATTGATGATATGGAGTAATTATAACTATTATGAAAAGTGTGAAATATATATTTATCATAAGATATTAATGTACATATTCACATCAAAGGAGATGAACTTTCTCTATTGGGGATTGTTGGCGTTCAAAAATTTATATGATTTCCCATTTAATTAATAACCTTATAAAGAAAACAATGTGGTATATGCTCTGAGAAGGAATTATTATGGTACCTTTTCAATGATGTGGATTGAAATAGACAATATTATCATTGTTTTTAAATGGTTATATATTAAAATAATTATCTCATGTGAGGTATATTATTTAATATTGATGTAAATATCATGGATTAATAGAAGGAGGATTGGGAGATACAAAAGATGTTAGGGAATAATCTATAGTTCATCTTGTATAGTTATGTAATTATAAGATTTATGAAATGAATATGTTTTTTGTTAGTAAAAAAAATTATGGAGATCTTGGATGATTCATATATTTTATCATCGTCTATCCATCCTAAAATCACAATGACCCATTGATATCTAATGAATATATTTTTTTGATTAAATGAAGTGAAATATTGTTGAGTATTTATCTTGAATCATGGTATTTCATTAAGTTAAGGTGGAATGAGATATAATTAAGGGGATAATGAATCCATTATATACACTTATATAGAAATGGTAGAACTTATTTATGAATATAATGGTAGTTAAACCGATAAAAGATGGTAAATTTGAAAGGATAATCTAAAATGTAGAAGATATATTGAGATCCTATTAAATGAATATTAATGGAGCTTGGGATTAACACCTATATCATTAGAAGACATGTAACAACAATAGTTTCCATTCTATAGTTAAAATTAAACCATTCAAGTCCTTTTATGGGAAGGGGATTAGAACTCAAATATATTTGGATTTAGTTAGAGAGTGCATGATTCAAGGACACGATATTTCTCAATAAATTATAGAAAATACTGAATACAATCATCATCACATTAGAAATTAATAACGTGAAAAATTAAAAGATGTTGTTAATTTTTGATGAGATTTAGAGTTTAAGGATTGACACATGGTAATATATTGAATTCAATATATAATGGGATTTTTAGATTTAGTAAAAATGAAATGTGTAGCCTTAGATACATTACAACCTTTGAAATACATTATTGTATGGGGATTAGATAAGATCTTCTTTCACTTCACTGAATATCGCCCAATTCCATTATATGTTTTATGAATCACTTTTGATGAATCAATTACCAAACCAATCATACATACTAAAACTAAATTTCAAAAAATAATATCTTAATCATTCATAGGATGGAAAAAATTAGAATCATTAGATCCTAGGTATAATGAAAAATAAAATAAGAACACCCACATGGTTAAGGTTCATCGATAAAATAATAAGTTTGAGAAAGCCTGATGTGAACCCAATGATGTAGTGAGGTTGAATTATCCTTATTTAATTTCATTAGATGAACAAAATTTCACAAATGAAATTATTTTATGGAGTAATAATGTAACACCCAAAACATTTACTATCTATTTTTCATTAAATAAAAAAATTTCAAGATATTATTTCTTATGAAACATTGAAATAATGGCATCCATGAATGGTTTTATAAGGATAAAATTAAATAATAAAAGATAAATGTCAATAAATTGTGAGATTTCAATGTTAAAATCATTAGGAAAACAAAAAGAGGAATAAAACCACAAGAAAATAAAAAATTAAAATACATTAATTATTTATTATCATTTTTTTAAATTGATTATTACCACGATTGAAACTGGGAAAATTAAAAAAATAATTAAAAATATATTAGAAATTCTTAGAGATAATTGAATTAATTATATAAATTACATTAGTAAAATATATAGGCTATATATAGGAATGAAATCTAATAATTATATATATGTGTAATTTTATATTATTTAATTTAAAATATCATCATTGGATATATAATTATAGGATATATATAGTTATTGGATATATTGTTATAGGGTATACCCGATGGGTATGAAATATATGTTGTGTGGTAAGATAACTATAATAAACCTATAATGTTATGTGTAATGTGCTACTACTAAGTGAAACTCATCCAATGAACTCTAAATGTTGGAGTTGGTGGGTTAGAACCTCCGTGGTTGTAAGATCTATAAATGGTTTTGTTGTACTATAGAAAGTAGTGATTCATGGTGGTGACATAAGCATGCAGGGATGTCGCCCTAGTGTAGCATTAGTGAAATTAGAAAGATGATGGAATATGGGATACATACCTTGTTTTATGCTGATTAAATTATGGACTATTTTAAATATAAATGGTCCTTAGGGACACATAATGGGGGTTAACCCCACAATCCCTTCGGTATATAAAAATTTAATGTGTTAGAATTGTATGTGCACCTATCATTTGGGGAACGATATTAGGTCTAAACCTTTTTGGCCTAAAATGTTTGTGGGTGTGCGTTTCCTTTTCTTATAACACAAAAGAACATAAATAATTATAATAATTATAATTAAATATAAATTTGAAACAATTTGAAACAATTTTTTTTGAAATAATTAATTGATAAACCAAAATTCTTAGAAGATGGAAAAATAAATTTTTTATGAGGTATATAAAATTAATCAAAATTGATATTTTTCAAAGAACTAATATAGATGTATTGTTTATTTTTTATATATAAATTATAATGATATATTTTAATTGATGACTCGAATTTAATATATATATATACATATATATAAATAGACTAATTTTTAGGTAATTATCAATTTATTGGAAATAATAATAATAGCAAAATATTTTTTTATATTTTCCCAAAAAAAATAATTGTCTCATAAATTTAAATTAGGTTTTCATTTAATAGTTATAATTATCATATTACAAAAAAAATTAGACAAATTTTAGTTTGAAATTGGAATCATAACGTAAAAATATTGTATAAAGGGAAATTTTATATTTCTATAAAAAAAATTAAAAAAGTAAAAAAAATGAAGGTAGTAAAAAACATGTATGTATATGTAAAATAATATTTATATAATATTATATTATTAAAAATAAATTTATGATTTCTAGAAGTCATTTTTTTAGTTTATGATTAAAACATTAATATATCACCCAAATTTTCGCACATAACATAACTAACTCTCATGTCATTCTATCTAGTCCCATAATCTAGATTATGTTCCAAATGAATTTTCACTCATTGATTCCTATAAAAGGTGACATAAACTATCACATAAAAACTACCTTATTAATTCATTAAAAAATTTAATACAAGGTAATTTATAATCTCCCATACAATTATTATATTTTTAGAGGATTATAGTGGCATGAAAGAAGCTTAAATCCTTCATTATGAAGAAAATAATATCAATAAGGATAAAATTCATTAAGTATTAAAGTTATACTCCTAATTATTAAATTAACTTAATATATCAATTGGTTGTAAACATAATCTTCTAATGTAATGAATTATATTGAAATAATTATTCAAATAAAAAATTTATTATACTATTTTATATCTCTTATCTCAAACTTATTCATTTGTATGTCATGTTATTACATGAGTTAGTTCCACCAACTACGTTCATGATTATAACCCAAAATAAAAAAACAAATTAATCATGATTATATATAAAGCCATTAGTAATGGTAATACATGAAGTTCCTGAATAATATATTTTATAAATATGTTTATCTAAGTATAATACAAAAAGAAATGATCATTAAATATTATAAATTCTGGTTATTGGTAAGTTACCTAAAAAAAATTCATTATTGATACCATTATCAAGTAATGTAACCATATATTCCATAAATCATGTGATATAATAAATCATTGGAGTGAAATTATTCATGTACCTTTACTTATATATTAATGAATAAATTGGATTCAAATTATGAGGATCCTCATTTCCAATACTAAACATTTTCAAATATTTCCAAATCAATAACATCAAATTATGAAAATAAAAAATTCCAAAGTAATATATTTTTAATAAATGATTATTATAAAAATGTAAAACATTTAATTAATATGAATTATGTTTCAAATTATTTTATTAATAATATTATGTTTATAATATAAGTGGTTATAGTGTTTAGTTTATATTAAGAGTAAATTTGGGAGTTTCATTCCAATCTCATTTTCATATTGAGATTATTTATAAATTAATTATAAACCTCGATAAATATATGTTAATTACCTCTAAAATGACATATATTTAAATATTATATGGTTATTTCTCTGGATTTCATGTCTTCTAACCATTTCATTTATCATTGTTTCATTACTCAACCAAAACGATGTCTTTAGTGGATCAGACCGTATCTGATTTTTTTTCTAGAATATTTCCACTCCATATCATTATTTATCATTTTATTTTATGTATATCATTACCATAACATTAATTATTTAATAAGGTATTTTTTAATTTTCATACCTTTTTTTACAAAATTAATCTTTATTTTATATTTTTTATATTATAAATTTCTAACAACATTGACATTATTTTTAAAACTATAAAAGAAATTACTATTTAATCAATTTTTTTGTTAATTGATTTTTCTTGTCTAGTTATCTATATTATTTATGAAAATATCATTTTATGTATTCATGTTATATTAATGTAATTTATATTCTCATGGTTATGTCTATATATATATATTAATGAATTTTTACAAAAGTAAACGATATTCCTTTAATCTCTTCAAATCAAATTTTTAATTATATTATTATAGTGTTTTTCAACTATAAAACCATTATTTTATTTGTATTATGATTTAATGGATTTATTCTCCAGTGATACCATCCACCATCTTTGTTTGGGTTACTTTTGATAATGAATTTTTTTAGTTATCCTGAATATTTTTTCCTTTGAAACAAATAATTAAGATATATGGGAAGTGACATGATGAAGGGAAATAGAGGATGAACAACCAGATATTGGTGTTAATGGTATATAATTTAATTGTTTTATTATGATAACAAAAAGGTGTGTACCTCCTTGTTACATTATCTTTTTCTTTATTGGGAAGAAATATCTTTTAATTTGTGCATGAATGTTTATTTCATAAGTTTTCTCATTGTTGCTCATTGGGAATCTATTAGACCATGAGTAGAACTATAAGAAGATGGTGGGTCATCTTGGTATGGTTTATGGGGTTATTAGACTTAATATTTTTTTTAAAAATATCATAGGGGTCTTCAAGAGTGTTTTTTCCCATTTGATGCTCATGTGGTTTCACTAATTCTGATGGATGTATCAGATGTAGCCCCATTTGATATTTAAAAGTTTTATTAGATAGTGGTTGTTGTGGAACATGGTAGGGAATGAGAGATATGTTTTTTGGTGAGTAGTTTATCATAGTTTATGAGGGTTGTTACTATGAAGTAGTTGGAGTGAAATTAGATTTATGTAAATAAAATTTTGTATTGATCATATGGAACCATTAGGTGGGATCCATTATTGATGCCATTATCGACGCATTGGTGGAATACTACTAGGTTCCTTTGGTAAAATAATTTTTCATAGATCCCAATGATATTCACCGCATGGAATTGATCTTAATGGTTTTTGATGATTTTAAAAGTCATATTTTTTATAGTATTTATGTTGCATGATTCATCCATTGTATGGGATTTTTTGTTTGGACTTGAGAAATCTGATGTCCAAAAGATATATAGTGATATTTATGTATTATATGTTTAATAATATATGTGTTCGAATATTGATGTGTTTCATGGGAGAAGAAAAACATTATGATCTAATTGTGGAGGATTTAGATCTTGTAGGATGATTAGTTTTCTACTCATAGACGTGTTATAGTTTCATTGGACTATAATGTAATTATGAAGAATGATTGGAAATGAACCCTATTAATGTAATTATATGTGTTTTTACAAATGGTGGAGTGATGTTAATGATGACTTAGTTCCCAATAATGAGAATTCGGATGAAGATATTTGTTTTTAGCTAATGGAATTTTTAGTTTGTTCCCGAAACACAAGATAAAGTTTAGTTGAATTTTTAGGATTTGATGGTCACTTCTAATATGGATACAACTCTGAAGGTTTTATAGGATACAAAAACCATTGGTGGATATTTTAATGTTACTTAGTGTTTTCCTGAAAAATTATTTCAAGAAAAGTTACCATGAAGATCCAATTTATCAACAACTAAGAAGAAGTAGGTGGCTTGTTCTGGAGACATCATAGACAAGATGGTTCTATCTAGACAGGGATTGGGAGGAGAGAAACATAGTCCGAGATTATTAGAATATGATCTTCTACTGTAGAATTGTACATATTTTTAAATGTAATGAGATTAATGCTCAGTGATTCATTAATATGGATGTTTTTGAAGAAGGGTTCCATCTATAGAGGTATATATCGTAAAGGAGAATTTTCTTACTGAAGGTTATATTTCATGAAATAAAAACATGAATCATGGTTCTCCTGGGAGAATAAAATGACATATGAGGAGGGATGAGATTTCTATGTCACATAAATATTCATTTAAACATGTCTGAGAGTGTGATCTTCGAATTTTTAACTAGAGTTATATCTATAGAAGATTTAGTGTTGTGGAATTCAAGTCATGATCAAGTTCAACTAACTCACCACTCATATATTAAATTAGAATGACGTAGGAGGGAATGAATTAATAAAAAAATTAGAGTGTAGAAAATTAATATGTACTAATGTTTTATGAATATTGTTTCAATAATTATAAAATTCACTATAAGTATTTAGTGACAACCATGATAAAACATGATGATTTATAACTTCAAGTGTATGGAGCATGTTTCTGTGAATTTTTTCAAGGAATTCATTGACCTATTGTCAATATATAGTAACAATCATCATAAGACAATCAATATAGTTAAAGGACCTTATATAATGATGATGGGATCATAGATGGGTCTGAAAACATGATGTATAAGTGGGATAAATTGACGATGCAAACCAAGATTACATTGATTATTGTAATTAGATGGTTCCAAGGTGATTCTGTGGGAGCTTTTGATACCCAATATATTACTTTTAAAAAAATATTTTTGGATAGAGGTTGGTTACAAGGATATCATAGAGGCTCAATATACAAAAATAAATTATCATATTGTGAATAAGATCAGTCATAGTCTCTTCGAAAAAGAATGTATATCCAAAAGGGGAGAGGAAATCGACTTCACACATGAATGGTGTTTATTGATGGATATTTTCTAGTAATTTTTAAGGATGCATGATTTTTTATAGTTTAAATTAGAGTAAATTACTATAGGAATCCAGATAAGTTTCATTGAGTTAGAAAAATTGAATATCATGGTTCCAAAATTCTGAAGAGATTTTTCATCAGTGGGAGATGGATGGTTGGAAAGAGCATGTATTTGAGAACCATGAAGACATGATAATACAAGTTCATTTTATTGATTATAGTCTACTGTGGAATTTTGTTTGAGCCTATGAAAAAAATTCAAGTGTGAGATTATTATATTTGAACAATAAAATAATTTCCCTAGTGGGAGATTATTATCTATGGGTTGAGACATATTTTTCAGGTTGATTGTTGGCCCTCAAGAACCATAAAATCCAAAAATTGAAATTTTTTAATCCCTATGGTAAAATTGAAATAGGAATTTTTTTTCATAATATGACTTATGGAATAATCATTTTAGAATTAGTTGATCAGATCATGGAAAAGGCCTTTGGTATGTTCAATAATGTCAATTAGATTGATGTTCAACTGCAGAATTTGAATTCAGAATCAATGGAATGTGTTTAGGTAGCAGGAGTCCAATATATGGGGAATAATATATTCCTAGTATCAAAAGGGTATGTATTCAGATGATCTTATAGGAAGTCAACAATATTCTAATTGAATAACATGAAGTATATATACAGAAAAAAATTTAAATATTGAATAAAAGTTACAAATGTTTTAGAGAATGTTTTAAATATTTCACAATAAGGGAATTAGTTAAATATGATGTGGTACATGAATTTCTTATAGATATATTTAAGTATATTTTTAAGAGAGTATTCATGGGGTGTATGGGAAGGTTCAAAGAATAATGAACAGTTTTTTGTGGTTTTGGAAGGAAAATATATAAGAAATATAATTTTTCTCATGTCAATAGGTGGATATCTACACCATTTGGGTAGAAGTACTAACTTCTTGATGTATTGGGGATCACTAAGAATATTTCATTAGGCCATTTATTCTATGTATGATTAATAGTTACTGATAGGCCTTGAAAAGGCTAAGGTAGATCCACATTTGAGGAAGAAAACATTAGCACCTAGAAGTACTTGTGGCAGTAGATCCAATAGTGGAGGTCAATACATAAAATTATGGATACCATATACAGAGAAATTAGGGATGTGACATATTTATTTTTGGTTTTGGTGGGATTTAATCTGATTAAATGGACTGGTTTAATAGAATTTGTCAGTGTACTTATAAACATAACTTCTCCTTGAATGATAAAAAATCTACCATTCATAATAGATGTGTGACTCTTTGTAATAACCACATTATTCTTGTTGTTCAAGTAACATTCTATCAATTTTTTTCCTATTTTGTGTCATTACACTATTCATAATTAGGTTATATGAATACCATGAGGAGAAATAAAAATTATAAGGTGTTAACTTGATAATTTTTCTAGGATTCCTAAACATCTTATTTCTAAAAATATTGTTTTGGGGGGTCTTCCATAGATTTTTTTGATTTTATACTTTTGATGGTGTCGCTACTTCTATATGATGTAAAAAAGTATTCCAATTGATCTCCAATAAATATATATATTCATAAGTTATGATTTTATATAATTATGAGGGTGAAAAATTATTATACCATGTATTCCTTTTAAAGGGTCATAGTTATTAACAATGTTTCAACTTTTAACTATATTTTTTTTTGTAATTCCAAAAGCCATAATCCATGTATCATGAATTATGATATTTGATTTCTTGGTCATGATTAAAATATATATTTACAGTTTTTTTTAGAAACGCAAACAAAGATTCAAATAAATAAGGAAAATTACAAGAGTCTAAAGGAGGAAATTTTACACGTCTCTATTAAGCAAATCAGTAAAATCCTCATCAGGTGTGGTCAGGTGCACTCTAGAGGCTTCAGAGATACCCTTGGAAGCAACCCTATTAGCAACAGAGTTGGCTTCACGATATACATGAGTAATGATAAAGTTCATGGAGGCAATAATTTCAAAGCATTTGATCCATTTCAGGGTGAGTTTCTAGGAAAGGTGGATCTGATTTTTCCGGACAGCTTGCACTATAGTAGAAGAATCACTTTCAAACCAGAGATCATTCCAATTTCGTTGATGATCCATATCCACTGCATTAATAAGGGCCATCATCTCAGCTTCAAGGGCAGTGACATGACCACAAGAGCCATAGGAGCCTTCAAGAAAGTTGCCATTTTCATCTCGGAACACAATGCCATAACCAGCTGGTCCAGGATTTCCTTTTGAGGCACCATCATGATTGCATTTGATCCAACCTGCAAAGGGAGGGATCTAGAAAATTTATATAGTGCCTGATGGTTTGGGGAAGTTACCTGACAAATGTAGCCTCCTCAGGAAGACAAAATCTTTGATAGAATTATGACATTGTCTAGAATGAAGCTGATTGGCATTTCTAGTCATTGTGAGAATACTAGAGATGGCAGAATTTTGATTGAAAGCAGACTTGTCATGCCTGATGTTGTTCCTGCCTCGCCATAGAGTGTGAAAAGTTTTAGCACAGGCAACAAAGAAGAGGACTTTGATCTTCATTGAGAGATGTTCGGCTGCAATAAAGTGTAGAAAATCTGCAACATTGTCAACACACGGTAACGAGATATCAAAAAGGCCAAAAATGATAATCCAGATTGAAGCAGTAGTTTTGCAAGAGAGAAAGAGATGATCCATATCATCTCTATGTTGGTGGAACAGGTCACATCTTGAGCAAATAGAGATTCCACCTCTTTGAAGGTTGTTGTCCATTGGGAGTTTTTTCCATTGAATTCTCCATAGAAGAGTATACCGAGAGTGTTGTATCCATCTTCTAAAGGTCTGGACAGCAGTAGAGTTATTAATATGTATGGAATAGTGGTAGATGCTTTTAGAGTCAAGCATTCCAGTCACAGATGGCTCCCAAACCATTATGTCATCAGCATTTATGAAATCGTAGGAGTTAACAATTTCCAGAATTTGCATAGGCAGGTTGTGTCTCATCTCATGTTGGGAAGAAATGGAACCATCAAGATCAACATCCAAAGAATTAGCATTGATATCCTCGGCCAAAGGTTCCCCTGTCCAGTTATCCCTCCAGAATTTCATGTTGGAAGAGGCATTTACCAACCAATGGGAATGAGTCTTGATCCTTTGATAGATATTTTTCAGACCAGGCCAAACCGAAGAGTGCATATCAGAGAGTTTACCAGCAATCAGTCTGGAGAGAATTCGTTTTCTAAGAAAGTCCAGAGAGGCTGAGTTTTCATTTATAAGTCTCCAGTTAAAATGAGCTTGAAGGGAATTATTGAAGCATTCAATGTTCTTAATGCCAAGTCCCCCCATAGTGAGGGGTAAATAGCATTTGTTCCAAGGGGAAGTAGCAATTTTCCTTTCAAGGATACAACCACTCCAAAAAAAGTTCCTCATGAGGGAGATAAGGTTCTTAAAGGTAGATGCAGGCCAGGAGTAAACCATAAATGAATAGACAAGTTTGGAGATGATCACATGTTTGACAAGGCAGATTCTACCTACCATAGAGAGAGCTTTTCCCTTCCAATTAGAGAGAGTTCTTCTGACATTGCAAACCACATCAGAGAAATAGGTGGATCTTGTTTTACCAAAAAACATTGGGACTCCAAGATATGTGAAAGGGAAGGATCCCTCTTTGATGCCAAGACTATAAATCATACAGTGCCTCCTGGAGTCTATAATGCCTTTCCCAAAGATGATGAAGGATTTATTCCAACTCACCTCCTATCCACAGACAAGCTCATAGTGATCGAGGATAGATTTGAGATTCTGAATATTTCTTTTTCCTCCTTGAGTAAAAATGATAATTTCATCAGCAAAGAGAAGATGTGAAGGAGCAGGGTTACCCCTGTTAGCCCGAAGAACATTCATATTTCCTTTGTCAGCATGGTAGGTAATCAGTCTACTAAGTTAATCCTCTGCAATTGCAAAAATAATGGCAGACAAGGAGTCCCCTCGCCTCACCCCTCTGGAACACTTCAAAAATCCTTCAGGTGAGCCATTGACAAGAATGGAGATATAGGCTGATCTGAGCAAGGTGTAGGACCACTGAATGAATGTCGGATGAAAACCGAATCGGTGCATAACATTACTTATGAAGTCCCAATCAATGGTGTAAAAAGAATTCCTAATGTCCAGCTTAAGGGCGATGCTCCCTCCTCTAATGGGATTTTGCAGAAGGTTCACACATTCAGAAGCATTAAAAAGATAGTCCTGTATTCTTCTCCCTTTGACATAGCCAAATTGGTTCCAGGAAATGAATTTATCAGAGATACGGGAAAGCATGTTATCCAATAACTTTGTGAGGATTTTCTGTATAGTATTGATTAGGGCAACAGTTCTGAATTGATTAATGTCACTGGCATTATCAACCTTTGGAATTAAGGAAATGAATTGAGCATTGATTCCATGAATTTCTGCTCCATTAGTAAAGAAGTGTTTGACCAGCCGACAAACATCAGCCTGTATAGTATCCCAGTAGCATTGGAAGAAATGATTTGTAAAACCATCAGGTCCAGGAGAGCTGTCCTTTTTCAGACCAAAAACTGCATTCTTTATTTCAATATCATAGGGTAATCTAGTTATCATTGCATTATCTTCATCACTAACAAGGGCAGGTATAATTCCATCCAGGATTTGTCCATTTTTTTGCAACCATTGAAGAGGTTTTGATAGAATGAGACAATATGATTCGAGAGGCTCCGGTGATCTTCAAGAATAAAATCTCCATCTTTGAGAAGAGATAGTGGCCTGCAAGCTTTTTTACTCCTCTGTAATGCATTAAAGAACTTAGTATTTCTGTCCCCATCTGTTAGCCACTTCACCTTATAAACCTCTTTTTGAATGTTATCTCTAAGAGTGAGCAGAATTTTCAGATCGAAGGATAGCTTAGCTTCCTGTCCAGTAAGGCAAGAGAAGTCAGAATCAGTCATTGATTGCTGAATGCCATGTAAGTAGTTTTCAAGAGAATCGATTTCCTGATCCAGGAGGCTGAATCTATCTTTGCTTCAAAGTTTCAGATTTTCCTTGAGGCAACGCAGCTTAAAAACACAAGATAAGAGATGATTATTTTCCTCCAGAGTCCAAGTGTCTCTTACAAGCGTGGAACATTCAGATAGGGTAGTCCAAGCATTGTTAAACCTGAAGGGGAGAGGACGTCGCTCACAATTTCCAATAAAATTGGACAGTATTGGGTGATGATCTGAGTTATGTTTGGCAAGAGTCACGCAAGAAATAGTCCTCCATTTAATCAGTACTTTATCATTAACAAAATCACGATCAATCCGACTAGCTCTCATGCCATTTAAGTGCTTCCTATACCAAGTGTATTTGGCTCCAAGAAGGTTAACCTCAGTGAGATTTGATCTTTCAACACATAAACGAAAATCATCCATAGCAGGAATGATATTTAAGTGTCTCAACTTTTCATCAGCCTGGAGTATAAAATTGAAGTCCCCAATGAGCAGCCAAGAAGCACCAATGGTGTGTGACAGATTAGAAATATGACTCCGCAAGTCCCTTCTAACCAAATAGTTATTGGAGGCATAAACAATTGAGTAGAAAAAATATTGAGCTTGGAAATTAAATTTGAAGGTTATCATCTGTGTATGGGTAGAAACAAGGGTGGGATTATCAACACGGCTATGCACCATAATCCAGAGCCGGTCCTGCTGATCCCCTTGAACAGAATGGAATAAATTGTAACCCAGTTTGTCAAGCAGAGAGATAGCACTAATGTCTGTTGTTTTTGGTTCAGCTAAACCAATGACTTCAGGATTATTCTTAGTCACAAGCTTCCGGAGATAAAATGAAGAGCCAGGGTTGGCTATGCCCTGGAAGTTCAAAAAAAGAATCTTCATTCTAGGTTTTTATTGGGGTTAGGCCCCTTTTTTGCAGGCTGTCACCAGCCATAATCCTGGAGGATCTTCTTGGTTTACTGCATTATGAAGTAATTGTTGCCGCAACCCTTGCTGGAGTGACCTCATTAACAGGTGTGGGAACATCAAGCAGATCATCACTGGGTTTAGCAACCATGGGCACATCCGGTTGTGCCTGAAAATCATCCTACCCAGAATTCAGTTTGGGAGAAGTATCCTCAACCTGCCTTGCACCCTGCTCGGACAGAAGTGAGAGGCTTCCCTGCTGCAGATTGGGATCAGACAGAGAAGTGTCTCTATTGATATAATCCACAGTTCCAATGGTGGAAGGATCAGGAATTGGATCAGAAGTTAGGAGAGGATGCTCCAGTTCGACCTGACAAGAGTTCAGCACCTTGAGGAGTCCTGTGTTGATCAAATCAAGAGTCATATTTTCAATTTGCAGATTGGCAACAAGATCAAACATTTCAGTCGATAATTCAATACTCTCTTCCTATTCGATGTTGTCCACAGCCTGTTGCTGGGAAGAATTTTCACCATTCCCATTGTCAGCCAGTATGTTGGGATTGTCAGCCTCCTCAGCTAAATCGGCCCATTTTGTACTGGGACCTGCAGTTTGTGGAATAGACTGCTTGGCAATGCTTGTGTCTTTTTTAACATATTGTTTTCGGGAAGCAGGTTTCATGTTGGGAGCCTCCTTCCATGCATTCCTGCTTGGAGCTTCTTTCATGGGTCTTTGAACATTACGGCATTGGTCCATCGAGTGCCCCACCTTTCTGCAATGTTCACAAAGCATGGGCAGGTTCTCAAAATCTAAGAAGAGATCAATGAAATGATCATTGACTTCAAGGAGAACACGTTCAGGGGCAAAGACTCCATGTCAATCTCAATCAACACCCTAGCAAAAAGACCAAGGTCACTATTGATCGTTCTGTGATCAATTTTCAAGGGCGTTCCAATTCCTGAAGCAATTTCATTCAGGATTTTTGGATGCCAGTATATCCAGGGCAAGCCATGGATTTTTGTCCATACCTGGGAAATTGGCTGTTTCTGTGTAAACGGATTAAAATGTGGATCCCATTCAGAGAGGCGAAAAAACCCTGGTTTCAAATTGAGGGACCCAATTCTCCAGGCTCGGTTCAGGTCATCATGTTGCTGCAAAACAATATAGAAAAAACCTCTTCCAATTGGAATGAGTCACCAGTTAGTAATGCTCCAACAAGCCAAGATTAGTTGCTTGAGCTCATTGTAGGACCATGGCTTCGCACCCTTCTCATATGAAATGCATCCAAGAATAGAGAATTTGCATACCTGTAGTCGCTACTTAACAGCATCTGGATCTGCAGTGATCATTATGGCTCCTTCTACAGTCCTCTTAACCATTGGCGGCCTGATTTGAGTGCTCTCAAGATGAGAAGATCCCGCAAGCGCCTCAGCAAAAGAAATTCCCTTTTCTGCTCGAGATCTCCCACCCAAGACATTCGCACTCAGTTGTTGAGGAAGCGGCAACTCCCATTAAGGATCACATACGTTTTTTTATTGTTATCTATTAGGTTTACTCATACTAAGTTTCATATCTCTACCATTTTATTTTCATCTGTTCCATATAATATGAAGAATAGTGTCACATATAACATGTCTAGAAGGTGGTCAAGTTGGGTTTGACAATGAAAAAAAATTAATATTATTTTACACTAAATTTTTAATATTTCATATCACCAAATATAGTAAAACATCCATATCTTGAATTATGTGTTCATTTTTGAGAAATATTTTAAAATGTATGTGTGGTATTACCATTTTAAGTTACTTGTTATTAAATCTTATGTGTAATGTTATATTTTAAAACTAGTTCTATGAGGGTAAATCTGGTTAATTTCATTAAATGGATAAAAAATATTTTTTTATATGAGTGATTGAAGGTATGGCTAATGTTTTTAATGGAATGGTATACATAATGGATCAATTTATAAATATAAATTTGATATAATCTGAAAAAATTTCCATCACCAAATTTGGGAAATATTTTCTTAGAAACAAATTTTACTCAATTATTGTATTTTCAAGCAGTTTAATCAAATTATATTATATTCAATACAATATAGATTAATTTAGGTTGATTAAAATTTAATTAAATTAAATTACTTTTACCCTAAAATAAAAATAATAAATATTGTTTACTTTTGATCAGTTTCATTCTAATATAGTATGTTTGGGTAAAGTTTTTATATTTAGATTCATTTCTTTTTATATGATTTTATATTTATTCCAATTGGTTATATTTGGAAATTTTTGTCTAATTTTTAAACATGATTGTATAGTTTAATTTATTTTGGTTCATTTTATATAATTTTTTCTTAATTTTTTTTTGTTTGGGTTTGTTTATTTCAGTTTAAGGTGGTTTAGTTTTGTATATCTTTCTATTTTTAGTTGTTTTTAAATTTCCGATTTAATTTTTCTTAGTTAAAATTTGTTTTTTTAACATTGAGTCGTGTATGTTTTTATGATTTTGTTATTTTTTGATCATCTTAGTCTAATATTTGTTAAATAATGTAAAATTTAATATGTTTTTTTGTACATTATATTTTTTGAGATATGTTTTGGATGTTTTTTTTAGTTTATATCAGTTTTTTTATTTTTTACATTTTAGTTGGGTTAATATATTTTAAATTTTATTTAGTTTGGGTGTGTTGGACTTGATTTCTTTTCATCAGTTTGAAATATTTTGGTTTATTTTTTTCTCATTTTATTGGTTGAAAATACTTTCCATTAAACATAGTTAATATAGGAATTTTATCAGATATATTTCATTATCAAATTTTACATATTTTTTTGTTTTGGTTGAGTAGAAGAAGATGATTATATTCAAATTGATTATGTTGAGTTGGAATTGGGTTATGTAAAGTTATTTTTCATCAAAATTGATCCGGTTACGTTGGGATGAATTAGTTTAGTTTCATTCATTAATGATTAGATCCATTTATTATATTTTTTCAGAATTATTTTATTTTATTTTGATAATTTTTGTTAAATTATTTAAATTCCATTTTGGATTAGATAAATTTTATTTGAATCATTTTAGATCAATTAATATATAATTTATATAGAATAGTTCATCAATATTAATTTTGGGTTACTTAAATAATTATTATTTGGTTTGAGTAGAGTAAGGATTGAAGAAGTTGAAGCAAATGGAACTAAACCTTAAAAAACTAATTCAAATAGAATTAGAATATCATGATTTGATGAAATCCAATCTTTTATGAACTAATATATACTGAATGGAACTAAATCAAACTATCAAAAAATGGAATGAAATGAATGTAATTTAATATAAATGAAAAAACAAAAGAAAATCCAATAGACAATATGAAAATATTATTAAATTCTACAAAAATAATATAATGAAATTAGAATTGGCTCATCTAAGGACAATATACCGTCATTAAATGATAACTGTCTTGGATAATCCTAGTGAAGCTCGAATAAATAAATTTTAACAATACTAACTTGATATTACCCAAGTCATGATAAACTAAATGTACTAATACCACATACTATTGCTTCTATATAATTTCCACTAATACAATAGGTTATTTGTTATCTCTAAAAAAATTTTGTATTTCAGTCATCTTATATGATATATTATTCAAGACCAAATGGTGGAAATAATAGTTTCAATTTGAGAACCACTATCATTATAAATATTTATTGATGTCACTAGAGTAATGGAATTGAAATCTTATTTTATAGGATCATTCTCATAAAAGAATTTATATTTTTCATAATTCAAAAATATATTGTTTATTGAAAGATAAAAATAGCATTATATAAATATTTATAAATATATAGTCATCGATAAAAAATTTCTGTGGTGTCATTGAATCAAAATGGTTGCATTTCATCCCAGAGATTCATCCAAGAGTGCAACATTACATTATATGTATTTTCCAAAACATATATAGTAATAAACATTTTTATATTTATGACATGATTTAATGACATCCATAATATTATTGCATTTATCACCAGTTA
Organism: Viscum album; assembly: GCA_963277665.1. NCBI lineage: Eukaryota > Viridiplantae > Streptophyta > Magnoliopsida > Santalales > Viscaceae > Viscum > Viscum album. The sequence continues at coordinate 1,558,986,503 of OY728126.1, read as the reverse complement.
TTTTCATTCAAAGACCTCATTTCCACTCTAAATATTCAATAAAAAAAAAATTATTATATAAAAACAACTGTTAAATTAAATACATGATATATATATATATATATATGAATATTGACATTATATATAAATATATATTGTGGATTTTTACAAATTAATAGTCATGCATTATATATCTTTCAAGTAAAAAAAATATTTTCTTTACAAACTATCTTTCATTATCAAAGGTAACAAAAAATGATTTCTTTTAAGATTTATTTTTGTTTTTGATATATGAAAAATATTTAACGTTTAATATAAATGTAAAATTGGATAGGGTAGGATATTATATAAGTGATTAAATTATAAACATTATATAGACAACAAGAAAATTATACATTAATAATCCTATGGGAAGTGTCATCCCCTTCAATTCATAGATCAATGTATCCAATTTATATGATTCATGAAGTACACCAACATGAGAAAATGATGGAATAATGGGGTCAATTGTTTCATTTTTATTAAAATCATTTCTAATTAATCTTTCATATCATCAGCTCACACCATCCGAAAACAATGAATGGAAATTTGTACATTATGGAGCTAAATAACCATTCTGAATGGAAAAAAGAGGATAATTATAATTGTTCTCATAATTTATAATTTTGTGTATATTAATTTTAGTTGGATACATAAAACATAAAGAAACTAGGACCCCGTTATTTATTTCAAAAAGATTATTTATAATTAGATACAACATCCAAGGGGAAAATTCTGGATTGAAATTTTTTTGGTTCTCCCATATAGGTTATGGTTCCAAATCAAGTATTTTTATCAATTATCAGTTGATCAACATGAAAAAAATTATATCTTTATAAATGGAAAAAAGAATCAATATTAAAATTATATTTTTATTCATTTTTTGGAGGAATGATAACTTTACGCAAAAGAAAATCAACCATTATTTAAAAATAAAAAAAATATCAAGAGTCTGGAAGATGATTATAGTATAACCTCTTCCAAATAAATAAGATATCCTCAGAACCATTATTGAACCAAGTCAACATCAGATCATATATCCCTTTATAAGATATACCATCGTCCATGTAATTTTCCTCACGATATGCATGCATGATGATTTTGTTCATGGAGGTGAGAGAGTCCATGAAATTACCTTATCTGGTAGATAGCTTCCATAAAAGATGAATAATGACACAACTGACAGTTGGTATAATAGTTGAGGAGTCATATTCTAGCGTTAAGTTCAATGATATTCATTACCTTTCAATTTCCTCCAGATTCTCAATTCCATGAATTGTAGATTTATTGGATATATTGATTCCAAAAGGACTACAAAATAATCTCAATGCATCACCTTTATCATATCATAAAATATGATGGTAACTAAAGGGACCCATATTTCATTATGATACCCCATTACTGTATCATTTTATCCCCCTGAAAGTGTTTTTATTTCACCAAATTCCATGGTACTAGAGGGAGGATGATAGTTACGTGTAATTATAAAATTATTGAGAATAGTTAATTCTTGTATTGTGGAGTTACAATACCCATTTTGAAAATCATTTGCATGTTGGATAACATCAATGATGCTCACCAAGGCCAACTAAATATGAATGTAGTTTTTTTATGAGACATTTTTTAAAATTAGTCCAGAGGACATGTATGATCTCATAATAGGCAACCAAAAATATGTTCAATAGTTTTTGTAAAATCAGCAGCATGATTCACTCTTAGAGGTCTTCCCACACGCTGTATGTATAGGAGAGTCGTATTTCAAGGAGGTTGACTACTGCTATCTAAAAACAAGTATCTATTAAATAGTTAAGGAATATGTGATAAATATATTTTAAATATAAATTGAGTTGGATTCTCATTCTCAATGGTATTCTCTACCTTCTATGATTTTTATTATTTTCACAGCATACTATAAAGAATCATAGATGTACCATGAATGTGAAACTGAGATATTATTTTACAATTATTGATATTTAATTATTCATAAACATTTGGCATGATATTTTACCCTTAATTACTCATCCATACATCTTTCCATAAGCATGAAAATCATTTATCACTTGTTGAATTTAAACACCGTATGAAATATATCCTCTAAAGAATGATAATTTTTACACACACTCACATTCCATAGCTGCATACACTATTTTATTAATATTATCAATCACAAATCTATATTATTTCTAGGATCTAATTTCCTTGATAAGAGTATACTCATGAAAAAAGTGATATTATGATACACATTTGTAGAGGAAGGTTATAAATTTGAATGAATATTAGAACGTGTATTTTGAAGTTAGAATTAAGGAAATATTCCTAAAAATTTAATCTAATTAATGAAACATAACATTATATATCACATTTGAAAAATAAAAATATAGTGCATCCTATGTTGGACATGAAAATATATTTATAGGATGAAAAAACTTATGACTATACTTAAATATATCATCATTATTCCATCACTTATTTGTTAATATTGCATTAAACAAGAAATTTTTTGGGAACATATAAATAAATATAATTTTAAATATTACTTTATATATAATATGATAAAGGCATTCATGAACACTTTTATTCCATTAAGATATAAAAAATTATTTAATTTCATTTAGTCCTGTGATTTCTTCCAAAAATAGCCTACAATATTTTGGGAACACCTGATTTTTGTTATTTGAAAATCCAATCTAATCAATTAACTTTATTTAAATATAATTATTTGAGGTAATATCATCATGACATAATTCCATTAAAAATTTTATAAAATAATACATTGTAGTGTTAAAATTTCATATATTGTTTTCCAATGACACATTTATGATTAAAATTTCAATATCTTCAATCAACCACATGACAGAGATACATGAGTCTATGTTTCAACCATATTGTTCATCACTCTATCAAAATAATAATTTATATTAGTTACATCATGTATAATCATACCATGGCCTTCTTGAATATTCATTAATTCATTCCCATTATGATAAATATATAGAAATAGTACAAATCCCAATTTGTATGTTCCATTATTTTTTTTAGTTCATGAATTTTATATTATTAATTTTCTCCATATTGTGATAACAAACACATTGATTTGTTAGAAAAATAATTGTTATATGTAATCTACCTTCTTATTGACTTATGCTTGTTTTCCATTAAAATTATTACAAAGGTATTATATTAGTCACCAATTTTATGTATTCATAAATATTTTTTGTTTAAAATTCCTATCTTATTTTAAAATTAATTTTAGATCTTGTTATAATCACACATCTAACTTCTATAAATATTGATACTAAAAATTATGTTTTTATTAAAACAATCATAGATAAAAATAATTATAAAATTCATAAAAAATAAATCATTTGAATAAATATTAAGAAAAAAATCAATAATTATGTATATATATATATTATTTCAATTAATTTTAATATATTATTATGTAACATTATAAATTAGATATTATCCTTATGATCAGAGCACTAGAACAAATAGAATATCAATATATGCGATCTAATTTTATAATTATCGGAAAAAAAAGACAAAAATGAATGAATAGTGGTTGGACGAGAGGATAAAGGTGAAGGGAATTGTGTATATAATTATTTGCAATAGGAAACTATAACTCTTAGTTTTGATATGACTTATAATGATATATATTTAATGAGGACATCCCAAATTGTGTTTTTGTTATGAGAATCATTTATTAAAGAAGAACATTTTTACACCCTAAAGAAAAATTATTCCATGTCACATTACTCTACAATCATAAATATAGTTCTTCTAGTTTATATTGAAATTTAATTCATATATTTAAATAAAAATAATAAAAATAATATAATATGATTCTTGATGTTAATCAAAATAGATATTTATATTAATATAAAAAATTATTTCTTGTGGAACTCCTTAAATAATTATTTAACATCCACAAACACCTTATAAAAATGCTATTCATAAAAACCCATAATAATTATTGATATTATCAAACACCCAAAAATTGAAATTAATCAAAACAATTATTGACATTTTGAAAAATAAAAAAACCTAGAAAATCAATTTTTATAACACCCCATTAATGTTTAATTATAACATCAATAATTATTCCATATGAAAATGAAATTTTGGAATGAAAATTCTTTGCACTGTTCGTTTAGAAATAAGATTGGGATATTTAATACAAAATACAAAATTTATCAAATTAAAACCCAAGTAAATTCGAGATACTACAATAAAAAATCATCATCAATAACAAAAAATTATAACTATTATGTAAAATATATTTAATTTATTGTATGTGATAATAGTTAGGGAAACTAAAATAGGTATGTAAGACTACCTATTAGAAATGATGAATTGAATGATGTCTGTTTTTTTCAATGATATTTGAATAAATTACCCTATATTATGTTTATAATAATTAAAAATACCAAAACCACCATCGAATTATTGTAACATGAGAACCTAGAGAACCATTTCCATCAAGTGAATTAAAATTCAAAACGATGCAAATAAAAAAATTAGAGTTTGAATGGAACAATATTACTTAATGAATCATTATATAAACCATTTAAAATAATCAATAACAAATTAATTTAGTGGTTAATTAATAGTGTGGGAGAAAATTTCCATTGGTAAATTAAAAAATAAGACATTTAATAGGCCTGTTGTGTACCTGATAGAGGTCCTTATACCGATTATTCTAAAAAATAATTACTATAGGAAACATTTTCTAATGGTTTTAATGGAATTTCTGTATAGGAATATCCAATAATAATTATTTTGAAAACACTTGGTATTGGTTCAATGTTAATGAAAAAATTTCTAGTAGTTGGAATCTTTAGGTGTTGCAAGAAGAAAGGTATTATTAAGGACAAAATTTAAGCAAAAAGTGGGATGTTCCTCTATTTAGGGTGGAAGTATCTCACAATAATTATTTGGATATGTCTATAATAACCAATATGTATGAATATACGATTATAAATATAAAAAATAATATATATTGGGGAATTATCATCTACAAGCTATTAATAGCTCATGTAAATACACTAGAATTTAGCTTCCTTGGATAAGGAAAAAACTGTTCATATCATAAATTTTAAATGTATCTAGTTTTTGGAAGTAAAAAACCATAAATAATAAAATTTTATTATATATGGGATAAAATTCATTAAATATTTTTTTGAGTAATGTAAATACCTTATATAAATATTTTTTACTTATTTGAAAATTTGATAAATGTTTTTCCCTCCACGTGGGATGCCATATTTATAAAAATATCCTAGAAACAAGAAAATATATTGCATTTTTTGTTTTTCAAATAAAAAATGATCTCACAAATAAGAATATTTTTTTTTCATTAGAATTTTATTAATTTTGTTTTGAATTTTTAAAATTTAAATATCTTATGTATCAATTAAAAATATTAAATATCATCATCAAAGAATACTTATATTATAGTGTACATCATACCATTTCCAATTATCAGATTTTGAATATTATCTTATAAATTTATTCTAAAAAGATATGTATGAGTTCATACGTTTCCAATTTTTCTTGTCCTATTATCCTTCATAGTGAAATATATTATTATAATCATTAATTCATTTGAGTAAAATATTTTATTAGTAATTATAAATCCTTCAGTATCCAATATTATTCATTATGATGCATAATAGTAATTTTACACTTAGGTAAGACTAATTTCATTTATATCAGAAGTGAAAATATACATTTTTCCAAGAAACAATTTTTTTATATTGATGTTAGAATTATAAATTAGAAGCATTACAATTGCAAGATATTCATAATATACATCCAAATTTTTAATTTTGATGTATACCACCCTTTGGTTATATATTTACTATTTTTAATAGACCCAAGGTGATCATAGATATGAATTTAGACAAATTTGAGGTCCCTTTAATAAATTTTTACCCTTAACATTAATAGAACAATAAAATTTTTATCTTGGGAGAGTTTTTGTTCTCTTATTTTGTGTTCCCTCCTTAATATTATTCATCTAGTTGTTATAGAAGAAAACTTGCTATCATTTTTTAGACGTGGATTAAGATTGTGTATATTGTGATCTAGTTTTAAGAGTTTTCATTGTGAGTTATTTGATTTTGGATTATCTCACTCCCCCATGATTTTATATAGTTGATTGTCGAGGATTTGACTTAGGCTGATAATTCATGACATCTACATTTTATTTTTTTTGTGAAATTATATAAATAAGATGGTTTTTAATGGTTGGATAGTGTCAGTTATTCAAATAATTTTAATAGGACAACTAATGAAATTATAACAAGTAATGGGGGATTTATTGAGATTTATATTTATTAATCCTTTTGTTATATCATTATGATTATTGAATGAATATTTTCTATGAATTAATCTTATTTACATTCTTTATGTACTATTTATTTGAAAACATGTTTGATATAACATATAATAAAATGGTTAATCATTGAAATATTATAATTAATCAACTTTTTGAAGTTTAAAATTTATTTAATGTTTCCAATTCTTGAGATATTGAATTATTAAGAATTTATGTTTCAAAAGATAAATTACTGAAGTGATGTCTATAGAAATATGTAGTTTTTTAAATTGGTAAGATTCATTAATGTTTTAATTATTAGTTTGGTTTTTAATATGTCATTTATATGTTTAAATGGTGAGGATGTGGTGGTGTAAAATTTTAGAAGTGATGTTACATTATTGACGTTGCTATTGGAATTGAATCGCATGGAATTTATTTTTGTGTTTGGTTGTGTTTTTGAGTTTGTGTTATATATTAATACATATATAGAATATGGTTGTTAATAATTAGAATGATAATGATCATTTTAATGAAATTGAATAAAAAATTGATTGTTAATTAACTATTAATGATTAATTTTTTTTTCTAATATAAACTTTGGTGATGGAAAATGAATTGTTTGAAATTTGATATGTATAAACTAATATTGAAATTAATGTAATGATCTTTTTAAATGTTAAATATAAATATGTATTAATGATATTTTTAAATAGAAATATAAAAATCATTTCTTGTTTCCCTCTATGTAATGATGGTACTGGTTTGTAGAATTGTGTTAATAGGGATTATTTTTTATAGTATTGGTCCTTATGAAAATCAGATAATTTTTGGTAATGTTATTTTGGTATGAAATATTGTTATTTTCTTTTATATGGAATTTATATATGTTATATTCTTTTATGATTTCAATCATTTCCCATATGAGTCAAATAACTTTACTGATTATGAAATATTGGTGGTCTAAGTGCTTCTCCTAATGTGCATCATAGAAAATTAATTTATGGATGGAAACTCTCTCTTCCCCTACCTATTCTCCTATATAAGTAATAGATATGATTTCTTATGGTCGGTTTCTAATGTTTTATTGTTTCTACTTAGGGTTTTTTAGTATATAATATACCAGCTAACTTGGTTTGGTTGATGTGATGATGATATATGGTGAATGTTTTTCTTGGAAGGAGTAATATGCATCATCATTAGGTAACCTAATATTATGAGAATACTATATTCCATTATGGTTTGGATTTTTTTATATAGTTGTTCATTTATTTATATTTGATTTTTTATGTTTCTTTTACACATGACATTAGATGTGATTAGTGATGTAACAAATGTAGAAGTGATAGAAGCACATGATATATTCCTTTTCTTTGTAATAGTGAAATTTTATTATGGATGTTTTTATGAGGTACCTTCTTGATATGTTATTTTTTTATACTATGATATTATTATTGGATGTGATATTAGGTGATTTATCCTTTGTGTGGATGGGAGATGGTGGTCCTCTAAATGTTGTGTATGGGTTCCACTATTTATACACTATGGAATTAGTATACATCTTGCACATTCCACAAGAGGTCTTGAGTAGGATCATATTTAGAACACATTTATTATCATGAATATATATAAATCCACTTTTTTGAATTATAGTAAGGATATTGTGATCAATCAGTATATTACTAGCTTATGGGTGAGAGTAACTATGGGAGACCCTAACATAGGTGTTTTTTTTGGTATATATATTTACGGTTTCATTGTATGAAATATACATACATTTTGGGATATGGGATTTGTTATATATCATGAAGTTGATTTTTGGATTTAAAATCTATTAATGGTATTATGTGGGTAATGCCTCCCATATTTGTGTGATTCTACACATGGTTCTAGTTGATATCCATTGGATAATTGGAGGCACACTTATTGGGAACCCCACTATATCACTGTAGAATAGTCGTAGGATTTACTAGGGATTTTTGTCATAAATATTCAATATTTTAGTATGGTTGAAACAATCGTTTAATTTGGAACTAAAACTTCTTCTATGAAAAGTTACCAATTAGGAGGAAAAGAGTAAAAAAAATTGATGATTTTTTTATTTTTTAATTCTCCCTTAATAAAATAACCAATTTGAAAATATAAAGCATAATATCAAAACATATAGAAAATATTTCATTTTATATACAATCATGTAGAAGTAAATTAAAAAATAATACAATTATATATCCCTTATTAATAATATATTATAAAAATCTATATCTATCTTCCTTTGTAATTATAAAACCAATATCAACATCATGGGTTAATTTTAGACACATAATATTGAAAATATGGGAGAATAATGATAATATAGAATATTATACAAATAGTTTAAAAATAAATAACAATTCACATATATCTTTAATATTATTCGAACTACTTTCTCATTATTACATATTGTGAAATTATTGGGATGTTTCCTAATGATTCCATTATAACCTGTTCAAAATTATTCTTATCAAGTTTATTTGTTTTAAATCGATTCATAAATATATAATTCAGTTATTTATTACAATGTACTAACTCTAAAATGATATAAATTTTTATCATTTTATTTAAAAATGTGATACTACATATAAATATTATTCATTTTATAATGATGAAAAGGTTTATTATAAATGGATATAGATGATTTATTTTTCACATATAATCAAACTTCTTCCAAAGTAAATATAAAAATAAGATGATGTATTTTTAATACATAATGTTTATGCAGAAAAATTTTATACTTCCATATATTCAACTTTTATAATTGATAATTTAAATGAATAATTCATTGATATTTGGGAATACAAAATCTATCTATGAAAATGAAAAATGAATCAAGTAGTTTTTCTACCTATCTTATAATCCCCAATTTATGCATGTGTATAACTCTATAATTCGATATATTTATTCCCTAAAATAAATAAATAAAGGTTAATAATAAATTTTATAAATCATTATATTTATATTTACTATATTAAGTTGAGTCCCTTTAAGATCATATGAATATATTTCTAATAAACATACCTTAAACACGATTTCGAGAATCATTAAATGCAAATATAATTTTCTTAAAAACATACCTCTAGAATCACATGATCAAAAAATTTCCCAGTTTCATGTTCATCTAATTATCATGTCTTACTTATTAATGTAGATTTGTATTTACTAAAATCAAATATTAATATCTATAATAACTCTTTAATACACTTACTTTGATTCTATAAAATCACACGTTCTCTTTGATAAATCTAGAAACTGATAAATTACTTGAGTTTTCCAATTAAATTCATCAATAAAATTTAACACTACCCTCTAAAAAAATTCTACATAAATAATCACTAGATAATCCAAATAAAATATAGTCTATATAAATTATATTAAAAAAATATATTTGGAATATATTTCTATAAAAAATGATGTACCCTCTTTTCATTTATTAAATCCATTCCATAGTAAGAGTTTCAGTATTATCTCATACCATTATCAAAGATCCTATTTTAGTAAAAAAAATTATATTATAGAGCTTAAACATAATATTTTATTTATCCTCATCCTAAAATACTTATAGAAGTTTCACATAATTATTATTATTAAATTATATATTAAGAAATTCATTTGTTCATTTATTTATTTTTACATGAGTCCATGAAGTTGATCATAAGAACTTAATAATCAAAAAGATTATAAAATTTATAATTGTCATAAAGACACTCCATAGTATTTACTTAGCCCTAATTATTTCCTCCATAAACAAATCTTAGTTTTTCTCTTGACAATCTGATCATAATTTAAATTTTTATTCATGAAAATTTATTAATTCCCAATAATTTGTTTTCTTAACAAAGACAATTCAATAATTGATTTGTTTAGAACTAGTTTGGATCATTTTTAATATAAAAATACTATTTTTGGTCATGTATCTATTCAATAATGTCATTTTCAATATGTTATGAAGTGAATTTAGAGTGTATAACATGATTCCTTAACGGTAATCCAATTTAGACAATCAAATCCATGCCACCAATCCCTCTATCAATAGGGGGATCTTAATGTGTATTCAAAATAAATTTTTGTTCATTATTTTTGTCCCCATTAATTAATTCATCAACTTATTAGGTTATATTTCTAGTTAGTAGATAATTCCTCAAGATGATATCTTCCAAATCATTATCAATATTATATGAAATAATTAATTTTTTAGTTGCTTTTTATAATGACATTAAGCATTAATTGATTATTAAAAAAATATGGCATGATTTTTGTACGCATAGTAAGATTATAATGATACGAGTGTCCCATTAATTAAACATTATATAATTCGGCTTCATAGTTTTCTATATTATCCTCATATTTGAGAATGAACAATTTACATTAATAAAAATATAAATTATCAATATAGACACCTTATATTCATTTAATGTTCGAAGGTGTTCTTCTCATGAATAAGATAGATTGTAAGTCTATTATATTAAAAACATGGTGTATTCATATCCTCTACTTAAAGTTATATTGTTATTCCATATTCATTCCAAATAGGAATTTCAATATCCTGAAGTTTCAAATTATTCCACTACATCACTTCATTTTCTATAGATTCTCAGGATCTAATAAATTTAAAAAATATCCATTATTTTGATATAATTTTTTAAACTCAAATATATTTAATTGAGGTTTCTTAACACGTCAAATAGAAATAATCATGTACCCACATTCATTCTAAAAATATTTTTAGTAAGAAATAATCCTAGATTGAGTCCCAATTTTGTAATCTATAAATTATACCTTATTAAATATGATGAATCAATTCTCTATATAATGTGAATATTTATTTCTATAATGATATAATGTTTGAGTAGGTATAAATTATCCATGATCCAAAAAATTTGGCTGTTTGGTGGTTTCATCAATATGATATTCCTAAAATAGTCCATATACTACTTATGTTTCATGCGTTGATAACAAAAAAGATATGTGTCCATGTTGATTTTAGTAAATTTCATAGCATTTTAATTAATTCAAACCATTTGTATAATTTTTATATTTATCATTCTATCACACATATATATCATAAAATCTTAATCTTCTATAAAATATGAAAACCCTTTACATTTTTTACTTTTAGTTAAATAAGGTTAATGGCATAAACATTCTCCTTTTAGTTAGTATAAAATAAAAAAAACATAAATAATAATTCTTTTATGATATCGATATTAAACATTCATGATATCATCACATAATTGAGATATACTTTTCATATTATGTTATAATCAGTCAACATGTTTAAAATTACTAATAATGTAGAATATGAGATATCGAACTCAACAAATCATGTGGAATTTATATTAAAATTTTATATTAATTTTATAGTGTCTTCATCACATCTATTGAAGGTTCTAAAATTTTGTTTAATTCTGTTAATGTTCATCGATAAACCAATATTCATATACCACACATCCTTTTTGAGACTTCCAAAGAATATTCCCTAAAAATATCAAGAAATAGAAATATTGTGTTCTCATTCTATATTGGGTTTAACAGGATTATTCATACAAGTCTTGGGTACCCATATTAAATTCATGAAAGTGTTAATAGATAAATTCCAATAAATAGATTATGAAATATATTCATTTTTCTATCACAAAGACTAATATTATCTATGTGAAAATTAACTAGCATCATTTCCCTATAATTTTTATCTGAAAAAGTAGAAGAATAAATAATACCTATGGAGAATGCTAAAATTATTTTTATATAGATCATTGTATAATTAACATTGTGTTCAAAATGATTCTAATTCATTTTCATATTATTTAAGGAATTTATCTTGACATTATGTTCTCATTATTAATTTTTTCCCAATCAAAAATTTTATTATCAATACAAAACAATTAATTTTCTTTCCAAATAAACATTAAATTATCACATTAATTTTTATATGTTCAATAAATAATATTTTATCATTTTTGACTTTCGTAAGGTATATTTTTCATTAAAAACTCACATATAATGGACCTCAAGATCATTATACAACATAGAAGTACTAATAACACAATTATATAATTAATTTAGTATTTTAATTTATATTTTTTAATAAGGAGTTTCAATTATTCATAATAAATATAATGGAAATTTCCTTAATTTAATCCATAATCACTAAATTCATTTTCATTTTCAAAAAAATAAATGATTATCAAATTCCTTCACATTTTCTTTATGATCAGTTGAATTAGAATCCATTATATACATACACAGAGAAACCATTGGTATTATATATTTCATATCAAACATATTATCTATTTTATCATACTTTATTATCATGATTTATGGTATGATATGAGATTTATTATTTTATACATCAAAATTTGGATCTGAATAACATGAATTAATATTTTAGTTACCATTTTTAACCTTTGTGACATTTATTCTATCATGTTTTGGCACATGAATTCTATAAATTGACATCCATTGTATTTATCTGATTAATATAATTCAAAATCAAATAATTAATTAGATTAACCGTTAAAAAAATTAAAATCTGCTATTTTTTATACTTAGTTCCCACATCATTTGAAATTTTATTTATCTCATAATCATATTGTACAATTGAAATGATCAACTCATCAAGAATATACACCGTTATTTTCTTATTAACATTAAGGGATAACATCAATGCTTAAAAAAACTTTTCATAGTGACGTGAAATTTTTTTAATCCATGATAGTGTTGTTTGAATTTTCACCAAGTGTTCTCATTCCTTACAAAAAATTTTGAATATATAGACTACAATGAACATTTTTTGTATCTTATAGTTTTATCCTGTATTAAAGTGATAATACTCAGTTCAAAATACAATACATATAGCCTTGTTTATCTTATCAATACTATAATGTGTATATTTCATTATTATGAACATTTCTGGTAATTTTTTACATGTAGGAACATGAAAAAATATAGTTATACTTATAGAATTATTAAAACATTCATTATTATATAGTTAAGAATGTATTTTTGTTCATTATTACTAGTATGTGGGTTAATTTATTCTTTTTAAAATTTAAATGGTTTTATATATGTATTCCAATGAATATTTTTTAAATACATGAGTTAATATTTCATCTTAGTATTCAGATAAATATATTTATTCTCATTAAAGAAACATGGTTTTGTGGAATCCATCCATCATTAGGTACTAGACCTACTACCATTGAATTACCTTAAAATTATATAAATAATTCTATAATTACTTTGTTAATGAAATATTTTCTAATGGATCCAATGATATAATTGTAGTTTTTTGGTATTTAGAAAATTATCAATGATCCAAAACTATTATAAAGGATGGACCAGATACCAGTTGTTGAACAAGATGTAAATATAACATAAATTCAATAGGTTTGTTGAGGTGAATTCAGAGAAATAGTTTACTAAAATATAAATACAAAATTAAGGTGATCCCATATGATTTTTATATTATTTAAAATGATAAATATCACGAGTTTATTATTCAAATACTTTACACCATGAGTGATAAAAATTCCACTAATTCAACGAGATATTTGAAGGGCAGTCACTACCAATTCATAACTTTCATTTTCTAGTGGAGGTACTATAATATCCCTAACCTAGTTTACCTATAAATGAAAAAATATAGTTCTACATACATCATAAATGCCTCCCAATATTCCTTAGGCTTTGGAATAACAGTGACAGATCAATGATGCAATAGGGAGATTATAACCCATAGATTATACAACCATAAAAAACGTTAATAATGACAACAACAATCACACTTCAAACTAAATAAAAGAAACTCCCAAGTTAAATTTCAAAAATGGATAGATCTTACCATATCCTGTAACAATATTAATTAATGTTAATTGTTATACTATCATAATGGAATAATTAAATTCACTATATTAGAATCATGTAAATCATTATAAAAAGTAAATAAAAGACTAACATAAATAAATAAATTATCCCCATGTCTTTCCTGTAACACCCCGAGCTTCCACGATACGCTTCTCATTCAATAATACAATAGCTTGCATTGTACGCAACTTCGAGTTCTAAAACATCGCGACAAATCAAAGTAGCCGTTATGAATAGTAATAACCACTTTTTAAAATTATAGAAATTTTATATTTCAAAATGGACTTCATTTTTGTCTTCCTAATATTGAAATTAGCCTATGTTGAATTTTTTGTAATTTTCTGAGAACTTCAAAATTTTTATGAATAGTGAAAAATATTTAAAACAACTTTTTTAATCAAAATAATTCATAGTGATAAATTATACTATTGAGTGGTTTTAGAGTATAATTAGAATATATTTTTACCATTTTATCCAATGGTGGTCATTAGAATTAATGTAACATTGAAATTGGACATAAACGATTGCCAATCTTTTGATATAAATTGTTTCTTAAAAACACACTATTTGTTGTGACAGCGGGAATTAATTATAAAATTAATTAATGCAACTAATATGTTTGGAATTTTGTAAAATAGACATCATTTTTGAATTCGTAATATCAATTATAGCTTAGGGTGAAATTTTGGCCTTCTTCTGAAAAACTTCAATTTTTGATGAATAGTGAAACCACTAAGTGGTAGTTAAATAACTGATTTTTCGTTTAAATGAAATATTACCACTTCTGTGATTTGATTTTCAAAAATCCGACATACATGGTTGTCATTAAGAAGTAAAATGTGGTTCAATGAGATTAAAATAATTTTTTGGTGAATAGTAACTTTCAAGTTCTTAATCGCGATTAGAGTTAATTAGTGTAGTTTAAGGTAAAAACAATATTTTTATAATATGAGATGAGAATGAAACTTGTCCTACTCCTATTGGATGAGTCATGGGCGACCAAGACAACCCATGGGTCAACTTGGGGACCCCATGGAGCCACTTTAGTTAGAAAATGACATAAACACCTTTTATTTAATGTTAAAGTAAAAAATGACACAAACATAAAATGTTTTACTAAAACAATTTTTAAGTGGGGTTAAACAAGTCAAAATTTTTACTATAAATATTCATTGGAAATATAAAAAGATTTCCTACATCATAGTAGTTTTTTTATAATTTTTAGACATTAAATAAATTAAATTATTTATGACATCATGATGATGTTGTGATGACCTCATTATTTAACGATTTAAATAAAATGGGAAGATAATGCAAAATCCAAGGATTACACTTGTCCAAAGCCAATTGGATGAGGAGATTTCGAACCCTTATCACCTTAGCCTCGATTTATATAAGTGTGGGACCTTTATAATCCGAAAAGCATTGTGAAATAATGTAACATTTCAATCTTTCCAAAAGTGCCCCTCCTCTCCACTTATAAAAGGCCCCCACCTCTCCCACCTCATTTACACTTTCAAGCCATTTGGCTCGGCCAAACTCTGCCCAAATACTCTCCCAACATCCCCCTCTTACTCCTAGAATCCTCACTTTGGGCAGAACTCTTCCCAAGGAAGCCTTTGGCTCAAATCAAAAAGAGTTACCCGATTTTGAGGTAATGTCTTTTCTAATGTTGTTTTCTTTTATTTTTCTTCTCCAACCCCCTAAACTCTTTTTATTCATTTCTTTTGTAACAACACCAGTATCCTCAATATACTAGGATGTTGTTATAAGAAGGATTCTAGCTACACTTACACACACCTACATCTAATGGTTAAAGAACATACGTTTCTGTGGATGGCGAATTTCTGCCTCACGAAACGATGATTGTTCAACACTCATATAACACCTTCAAAGGTGGCCATTAAGATGTCACTATATTTATATATGATATATAATGTGTTTATGTTTTACTTATGCTTCTGTATTTCTCATTTATGGCTTACTTTATGATTTCCATTATGGGTAAAACGCGATAATTTCATTTTAGGGAGTGCGGACTACCGCCCCCTCAAAGTGATTTGAATCGTTAATTCCATATGTGGGATGTATAAAGGATGGAGTAAATGGTATTATACACTAAATTATACTGGAATTATATTATACATTTATATCATTATGATTTAGTTCCATTAAATATGAAATTGAAATGAAAGTAGCGTTCATGCGTACGTACGGCTTACCGTCTCCATGAACGGTGCATTTCATTTCTTACCTCTAAATGTTACGTAATATTATAAATGAATGTATATACTGGATATATAAGATATATATGACATATAAATCATGAATATAATTCTGGATATAATGGATATTTCACCACATAAACAACTTGTAATTATAAGAAGCTTATTGTTGACTCAAGTACCAAAGATCGACAAAACGACCGTTATTAACATAAATAATTACATAATGTTCATATCATTGTAATAAGTGATATAATAAGGATAATGAAGTTGAAAATGGTTCTTAATAAGGTATATATTAACTCTAGTTTATTATTCAGGAGGTTAAAGAACGGTTGAGTCAAGTCGGACACAAGGTAAGGGAACTTCTTAACCCAATTTCCATTCTTTGGGTTAATCTCCTACTTTCAAATTATGTCATGATATTATTATGTCCTATTTTGTATTTTTACTTTCTTCATGTGTACCTATAGTGAATACACATAATAGATCTATTTTATTTTAAAAATGATCTTTTTAAGGACTTCGTCTCAATCTCCTTTCATTGAGGCATATTTGGTTTTATACACAATTTTCTTTTATACGGTGTATAAACCGCTTTTGACTTTTACGTTTATTTAAAAGGAATATTTTTTATACGAAGCGTTTTGCTAAACGACAAAAGGGAATGTTTTTCTTTCCGTACTTATGCGGCGACAACGACTTCTCCACCGCCGTGACCATTATTTGAGTTTCGGCTTCCTCTACAAGCCATCATTTTTTTTAATGAAAAATAAATACAAAGTTTTAACTTTCTTTTATTTTGGTATTGAAAATGGTTTTGAAAGCGTTTTTATTATATCAATGTGTTGTATTGATATCTTGTGATTGAAATGTGGAAATGTTATGTTTCCTTTATGCATGTTTTATGTGATACGATTATGTTATGGTTTACGATATGTTTAAACCTATTCATATGAGGAATGTATTGGACTTAATAAGTGTCGGGTGGAGCCCGCTATAGCTCCTCGATGCATCGGTAGGTCTCATGAGACAACTAGACGTGGAATTGGCTGAGGCCCTTTCCCAATTTGATTTATGGTTTTGGCCGAGGCCTTAATCATTTTAGATGTCTTGGCCGAGGCCTTGACAAAATGTTTCAGAATGTCCGGCATTATACATTCCCTCATTATGAAAGTGGTTATTGATATTGCATGTGATTATTCGGCCAGTAGAATATCCATGTGAAGAAGTGAATGGCATTATCTCATTTTAATTTTTCCATATTATGTTGAAGTTCAAGTTTAAAAGGCTTTTGTTTTAGGTATACATTGCCTTAAATGTTAATGTTTATTTATGAAAGCTTCTGCATTATTGTTATCCTTACTGAGCATCTGAGCTCACCCCTTTCAATGTTTTAATATTTTCCAGGATGTGAAGAAGTATTTTATGAATGACCTGCAGGGATAGTCAGAAGAGGATATGAGTGTGGACTATGGAGACTTTTTTTTATTGTAGTTTTTCACTCTATGATGTAATGTAACATTTATGAATGTATCTAGTGTTTCCAAGGCTACTAAACTAATCGGTCTTTCGAGACTTGATCTTTTGTGATCATGCCAATGTTATGAAGTAATGCACCGACTCCGGGTAGCTGGGGTTGGGGCGTTACAGTTGGTATCAGAGGCAGTTTAGTACTAACCTTGGATGCTAGATTTAGATAAACTCTGATTAGAGAACATAGCCCGAAGATAGACTTTGAGGATTAGTATAGAATAACTTCCTAGAATTTTGGTATTGTAGAGATGTTGTGAGTTTTCCGAGCAATACATCCCTGTCTGGATACGAGCAGGTAGAGGCGGCTCTGGCACAGATGTACCTAGGGGTAAAACCCGAAAACACCGCTTTGAGCTAGACTCGAACGGGAACTGGTGCACGACAACGGGCCTTGCTGCACTCTTGGTTACGACACTCCCGGGGGATATGCTTAGGATAATTCTCATTTTCTTTACAAACCACTATGAAGGGTTATGAGTATATACTTTCTCAAAGAAAACATTTCTTTTTATGATTATGGATTATATCCATAAATAGTTCAATTTATGTTAAGTGTTTTATAAGTATGGAATTATGTATTTTGATTCATAAACTAATCTAGTTTATGCCATTGTTTTGAAATGGCGCCTAGTGGAAGGAATGGAAACTGTATCAATGCACGAACTCCGTGTAGGGATTGCCCTCCTGATCAAGATAATTATTGTGGATCTGGAGATACAACTGGTGCTGGTCAACTTATTACCATACTGGGACAACTCACTCAGGTTATGAATAATAACCTTACTCGTATGGAGCACCCTGATCCGCAACGTGGAGGATCAATGATAGATCGTTTCATGAGGCAACAACCACCAACCTTTAATGGGAGTACAAATCCTATAGTAGCTGAGCAATGGATAAATTCCTTAGAGAAAATATTCCATGCCTTGGGGAGTAGTGAAAGGGAAAAAGTTATCATGGCAGTTTACCGCCTCACTGGAGATGCCGATCAATGGTGGTCATTGATTCAAAACATGAAGGAAGGTGATGAAGTATCAAATATGGAATGGAGGGATTTCAAAGATCTGTTTTTTAGAAAAATACTATCCTCGTGACCATCGAGCAGATATGGAAAGGCAATTTCTGAGTTTGAGGCAGAAGGAGGATGAGAATGTCGCAAAGTATGAGGCTAACTTTACAAGGTTAGCGAGGCATGCTGCCGATTATATACGTAACCCAAGGAGTAAGATTGATCGTTTCTTTGATGGGTTAAAACCATTTCTCCGTCGAGCTTTAGTATCACAATCCTTCTCATCATACGAAGATATTGTCTCGTGTGCTATCAAGACAGAAAATGAATTCTCTAAGTCTTATGACAACAAAGTAAAGCAAGAGAAGAAGAGAACGGTGGAACAAGAGACAGATAAAGGGAAAAAGGGAAAGAAGGATTTTCTATTATGTGATAATTGTGGGAAGAATCACCCTGGTACTTGCCTAAAAGGAATGGGAGTTTGTTATAAATGTGGAGAAAAGGGTCACCAGGCTCGTGATTGCAAGGGAAAGAAAGAGGCTATCAAAGTTGAATGCTACAATTGTAGAGAAATGGGTCATTATGCAAATGAATGTCCTAAGCGTCAGGGAAACTTACCTCAGAAAAGGCCAAGGGATCAAGGACAATCTTATGCTGTTACTACAGTTGAAGCAGAATAACTAATGTATTGGTGCTTTTGGACTCAAGGATTATATTCTGGTTATAAGAATAATGTGATATATATATAAGGATTGTACTACAGTACTTGTTGATTTCAGTAAGGTTTTAATATGATTAAGGTAATCATATTTTTAGTATGTGACAATAAGAGAAACTTTTCTTTGTTTGGGGAATCTGATGTTACAATTGATTTTGGAATTTAGAGACCTTTTAGAGAAAGTCTGGATGAAGGTATTTTGGATAACTATTAAGGTTGGAATGGATTAAGTTGAACTTTGGATAGTATTGTTTAAGGTTAAAAAAATTATGAAGATTATTTTTGGAATATTATGATACTATAGTTTTAGGAAAAGGACAACCTGCAGGGTGGGGCATAACCCGTCGTGTCGGACAAAGCTGGAGGAATCGAACCCACAATCATAGTGCGACAAGCCTTTATTTCCTACCACTAGCCTACAGGAAGTACCTGGTTATTACAAAATAGTTTTACTAATCTAAATGGTATGTGTTAACATTTTGAACCTTATACAATTAGGATAAATAGAATATTTTTGAGTTCTGTTACCATTTGGAGTAAAAGTTGGGTTTGTGGTAAAAATTTATTAACGAATGAAAGTATACATAACAAGTATGTATATTCCCTTACGTTCTTAGTAAATCTCATAAATAAATTCCTCAACATTATAAAAGGTAACTTAAAACAAAAATTTTGTCGGTTAACTTTTCCAACTGGGGATTCAATGACCCTTTAACCAATCACAAGTTTGTGATTTTCTTATGGTTAAACTTTCTCCTAATCCTGTATTCTATAACTCTCCATCAGACCTTGATGGTTTGTTTTTCTTCCATATCCATATTTTCATAGAATCCTAGAATGGGCTATATCGGGTGACCTTTGTACTTATCTTGCTTTCTTTTAATGTTATATATTTATTAACCTTATTTCCGATGTGGGTTATCCTCAAAGGTATTTTCTCTTTTCAACCTTTTATTTTCCAAGAAAAATTTCAAATTGCGAGGACGCAATTTATTGAAGGAGGGGAGAATGTAACACCCCGAGATTCCACGATACGCTTCTCATTCAATAATACAATAGCTTGCATTGTACGCAACTTCGAGTTCTAAAACATCGCGACAAATCAAAGTAGCCATTATGAATAGTAATAACCACTTTTTAAAATTATAGAAATTTTATATTTCAAAATGGACTTCATTTTTGTATTCCTAATATTGAAATTAGCCTATGTTGAATTTTTTGTAATTTTCTGAGAACTTCAAAATTTTTATGAATAGTGAAAAATACTTAAAACAACTTTTTTAATCAAAATAATTCATAGTGATAAATTATAATATTGAGTGGTTTTAGAGTATAATTAGAATATATTTTTACCATTTTATCCAATGGTGGTCATTAGAATTAATGTAACATTGAAATTGGACATAAACGATTGCCAATCTTTTGATATAAATTGTTTCTTAAAAACACGCTATTTATTGTGACAGCGGGAATTAATTATAAAATTAATTAATGCAACTAATATGTTTGGAATTTTGTAAAATAGACATCATTTTTGAATTCGTAATATCAATTATAGCTTAGGGTGAAATTTTGGCCTTGTTCTGAAAAACTTCAATTTTTGATGAATAGTGAAACCACTAAGTGGTATTTAAATAACTAATTTTTCGTTTAAATGAAATATTACCACTTCTGTGATTTGATTTTCAAAAATCCGACATACATGGTTGTCATTAAGAAGTAAAATGTGGTTCAATGAGATTAAAATAATTTTTTGGTGAATAGTAACTTTTAAGTTCTTAATCGCGATTAGAGTTAATTAGTGTAGTTTAAGGTAAAAACAATATTTTTATAATATGAGATGAGAATGACACTTGTCCTACTCCTATTGGATGAGTCATGGCCGACCAAGACAACCCATGGGTCAACTTGGGGACCCCATGGAGCCACTTTAGTTAGAAAATGACATAAACACCTTTTATTTAATGTTAAAGTAAAAAATGACACAAACATAAAATGTTTTACTAAAACAATTTTTAAGTGGGGTTACACAAGTCCAAATTTTGACTATAAATATTCATTGGAAAGATAAAAAGATTTCCTACATCATAGTAGTTTTTTTATAATTTTTAGACATTAAATAAATTAAATTATTTATGACATCATGATGATGTAGTGATGACCTCATTATTTAACTATTTAAATAAAATGGGAAGATAATGCAAAATCCAAGTCTTACACTTGTCCAAAGCCAATTGTATGAGGATATTTCGAACCCTTATCACCTTAGCCTCGAGTTATATAAGTGTGGGACCTTTAGAATCCGAAAAGCATTGTGAAATAATGTAACATTTCAATCTTTCCAAAAGTGCCCCTCCTCTCCACTTATAAAAGGCCCCCACCTCTCCCACCTCATTTACACTTTCAAGACATTTGGCTCGGCCAACCTCTGCCCAAATACTCTCCCAACATCCCCCTCTTACTCCTAGAATCCTCACTTTGGGTAGAACTCTTCCCAAGGAAGCCTTTGGCTCAAATCAAAAAGAGTTACCCGATTTTGAGGTAATGTCTTTTCTAATGTTGTTTTGTTTTATTTTTCTTCTCCAACCCCCTAAACTCTTTTTATTCATTTATTTTGTAACAACACCAGTATCCTCAATATACTAGGATGTTTTTGTAATAAGGATTCTAGCTACACTTACACACACCTACATATAATGGTTAAAGAACATACGGTTTCTGTGGATGGCGAATTTCTGCCTCACGAAACGATGATTGTTCAACACTCATATAACACCTTCAAAGGTGGCCATTAAGATGTCACTATATTTATATATGATATATAATGTGTTTATGTTTTACTTATGCTTCTGTATTTCTCATTTATGTCTTACTTTATGATTTCCATTATGGGTAAAACGCGATAATTTCATTTTAGGAAGTGCGGACTACCGCCCCCTCAAAGTGATTTGAATCGTTAATGCCATATGTGGGATGTATAAAGGATGGAGTAAATGGTATTATACACTATATTATACTGGAATTATATTATACATCTATATAATTATGATTTAGTTCCATTAAATATGAAATTGAAATGAAAGTAGCGTTCATGCGTACGTACGGCTTACCGTCTCCATGAACGGTGCATTTCATTTCTTACCTCTAAATGTTACGTAATATTATAAATGAATGTATATACTGGATATATAAGATATATATGACATCTAAATCATGAATATAATTCTGGATATAATGGATATTTCACCACATAAACAACTTGTAATTATAAGAAGCTTATTGTTGACTCAAGTACCAAAGATCGACAAAACAACCGTTATTAACATAAATAATTACATAATGTTCATATCATTGTAATAAGTGATATAATAAGGATAATGAAGTTGAAAATGGTTCTTAATAAGGTATATATTAACTCTAGTTTATTATTCAGGAGGTTAAAGAACGGTTGAGTCAAGTCGGACACAAGGTAAGGGAACTTCTTAACCCAATTTCCATTCTTTGGGTTAATCTCCTACTTTCAAATTATGTCATGATATTATTATGTCCTATTTTGTATTTTTACATTCTTCATGTGTACCTATAGTGAATACACATAATAGATCTATTTTATTTTAAAAATGATCTTTTTAAGGACTTCGTCTCAATCTCCTTTCATTGAGGCATATTTGGTTTTATACACAATTTTCTTTTATACGGTGTATAAAGCGCTTTTGACTTTTACGTTTATTTAAAAGGAATATTTTTTATACGAAGCGTTTTGCTAAACGACAAAAGGGAATGTTTTTCTTTCCGTACTTATCCGGCGACAACGACTTCTCCACCGCCGTGACCATTATTTGAGTTTCGGCTTCCTCTACAAGCCATCATTTTTTTTAATGAAAAATAAATACAAAGTTTTAACTTTCTTTTATTTTGGTATTGAAAATGGTTTTGAAAGCGTTTTTATTATATCAATGTGTTGTATTGATATCTTGTGACTGAAATGTGGAAATGTTATGTTTCCTTTATGCATGTTTTATGTGATACGATTATGTTATGGTTTATGATATGTTTAAACCTATTCATATGAGGAATGTATTGGACTTAATAAGTGACGGGTGGAGCCCGCTATAGCTCCTCGATGTATCGGTAGGTCTCATGAGACAACTAGACGTGGAATTGGCCGAGGCCCTTTCCCAATTTGATTTATGGTTTTGGCCGAGGCCTTAATCATTTTAGATGTCTTGGCCGAGGCCTTGACAAAATGTTTCAGAATGTCCGGCATTATACATTCCCTCATTATGAAAGTGGTTATTGATATTGCATGTGATTATTCGGCCAGTAGAATATCCATGTGAAGAAGTGAATGGCATTATCTCATTTTAATTTTGCCATATTATGTTGAAGTTCAAGTTTAAAAGGCTTTTGTTTTAGGTATACATTGCCTTAAATGTTAATGTTTATTTATGAAAGCTTCTGCATTATTTTTATCCTTACTGAGCATCTGAGCTCACCCCTTTCAATGTTTTAATATTTTCCAGGATGTGAAGAAGTATTTTATGAATGACCTGCAGGGATAGTCAGAAGAGGATATGAGTGTGGACTATGGAGACTTTTTTTTATTGTAGTTTTTCACTTTATGATGTAATGTAACATTTATGAATGTATCTAGTGTTTCCAAGGCTACTAAACTAATCGGTCTTTCGAGACTTGATCTTTTGTGATCATGCCAATGTTACGAAGTAATGCACCGACTCCGGGTAGCTGGGGTTGGGGCGTTACATTTCCCAAGTTATAAATTATAAAAAACATATCAACTAAATAGATCAAATATTAAGTATAAACACCATTATATTTTCTAGACATGTAACCAAAGTGTCCATTCAGGTACCCACCGTCACCTAATTAGTGTGTGAGTACTACTCAATAAGTTATAATAAATTCTACATCTAAATATAAAATGTGTAATCTTTTAAAATGATTATATTCCATTGTAAATAATTCAAATTTCATATAAATAAAAACAATTGATCCTAATGTTCAATAATGACTCATTGTATTGAGAATAAGTACTTCAACCAGTTCTAGTGTGGCTCTAAACATTGAACACATCTAAAACCCAGGATCTGAGTGGAATACACTATAAATATTATCAAACATTACCAATACCCATTGGATTGATAATAGTGTCTCTTGGATACCATAATATGATATCATTAATTCTAACATACTAAATATGCATCTTTCTTACCTTAAATCATATATCAACATTAATCCCCATGGTCTAAATATGTGCATGCCTTCGGTACCATAATATGTAATCATAAATCCTTCCATGATGGATAGTTATCAACCTAGTGTACAATCTCATATCAATATTCCAATGTTTGGAAGAATAATAACCCATAAAATACATCACCTTATATCATAATTAATTAATTCAAAGGGTTTGAAATGCACCCATTCTTTTTAAAGTCTAATCATATCTGAAAAATTAAAAATGGTTATAATGGATCCAACATTTAAAATCAATCTTTGAACACAAAATCACTTTACAAAAATAAAACAGATCAATATATTAATACCCAGAAATTTTATAACATTATATAGGTAAACATTTGACCGTAAGATTCATACATCATATTTTTCTTCCAAGTTAATAATATCAACTTATAATCTTATTATTACGGTTTTAGAGTCCTCACATGACCAAACTAAACAATTTTATGTGTATCATTAAATTTTTCTCTAACTCAAACAACTCAAGTCAAATTCTAAAACATCCCTATGGATTTAATAATTCTTCCCTATTATTTTTACACATTATCAATTAAGGGATCATCCGAGGATGTCTATGGGTCATAAAATAGTTTTCAATTTCTACTAAATATTCCTCAAAGGGCATCACATTAAACTTTTATTCTATTTTAGTAAAGTCTATCTCACAAGGAATCTTATGTGTAGATTTTTCAGTTATCAACAAACCACATGTGGCCTAATCTGGATTATTCATATATGAAATAATTGAATAACCATAAAATTTTATTTTAGGTAAATATAATAATATTTTGTTATGTATAAACACCATACATACATAGAAAAAAGTTATACCATAGGGATAGATTTTGAACCCCATTCTTAATTTCTTCTAGAATATTATCATTTAATACCATTGGTTTATTCATTCCCAAATGGATCTAACTAGGAAATTAGTTAACGGACCTAACAATAGCTGTAATTTCCCATAAATGTAATGACACCAAACATAGTATCCCTTATCTGAGGCCTTACTTTGTTACATTTGTAATTTGATTACACGTTCTTGTTTTAATGGATCGAAAATTTTAGTATCATTTGAAAAATAGATGCAAATATAATTTTTACAATAAAAATTGAACAGAAAAACGAAAAAACTCCATTTAAAACACAAATGAAATCCTAGATTATACCAGAAAGTCATTTACAATACACATTTAAAAAAATATGAAAAAACATAAAAATGGGTGAGACCATATTCTCAGTAATGGAATTGAATATAGTGGAATATAAATTAAATTATAAGGAATAGTTAATTACTAAAAAATTACATTAAAAAACATCATAATCATAATATGTTCATAATATAAGCTAAAGAAATAACATAATAAATAATCTCATGAGAAAGAAACTTAACCTCAGATATTCTACATGTAGTGAAATCACTGGAATTATCAATTGCTAATATCAGAATTAGATAATGAATAATGATGGACATTTGAAATATACCTTTGAGGACTCGGTGATGAAAACTAAAAATAAATGGATAAGGCCTTGGCCAGAAACATATCTGAAAATAAAAGTTCAAGGCCTCAAACAAGTTCTAATATTTTTTTTTCTCCTGAGACCTATAGATTCATCAAGAGGAATAGAAGGACCCTCCCATAACTGTTGAATTTAAACGAATTCCTCATATTAATGGTGTGGAACACAAAAAAAATATACATAAAAAATGAAAAAAACATTCCTTAATTAGTGAACGTAATCACTAATCGTTCTATGTAATATGTTGAATGATATCAAGATATCACATCCATAGTCAGACTAATCATAAATTGTTTAATAAAATATGGTAGATGATATCCTAAAAGATCAATCATAATTAATAATTTTATTCAACAAAGGTTACTTTAACAGATGAATGATCTCTAATAAAATAATTGAGGTAATCTTGAGATAAATACAATATTTTACATAGAAAAGATGATTTCTCATAGAAAATAATTTGTATTTTTCATTGAATTAGATTGAAACATATATATCCTTCAAAATAAATTGTAGTAACACTAAAATTAAATTTATGGTACAAATTATTTCCAAATTTATTGAAAACATGTATAATGATGATTTATGAAACATTAGAAATGAGCCACTTCAGATCTGTTTATGGGAAAATATAACAGGATTTTAGGTGGAAACGGGATAATTGTATACATAAAACTAGAAATTAACTAATAAATTTTTTCACGAACCAAACTAGTTACCCAGGTTACCCAATAACTAAGTTGGTCCTGACAAAACCTGAAGGGCATTCCCAATCCTCGTATGCCTAAAACTTGCACCTGGAACCATACTATTTGAATGAGGGAATGATTTTTTCACTAACAATGTGGATAGAAAAGAAAAAAAATATAGTAATCATATCACAGGAAAATCCACTATGGGGTAAGTTCAAAAATATCAATAGGAACAACTGCTAAATTACTTATACAAAAATACAAAAAGTGTAAAATACCACGAAGTCACCAAGGACACAACTCACAAAGACCAAAGTTCAGTAGTAGGATCCACCTCCAAGAGATACTTTTCCATTACTCAAACCTGAAAGGATATAATCTACAATCCATCGAAGGCACATGTAGGGTGTGAGCTACAGCCTAGTAGAATTTCACCCAAAAATTATACAACATATGAGAAAATAAATTTAACTAAAATGTGCTTTCAATTTTTTAAAAAAAAATTGGATTGTCATTAACAAAAAATATTCGAAAAATTAAGTTTATTCAGTTTAAAAGATAGAAATACCTTTAGAAAATTGTGTTATACTATTTAAATGGTAGAAAACATTTCAAAAGTTGTAATTTTACATTAATCAATGGATACTTGGCATAACCATAAATTCTCACCACATATTAAATAAACACTTTAAATAAATAGTTTATATAAATTCTAATGTCATGTAAAAGATTTAATGATAATTGAATATATACACATTCAATAATTCACAAAATTGAGAAACATGTTCAGGTCACAAAGAGGTATGATAGTTCTAGGCTATAAGAATCCAATACTGTGAATACATAAAAGTATGTACACATACACTTTTAGGCCAACGGTAATGTGATCTCATCACCATCACTTATGGAATGGGATGTGATGATATGATGTTTCAGAACATTGTCAAATGAGAAAGTTCCACACTAAATAATTCTCTAACTACTAAAGGATTACATGTTATCACATACCAATATATTATGGGAAAATCATTTTACAATGGAAAATGAAATTCATCCCAGTATCCATTTTAAATACTCCAATTTTCTCTTTAAAAAACCTCAGGGGTTTTCATCAAAATCATAAATTTTCTCCAAGGTGAGACCATAAGGTTAACATCAATACATATTATGCCATTTTTTCCAAAACTGTTATTTAAAACAAAATCAAACAATTCCATCATTTTCATCACAAACCCCCAATTCACTAAAATTCTTTTCTTACAAGAATTCCATCAAATAAATGTTTCTTCAATAAAAATCATCAATTCAATTGATTCAATTAACATTAAAATGAAAATTTATATTAAATAATTTAAATATCACCAAATTCAAGTTCCATGCCAAAAACCCATTTGTCCTCAAAAACCCCAATTCATATTAAATGGGTTTTTTGAAAAAATATTTAAATCCAATTGATTCCAATCCAAACAATTCCATTTTAATCCAAACAATTTAAATTTAAAAAAAAATGGGTCAATAAAATTTGGGCATCGTAACAGAACCAACGACCAAAATCCACATATCACACAATGTAAAAGCCTAATTGGTATTCTTCCACAAAGAATGAATTTTACTCAAATGGGAATCAATCCTAGGTTTAAGATCCCATAAAAATGGTATTAGATCCATAAATCAATACTAAGATCTATGAAACCCTATGGAGAAAGAGAGAGATCTCGTGAGGAAGATAACAGGAGGAAACCAACCAGAAGGAGATCGGGAAACATTCATGTAGAGACCCAAGATTGATGTACATGGACACTATATTATTTTTTAATAATGCATAATAAATGAAAAAAGCAGACGCTCGAAGACCGTATTATATTAGTGTCTGTGAAAACTTGGAACATAATCTTCTAATCATGGTGAATGATCTTCGACATATCCCATAAAGATCTTCCACTTTCGTTTTCTTCTTAAAACAATACATTATATCCTGGGGAAAATTAAATATAGAATGTGTGAGATCAAATTCTCAGTAATGGTATACAAGGATAACATAAAACAAACCATAAACATTTGAATATAAAAACTTGAACATAACGTATAAATAACAAAATCATGAGCAATGGCATAAATCTTGGTAGTATGTAAGGTATGGATCATAAAGGAACATTAACTAAGATAGAATAGAAGTGTCATAAAAATTGTAATTTTTGGAAAATAATAATCACATAATATTATTTACATATTATCCAAGGCAATGATTCCAACACCATCATAGTGAACAAAGTTCATTACTGAACCGAGTTTACTTGTCATTCCAGCCCTATATTACAAAACCATATTTACTTCTCATTCCAGCCATGTCTATCTCATGATATATAAAACATTACTCAATGTATTAGTGGAATATATAGGTCACAAAAATATCATAATTAAATTATTCTTCACAAAAAAATAAATCAATTATCACGGCTTAACCCATGTAAAAAATGGGTTTCTTAAACATCATGTCATCATAACATAATCCATATATAATAATTGGAATTATTAAAAATAATTAAATAATAAAGATAATAAAATAAAATTAGTAATTTGGATAGAGAAATAACCCTATGTCATCTTAGACGTAAAATAATTTTGAAATAACATGAGAACATAATTCTTCTAGAAAATATCCTTTTTCTTTAAAAACATTTTCTTTTCTCAAAATTTCATGCAACATTAAAAGAAAAAAACATAGTTTAAAAAAAACATGAAATATTTTAGGTGAAAATTCATGGAAATATGGTGTTATGAATATTTGAATATACATTCAACCTGGGTAAGTTAAAAAAACATCATCGTTGTACTTTTACAGGAAAAGTCAAAAAGTACCTCGTATGGTAAACCAAAAAAGATTCCTTCCATACCATTAAGTAAATTTAAAAAATGGGTAAAAATGAATTTAAACATACATAGAAGAATTTTAATCAATTTATGAAAACATTTTTATAAAAACATGCACTTGGATGATAAATATATCCCAGTAAATACGTACATTTAAACAATCTTAGATAAAAAATGAGATAACAAAATTATCACTTACCTTATGAAAAATTTCTTATATACCTATCCAAAACTCATGTATAGTGGTTTCAAATATTTTATTAACTTTTAAAAAACCATAACAATATTTATGATATCATATATGATTCACTTATGAATTTATATTACCCTTTCATTTGTCAATTCCTCGTAAAGGCAACATTTTGGGTAATAATCGTTTCATTTATCGTACATGTTTGGACTTGTTATTATATGTATGATTAAATAAATCATGATTTAATTGAATAAATATTTTAAAAAATGATTTATATAAAATATATATTTAGTATATAAATATATATAATCAATCAATAAATGAAATGGAATACACTGTTATTGGAGACTATTGGTCGTAAGTACGCATGAACGTTGTTGTCATTTCCATATTAAATTGAATGAAAGTAAGTAAATGAAGTATATATATATATAAATCCATTAGCATTATTATGTCATATATTTCATCATTATTTATTATATATAATTTATAATCATTCTTTAATAGATTACATTGAGAATGAATCTTCTCACGTCGTGGAGACGGTAAGCTATATGTACGCACGAGGGATGATGTCGTTCCCATATATGTTGAAAGGTATTGAAGTGGATGGTTTATAAAATCTATTAATTAGTATAATGTTATAATAATAATATATAGTTATTATTTCTCCCATTATATCAATCCAAGTATGTTGGGGGTGAAAAATAGATAACACTATGGTGGGTAGATGGTAATCTATACGTACGCACATGTGATGATTTCATTTTTCATAGGATGGATCGAAGGTGAAATAGGTTTGTTTCGTAATTATAATTACATATCATTATATTAGTGATACTGATGATATTACTTTATAATGTAACAACTAAATAAGGGTAAGTAGAAGAAAAAATAAATTTGAACGAATCGGTAGAAGAGATTACCTCTTCCTCGACGTGCCTCCGGTAAATATCATCTTAGGGAACTATAATTTTTATTTTGTGAAGACCAGAACCTCTAGGTTTTTACTGGGGAATTTGAGACAATATATAGGTAGGGGTTGGATGACTGGGAAGGCTCATAATGGAGTGAATAACAGATGGTGTAGGTTCCCTTTAGTAAGAGTTGAGAGAGGCACTTTAGGAAACTCTCAAAATATTAATTTATAATAAAATAAAACATGACCAAAAATCCACCAATGCTTCCCAAATTAGAAGATAAAATGATATAGGATTTTAATATTATAATCCAATAAATTTTTTAAATCTTACTTTTTCAATATAAACATTATATTTTAAATTGACACTTATTAATTCTATTAAATTTTAATTTTTGTAATAACATTCTAAATATTTAATGGTTCTTAATATTTATATATATGGGGTTATAGACCATAAATAGGTATTGTATGAAATATTAGATCTTATAAATATCATTTTTTAATTTAAAATAGTTTTTTATTATTCTTATGTAATTTAATAAAATGTTATTTTTTAAAAAAATCTATAGTTCCAATTTTAACACTATTCATTTATTTGACATTAAAAAAAATCATCATGAAAGATAACATCCAAAAAAAATATTTAATACAATAATAACATATCATAGTACCTTGGAAAATTGATGGAGAACATCAGTTATTTCATATGATATTTATTTTAATATTTAAAACCCATTTATTTAACATTTCTATTAACAAAATAATTTTTATATCACTATTGTGTCATCATTAATGAATATTAATTAATATATAAAAATTATAAATAATTTCACAAGTTTTAAATAATTTAATTATATTTATATTAAGTATTTACTGACTATGTTTTATGAATCCTATCACTAAATTAAAATTATTTCACTTATAAGATATAAGAGAGTGACATGTTATCAATTTTGTTTGATTTTAATAATAATTACATCTTTTCAGGGAAAAAAGTCTATTAAATGAATATATTCATAAGCTTACATGATATGGGTCGATTTTTTTTTATACAATAGAATATTCGAGGTGTTATGGTAATTTTATTGTATTATTTTTACCCTTGAATACACGATTTACCTTTAACGATAGTAATAAAATATTACCAATGTTACTATTCATAAATCCAAACAAAAAAACGTATCCCATTAACATAATATAGACCTACTAAATCAAAATATATATTCAATTTTCCAAATATTCAAAATACTGAAGTTGTAGAAATTAATTTAAAATTAATCACATTTTAGAGAAAATGGGTTTTAAAAGATAAAACATTGCGAATGATTGAAATGTTTTTACCTATGAATTTAATGTCAAAATTATGTATAATTGCATAAATTATATTAAATGGTAAAAAAATTTCTATTTATACTTTAAAAACATACAATATTATAATTTAATCATATAAATTATCTTGATAAAAAATTTGTTCTTAATTAAAATTTAGTGTATTTTTAGTATTCATCAAAATATGGATGTTATCAGAAAATTATCAAAAATTTATTCAAAATATACTATTATGTCTCACATACATATAGGATGTTTATTTCAAAAAAAAATTACATATAAATGTGAAAAAAACTCGATTTAAAATGGTTGTGCAATTAAAAGGTGGGAAAACTGCATTTTTTGAAAAATACTTATTTTATGTGAAAAAAACGAACATGTTCTATATCATGTCCAGAATATACATAATATGAATGTTAATTTTATATAAAATTCAAAAAGTGGTTAATACTATTCATAACAGCTAGTTATATAATATTTTAATAATATATCGTTGTTTAGTGAAACTCGGTATTGTATACAATGAAAACTCTCGAGGCAGGTCGCTCTAGCGTGTAATGAAAACTATTTCAGATTTTTATGCAGTGAAAGAATCATTTGGTGTTTCATATAATATAATTTATACTTAGTTCATTTATGCATTGAACAAAATCCTGAATCAATGTTGCGTGAAATGATTTCTATCAAAGGAACATGAAATTGTGTGCAACACAAGCCAAGAATAAGGTTGCATATACATCAAGCTAATATGGTGTTTCATATATCGCTAGATAACATATTAAAAATAATCAATATCACAATATATCAGGGTGTTACATTCTACTCTCCTTAAGATGAATTTCTCCATTGAAATTCGTTGGGGTTATAAATTTTTTTCTAGATGATAGTTGCCTTCATAGAAACCCAAATCGTAAAAAGGAATACTACAACATAATTTTAAAAAGGAATGATTGAAAAATAATGGTTTCCCCAAGTAACTGATCACTAGGTTTCCACATAACATAACATAGAGGGGATGTGAAAATGTGGATATAAAAGAGAAATCTAACCATCGTGTTATGATTGATAGTGCTAGTGAATAAGGTTTGAAGAAAGTGAACTATCAGTAAGACATAAATTTGAGATTATTTAACGGACCATCTGATTCATAGGTTAAGAAACTACTAGGATAACATTTTTGGTTTTTTGAGGCCTTTTTTCTAAAGTTGAAGAACATGAGAGAAAATACTTACTTTATTTTAGTACATTCTCCTCATTGATCATGCCTTGAACAATTTTCACTTAATGTCTAATTTGATGAAATGAAGTTGAGTTTTTCATTCATGAAGTGTTAGCATATCAGACAATTTAATGTTAGGACATTCAATCATTTTTAACTGAAAGGTTATAACAAATTATTAAATATGAATAAGTCTACATATAGTGAGATAATACATTAATCTAAAAAACTTTAACCAGAATATAATCTAAACTTCCATAAATGGATAACATTATAATCCTTCAAAAAATATAAAATATAAATCTTAAGAAGGAGGTGAATTTAATTAACATAACATTTGTCTCCCATTTCTCATTTGGCAGTTCTTGGTTGTAACATTCCAAAAATATAAATTCCTTAATCATGTATTCTCTTGAAATATACAAATAACATAAATTTCCCTAGAACTATAGTAACAACATGAATTCAATAAAAATTAACTCCTTCCACACATTAGATATACCAAAAATTCTATAGACTCAAACCATGATATCCCTTTTTCCTTTTATCATTCCTGATTCATTAATACTATCAAACATATTTTTTTATCCTTATCCCATTATTATGCACATATCATCTACTTTCCAAAAACATTTCAATCAATATTCAAGTTACCAGTGCCATATACATATGGAAAACCATAGTGGACCAATACATAGATATGCCAATATTCCATGACACTATAAAAGATATTCAACAACACTATTTTAGAATCCAATTACATAAACACTGAATTATTCCACCACTTATTTGGAATACTCTACATCACCAATATTGATTGCTAGTGACTAGAATTTTCCTTGGACATAAAGGTGTGAGCGTCGGTAATAAACCACAACCCATGGATTAGGGAATTTTTTTGCATAATTCCCTAATTTCATGCAATCGTAACCTAGATTTCATAGATGTAAACTCTTTGGAGATCTATCTTTCTTCTCTTTACTTTGATATAAAATACTCTATGACATTCAAACCCAAACAAAAAACATTTATTAGTCCCCTTAGTACAATTTCCTCCATCTGTCCTTCCACATTTTGAGCGTAAAGAAAATATAATTTTTTTCTCTTTAATATTTATAGTTTCTATTGAATTCTATCATTATTTTATAATCATAACCATGAGATAGAAGAGAAACTTCAATATACATTTTTTGAAAGAAGAGTTCAAGGAAGGTACATACTGAAAAATAAGTTATTGAACTCATCCCAATCCATGGGGTTGAATTTATATTGTTGCCTCATACTCTTGATAATATATATCCACATATTTTCTTATCCTTCCAAGCAATAACTTCCCAACATAACATTTTAACGTTTTGAACAACTGATAATGAAAAATATCTTTTAAAAGGTACAAATCAATGTCTCTACATCTAGTGGATATGTCATCCCACTAAAATATGATGTATGTTTCCTTAAATAAGATTCAAGAGAATGTAGTTCCCACCATTTGTCATTTGGGAGCCTAGAAATATTTTTGGTATTGAAATAAGATTAGTTATTCATGTTACAATAACATTTGGTTATTTAGGAGGACAGTCATTGCATTTCCAATCCCATCTAGCATTATCATGGTTCCTTTGGGTTCTAACCATTGTCTAAAACCCAAAATGAATAATGTGATAGGGAAAAATCATAATAGGAAAACAACATAATCTAGGGGAGTACATTAAATGTCTAACATATTGGGTTTAATCCTAGGTTATTCATGATCGTTAGCATATTTATAGCACTATAATATATAGTTATACATACCCGTAGGGACATCACTAGACATAACTTAGAAATATCTCTAGGGATCTCACAAAAGTATTCGCATCCTATTTTCCAAAGCATGACTAAATCTTCGCTCTGATACCAAAGGTAGATACCCAATCTTGATATACATGGAACATACATTACTTTTGAGTAATAATTATAAAATCAAGAAAAAATAGACACCCATAGACTATTAGTTTAGTGCCTTTTGAAACATGGAACATAATATTCTATTCATGGTGAATGATTTTAAACATATTTCATAATGATTTTCCACTTTGGTTTTCCTACATAAAACCTTTCATTATATCATTGCGAAATAAAAACATATAAAGGGTGAGATCAAATTCTCAGTAAGGGTAACCATAGAGAACACAAAACCTATATTAATCATTTTAACGTAAAAACATAAAACTAAATTTTAAACATCAAAATCTTGAGCAATGACCTAAATCTTTTTACTACATAATGTCGGGATCATAATGGAAAATTAACCATGATAGAATAGTATTGGCATAAAACCTATAATTATGGAAAACTAATAAGCACATAATATGTGATAAATAGTATCCAAGGCATTGCTACCAAGACCATCATAGTGGACAAATCTATTACTGAACCGAGTATACTTGTCATTTCAGCCCCGTATTGCTAGACCATATTTACTTGTCATTCCAACCATATATATCCCATGAGATATAACTATTTACAAAATTCATTGGAGGTATATATAGGTCCCACCAATCTCATAATTAAATGATTCTTACATGTTCCACAAAAACATAAATCATTCATCATAGCATATCCCATGTAATAGAATGGGGTTCTTAAACATCATACCATCATAACATAATACATATAAGATAAATAAACTTCATAAACATAATTACATAAAAATAATAATCAATTAAAATTAATTATAGGGACATAAATATAACCTTATGTCATCATAGATGGATAATAATTATGATAAAACAGTTGAACTTAATTCCTGATGAAAATATTATTTCTTCTTTAAAAACTATTTATTTTCTCAAAATGACGTGGAATTTTAAAGATAAATAATTTTATTGAAAATAAACATGAAATATTTTTGAATAAAAATCATGTAAATATGGAATTTAGAATATGTAAAAATATGTTCATGCCATATAAGTTAAAAGAATATTTTCCTTGTAATTTCAGAAAAAATGTCAAAAGTACCTCATATAATAAACAAAAGAAATATTCCTTCCATACCATGAAATAAAAGTCAAAATTGGGTAAAGATTACATTAAATAGAAATATTATAATATTAATCATTTTATTAAAAAAAAATTATAAAACATCGACATGGATAATTAATATATCCCAGTAAATACTTACGTATAAACAATCTCGGATAAAAATGAGATTGAAAAATTATCCCTTACCATAGGTCTGATTTCTTCTGTATGTGTCGGAAACTCTTGTATAGTGGGTTGACACATATAATTAACTTGTAAAAGAACCATAATAATATTTATGATATCATATATGATTCACTTACATCGTTATATTACCCGTTCATTTGTCAATTCCATGATAAAGAAATATTTTGGGTAACAATCGTTTTGTTTATTATACATATTTGGACATTTTATTCTCAAAATGATTAATTCAATTATGATTTACTTAATTTGAGAATATTTAAAATGATTTATATATCATATATATTAATTATATAAATATATATAATATATCAATAAATTTAATGGAATACATCGTTCATGGAGACGATATGTTGTACGTACACATGAACATTGTTTTCGTTTCCTTATTAAATTGAATAGAAGTAAGTAAATGATATATACATATACATAAATAAATATAGTATAATTATTATTTTATATAATTTATGATTATTTATTTTATATACTCTACAATAATTCTTGAGTGGTTGACATAAAGAATTAATCTAATCGCATCATGGAGACGGTAATTTGTACACACGCACTAGCGACAATATCATTCCCACAGTTGTTGAAAGATATTTAAGTTGATGGATTATAATATCTCATAATTATTATTAGTTTTTAATAATCATATATAGTTATTATTTCTACCATTATACCCATCCATGTGAGGTGGTGGTGAAAAACATATTACACCACTGTGTGGATATGGCAAACCGTATGTACGCACACACGATGATTTTATTTTTCATAGGTTGGATAGAAGGTGAAATAGGGTGGTTTAATATTTATAATAACATATCAGTATATGTGTGATACAAAATTTATTACGTTATATTTAAACAACTATAGGAGACAAATTATAAGAAGAAATAAATTTGAATGAATCGGTAGAAGAGATTACCTCTTCCTCGATGTGCCCCCTATAAAATTCCTCTTAGGTCACTAGAGAAGGTCTTTTGAAAATACCAGAACCTCTAGGGTGTTACTATAGAAGTTGAAAAGATAAATGTCTCGGGGTTGGCCGAGCATGAAGGCTCAAAATGGAGTGAAGGGGAGAGGGAGGAGGTTCCCTTTTATAAGATAGGAGAGGGGCACTTTGGAAACTCTCAAAAATATTAATTTATAATAAAATAAAACCCTTCCCAAAAACCTCAAAAGTCTATCATATTCAAATATTAGATGATATTTGGTAATAATATCATCAACCAATAAATTTTTAAAAATATATATAGTCAATTTAAAAATTATCGTTTTAATTGACACATTGTTCCTTTCTTAAATTTTAATTTTTATAACAACATTCTAAATGTTTAATGGTTATAAATATTTACATATATGGTGTTAATAAACAAAAAATAGGTAGTGTATAAAATATTATATCTTTTAATTATCACTTTGAAATTTGAAAAAAAAAATATGATTTTTAAATAATTTAATAATATGTTATTTTTAAAAAATATAAATAGTGTCAATTTTGACACTTTACATTTATTTGAAAACAAATAAAATCCTCACAAAATATAAATTCCAACCAAAATATTAAATAGACTACTAACATGTTATAGTAACCTATAAAATTCTTGGAGCACTTAAATTATTTTACAAGACATTTCTTTTAATATTATTAAAATCATTTATTTTATATTTCTATTAATAAAATAATTTTTACCTCACTATTTTTTCAACATTCATAATAATTAATTAACCTATAAAAATTTTAAAAAAAATTCAAGTGATTAATATAATGAAATTATATTTCTATGGAGTATTTACTTTCGATGTTTTATGAATCCTATCACTAAATTAAAAATTATTACACTTATAATATATAAGAGAGTGACATGTTGTAACTTTCAATAGTTTTAATAATAATTACAACATTTTTGTGTAAAAAAATCAATTAAATGAATATATTAAAACATTTAGGTGATATTGGTCTATCAATATTCATAAAATAGAATTTTTTTAGATGTTAGTTTAATTTTAAAATATTATATTTACCTTTAATTACCCGATTTACCTTTAAATATGGTAATAAAAATAATTTCCAATGGTACTACTCATAAACCCCAAAAAACATATCCCATTAACATAATTTAGACATAATGATTCTAAATATGGAGTCCATTTTTTAAATATTCAATAAACATAAGTTGTAGTAATTAATTTAAAATGAATCATGTTTTTGAGAAAAGGGTTTTAGAAATTAAAACATTGAAAAATATTGAAATGTTTTTACTTATTAATTTAATGTAAAATTAATTCAAATGACATAAATTATATTAAATGATAAAATTATATTATTTTTATTCTTTAAAACCATTTTATTTTATAAATTAACCATATAAATTATTTTGATGAAAAAAGTAGTTTTTAATTAAAAATTAACGTATTTTCACATTTAATCAAAATATAAAAATTATCATAAAAATATAAAAAATTTATAGATATTAAATTATTATGTCCTACATCCAAATATGAAATTTATTTTGTAAAATTTTACTTATAAATTTAGCCAAAACTATATTTCAAAAGGGTTCTCCATCAAAAGGTGGCAAAACTGCATTTTTTGAAAAATACTTATTTTATTTGAAAAAAATGAACTTGTTCTTAAATCATGCATAGAAAATAAATAAGATGAACGTTAATGTTATTTAAAATTAAAAATGTGGTTAATAGTTTTCATAATGGATAATTATATAATATTATCATAATATATCATTGTTTAGTGAAACTCGATATTGCATACATCACAAACTATTGAGGTAGGTCGCTTTTGCATGTGACACAAACCCAGTCAGTATTGCATGTAGTGAAAGATTTTTTGGTGTTTTGTCTTACATAATCCAAACTAATTTCATTTATTCATTAAAAAAATCTTAAATCAGTGTTTTGAGAAATTAATTATATCAAAGGAACTTGATAATGTGGGCAATACAATCTAAGAATAATGTTACATATACTGCAAGCTAATACGATGTTGTGTATATCACAAGATAATATTTTTTGTAGTGTACAAACTAATATATAAAATAAATTAAAAATAATATATCTCATAAAATATTGGGGTGTTACATTTTACCCTAGTAAAATGAATATCTTCATCTAAATTCATTAGAGTTATAAATGGTTTTCTACATGAATGTTTCTTTCATAGAAAACCACATCGTAAAAAGAAATACAAAAAAAATTTAAAAAGTAATGTAAGTAACATAACTGTTACCCAAAGTAACTCATCACTCGGTTTCAACATAGGATAACATAGTTGTTAAGTTAAAACATAGATATGTAAGAGAAATCAAACTATCATGTTCTGATGGATAGTGATATTGAATAATGTTTGATGAAATTTTTCTACCAGAAAAACAAAAATCTATGATGATTTAATGGACCATCTATTTTATTGGATTATAAATTACTAGGATAACATTTTTTTGTTTTTGAGATCTTTTTTCTAATGTTTGAGAACATGAGATGGAATACTTACTTTATTTCAGGACAATCTCATCTTTTATTGTGCCTTGAACAATTTCTACATCATCTATAATTTAATGAAATGATGATGAATTTTTCATTCGTGAATTATTAGCCTGTCATATGATAGAATGATATGTCATTCCATATTTCTCATAAAAAAGGTTAGAACAAATTATTAAA
The DNA here is from genome assembly GCA_963277665.1 of Viscum album. Taxonomy (NCBI): domain Eukaryota; kingdom Viridiplantae; phylum Streptophyta; class Magnoliopsida; order Santalales; family Viscaceae; genus Viscum; species Viscum album. The sequence goes on along the minus strand of OY728126.1, from coordinate 1,558,945,876 downwards.
TATGCATAAGTCTACCTATAGTGAGACAGTACATTAATACAACGAACATCATCCAAAATATAAATTATATGATCCCTAAATGGATAACATTACAATACATCCAAAAAATAATAATATAAACCTTTAGAAGGATGTGAATTAAATCGACATAACATTTTTCTCCAATATCTCATTTGGAAATTCTTGGTTGTCACATTCTAATCATCTAAATACCTTAATCATGTAGTCTCTTTAAATATGATAATTACATAAATTACCATAGAACCATTGTGACAACATGAATTTAATATAAATTAACTCTTTCCACACACTAGATATACCAAAAATTATATATACTCAAACCATGATATCACTTTTTTCTTTTATCAATCATGTGCTCCTTAATACTATCAAACATATTATTTTCTCTTTATCCCATCATTATGCGTATATCATATGCTTTTAAAAAAAAATAAATCACTTTTCATTGTTACCTACACCATATACTTATGGAAAACCACAATAGACCAATACATTGATATGACAATATTACAAAATACTATAAAAGTGATTAAACAACACTATTTTGTAATCCCATTACATAAACACTTGATCATTCCACCACTTAGTTGGAATACTCCACATCACCAATAGTGATCACATGTGATTGTCCATTGTCTATGGACTTAAAAGGATGTTGGCATATATGTCAACCAAAACCCTCAGATATGGGAATTGGTTGCATAATTCCTAATTTCATTTCACTTGTAACCCTGATTTCTGGGATGTTCCATCTATGGGGATTTTGGATTATTCCCTTTTTATTGATAAGAAAATTCTAGATAACCTTTATTCAAAACATAAAACATTTATCAGTTCCCTTATGACAATTTCTTCCATGAGACCTTCTACATTTTGAGCATAAATAAAATCAAATCTTATTTTCTATGTAATTTTTAAAGTTTTCTTTCAATTCCATCATTATTTTAATATCATAATCATGATGTTGAAGAGAGACTACAATCCCCATATTTTTGAGAAGTGTATGAGGAAGTTACATAGTGAAAAATAACATCTTGAAATCATCCCAATATATGGAGTTGATTTTACCCCATTTCCTCATATTCTTTAAAACAATCCACCACAGATTCATTTTACCTTTTCTGAAATAAGTTCCCAACTTTTCCTTTTCACATTATGAACAATGCAGAATGAAAAAAAATCTTTTCAATGGTACAAATCCAGGTCTCTGCAACTTGTGGATCAGTCGTCCCACTAAAATAAGGTGGATGTTTCCTTAAGAAAGAATCAAGAGAACATTGTTCCCACATTTGGTCATTTGGGAGACTAGAATGATTTATGGTCCTAAAAAGAAGATTCATTATTCGAGGTCCCACAGTATTTTATGGTTTATGAGGACAATCATTGCATTTTCCATCACATCCATCATTATAGTGGTTCCTTTGGTTTCCATCCATTGTCTAACACCTAAAATGAATATTTTGGGAGACCAAAATCATACTAGGAAAATAACATAATCAAGGGGGATTACATTAATTCTCTAACCTAGTAGGTTTTATCCTAGGTTATTCATGATCATTACCAAAACTCTATGACTAAACTCTGTAGTTAGACATACCCTTAGGGACATCCCTAGACATACATTATAAATATCTCTTGGGATCTTATTACTAATTTTTCATCCTAGTTTACAATGGATGACTAAACCCTCACTCTGATATCAAGTATAGAGTCCCATGCTTTACATATATGGCCATTACATTAATTCTGCAGAATACATAATATATGAAAAATACAAATGCCCAAATACCATATTAGTTTAGTGCCTTTATAGGATAAGAACATAATCTTCTAATCATGGTGAAAGATCTTCAACATCTCCCATAATGATCTTCGTCTTTTGTTTTCCTACCTAAAACATCTATTTATATCCTGGGGAGAGTAAAACATAGAATGGGAGAGCTGAAATACTCAGTATTGTTAAACATAGATAAAATAAAAAAACAATGAACTTTTGAATGAAAAAACAGGAACATAATGTTTAAACATCAAAATCTTGAGCGATGACATAAATCATGGCAGTACGCAATGCATGGATCATAAAGGAACATTAACAATGATATAATAGAATTGGAATAAAACATGTAACTATGGAAAAATAATAAGCACATAATATGATTTCTATAGTAGCAAAGGCATTGATACTAAGACCGTCATATTTAACGAATTTCATTACTGACCTAAGTTTACATGTTGTTCCATCCTGATATTACTTAGCCAAATTTACATGTCATTCCAGCCATGTCTATATCATTAAAAATAATTCTTTACCCAAATAATTGGAGGGAGATATAGGTCCAACCCACCGCATATTGAAATTATTCGTACTTGTTCAACAAAAACATAAATCATTCGTCATAGCATAACCCATGTAATAAAATGGGTGTCTTAAACATCATGCCATCATAACATTATCTATATAAGATAAATGGTCTATATAAAAATAAATCCATCAAAAACATAATCAAATAAAAGTAATAATATGTATAGAAAAACAACCCTATGTCATCTTATATGAAAAATAAGTTTGATAAAACACATGAACTTCATTCCTGTGGAAAATATCCGCCCTTCTTTAAAAACATTTTCTATTCTAAAAATGTCATGAAATTTTAAAAGTAAATAATTCAGTTGAAAAAAAGGTGAATTATTGTAGGGTAAACTACATGAAAATAAAGAATTCAGAAGATGTAAAAGTGTTTTCATGTCGTACATGTTAAAAAAAATTTCCTCGTGCTTTCACCGAGAAAGTCTGAAAGTACCATGTAAGGTAAACAAAAGAAAGATGTATTCCACACAATGAATTAAAAGTCAAAAATGGGAAAAATTAATTTAAACACACATATAGGAATCGGAATAATTTGATGGTATATTTTTATAAAATATTGAAATATATTATAAATATATAATAATAAATACTTATATATAAACAATCTCGGGTAAAAATGAGATTTAAAAGTTATCACATACCTTTGGATTGATTTCTTGTATATGTGTCTCAAACACCTCTATAGTGGGTTTAAACATATTAATATCTTTTAACAGAACCATAAAAATATTTATGTTAGCATATATGATTAACTTATGACTTTATATTACCCGTTCATTTGTTAATTCCATGATAAGACGATGTTTTGGGTAATAATAGTTTCATTTGTCGTACGTGTTTATAATTTTTATACTTTTTATGATTACATAGAAAATGATTTACTTACTTCCAAAATGTTTAAAATTATTTATATATCATATATATTAAATATATAATTACATATAATAGGTCGACGAATGGAATGGAATACACCGTTAATGGAGACGGTAGACTGTTCGTACGCATGAACGCTGTTTTCATTTCCTTAATATATTGAATGGAAGTAAGTAAATGGAATATATATACATATCTCTACTATAATTATTATGTCATATATTACATGATTATTTATTATATATACTTTATAATCATTCTTGAATGGTTATCATAGAAAATGAATATTATCGCGTCATGGAGACTCTAAACCATACGTACGCACGACCAACAATATAGTTCCCATAGTTGTTGAACAGTATTGAATTTGATGGTGTATAATAAATAATATTTAGTATCATGTTATAATAATAATATTTAGTTATTATTTCCACCATTATACCCATACATGCAAGGTAATGGTGAAAAAACAGATTACACCACTGTATAGAGACGATAATCCATACGTACGCACAAATAATGATTTTGTTTTTTTAGGATGGATAGAAAATGAAATAGGTTTGTTTAATATTTATAATAGAATATAATTTTTTTAATACTTATGTTATTACATTATAATAAATTAAATAATGATGATGAAGTTGAATAATAAATAAATTTGAAAGAATTGGTAGAAGAGATTGCCTCTACCTCGACGTGCCTCCAATAAATATCTAGTTACGGCACTAGAGGTGGTCTTTTGAGAATATTAGAACCTATAAAATGGTTCTAGTGATGTATAGAATAGAAATGGTCAGGGATGGGCCAAGCATAAAGGCTCAAAATGGAGTGAATAAGAGAGAGAGGAGGTTCCCTTTTTTAAGAGAGAAGAATGGAACATTAAGAAACTCTGAAAATATTAATTTATAATAAAATAAAACCCTACCCAAAATCATCCAAAGTGTCCCAAACTCGGAGATGAGATGAGATAGGTTTTTAATCTAATAAAACAATAAATTTTAGACCACATAGTTTTTCAATTTAATCATTATCCTTTAAATTGTCACTCAACTATTCTATTAAATGGTAATTTCTGTAATAACATTATAAATATTTAATGGTTCTAAATATTTAGATATATGGTGTTAATTGGTCATAAATAGGTATCATGTAAAATATTATATCTTATAATTATCATTTTGTAATTTTAAACATTTATTTATTTTTATATAATTTATTAAAATGTTATTTTTTAGAAAAGATCAATTCTATCAAATTTGACACTATTCATTTATTTTACATTAGATAAAGTCCTCAAAAAACATAACCTCAAAAAAAGTATTGAATAAAATAATAACATTTCATAGTCACCATGAAAATTCATGATGATCTTCAATTAGTTTATATGATATTTCTTTTAATATTTTTAAACCCATTTATTTTATATTTCTATTTACAAAATAATTATTACATCATTGTAGTTCCATCATTAATGATTATTAATTAATATATAAAAATTATAAATAATTTAAATTGATGAAGATAATTTAATTATATTTCTAATGTGTATTTAATTTTGATGGTTTATGAAGCTTATCACTAAATAAAAATTATTTCACATATAAGATATAAGAGAGTGACATGGAGTCACATGTTTTAGGTCAAATAATAATTACATCATTTTTAGGGACAAAAGTCCCGGAAATTTATATATTCATACCATTAATAGATATGGGTTTATTTCTCTTCATCCAATATAATGTTTTCTTGTGTTAGGGTAGTTTTGTAATATAATTTTTACAATCATTTACCGGATATACCTTTAAATATGGTAATACACATAATTACCAAAGATACAATTAATAAATCCAAAATAATTGTATCCAATTAACATAATTTGGACGTAATTATTCCTAACATAGAATTAATTTTTTTAAAATTCCAAACACATATGTTTCAGTAGTTATTTTAAAATTAATTCTGTTGTTGAGAAAGTCGGTTTTAAAAGTTAAAATATTGCAAATGATTGAACTATGAATTTATTGTAAAATTAATTATAATGACATAAATTATATTAAATTGGAAAATAATATTCTACTTATAGTTTAAAACCATTCAATATTATTATTTACCCATATAAATTATCTTGATGAAAAATGTTATTTTTAATTAAACTGAGCGTATTTTTAATATTCATCAAAATATAAAAGTTATGAAAAAAATATAAAAAATTTATCCAAAGTAAATATTTAGGTCCCATAACCATATAAGATATTAATTTGGTAATATTTAACTTTTAAATTTCATGTAAACAAGATTTAAAATTGGTTCACCCTCAAAGGGTGACTAAACTTTATTTTTTGAAAAATACTTTTTTATCTGAAAAAATGAACTTGTTCTTATATGATGTCTAGAAAAAACATAAGATGAATTTAAATGTTATATAAAAATTAAAATTTTTTAAACAATATTCAAAACAACTTGTTATGTATTATTTTAATAATATATTTTTAGTGAAACCCCGTATTTCGTACAATGCATGCTACCGATGAATGTTGTTCTTGTGTGGAATGCAAGACATGTCAGTGTTGTGTGTAGTGCAAGATTCCATTGGTGTAGCATATAAAAAAATCCAAACATAGTTCATTTATGCATTGAAAAAAATCTATAATCATTGCTTCATGAAATAAATTCTATCAACGGTACTTGAAATTGTGTGCAACACAAGCCAAGAAGAGTGTTGTATATATAGAAAGCTAATACAATATTTCATATATCGTAGGACAATCTTGGTGATGCATACAAAAACATATATCAAATAAATTTAAAAGAATCTATCTCATAAAATATCTGGGTGTTACTATTCACCTAGTTTCAAATCACATCATAAAGATGTTTTAGGGTCCAATAATCCATCTTGGGAGCTCCAAGGAAGGGTGAAATGAATTTTGGTCGAAGGAGGTCTATCGAGGACCTAAAAAGGAGGCTTGGGAAATTTAAATAAAAGATTCAGATCTAGAAAAACTGTCTGCATGGATTCATGGGAAACTATCTACGGTTTTGGAAAATTGTGCTTAGACCATGCAGATCCCATTATCCAAAACAAGAAACAAGACCACAATTTTCCAAACCATGCGCTGGTCGCGCACAACCCGTGCTCCTGCCCGAAAACCTCCATAATTTTTTTAAAATAACAAGAAGAAACTCCAAATGAATCCCATCCAAATCTCAAACTAAAGAGGGGTTTAAGAATACCTAGAAATAGTAATGGGAGGTTACAACATCCCCACCATAGAAACATTCTATCCATAGAAATACTACAAATAAGTATCCCTAGAAAAAATATGCGGTCAAAACTCCCTAATTAGTTTCTTCCTCTCCCAAATATCATGAGAATTAGAACCATGCTATCATAAAACATGAACCAATGGTATCAATCTCTAGAAAAGTACCTTGGTCGCATAATAAACTATCTCGACTCGTCATTCAGTCACAGATAAATCAAGTTCCTCTTCAAGATCGCAAAAACTGAAAACATGAGATGGATCAGATAAATACTTTCAAAGCTGAGATACATGGAAAACATTATGTATTGATGTTAACTGTAGAGGTAGTGCAAACTAATATGAAACTTTCCCCACGTTCTCAAAAATCCCATAAGTTCCACCAAAATGAGGGTCATGCTTCCCTTTCCTTCGAAGTCGTCGATGGCTCAACTGAGATGGAACTTTTAATAACACCATGTAACCAACATAAAACTCCAATGGTCTATGATGACGATCAGTATAATACTTCTATCGGATATGAGCTATCAACAATATATGTTGAATAAATTTAATATTTTCTGTCATCTCTTAGATTATGTTTGGTCCAACCAAGGAACTCTCACCAATATCCAACCAACACAATAGAGATTTAAAAGGATGAACATTTAAGGCTTAAAAAGGATCCATCCTAATCATGCCAGGGTAACTATTTTTATAATAAAACTCCACCATCCCCAAATGATTTTACAATGGTCAACCAAAGTCAAGAATGAAAGGGAAGAGAATATCTTCAAGAATTTGTATATCTCTTTCTCTCAGGTCATCCGACTATGGATGGCATTTCCTGCTCAAATATATGTGAGATCTCAGTACATCTTAATGGGATCTCCAAAAGCGATAATTATTATGAGGATATCTCTTAGAAACTATAACAAATGGAACTCCATGCAACTGAAAAATTTCTTTCACATTGATACTTCCCAAATCCTCAACTTTGTCTGTATCACGAATGGGTATAAATTGATGTAATTTCATTATCCTGACGATCACAACCAAAATCACATTATTCTTGCTTTGGGTACTTGGTAACACAACCAAAATTTCCATAGATATCTCATCCCACTTCCAACTAGGGAAAAGAAGTGTATAATACAACCCTGAAGGTTTATGGTTCTCTGCTTTATCCTATTGGCATGTATAAGAATGAGAGAAAAACTCATAAATTCCTCACCGCATACCTAGACACCATAATTTCTACCACATATCATAGAATATCATTGTAGTTTCATGGTTCACAGCCCACTAAGAATTATGGAAATCCCCAATCACATCTGTCCTAATCAAATATGATACCATGAAATGATTCTGATTGCATAGAATGCAATATTTGGAGAACAACCATTTGGAAATGATCTCCCACCATGTGAAGAGTCTCTAATGTTATATAATTCATCATAAAGCTGTTAATCGTAAATAATAATTTCAAGAGAGGATGAGAATATAACACCAGCCACGGAAACCTCATCCCCTTTTTACTGAACTCTAATATTTAATTATGCAATGAGAGATAACACGATCCACTCCTCCAAAGATTATTTCACTTACTAGTCTAGAATCATTCTTTTTCAAAGAATCAGTAATCACATTACCTTTCCTCATGGTATAGGAAATGTAAAAATCAATTTCTTCTGGTATTCCACCTAGTATCTCTTGTAATGATTCAAATATTTTTGAAATAAGATATGTAATGCCCTAACCTCCGAATCCTGGAGCCGATGCATTACATATTACAATATAGTGATTAAAAAAAGAAGCCCAAAATGAATGACTAGTTTAGTAGTATTGAAGAAACTAGATACATACATGTAACTCATATTACATTGGAAAAGGTAACACAATAAATTTCATTACAAAAAAAAATAAACGACATCCATGAGAACTCAATATATGATCTACTCCTCATAGCTTATTGAAGGAAAAAAATTGAAAGGGGTGAGATCAAAGGCCTAATAAGGGTTACTAATAGTGTAGGCATGAATAAAAATTAACAAAATCATAAAAAATTTGGCATAGTAAATATTCCATGGTGAATAAATGAAACACACATGCCATTAATAAACTGAGAATGAAACTGAATCCATAGATTTTGTTATAATAAAAACCTCCTGGATAGTAATACTTGAAAATGAATAAGGAGAATTCTTATTAAATGGATATCTTCTATCTGGCACATGATTCCACTATACCATCAAAACATTTTCAGTTTATGGGTAGAAACCTATTGGATTTTTGGATACAAACTCGAAGGGTTTGTCGCCAACTGAGTTGTGTCATGAGACCTATCAAAAAATTGACGTGGTATTGCGAGCCCTGCCCATCACTGAAATTAAAAATAAGTATTTATACATGGATTTTAATAAATGTAAAATATTCCTTATCAATATATTAATAGAGTAGAGGATATAGATTCATCAATATTTTCATAGTTAAAACAATATTCCTAATAAACATTGTATGTAGAAGTGTGTATGACATAAGTCAATAATCATATCCATGACACAGAAATATAGATATATAATATATTTACAATTTAAAATTTTTAATTATCTTAAATGGGGTGTGGATACATCATAGAAGAAATAAATAAGTGAAGAATAATGGAAATCTCACAGAATTAAAAGTGAGATAAGAAACCACTTACCTTTTGCTCGAATGTGTTCTCTAACTGATCCTAATGACCAGCATAATAAACATTTGACTCATTAATTATTAAGTCTAGAACCAAATAAACATCTAATTTAATTCTAACATCTTTATTAGGTTTATTCATTCCATTTTTATGGGTTTAAGAGGTTTAATTTTATTGTTTTGGGAACATTTTCTTCCTTGAATTCTATGATCAGTTTACTTTTATTCCTGAATGGAATTTTTTTTGAAGAGTTTGTAACATCCAGAATTGTTAAAATATATTATTAGTGAAATTAAAAATTATCTTTTAATTATTTTTGTCTTATATACCATGAGAATAACTCATTTATACAATGTTAATGATAAAGGCTTGGATTAACTTGGTGGTTTTGTGCACAATGAACTAGTTTTTAATTATAAATTTATTTTATGAGTTTGTGAGGATTATAGAAAATTAAATATGATTAAATAAAAATATTCTTATCCTGTTCAACCATAAAAATGGTTTCATAATTAAAGTTGAATATGGTAATAAAAACTGAGAACCTATCGTCATTGAATGTGATAAATTTACACATCTCGGATGGTGTTTTAATTTTTTTTTAAATTAAGGGGGAAAGAGATATGATGATGAAAAATTTCAGTAGAATAAAAAAATTACAATTAATGTATGTTACTGTAATTAAAATTGATTTTGGGGGGGGTGTGAGAAATAAAATCAATTGATAGGATCTCTAAATAAAATAAAAATTAGGAAACCCCCCATTATGAATCGATAGCCTAACAGTGTTACATAAAAATTTATAAAAGAGTTTGATGAGAGAAAAGGGGTCTCTAATAACTCTTATATAATATGGAATGAAAGGGGAATATGTAATTAGATATCTCAACATAATACAATTTAATATAAAAGACAAAACATAAAAAGAAATCTTTATGAAAAGATAAGGGTGGTAGATTCCCTAAACATGTAGAGTTACACACAAAACATGAAGGATGGGACCTTTAGTGGAAACCTTGGGAGGACTTCTAGGGAGGTAAGAAAACCAAAACATATACGATAAATATTTTTTAATGAATTAATATGAAGGGATGAGTGGGTATTTATATAAAATGAGAGGGAGTTTTTTATTAATTTAATGGGACACCTCATTCGTGGTTTTGGAAAAACCATGGGCTTTTCCATTGTATTTTCCAATGGTTTTAGACACATGATACACCCCAAGTCATATATTACTATACAAAAGACATCAAACAATTTATATTAATTATTATGTCATTATTATGTCATTAAACTACAGAAAACTCAAAACTATATTATTAATATTCACCAATAATTCATGTATTTTAGAAAAATTCCAAAAATTTACCCTAACCATTTTTTGTTGCATATAATTCAAAAATGAAATCCATTTTTTGAATGAAATTTTATAAACAATATTTATTTAATTTTTAAATAAAATTATAATGTATTCAAAACTATCAATTTTAAATCTGTAACTCTTTTTTTCAATACCTTGAAAAATTAATCAACACCTCATTACCTTATAATAGTAATAAAATCAAATAATATTATGATTTACTATTAATAAGGGTCACAGTACTGTTCATGTTACTATTTATAAGGGTATGTTACTAATAATCAAAAAAAAGGCTGTATTATACTCCAAATAACATACTAATCACTACCGTAGATGACTGTTTTTTGAAAGTCCAAACACAGATGTGGAAAATTTATGTTTAATGGTACATTAGGACATTATCTATTAAATAACCATGTTTTGTTTCATAGATACTTATTTATTCATTTAATATAGGCTATCCAATGAATTAAAAGCATTGAAGAGAAACATAACATTAAATGCTATTCCCACCTTCAAAAAATTCATACATGATTTTTCTTCATGCATAAATCCCTTCAAAAATATGTGGGTGGTTCTTCTTCATAACATCCTCAGGTTCCCACATTGCTTCCTCCATTTGATGGTTTTTCTAATGAAACATTACGAGACAATTTGTTCAATTTCTCAACACCTTTTCCCTTGATTTAAGAATCTTGATTGGATCTTCATAGTAGGAAAAATCAGGTTCCAAATCTATTTCTTCGTAGGTGAGTACATGCATTGGGTTTGACCTGTATTTCTTTAACAGTGATAGGTGGAACACATTATGATCATTAGAGAGACATGGTGTAATTTCTAAATGCTAGGCTATAGCTCTAATCCTTTCTAGAATTTCATATAGTTCGATGTACATAGGGTTTAGTTTTACATTCTTTCCAAACCATAAGACACCCTTACATTGAGATAATTTTAGAAATACATGATCTCTTACTTGAAATTCCAAATCCATTCTCGATTTTTCAGCTTAACACTTTTTAAAACATTGGGCTTCATTAATATGGGCCTGAATTTTATTTAATTTTTATAGTAGTCACTTCTATATGTTTTGGGCCTAAAAGATTCCTCTCTTTAACATCCTCCCAACATATTAGAGTTCAACACATATTACCATATAAAGCCTCATATGCATCAATTTTAATGATAGAATAGAAACTATAAATTTAGAAAAATTCTACCAAAGGTTTGTATTTATCCACCATTCCTTGAAAGTCAAGAGGGCATGATCTCAAAATGAATTCCAGTGTTTGAATAGTTCTTTTAGACTTTCCATCGGTTTGGGGGTGATAATAAGTACTCATACGAAGCTCAGTATCCAAAGGTTTCTAGATAATTTTCAAGAATTTTGATATAATCTAAAGATATTGATCAGAAAAAATCGATATAGGTGCACAATGATGTTTTAAAAATTCATTAATATAATGTCTATCTAGGCGCTCATGTGGTAAATCATCTCTTATTGAAAAGAAATGTTCTCATTTTGTCATACGATCAATAATTACCCATATTTCATCATTAATTCTAGGATTCATTGGTATTCCTGTGAAATAATCTATCATAAGGTCATCCCACTTCCACATAGGAATAAGTGGAGGTTTCATCATCCCTCTAGGATGTCTTATCTCTACCTCCACTTGTTGAAAAACTAGACACCTTGACACATAGTCAGCAATTTATCACTTCATATTATCCCAAAAAATGTTCCTTTAGATCTCTATACATCATATTTATACCATGGTGTATAGAGAAATTTGAGCTATAAACGCCATTTAAAAGTTCACTTTTGTGCTCAGGTACTGATGGAATGCATAACCACTTCCCAAATTACAAAACTCCCTCACCATATACGAAGTCTGACAATCTATCATATTTAATTGTAATAAATTTCTTGTGTAGATTCTCATCAATGGATTGAGTGCTTCTAACTTTTATAGTAATGATGTTTTTGTAATCATTTGTTAGAGGAAAGATGTTTACCCTACCTTAACAATTCTGATATACATATTTAGAAGATCCATGTATAACGCCATGAGCCCGCTCTTTCGGACTCGGCGCAACAAAATGCAGTGTAATTGTTTTTATAAAAGTGACAAAATAATTACACAACACTTTAAAGAAAAGAGGACCTTTTACCAGTCTAGGTTCTGGAGTATTAGACAAAACATTACATTTATCAAAGTCAAAAATAAAACTATTTTACACTATGCTTCTACTGCGCTTACTCCAAAAATGATGACATTTATGATAATCTCCTAAGATACCTCTGAAAAATCATTTTTAAAATAAAAGGGTGAGCATTAAATTGCCTAGTAAGGTGGTTTAACATAGTTGAAATACCTTTTATTGAAACTACCTTTGATAATAACCTTTGAGAAATGGTTTTGAAATTATTTCGATAATACAATCAAAATTTATTTGGAAAATACCATTTGCTAAAATCATTGAAATTATTTACGTATCGAAAGTACTTAAATGTTTTGAAAATACGTACGCTCAAAAATTGCTTAAAAATAATCCAGTGGTATTTCTAAAAAAACTTATACGCAATACTTTGAAAATAAAAACATTTTGGTAACTTGAAATATTATAGGCTATCTTGGGCCAACCCACTTATTGAGGTATTAGGTTCACTCCCCAATTCCCTACCATATTTATAACATTCAAGTACCGGCATAAAAATAATTTTTAAGCTTGCTTTAAATAGATATAAATTTTCACTGGAGTTTTAGTTATATATATATATATATATATATATAATTTTATAAGCACTAATCTTCATCGCAAATTACATGTTCCATTTGAAACACTCAAAACTCATAATACATGATGTTGCATAATCACACAATAGCTAAATCAGCATTCACGCACTTAAAATTTCATATTTATTGACATAAAAATTCATTTTTGTAAAGTGTATTTAATTTCTCATGCATGTGTGTTTATATATATAGGTATATATATATATAAGTATGCATAAAATATCATTTATGAGTCAAAAGAACCAAATAATTTATTTATGGCCGTAATAATTAATTTTATATGACACATATATATGATAAAATTATGATATGATTAATCTTATAAATTCTTACTTCAAAAAATATTTTGTTAAATAATAATTTTATTTAAGATAGTTATATACTTGAAGATTATACATGCATATATATATATATATAAATATATCACATAATAACAGGATAAATCGATGTTAAAATGAAATGTCGATAAATACAAATTTCTTTGACAGAATTAACATGAAACCAAATTAGAACATAAACTTTGATATATATATATATATATATTCCAATAAGATATATTAATATGATCCTTCAAAAAAATAATTTTGAATTATAAAAATAGATATACAAACTGTCAAAAAGATTTAAGATAACAGCTTACTAAAAAAATTTATCAAAAATTTCGCAACTTCAAACATGTTTGATTTCAAGAAACCAACAATCAAACGCTTTCAAAATAATTTTCCATTAGAATATAGCATCATAGTGTTGATGGTTTTTTATGCAAAGAAATATATTAACAATTTTAGAAGAGTAAAATAATAGAATGGGATGGAATTATAAAATTTGAAGATAAATTATGCATACACAAAAATAAATAAACAGTCCCTTACTATATTCTACAAAAAATTTAAAAGTGAAAAACATGCTGATTTTGAAAAAGAAACTATAGATGAAATAAATTTCAATTGCACAATAATAATTTTTGAAGAAAATTAATTGACTGAATAAATATAAAGATCCCTTAGCGTTTTTTTTATTTACGAACCATTCCCTCTTTGTGCGGCAAGCACGCAGTGTCTTAAAATGGGCATGCAATACCCTCCCAAATGAAAACCAAGGTACTGTTTATATAGTCATTTCTTAGTGTTCTTCATATGCAAGTATGAAAAATAAATAAATTAAAGTATTTGCCTCACAAATTTAATATGAAATTTGAATTGATGGGAAATTGACATCGATTTTCTTTTATTTGAAAATTGGTATGTAAATAATGAATTTTGGACAGAACTAGGAATTGACAAAAACAATTTTAAGAAGAAATAATATGATCCATATTCTTACGGCATTAAGTGGAATCATATCGTTTTCGGATCATAATACCGATATATTAAAAAAAATCAATTAATCGAAATAAAACAATATACAGATTCAATGAATGAAAAAAATTATCAGAACAATCAAATAGTTTTCAGAAAATGACTTGAAACTGAATTGGTCAACAAATGCACAGATTATAATAATCATAATCGAATGGAGAAGAAGAAAACAGACACACAAATAAATCAATAATAATTTTTTTAAACAGAGAATATATATCCGGATCAAATATGGACATACTGTTGAAGAAATTTAATACAAACAGATATGGAAGAAACAAGTGGATAAATAAAATACAGAAATCAAATCTGGAAATCGGATAAAATAGAACAAAACAATACTTTTTCATTGATATGAAATCATACAATAAGATCAGAAAATCTTTGAAACCGATAAAAAAAGACAGAAAACATGTAATTAATATACTGAAAACAATGGAAACATGTATGTGATTATCCTAAACCAATGAATAATGATGTAAATCAACATCATAAGGGGATAGATAGAAGAATGTGACAACAATGGAAAGCAACACACCATATCTGATCAAATAGATATATTTTTTTTGGAATGATTCGTATAACAAAGAATTTATTATTTCGAAATTAGGTCAATATATAAGGATTCAGATGATTAAATAAAATAGAAACCTACCTCCATGAATGTTAAAACCCTAACCACAACTCAAAAATGACCGGAGACGTTGAATTCTAACTCGATCTGAAAACCCTGACTTCGATCAGTCCGCAACGGATCTCCCTCGAACTCAAATCCAAGATGAATCATCGACCTGCATCTAGTATTTCTACTCCACCTCACCTCTCGTCTGGGCAACCATGCTTGAAGACGACTCTCGGGTGAACACCAAACGAACACGACGACACCCAAATCCTCGGCTTCGAATCCCTCTTCTCGCGACTCTAGAACAGAAACCCTCGCAAAGCCTTGTGAAACAGAGACTCACGAAACCCCTTGACCTCTTCAATCCCGATTTTTCTTTTATTATTCTATTTTATTATTATTCTATTCACCATTTTTATTAAATCATTTCATTTTTATTTTTTTTAACTTCATTTCATTATTTTTCATTAATAATACGATATATATATTATTATTAAATTTTAAATATAAAAAAATTTGATTATTATTTTGACAAATATTATTAATAATAACACATCAAAATTCAATGTTGTTTTATTCTAATTAATAACATTGAATTATCATTTAACTAAAACAAAAACCAATAATTAATTAAATAATTATTTTTACTAAAACTTGGGATGTTACATTCTCCCCTCCTTAGATTAATGGCGCCCTCGCAATTATTTCTTCGGACTTATGAAAATTCTGAATTTCCGTCTTCAGAATTAATGAATTTCTAAGGGGACTTAACTGTTTAATGAAAACTCTATTTCGTAGATTTTATTTTCTTCAAAAGACAACATATAACCTCCAATGTTGTCTAAACCATGCCTCTGATACAAATTATAATGCCCCAAGCCCTCTCTTTCGGACTCGGCGCAACAAAATGCGGTGTAATTTTTTTTTATAAAAGTGACAAAATAATTACACAACACTTTAAAGAAAAGAGAACCTTTTACCGGTCTAGGTTCTGGAGTATTAGACAAAAAATTACATTTATCAGAGTCGAAACTAAAACTATTTTACACTATGCTTCTGTTGCGCTTACTCCAAAAATTATGTCATCTACGATAATCTCCTAAGATACCTGTGAAAAAACATTTTCAAAATAAAAGGGTGAGCATTAAATTGCCCAGTAAGGTGGTTTAACATAGTTGAAATACATTTTACTGAAACTACCTTTGAAAATAACCGTTGAGAAATGGTTTTGAAATTATTTTTATAATACAATCAAAATTTATTTGGAAAATACAATTTGATAAAATCATGGAAATTATTTACCTATCGAAAGTACATCAATGTTTTGAAAATACGTACACTCAAAAATTTCTTTAAAATAATCCAGTGGTATTTATAAAAAAAACATATATACAAACCTTTGAAAATAAAAACATTTTGGTAACTTGAAATATTATAGGCTATCTTGGGCATACCCACTTATTGAGGGATTGGGTTCACTCCCCAATTCCCTACCATATTTATAGAATTCAGGTACCGGCATAAAAATAATTTTTAACCTTGCTTTAAATAGATATACATTTTCACTAGAGTTTTTGTTATATATATATATATAATTTTATAAGCGCTAATCTTCATCAAAAATTACATATTCTATTTGAAACACTCAAAACTCATAATACATGATGTTGCATAATCACACAATAGCTAAATCAGCATTCACGCACTTAAAATTTCATATTTATTGACATAAAAAATACATTTTTGTAGAGTGTATGTAATTTCTCATGCATGTGTGTTTATATATATAGGTATATATATATAAGTATGCATAAAATATCATTTACGATTCATAAAAACCAAATCATTTATTTATGGCCATAATAATTATTTTTATATGACACATATATATGATAAAATTATGATATGCTTAATCTTATAAATTCTTACTTTAGAAAATATTTTGTTAAATAATAATTTTATTTAAGATAGTTATATACTTGAAGATTATACATGCATATATATATATATAAATATATCACATAATAACAGGATAAATCGATGTTAAAATGAAACGTCGATAAATACAAATTTCCTTGACAGAATTAACATGAAACCAAATTAGAACATAAATTTTGATATTTATATATATATATATATATTCCAATCACATATATTAATATGATACTTCAAATAAATAATTTTTAATTATAAAAATAGATATAAAAACTGTCAAAAAGATTTAAGATAACATCTTACTAAAAAAAATTATCAAAAATTTTGGAACCTTAAACATGTTTGATTTCAAGAAACCAACAATCAAACGCTTTCAAAAAAAATTTACCCATAGAATATATCATCATGGTGTTGAAGGGTTTTTAAGAAAAGAAATATATTACCAATTTTAGAAGATTAAAATAATAGAAAGGGATGGAATTATAAAATTTGAAGATAAATTATGCATACAAAAAAATAAATAAACAGTCCCTTACTATATTCTACCAAAATTTCAAAAGTGAAAAACATGATGATTTTGAAAAAGAAAACATAGATGAAATAATTTTCGATTGCAAAATTATGATTTTTGAAGAAAATAAATCGGATGAATAAATATAAAGACCCCTTACTGTTTTTTATTGAAGAACCATTCCCTCTATGTGTGGCAAGCACGCAGTGTCTTAAAATGGGCATACAATACCCTCCCAAATGAAAACCAAGGCACTGCTTATATAGTCATTTCATAGTGTGCTTCATACGCAAGTATGAAAAATAAATATATTAATGTATTTGCCTCGCAAATTTAATATGAAATTTGAATTGATGGGAAATTGACATCATTTGTCTTTCATTTGAAAATTGGTATGTCAATAATGAATTTTGAACAGAACTACGCATTGAAAAAAACTATTTTAAGAAGACATAATATGATCCATCTTCTTACGGTGTTATGTGGAAACATATCGTTTTTGGATTATAATACCGGTATATTAAAAAATTCAATTAATCGAAACATAACAATATAAAGATTCAATGAATGAAAAAAATTATCAGAACAATCAAATAGTTTTCAGAAAACAACTTGAAACTGAATTGGTCAACAAATGCACAGATTTTAATAATCATAATCGAACGGAGAAGAAGAAAATAAACACACAAATCAATCAATAATAATTTTTTTAAACAGAGAATATATATCCGGATCAAATACGGACATACTGTTGAATAAATTTAATACAAACAAATATGGAAGAAGCAATTGGATGAATAAAATACAGAAATAAAATCTGGAGATCGGATAAAATAGAACAAAACAATACTTTATCATTGATGCGCAATCAGACAATAAGATCAGAAAATCTTTGAAACCGATAAACAAAGAAAGAAAACATGTAATTAATATACTGCAAACATTGGAAACATGTATGTGATTATCCTAAACCAATGAATAATGATTTAAATCAACGTCATAAGGGTATAGATTGAAGAATGCGACAACAACGAAAAGCAGCACACCATATCCGATCAAATAGATATATTTTTTTTGGAATGATTCGTATAAAAAATAATTTATTATTTTGAAATTAGTTCAATAGATAAGGATTCAGATGATTAATGAAAATAGAAACCTACCTCCATGAATGTTAAAACCCTAACTGCAACTCGAAAATGACCGGAGACGTCGAATTCTAACTCGATCTGAAAACACTGACTGCGATCAGTCCGCAACGGATCTCCCTCGAACTCGAATCCAAAATGATTCATCAACCTGCATCTAGTATTGCTACTCCACCTCGTCTCTCTTCTGGGAACCCAAGATTGATGACGACTCTCGGGTGAACACCAGACGAACAAGACGGAACCCCAAGCCTCGGCATTGACTCCCTCTTCTCACGACTCTAGAACTGAAACCCTCACAAATCCTTGCGAAACAGAAACTCACGAAACCCCTTACCCTCTTCAATCCTTATTTTTCTTTTATTATTCTATTTTATAATTATTTCATTCACCATTTTTATTAAATCATTTCATTTTCATTTTTTTTAACTTCATTTCATTATTTTTCTTTAATAATCCGATATATATATTATTATTAAATTTTAAATAAAAAAAATGATTCTTATTTTGACAAATATTATTAATAATAACATATAAAAATTCAATATTGTTTTATTCTAATTAATGATATTGAATTATTATTTAACTAAAACAAAAACCAACAATTAATTTAATAATTATTTTTACTAAAACTTGGGATGTTACACCATGAATATAGGATATCTCTCAATCATCATTTCGGTCCGAATTTCATGATCTTTCCTGGTTAATGCATCTTCATTTTTAATTTCCTTTCTTGGATTGTATTGTATTGAACAATCATAATTGTTTTGTATCTCAATCCATATCCTTTGACTCGTGTTGAGTTTTTTCTTTGTAAATATGTATTTTATACTATTGTGATATGTATATGTCTCACATATTTCACCACAGAGTTAATGTCTCTATATTTTCAGAGCAAGGATTATGGCTTCTAGATCTTGATCGTGAGATCGGTAATTTTTCTAATCAGTCTTCAAATACCTCGATGCATAAGAAATAACTTTATCATTTTGCATTAGGATGCATCCCAGTCCATTATTTGATGCATCAATGTATTTAACAAATCAATCATTTCCATAAAAAAGATTCAAACTCGAAGAACTAACAAATCTTATTTTTAATTATTCAAATCATTCTGTACAATATTTCTTCTGTACAAACATAAGTCCTTTAGTTGTGAGCTGGGTCAGTGGGTTAACCAGTCAGGCGTAATTTTGAACGAAATGCGAATAGTAACCTACTAAGACAATAAAGCATCATACCAAGGTTATGTTCATTCGCATGGGCCATTATTGGATTGCCTTTGTCATTGAAGGATAAACTATGATTCTATCCTTAGATACAATATGGCCATGGAAAGAATTTGACTGATGCCAGAATTTACACTTGCTAATATTCCCATATAATTCATTTATTCTAAGATTTTTTTGAATAATATACATGTGATTATCTCGATATTCAATGAATTTGGAATATACCAGTATATCATCAATAAATACAACAAATAATTAATCAAGATGTTTCTTGAAAAATCTATTCATTAGATCCATGAAAATAGAGGGTGAATTAGTTAGTCCACAAGGCATCACTATAAACTCATAATTCCCATACATGGTTCAAAATGTTGTCTTTGTAATAACTTACTTCATCACACACAACTTATGATATCCATATCTATGTTCAATAATTGAAAAATATTTTTCTCCATGAATTTGATCAAATAAATCATCAATTCATGGTAGATAATACTTATTCATTATTGAAATAGAAGTTATTTCCCTGTAATCAATGCATAGCCTCCTGGATCCATCTTTCTTCTTGAAAAAGAATATATGGACTCCCCAGAAAGAAACATTATATTGAATAAATCTTTTCTCACTCAATTCCTCTAGTTGTTTCTTTATATATACTAATTCCTTAGAGGACATTCTATAGGGAGTCTTTGATATAGATCTTGCACCAAGAATTAAATCAATAGAGAACTAAACATTCTAATCTAGACGATGTCCAGGTAAATCCACTAGAAATACGTCATTATATTCTTACACTATATATACATATTCCATTTTATGATTCATTTGCTTTCCCATTGATATTGGGATCTCTTTCACTCCAAGAATTTCATTTAGTAGAGCTACCATGGGTGGGTATAGATGAGATTCCGACAACGAGGATTCTTCTCTAAAGATAAGGGATTCTATAACTTATTAAAAAATTGTAACTTCCTTATTCAAGCAATGGATCTTTGCATCATAATTTGACAACAAATTCATACTTAGAATTAAATCAAATTTAATCATTGGTATGAAGATAATATTAAAAAAATAAAGTATGTTTATGTGTCATGAGGGGGAATGATAAACATGCTTTTCTTGTAATAATACATCCCCTTTGAGTTTTTACTCGCAACTCCATTATTAAATTAAATTGGACATGTCAAATTTTCTTGGAAAAATGCAAAGATATAAATGAATTTTATAATCCAGAATCAAATAATGCATTGTCTAAGTTTGAGGAAATAATTAATTTACCTACTATCGCATCATTAGTAACTTCAACCTCTACGGTTGTAGTTTAAAAAGAATTCTCTTGTTCTCGTGGAAATTTATGTGGACTGTTTATTTGGAAATTTGGAAATTCATTTTCATAGTGTTCCATATCACTACAATTGTATCATTGAATATCATTGACTTTTTTCTTCCCCTTGCATTCATTAGATTGATGACCCTTTTCTCCACAATTATAGCAGACTCCCATGCCTTTCAAGAATTTACCATGATGATTTGTTCCACAGTTCTTGCATAATGGTAATTTCATCACTCCCTTGTTCTTATTTGGTGATTCACCTTTTCCATGGTCATTAGGGTACCACTTCTTATCTTGTATTCCCTTCAAGAAATTTTATCTAGAAAATTCATTCTCTATTTTAATGGAAATTAATACAATTTCATCATATGATGAAAATGTATGAGAATATAGTGCCCTTCAAATAACTGGCTTAAGAACTTCAATTAAATTATCAATCTTGCCTTCTGAGTCACATAAGTAATCTATGGCATACATAGATTGTCTTGTGCAGGTATCCTCACACTCTCCAATATTATCTTCTTCCCATTGATTTAAGCTATGAAATTTCTTATTCATTTTGGTTTGTTAAAAATGAGTGAAATACTTATTGAAGAAAATCTAATTAAAATTCATCCATTCAATATCATCAATTTCTTCTTCCCCTATGGTATTTTGAATCAAAGACCACCATAAATCAGTGTCACCCTTGAGATAATACATTGGTAGCACTACCTTTTAATTTTAATTTCATCTAAATTCCATTAATGTATTTTCAAGTGACATGATCCACTTCATAACTACCAATTTATTAGTATTCCCACTAAAATATGAGGGTTTTTTCCATATAAAATGGTCCAACACAGAGTTAGCATTGTTATTCTTCACAACCTGAGTAATTTGTCCCAATATGGTAATGATTTGATCTTATCCAACATTAAATGTGTTAACTTTATCAATGGGGAAATACCTACATTTTCTATGAGTAATTATTCTTATTCGTCCATTAGGATATATTTCTAAATTGTGGAATTCAATGGATTAGGTTATGAATCATAATATATAGTCTCAACTAGAAAATTAATTTTCATAAATTGAAATTCTATGAATATCTAATCCCCTTAACATGGTTTTACTTGAAGAAAAATGTATATTAAAATCCTTAGTAATGGATTGTCAAGAAAATGTAAATTATCCTAATAATATCCCTTCATAATTTCAGACCAAGATCTCAACAAGTCCCATTGTCTTGAACTAGGATACCACTGGTCAAGACCAAAACTCCTTTTCAGAGCTTTTACTCCTAAAAGCATATGTTCCAGATCCACCTCTACTTGTTTTTATCCCGACATAGATGTATTTTAAAGAATGTTCCACATAATATATTCCTTAAAAAAATATGAGTATGCATTTGTATGTTTACCTTTAAAAAATATCTTAGGGGTTTGTTTCCTAATCTTAGTTTTTTCAATCTAGTTTATAATTTCGCTACTATCCATCCTCTGATACAAAGTGTAATGCCCCGAGCCCGGATGCCTGAAGCAGAAAAATTACTTATTAAATTATAGTGCTAAAAAGGAATGAAATCCCAAAGGATTGTATAGTTTATAAGTCTTTGAAAATCCATATACAAACATGTATCTCATATTATATTGGGAACGGTAACACAATACATAACATAAAAAAACTAATAAATTACATCCACAAGAACATAATATTTGATCTCCTCCTCATAAACTATTGAATATAAAAAATGAAAGGGGTGAGATAAAATTCTCAATAAGGGTTATAAATAGTTTATGTATGAATAAACAATAATTTAATCATAAACAATTTATCATAGTCAATATGGGATGGTGAATAATTAAAAAACACATTCCATTGACAAACTGAGAATGAAACTACCACTATAGGATTTTTCCTAGTGAAAATTTCATGAATAGTAATAATGGAAAATAAATAAATATAATTATTATTACTTGGATTTAATGTATCTGAAACATGATACCACTATACTATCGAAACAGTTTAAGTCTGTAGGTTGAATCTTGTCGGATTTTTGGAAACAAACACAAAGTGTTTTTCACCAACAGAGTTGTCTCATGAAACCTGTTGATTCATAGAGGGGATATAATTGGCCCCATCCATTGTTTCAAGTAAAAATAATTATTTATAAATATATTTAAAACAATTAAAATATTCCTTCTCAATATTTATATAGATTATAGGATAAAGATTCATTAATATTTATATAGATAAAACTACATTCCAAATAAACACTGTTTGTAAAAGGGTTTATATCTTAAGGAAATAATCAAATACATGAAACCATAAAATAGATATATAATATATTTAAAACATTAAATGAAAATTTATCTAAAATGGGAAGTGTATACACAACATAATAAATAAATAAGTGGCGAATAATGGAAATCTCACAGAATTAAAAGTGAGGTAAGAAACACCATACCTTATATTTGAAAGTGTTCTTTGACTGATATTAATGACCAGAATACTCAAAGTTAGATTCATTAATTAATAATTAAAGAACCTCCTCAATATTTAATTTAATTTTTATAACCTTATTAGGTTCATTCATGCCCTTTTTGATGGGTTTAAGAGGTTTAGTTTTATTGTTTTGGGAATATGTTTTTCCGTGGTTTTCAAGATCGGTTTACTTGTAATCATGAATGGAAGTTTGACAGAAATTTGTATAACATCCATAATTGTTAGTATATATAATTAGTGACATTATAAAAGATCTTATAATTAATTTTTGGTTATATACCTTCAAAATAAATCATTAATTTAAAGTTAATGATAAAGGCTTTGATTAACTTGGCAGTTTTGTGCATAATGAATTTGTTTTGTATTAGCATTTTATATTCTGAGTGTGTAAAGATTCGAAAACTTTCCATAACTTTAAATTTATATATTCTGATCTGGTTCAACATTAAAAATTGTTTCATGATGATAACTGAGTATGGTAATAAAAATTGAGACCCCGTCGTCCTTGAATGTGATAAATTAACATATCTCAGGCGGCGTTTTCATTTTTTAGTATAAGTGGAGAGGGAAAGAGATATTATGATTAAATATTCTATTAGAATAAAAAAATTTATATTTATGTAAGGTACTAGAATTATTAATCTATTTAGATAATGGTATATGAGGAATGAAATGAAAATAAATGAACTCAAAATAAAAGAAAAATTGAGAAATATCTCACGAAAAATCGGCAACTGAACGACATCTGTTAAAAATTCATAAAATAGTTTTATTAGAGAAAAGGTGTCTTCCATCACTCTAAAATAAAATGTATAGAACGGGGAATATTTAATGACATATCCTAACATAATAAAAATGAAAATAATTGATAAAACATACAATTAAATCTTTATGAAAAGAGAAGGGTGGTAGATTCCCTTACCTAGTAGAGTATCTCCCAAAATATGAAGGTTTGGAACTTTGTGGATTTAGGACACATTGGGAGGACTCCTAGGGAGGTAAAACTACCATAACAACGAGGATAAAGTGTTTTTAATGAATTAAAAGGAAGGTATGAGTGTGTATTTTTAGTAAATGATAGTGTTTTTTTATTAATATAAAAGGAATCCTTATTGGTGGGTTTTGGAAAACCGTGGGCTTGCCCATGGTATTTTCCCATGGTTTTAGCCCCATGGGACAACTAATGTCATATTTTACTATAAAAAAGTTGGCAAGAATTTTATATGAATTATTACATCATTATGATGTCATTAAACTACTGAAAACTAAAATCTATATTTTTTTACTTTTCATGAAAAATTCATTTATTTTAGAAAATTCCCAAAAATTCACCCAATCCATTTTATGAAGTATAGAATTAAAAAATTACCAAAATTTTTTTATATGAATTTTCTAAATATGATTAATTAAATTTTTAAATAAAATAATATTTTATTCAAAAATAAAAATTTTAAGCCTATATATCTTTTTTTAAAACCTTGAAAAATTAATCAACATATAATTACCTCATAGCCTCAAGAAAATAACATAATATTATTATTTAATATTTATAAGGGTCATATTACTATTAATATTACTATTCATAAGGGTATGTTACTATTCATAAAAAACAAGTAGGATCTATTAGACCCCATATAAATTACTAATCATAACAGAAGATGACATTTTTTGGAAATTCCAAACACATATGTGGCAAATTAATGTTTAATGTTAGGTTATGAAATTCTTCAATAAGTAACCAATTTTTTTTTCATAGAGACTCAGTGATTCATTTAATAATGTCAATCCAATGATTTTAAATTATTGAATATAAATATACCATAAAATTTTTGTGGTGTCATAAAATATACCCCACGATTTTGTTGTCTGAAAATATAGTAAAACTGTCACCATAATGGTAATTCCACCAACCCTTATGAGTGTGCATCACAACTATATGTT
This sequence comes from Viscum album, assembly GCA_963277665.1. Classification (NCBI taxonomy): domain Eukaryota; kingdom Viridiplantae; phylum Streptophyta; class Magnoliopsida; order Santalales; family Viscaceae; genus Viscum; species Viscum album. The sequence continues at coordinate 1,558,919,952 of OY728126.1, read as the reverse complement.
CAAGTACATGGGTTTTATAGTTTTTATTATGCGGTCTATGCTGATGAGATCCATAGCTAATAATATGATCACCCTGAATAATAACATAGCCCAAGCCTGAACCTGATGAAACAAAAAAGACCATGTAGAACTGCCAAGCATCTAGAAGAATTAATACCCACATACTAGTCAAAAAACCGTTCAACTCAACAAAACTACTCTAACATTTCTCATTCCAAAAAAAACATCCATCTATTCTAAGTAAGAGCAGTCACCAAAGAGTCCATCTTTGTGAAGCCTTTTATGATGCGGTGATAATAAACTGCTAAACAAAAGAAGCTATGATCCTCGATGACATTCCATTATTGTTCCTATGTCATAATAGATTTCTCCTTTTTTGGATCAACTAAAATACCTTGTTCTATAACCATTTTTTCGAATAACCAAACTTCACAAATCCAGAAATCACTCTTTGAAATCTTGGCAAAGTGTTGGTGATTTCTTAGCAAACTCAGCATTATTCTAAGATGATTCACACGGTCCTCCACACATTTAGAGTACACAAGGTTTTAATCCACAAACACTACCACAAATGTATCAAGATACTCATTGAATATTTTGTTCATTGAAGCCATTAAAACTACAGGATCATTGGTTAGACCAAAGGGCATGATAATGTACTGATAATTTCCCTACCTACTCTGAAATGATGATTTTTGAATGTTAGATTCATTTATCCTCAACTAATGGTATCCTTAGGAAAGTCCAACCATTGATAACCACTTCACCCCTTTCAACTGATCAAACAAGATCATCAATCCATTAAGACATATACTTGGTTTTTATTGTTACATGATTGTGCTTTTGGTAATCAATGAAAAGGAGGAGTGAACCATCATATTTCCTGGAAAAGAGAACTGACACCACCCAAGGTGACAATATTGGAAGTATAAATCCTTTCTAAATAAGATCTTCCCACAAGGACATCATTATTTTCTATTCATCTAGTGACATGTTGTAAGAGGGAATTAAAACCGGTTGAGTTCTAGGTATCAAGTCAAAGGAAAACTGAACCGCTTTTATCGATGTAAAAAAATGAGTCAGAATGAAAAACAATAAGAAACACAATGATGACTAGAGGGATATCATTGGTCAAATGATCCCACACCAAATAAAAATAAAAATAAATATTACATTCCCCAACTACAGATAAGAAGGTCCTACAACACATTGAGATATTATGAGATATATTCTTTTAATTTTTTTGATGTCATGTGTTGTACGCTACACTAATATTAGCTTGTTCTATACCCAACATTGCATTATATTACAGTATATACAACACTATTCATGGCTTGTGTGACACGCAAGAGCGACCTTCCTCGACAGCTTGTATTGTACACAAAACCAATTTTCAATAAACAATGATATATTATTAAACATTTATTATTTAATTGCATATAAACTAGCCATTATGAATATTATTAACCATATTTTAAATTTCATATAATATTAACATTCAACTTGTGTATTTTATAGCCATGATATATAAAAAAATTCAATTTTTCATATAAAAGAAGTATTCTTAACAAATGATGTTTTTCCGCCTTTTTATAGAGAACCCAATTTAAATGTAGTTTTTAAAACATTTATATATTCTATTTTACAAAATAAACTTCTTATTTGGAATAGGGATATCAATATTTACTTTTTTTAAAAAAAGATTTAATAAAATTATTATTTTAATGAATTGTGAAAAATACTATAAATTAATTCAAAACATCTTTTTCATCTAATTTATTTATATAGATAGATTATATTTTAAATTTGATTTAATGTGTATTTAGATTGTATTTTAATCCTTTAATACAAAGATGGTAATTGGGAGTGATTTCACTTCTAAACTAGACTTAAACATAAGATAATCTTTAAATGTGTTTTTACTTCTGAAAGGCCCTCTTTTTAGTTTTTAACAATGGGAATTAATTTTAAATTAATTTCTAACAATTTTGTGTTCTGAATTATGAAAAAAAATTTAAAAAATAAAATATTTCAAAAAAATAATATATATATTTTTATTGAAATTTTATGCATCATTTGAATTTATTTTGAATATTTATAGATTAAATAATTACCATTAATGATGACACAATAGTGATGTAGAAATTATTTTAATGATCGAAATATAAAATAAATGGCATTAAAATTATTAAACTGAATATCATATAAACTAATTATTGTTCTCCAGGAATAATAATTGTACGATGACATTTTAGGATTTTATTAAATATTTTTTTATCATCTATTTGTATTTTTTTAAAATTCAAACTAATAAATAGTGTTAAAAGTGACACTATTTATATTTTATAAAAAAATTATTATTAAATTATAAAAAATCCCAAAAATATCTAAAAATAAAAAAGATAAAATTAAATAGTCTAAAATTTCATAAAGTATCAAATTATTGAAATTGATAATGCATAAGTAAATATAACAATTTAATATTTAAAATATTATATTCACATATAAAATTAAATTGATTAAATAAGATTAAATAAAAATAATGATGTTGAAAATAAAATCAAATCATATCTAAATTTTAATGTATGAGAGGATTTAAACCCATACTCATTTTATCTTCGAAATAATTGAGTTTGGGAGCATTATACACCGAGAATGAGATTATAATAAATTAATGTTTCAAGACTTTCCAATGGTACCCCCTATCTTATAAAAGGAATCCTCTTATTCTATTTTAAAAAATCCTCCAAAGCAGTTTGGGTAGGACAACCCCTACCCCAATCTCCTCCAAACTCCCCTAACATCATCCTACATGAAACCCTTTTGGATGAGATCTATATTAAAGAGTCCTTTTGTGCATTACAAAAGAAGACACCCGAAGAAGAGGTAATTGTTCAATTACATCTTTCAAAATTATTTTCTTCTTCTAATTCATATTATTAAGTTTTTTCTGTACTAAATTAATAAATCTAGTATATTAAACATGATGAGATGTTATTGTAATTATGGTAAAACATTATACCTCCTTTTATCCATCCTACAAATAACAATATCACCATGTGTTCGTGTGTACGGCTTACCATCTCCCCGACGTGATGAGATTCATTCTCCATGTTAACTATTAAAGAATGATTATAAGGTATATATAATAAATTATCCTGAAATATATGAAATAAAAATCCTAATATATATATATATATTATTTACTTGAATTCCTTCAATTCAATGAGGAAATGGAAACAACGTTATTGTGTAAGTACAACTTACCATCTCCATGAATAGTGTATTTTATTTGATTTATCTATCTATTATATATATTAATATAATTACTATATATCATATATAAATAATTTTTAAATTTTAAATTAATTAAATCATGATCTGATTAATAAGTTCAATAATAACAAGTCCAAGAATGTATGATAAAAAATATTATTACCAAAAAAAATTCTTTAACATGGAATAGATAGATAAATGGGTAATATAAAGTCATAAGTGAATCCTATATAATATCAATAATTTTATTATCATTTTTTTACAAGTTAATAATAATATTAAAACCACTATACATGAGTTACATACACATTTGGAAGAAATTGGAACTAAGGTGACAGATAATTAGAAAATCTCATTTTTATCTGAGATTGTTTATACGTAAGTATTTATAGGGGTATGTTTATCAGACACATACATGATTTTAATTATGTTATATTATTTATATTCTAATAAAATTTTTTAAAGGTAATTTTACACTATGATGGTGTTTATTAAATAGTATGAAATTAATATTTTGTTGTTATTCGATTTGAAGTAATTTTTGACTTTTCCTACAAAAGTACGAGGAGAAAGTTTTTTCATACTTATAAAATATGAATATATTTTTATTGTCTTATAAAGCCTTATTTTAATGAATATTAATCTACATGTTTTCTAGTTAATTTTAAAATAAATTAATTTCTTTTAAATTTGTGTTTCATTTTGATAAAAGAAAATATTTTTGAAAAAGAAATGATATTTTCCTCCGGAATTATGTTCAAGTGTATTATAAATATTTTTCCCATAAAATATTACATAGGTTTATGATTATATCCATATTATTACATTTATTTGATTGTTTTTATGATATAATTATTTTTGTAAAATCAAGTTATTTTTAATAGATTATGAGGGAATGATGTTTAGGAAACTCATTTTAATTCATGGGATATTCTAGGATAAATGATTTATGTTTTTTTGGACCACATATAAATTATTTAATTATGAGATGGGTGGGACCTATATCTTCCCCCCAAAGCATTATTTATATATTTATATCTCATGAGATAGACATGACTGGAATAGTAATTAAACCTGGTTCAGTAATGGCTTTATCCACTATGATAGTCTTAATAGTAATTCCATGGCTATTGTGGAAATCTTATTATGTGTTTATTTTCATTCCAAATCCCATGTTTTATTCCAATGATATATCCTCACGGTTAAGGTTCCTTTAAGAGCTATGACTCGTGTACAGCCAAAATTTATTTCCTGACTCATGATCTTTGTATTTAAACATTATGTTTATGATTTATACATTCTTTTATTTATGATTTGTTTTATGTTCTCAACGATTACCATTAATATGAAATTTACCTCACCCTTTTTATGATTTCCATTCCACAGTATATAGGGAAATGTTTTAGGTAGGATAAAAAAAGTGGATGATCTTTACGGGAGACATTGAAGATCTTTCACCAAGCCAGAAGAATATGTCCCATGTTTCTAAGGACACAAAACTAATGTGGTATTTGTTAATCTATTTGTGTCATGTATTATTTATTGCATAAATTTAATTTAATGTCAACGTATGTCAAGCATGGGGAGTTTGAGTTGGTATCAGGGTGATGGTTTATTTATCCTTTTTAAACTTGGACGAAAATTTTTTATTGAAATCCCCAGAGATATTTATAAGGTATGAATAAGGATGTCCATATGGGTAATTATAACTATTTTTTACTTTCCTATAATTATAGTAACGATTTTGAATAACCTATGATTTAATCTAAGATGTTACATACTGAATGTACTCCCCCATTATTATGTTATTTTCCTATTATGGTTTTTTCATCTCACACTATTATTTTTCTGGTTTAGAAAATGGATGGGAATATGATGTTTCTTGTTAATGAAGAATATGATATACAGTGGAATGATATTATTCATTAAGAAACAAATTAAGTGGTAGATGGATAGAGAAACAAAATTATTATCCCTAATCAAGAATCTCATAATATGTTCAATAATCTATACTTTGATGAGTTTCCAATCGCACCTAAGAAGAGAAATATAATGTCTCATGATGACCAAAAATGAATGAATGTTCAGTTTTCCCCATGTAAATCATGTGGGAAGAGATATCGAGGAGTATGATTCAAATTAACTAGAAGATGATATACGTGGGTAATAGATGGACACAAATCCAATAATTGAAAAGGAAAAAATCTGATTAACATAATGGGAAAGGAGAATGTTATTTCTAAGAAATCAATAATAGTGAAATATTTTAAATGTCGAATGTTTAGAAATTTTTAAAATCAATGACCTATGAGAAAATATCATGATGATAATCAGCTTGGTCCTATGAGTGGTATTAATATTTTTGATGATGAAGAGACTAAAAATCACATATGATATGGAATAAAGTGTGGAATCATGTAAAACAATTAAAGAAGATAGTTCAATGATTTCATTTTTATCTGGAATAATTTTTTATAAGTAATTTTATGGTATTGGGGAATATTTAAATACTTATTTATTGGTTCATTGTGGTTATCCTATAAGTATATGGTACTAGTAACCATGAAATGTGATTCAGATATTTTTTGGAAAACACATTATGGAAATGATAATCCTAAATATATTAGTACACATAAAAATTCATAGGATAAAAGGGAATATTATTTAATAAAAACCAATCAAACCATCCTTTATATTGAATTACTTGGAGTACTAATAATTCACTTGAAACTAACAATTCTTCATGAACTAATTTTTATAGTGCAAGAAACCTATATGAAAACTTAATGTTAACTTATGAATATTTAGTAGGATGGATTGATTTGTCCTTCTACATCTTTAATAATCATGACTCATCCAATGATGAAATTGGGGAACACATTGAATATGTTCATGGATGATAGCTCAGTTTGATTGCGTGAAGGTGAATAGAAGGTCAAATATTGGGAGGTAATGGGTTAGAAAAATTTTGGTCTGAGGAAGGAAATGTGAATTCAAATTACACAATGGTCCAATTTTTATCATTTAGGGATATCAAATTTGAAAATAATAAAAAATTGAGTAATAATATGAATTGAGTTATAAATTTATAATAAAATATGCAGAAAATAAAATCAGTGCTTCAAGAAATGAGAATTAAAAATTTTGACAAAGGCATGAGATTTACAAAGTGAGACTTACAATTGTGATATATCCAATGCCAATAACTTCAAAAATGAGAATCCCAAGGTGATAAGTCCCATGAGGAGAAGTCAACTGTTGATATGTTTAATACATAGAAGTTTAATAGTGAGAAATTAAAAATGTTGAGACATACACAACAATGAGACATAACCAACAGTGAGATATACCCAATGGTGAGTAATATAAAATTAAAATTAAATAAAATTTTCACACCTAGTTCATTTTTTAGTTAATTAATTCTCTCAAAATTCAAATTTATATTGAATATATCATCAAGAAGATGTTTTATTCAAATTTATTCAAGTTTGATCTCAATATTTTTAAGATCTTCTCTCATAAAGTGATGTCATACATTAATATGATTTCTTCTAGTATGTGATATATGATTCTTAGAAACACTAAGAGTGCCTATGTTGTCACAGTTTATAGGTACATGAAGGAATTGATATACATATTCTAGTAAAGTGTGTATCATCAACATAATTTTTTTATAGAAAAATCATTTATTTAGGTATTTAACTTCACGAGTATACAATGTAATAAAATTTTGTTTCTTAATACACTAAGAAAATAGATTCCTGCATGAAAATTTTCATGTTCTATTTTTTCCTATCTAACTTACATCCACCAAAATCAGTATTAGAATAACTAAATAAATCAAATTCTTTTCCATTAGGGTAAAAAATAATAAATTGGTATTATATTTGAGGTATTGGAAAAAAAATTACTACTACAATATGTGAATATTTTGGGGTTAGCATTAAATATAGAAAAAATTAAAACACAAAACATTATATCATGTTGTGTAGAATTAAAGTAGAGAATAATTCCAATTATTCCTCATTATATGGTTTGATCAACTAGTTTCCTAGATTCATTATGATCCAAATTATAGTTATTACTCATAGGAGTATCAATACTCTTGTTGCTATCAAGACCAAAACATTTTTAAATATTATTTTTATATTTACGTTGACTAAAAATGATTCATTCATTCTTAAAAAAATTATTGAAATCCAGAAAGAATTTTTGTTCACCCATTAAACACATTTAAAATTCAATTTGAATCACTATAGAAAACACAATTTAGATATAATTGTTTTAAGATCAAAAAAAAATATCATCAATATAAATTTTTAAAACTAAAACATCTTTTCAAATTTATTTTATAAAGAGTACGATAAGCTATAGCATTTTAAAACCCTTTTGAAATATGAATAATGTTGATCCTATCATATAAATATCTTGGGGATTATTTCCAACCATATACATTTTTTCTAATTTAAAAACTCAATTTGGATAATAGGGGTTTTAAAAACCATGTGTTTTTTTACAAAAACATCCTTAACTATATAACCATTCAAAAATGAAATCTTGACATCCATTTGATAATTTTTGAAATCAAGATGATCTATATAGTCAATTATTATTCTTGTAGATTCAATTATGTATACTGGTGAAAGTGTATTCTAATTTTATATTCCTTATTATTGAATATATACTTTTGTAACTAGTCTATCCTTGATTCTTGTAACAATGAAAAATTCAATTACCATGTTTTTAAATACTTATTTAGTGCCTATATTCAATGTTTCATTGCGTCTTTCAACAAGTTAAAAGATTTTGTCTCATTCAAATTGATATAATTATTCTTTCAAAGATATTAAATTAAACCATCATTCATGGATTCTTTGATGTTCTTTAGTTCATGATGTGACAAAAATTATTGATGTTCAACAAGATGTTTAAAAAAAAATATAGTCTGTGTACCTCTATATAGGTATCCAACTAAATCATCTAAATGATTACAATTATGGGTTCTAAAATATATAGACAATGTAGGTATAGTTACTTCAGGTTTGTCAAAAAGCTTGTGTTATGGATGATCAAGAAATTCCTTAGAACTGGATTATTGTTATGATTGTTTCACATTATAATATTTATGTTTTTAATTTATGTTCAATGAATATACAATTCACAATAGGTTTTATAATGATTTCCTAGGACCATGCAAATTAGTCACATCAAATTTGATGTAAACAAACAATTCGAGAGTCTATATCCTTATGTAAAAAACTATCTAGTATTTACTAGTTGATTAATAACCTAGGAAAATTCCGTCATCACTTTTGCATGATTTTTTTCCCAAATTTCTCATAGTGTTATGAATAAAAACATTGGAACCAAAAACTCTAATGTAATTTAGATTTTTATTTTTATTGTTCCAAATATCGTACGTGGTACTCGTCAATATTACACTAATTAAAACTCTATTTATTATATAATAGAATGTATTCACATCCACTTCCCAGAATTATATAGGTATGTCATATTCATTTATCATAGTCTAGGTTATTAGTTGGAGGGTTTTATTCCTTTTCTCAATAACTCCATTCTGAGGAGGGGTCCTTGGTGTAGAAAAGTTATAACTATATACATTTCTCTGAGAAAAAAGTTTCAATGTATTTATTTTAAAACTAGCAGTCATGGTCACTTATTAGGGTTTTAATCCTAAGATAAATTAATTTTTTATAGTTTTATAATACATAGTAATGTAAGAACATGTAATAATTTTGTGATCTTGAAAGAACACCCATGTATTCCTTGAAAATGCATTTACTAATACAGAGACATTGTGCATCTGATTTAGACTAGAAACTCTAGATGGTCTAAATAAATCCATATGAAGCAACATAATAGGTTGAGAAGCTGAATATTCATTCTTTAATTTAAAATAAATATTTTGTTGCATAGCTTTTTGACAGGGTTTTTAGAAATTGTCATTTGGTAACTCTAGTATTATTAAATCATTCCCTAAACCATTCTTATAAATCTTTTAATGTGAGTAAATTTTACAGTTTATTATTATTTTATTCCAAATACATGATTCCTTGTAAAAGTCACTCAATTAGGGAACATTTTGACAAATTAAAAAATTATGATCAGCAACATAAACAATATCATTTCATAAAGCATTAATTACTAAATCGTACTTATAAAGAAAAACATTACTTGCATTAATCTAAAATTTAACATGAAAACCATCATCTAATAAATGTGATATGTGAAGTATATTATATTTTATATCATCAACAAATAGTACCTTGGAAATTAAAATATAACTTCTCTTACAAATTTTTCAAAGGAAGGTGATTTTACATTTATTATTACCACCATAGGTGACATAAATACCATAAACCATTATTAGGCTCTTGAATATAGAATAATCACATATCATATTCCTTGAACAATAATTATCTATGTGTCATTACTTTTATAGGTGGTATTTATGCAGTTTCCCTACAAAACATAAATTATAAATGAAGTTATATTGGTACAAAGATTTTATTGGGTCTATAAGTTTTAGAAATTAATTATATAAAATCCCGAATTTTTTAAAAATATAACATGTAAAAATATAGTGTTATTTTTGAAATAAATACTTCATTCATTCCATTTGATAAATAACTACTAGTCATGTTATTTTTTTTTCTTTGGAACAAACTTTTCACTTTGCTACTCTTCATTATATAGGTTGGTATCCGATACATGTAATATATTTTTGAGCATCGTGTTTTCCTAGAATATGTGTAATATTTTCAGTACCATTTGTAAATTTTTATAAATCATTCTTCAATTTTTCATGTGATGAATCATAACCACTTGATATATCCTCTGAATAACTACAATTTTATTTCAATACATTCTTATACCTTCTGTCCTTTTCATCATATTTCTTTTTTTTACATTATATATTCATTATTCATGTGTACTTTTAATTTTCATTCATAGCCTGTAATTTCATTACGGATATCATCCTTATTCCAATCCTTTTTCTAGTGGCCTTTTATGTCATAATTCCCTTTATAACTAGGATTTCTGAAAAACATATTCTTTTTATAATTTTTTTAAACCATAAAACCTTGTGGCCCATCTCATCATAATTTTCTAGAGGTGGCTCATTATCACACGAACATTCCACATTTATCATTTCCTTTTCTATTTTTTTAGATGAATTAGTCATAATTTCTACTAGATTTATTTTAGGCTCATAATCTTCCTCTTGTATGAATTTTAGATATATTTTATGAATCACTACATTAGAAATTATCTTCTTGACTAGTATTTTGATGATGTCACATGAGTCACTAATTCATATAGATATGCCTCTCCATCTTTCTAGAAGGAATCTTAAAAATCTCATGATTTGGTCTTTGTGAGACATAGGATATCCAAAATATCCCATAGTGTTCTCAATTTCATTAAAATAGAGATGCATGCCAGAGAATATTTCATTAGAATTAATAATAATAGAATCATACATAATATTACTGGTATTTAATCTCTTTTCATTGACTTTTGATGTTCCTTCCTATAAAACAACTAATGTATACCACATCTCAAATGTATTTTTACATGATAAAATTATATTGTATTTATAATATCCTAGATAAAAATATAGGGAATTAATGAATTTTCAATTTTTATTTAAATAGTTCTTAGTTTCTATAGCACAAGTAACTATAGTACTCACAATCAGTTCAGATTTATCTTCTCTAGTAGTCCAAATCCTAGAAAACACACTCTATATGAATTTTCATCATTATCATCCACCAAGCTTACTTTTTTTAATTTTAAAGAAAGTGTTATATTGGTAAAATAACCATATTTTTTATTATATGTTTAAGTATTTAAATTTGTAACTAAAATAAATTTTAAATTTTAAATATTAACAAAAATAACACTTGCAAATGGTTTGAAAACTTCCATAACAATGCTTAAACCACTGATACAAAATTTTGGTCATAGTGCATATCTTGCGGTGGAGGGGTGGAATATATTACCAAACAAAAATTTCTATTTTTAAGGGATTTAGATAAAATTGCGTAATTTGTGTAAAACATTCAAATTAGATAAAAAAAAGTTTAATATAAGACATTACCATTTAAAATATTTCTCAATGATTTATTTGTTCTTGGTTAAGAACAATATAAAATATTATTTTAACCATTAATTTCAATTTATTAAATTAGATTATATATTAATAAAAAGTTAAAAAATCAATTTATGTAGTGGTTTTAATTAAAGATAAAAATAGATTCAGTTTTGTAGAAAAAAATATAATGTTAACAAAAAAACAAAATCATAGTGGAATTTTGAATACAAGAGGTTTAGTATAAGGTAAATACTTAGTCCTATCCCCTTGTAAATAACATTCTTCTTCGAAATTAAAATAAAATAAAATTCTCATCCAAAAAATGGATTGGGTGTTACAACAGTATACCAACTATCTAGGCCACACATGGACACTTTAATTGTAATTATGGGAGTAAAACTAAAACAAAAAATAACTAAACACCTCTATAATATTTATTGTGGGATAAATATATTAAATGATTGTTTGAGAAGATGTCACATATATTTCAGTTTATGTAGGAATATAGTATGTGTATAATTAATAGAGTATGCACACACAAACACACTTTTCAAAATGTAAAAGAAAAATAAACAAAAAAAAGAAATAAGGTTTTATGTGAAATGTGTTTCTCAGTGTGTGAGGGTATGAAACTCAAGACTCATTGAAATTTAATTAAAATGGGGAATTCATAAGGTTTTAAAAATTTGATGTAGAATTGAGTGGCATATACTCTTCTTCTTCACTGCATAAAGGCATGAGATGTATGTTTTTTCTTCACCATCTATAGTCTAGTTATGTCATGTACATTCTCTTCAAATTCTTGAAATATTCTCTAACTATCAAGACAAAGAAATCATTTGTGTCAATTAATGTTTTCCCCTTTAATTCACTTTATACACACATACACACAAGGGATTCTACATTTACCTATTAACAAATGCAGCATGCATGGACACATCATCCATATATCCTACATTCTCATACTAAAATCTCACACATCCTTTAAAGTAGATGTGGAATATTTTAATAAACAACCATTAAAAAAAATTCTTAATTAAATTTAATAATATAGTCATTAGAGATAATTATTTCAGAAATATATCTAAAGGAATATTTTTGGTGAGTCCTAGAATACTGAATCTATGCCTATGTATTTTTATAATGGTGACACAATAATGGTGGTGTCTATGTGTGGAAGTGTGACACTGGATGTTTGACACTGGAGTTTCGTCCTTATAATGATGACTAAGCTAGTATTAGGTCAGCCTTCTAGAGTTGAATCCTCTAACGGTTGACCAGGCTCACATGAACTCATCCTTCTGAAAGAATACCTCTTCAAACATTTAAAAATTCATGGTTCAACAGAATTCAAAAATAGGAAGTGATTCATTCCAAGTATCAAAAAAATTAAAATATGAAGGTTCCTCATTAGTGACAGTGATTTATTCAACACATAGATGATTTTTTTATCTTATATGTGAGTTATCCTTGATGGTGACCCAACCTCAACATTCAGTCATTGAACTGGAAGTGACTCATCCATTGGAAAATTTATCCACCAATCCCATATTATAAAATTTTTAAAGAATGAAAAAATGATATATGATGTTTTTATCATTTAAAAAAATGTTCTAGTCATATTACTAGAGGTCCCAATCACCACGTTGATGTTTTTGAGATATATAAATCCATTAGCTTCAAAATACTATATCTTTCTATCCACCTCCTACAACTCAATAGTATCCATACAATAAGTATTAAAGGATACAATTTATATTATGGGAACTATCTGAGTAGAGATATCCACCACTCTCTCAATAGGTAATCGAGAAAGTTATTTTTTGATGAAATCTATTAAATTGTCTACTATAAAGAGAAATTAACTCGATGTATTCACGGATCATCCATATAAAGGATTTAAATTTGGGTAGTGACTCTACCTAATCTTTGATGCTATAGTCCATCTCCACTTTCCTAAACAACACAATCACCATTTTCTATATAAAATTCTCCCTCTAGTGAGGTAAATGATACCCTATGATGATAAGAAGACAATATAACTATGATAATGGAGAAATCAGCCCATTCCGAGAGTGATATCACATTACATTATATTAAGGATGATGATATCCTATAAAAAACAATAACTTACTAAATAAAGGGAGAATTTAATTCACCGGCCAACAATATTTGATAAAACTCCCAATATTGTATTAATATTCATCAGGCCAATGAAATTAAAGAACATCAACTGAATTCCCTTCACTTTAGTCAGAAATATAAAATAATGTTTTGTGGAGACATCGAAAGTGAATATACTAAATTAGAGCATACCAAAAATGTCCCTATAATAAAAGAAGGTCTGACACAATTTTACTCTAGTGTTGGTTTTAGTTCATAAATGTATCATAATACATGTTTCGAAGCTAAAACATAATTGACCAAAGTAGCCCCACATAGTTTCCACTATGTATCCTGATTCTTATCTCTTTGACCACATCCACTACCTCAGTATATATGACCACTATAATTATAGCTTCTGTCCTAACGTGAAGCTACTGATTCTACTCTAGAATCCATATCATATTTGTATCCTCTTCCAATTGGAAAATATATAATGGTTTGACAAAATATCTGATGATTACATATCCAATTACATGTTCATTAATAAACTGAGTCTCAAACACGTTGGGGATTCATATGACCATCTCTCCCACATTTATGGAATATATCCGATTTATAGGTGCGGATACTATAGCTACTACTACTCTGTAAAGAACCCTCTAAAAAATATCCTTACCACTAGATGATATACTACCATGTCTGAACATAGAAATTACATTCCCTTTACTATTGTCTTCCCTCAAATTATTCACAATAATATGGTTTTGTCTCAGAATTCCTGAGAGAGACGTCAATTTGAAAATATTTACATATGAACTGATGAAATACTTGATCTCATCCTCAAATATTCCCATTCATGAAAAATAGTTAGCAGAGAGGGATAATGAAAAACACTAAAGGTCATTAACATTTGATAAATAGTCAGAAATTGATAGGGATCCATTATCTATAAATGAAAGAACTCCTAAGATTACTCATCTATTGGCAATTATAGAATGAATATTTCAAATAAAGAATCCTAAAAATATTTCTATAACATATCACAATGTTGGTCTACCTAATTAATAAAATCTCACCAATATTTGGAGGATCGTTGAAGTTTATAAGTGGCAGGTTTGACCCTCATATGTGGATGTGTCTCTAGGTTTTGAAAGATAGAAAACATTTCCTCTAGCCATGTCTTAGCATCCAGTGGACTACCATTCCTAAAAAAGGTATGCATATGCTTCTGTTGAAAATGTCACTTTAGCACTTCCATAGTATGGAAGACCATATAACTCACGGGATTTTCAATATAAATCATAGAGTTCTACATGTGGAACTACTACTGGTTTACGTCCCACCACCATTAGAACTTGGTTGTCATGATATTCATGGTTCTTGATCTGATTACATAATGGTTTAATAGATCTAGATATTCAAACCAGATTCCTATGAAAATATTAAAATTGTAAATATCACTGATATAAATATATCTTAGGTACAATCCTTCCTATTTAAGAATAATTGCTCTCTTCCTATAGAAAAATCTTGTTCTAGGAATCGTATAATACAATTAGAAAATATATTGATACTCTCTACTACCCACTAATCTTGTTAGGTATGGGTAAATATCTATATTTTATATCATGATTCCAATATAAAATCTATAAAGTTTATGTCATAAAGGAATATTCCATTTAAATATCAATTGGGCTACGACATCTCCAATAATGATCTTCTTAACTACAACCCTTCTTAGAAATGCCACACACAATACCATTCCTTATAACTAAGGAAAAGTAAAAATAATTAAGGTTTGTATTATATTCATAGTAATTTTAATCAATGTATATATCAATATATCATATATATAAGGGTATGATGACATGTGAACAACATTTCCAAACTATACCATAGATATCATAGATCATAAACATTTTTCATGGAAAAAAGAATTTTAGTTCATATGAAATTACTAATAATGGAATTAATAAAAAAATCTATGAGAAAAAAACATTTTTTTAAGAAATATTTTTTTTAATACACATAATCATATAAAATACTATGTCAGATCTACATACACCAATATTAATAGGATGAAATATCCACTTGTGTATAAATTTTGAGCATGGGATAACATACCACATAACCTCTTTTGGTTATGGGATAACCTCCCATGTAAATACATTTGGGAATTTCATTATCTCTACTATAAAATTTGATATAATATAACATTAATCATTACAAAATTTCTTGGAGGGAAATATAGGTCCCCGCCATCGTCAATATAATGTAACCATAATCCATGGTTATAAAGGAATCACCATCCTTGGTTATAATGTAATAACCATCACATAATAAAAATAATACATGTTTGTGAATAAAACATAATTGAAGATCCAACATGTTAAATCCCATGAGAATAAATGGGTCTCTTGAAAATTTCAACCTTTCATCTTCGTATAAACCATGGAATAAAAATCCAGTTTCATAAATATTTTTTCATTGTATAACTATTTAAAAAGAAATGGGATTTGTAATCAATTTTTCAACATAATGATAAACCATATTGATAAATAATAATAATTTAATCCTTGTATCACACACCAAGTTAATAATATGTAATAGAAAAAGATTTCATCTTAGATTGAAATATATTTTTCAGAATACAATTGGAACGTTACTTCGGAAAAATATCTTTTCTTCAACAAATAATTATTAAAAATAAAAAAAATCCGTAAAATATTTTTTTAGTCCCTAAATTTCAACATATACATTTAAATATAAAATTTATTCATTAAAATTAGTGATTTTTTTATAGATGTTGTAAATATAATTTATGTTATACTCATTAAAACAGATCTTCCATTCACAATTTCAGAAAAATCCATATGAGCATTGTTTGGGAGAAAAATTGAGAAATAATTTTATAAAAAAATTAATAAAATTAATATATTAAAACAATATAGTAAATCAATAAATTATACAATGTAAAAAAATAATTTTTTTTATAAATCATGGATTTTGAAGAAGAGTAGCTTTTCGATAGAAAAGAAAGAAATGATTTTTTGTAATACATTAATTTGAACTATTGAGTAAATAAATAAGGAAAAATTAAAGAAAAAAATTATTTATAATAAAATAACCATAGGATAATAAATTTAATTATTTTATTAAGATAAGTTTCATATTATTTCAACATCAGAAGAATAAACATATACATTCTTTCAAAAATGTTGAGATTGTATCATAAAAACCTTACAATATAAGTAACATTGAATTGTAATCCATTTGAAAGAGATACCATAAAATGGATATATAAATCAAAATAATTTTAATTTTCAACAAAATTAAATACATTTTTGGAAATTATATACAGCACATAATAGAAATAGGTTGTGAATATGGCATGTGTCTCACAGAACATAAAAGCGATATGGAAATTCCTTTACATAAGTATCTACTTTATTTTTACATGTTTTGAACTACTATATAAGTAATATTTGTTTATTTTAAATCTATTTTAGAATCATACATATAGATATCATACCATATATGTTTTAGTCATGACTATTTATTAGATGTTTCATAACAATTCAATTTTAACATCTTGTTTCGAGTAAAACTTCTTAGTTTTTCATGTAACTGTTGATATTTTATTTTTTGACCTCATATATAAATCATGAATATATCATATACATAATTTAAAAAATTATTTTTATATATAGTGTATTCTGAAGATATTTATCTAGATTAATCCATAAAATATAGAGAAGGAAATTGAAATACCCCTTTCATGGATATATTATATCGTATATTCGCAAGAATGTTCTCCCCATTTTCACAAAGGACTAAGATAAGGAAAGTTCGAGAATATATTAATATTAAATAATAATATATATTTTATATATATCAAATATTTTAATATAAATATTCTTTATTTACTTCCATTTAAATTTTTAATGAATCACATATCTTCATGTGATGGTAGTCCTCCGTACTGACAAACATCATTATCATACTCCCATAAAATGGACATTTCGAATGAATAGTTAATATAATTATTTTATAATCATATTAATATCATAAATATCATATAAAAATAATATATACTTCATTATATCTCCTAGTGATATGTGGTGATAGAAACTGAATAACGTTGGTTTGCAAGGCAACATTCCTCCATAAACACAAATGATCATTTCATAACAATTTTGATAGAAGAGGATAAGAATTTAGGTTATTAAAATAACATATTAATATATAATAATATGTATTTTGATTATTTAATTATAACATAGTGGATTGATAAGAATTAGTTGATGTGGATTAAGAAATTAAATAAAACACTCGATTAGGGATATTACCACTTCTTCGAATAACTTCTATTGGTTTTGACCAGAAGGCTTCATAAGTTGTAATAATGATTAAATTAACGTTTATTGAATGATACTAGGGATATAAGTATTTTATATGGTATTTTATTGGTTTAATAAATAATTTTTGGATGTACTAAGAGGAGAGGAGAGTGGATAGCCTTACAAATGTGATATGAGTGAAACACTTGTATTTTTTGATTAAAAAATTGTGTTCCCATGTTGTTCTCATTTTACATGGCACCCAAACATGACCTAATCTACAATTAAAGGTCATATGTTCAAAAAATTTCTATAAAAATAGTTTTTTAAATGTTTACATGCCGTTTTATCCCTTATTATTATAGTTTGACTCTTTATAAACTCATTATCTCATTAACCGATGTAATAAATTTTTACAGTTTTTACAATTAATTATTGTAAAAAATTTAGTATACCCTGTTAAATAATATAAATTATTATAATTTCTAATCTATAATATATTTTAAAAAATTTCATAAAATCTATTAGGAAAAACTTAATTAAAAATTTAGCCTGCAGACATGATGAAAATGCGGATTTATATATAGAAATTGTTCCAAAGATCATGAAGTTTTTATATCATGATTTTATATTAAAATGTCATATATTTTTAATTTATATATAATTTAACAAATTATTCATTTTTTACCATTTTAAAATAATATTCAAATTTATAAATTATTTAAAATTAATTACTACTCTTTATAAATACCAAAATTTTCACTATTCATAAAACAATTCATCTTCATACAAAATTATAAAACATTAACCATATGATAATATTTATATAATTACCAATAATACATTAAAACATATCAAAAAATGTTTATAAATATGAAAAGAAATTAATTTTAAAATAAGTCTGAAAAAGGTGAAAAAACATCATTATTGAAAATCACAGTTTCCAAGTGTAATGTTGTATTTATTATAATATACTATATAGAAAATACCTAACCTAAATGTTTAATATTTAATTAAATATATAATATATATAATTTAATAAAAATAATTCAACAAAAGTTATTTTTTTATTTTATTGAGTTAAAATGTATTTGTGGGTATAAAAATAATTTTTGAAAAATAGTTTCCTTTATTTTCAAATATATATTTTTTGACATATAAGTATCTCATAATAAAAAAAATCATATTATATATATGTTTAAACAATATATTTTCAGATTTTATTTATTATTATGAATACCTTCTAGTCTAGAAGTTAAATTATAACTATAATATTATAAAATATTATTTTAATAATATGTCACGTTTCATTTAAACTTAGTTTTTCATGTAACAGAATATACACTCATTATTTCATATAACAAAAACTAAAAATAGTGTAGTGTGTAATGAAAATATTAAAAATAATTATTTGAATTGAATAGAATATTTCAAAAAATCTTAATGTGTTATATAATAACCCCCTAAAAATTAATTTCACCCTTAGAATTCATCTCCATGGTACCAATAACTTAGGATACTTCCACTACATTTCATTCTAAGGATCCCACATATCTTTCTCAAGATAATGGATTTTCCTCCCAAAATATTAACTATGTAACTAGTATTTTTTTCAAAAAAAATTTATGTATAATCCAAAATATCCACTGGTTATTTATTATAAAAAAATATGAAGATCGAGTGGTATGACCTCTGTGTTCAATATGTGTGATGGAATAGTTAAATACTTCTTCAAGACAGATATATGGAACACATCATGAACCAAACATAGGTTCATTGGGAGTGTCAAATGATAATATATGATCCCAACATAATCAAGAGTTTTAGAGGCATTGATATTCCTAGGAATTATTTTTCCCTTCTTTCGTCCATTGAGAAATTCATAGAAACACCTTATAAACTACATCAAAATCAATATCAAGTAAAATATTATCAGTATAATGTTTTTGTCGATCTGTGTCACCCTTATGTACTATTGAATGGATATATCCTTCTATACTATTTTATTTTATATCTTATGTCTTGAATGATTTCATTATCCAAAATCATTCTTGCATGTTGGATATCAACTCTTCTTTTAATAGAGGGATTCTTAACGACCCATCTAAATGATACAGTGAATTAAATTATTATATTAAATCATAACTAAAGTAAGGTTTTGATCCCAAACTGCTTTGAAATGCATATAACAATATATTATCATATTCTATATGGTTTTAAATGTTCTTAAAAAAATACCATCTATGTCACGATGATACATTATTATAAAAATCAACCCCCTATCATGATCTTCTTAAATACATTAGGAGAACATCATGTTAAACATCAAATCTTGATCAAATACAATTTAATGTGAAACTCCATGAAAACATATCAATTATTTAATTTATATAATGTAATCATGATCCATGTGGAAATATTCCATGATATCAATGATGTGTGAATAATATATAAGTAGTTCATCTAGAACCCATAATTAACTCAACATAAAAGATAAGATAAACCCTAAATTTTACCGCTACCTTTAATCATATTTCAAAATATTATAAATAAATTTTTCCTCAAATTACATTTTAACTAAAACATATACAATCCAAAGCATTTTATTTCTATAAATATATCTTAATATATTCTTAATCATAATAATCTCTCATCTCATGAAATATCAAATGTGGTGTTAATAAAATTGAATGTTTGATCAACCATAAACTCATAATCACATAATGGTCAAAATAAGACCTAATTTAATCATACTTCTAGACACATAAAATTAAAAAATTTATTTCACCATGTATTCCATGTATTGTATCTTATGTTTTAGAAAAATAATTTTAAATCTAAGCTTGGATTCATTATTATACTGATAGAATATCAAATATGATTTCATTATTCCATAATCCGTGTAGGGAGATATAACCAATGTTCAAATATAAATTAAATTTCAACAAATTGTGAACAATAATATTTTTATAAGTCTTATTCATATGAAATAATACATGAAATTACCAACTATAGAGGATAGAATAATTGTTCCCTAAAAATATTGATGATTTCATCAATTTTGACTGCATAATAGTTCTGTTAATAATTCTCCCTTAGAGGATGTTGATTCTTTTCTTCCACCCTAGCACATAGATTGGAAAATTTATTCAAAAAAATTAAGAAACATGTTTCAAATGAAACATTAGAGTGTGGATGGTTCATTTTATTGATCTCTCTCCCTTTTCATTTTATTTTCTTTTCTCTATACATCACATCTACATTATTTTACTCAATGTCCAGTCATCCCATAGTTATAACACCTTCTTGTTCCTTTCATGCATTCACATGAGTAGTTCCACACATATTTCGGAAATGTATGTTGTAAGAACTTGAACCTTATTTTTAGGTATTTTTTCCCTTTCTGGTCATTTTTTGGAGAAAAGATTAATTTTTGGAAATTGGTGTACTTAGTGAGCACACGCCGTGTACTTTTTTCCGTAGCAGGTCGTGTGCTGGCTATGTAGTAACCGCACACACTACCGTGTGGGAATGACTTGGAGGCGGCCTAATGAGAGCTATGGAAATAGAAAGTACACGACCTGTACTCCGGAAGTACACACCATGTATTTTTTTCATTAAACGCATTGGGGTCGCGTCTGATAGACAAAACTCTCATCTTTTAGGTGTCGTTCATCCAAGAGATTTTTTACGGCCACAGATCTTCAAAAAATCCCTGAAACTCCATCCATTTTCCAATTATAACACCGTTGATTGTGTTGGAATCACATCGGTGATTTATCTCTTCTTCTTGATCTATGTTTTCCAATTCCTCTTAAATTCCATGTTATCATGGGTTGAACGTTTTGGACGTTTTCTTAGATCTATGATGTTCCAAGGAGATTAAATATTCAAGGCTTAAGTATATTGATATACTAACCCCGAGGTAGGTGGTTTGTTCCTTTCTATTTATATTCGTTTAGTATTATGTTCAAATTCCACCAATACCCTTAAACAGGGTATTGCGTGTTTACCGTTTTACCCAGGCGGTTTTCCTTCCATGCTTTTATGCTTGTGTTGAGCTATTTTGGATATGAATTGGGATTCTTTCTATGATTTGGATGTTTTTCCCTTGCATGTTCTGTTTATGACCGTTTGGTCATGTTTAGCCTTCGGCTGCTTTACTAGTTTTCAATGCCTGTTGATGCAGGATGGAGAGTTTGTATTCTGACATGCTTGATATGTTGTAGACTTTTTAGCCAAGTAATTTTGTATGATTACTTTGTCCTTATTACACTACTATGCTCATTGACCTACACATGGCCAGGAGAACCAGGTCTAGTAGAATATAAAGGGAATTGACCGGTTGAGCTTCCTCAGAGAGTCTTTGATTACTTTAGGCTATAAGGGGGATTGACTGAGTGAGCTTCCTCAGAGAGCCTAGAACCACTTTGGGCTACAAGGGGGATTGACTGAGTGAGTATCCTCAGAGAGCCTAGAACCACTTGCGGATATAAGGGGAATTGATTTAGTGAGCTTCCTTAGAGTGTCCTTGATTGCTTTAGACTATAAGGGGATTGACTGGGTGAGCTTTCTCAGAGAGTCTTTGTTTGAATTGAACGACCTCGGCTATAAGGGGATTTGACCGAGTGAGCTTCCTCAGAGAGTCCTAGACCTTGGGGCTATTAGAGGAATTCATGTGTGAGCTTTCTTAGATATTCCTTGACTACCCTGGATTATGCGAGGAATGGACAGTGTGAACTTCCTCATAGAGTCTTGCTTTACCTTTGACTATAAGGGGATAGAATGTGAGTGATTCCTCAAATAGTCTTATTAAATTCTTATAAATAACCAGAGGGGTTAGACTGATTGTGTTTCCCATAGGGTTGTCTTTAATTCTTAGGTAACACTAGAGGGGATGGATGGGATTACTTCTCAGAGGGTTACATGTTTATGGTTAGCTGTTTTCTTCACTGTTGCTTGATTGAATTGTGTATTGTTTACTCCTGAGTACATTACCATTTATTGTTTACTGTTTAATAAATATTTACCTACCATAAACTCACTAACTGTTTGGCACAGATCTTTTGGTGGTTTCCTACTGAGATTTAGTCTCACACCTTGTTTGGGTCATGCTATTGGGCCCAAACAGATTATATTGTTACAGGTATAGATAAGGGAAAACAACCTACTACTTCAGGTACTTGACTTGCTGTGGAGCTAAAGAGCATGGGACCAAGCAATGGCTTACGATGCTGGGGATCTTATCTTTCTTTTTGTACTTTGGTTTAGCACTGTTTGTATTTCCATCATTGTGACTTGTTTGCTTGCTTTCCTAGACATATGTATCATGCATCATTTTATATATATGTGTGTGTGTGTGCTCCATTTGTTTATTATTCTAGTCTTCCACTGTTTACTATTGTTGGATATTTACTGCTTCCACTATTTTATGTGTTTTTGACATCCGCTATGTAGTCTACCAATGAGGGAATAGTTTCCCCACAATCACACCCAAGTCCCTCGCTACTAGTTACCAGCCTCTGGCATTCGGGGAAATGCGCCAGAGTCCATGTTACAAACTGGGTGTGGGGCGCCTCTGGGTGGATTCAGGTTCCGGGATGTTATAAAGTGGTATAAGATGTTTTATTTTCTCTTGACTTACATTTTGGATCCTTATCCAGGTAAAGAACATAATAGGTACTTGGCAATAATCTGTGCCCGGGAGTAGCTAACTCGTTTACAGGGAAAAGCCAATCTACCTTGTTTATATTGCAATTGTTCAGGTTTTTCAATTATTACAGTTGATCTGATTTCACGTTGAGTTATTCACATGATTTGTGTAATTATTGTTGATGTTATTGAGTTTCTATTTATATTTCAATGTGATGAGATGAGGGTATTCCATCTCATACATCATATAGGCACCTGCTTTAAATCACATGTCAAGCATTTTTTTCATGCCATCTAGGATTCATTAGTGATTTCATGTTGTTTTGATTGATGGTGTGTAAAGTATGAATTCTGATGTGATTGTTTCCTTGATAGAAATACCTACTATTTGATAGGATATTGTTGTATAGAGATTTTCTTGAATGAATTACAAACATTGGTTCTTGAGGTGTTATGGGCCCTAATGAACCGGAATTTGGTGGATCAACACCTTGTTTTCTATGTTATATATTGTATAAGATTCTAAACAATGATTCATGGGGAGTATGGACCCTCACAGATTATAATTTGGCACTTTCAATGCTTATTTCAGTGTTTTCTAGGTTCCGGAGTAGTTTCTCTGGCATACTATCCTGAAATACCCAAAATACAGGCCATGTAATGTTAATTACACGTCGTGTGTTCTTCCATTCGGGAAGAAAAATTTTTTCTTAAGTATACGTTGAGTACATTTTATATACGTTGTGTAGTCTCTTACTGTGTCACAGGCCGTGTGGGCAGAGACACGGGATAGGGAATGTCTGGATTGAACACGTCGTGTATCATCCATACACGCCGTGTAGAGTTGACCACGTGACCACCCGTGTCATTAACAACACAGGTTGGACAAGTCCTTTCTAATACACAACGTCTACCATCTAAACAGACCGTGAACTCTAGCCCAGGTACTCGGCCGTTTCACGAACAACACGGGTTGGTGTCACCCTTCCTTGTACACATCGTTTCTTCCTTGAATAAGCGGTGTATTTTTACCAAGGTAGCCAACCGTGTCACGAACTACACGAGCCGGTGTTATCCTCTCTCATACACATCGTGTCCATATGGAACACACCGTGTAGTGTTATCTGTGTGTCAGGACGTGTCACGAACCACACGGGCCAGGTGAAGCTTGTCTAGTACATGCCCTGTAGGAATATTACACACTGTGTAATCTTGCCTTAGGGGAGCTGTGTTGCCTAGCCATGTAGTAGAACTCGGGAAGGGAAAGAGGATTCAAGTACACATCGTGTGTTAAAACAACACTTCGTGTGTCTGGGGTGTTACACGACTAGTTTAGGCAGGAGTACCCACCCATGTAAATGGCTTCAGGGAACAGGACGTGTATAAAATGTACACTCCATGTAGTCATGTTTTCTAAAACCTGAGTGATTTCTTTCTCCTATTCCCTTCTTTCACTCCTTGTTTACAATCCCTGATAATCTCGATCTAAGGTGTGCACATGACCTTTGAGAGTCATTCCACCGAGACATCCTCCTGTTGTGCCAGTCTTGGCACTATCCATCATTCCAGACACATGTGTTGATGTATAGTTCTGAGAGAGTTTTATAAGGTTCATGAAGGCTTTCCAAGGAGATCAAAGTTAGAGGGATGCATCATCCGGTTTCCAGGTGGCGTGATACCAGTGTGGGAGAAGCGGACATATGAGTCCACGTTTCCTGAGAGACCTAGGGGAGTGACGATCTTTCAATAAGATCAGTCATCTTCAGCACTTCTATTAGATCTTCTCACCATCAACTGCTGATAGGGGTTCTTCTATAACTCCTCGTTCAGGATCATATCCACTAGTTTATCACTATTCAGGGAACTAGAGTTCTTTCGGCCATTCAGGCTGAGGTGGAGGTCATGGTTGTGGTAGCCAGTCACCCAATTTTTAGCGATATCAGGGTGGATCAGCTCAGAGTGGTCAGGCAGGGTCACAGGGCTGCGGTACATGCCAGACTTTTGCAGTGGAGCAGACCCAGCAGCAGCTAGATCTCGGACCTTCTACCATTCGAGGTACAATCTTAGTAGCCTTAGTTTTATCTTCTTCTCTTTTTGATATAGGGTCCACCCATATTTTTATCTTTGTTGCTATTGTGGAGATCCTTGGGCTCTACATCTTTTCTTATGCCGATATCTTGATGTTAAACACTCCATAGGGGACTAGAATGGATAGTGTACGTCAGTGCAGAGAGTTCCCTCTACTGGTTGGTGGATGTCACTTCTTATGGGACATTTATGTCATAGAGATAACAAGCTATGATTTCATTCTCAGGATAGACTGGTTAGTTCTATTCCGGGAATTTGTCGACTATTATCGTTTTAGGGTGAGTTTCATATCACCAGAGGGTGGATCCTTTCTTCATAGGGGTGAATGGGATGTTCAGGTGAGCAGAGCGGGTCTAGAGAATCATGGGATGGGAGGAGTTATAACCCAAATTTCTAGTCTTTATCTTTATGACCATGGGACTTCATAATTAGACATTCCTTTAGTGGTGGATCATTTCAGAGATTTCTTTCTAGAGGACTTTCCAGGTTTGCCTCTAGAGCATGTGGTAGGCTTATTGATTGAGCTTGTTCTAGGAGCCACACCATTATCCATTCCTCCTTATAGGATGGCTACACCTAAGTTGCAAGAGCTCAGGAGTTAGTTGGAGGAGTTGCAGGCAAAGGGGTTTATCTGACCCAGTACTTCTTCTTGGGGTTCGTCTGTCTTGTTTGAGAAGAATGTAGACGGTACACTCAGGCTTTGTGTGGACTATCGAAAGATGAACCAGTTGATAGTAAAAACATATATCCCTTGACTAAGATTGATTATCTCTTTGATTGGCTTCGAGGAGCTTGGGTGTTCTCGAAGGTTGACCTAATATCCAGTTACTATCGGTTTTTATGACACTGATGAACCGAGTGTTCCATCCATACTTGGATTCCTTCATGGTGTTCTTTGTGGAAGATATTTTAATGCACTCTCACACTCAACACGGCCATGATACCCATATTGAGATCATTTTTATTACACTGTGGGAGTATCATTTATATTCTAAGCTCTCAAAGTGCCACTTTTGGATGGATCAAATTATCTTCTTGGGTCATGTTATCTTAGAAGAAGGAGTGTCAGTAAACCTAGAGAAAGTGAGAGATGTAGTTTCTTGGGAGAATCTGAACAACATCTTTGAGGTGTAGAGTTTTCTAGGGCTAGATGGATACTACAGATGTTTCATACAAGACTTTTCACATTTATCAGCACCACTGACAGGTCTGACAAAGAAGGGTTGAAGTTCCTGTGGTCATATTCTTGTCAGTCATCCTTTTAAGAGGTAAAGGGGAGGTTTAATTCCGCACCAATACTAGTCTTTCCAGAGCCAAGAAAGAGCTATACCGTTTACTATGATGCATCAAGTATCTGTCTAGGAGATGTTCACATGTAGTATGATGGATTCGTTGCGTACGAGTCTCGGTAGTTGAGTCCACATGATAGAAATTACCTGACGCATGATCTAGAGTTGGCAGCTTTTGTTCATGCCCTACGCTGTTAGAGACATTATCTTCTGGGAGATCAATTTGTGGTTTTCAGCGACCACAAGAGTCTTAAGTACATCTTTACTCAGTGAGAACTGAATCTGAGATAGCGTAGGTGGGTTGAGTACCTGCAGTCCTTTAACTTTGAGCTTTGCTATACTCATGGGAAAGGCAACATAGTGGATGATGCATTGAGTTGGAGGACTCTGATACAGGCAGTTCCGGAGGCCAGCAGTGAGTAGAAGCTTATGGCTCTGTTCTCTAAGATGCAGTTGGAGGTGCACGACAGTCAGGGGTAGACGTTTATTTCTTCCGTATCTGTTTCCTCTACTATTCTGGATCAATTTTGAATGAGGCAGCTATCAGATTATGAAGTCTTAGTCATAAGGGAAAGAATGTCAAGAGAGGACCCTATTCCTGGATGGACCATAGGAGAGGATGAGATCTTTCATTTCCAGGGATGCGTATGGGTACCAGCAGACATACGCGAGAAGCTGATGTGGGATTTTCATTCCTCGGTTTGGGAAGTTCATCCTGGCATCGCCAAGATTTATCGTGATCTACACCTTCAGTATTGGTGGCTAGGAATGAATATGGATGTTATTGGTTTCGTCGTGAGGTGTTCCACTTGTCAGTAGGTGAAGGCGGAACATCAGCTATGACTAGGGTTTTTGCAGCAGTTACCCATTCCTGACTGGAAGTGGAAGGACGTCGTGATGGACTTTGTGACTGGTTTTCCAAGTTCACCTCGAGGGAATGACACATTTTGGTTTGTCATTGACAGACTCACGAAGGTTTCTCACTTATTTCCGATCAAAGAGACCTTCCGTGTTCATGAGCTGGGACAGTTGTACATCCATGAAATTGTATGCTAACATGGAGTTCCACACTCCATTGTTTCAGACAGGGATGCACGTTTTACATCTCAGTTCTGGCAGGGGCTTCAGAAGGCTTTGGGTACACAGGTACTTTTGTGTACATCTTACCATCCCTAGACATATGGCCAGTCTAAAAGTATGATTCAGGTGGTTTAGGATATTTTACGAGCTTTCATTCTAGATTTTGGAGGTTCTTGGGAGAATCACATACCTCTTGTAGATTTTTCTTATAGTAATAGTTTTCATGAAACTATTTAGATGGATCCTTATGAACCTTTGTACGGTAGGCCATGCCGATCACCCTTATGTTGGATGGAGGAAGGAGCGGCAGCTTTTCTAGGACCTCGTCTTGTTTAGGAGACCACCGAGAAGATAGAGTTGATTCGGAATAGGATGGCTACTGTACAGTCTCGATTGAAGTCTTACGCTGATCCGCGGAGACAAACTCTGGAGTTCGAGGTCGGGGATCAGGTTTTCCAGCGTGTCACACTGAGGTTGGGACACAAGAGGATTAGGAGATAGGGAAAGTTCTCACCGAGTTACGTTGGGCCATTTGAGGTGTTGGAGAGAGTTGGTCGGGTTTCCTATCGGTTTCAGTTACCTCAGAGGTATCTATCTATGCACGATGTCCTCCACGTTTCTCATCTTTGAGATTACTTTTCACACCAGTCTCATGTCTTTCAACCCGAGGAGGGTGATCTCGAAGTTGATGTGTTGTTTGAAGAGAATCCTATCCAGATTTTGGATCTCAGTACAAAGGTTCTTTTTGGCTGGACTGTTCCTCTGGTATGAGTGATATGGAAGTACGGGTGTGTACAGGACGATACTTGGGAGAAGGAGGCCGATTTACGAGTACAGTGGCCAGAACTGTTCGAGAGTTCTTCTTCTACGCCGCACTAGGGAAATTAGGGGATGGATTTCTTTATGGGGGAAGTTTTCAAGAAACCATACCTTCTTTTCCGGTATGTTTTTCCTTTCTGGTCATTTCTAGAGAAATTAGGAATTTCTAGAAATTTTCCAAGTACACATCGTGTTCTTTATGAGTACACACCTTGTACTCCCTTGTCGCAGAAGGTCGTGTGTTCTACATGTAGTAGCCGCATACACGGTCATGTGGGAGTGACTTGGAGGCCGCCTAATGTGGATTACAGAAATATAAAGTACACACCATGTACTCCAGAAGTACACACCGTGTATTTTGTTTTTTTTCATTAAACACACCAGGGTCAGTCTAGCGAATAGAACTCTAACTTCTAGGTCTCGATCAACTAAGAGAGTTTGTATGGCCGCGAATCTTCGAATAACCCCCAAGACTCCATCCATCATACGATTCAAACATCATTGATTGTGTTGGAATCACATTAGTGAGTTCTCTCTTCTGCTTGAGCCATGCTTTCCAATTCCAATTCTCTTCCAAGTTATCGTGGGTTAAACGTTTTGGGAGTTTTCATAGATCTAAGACATTCCAAGGAGATTCAAGCTTCAAGCTTCAAGGATCAAGTATATTGATCTCCTAACCCTGAGGTATGTGGTTTGTGACTTTTTGTTCATATTCTTTGAGTATTATGTGCAAATTTCCACCAATACCCTTGAATGGGGTATTACGTGTTTAGTGATTTACCCCTATGATTTTACTTTCATGATTGTATGCTTTTGTAGAGGTAATTTGGATATGAATTGGGATGATTGCTATGATCTGAATGTTTTTCCCTTTCATGTTCTGTTTAAGACCGTTTGGTCCTATTTAGCCTTTGGTTTCTATGCTTGTTTTCCTTGCCTGTTGTTGTAGGATGGAGAGTTTGTATTCTGACATGCTTGATATGTTATAGACTATTTAGCCAATTCTATTGGTTTACATTGGCCTTATTACACTTCTATGATCATTTACCTACACATGGATGTGGGAACCTGGTGTAGTGGACTATAATGGGAATTGACAGGGTGATCGTCCTCAGAGAGTCTTTGATTACTTTAGGCTATAAGGGTGATGGACTGAGTGAGCATCCTTGGAGAGCCTAGAACCACTTGGGGATATGATAGGGATTGACCATGTGAGCATCCTCAAAGATCCTAGAACCACTTGGGGATATACGGGGAATTTACGGAGTGATCTTCCTCAGAGAGTCCTTGATTGCTTTAGACTATAAGGGGATTGACTGTGGGAGCTTCCTCAGTGGGTCTTTGTTTGAATTGAACAACCTAGGCTATAAGAGGAATTGGCCATGTGAGCTTCCTAATAGAGTCCTATACCTTTGGGATATAAGGGGAATTAACATGTGAGCTTCTTCATAGAGTCATTGACTACCATAGACTATGTGGGGAATGGATTTTGTGAGATTCCTCAAAGAGTCTTTCTTTAACTTTGACTATAAGGGGATAGACTATGAGTGCTTCCTGAGAGAGTCTTGTTAAATTCATATACAGAACGAAAGGGGTTAGACTGAGTGTGCTGCCCAGAGGGTTGTCTGTGCTTCTTAGGTTGGACTATAGGGGATGGATGCGAGCACTTCCCAGATGGTTACCTATTTTTGGTTAGCTGATTGATTCACTATTGCTTGATTGAACTGTGGATTGTTTACTGGTGAGTAATTTCCTATTTATTGTTTTCTGTTTAATGTACTTTTACCTACCATATACTCACTGTCTTTTATGAACATATCTTCGAGTGGTTGCCTACTGGGATTTAGTCTCACGCCCTCTTTCTGTCATGCTTTTGGGACCTAACATATTATATTGTTGCAGGTATAGATAAGGGAAAGCACCATTCTACATCAAGTACTTGACTTGTTGTGGAGCTGGAGAGCATGGGACTATGTTATGGCTTGCGATGATAAAGAGATATTTATCTTTCTTTTTGTACTTTAATTTAGCACTGTTTGTATTTCCTACATTGTGACTTGTTTTGATACTTTCCTAGACATATGTATCATGCATCATTTCACATATATATATATATATATCTGTGTGGTCTAGTTGTTTATTATTATAGTCTTCCGCTATTTACTATTGTTGGATATTTACTACTTCTGCTATTGTATGTGTTGATTACTTCGGTTGTGTACTCTGTCAATGAGGGCATAGTTTCCCCACTATCGTACCCAAGGCCCTCACTGCTCGTCGACAGCCTCTGGCTATCAGGGAAATGCGCTTCAGGCCATGTGACCAACCAGGTACAGGGTGCCTCTATTTGGATTCCGCAACCAGGATGTTACATATTTGAATAAAACATCATTACACCTCATTATTTACTTATGTTCATGTGATATTTGATCATAAATTTCATACAAAAATAATTGGAATGTTTATAATATTTTCTTTATATTTCTATATTTAGTGCGGATATAATGACATATGTGTAATTAATGATGTATTTTATAGCCAATACCATTTCATAACGTGGTCTTATTTCACCAATGAATTGATAAATGATTCTTCCTATAATAATGATTTAACCAGATTCTTATCACGAATTTATTGTAAAACTATCTTCATATGTACCAATACATTCTTCATCCATTTGTTAGATCTCATGAAATTCCTAGTCAACCATTTTTATAAAATTAGTGGAATGTACTTACTAAAAAACCGATTTTTTTACATAACCCACTCTAAAGAGTAAATTTTTTCCAATTTCATGGTATTCTTAATAATGTTACACAGTTGATCCTTAAAACCTTATAAATATTAGACATCAAAAATAATTATTTTATGCTTCAAACACTAGGGAATATAAAATATTTTTTCTATGGAATCGGTCCATTACACAGGGACTCATCGATCGGTGGACTAACTAAAAGAGGATAATTGTTACCTCATGAAGGACATAGAAGATATTTTTTATCATATTTTCTCATTTTTTATTTTTAGAATCATTCATATTGTGAGAAGGTTTTGTTATTATCAAAATGTGTTTTTTCATTCCATCTCACATAAAATTAGATTTCATTAGGGTAAAATAATTACATTGTTCGTTTCATTCATCATTGAGAATGTTTATTTAAGTTCTATAAATCGAATACTATCATAATGAATAGTTTTAGGGACATTAATCATAGAATAAAACCAAAAAATCATGAAAAATCATTTATAGGATGTCTAAATCATGAGTCCTTAATTTCAAACTATGACACCTTAGACTTACCCAATATTATTCAAGGTCATTATTAAAATATTTTATGATTGTTTATAATGATTATTTGAACATCAAAAATATATCCCCAAGGATTATGGATCCTTTTTTTATTAAGACCCATTTTCATGAACCAGGTAATGATTGAGTCTAGATCAATGAAACATTTCCGAGATATTACACCTAGGTACCTCTATACTCGATCCATTTTCACTTGTAGTATCCAAAAAATGATGTAACTTATTGGAAACCACTCAATCTATATATTAAAAATATTATAAGAAATACTCCTATAAATTGACTATTACATATAATTATGCTTATAAATATCTCAATACATATCGTTAGTTATATCACTAGGGATCGCACGAATGTTTTCTCAACCAAGATTCCAAAGGTCAACAAAACCTTGATCTGATAATACATGTAGGGAACTAAAAATCACATAAATAAATATTAAATAAAAATATATTTATATTTATTACATAATATAATGATTCCTAAAAAATATTTTATGTATAATTCATATAGAATCATAGACACTAAAAAAACTATCTAGTAAGTTTTTTATTAAATCTCTCACTAGGTTATTATTAAATTGATACCTTGATAGAGATATCAATCATAAAAACATTGACAATAACCTAGGGAAATGAATGATAATAAAGCATGATATTAGATGCTTGGTAAGGGTATAATAGAGAGATATAAAAATATCATGAGAAAAAATGGAATGCAAAATTTGGATTAAAATTGAAAACAATACCATAAAATCATAATTCATAAACACGAGTCATTTTGTAAATATTGGAAGATCACAAGTCAAGAAGAATAATGAAATAAAAATTTATGATCCCATTAGAACATAAAATTTTTATAACACATATATTTTTTTCTACACCTATGGATATAAAATATTATATTAAGGATACCACCAAGACATTTGTATCATGTTATTTTTAGGATAAAAACTCATATACCTACATTGGGCTTGGGATAACCTACGATGTACCATATTGTAGGCTTTCAGAAACCTCCCATGTAACCTGTTTAGAGCTTTATATGACCTACCATGTACCCCATGATCTCATATAACATTAAAAATTACCCACTTTATTGGAGAGAGTTATAGTTTCCAACCATCTTGGTTATAACATAACCATCATCTTTGGTAATAACATAACCACCACCTATGGTTATATCATAACCATAGTAACATGATAAATATATTACATGTTTTTTACAATAGATCATAAAACATCCAACATGTTAGAACTCATGGGAAGAAGTGTGTTTCATATTCATATCTTTATTTCATTATATCATAACTCGTGGAAAATAAAGAAGGATGAAATGAATTTTATCATTGATAACCCCTATAAAATACAGAACTTCCAAAAAAACTCAAGTCTTATAAACATATCCCATTAATAGAAATAATATGAATTATATCCATAGATTATATCACAAGTAAATAATAATTAAAATCAAATTATATCATCATATATGGAAAATGATTTTTTAAAATACACATAGAACATTTCTTGAGGAAAATTATTTTTCATTAAAATAACTTTTTAAGACATAAAAAACACACTGTATTTTTTGTAAATTACATCATTTTCAAATAATGTTTAAAAAATATAATGAAGGCTTTAAAATAATGAGTTAGCCAAGATGTCTAAAAATACCATTCATGGAATACATGTGAAAACAATGAGTACAGTCACATTTTTGGGTAAAATTTAAAAGGTATTTTTAAAAAAATAAAATTAATCTTCCATAAAACATAGTTTATAAAAATTAAAGAATTTGATAATTTTTATTTAAACAAAATTTTATATTTTTTTTAAGAAAATAAATACATTTTTATAAAATGTTGTTTTCAGAGAAAAAGGGTTTCTTAATGAATAGGTATTCAAACATAAATTTTCATAAAAATATTCATCTGAAATATTGAGTAGATAAAGGGAATCAAATGATGGTAAAACATGTATTAACTTTAAATAACCATAGGAGAAGAAAATTAATTAATATCTTGAGTTAGGTTCCACAAAAGTTCATTATCAAAAGATAAAACATAAAATATATAAATAAATGATGAGATTATATAATGAATCACATAGTTTATTGGTAACACTAAATATGAATACTTCGGAATGATAAATCATAAAATGTTATATAAATACATATAATTTTTAGGATAATCAATAGAAAATACATTCATGATTAATAAATACACCATATGGATGAAATTCGAGGTGAATATGATATGTGTCTCAGAGAAGAAAAATGATAGGCATAAATCTCTATCCATAAGTCATGAATTCCTTCATATGCATTCGAACCTAATGTATAATTAATATAAGATTATTATAAATCAATTAAACAATCGTTAATATATATATAAATATATATCATGCAATATATAAATTTTTGGGCATATTTTGATTTTTTATTTTTTGTACCCAAACATTGATCATGGATAAATAATATCTAAAATTTTATCCATCATATAATAGTATAATATATTTATTGTATATGTATTTAAGGCAATACATAAATGTTTTAAATTGAAAAAGAAAAAAAATCGTTGAAACTGCAAGTCGTATATACACATAAATGATGTTTCCATTTTTTGATGGAATAAAAGAAATGTGGTAAAATAATATATTAATATTAAATAATATTTTTTCAGTCATATATATCAAATATTTTAATAAATAGAATCTTTATTACCTTCCATGTAATGTTTGAATGAATCACATCACTTCGCTAGGGGTTTTCTATCGTACACATGAACGACATTATAGTATTTCCATGAAATGAAAAGAAACATGCGATATATTATATAATTATTACATAATAATAATGATATCAAAATTATAATATGTATATATATATATATATATTAAATCCATCATTATATCTAACCGTGATTCATGATACAGGAAAATGAATAGCATCAGTTAGTGTGGAGTTAGTCTTCACAGTACACAAATAATGATGTCATAAAGTAGTTATCAGAGAAAGATATGGATTTATGTTATTACATTATCATAATAAAATATAAGTATATGTCATTCACATATTTTGTTGTATTTTCATCATTTAATAATAATTTATTTATATGGAGAAAGAAAAAACAAAAACACTCGATTAGAGACATTACCTTTTCTTCAGAAAAATAATGTTGGTTTTCACTAAAAGAATTAAATGGTTGTATTTTTGAACAAAAGGTATATTAAATGATATAAGGTAATTAAATATTTTAACTGGGAAGTGATCAGATGAACAAATTTTTCTTGGATGCTCTGTGGGGAGAGGATTGGGGGTGGAAATTTATAATTGAGGTGAGCATCATACTCACAATATTTGAAATTAAAAATGTATACACATGTTGTCACATGAAAGAAGAACACATAATGATACATTATAAAACCATATATATGATAAGGTTAAATTATTTGTAGAAAATTGGTTTTTTATAAGTTTATTGTTCATTTTACACCTTATCCTTTTTGTTTAACATGATGATATACCCTTCTTCACCTGAACCATGACAATTAATTTTTAATATTTTTATTATTCATTTTGTTCAAGAATTATGTTTATGATATTTCATAATCAAAAATATTACGATTAAAAATATTAAATTCAATTCCCCACATTCCCTTTATGAAACTGGATAATTTTAATTAAATATTTTTCACAGAGATGGGAAGAAAATTTGATTTAACAATAAGAAAATTATGAAAATTATAAAATTATTTTATAAAAAAAGTAATCATTAAATTTTTTAATGTAAACTAAATTGGATTGAAAGAAATATAATTGAATTAATATAAATTTTAAAATCATTTTTAAACTATTTTTATCTTTTAAAAATCATAACCATTAATAAAAATCTAAATAAATATAATTATTTTTCACTATTGATTGAATACTTTATCTTATTAGATAATTCACCGATATTCAACCAGAGAAACTTTTTTAATTATTATTTTCAAATTATATTTCAATTTTATGAATAAAATTTATATATTTTTAATGTTATAAATATTTAAATATTTAATCAAATGGAAACAAAACTGGTTTTTATAAAAATACATTTTGTAGTGTAAAATTCTATTTTTTCTTCTATCTTATATATAAAAAATTGGAGATAAATTTATAAAATTTCATTGAATATATATTACATAAATTTAATTAAAATAATTTTCTAAAAGTTATATGTTTAAATTCATAATGAAAAATGGTATTTTAGGTATAAAAATAGTTTTTTAGGAAAATATATTATCATTATTTTCTAATTGTTTTATTTTAATTTTTAATTAGTTGGTCACCGAATCTTAAATTTTATATCCATGTATAAACCAATAAATTTTCATAATTTAGTTATTTCCACTCACACCATCCATTAAAATGGATAATTAATAGCTCTAATATTAAATAATAATATTTTAATAGTATATCACATTTATTTTTAATGTGGTGTTACTTGTTACAAAAACTAAACTCAGTATTGCAAGTAATGAAAGCTAAACTCAGAGTTTCTTGTAAAATAAAATGTAGAATATAATAAATTTATATAAAAGAAATATTTCTCAATTCTCAGGGTGTTACACCAATATAACTATGAAATGTAGGACTAGTACGGGTAGTCTATTGGGATGAAATTTGGGATTATAAAAGGGATAGAAGTTTTTCGGAGAAGGGACGAGGAGGGGTGGTATTTATAAGGTGGTGTAGGGTTGTATTGAAAATTATAGTAATTAGTTTGTAATTTTTGGTCAATACAACCAATATTATTTATTTTTTTACTATATAGTAAAAATATTGCGTTTTATTTAAAAATAATATGTGCTTATATAATATATGACTTAAAATTTCATTTAATTATCATAAAATGTAAAATAATTTATGTTACAATAATTCACTATTCAAAAAATGTAATTTTTTATAAAATTACAAAAAAAACGGTACCAAAAAATTGCGCAATGTGTGGATACTAAAACTGAAATCCATCATTCTAACATAATTTTAAAATATGGGAATGTTAATATATTAATTAAATCCTATTTTATTCAAAAAGACCAATTTTACTATTATGATCCATTTTATAACCTTTCGAAAAAGTATTTATTATCTCATCAAATTATATTTCCATTATAATACAATATCATTAATATTTTCTAATATATTTATTTATATTATTATTTCTTTTAAGTCACCATATTTATAAAAATGTGAAATGAAAAAATTTATTTATTAAAAAACAATACAAAAACTGATTTTATCATTTAGAAAATATATATTTACATATACCATTATTTAAATATAATATATTATCATTTTATATAAAACCCAAATAATAATTTACACTTTAATAGGATAAGTTACAATTATAATGATTAGATAAATATTCTAAATGGTTTGATTACTATTCTAAAATTTTGATTACAATTCAAATAGTTAGATTACTAATCCAACTATTTGGTTTATATTAATCATATGGGTTCACCACATTCTATAAATACATCATATTTTATTAATACATTATTCACTTGTATTTTCTTTTTGGGAATATATAATTTTGTTTTCAAGATGAATATTTTATTAGGAATACTTTTATTTATTTCCGTAGAATTTTTCACCAGTATATTAATTCTATGGGATCATGAATATCCAAAATTTCATATTTTAGTTATTTTATTATTTATTTTTTATCCCCTTATATTATTTTGGAATAATGTATCCATTTTTTTGTTTAAATGTAATGTTAAAGTTATTTTCATAAAATTTAGTGGTTTCTATCATGTGGTGTGTGTTACATAACTTATATTACTTAATATGTCAAAATTATTACAATGAAAATACCTTTAATAAAAATCACATTTTTTACAACTATAACTATGGTATTATCGATTATATAAAGGATTTTAGAGTACCAAATTATTATTCTCAATGATATCATCTCATGAGGTAATTTCTCATTGAGAGGTGAGGTTGAAGTAGGCAGTTCAACCATAAGTGGTGTGTTGGTATCAACAGAATTATCTATATTATAGAAGAAGAATGTTTTTTGTGTGATGATTAATATAAGAGTTTTATCAATTATCTCTGATTCTAGTGGGAGTGTATTGGAATTGGTTACTCATAACATACTATGATTCGTGTTAGAACATTATAATATTCATGGTTTTGAATATTTTAAAATATCATATATCATGGTCTTCATCATTATCTATGGTATCAATGTGATATTGTCTTAGAGATATATGTTTTTTTTAAAAGACAATAAGAGTTAAATTCTAAGATGAGGAAATAAAAGTTAAAGTAATTTATTATTAAATAAATGTTCTTGTACCTAGATAACAACACTCCATAGAAACAAATCACATGCTATATAGGGTGGTGAATTATAGGACTTCAAGGAACAATATAATGATGTATGAAATGGGTAATTTTTATAGACGGACATTAGGAAAAAAATTACCCAAAAGTAGAAAATAATGATTTATATGTGTCATTATATTTTCATATATTTAAACTTGTTAAATGGTCCTTCAACATCTTAATAATTATTAATTCATATCATGAGTCTGGAACATTGTTGTATTGATTCATATTGTTATTCTATATTCTAATAGTGTGGTAGGATATGTTATGTGTCTCTTGAGAGGTATTCAATTAATTAATATTTCAAGGAATTATTTAACCATTATATTCAGTAATGGCAGTTGAAAACTCATTCTGTCTAATGGGAATGGGACATCCTTGAAAATTCCATATCCATAGTGTTTTTCGACAAGTTAATTTTCGATAGAAAATCAACGAGACCATTCACACGTATATTTATGAGGCAAGAATGAAATCTTATTTATTATTGATATAATGATAAATAGATTATTTTTTATAGATTATTTTTTTGGTTATTGTTTTACATCATATAACCTCTCTATCAGTGGGAGAATTAGTGTGTTTCTAGTTTTGAAAGATAACATTTATGAGGTACTACCTAAAACCATTAAGAAAGGATCCCAGAGAGTCACACACTATGTATATTTGAATCCTATTTTAAATTCTATATTATTTTAGCATTTTTAATAAATATTATTCCCATGGGTGGTTTAATTATATTTATGGTTTGGATAGTATCATGTATTTCTTAACCATTTATTTAAGATAATATTATGAGTATAATTTAAAATAAATAATCGTTTTTTATGTTATTATTAAATACCCACATATATATAATATTTATTTATTTAGTATCATTTGAGTAGAATCAAATATTTATTTATTTGGGTCCATGTATTTTTTATAAATATTTATTCGCTGGTTTACTGAATATAATATTTATTTATTTAATAGACTATTTTGAAATGAAATCTATTTATTAAAATTATAATACTTTTTTAATTTTATAATAAATATAGAGGAAGATATATGAACCATTTTTAATAACTCGTCAGTGAATAATATTTTAAATTATATTTGATTAATTTATTATTTATTTTTTCAAATAAATAATATTAATATATATGTAAGTTTAGTGCATGTCATGCAAATAATAATAATAATATTACTTCTCTATGGGGTTGTACAAGTTTTAATATAATCACAATGGCCTATTTAAAATTTGTATTCTATAACCCTATATATATTTAATCCCAATTATAACATTCTTTATCACTATTCATTCCATTTTATTTATTGTCCATAAAATAATTATATAAATTCCCCCCAATCCCATGAGATATCCATTACGAGAATAAATTAAATAATGAAGAGTGATCCTCCTCCACCATTATATCATGTATAAAAATTAGATCATTTAATTATAATCATAAATTATTCTATTATAATCAAAGAAAAATAATTCAATCCTTATAATCATCCATGTGGATCACCACTAGAGGGATTCTATCCCTGAATCCTATTTATGAATTTGAGGTACACTAAAAAGTGTAAAATTGATTCATTAATTATGAAATGATTAAAAAAAGAGGTAATACATAATATTTATATATTATCTGCAAATAATATATGATGTTCATGTGTAATGAGCCAGATTTTTTGAATGAAATTTGATTCCTATGAAAAAGTCCATTATATTATTTCATACTAAAAAACAAAATCTCTTTTATTATGAAGTGATTATAAAGGAAAAATTTGAATATTGGGGCTTCGATGTTATACGACCATTGGTAAAATATAACTGTTGGTCAATTCTAATGTTAAAAAAATACTTCCAGTAAAAATTTTATCACTTTAATTTGACATTATAAGTAGAAATGTAAATATATAACTAATGTAAAACAGAGAAATGACGGCCTAAACCATTATGTTTATTCCATATGAATCCAATTTTTTCATAGTTTTAGAGGGATGAGAAATTAGTGAGGTTCTTCAATGACAATGTCCATCTGGATCTTTAACAAGTTAAGCTTGAATGAAATCACATATGAGAGATGATTATGTTAGTGGAAATTACCACTCGAGTGATGTTATTCGAGCCACCCCAAGAAACTATCATCATCGCATTCCCTAATATTAGGTCATATTAGGGTGTTATATTCGATTTTTTTTCAATTACATAGTTATTTAAATATTGATTCTATTGTATAAATAAAATTTTTATTCCACCAGTTCCATTTTTTAAGAATATTTTTTCTTAATAAATTTGAGATGAAATTTAATAAATTGATTTTTCGTACGGAATTTTTTACATTCCATTATATATATAAATATATATAATAAACTAATATATTATTTATAAAAAATTTTAATGAAATATTAGTATAAAAACACTTTTATATAAATTTATAAGATACAATATTTTTTTCAAGTGTCATTTATATTATTATCCATTTTAAATCCTCCATTATGTTTTATAAAAAAGTATTTTATATAAAAATTTTATAATTATAATATTTATAGAATTATTATGATAAAAGAAGTCTCATTTTTTAAATAATATAATCAATACTAGGTTAGGGTGAATTTATGAGAATTTTTTAAAAAGCATTACTTTTTTAATGAATAGTAAAATATAGTTTGAGGTTTTTTGTATATTTAATGAATTAATAATTATTTCATAATTATATAATAACTTATTAACCAAAATCCAAATTATAAATATGTTATTTTATTAAAATAAACTATTTTAAATGATTTAATTCATTTCCCAAATCTATAATTTACTTTTAAAATTCTAAAATGGAAACTTTAACATTAAAAATTTTATTTTGAAGAAACAATACTTTTCCACTCCAAAATAAGTAATATGAATTGATGGTATACATTTTTGGTTTAAAATAAAATAAAATTTTCCTATGTGTCCAATACCATGGGAAAATTTTATGAGAATGATAGTGGTTTTTTTATTTCCCACAACCTAGGTTTCCAAGGCCTCTCTTTGGAAATTAATAATTAAATCCCCTAATTTTGATGTAAATATCCATAATTTATACATTTAAATTCCCCAAAAATCTATCCTTTATGATTATTTTGGAGTTTTACCTCTTAAAGAAACCTCCCATGGTTTTCTCAATCCAAAACAGTCCCAATCCTCATGTTTTAAGAGAAACTCTATGATGTAAGAGAAATTCCCTTTTTTCTCATTGTTTTAAGAACCTATTGTGTGTATATGTATTTTTAATGATATGGACACTATCTATTATATTTTCTATTAATTCCATTTTTTAAAATTTATTTTTTTAATGTGAAACCCATGTTCCCTCGATTTTTTCACTTATATAGATTAAATTTTATACCCATTTTTTCAATTTTACATCTAAAAATTTCTCACTTCTCCTAGTGAAATTCATTTTTTGAATAAAAAAACCAAATTCATTTCTTAGGGTTTTCATAAAGATGTAAAAAATGGCTTATTTAATTATGTTATTAATATACATAAAATCCATATTCCCTATCCAGGGGTTAAAAATGACATAATGATCATGTTTTTAAATCAATTTTGAAATGCCATGATTCTATTATGAAACAAATTTTATTTTACTCTCCATGATATATTTATTAAAGAATTTATTATGATATTTTAGGATCA
This sequence comes from Viscum album, assembly GCA_963277665.1. Classification (NCBI taxonomy): domain Eukaryota; kingdom Viridiplantae; phylum Streptophyta; class Magnoliopsida; order Santalales; family Viscaceae; genus Viscum; species Viscum album. The sequence goes on along the minus strand of OY728126.1, from coordinate 1,558,877,819 downwards.
CATGAAAATAAATACATATGATGGTTTTCACATGATATCTCTCTAATGCACTGGTTAAAGAATTTAATATATATAAATGGAATTTTTTACTATACATTTATGAATAACTTTTATAAACATTTTTTGACACCTCAATACAAAAACATAGTGATATGCTTATAAATATATAATTTAAATAATTTGTCCACATTTCCATGTTATGATTTAATTTTTTTATTATAATTTTTTCCTTTTTCCTTTTCCTATGCCTTTAATATATTATTCAAGTTCTTATTGATATTTCTCATTGTCACATGTAATTTTTTTATCTTGCATTCCCTTAATAGGCCTTTTTCTCACTATTTCCTTTTATTTATTTCTCTGTGTTATAAGATGTAGTAAATATACTTATGATAAAGCATTGAAAATCCCATTAATATGTATTAGAATAAGTTTTTACTTTTTCAGGAATTATGTTACTTTTTATAAGAAAGTAAACGTTAATAAATCCTCTATTTGGAATATGTAAATAAAATTATTATGTAATAAAAGTTGGGATTCTATAGTTGTTTTAAAATAATGTTTTTGTTATTAATGGTTTTTAGTGTCGTAAACATTACAAATAACATTTTGGACAAGGTAAAATTTAGGAAAACATCCTTGTATTTGTGTAATGTATTATGTATGTGGTTTCTAGGGAAGGAAATCTATCTCTTTATATGAACAAGTCGATTTGGCTTGAAAATAGGTGTACCTATGAGTAAAAACCAGAATCACTACTTTGAGATAGACTTGAGAGATAACGGGTTCCCAACAATAGTACTTGTTGAACTTCTGGTTTAACACCCACAATGGATATTTTTTGTTAATAATAATATTTTAATGAACCATTGTCATATATTTATTCAAAAATAAATTATTGTTAATAAAAACATATTTAAGCATAATGTTTCAAGATATAAAATTCTTTTAGAATTATAACACTATGAAAACAAACATTTTTCTCACTATTTTTTTATTATTTTATAAATTGGTGGTATATATTATGATCAATTTAAATGGTGTGCGAAATAGAGAATTAACTGATGACCCTCTAATGGAGATGGAATGGAAAACTTCCTGAGAATGGTGAATCAATTGGCTTATGTTTTGAAAAATAAATTTAATTTAGAAGATAGAAAAAATTAACCTCAAATGGAAATACCTTTCATTGTGTCATTTATGAATAAATGACTATGTTATTTCTTTGGATCTACCAACACATTGATTGGTGAACAATGGATAAGCTCTCTAGAAAAGATCTTTTTTATTCTCCATTATTTAGAACAAGAGAAAGTCACCTTGGTTGTGCAATGTTTACAGTGATAAGCATATAATTGGCGTACATTTACTAAAAACAGTAATCCAATAAGGGATATTGAAGCTCTAATGTGGGAAATATTCAGGGGTACATTTTTTACAGAATATTTCCACCATTCAATGTGAACAAAAATAAAGAAATAAATTCCTAGAGGAGAAGAAAAAAGAAAATAAATCTATGAGAAGCAATGAGAGAAACGTTTCATGACTTTCTCATTACAGATCTATCATTTTCATGGATTCTAATAGAATGTTTGGTATATTCTTTAGTGGACTAATACCACATATAAATATGAATATAGATAATCGAGATTATGCAATGTATGAGGAGATAGTTTGAATTGATATGGAGGTTCTACTAGAGTTCAGAGATAATCAATGGACCCATATATATAATTAAAATAAGGGATTAATAAATATAAACTTATGGGGGATCTTTTATCATGGAATATAATTAATGAACATTAAACATACCATGTACAAAAAAATTAGGTTGAAACACTAAGGGGACAACATTCTTAGGAGAGTGAAATGATTGAAATGTGGAAGAGATGACCATATTTCCCAAAACATTCATAGTGAGGAAAAGAATAAACTTTTAAATGATAAAAAATTGGAAGATGATGTAGGCCCAACCTGAAATCCAATCCTATAAGTGTGTAAAACTTTGTCACTTTTCCAATTAGTATCCAAATATGATGATAGTTGAGGGGAATCACCACCAACCTCATCATAGTCCAACGGATAAATTTTATAATTCTTCTATCATGATGGATGAAGTTGAAGATCCAAATGATGTGGTGGATGATACACTTTTTGTTCTCTCAAATCTATCTGATAATTTTTTCTCTTCAAGTTCTACACATTCCATTATTTCCTCCACGATTTCATTGAATATAGATCTTGTCCATGAAATTCATGAAGTAAATCTATTATTCAATACTCTTGGTGTAACATCCCAAGTAAGTAATTAATAATACATATTTTTATCTATGTCTATTAATGATTAAGATAGTGTTATAGAGGCTTAAAATGAAAATAAATACAATCTTATGCATGGAATACACTAATATTCTTAAAAGATTGTTTTAGTGCCTTTTTATGGCAAACCATTTTTGAATCTATATTTTGAAAATTTATTAAACTATTTTTGTCAAAATAAAATTATTCTTTATGATTGGGACATCAAAATTTACTTTTTGTGAATTTTTGGTATTTTTCTGACAAGGTTCATTTTTTAATGAATAGTGAAAAATACTGCATTTTACATCAAAACTTCTTTTTAATCTAATTTATTTATATTATTAGATTATCTTTTGAATTGGTCTTAATGTGTAATAGGAATATATTTTTACCATTTAATCCAATGGTGGTCATTGGAGTCAATTTCACTTTGAAATTGGACTTAAACTGGTGTCAATCTTTTGATACTTATTGTTTCATAAAAACACGCTATTTGCTCTGACAGCGGGAATTAATTATTAAATTAATTAATGTGACCTATATGTTTTGAATTTTGTAAAATAGACTTCATTTTTGAATTTGTAATATCAAATATAGCTTAGGGTGAATTTTTGGTAATTTTCTGAAAAACTTCAATTTTGGAAGAATAGTGAAACCACTAAGTGATAATCAAGCAAACTGATTTTTCAGTTAAATGAAAGTTTACCACTAATGTGTATTGAATTTTGAAAATCCGACATACATGGTTGTCATTAGTATGTAAAATTTGGTTCAATGAGATTATAATAATTTTTTGGTGAATAGTAACTTATTAAGTTCTTAATCGCGATTAGTGGTAATTAGGGTAGTTTAAGGTCTAAATAAGGCTTTAATAATATGAAATGACCTAGACACATGTCCCAACCTCATTGGTTGTGTCATGTCCGACCATGACATACCATGGGTCAACTTGGGGACCCCATGGATCCACTTTTGTTGGGAAATGACATAAATTACTTTTTATTTAATGTTAAAGTGAAAATGACACAAACATAATATGTTTTACGAAAACAATTGTTACATGGGGTTATACAAGTCAAAATTTTGATTATAAATATTCATTGGAAATCCAAAAAGATTTCCTATATCATAGTATTTTTTTATAATTTTTAGACATTAAATAAATTAAATTATTTATGACATAAAAATGATGCAGCGATGACATCATTATTTGACGATTTAAATAAAATGGAATGATAATGAAAAATCTAAAACCTACACATGGCCAAAACCAATTGGAAGAGTGGATTTAGAACCCTTATCACCTTATCCACGAATTATATCAATGTGGGACCTTTTAAAACCGAAACACATTTTCAAATAAAGTAATGTTTCTTTACCTTCCAAAAGTGCCCCTCCTCTCCTCTTATAAAAGGCCCCCACCTCTACCTCATTTCACACATTCTTCAAGCCTTTGGCTCGGCCAACCCCTGCCCATTTGCTCTCTCCACATCCCTCTCCTCATCCTAGAGGATTCCCTTTGGGCAGAATCCTTTCAAATGAAGCCTTTTGGCTCAACTCAAAAGGAGTTACACTTTTTAAGGTAATTCATTCTCTCATGTTCGTTTGTTTTATTTTGCTTCTCCAACCCCCTAAACTCTTTTTATTTACTTCTTTTGTAACAACACCAGTATCTTCAATATACTAGGATGTTGTTATATGATTTATTTGAGCTACACTCTCACACAACTACATCAAATGGTTAAAGAACATACGGTTTCCGTGGATGGTGAAATTATGCCTCCCGGAATGATGATTGTTCAACACTCATTTAACACCTTCAAAGGTGGCCATTATGATGTCACTATTTTTATATATGATATATAATATGTTTATGTTTTCCTTAAGCTTCTGTTTTTTCATTTTGGGCATACCTTTATGGTTTCCATTATGGGTAAACACGATATCTTCATTTTAGGAAGTGCGGACTACCGCCCCCTAAAAGTGATTTGATTCGTTAATACCATATGTGGGATGTGTAAAGGATAAAGTTAATGATATTATATATGTTATTACACTGGAATTATAATATACTCTTATATCATTATGATTCCATTCCAGAAAATATGAAATAGAAATGGAAGTAGCGTTCATGCGTACGTACGGCTTACCGTCTCCATGAACGGTGCATTTCATTTCTTACCTCTAAATGATTATGTAATATTACAAATGCATGTAAGTACTGGATATATATGACATATATGATATATACATCATGAATACCATTCTGGATATAATGAACCTTTGACCAAATTAACAACATGTAAGTGTAAGAAGTCTATTTTTGACTTAAGAACCAAATACCGACAAAATGAACATTATTAACTTAACTGATTACATGATGTTCATAACATGGTATAAAAGGAATAATGAACTTGAAAAAGACTCATAATAAAGTAGAGATTAACTCAAGTTTATTATTCAGGAGATTAAAGAACGGTCGGGTCAAGTCGGATACGAGGTATGGGACTTCGTCTCAATCTCCTTTCATTGAGGCGTATTTTATTTTATACACAACTTTCTTTTATACGATGTATAAACCACTTTGACTTTTTTTTTATTCAAAAGGAATATTTTCTTATACGAAGCGTTTACTAAACGACAAAAGGGAATGTTTTTGTCGTACGTATGCGGCGACAACGACTTCTCTGCCGTCGTAACCGTTATTTGAGTTTCGGCTTCCTCTACAAGCCATGCCTTCTTTTTTTAAAAGAAAAATAAATACCATGTTTTATTTTGGTATTGAAAATGGTTTTCATAATGTTTTTATATCAATGTGTTGTATTGATATCTCGTGATTGAAATGTGGAAATTTTATGTTTCCTTTATGCATGTTTTATGTGATATGATTATGTTATGGTTCTTGGGCATTATTAGGAAGACGGGTGGTTCCGTGATAAACTAAGGGCGGGTGAGCCCGTTATAGCTCTCCAATGCATTGGGTAACGCGAAGGAGTGAAACGTTAAGGTTTCTCCGAAGAGATTTTAGGGAATATACTGTGATGGGTATTCCAAACGTAACCAAGAGGGTTACTCCCTACGTAAGAATGTTATGAATGCCTCAAGTTACCTTTACGAATTATGATTTCTATGATTTATTCATGATTTTATGAGGTATGTTAAAGTGCCTATGTTTTATGGGTAAAGTATGATTCCATTCTTATGTATATATGAACTCATGTTTCCTTTCCATGTTTTTTATAACCCATACTGAGTTTTTATGCTCATCCCAAGTTTTTGAAATGTTTTTCACAGGTCAAGGGAAAGGTACATGATAAGATGATAGAGTCAAAGATGTGTCAAGAAATAATCCATGTTTTATTTTAAATGTGTTTCCATTGATGGGAATGAAGAATACTATCTTTATGTAACCACTTTGATTATATGTGGAATGTAATGCAAGTTTTATGATCTAATTCTCTAAAACTCTAAACCCGAAAAGATCCTCAATGTGTAATCTTGTAATAACTCAAGATTAAGCAAGGTTTGAGGCTGGGGCCTTATAGTTGGTATCAAAGGTCGGTTTAGATAACTTTAGGAGTTAGAATTCTATTAAATGATTATCCAAAAATATTTTTTTTTTTGAAATGATATAGCATTTAAAGATTACCATGTTGCTTCATCTAAGACATGTTTGTTCAGAATGGTTTTCCGCAGAGGAAACGGGGAAGCAGTGCTAGGAAGGCATACAGAAGGAAATAACCTTCCGAATCATCATCCAGAAATGGTCCGAATTGGAACTGAATAGTTTGTTGCAGTAATGGCGCAGTTGACTCAAGCGATAAATGGCGGTGGTATCCATGCACGAGATCAGCCAGATCAACCGCAGAGGAACATGTCAGTGGTGGAACATTTCATGAGGCAGCATCCCCCATCATTCAGAGGATCATCTGACCCTGTGCTAGCTGAAGGGTGGATTAAAGCACTGGAGAAGATTTTTGATGTCATGGGGTGTTCAGACAATCAAAAGTTTAGTCTTTCTATTTGCCGTTTGGAGGGTGAAGCAGATCAGTGGTGGTCTATGGATAAAAATATCAGGGACGCCGATGAGATTGATGCTCTTGACTGGGATGAATTCAAAGGTATGTTTCTTGAGAAGTATTTTCCTAAGGCTGTTTGACTTAGGATGGAAAAGAAATTCTTGGAATTGAGGCAAGAGGAAGACTCAGTGGCTGCCTATGAAGAAAGGTTCACTCGATTGGCAAGGTATGCTCCAAATTTTATCCGGGACCTTGATAGTAAAATCAGTCGTTTTTACTCAGGATTAAAGCCAAAGTATCGAAGGGCATTAGCTTCTCGTGAGTTTAAAGGTTATGAAAATCTTGTTCGATGTGATGAGAAGGTGGAAATGGAGTTCGCCGATGACCAAGTTTTCTATAACAACCAGCAGAAGAAGAGACCGAGGTGGCAGGAGAAAGGTAAGAATTCTTCAAAAAAGTCTGATGGTAAGAGAACTAAGTTTCCAGTTTGTGATAAATGTGGCAAAAGGCATGCTGGGGAATGTCTTCTGAATTCTGGAAAGTGCTACCGATGTGGTAAGATGGGACATAAGGCTCGTGATTGCACTGAAAAGGATCAAGCTGAAGGTAAGAACAAATTTGATTTAGAGTTAGTGAAGTGTTATAAGTGCAATGAGATGGGTCACTATGGAAACGAGTGTCCGACAAGGAGCTTGAGTGATGGGAAGCAGTTAGACTACAAGCAGAAAGGGGTGGTGAAATCCTTTGCAACTACTTCAGTAGATGTTGGGCCATCAAATGAAGTTGTATCAGGTACTTTGTTTGTTTTTTCAGATTATGCCAGTGTGTTGTTTGATTCGGGGTCTACACATTCTTTCATCTCTGAAACCTTTTCTAGTAAAATGGGAATACCATCTCAAGAAATGACTCCTGAACTTTTGGTAAAAACACCTGGGGGAAGTGTCAAGGCAAAAATAATTTATAAGAATCTTCCTATCCTTATCTGTGGAAAGAACCTACTTGCAATCCTTATTGTTCTACCTCTAGTAGAGTTTGATGTTATCCTGGGTATGGATTGGCTCTCTATTTACCATGCTAAGATTGACTGTAGAGCTAAAGAAGTTTCTTTTCCGAAAGACTTTCAGTTTGTTTACAAGAATGAACCCTTACTTTTGATAACATATCAAGAGGCCGAGAAACTTGTAAAAGATGTAAATGTATGTTACCTTGCACACATCGTTGAAAATAAAGGAACTGTTCAGATTAATGATGTGCCAGTGGTAAATGAGTATCCTGATGTTTTTCCTGATGAGTTTCTTGGAATAATACCAGATCAGGAAGTTGAGTTTACTGTTGACTTATTTCCTGATGCTAAGCCAATTTCAAAACCCCCTTATCGAATGGCACAAATTGAACTTTTAGAGTTGAAGGAGCAATTGCAAGATTTATTAGAGAAAGGTTTCATTAGACCTAGCACATCACCATGGGGTGCTCCTGTTTTATTTGTTAAAAATAAAGATGGTTCTATGAGACTTTGCATTGATTATAGAGCCTTGAATAATATCACTGTTAAGAACAAATATCTTTTGCCTCATATCGATGATTTGTTTGATCAGCTCCAGGGAGCTCAGTTTTTTTCAAAGATTGACTTGAGATCGGGGTACTATCAGCTGAAGGTCAAGGAGGCAGATATTCCGAAGACCGCGTTCCGTACGAGATATGGCCATTATGAATTTGTAGTAATGCCTTTTGGGCTAACCAATGCACCTGCTGTATTCATGGACTTAATGAATAGAATTTTCCATGAGTTCATGGATAAGTTTGTGGTGGTTTTCATTGATGATATTTTGGTATTTTCTAAAAGTAAAGAGGAGCATGAAAAACATTTAAGGGTTATCTTGCAAACCTTAAAAGAAAAGAAACTGTATGGGAAATTCAGCAAGTGTGAGTTTTGGTTCCAAAAAATTTCTTTCCTTGGTCACATTGTTTCTAAAGATGGAATAACTGTTGATCCTGTAAAAACAAAAGTTGTGGAAGAATGGCCAAGACCCACAAATGTAACCGATATTCGTAGCATCCTTGGTTTGGCGGGCTATTACCGAATGTTTGTAAGAAATTTTTCACGGTTATCTAGTCCAATGACTAAGCTAACTCGTAAGGGTGTTAAGTTTATCTGGACAAAAGAATGTGATGATTGTTTTCAGGAATTGAAAAGAAGATTGGTGAATGCTCCAGTTTTGGCACTACCTTCCAGGAATGGTGAGTTTGTTATATACAGTGATGCTTCATTGAAAGGACTTGGTTGCGTCCTAATGCAGAATGATCAGGTAATTGCTTATGCTTCACGACAGTTGAAAACTCATGAGGTAAATTACCCTACACATGATTTGGAACTAGCTGCTGTTTTTTTTGCTTTAAAAATTTGGAGGCATCATTTGTATGGAGTAAAGTGTGAAATATATACCGATCACAAAAGTTTAAAGTATATATTCACTCAGAAAGAGTTAAACATGAGACAAAGGAGATGGCTGGAATTAATCAAAGATTATGATTGTACAATTCATTACCATCCGGGAAAAGCAAATAAAGTGGCTGATGCTTTGAGTCGAAAAAGTAATGCTTCATTAACAATGTTGCGTTTGGAACGTGATCCTTTGGTTAAAGATTTGATGAACTTTGGCATATAATTTGTTGGTGCATGAAGTACTTCTGTTTTGTTTCAGGTATCAGTGAGATCATCTCTATCAGATAGAATCAAGCAAGCACAGAAGCAAGACAGTGAGTTGCAGAAAAGGGTAGAGCTGGTTCAGAAAGGTAAGTTGCCTGAATTCAACATTGATAATGATTGAGTTTTGAGATTTGGGAACAGATTGTGTGTGCCTTTTGATTCACAGTTGAAGAGAGAGTTGTTATGTGAAGCTCATAGTTCTCCGTTTTCAGTTCATCCGGGCAGTACTAAGATGTATAGAGATCTGCGGGAGTATTACTGGTGGGAAGGAATGAAAAGAGACATTGCTGATTTTACTGTGAAGTGTTTGACTTGTCAGCAGGTTAAAGCAGAGCGGCAGTTACCGAAAGGGATTCTTCAGCCTTTACCAGTGCCAGAGTGGAAATGGGAGAATATATCCATGGACTTTGTTGTTGGATTACCGAAGACATCTCAAGGTAATAATGCAATCTGGGTTATTGTTGATCGCTTGACCAAATCTGCTCATTTCCTTGCTATACGAGATACTTTCTCTCTTGATCAACTTTCTCGTTTGTATCTTAAAGAGATAGTCAGGTTACATGGAGTTCCTCTCTCCATTGTATCGGATCGTGATCCAAGGTTTACTTCTAACTTTTGGAAAGGCCTTCAGAAGTCGTTGGGTACTGAATTAAATATTAGTACAGCTTTTCATCCTCAATCAGATGGGCAGTCAGAACGAACAATTCAGACATTGGAGGATATGCTACGAGCTTGTTCTATGGATTATCAGGGAAGTTGGGACCAACATCTTTCTTTGGTTGAATTTTCATATAATAACAGTTTCCATTCTAGTATACAGATGGCACCATTTCAGGCATTATATGGGAAGCGGTGTCGAACTCCAGCTTTCTGGGATGAAGTGGGTGAAAGAAAGTTGATGGGACCATAATTGGTAGAAGAGATGGCAGAAAAAGTTCAGCTGATTCAGAAAAACATGAGAACATCTCAGAGCAGGCAGAAGAGTTATGCAGATAACCGGAGGAAGGATCTATCTTTCGAGGTAGGTGATCATGTTTTTCTCAAGGTTTCTCCTTGGAAAAGCGTGATGAGATTTGGTAAGAAAGGAAAGTTGAGTCCAAAGTTTGTTGGACCATACGAAATTCTGGAGAGAGTTGGATCAGTTGCATACCGAGTGGCTTTACCTCCGTGTTTATCTCAGGTACACAATGTTTTTCACGTTTCTATGTTGAGAAAGTATATGCCAGATCCATCTCATGTTTTGAGTCCAGAGGTAGTTCAGTTGGAAGAGAACCTATCTTATGAGGAACAACCGGTCCAGATTCTTGACCACAGGGAGCAAGTGTTACGGAATAAGGTGATTCATCAGGTAAAGGTTTTGTGGAAAAACCACATGATTGAAGAGGCAACATGGGAATCTGAAAATGCAATGAGGGATAAGTACCCCCATTTGTTCGATAAGTAAATAAATTGCGGGGACGCAATTTTCTAAAGGGGGGAACGATGTAACATCCCAAGTAAGTAATGAATAATACATATTTTTATCTATGTCTATTAATGATTAAGATAGTGTTATAGAGGCTTAAAATGAAAATAAATACAATCTTATGCATGGAATACACTAATATTCTTAAAAGATTGTTTTAGTGCCTTTTGATGGAAAACCATTTTTGAATCTATATTTTGACAATTTTATAAACTATGTTTGTCAAAATAAAATTATTCTTTATGATTGGGACATCAAAATTTACTTTGTGTGAATTTTTGGTATTTTTCTGACAAGGTTCATTTTTTTAATGAATAGTGAAAAATACTGCATTTTACATCAAAACTGCTTTTTAATCTAATTTATTTATATGATTAGATTATCATTTGAATTGGTCTTAATGTGTAATATGAATATATTTTTACCATTTAATCCAATGGTGGTCATTGGAGTCAATTTCACTTTGAAATTGGACTTAAACTGGTGTCAATCTTTTGATACTTATTGTTTCATAAAAACACGCTATTTGCTCTGACAGCGGGAATTAATTATTAAATTAATTAATGTGACCTATATGTTTTGAATTTTGTAAAATAGACTTCATTTTTGAATTCGTAATATCAAATATAGATTAGGGTGAATTTTTGGTAATTTTCTGAAAAACTTCAATTTTTGATGAATAGTGAAACCACTAAGTGATAATCAAGCAAACTGATTTTTCAGTTAAATGAAAGTTTACCACTAATGTGTATTGAATTTTGAAAATCCGACATCCATGGTTGTCATTAGTATGTAAAATTTGGTTCAATGAGATTATAATAATTTTTTGGTGAATAGTAACTTATTAAGTTTTTAATCGCGATTATTGGTAATTAGGGTAGTTTAAGGTCTAAATAAGGCTTTAATAATATGAAATGACCTAGACACATGTCCCAACCTCATTTTTTGTGTCATTTCCGACCATGACATGCCATGGGTCAACTTGGGGACCCCATGGATCCAGTTTTGTTGGGAAATGACATAAATTACTTTTTATTTAATGTTAAAGTGAAAATGACACAAACATAATATGTTTTACAAAAACAATTTTTAAGTGGGTTTATACACGTCCAAATTTTGATTATAAATAGTCATTGGAAAGCTAAAAAGCATTCCTATATCATAGTATTTTTTTTATAATTTTTAAACATTAAATAAATTAAATTATTTATGACATAATAATGATGCAGCGATGACATCATTATTTGACGATTTAAATAAAATGGAATGATAATGAAAAATCTAAAACCTACACATGGCCAAAACCAATTGGAAGAGTGGATTTCGAACCCTTATCACCTTATCCACTAATTATATCAATGTGGGACCTTTTAAAACCGAAACACATTTTCAAATAAAGTAATGTTTCTTTACCTTCCAAAAGTGCCCCTCCTCTCCTCTTATAAAAGGCCCCCACCTCTACCTCATTTCGCACACTTTTCAAGCCTTTGGCTCGGCCAACCCCTGCCCATTTGCTCTCTACACATCCCTCTCCTCATCCTAGAGGATTCCCTTTGGGAATAATCCTTTCAAAGGAAGCCTTTAGGCTCAACTCAAAAGGAGTTACACTTTTTAAGGTAATTCATTCTCTCATGTTCGTTTGTTTTATTTTGCTTCTCCAACCCCCTAAAATCTTTTTATTTACTTCGTTTGTAACAAAACCAGTATCTTAAATATACTAGGATGTTGTTATATGATTTATTTGAGCTACACTCTCACACAACTACATCAAATGGTTAAAGAACATACGGTTTCTGTGGATGGTGAAATTCTGCCTCCCGAAACGATGATTGTTCAACACTCATTTAACACCTTCAAAGGTGTCCATTATGATGTCACTATTTTTATATATGATATATAATATGTTTATGTTTTCCTTAAGCTTCTGTTTTTTCATTTTGGGCATACCTTTATGGTTTCCATTATGGGTAAACACGATATCTTCATTTTAGGAAGTGCGGACTACCGCCCCCTAAAAGTGATTTGATTCGTTAATACCATATGTGAGATGTGTAAAGGATAAAGTTAATGATATTATATATGTTATTATACTGGAATTATAATATACGCTTATATCATTATGATTCCATTCCAGAAAATATGAAATAGAAATGGAAGTAGCGTTCATGCGTACGTACGGCTTACCGTCTCCATGAACGGTGCATTTCATTTCTTACCTCTAAATGATTATGTAATATTACAAATGCATGTAAGTACTGGATATATATGACATATATGATATCTACATCATGAATACCATTCTGGATATAATGAACCTTTGACCAAATTAACAACATGTAAGTGTAAGAAGTCTATTTTTGACTTAAGAACCAAATACCGACAAAATGAACATTATTAACTTAACTAATTACATGATGTTCATAACATGGTATAAAAGGAATAATGAACTTGAAAAAGATTCATAATCAAGTAGAGATTAACTCAAGTTTATTATTCAGGAGATTAAAGAACGGTCGGGTCAAGTCGGATACGAGGTATGTGACTTCGTCTCAATCTCCTTTCATTGAGGCGTATTTTATTTTATACACAACTTTCTTTTATACGATGTATAAACCACTTTGACTTTTGTGTTTATTCAAAAGGAATATTTTTTTATACGAAGCGTTTACTAAACGAAAAAAGGGAATGTTTTTGTCGTACATATGCGGCGACAACGACTTCTCCGCCGTCGTAACCGTTATTTGAGTTTCGGCTTCCTCTACAAGTCATACCTTCTTTTTTTAAAAGAAAAATAGATACCATGTTTTATTTTGGTATTGAAAATGGTTTTAATAATGTTTTTATATCAATGTGTTGTATTGATATCTCATGATTGAAATGTGGAAATTTTATGTTTCCTTTATGCATGTTTTATGTGATATGATTATGTTATGGTTCTTGGGCATTATTATGAAGACGGGTGGTTCCGTGATAAACTAAGGGCGGGTGAGACCGTTATAGCTCTCCAATGCATTGGGTAACGCGAAGGAGTGAAACGTTAAGGTTTCTCCGAAGATATTTTAGGGAATATACTGTGATGGGTATTCCAAATGTAACCAAGAGGGTTACTCCCTACGTAAGAATGTTATGAATGCCTCAAGTTACCTTTACGTATTATGATTTCTATGATTTATTCATGATTTTATGAGGTATGTTAAAGTGCCTATGTTTTATGGGTAAAGTATGATTCCATTCTTATGTATATATGAACTCATGTTTCCTTTCCATGTTTTTTTATAACCCATACTGAGTTTTTATGCTCATCCCAAGTTTTTGAAATGTTTTTCACATGTCAAGGGAAAGGTACATGATAAGATGATAGAGTCAAAGATGTGTCAAGAAATAATCTATGTTTTATTTTAAATGTGTTTCCATTGATGGGAATGAAGAATACTATCTTTATGTAACCACTTTGTTTATATGTGGAATGTAATGCAAGTTTTATGATCTAATTATCTAAAACTCTAAACCCGAAAAGATCCTCAATGTGTAATCTTGTAATAACTCAAGATTAAGCAAGGTTTGAGGCTGGGGCCTTATACTTGGATAGACTATCCATAAATCAATAGTGTATAGAAAAACTAGTATTTACTTTGGAATTTATAACATCATCAAAAATATTTTAGTCATTTCCATAATGGAATTTGACATTATACTAAAGATGGACTGGATCTAAAATTATAATTCTAGGTTAAATTTTAGATTAAAGGAAAATATTTTAGTCTTAAATTGAAAACCAATAGTTTTTTTAAAAGGAGAGATATCACAATATGATCTTTGTTTATAATCACCTCCCATAGCCTTATTTATTGAAATGATCATTGAATATGAAGAAGGAAAGAAAATTATACGAATAGAAAATGACCCCATATTTTAAAAATACATTGATGTATTTCTTATGGAGTAACCTAGACCTCCCCTAGAATGACTATTAGTGTTCTCCATTAAACTCATTCCCGAATCCAAGATGATATTAGAGTCCCTGTATATAATATAAAATGTGGAGCATGATGAATTAAAGAAACAACTCCAAAATCATTTGGAAAAGGGGATTATCTAACCAAGTGGGTCTCCTTGGAGATCACCTATTCTATTTTTGAATAATATGGATGGATAAATGTGGATTTTTATTGATTGTAGTGAAAATAATTGGATCACAATGAATAAAAAGTACCCTCTTCGAAGGGTTGATGACTTATTTTACTAGCACAGTGGGGATCAATTCTTCTCCATGTTTGATCTTCGATTTTATTATCATTAATTGAGGGTTAAGAAATAAGATATTCTAAATACATCTTTCTAATCAAGATATGGTCAATATGAGTTTGTTTTTATCCACTTAATATTGAATAATACTTGCTTCTATATTTATATATTTGATGAATAATGTCTTTAACTACTACCATGAAAACTTTTTGGTAGTTTTTATTTATAATATTATGATATATTCCAAATTCGTGAAGAGGGTGAGGATCATCTAAGAGTTATATTTCAAAATATGAGGGAGTATAGTCTATTTTGAATGTCCAAAAAATGAGTTTTCGGTTAGAAAAAGATGTGTTTTTTCATCACATTGTAACAAATAAAGAAATCTCACTTTACCCTAATAAGAAAAAGGATGTAGATTAGGGGTCTAATCCTATAACAGAAATTTAGAATCGTAGTTTCTTTGTTTTAGTAGTATATTATTGAAGGTTTGTGGAAATATTTCAGGACTGTATAAACCACTAATCAAGTAAACATGAAAAGGGTCCATGTTCATCTAGATAAGGGTGTGTGGAGAATGTTTCCATGAGATAAATAATATATTGGTTACTACACCAATGTTAACACTATCCTCTATCTCATATGGATTCATTATTTTAATTAAATAATCTCTGACAAGTATTGGGTGAATCATCATAAAATGACATGGTGATTGTTAATGTATCTCAATATTTGAAACCTCATGAGAAGAGTTATCCTATGCATGGCCTGGAGATTTGCTTGGTTCTATTTTATCTGAATATATGGTTGCACTATATTTATTAGGATAAATATGATATATACACACACAAATAATGTTTGAAGTATATTTTCACACAAATGTAATTTAACATGAAATAGTGGGGATGGTTGTATCTTATTGAATTCTATGTATTCTCAATTCATTATCAATCTGGAAGCATAAAAATGGTTTCAAATTTATTAAGTTGGAAATATGTTATTGTTTTGGAAATGATGAGGATTCAATGAGATCCATTTATCAAGGACCTAGTATGGTTGGACATGAGAATCTAGCGGGAAAGGTCATCTCCAAATCTATCAAAAATTATTTCATAAACACAATTACTAATGAATATCATGAAATAGAAATGAGAATATCCTTTATAACAGAAAAATATAGAGGTTATGAGAAATGGGATGTTTCCCAAGTTCAATATTGAACAAGAAGGTGTAATGAAATTTCATACAAAGATATGCGTTCCATATATTCTAGAAATAAAGGAGGAGATGACATATGATGCTCACTATTTTTCATTTTCTCTACATCGTAGAAGAAATATTTGTACAAGGTAATTTTTATCATTATTGGGAGGATAACATGATAAAAAATAGTTACAACTACAATACAAAGTGCCTAGTGTGCCAACAAGTGATGTAAAAGCATAAAATTTCAAAATTGTAATTGAAACGACTACCCATTCCAACATGGAAGTGAGAAAATATAACTATAGATTTTTTCTATAGTCTCATGAGAACATTCAAAGGAAATATTGTGAAATGGGTTATAGTGGAACATCTCACTAAGACTACCCATTTAATCGCTATTTGGGAAGATTTATCTAAGGAAAAATTGTAAACATACTGGTAAATGAAGAGGTGATCTTGTATGGAGTTACACATTTTATGGTTTAGGATCATGATCCAATTTTTATGTCAAAATTATGGAGAATTATTCAACATGATCTGAATGATGAATTGAATTTCAGTAGAATCTATAACCCATAAAATGGTGGCCTATATAAAAAAGACTATTCGGACACAAGATGACTTGTTGGGAACATTCTAATAGGAATTTAATGGTTTTTGGTGTAAACATATCCCATTATTTTATTTATCATACAAAATAATCTTACATTATTGTTTAAAAATTGTATCATAGGAAACATTATATGGGAAACGATGAAAAACTCATATTTGTTGGAATGAAGTGGGTGACAGAAATATTATTGGGGCCAACCTTGTGTGAGAGATGACAGAAATGGTTCGTTCTATCTAACGACACATAAAGGCTATTCAGAGTCAACAGAATAGCTATTCTAAAAACCATAAAAGTACATTGAGATTAATTTTTGAAACAATTTATTCCTTATAATTTTACTATAGAAGGGAGTCATGTAGTTTGGAAACAAAGGGTAGCATAGTTCTAGGTACATTGGTCCATATAAAGTAATTTATTGTAGAAGAGTGTTTTTCTATACACTTAAACTTCAAAAAATCCATATCATGTTCAAGATTAGTTCCACATAACTCTTTTTTGGTATAACATACCTTTTGAGGTGGTACAACTGGAACATGGCCTCTCTTATGTGGAGTAGCCAGTGGAGATCTTGGAACATAATTACAAATTTCAATGAAACATGATACCCACCTCATCAAAGTGTTATGGTGGAAAAATAAATATGAATAAGTGATGTGGTAACTAGAGGAGACAATGAGGCATATGTACACACACAATTTCTCAACTGTGATGATGAGTTGAAATTTTGAGGACACAATTTTTTGAGGGGAAAGAATGTAATGAACCAAAAATTGCGAATAATTTTTTTAGAGAAAAATTGTGTTACATTATATTGTACATCATAAAACTATATCTCATTAATAATAATTTGAGTATAAAGGGAAATGTGATAATTGAGACCCGATCCTTATATTACCATTGGTCAAACATGACCCTTGGAAAATAAGATCATTGAAATCTATAATCTTAGTACTAATTTTAACATTATAATTTGTGTTTTAAAGTAGAAATAAAAAATTATAACAAATTAAGAAATGAGGAACGATATCCCCAACCAGTAGGGTCATTATATATGAAACCAATTTGTTAGAGCTTGGGAGGGAGGCATCATAACTAGGGTTTTCCCTTGACCACTCCCAATAAATGCTTCAAAAAGTTGTTGGTGAAAATTTCCAACTTGAGAAGTTCAGGTTAGTGTAAATTACCCCCAGGTGATGTTACCTGAGCCACCGCATGAATATATCATCATCACACACCTTAAACTTAAGTAATATTCATGTGTTATAAGAGTTTATGTTTCAAGTCCCTAGTCACTTCATGTTTAATTCTATTTTATAAATAAAATATTTATTCTATTGATTCTATTAATGATTAGTTTTTCTTAATAAATTTGAGGTGGAATTTGATAAATTTATTGTTGAGACTAAAAGTATAATTTATAGTAAAGATATAAAAATTTATAATAAACAAAAATATTATGAATAATACTTATTTTAATGAAATCGGAGGATAAAAAACTATTATCTAAATAAAATTGATAAAATAATTTTATATTTTTCTCTAGTGTGATAAATTTTACTATGCATTATTAAAACGCTATTATTTTTTAATAAATAAGGATTTATATAATTAAAATATATAATTATCATATATTTTGAATTATTCTGAAAAAATAAATTTCGTTTTTGAAATTATCACATCAATATTAGTTTAGGGTAAATTAATTATAATTTTCTAAAATATTTTATTTTTTCATGAATAGTATAATTACAAATTGTGTTTTTCTATTTGTTTAATGACTTAATTATTTTTTCATTATAATATAATATCTAATTAAATAAAATAAAAGACCCAAAATATTTCATTTTATTAATATCAAGTATTTTATTAGATTTTATTCAATTTCCTATTCTATTATTTACTTTAAAAATTCTAAAATGAAAACATTAACATTAAAAATGTTGTCCTAAAGAAACATTACATTAGCTTGCCAAAATATGGAATATAAAATGATGGTCAAATACTGTGGACAAAAATAACATAAAAGTTGCCCTATGTTTCTATTACCATGGGAAAATACCATGGGAAAGCCCATGGATTTCCATTTTCCACAACCAAGGTTTAGAAGGCCTAGATTTGTAAATTAATAAAAAAATCCCCCACTTTTATTATAATTATGCACTTATTTCCTCATTTACATTCACTCAAAATACATAAATTATGATTCTATGGTATTTTTACTTCCCAATGAGTCCTCCTATGGTTCTATCAAGCCCATAAGGTCCCAAACCCCTGGTTTTATGAGTAACAATTTAATGTAAAGGTAGTATCCGTCTTTTCACTTATTTTTAAAAACTAAATTTTGTATATGTAATATCAATGTTGTGGTCAATATCTCTTATTTCTTGTTATTTATTCCCTTACTTCCAATTAACATTTTAATAGGGGTGTTCCTTTTCCCCACACTTTTTATACTTTTCTAAAACCACGTTTTATTCATGTTTTGTTACAAATTTTATTTCATAGAATTTCACTCTTATCCTAAAGAAATTCCGATTTGTTTAATTTTTTTTTGTGAATACCCAAACATATTAATTTTTTTATGGTATTCAACAATATATAAATATTATTTATTTAATTGTTTTATAAAAATACATAAAAACGTCATTCATTTTTTTGTGGGTTATGAATGACTTAATGATAGTATTCTTAATGAACATTTATGATGCCATGATTTTGTTATGAACCCCATTTTTATTTATTATCCATTTATTATTTATGAAATGATCTATTATGATCTATATGTATTATATAAAAATTTATACATATGAAAGAGGAACCTTGATAGTGCTTCTATGGATTGGGTAAAATATTTGGTATCTAAAGATGGCCTGTTTTACGATACCGTGGTGAATAACCTTAGAAATTTTCTAGAAACATTAATGAAAAAAATTGTTGATATACTTATGAGTGTATCTGGAATTTACTAGATCAGTGTAAAATCGCTAATAGGGGAGGGTTGAATCACTGATCCCTTTAAAAAATTTTCAAAATGATTCTTTTCAATTAAACCTCTATGTCTAGTTAAAGCCTCGATCCACTATTCTTGTGTCTCTCATATTTACCTTGAATGATGATACAAATTCAAAGGCCCTGAACATAAGGATATACAAGGATCCGTATGAAGAACTACACCTTTCTATGATGGTTTTTCTCCCCAACACATATTCACCACTATAATCAAATAAAAAATAATATTTGTCTCTAAATATTCACAGAGTATCTCTCTTGAGTCCCACAAGAGGTTCTTTATACTAAATCACACAATGTTACCAGAGTCTCACTGGCCTGCTCTAGATTCTCACTAAATAACTTTTCTCTTAAATTTCACAGTTCACTCCTTCCTCTCGAATCACATGTGCGTCTTCCTCTTTTTAATGATTTTGATTCACTGTAGATTGATCTTATGCTCTTACCCCATGAGATTTCTGAATCACACTTTCCTATATACCTATTCAACAATATTAAATAGTATTTTGGTAAGGTTTTTTGGCCTTGATAAATAATTATGATCACTATTATTGTTTAGTTTCCTCAGTGTAACAATGCTTGTGAATGTATTACTTCTTCTGATGAAGAACTGACCTCACTCTTATGTGTTCAAGTTGTGCACACAACTTCTTTAAGAATATTAATATGAAATAATGATATTTCACAATATTATCTACATCTATATTATTGAATTATAAAACACTGTAAACACAAATAAAAGATAATCTATATTTATTTTTGGCTTCATTCGCAGTTCAAATCTACTTCATGCTTGGGTTTCATGGCATTCAAAACATCTTATTTTGGTTCTCTCAATAACTTATCCATCTATGAATGGGAATGCATGAACTCTTCCTATTCTTCTTGCACACCCAAACCCCTTTTCTCATTCTCTTTCTTATCACATCCTTCTTCACATGTTCAAACAAAATATTCCCTTTTTATTTCTTTTATATTGCGGGTCATGCGTTATCCTGTGCTTTCATGCATGTACATGCACTGTCCATTCTATTTTTCTACACACACAAGGGCTTAGTTCATTATTTTTATTTTGTCTATTTCATCTTTCTTTATGTTATCACATCATCACCTTAATGGAATGAAATCCCTTTTGACACACACTATCTCGACTATATCGATTCGTGCACATGAGGGTATGTCTATTATTCATACTCATAGTACCCTCTATTGTGGTCTATCTTCTTCTCAACAGATGCCTCCTATAAAAAATGTATGACACTTTTACATGAAAAAAAGAAGCATGTTTACATACAAACTATGAGATTAATTGATCAAATGCATCTGAATCATAGTTGAGTCACTATCTTAAACATTTGAAGATCACTCGCGAACCACAAAGGATTTGTGGATCTCAGTTCATTGTGAGAGGCAACGAGGCTTCTTGTGGTTTCCCTTTTCTTCATGGATGGTGGTTTAAATTGATACTTCTCTAGAGTTCTTATGAATATTATTGATGGATCATGGGATCCTTAGTGTCCTTCATGAAATATAATGGCAATGAGGCCATCTTTCTTCACTTAAGAAAGAGAAACGCATAACACTCATTCATGAATAGTGTTTGTGTGGTTCTTTGTTCCTATAAAAGAGATATTTCATTAATATTTTGAAACCCCAACCCTATGTCTAGGGATCTTTATTTATAGGTGAGGATCACAATGTTGTATCATCATTAAATCCTGAAAAAATTTCTGTATTGTAGAACCATTAAACAACAATGGATGTCGTTCTTTGAAAACTTCAAACACTAATAATGTATATGCCGATAAACCTGGGATATTTTCTTTTAAAAATAGATTTATTATTTCTTGTGTATTCCTTGCGAGTATGAACTTATTAATGCATGTAAAACATCTCCCCAAATAAATTAATGTCAAGCGTTCCATTAGCAACATTGTGTTCATTCAGCCGACATGTGTTCATCATGGTTTGATGCACTCATGAATATGTAATTGCATGCATGATCTTGTTAAGTCCAAAGAACCCCCATGCATTAATATAGAATTATAGTAGTATCCATATGTATATCATGGAAGCTCATCAATGGTGACAGCGTACTGATAAGCATCAGGAGGTTTAGGTGGCCGGAGGAACAAGAATACAGTGTGGATGCTTTGTGATCTTTGGATATGAACTGATCAGATAGACATGATATTTCAACATTTTTTAAAATAGAACAATGGTTCTGATCATACATGAAAAAATCAGTTGAGGGTTCCATCCATGTTTTTAAAATGTGAACAATATCATTTTATCTATCTCACATCAAATTGGAGACAGGTATTTGAAGCGGTTTTTCAATAAATCCACTTCAACCCAAACTCAAATTACTCATTCCCCCTCCATGGAACCACCCCATATTTTGTTCTCATATGGGAACACTCTTTTCAAAAACTATATTCTTCATTCAGCCAAGCATGGTGGTGTTCGCTGGCTCTCAATGTGCCCCTGTGGGTGTGGTAATGTGTGACCAATGCACTATCTCAGCCACATGTTGGCCAGCGGGGTTTGAGGTAAGCCTCCCCTCTCTGGTGAGTGCATCTCATCTGGATAGATAGCTAGTAAGTCCATGTAACATATTATTTAATAAAGTATCATTAAAAAATTATTCCTAGTAGAATTATAATGTACTTTAAAAAAATACAAAACCAACATCCACCAAAGCCACCGTGAAAACATCCTCCTGAAAATTACACCATTATTCAAGGATCTCTTCTTGAACCACAAAAAAATTACTAATTAATGTGAGTCACAATTTTCACCAGTCATTGGCACATAGGACCAACTTCACAATCATCAAATTTTCTTAAGTATCATCTAATTAGAAACTAGTGGATGGGTCTTCAAAATTCATCATGCAATAAAGTATTGAATGGATTTCATCCAATGTCGTAATAATGTCTCATTCATTAACACATTTCTTGGATCTTATGATTAGTTAAACAATTATATTAATTACTTAAGGATAATATCCATGCATTACATCCAATATAAATTCACAGGTCCATAATAATTCCCCAAGTATCATAATCATTGAAAAACATCATCATAACAACTTCGTCGTATTGATAGCAATGGGATCTATCTTATTGGTCACCATTACAAACCAATGTTATTTATTCGAAAAATAACATCCACAATAAATGTGGGGGAAGCATTACAAAGTCAATAAAAATAAATTAATCAATACCACATCAATCATCATCATCACTTCAATCATTTGTTTTCCATACAAATATTGAAGCATTATTGACAAAAAAATGCAACACTATACCCAACGATTCCCCCCTTTGAATTTTTTTCAATATGTTCAATTCACGCATTATAAGAGTAAATATGTGTTCCAATATTTTCTCACCCTTATTGGTAACCAAATGCTGTGGTTATATGGGGACTTTTCAACCACATATTCTCCACCCATTGTAGAATATCTTCATGAATGTTTTAGACAGAGGGATGATATCATGTGGTTCTCTTAAAAAAGGCCTTTAGTTAATGAAATATAAGTATACATGGATTAATCCTATGTTGAAAACAAGAGAGATATGACCAAGGTATTCAATGGTGTACTTAAATAACCATACATGATAAAAAATTCTTAAAATGTTTCAATTCTTACCTAAGGGGTTAGAAATAATCATATATACAAATTAAATGCTAAATCCTACATATACTTTATCAAACATGTTAAAGAGTTAAAATGAGAAGTGAAATATTCCCCTAATGACCCATCCTGTCATCTATCATGAACTTCCCATCAATTGACTTCATAAATACAATTAAGAACAAGGAATGAAAGTTTGATTGGAATACCTCAGTTTACAAATTCTATCGATGATATGAATTTCAATATTTTTCATTAAATATCCCTTGATATCGTTTCCTTCATATTTCATCCCCCTAAAGGGGTGAAATACCTTTGATTTAACATGGTGGAAAACATCCTCAGATAATATTCCATATATTCATATTGATAATTAACCGCTATAGAATATTTCAAGTATATATCAAATCATGAATAATGATCCCAAATTGTTGTTCAATTATTTGTTCATTAAACTATCATCTTGTGAATGACCATCTCGTTTAATTCACGACAATGTAAATGCGAATATAATAAAAATTATAAGGTGATAATATGGAACACATGTGATCTTATTAATTAGAGAAACATGGTATAGAATTTCCTCTCAACCCAAGAACTTTATTCCTAGTAGCTCTAAAGTGTCCCGTACTCATCTTGCTTTTGTCTCCTCTCCATTTTCTATTTTTTCTTTTATTGAAAGATTGTACCTTTTACATACATTCACCTTGAAATTGTGTGGATTTTCCATCCTTACGTCTGATCATAGTGAAGTATATTCCAATTGGGAATGTTTTTCAATTTTCAATATCGTTATTTGAGCAAGTAAATTAGTTAATCATTTATTTGCATCATGTACAGCCTTCATGCGCCTTCAACACAATACTTTTGAGACACATTTTTTTTCCTGTGTCAACAACCTCTCATGAAATTATTATTCAATTTCATGTGGAATGATTTGTTTCCCATTTTCCATATCTTTATCTAGTAATTCATCCTCAACTTTTTGCAGTTCTATAGCTATTTTCAATTAATCAGGCCAAATAACTAAACAATCTTTCCTTACATGTTTTAGTTTGGAGCTTACACATGGATTCATCAATTATTTCAAGTTAACTTTCTTATGAAACATATTAAAAACATCTTTAGGAATGTATTTATTAAATATTGTCTTCTCTTGTATTGATTCTCCTTTCATCTCATCTTTCTTCTATTTATTTCTATGGCTTGTTTTCAGTGATCCATTGCATAAAAATTCTTTCCATAGTAGAAGAATATTTTCTTGTTTGAGATAACATTCATTGAGTCCTAGGTAAACATCTTCTTGGGAATATTTTGTTTCACTTTTTTATTGACTTTATTGTTTTTCATATTCCCAATGGAAGACTTTTTAAATATTGTTCATATCTCCTAAATTTGTTACGTCCTTTTCTTCTTATCATCATATATATGATTAAGGGATGGAATAATCACGCTCTCATCATAATTATGACCACTTATATTGAAATTATCATAAAAGTATTTATGATATTCATATTTGTTCTTGATAGAAAGATTCGTCTTCATCTGTTTATTCTATATTATATTTATAGCATCATTCAATTCTTAACATCAACATTACCTGATTGTAGGACTTTAATAATATTCATGTGATGACACATTATGCAAACAACTATTTTAATGATGACCAAAGTACCAACAACACCATCATTAGCCAATAAATATCATTTTTTTCTTGTATTATTGGTCTTGATAGATTTAGTGCAATGTTATTTCTGGAATTGTTTTTATTTCATTAGAGAATACATTTGGGAGTTAATTATCATAATAATTTCCATATCAATCCTTTATTTTTTTATGGATATATCAAAAATTGCATCAATCCACATCTACCCAGCTTTTATCTTGTAATATTTACTTCTATTTTAAACTAGATTAGTAGAAACAGAAATAAATGAATTATGGGACACCTTATTCATGGAGAATGATTCCATTAGAGTAGAATATGATCTAGTACTCCTTTTGGAATCATATTCCTCGATGAACACACAAGTGACAACATCTATTCTTCCAAATATTTGTGAATTTTCAGTTTTGGGTGCTTGGTGTTTTTTTAATTTCACCTCTAGCTCTAACCACGTCATGTTGACAGAGTTCTTCTCATCCTCAACTGATCCCATCTTACCTTGAAAATTCTCATTCGTCCTCTTCATTTGATCTTCATACACATTTATTAATTATTATAATTAAATTTCAAGATCCTTTATTTTGTAATCTTTGTCTTCTAGTTGAGAAGTTTTGACAATCATAAAAACATTGTTCAACTTTTCAAATGCATGGAAATCATATACAATTAAAATCTCAAAGAATTCATTCTAAAAAAATATTTCCTTGCAATTATTCATTAACATCATTATCTCATTCATTACAAAAAAAATTATTCCTTTAATTTAAAAATTTTTGGGAGAGTTTTGGACATAGAACCCCTTTTATCTAATGCCTCTTCCATAGAATCAGCATCATCTTCCAGCTGTAACTTTTCATCTTGAAGATTGTTGATGTGTGCAGAAACATGTCTTACCACATCCCATGATATATTCTTTAGATGTTCTTTTATTAAAAACCATAGATAAGTAATTGATCTATCATCATCATAGGTTGACTTTGATTCAATAGAAACGCCATAATATAAAGAATTATTACATTGTGTACCTTCCAATTTTCCTTCAATAGAAGGTGTCACCCAAATAGTAGTAAGATTATTCTTCATCTTCCTTTCATGTTTATTATTCATATTATTCTGAGTCTTTTCTTAAATCTCCATTTGAGATTGATCGCCCATTTTATGAAACATACACATCATAAAGACTCCCTTGGATCTATAGAGGTAAATTCCCTCTAATACAAATTGAAGTTCCCAGATTAGTGTGAAATCACTAAGATTTGGATAGGGTGAATCAGTGGGACCTTTTAACTTTTTACAAATTAATTCTTTTTATATAAACCTATATGGCTAGTTCAAGAATCAATACACTATTCTTATGTCTCTCAACCTTATATAGAATTATTCTTCAAATTCAATGTCACTAAACACCAAGATTTACAAGGTTCAGTAAAAATACAAACTCCTTCACGTGTTTGTTATTCTCCGTAACATAGATTCCCCCTATAATCAAATAAAATATTACAATGTTCAATAAAGAGTCACATAGTATCTCTACCAAGTACCATATGAGGTTCTTTATACTAAATCTCAAAGTGTTACAAGAGACTCACTGGACTACTCTAGAGTCTCAATAAAGAATTATCCTAAATATCAAAGGGTACTTCATGCTTTCGACTCACATGAGTACCTTCCTCCATATAATTCTTTTGATTCATTGTACATTGATATTATAATCTTCCCCAATGATATTTCTGAATCGCACTTGTCCATAGAACTATTCAATATTCTTTAATAGCCTTTTGGTAAGGTTTTTTCACCTTTCTCAATAATTTAGATCACTGGTATTGACCAGTTTCCTCATTTCAACAATGATTGGGAAATTCTATTTTTATATTGTGTTTCATGCATTAGCTTATGCAAGCACACATGTGCAGGCACTATTTATGAAAAAAATTGTAAACACATGGTTATAATTCATTCATTTTATTTTGTGTGTTCCATGAATTTTTATGTTATAACATAAATAGATGAATGGAATGAAAGACCTTTTCACACAGAATTGCTCAGTTGTATCAATTCATGCACATGAGTGAATGGGTATGGTGCATGCACGTGATACAATCTACCTTGGCCTATCTTCATCTCCACAGTCACCTCCAAGAAATAGTGCACGATGCATTAT
Source organism: Viscum album (assembly GCA_963277665.1). Taxonomy (NCBI): domain Eukaryota; kingdom Viridiplantae; phylum Streptophyta; class Magnoliopsida; order Santalales; family Viscaceae; genus Viscum; species Viscum album. Next base: position 1,558,850,784 of record OY728126.1, on the reverse strand, counting down.
TATGAAAAACAGAACCATTTTCAAGTGAAAATTGTGAGCTTCATGGATCAATAACATTGTGAAGCATAGTGGAGGAACTGTCTTGTGGGTTTGAATATCACTCATGAACCACAAAGAAATTGTGGTTCTCAGTTCTTCACAAGAGGTAGGGAGGCACATTTGGTTTTCCCTTTGATTTTTGTATAGTGGTTCTACCTGAGACATCTCAAGAGTTCTTAAGAAAATGGTTGAGAACTCTAGGGATCCTCAGTGGCCTTCATGAAATATAATCGTGATGAGGCCTTCTATCCTCACACAAGAAAGAGATGCATGTAACACTCCTTTGTGAAAAATTGTTTTATGATTCACTATTCCACGAGACAAGATATTTATAAAATAATTTCCAACCCCAAACTTTAATTTAGATCTATTTATTTATAGGAGGGTATCATCATGTTGTATCGCCTAAAATTCCAACAAAAAGTTCCATGTCGAGGACCCATTAAAAACCCATGGATCTCAGCCATTGGAAAATTCAAACACATATAAAATATATACTATTATATTCGGTATTTTTTTAACACATACTTTTTATTTATGGTGTAGCCCTCACGTGCATGTGTTTATGAACACATACAAAACATCCCCAAATAAAAAAATGTCTAGTGAGACCTTGAAAACTTCATGAACTTTTTTCCAACACATGTTCTTCATGTTTTATTTCATTCATACAAATGTAATTGCATGAATGATATCATTATGTCCAGAGGACAGCCAAGAATTAGATTTGATCGAAAACGGTGGACAGAGGTTGATCATGGAGGTTAGACGGTGGTGACAACATATAGATAAGCATCGAGAGGTTATGGTGGCCGGAGGATGAAGAATATGACATGGAAGCTATGTGATTGACAGATCCAAATTAATCATAATAACATGATATGTACTTTTTTATAAAACAAATCAATTGTATTAATCATATGTGAAAAGGCCAAATGGTGGGGTTTGATTTTATGTTTTTAAAATGTGAATTGTATCTATGTATATGTCAAACATAGAACTAGAGACATGCCTTTATTCTAGTTTATCAATCCATCCACTCGAACCCCAACTCTTATTACTCCTCACCCTCTATGGTACTGCTTCATACTATGTTCTCCTATAGGCACACACTTGGCACAAACTAATTCCTTCTTGTATCCTAGAATGGTGAAACTTCAATGGCTCTTCATGCGCCCCTATGGTCATTCTAAAGTGAGCCCCATGAACTATCCCAGTCTCATAATGGATAGATGGGTTTGAGCATAGTCTCCCAATCTTAGGAGAGTGAGACTCATCTCACTGTCTAGATAATAGGATGAAGAAACATATTTATTAATAAAGGATCATTAAATAATACTTCCCAAATGAAATATAATTTCCCTCAAATATAATCCAAAACAAACATCCACTAAAAATACTATAAGAACTTCCTCATGAAAATTAATCCATTTTTCATGGATCTCTTCTTGAACCTCGACAAATGTAGAAAACAATGTGAATCACCATTTTCACATGTAATTAGATAATAGAAACATCTTAAAAATTGTTGGATTTTATCATACATAATCTAATTAGAAACTAGTGGATGTGTCATCCAAATGTACCATGAAATATATTATTACATGGCCTTCTTTAAAAGTTTTAACAAAGTTTCATTTATTAAAATATGTCTTGGAGCTTAGGATTAGTTCAATAATAATTTGAATTACTTATGGTGAATATCCAAGCATGATATCAAATGAAATTTCATGAGTCCATAAGAATTATCCAAGTAAAATAATCTTTGTAACAACATCATTATACCAACATATTTATATTGATAGTAATGAGATCTATCTCATTGATCACCATTTCCATCCAATGATATTTATTCAACAAATAAAATATGTAATCAAAGTTGGGGAAGCTTCACTGAGTAAATAACTATACATTAAGCAACACCACTTCAATCATCATAACCACTTCAATCATTACCAATAAATACACATATTGACACATTTTTTACAATTAATAAAACAATATTTATAAAAATAAATGTTGTAAGAAAATTTCTATGTTATGATTTGAGTTAATTTTATTATTGTATTCCACTTTTTAATTTGAACATTCAGTTACGATATTATTAATATTCTTATTGACATTTATCATGATCTCATGTAGAATTTTTACCTTTTTCCCTTTATTGGGCCTTTTTCTCACTAATTATATTATTATATGTCCCCCTTCAATGATATGTATTATATTAACTTTTGATGAACCATTTAAGAGTCTATTCGTGTGTATTAGAATAATATTTTAGTTTTTCATATATTATGTACCTTTTTTCAAATGAAAAAAACATTACAAGATATTATATTTGTACTATATAAATAAAGGTTTTATTTAATAAATGGAGAGAATCCATCTCTTATAATTCTTTTTACTAGAATTAATTTCAGTTAATCATTAAATTAATATTTTAAGTCCTCACATAATTCAAAATGTTAATATTTAGATATTCATTGATTAAAAAAACTTATTTTTCAAAAATAAATTAGGCTCTCTTCCTTCATATGGAATCTTTAATCCATTGTAGTTAGTTAAATCCTAGATACTAATAATATCTCTATATATAAATTAAATATAAAATTTAGTCAGAAAAAATTTCTTCAAAACATATTATATATATAATTGTGTGAGTACCCAAAATTTAGTACATATGCAGTTTAAACATAGCCAACATATTTTTGTTTCTAAATAATAAATTATTTATATAAAATATTCTAATTCCAAATAATATCACAATATGAAGGGACATCATTAACTATATCGAGATAAAGTCAACCATAAGGCTAGGATCTTAGTTCATGACTCTGTCTAACACAAAACTATAATCAATGTCATAATTGGAATATCACTCAATAATATATAGATAATCATTTTACACCTCCCTCAATGTATGTTTTAACATACCTTCCCTCAATTCATAATACAGTCACATAATATAAAATTTCCAACTTGGTATTCATAAATAACACTCAAAATAATTGTTTTAGTACCATAACACTAAAAAGAAGAAATTGAAAATATTTATATCATTCCCATTATAAAATATTTTTTCCATATCAAATTATTCACATATGATTCACCACTTCCTGATATTATAGAAACACCCCTTCAGTTAGTCTCATCCCAAAGATGTTTATGAATAAAATAATCATTAAACATATAGTTTTTATAGATTAAATACCAAATCCCTGAGTTAGAAATGTCTACATCAATATTAAATATAGATATTATAATTTTTATTGTTTTATACCTCTATTTATATTCATTGCCCACAGGATTATCAGAGTTGGTATTCACATGTGACCAATGATGTTGTTAGCATCTCAAAAGGGTTTTGAGGAAATTTGGTCATAAAAATAACAAATGGGATATTCTATGAAGCATTTTTAGGTAAGTATATTTCAAAATTATTGGGGATGGTTATCTTTAAATATGACCTAATATTATTTTCTCAAATATTTTATAGAAACCATTTTGTGAAACTGATGGTCACATATGATTTCGTGGAAAACGATTGATTTTAAATGAATCATTATAGGGGATACATAATCATAATTTACCAATTCATACTGGATGAATTCTTTAAGAATTGTATTATTTCTTATGATTGATTATGATTTATGAAAATTATATCTATTCACAAGGTATATGGGATAATATTTTTTTTCCTTATAATTGTACCTCATATTCAAGAAAACTATGGAAAATATTTATTTTGGTTATAGTAGTATCCTAGGACTATTCATGAAATGTTGGACTGTGTTGTGGTGGTGAGATGGATATTTTACTTATAAGTGATTCAGGGATAGACAATTTTATATAATGAGGAGACTATTTATATTAATGAAATCATATAGTGGTTGTAGGATTTATTGATATAATTTCACATTATTAATAATTATAAGAATCATTAGTTTCTACTTGTGTTGATTTTAAAGTATGAAGTTACACACAATATTTGTAACCTATGTACAAGATATCAAAGAATATTTATAGTGAACTAGTGCTCATATTGGGTTTATTTCTTAATTAATTATTGATTAGAACAGTTCATTTAGATATATAATGGTAGATCTTATAAATTTAGAAATATTAATTAGTTTTTAGATTATGGATTTTACACCATGACGTTTTTAAATATTCCATTAAATTTTTTCTAATTTATAGTAATGATATCATGATAGAAATAGGGGACTATAATCTGTGATTTGATGGTAGGACAAATATTTTCCATGGAATTAATTTATTTCATTTATACAAAATGAAATGTATTTATAATACTTTTTCAAAGAATCCAAAAGTGGTAATTGATGGTGGATGAATCAATGTGGTGTCCGGTTTAATTACATAGAGGAAATAATTGACCTATAAATTGTTGAGTCATCAATATGTGACAAGATATTCATGATTTTCAAGAGTTATAAGTTCATGTCCCCCATGTATGGATATTGATGTGGTTTTTACTTTTTTTTTGTACATAGATGAAATTAAATGTTGGTTTCTCATTCTAATCAAATAGAATTGTGTGTACTATAGAAATGTCTAATGGTGGAAAATATTCCTTTTAGAATTTACTATACATAACATTAGTGCAAGGTGGATGTCGTAGATGAATTCCCATTAAAAATCATTATGCTTAAATATATGGGAATAATCATAAACAATGAGCTATAATAAAATTGTTATAGTGTGGTATATGAGTCAGTCATTGGAAGATTCATATCGGAACAGTTAAAATTAATGAGTTTATGAGGTAGTTATATGTACAATATATATCTTTGAGTATCTTTCTACTCTATTATTTCTTTATATTTTACCTCATTATTTTATTAGGTAGATTTTAAAATCAATGTGTAGAAAATATTCATAAAATTATTATGTATTATATTTTAATTGTAAACTAAAAAATTATGGATGTGGTCATATTGGGATGTGAATTATTTATTTGACAAAATGCTTTGATGTAAAATCAAATTTTATTAATTAAAAAAAATATGTCATATAGGGATTATATTTTCTTTACGTGGTAAGAAACTATATTTTTTTGTATCAACAAATATATATCTTCTAAATTATAAATAGAAAACATAATATTTTCCCTATATATAGAGATTATAGGAAAGTTGTATATCGTTTTAAATCACAATGAATTATTTTTCATCTTTTTGATTAATGCATTATTTTACTATAGTGAATTTCATGGAGTTTCCCATAGAAGTGTGAAATTTTGGTATTGTATTCCCCTGGGAAATTATGAGTATAAACAATGAAAGAAATCATGTTAATCATTGTGATGTGCCTTGGATTGTATTTGATAAAAATTATTTTCAATTTTTGGTGACCAAAAGATCTTTATAAATAATAAATTCAACTCAATGATAAATTTTATGTGTTTTATCCACCTTCATGTTTTAATTTTTGGTTCACAAAACTTTTTTCTTACAATATAAAAATAATTATATAGTAATATAATTATTACTATTGGTTAAATCAAGTGATTGTGATTATTCAATAATCCTTTTCATTAATTAATTATTTATTAGATTTGCGAATGGAATATAAGTAAATTCACCAACTAAATTTTCAATCATGATAACATAAAATAAAATTAACATAAGAAGACATTCTTATTATTTCATTTCATGGTATCTATAAAAATTGTGTGCTCATAATAAATCCCTTTGATGTTACAAATTCATAATTGGTGTTTATTAGGTGAATGTGTTTTCTATTGAGGATCAACCATGTATATTTGGTCCGTGAATTTATAACATATATATGGATTTACTCAAGGATTGAGGATAGAAAAATGGTAATTTTTGGATTCTTTAAACTACATGTTTAGAATAATATGTATGGTAAGATTAATATATTTAAATTATTGGGTTAATATGTTCATTATCATGGGAATTTGTTCATTATCTTGGAAATTTTTTAAACTAAATATAATTTTAATGGAATATTGTCAGGAGGTGATAAATAGTGTCTCTTATGTTAATTGATTTCTTGGAATAACTACATATTAATTAAAGATTCAATCCAATATCTCATAAATTTTTATAGTCTCATCTAGTTTTACCAATAATGGTCAATCATCCAGTTTTACACAATAGTGTAATTCAGAATTTGAGTTCATGAAGGATATGTTAACCACTATACATTAAATTACATTGCATAAGAAGGGTGTTATGTTATATGATTTAAAAGATTATATTCACAAATTTATAGTATGTGAATACATATTAAGGAGGAAGGTTATATATTATGGATCTATGAAATGTCTCCTGAACATTATGAAATTATCAATGATATTGATTTATCAATTTTTTTATGAATCTATGTAAAAATTACCTACAAGAGGAATTCATTATTTTCCTTAAGTTCCATAAGAATTAATAATATATATTAACAATGAGATATTTTATCCTTGCTTTGTGTCGATTTTTAGATTTACTCTTGTACTATGATTTAGTGTTTTATTGTAATATTAAAAAATAAAAGACAACACTTCATTAATTAAAAATATGGATATATAGAGTAATTTTATGGTAAGAATGTGAGGAATGAAAGATTATGGATTAGATAATTTATTACATTATATTTTATCAATGTTGGTAGTGGAAAATTTTTGTAACATATGCTAGTTTTTCTCCCTTATTTCATCAAGTTGTTAGGTCTCAATTAAGAGATCATAAGGTGTATGTATAAATAGATCATGTTCTTTATGGTCCTTATTTTGATAGTTGATTCTATGATGGTGAAAGTTGGGTGTTATTACATGGGTATGTGTTTATAATTATTTAATGTAAAAATATATTTTACCATAATTAAATTTATCACCTATAATGGTGCATCTAGACATTTCGATGATTCCTCATGATAATGATAAGTTGTTTCATAGGGATTATATAAGTTGTTGGGTGTCATATTTCAAATCATTATACCATGGTGTATATTTTAATAATGTTGAGAATCAAGTAATATATGTTTTATTTTTTATTATGGAAGTAATCTAGTGAAAATGAGAGGATTTATCATGGAATTTATTATAGTTCTTCCCCAGGGTTTTTGAGGACATGATGGAATTTATTTTGTTATAAATACGTATATGAATTCAAATAATGTCCTTGTGATTAAAAAGTTCTTTTAATTGTAATAATTAAAAAATTATTTCTATCCTTGAGATTTTGAGGCATTATGATGTCTTAAGGATAATAATATGGGAATAATAAACATGACCAACCCTAGTAGTGTTGAAGGTATTATGTTGTCATTTTGGAACTTGGTTATGAAATAGAACGTATATCAATTAATAGATAGTTGAAAAAATGCATAGGATGATCAATACAATAGAAGAATTTTTGTAGGAATGTTTTCTAAATTTTATAGGTCTTTTTGAGGAATTTTCCTTTGGTATATTGTTCCAATAAGAGTACATATCATTCAACCATTTTCACATATTTGTTTGGACTGTATTATAAGTGGAATTACAGGTAACTGTAATGTTATCCTGGTTGGTGAGGTGGTCAACTTTGATATTAAATTGGTTAATAGAGTGATAAAAAGTTTTATATAGTTTTGTATCTAGTGAATGAAAAATATTATTTATAAAATGTGTATATAGATTAAATTAGGATACCCTAGGATTTCATGGTTATTGATTTTCTATATTTAAAGATTTATACATTTATTGGAATATAGATTTTAGATAGTCATAGTAAATTATATTTATAGTTCATTGGAATTTTTAGGTTTTATGAAACATGTTTAAGTGGAAAAGCATTTAACACTTCTACCCCAACTGAAGAGAGTTCATGAAATATTTCTTTTGTTATAGCTTCAAAAAATTATTCAGGATAACTCCCATGTTATCAATTTGGGTGAAATAGATATCAATAAGTACATGACGTTCATGAAATTACTGGTATAGACCCAAGATCATTTAGTGATGTTTTTTAGAGGATATTCAATTACACTAGCTATGGTTTTGTAGAAAAATAGTTGGGTGTAAAAGTTCACAAGGGAGTTATATTCATAAATATGTTTTCATAACCTATAATTTTTTTAAAAAATATTTATTATGTTGAAAAAAAAATTAAATTAATTTATTGAACTATTTTCGTGATTCCAAAAATATGATTGAAAACCAAATAGGCATAATTAGTGTTATTATTTAACAAAAAAAACACCCACTTAATTATTTTAAGATTATCAATCCACTCAATGATTTTTCATATCTTGTCCTTATATATTGTAAAAATGAAATGAAAGTGGAACACCTGATTTACACATCTCAACATAAAATTCGTACTATATTTACAGATTGAATAGAAAACCCAATAATTGATTATCTACTATATACAAATTATTTTACAATAACAAATTGAATAAAATGTTCTCTAACTATATAAAATGTTATACCATATAGTAACACTATCCCATTCCCATTAATAGTTATACAACCCAACCAAAACTCCTTTCGTTGACATGTTATACCCCACATTCATAGATATTGTATGTTCCACATTCTGAATTACATTTTTCACACTCTAAATTTATTTTTAATAACATTATATGACGTTTATCAAGAAGAATATAGAATCTAGTTCACCCATGTACAGCTTCATGTATCTATAGACCTGATATAATTTATAAAAAATCCTCCATCTGTCATATAATTTCCAATATATTCATATTATATAGTTTTTCTAGTCAAATATAATAGTCATGTAGTGGGTCTTATCCCCATACAATGAATCTACCAAATTCAAACTCTTCTTTCATACATTGATACTAAAAAATATTGGTCTCTCAATTCATCCACATTCACCCATATAGATTATTTCATATTTTCTTATTGTTAACAGGGAATTTTATATGGTACCAAAACTATTATATTGAAAAATTAAGAGAATTAGTTATGACAAATATATTCCAAATATAAAAAATACATCATAATGGATACATGAACACTTCTCTCAAATAAATAAGTTATTAATTTCAGAATTTTATTTCCCATTCAAAATTCAGTCATCATCCTTATTAAAATATCATGTATAATATAAATTTTATACCACTATATGATATAAAATTTTTGGATCTTATTATTCTCCAAAAAATGTAGTGGTATTCATGTTTTTCATTATTTCTAAGAATTGTGAAATATATAGTATATCAAGTAGTGTGGTGATCGTCGTGGAAGAACTCACAGATATTTTAGTGTCCTGGGATTATAAAAAAATCATATAGATTGTACCATTAAATGGTCCTTTTAATTTTTTATTGTCAGCTTAAATATCTAATGTGAGCTAGAACCAACACCTCGAAGACATGTTTTCACTCTTTGTTTTTCACTAGTGATTTCATAACTCATAATAGTGACCCAAACACCCACTCACAATACGATGTTGTGTCATGGTGGTTACTTATTACATAGAAAACATATAATTTTTATGTTTTAATGGTATATGAAATAATTTTGAAGTCATTAAAAATCCATATTTTTTCTATAATATCATACAATCATGAATTTTAAATTTTCCTTCACTATCTCAGGTTCATAAAAAACTAAATAATGTCATATGAAAATAAAAAATTAATTCAAAAATCTTTCATAATTCATATAATAATATTTATGTTATATAGATTCATACATTCATGGAAATAAAACTTCCACACTCATACTTTTGACATCCCTAATGTTATTTTAAGACCTTCAACGTTAATTTTAAGACCTAGTAAAAAAATATTTAAAATTATTTAGACGATTTTACCTATATCAACCAAATATTTTCATTATTAACATTAAATATGATATCCATAATCATCACAATATTACAAAAAAATTTAAAAAAATATATGTAAAATCAAATTTGGAAAAATAAAACCCCTTTATTTTTTAAAAATACACCTTTCACCATTCTCAGTAAAAGCTTTTCTTGTCTTAAATTTTATTCTCCCCCTCACTAAAATGGAATATTAAGGGCATATAAGAAATTTATAATCTAAATCACATCATCCAATACTCAAATATTAATATTATTCTTTATATAGTTATATATAAAATGGATAAAACACAAAAAATATATAACCTAGGGTATTTATGGAATCTTCTCTATGTCTGTGGGATAATCCAATATAGATTCCAAGAGATATTTTGGCAAGATATCAATGTTTTATATAAAATATTTAGTAGTGGTATTAACTTAAATTCTCAATATTGGGCTATTACAAAAAGTCCCAATCAAAATAACCTTGAATCATGAATACACATCAATAAAATCTTCTGAATAGTTCATGTGATAGACATAAAACTTCTAATTTTTTCCACATTTTAATAAACAAAGACAATGAATTTATTAGTATTTTTTATATCAAAAAATTTATGAAGGTGTGATTAAATACTTAATTCCCTAATATTGTTCAATATTCTATGATTTCCAATATTACCATAAGATTGAATTCCCTCATTTTCCCGCTAAAAAGATGCAATCAATTTTCATTCCCCATCAATGATAGGAATCACCATGAATGAAAAAAACTTATTTATTTATCATAATTGATAACCCTCATAAATTAAATCCATTAAAATTATATAAATTCCAAAATAAAAATATATAAAGGTAAAATAGAAGACTATTTTGTTCCATAGAATAAAAACTATGTATGAGATTTTCTCCCCAATATCTTGAAATTATAAATTTTTCTGATCTGATATTGTAAAATGCATTTGAATTAGTTATAATTATACCTAGATTGAGAACTCATAGGATAAAAATGGCATATCCTCGTTAATGTTATGGAATTTTTTACCAATTAATTGACGAATCCTTATTTTTTTGTGTGAATATCATATTAATCAACACAACTTCATGTTCTATATGAATTATGATACAATATGTTTTCTCCTACTAGTCTTTCCACTTATCATTAATAATATTTACATAATAATTTAATATATTTATATGGATAAGTTCACTAGAGAAATATTATTTTTATTTTAAATAAACATTTTTTCTTTTGTATTATCATCTATATGTTATTTATTCATATATTTTTCATTTTTTTAATTGATATTGGAAAAATATAAAGTATTATTTATTGATATTATATGATTCATTAATCCTCTCATCAGATTTCATTCAAAACATAGACCTAAATTACCTCCCTTTCATATCATTAAAAACCTCTCTAGGCTATATTTTCATAAACACGCCATATTTTTTAACTTCTTAATTAAATATTAACAAATATATTTTTGGATGATAAATTTCATTTATTTTTTACACAAAATCTCATCAAAATTAATCCCATCTTTAAATTATAATTATTACTCAATTTTTTATTTTTTCACATTCCTAATATTGTCATATTAATCCAGTAATAAAAATCATTGTGAACATACCTTTTACAAGACTAGAAAAATCCTCAAAACATTGATCATATATATTAATTATAAGACTATATAGACCACTACTGTTTTCTATCTAAATCATATGAATTGGTTTTCTTAAAGAAAGTTATTTATTTGAAAAGTTATTCCCTTCTATTGATGTATATATTTCTATTCAAAATCTATCTTAGTCCAAATACATTATTCCATAAATTTTCTACATATAATATTAGAGATCAAAATAATCATTTTCGAAAAAATACAATGAATTTCCTTTTTCTATATTGGATAACAGAATTTAAATATATTGAAAATATTCTATAATAATATCAATTAACATATTAATGAGTAAATTATATTTTCTTATCCCATTTTGAAAGCAAAATTAATTTTTTCTTTAATAGTTTCTTTCTTACCAGTAGATTCCCACAAAGGAAAATTTAAACATTATCATGTCATCCTTTTTTAAGCCTATGATTGAAGAAGTATTTAACATAGGATGACTCTTTCCTAATGTGTTCAATTTTTTATAAAATGTTATTTTTCATCAACATGAGTAGTTTTTTCATTTCAATCTTGATATTCTTATTTTTATAACGAAACATTTTCAAATCTCATTTTATATTACATAGAATTTCAATCCGTTATTCACCAATTAATTTCCATGTGAATAAAAATAATTATGAACACAAAAGGTGAAATTTTCTTCATTATCTGAGTCACTACTTGATGAATACCCTTTTCTATATTTCATATAAAAAGTTTTTCACACAAATTATCTTCTTCTTTATTTAAAAATAGTCACCATATATAATTTCCCACCATCCACATCTGAATAAAATTATTAAACCTTCTTCATTGATATATATTTTTTAATATGGAAATTGTTATCATAATTATAATAACTCATAAATTTATCATCTTTTCATTTATTTTATTCTCTATAAATTTATTTCATAGAAAGGAAATAAAATGGTTTAAATCCTCGTTATCCTCGTCTTTATCATTTTTTATGAATGAAACTACCTTTCTCATTTCATAAGATATGGGAATATAATTTATCATAAACTAATTAAAAGTCTTACACATCCCTAAATAATTAAAATTTATGACAAAAAGAATTAGAAATATTCTATATATGTTTATTGATAAAGGTATATTCCTCTAAGTTCTCTCTAGACCAAAAAATATTACATACAATTTTATTGGCCCTTATATAATTGTCTCCAATGTTGCCATAATAACACATATTAGTATCTTAATAGTTACTTATCTATAAATGAAATATAGATTCTTTAACTATGATATCTCTTTATTAAATTTTTATCAATTTTTATCAAATATCATTCATAGTTTGAATCCCCACCAACATTGTACACTTTTTCCAATATGGATAACAAGAGTAAATTTTTTGATTTTCCAACATTATATATATTAATTATACTAGAAAGAGACCTAGAATTTACTCCAAAAAGGGTTATAAAACTAATCGTATCAGTAATTCTTACCTCTTGGAAAAGTTAATGAAGTTAGGGAAACAACTTATTCATCCAATTGTGGGAGTTCTTTCAACTAGTATCAAGAACTCAAATGTTATTCATAGATATCTCATTTTCAATAATCAATACCATAATAGATATTTAAAGGTAATTTAATCCTTTTATATGATACCACTAATGATTCCCTAGGATTTATTGACCCCTTATGGGGGGTGTTAATTATTTTTTACATTTACAAATTATCAAGTCAACCACTTGAACCTATTAATGTTTTAAATCCTCTGAATGGTTTCTTAAATAATCACATCTTATAAAATAATTAAAAATGGGGAGTGGAGCATCTGATTTATGATGTTATACCTTAAGGAATCTGACCTTATCAAGATTTGTTAGAAAACACCAACTACAAATTAACCACTACAAATGAATGTGTTTAAACCAATGTAGAGTACATTTTGTTACTCATATATATAACTAGTTATACCCCCAAGACCCGATTTTAAATTTTCATTGACATTTATACACCAAAACCTAAACACCATCATGAAATGGATCATAAAGCATAGTCATAGAGATAGTTCGATTAACAATACAAAATACCTTCTCTATAATACATGTTTCATCTAAAACAATTGATATTTTCATTCTCTATGAGTGTATAGGATATAGTTTCACCCATGTACACCTTCTTATCTATATTCTCTGGTCCAATTTAGAACATGAATGTCTCGGTTGATCTGAATTCTCATGTATCTTAATGATCATATTGTTCATAGAACATATAATACATTGGTAAAAAAATATCCCCATCAATAAAGGAATATTTTATTATCATTATATTTCTATTACATAAGAGGTTATACTCCTTATGTTTTCATTCCTTTTATTTTGGAAATTAAATACACTTTTCTAAAAACATGATTACCAGTTTTTTTGTCCTAAACATTTTAAAATTTTTGTGTGAAATGAATAATATTTTACCACACATAGAATACATTCTAAAGTATTAAAGATATAAATTTTATATTCTATAAAAAATTTATTATAATGAGTATGTTTCTGATAAATCAGACTAACTTTTCTTAAATCATAATTAATAATTTAGTAATTTATCTCATACTACCAAAATTCTTGAAAATCAGACTATTTCTAGTATCGATAAAATTCTATATGATATTGATAAAATTTATTTTAATAAGAATTATAAGGATTCCAATCATACATGACAATTATTATAATTAGAATATAGAATTCCTGATAATAATGTATGTAAAATCTATAACACATTAATAGTGTTAACAAATATGATTTTAGGAATTCAGATATGATGAGATATCATGGTCTATGTGTCTGAGGCCATTACAATGAACATAAAAAATATGACCATTCGAAGGATACCTATAAATACCCTTTAATTAGATGAGTTTGGAGAAATTTTATTATATTTTATCTCAAAATTTTTTGGAATTATGTATCATGAAAATATTGTTCTTAATATTTTTTAATATGATAGGGAGAGTTGTTGTAAACAAATATGATCCGGCTATCTCCATTAGATCACTTTTAATTGTAAGTATGGTTGATCATCATAATGTTTTTTGGAGTCCAAGGATAGGATAATGATGAATATGATCTATTAGATTGGGTTCTAATGGTGATATTATGCCAGATATATCATCGTATTAGTTGATTCTAGTGATAGGAAGCTAAATCCATTCTGATCATCATATCGAGGGATTGCCTTGAAATTGAAGACCTATATTCCAATAAGTATGAATCTAGGGATACCATTATTCATGGTTTTTTACAACCTTTATCTTAAGGTTTAATGAATTATATTTTTTATTATTTCATATATTTCATACATAGTATTACATTATTCATCTATTAAATTTTTTCAAAAGTGTAAATTTCACTTCAAATTTCATAGATGGTGAGTCATCGTATTCATATTTATATTCTATTTTTTATTTTTATAATTACGCTCATTATAATACGAACACAGATTAATCAAATATATTTTGAATATGATATTTTATCTCTGATACGAACACAGATTAATCAGATCTTTTTTGGTTTACCATACGAACACAGATTAACCAGATATGATCATTGTATTAGTCTAATATTTTGAATCTGATATTTTATCGTATGGTAAACCAAAAAAGATTCCTTCCATACCATTAAGTAAAGTTAAAAATGGGTAAAAAAGACATTAAACATACATAGAAGAATTTTAATCAATTTATGAAAACATTTTTATAAAACATGGAGTTGGATGATAAATATAACCCAATAAATACTTACTTTTAAACAATCTAAGATAAAAATGAGATAGAAAAATTATCCCTTACCTTATGAAAAATTTCTTATATAGGTGGCCAAAACTCATGTATAGTGGTTTTAAATATATTATTAACTTGTAAAAAACCATAAAAATTTTTATGATAACATATATGATTCACTTAGGACTTTATATTACCCTTTCATTTGTTAATTCCTTGTAAAGGCAACATTTTGGGTAATAATCATTTCATTTATCGTACATGTTTGGACTTGTTATTCTACGTATGATTACATAAATCATGATTTAATTAAATAAATAATTTAAAACATGATTTATATATAATATATATTCAGTATATAAATATATATAATCGATCAATAAATGAAATGGAATACATTGTTAATGGAGACGGTAGGTCATACGTACGCAAGAACACTATTTTTGTTTCCTTATTAAATTGAATGGAAGTAAGTAAATGAAATATATATATATAGAAATCAGGTAGCATTATTATTTCATATATTTCATCATTATTTATTATATATAATTTATAATAATTCTTTAATGTATTATATTGAGAATGAATCTTCTCACGTCGTGGAGACGGCAATCCATACGTACGCACTAGGGATGATGTCGTTCCCATAGATGTTGAATGATATTGAAGTGGATAGTGTATAATATCTATAAATTAGTATAATGTTATAATAATAATATATATTTATTATTTCTCTAATTATATCCATCCAAGTAAGTTTTGGGTTAAAAATAGATCACACCATGGCGTGTAGACGTTAAT
Source organism: Viscum album (assembly GCA_963277665.1). NCBI lineage: Eukaryota > Viridiplantae > Streptophyta > Magnoliopsida > Santalales > Viscaceae > Viscum > Viscum album. Next base: position 1,558,834,738 of record OY728126.1, on the reverse strand, counting down.
CTATAAGTACACACATGTGATGATTTCATTTTTCATAGGATGGATCGAAGGTGAAATAGGTTTGTTTCATAATTATAATTACATATCAGTATATTAGTGATATTGAAGCTATTACTTTATAATGTAACGACTAAATAAGGGTAAGTAGAATAAAAAATAAATTTGAATGAATCAGTAGAAGAGATTACCTCTTCCTCGACCTGCCTCCTGTAAATATCATCTTAGGGAACTATAATTTTTATTTTGGGAAGACCAGAACTACAAGGGTTTTACTAAGGATTTTGAGATGAGATATGGGTAGGGTTTGGTTAACTGTGAAGGCTCAAAATGGAGTGAATAACAGATGGTAAAGGTTCACTTTAATAAGAGATAAGAGAGGCACTTTAGGATACTCTCAAAAATTTTAATTTATAATAAAATAAAACTATACCAAAAATACACCAATGTGTCCCAAATTAGAAGATAAAATTATATAGGATTGTAATATTATAATACAATAAATTTTTTACAACTTATTTTGTCAATTTAAAAATTATATTTTAAATTGACACTTAGTTATTCTATTAAATTTTAATTTTTGTAATAACATTCTAAATATTTAATGGTTCTAATTATTTGTATATATGGTGTTAATAGACCATAAATAGGTATTTTGTTAAATATTAGATCATATACATATCATTTTGTAATTTTAAATATTTTTTTATTATTCTTAAATAATTTAATAAAATGTTATTTTTTAAAAATATCAATAGTGCCAATTTTGATACTATTCATTTATTTGACATTAAAAAAATCATCATGAAATATAATATCGAACAAAAATATTTAATAAAATAATAACATCTCATATTACCCTAGAATATTCATGGAGAACATCAGTTAGTTCATATGATATTTATTTTAATATTTTAAAACCATTTATTTAATATTTCTATTAAAAAAATAATTTTTATATCACTATTGTGTCATCATTAATGATTATTAATTAATATATGAAAATTATAAATAATTTCACAAGATGTAAACAATTTAATTATATTTCTATTAATTAATTACTTTCTATGTTTTATGAAGCCTATCACTAAATTAAAATTATTTCACATATAAGATATAATAGAGTGACATGTTATCAATATTTTTTGGTTTTAATAATAATTACTTCTTTTTCCAGGACAAAAGACTATTAAATGAATAAATTCAGAACCTTACATGATATGGGCCGATTTTTATTTATACAATAGAATATTTTAGGTTTTATGGTAATTTTATTGTATTATTTTTACCCTTGAATACACGAATTACCTTTAACTATAGAAATAAAAAAATAACCAATGTTACTATTCATAAAGCCAAAAAAAAGAAAACTATCCCATTAACATAATATAAACCTAAAAATTCCAAATATTGATTCAATTTTCCAAAAATTAAAAACACTAAAGTTGTATAAATTAATTTAAAATTAATCACATTCAAGAGAAAATTGGTTTTAAATGATAAAACATTACAAATGATTGAAATGTTTTTACCTATGAATTTAATGTCAAAATTAGTTATAATGACATAAATTATATTAACTTGAAAAAAGATATTCTATTTATACTTTAAAACCATTAAATATTATAAATTAATCATATAAATTATCTTGATGAAAGAAATATTATTAATTAAAATTTAGTGTATTTTTAGTATTCATCAAAATATGGATGTTATCAGAAAAATATCAAAAATTTATTCAAAATATATTGTTATGTCTCACATACATATAGGATGTTTATTTCTTAAAATTTAACATATAAATGTTAAAAAAACTAGATTTAAAATGGTTGTTCATTTAAAAGGTGGCAAAACTGCATGTTTTGAAAAATACTTATTTTATGTGAAAAAAATGAACATGTTCTATATCATTTCCAGAAAATACATAATATGAATGTTAATTTTATATTAAATTCAAAATGTGGTTAATATTATTCATGACATCTATTTATATAATATTTTAATAATATATCATTGTTTAGTGAAACTCAATATTGCATACAATGCAAACTCTCAAGGCAGGTCGCTCTAGCGTGTAACAAAAACCGGGTCAGATTTTTATGTAGTGAAAGAATAATTTTGTGTTGCATATAATATAATTTAAACATAGATCATTTAAGAATTGAACAAAATATATAATCAATGTTGCGAGAAATCAATTCTATCAAAGAAACATGAAATTGTGTGCAACACATGCCAAGAATAAGGTTGCATATACATCAAGCTAATATGGTGTTGCATATATCACTAGATAATATATTAAAAATAATCAATCTCATAATATATCAGGGTGTTACATTCTAATCCCCTTAAAATTAATTTCTCCTTTGAAATTCATTGGGGTTATAAATCATTTTCTACCTGATAGTTTCTTTCATAGAAACCCAAATTGTAAAAAGGAATACTAAAACATAATTTTAAAAAGGAATGATTGAAAAAAAAGTTACCCCAAGTAACTCATCACTAGGTTTCCACATAAGATAACATAGATGGGAAGTGAAAATGTGGATATAAAAGTGAAATCTAGCAATCATGTTCTGATGGATAGTGATGTAGAATAAGGTTTGAAGAAAGTTAACTATTAGTAAGACATAAATCTGAGATTATTTAATGGACCATATGATTCATAGGTTAAGAAAGTACTGGGATAACATTTTTTAGGCCTTTTTCTTAAAGTTGAAGAACATGAGGAGAAATACTTACTTTACATTACTACAATCTCATCGTTGATCATGCCTTGAACAATTTTCACTTAATATCTAATTTAATGAAATGAAGTTGATTTTCTCATTCGTGAAGTGTTAGCATATCATACAATTTAATGTTAAAACATTCAATAATTCTTAACGAAAAGGTTAAAAAAATAAATAAATATTCATAAGTCTACCTATAGTGAGATAATACATTAATCTAAGAAACATTAACCCAAATATAATCTAAACTTCCGTAAATGGATAACATTACAATCCATCAAAAAATATAAAATATAAATATTAAGAAGGAGGTGAATTACATTGACATAACATTTTTATCCCATATCTCATTTGGATGTTCTTGGTTTTCACATTCCAAAAATCTAAATACCTTTATCATGTATTCTCTTGAAATATAAAAATAACATAAATTTCCCTAGAACCATAGTGACAACATGAATTCAATAAAAATTAACTGCTTCCACAAAATAGATATACCAAAAATTCTATATACTCAAACCATGATATCCCTTTTTTCTTTTATCATTCTTGAGCTCATTAATACTATCAATCATATTTTCTTTATCCTTATCCCATTATTATTCACATATCATCTACTTTCCAAAAACATTTCAATCAATATTCAGGTTTACCAGTACCATATACATATGGAAAACCATAGTGGACCAATACATAGATATGACAATATTCCATAACACTATAAAAGATATTCAACAACACTATTTTATAATCCAATAACATAAACACTTAATTTTTCCACCACTTATTTGGCATACTCTACATCACCAATAGTGATCTCTAGTGACTAGCCTTTTCTATAGACATAAAAGGTTGCAGGCGTTGGTAATCAACCACAACCCTTGGATTAGGGAATTTGTTGGCATAATTTTCAATTTTCTTGCACTCGTAACCTGGATTTCATAGAGGAACACTCTTTGGAGATCTATCATTTTTCACTTTACTTTGATAGTAAAATGATCGATGACCTTCAAACCCACACAAAAAACATTTATTATCCCCCTTAATACAATTTCCTCCATGTGTCCTTCCACATTTTGAGCGTAAAGAAAATATAATCTTCTTTTCTCATTAATGTTTATAGTTTCTTTTGAATTCTATCATTATTTCCTTATCATAACCATGAGATAGATGAGAAACTTTAATATCCATTTTTTGTGAGAAGAGTACAAGGAAGGTACATAATAAAAAATAATTTATTGAACTCTTCCCAATCCATGGGTTTGAATTTATATTGTTGCCTCATACTCTTGATAATTTATAACCACATTTTATCTTATTCTTCCAAGAAATAAGTTCCCAACATAACATTTTAACGTTCTGAACAACTGATAATGAAAAATATCTTTTAAACGGTACAAATCAATGCCTCTACAACTAGTGGATCTGTCATACCACTAAAATATGATGTATGTTTCCTTAAAGAAGATTCAAGAGAATGTAGTTCCCACCATTTTTCATTTGGGATCCTAGAAAGATATTTGGTATTAAAATAAGATTATTTATTCATGTTCCAATAATATTTGGTTATTCAAGAGTACAATCATTCCGTTTCCAATCCCATCCAGCAATATCATGGTTCCTTTGGGTCCTAACCATTGTCTAAAACCCAAAATGAATAATGTGAGAGGAAAAAATCATAATAGGAAAAGATCATAATCTATGGGAGTACATTAAATGTCTAACATATTAGGTTTAATACTAGGTTATTCATGATCGTTAGCATAATTATAGCACTATAATATATAGTTATACATACCTGTAGGGACATCACTAGACATATCGTAGAAATATCTCTAGGGATATCACTAAAGTATTTGCATCCTAGTTTCCAAAGGTTGACTAAACCTTCGCTCTGATACCAAAGGTAGAGACCCAATATTGATGTACATGGAACATACATTACTTTTGACGAATAAATGTAACATGAAGAAAAAATAGATTCCCATAGACTATTATTTTAGTGTCTTTGGAAACAAGGAACATAATATTCTATTCATGGTGAATGATTTTAAACGTCTTTCATAAAGATCTTCCACTTTGGTTTTACTACATAAAACCTTTCTTTATCTCATGGGGAAATAAAAACATAAAAAGGGTGATATCAAATTCTCAGTAAGGGTAACCATAGAGAACATAAAACCTATATTAATCATTTGAACATAAAAACAAAAAAATAAAGTTTAAACATTAAAATCTTGAGCAACGACCTAAATATTTTTAGTATATAAGGCAGGGATCGTAATAGAAAATTAACCATGGTAGAATATTATTGGAATAAAACCTGTAATTGCGGAAAACTAATAAGCACATAATATGAGATCCATCGTAGCCAAGGCATTGCTGCCAAGACCATCATAGTGGACAAATCTATTACTGAACCGAGTCTACTTGTCATTTCAGCCCTGTATTATTAGACCATATTTACTTGTCATTCCAACCATATATATCCCATGAGATATAACTATTTACCCAATGCGTTGGAGGTAGATATAGGTCCCACTTATCTCATAATTAAATCATTCTTACATGTTCCACAAAAACATAAATCGTTCATTATAGCATAACCCATTTAATAAAATGGGGTTCTTAAACATCATATCATCATAACATAATATATATAAGATAAACGGAATTCATAAACATAATTCCATAAAAAATAATCAATTAAAATTAATTATAGGGATATTAATATAAACTTATGTCATCGTAGATGGATAATAATTTTGATAAAACACATGAACTTAGTTCCTGATGAAAATATTATTTCTTCTTTAAAAACTATTTCTTTTCTAAAAATGACGTGGAAATTTAAAGAAAAATAATTTTGTTGAAAATAAACATGAAATATTATATAATAAACATCATGGAAATATGGAATTTAGAATATGTTAAAAAAAATTCATTCCATATATATTAAAAGAATATTTTCCTCATACTTTTACCGGAAATGTCAAAAGTACCTCATATGATAAATAAAAGAAATATTCCTTCCATACCATAAAGTAAATGTCAAAATTGTGTAAAAATTACATTAAATAGACATAGTAGAATATTAATCATTTTATGAATTTTTTTTATAAAACATGGACATGGATGATAAATATATCCCAGTAAATACTTACTTATAAACAATCTCTGATAGAAATGCGATTGAAAAATTATCCCTTACCATAGGTCCGATTTCTTCTTTATGTGTCCGAAACTCTTGTATAGTGGGTTGAAACATATAATTAACTTATAAAAAAACCATAATAATATTTATTATATCATATATGATTCAATTACATCTTTATATTACATGTTCATTCTTCAATTCCATGATAAATCAACATTTTGGGTAATAATCGTTTCGTTTATTATACATGTTTGGACTTGTTATTATTCAAATGATTAATTATATTATGATTTACCTAATTTGAGAATATTGATAATGATTTATATATCTTATATATTATGTATATAAATATATATAATATATAAATAAATTTATTGGAATACATCGTTCACGGAGACGATATGTTGTACGTATACATAAACGTTGTTTTCATTTCCTTATTAAATTGAATGGAAGTAAGTAAATGATATATTCATATACATAAATAAATATAGTAGAATTATTATTTCTTATAATTTATGATTATTTATTAATGTACGGAATAATCCAATACTCATCATAATTATGACCACTTCTATTGAAATTGTCACAATAGTATTTATGATATTCATATTTGTTCTTGATAGAAAGATTCTTTTTCATCTGTTTATTCAATATTAGATTTATAGACTGATTCAATTATTGACATCAACATTACCTGATTGTAGGACTTTCATAATTTTCATATGATGACACATTATTCCAACAAGTTTTGTAATGATTTCCAAAGTACCAAAAACACAAAAAATATTCAATAAATGTCCTTTTTTTCTTGTAGTATTAGTCTTGATAGATTTAGTACAATGTTTTTTCTGGAATTTTTTTTATCTCAATGGAGAATCCATTTGGGAGTTACTTTTCATAATAATTTCCATATCAATTCTTGATTTTTTTATGGATGTATCAAAAAATTTATCAATCCACATCTTCCCACCTTTTATCTTGGTATATTTACTTCTATTTTAAACTATATTAGTAGAAACAGAAATAACTAGATTATGGGACACCTTATTCATGGAGAATGATTCCATTAGAGTAGAATATAATCTAGTACTCCTTTAGGAATAATTTTCCTCGATGAAAACAAGAGTGACAACATCTATTCTTCCAAATATCTGTGAATTTTTTGTTTTGGGTGATTGATGCTTTTTCAATTTCACCTCCAGCTCTAAACACGTCATGTTGAGAGAGTTCTTATCATCCTCAACTGATCCCAAATTACCTTGGAAATTCTCATTCATCTTCTTCATTTGTTATTCATTCACATTTCTTAATTATTATAATGAAATTTCAAGGTCCTTTATTTTGTAATCTTTTTCTTCCATTTGAGAAGTTTTGACAATCATAGAAACATTGTCCAACTTTTCAAATGCATGGAAATCGTATACAAATAAAATATCAAAGAATTCATTCTAAAAAAATATTTCCTTGAAGTTATTCATTAACATCATTATCACATTAATTTGAAAGATAAATTTTTCTTCCTTCAGTTTAACAATTTTTTGGAGAGTTTTGGACATACCAACCCTTTTATCTAATGCCTCTTCTATAGAATCAGCATCATCTTCCAGCTGTATCTTTTCATCTCGAAGATTTTCAATGCATGCAGAAACATGTCTTACCACATCCCATGATATATCCTTTAGATGTTCTTTTATTAAGAACCATAGATAATTAATTGATCTATCATCATCATAGGTTGACTTTGATTCATTAGAAGAGTCATAATAAAAAGAATAATTACATTGTGTACCATCCAATTTTCCATCAATAGAAGGAGTCACCCCCATAGTAGTAAGATTATTCTTCATCTTCCCTAACTGTTTATTATTCATATTCTTGTGAATCTTTTCTTAAATCTCCATTTGAGATTGATCACTCATTTTTTGAAACATACACATCACAAATACTCCCTTGGATCTATAGAGGTAAACTTCCTCTAATACAAATTGAAGTTCCTAGATTAGTGTGAAATCACTAAGATGTGGATAGGGTGAATCAGTGATCCCTTTTAAATTTTTACAAATTTATTCTTTTTAATTAAACCTCTATGGATAATTCAAGCATCAATACAATATTATTATGTCTCTCAACCTTACATTGAATAATTATTCAAATTAATTGTCACCAAACACTAGGATTTACAAGGTTCAGTAGAAATACAAACTCATTCATGTGTTTTTATTCTCTGTAACATAGATTCCCCTGATAATCAAATAAAATATTACAATGTTCAATAAAGAGTCACACGGTATCTCTCCCAAGTACCATATTAGGTTCTTTATATTACATCTCACAGTGTTACAAGAGACTCACTTGACTACCCCAGAGTCTCAATAAATACTTCTCTTAAATATCAAAGGGTACTCCATGCTTTCAACTCACATGAGAAGCTTCCTCCATAGAATTATTTTGATTCATTGTACATTGATATTATAATCTTCCCCTATGAGATTATTGAATCACACTTGTCCATATAACTATTCAATAATCTTTAACAGCCTTTTGGTAAGGTTTTTTAACCTTTCTCAATAATTTAGATCACTTGTATTAACCAGTTGCCTCATTGCAACAATGATTGGGAAATTCTATATTATTCAAATGAAGACCTAGCCTCACACTTATGTGTACAAGTGGTGAACAAAACTTTTTCAAGAATATTATTATGCATGAATGATCTTTCATAATATCAGCTCTGTCTCTCTTCTTTAATTCTCTAATAATGTCAACTCGATTAAAATATCTTGTGAAATTATTCTTGGCTTCAGTTTGAATCTAAATCCACTTCATGCATGGGTTGAATGAAATTAAAAACATCTTATTTTGGGTGTCTCAATAAATTCTACATGTGTGAATGGGAATTCATGAATTGATTAACTCTTCCCTTTCATCCGACACACCCAAACCCCTGTTATCCTTCTTTTTCTTATAACTTCTATCTTCAAAAGTTCACACACAATCATTCCTTTTTATGTATTTTTATATTGTTTGTCATGCATTATCTTATGCACGCACACATGTGCAGGAATTGTTTAGGAAAAAAAATTTAACACATGGTTATAATTTATTCATTTTATTTTGTGTGTTTCAATCATGTTTATATTATAACATAAACATCCAAATGGAATGAAATACCTTTGCACACATAATTACTCAGGTGTATCAATTCATGCACATGAGTGAATGGGTGTTGTGCATGTACGTGCTACCCTCTACTTTGGCTTACCTTCTTCTCCACATTATCCTCAAAGAAATTGTGAAAGATGCATTATTATGAAAAATAGAACCATTTTCATGTGAAAATTGTGAGCTTCATGGATCAACAACATTGTGAAGCATAGTGGAGGCACTATCTTGTGGGTTTTAAGATCACTCCTGAACCACAATGACATTGTAGTTCTCAGTTATTCGCGAGAGGTAGGGAGGCACATTGGGTTTTCCCTTTTCTTTGTGTATAGTGGTTCTACCCGAGACATCTCAAGAGTTCTTAAGAAAATGGTTGACAACTATGGGGATCCTCAGTGTCCTTCATGAAATATAATCACGATGAGGCCTTATATCCTCACACGAGCAAGAGCTTCATGAAACACTCCTTTGTGAAAAATTGTTCTATGATGCTCTATTCCACCAGACAAAAGATTTCTAAAATAATTTTCAACCCCAAACATCAGTTGAGATCTATTTTTTTATAGGTGGGTATCATCGTGTTGTATCGCCTAAAAATCCAGCAAAATGTTCCATGTAGAGGACCCATTAAAAACTCATGGATCTCATCCATTGAAAAATTCAAACACATATAAAATATATACAATTATATTTGGTATTTTTTTAACACATACTTCTTCTTTATGGTGTAGTCCTCATGTGCATGTGTTTATGAACACATACAAAACATCCCCAAATAAACAAATGTCTAGTGAGACCTTGAAAATTTCATGTACTTTTTTTCGACACATGTTCTCCATGTTTTGATTCATTCATAAAAATTTAATTTCATGAATGATATCATTATGTCCAGAGGACCCCCAATAATTAGATTAGATCGACAATGATGGAAAGAGGTTGATCATGGAGGCTCGACGGTGGTGACCTCATACAGATAAGCATTGAGAGGTTGTGGTGGCTGGAGAATGAAGAATATGACATGGAAGATATGTGATTGTCATATCCAAATTAATCGTAAAGACATGATAGGTCCTTGTTTTATAAAAAAATCTATTGTATTAATCATATGTGAAAAGGCAAAATGGTGGGGTGTGATTTTATGTTTTTAAAATGATAATATTATCCATGTATATATCAAACATAGAACTAGAGACATGCCTTTAGAGCAGTTTATCAATCAATCCACTCCAACCCCAACTCTAATTACTCATCACCCTCTATGGTACTGCTTCATACTATGTTCTCCTACAGGCACACTCTTGGACCAAACTAATTCCTCCTTATATCCTTGAAAGGTGGAACATCAATGGATCTCCATGCGCCCCTATGGTCGTGCTCAAATGAGCCCCATGAACTATCTCGGTCTCATAATGGATAGATGGGATTGAGCATAGCCTCCAAATCTTAGGAAAGTGCGACTCATCTCGTTGTCTAGATAGTAGACTGAGGAAGCATATTTATTAATAAAGGATCATTAAATGCTACTTCCCAACTGAAATATAATGTCCCTAAAATATAATCCAAAACTAAAATCCACTAAATATTCTATGAAAACTTCCTCAAGAAAATTAATTCATTTTTAATGGATCTCTTCTTGAACCTCAACAAATGTAGAAAACAATGTGCATCACCATTTGCACATGTCATTATAAAATAGGAACATCTTAAAAATTGTTAGATTTTCTCACACATAATCCAATTAGAAACCAGTGGATGTGTCATCCAAATTTATCATGAAATATATTATTACATGGCCTTCTTTAAAAATTTTAACAAAGTTTCATTTATTAAAATATGTCTTGGAGCTTAGGATTAGTTCCATAAAAATTTGAATTACTTATGGTGAATATCCAAGCATGATATCAAATGAAATTTCATGAGTACATAAGAAATCCCCATGTAACATAAACTTTGTAACAACATCATTATACCAACATATTTATATTGATAGAAATGAGATTTATCTTATTGATCACCATTTGAAACCAATGATGTTTATTCAACAAATACAATCCATAATCAAAGTTGGGGAAGCTTCACTGAGTCAAAAACTATACATTAAGCAACACCACTTCAATCATCATAAACAATTCAATCATTACCTATAAATACACATATTGACACATTTTTTACAATAAATAAAACACTATTTATAACAATAAATGTTGTAGAAAAATTTCTATTTTATGATTTCAGTTAATTTTATTATTATATTCCACTTTTTAATTTGAACATTCAATTATGATATTCTAAATATTCTTATTGATATTTATCATGATCTCATGTATAATTTTAAACTTTAATTCCTTTACTGGGCCTTTTTCTCACCAATTATATTATTATATGTCCCCCTTCTATGATATGTATTACATTAACTTATGATGAACCATTTAAGAGTCTATTCCTGTGTATTAGAATAATGTTTTAGTATTTCATATATTATGTATTTTTTTCCAATGAAAAAGAATTTAAAATATATTATATTCGTTCCATATAAAAAAAGGTTTTATTTAATAAATAGATAGAATCTATCTCTTTTAATTCTTTGTACTATAATTCGTTTCTGTTAATCATTAAATTAACATTTTAGGTCCTCACATATTTCAAAATGTTAATATCTAGATATTCTTTGATTAAAATAATAAATTAGTTTTTCAAAATAAATTAGGCTCTCTTCCTTCATATGGAATCATTAATTCATTGTAGTTAGTTAAATCCTAGATACTAATAATATCTCTAAATATAAATTAAATATAAAATTTAGTGAAAAAAGTTTCATCAACACATATTATATATATAATTGTATGAATACGAAAAATTTAGTTCATATGAAGTTTAAACATAGCCAACATATTTTTGTTTCTAACTAATAATTTTTTTATATAAAATATTCTAATTCTAAATAATATCACAATATGAATGGAAATCATTAACTATATCAAGATAAAGTCAACCATAAGACTAGGATCTTAGTTAATGATTCTATCCAACACAAAATTATAATCAATTTCATAATTGTAATATCACTCAATAATATATAGATAATCATTTTACACCTCCCTCAATGTATTTTTTAACATACCTTCCCTCAATTCATAATATAGTCACATAATGTAAAATTTCCAACCTGCTATTCATAAATAACACTCAAAATAATTTTTTTAGTACCAAAACACTAAAAAGAAGAAATTTAAAATAATTATATCATTCCCATTATCCAATATTTTTTCCATATCAAATTATTCACCTGTGATTCACCACTTCCTGATATTATAGAAACACCCCTTCAGTTAGTCTCATCCCAAAGAAGTATATGAATAAAATAATCATTAAACACATTGTTTCTATAGATTAAATACCAAATCCCTGAGTTATAAATGTCTACATCAATATTAAATATGGATATTCCAACCTTTATTGTTTTATACCTCCATTCATATTCATTACCCACATGATTATCAGAGGTGGGATTCACATGTGACCTATGATGTTGTTAGCATCTCAAAAGGATTTTGAGGGAATTTGGTCATAAAAAATATCAAATGGGATTTTCTGGGAAGGATTTTTAGGTAAGTATATTTCATAATTATTGGGGAAGGTTATCTTAAAATATGACCTAATCTTATTTTCTCACATATTTTATACAAACCATTTTGGGAAACTGAGGGTCACATATGATTTCATGGAAATTGATTGATTGTCAATGAATTATTCTAGGGGATACAGAATCATAATTTACCAATTCATTATGGATGAATTCTTTATGAATTGTATTATTTATTATGATTGATTATGAAGTATGCAAATTATATCTATTCACATTGTACATGGGATAATATTTTTTTCCTTATAATTGAATCTCATATTGAAGAAAACTATGGAAATAATTATTTTTTTTATAAGAGTAACCTAGGACTATTCATAAAATGTTGGACTATGCTTTGGTGGTGAGATGGATATTTTACTTATAAGTGATTCAGGGATAGAAATTTTCATAGAATGAGGAGTCTATTTATATTATGGAAATCATATAGTGGTTCTAGGATTTATTGATATAATTTCCTATTATTAATAATTCTAAGAATCATTAGTTTCTACTTGTGTTGATTTTAAAGTATGAAGTCACACACAATATTTTTATCCTATGTACTAGATATCACAGAATATTTATAGTGAACTAGTGCTCGTATTAGGATTATTTCTTAAGTAATTATTGATTAGAACACTTCATTTAGATATATAATGAGAGATCTTATAAATTTAGTAAAATTAGTCTCGTTTTTAGATTATGAATTTGATACCATGAGTTTTTTAAATATTCCATTATAGTTTTTCTAATTTATAGTAAATATCTCAGGATAGAAATGGGGGACTATGATCTGTGATTTGATATTAGGACAAATATTTTCAATTGAATTAATTTATTTCATTTATCCAAAAGGAAATGTATTTATAATATTTTTCATAGAATCCAAATGTTGTAATTGATGGTGGATGAATCAATGTGGTGTCCAGTTTAATTCCATATAGGACATAAGTGGCCTATAAATTTTTGAGTCATCGATATAGGGAAAGATATTCGTGATTCTCATGAGTTATAAGTTCATGTCCCCCATGTATGGATAATGATATGGTTATTAATTTTTTTGTATATAGAATAGATTAAATGTTGGTTTCTCATTCTTATCAAAAAGAATTGTGTGTACTATAGAAATGTCTAATGGTGGAAAATATTCCTTATAGAATTTACTATACATAACAATAGTGAAAGGTGGATGTGGTAGATGAATTCCCATTAAAAATCATTATCCTTTAATATATGGGAATAATCATAAAAAATGAGCTCTAATAAAATTGTTATAGTGAGGTATATGAGTCATTCATTGAAATATCCATTTCAGAATTGTTAAAAATTAATGAGTTTATGAGGTAGTTATATGTGCAATATATATATTTAGGTATTTTTCTACTCTATTATTTGATTATAATATACCTCATTATTTTATTAGGTAGACATTAAAATATATTTGTAGAAAGGATTCATAAAATACATATGTATTATATTTTAATTTGATACTAAAAAGGGATGGATGTGGTCATATTGGGATGCGAATTATTTATTTGAAGAAACACTTTGAGGTAAAATCAAATTTTATTAATTAAAAAAAATATGTCATATTGGGCTTGGATTTTCTTTACGTGGTAAGAAAATATTTTTTTTGTATCAAAAAATATATATATTCTAAATTATATATAGAAAACATTATTTTTTCAGTGTATATAGAGATTATATGAATGTTTTATATCATTTTAAACCACAATGAATTATTTTTCATCATTTTGATTAATTCTTTGTTTTACTATTATGGAATTGATGGAGTTTCCCATAGAAGTATGAAATTTTTTTAATGTATTCCCCAGGGAAATTATGAATATAAACTATGATATAAATCATGTTAATCATTAGGATGTACCTTGGATTTTATTTGATAAAAATGGTTTTCAATTTTTGGTAACCAAAAAATATTTATAAATAATAAATTCACCTCAATAATAAATTTTAGGTTTTTATCCAACTTCCTGTGCTAATTTGTGGTTCACAAAACTTTTTTCTTACAATCAAAAAATAATTATATAGTAATATAATTATTACTATTGGTTAAATCATGTGATAGTGATGATTCAATAATACTTTTCATGAATTAATGATTAATTAGATTAGTGAATGAAATATAATTAAATTCCTCAACTAAATTTTCAATCATGATAACATAAAATCAAATTAAAATAATAAGTCATTCATATTATTACATTTCATGGTATCTGGAAAATTTTTTTGCTCATAATAAATCCCTTTGATGTTACAAATTCACAATTGGTGTTTATTAAAAGAATGTGATTTCTATTGAGGATCTACATTGTATATTTGGTCAGTGAGTTTATAACATATATATGGATTTACTCAAGGATTGAGGATAGAAAAATGGTAATTTTTTTATTCTTTCATCTACATGTTTCGAATAATATGTATGTTAAATGATGATATTTAAATTATTGGTTTAATAAGTTCGTTATCATGGGAATTCGTTTTTTATCTTGGAAATTTCATAAACTAAATATGATTTTAATTGAATATTATTAAGAGGTGTTAAATAGTGTCTCTTATGTTAATTGATTTCTTGTAATAACTAGATATTAATAAATGATTCAATCCAATATCTCCTAAATTTTTGTAGTCTCATCTACTTTTACCAATAATGGTCAATCATCCAGTTTTACACAATAGTGTCATTCAAAATTTGAGTTCATGAAGGATATGTTAACCACTATACATTACATTACATTACATAAGAAGGGTGTTATGTTATATGATTTACAAGATGATATTCGCAAATTTATAGAATGTGAATACATATTAGAGAGGAATTTTATATATTATGGATCCATGAAATGTCTCATGAACATTATGAAATTATTAATGATATTGAGTTATCAATTTTTTTATGAATCTATGTAAAAATTACCTACAAGAAGAATTCATTATTTTCCTTAGGTTCCACAAGAACTAGTAATATATATTAACAATGAGATATTTTATCCTTACTTTTTTTAGTTTTTTAGAGTTCCTCTTGTACTATGATTTAGGGTTTTATTGAAATTTTGGAAAATAAAAGACAATACTTTATTAATTAAAAATACGGACATATAGAGTAATTTTATGGTAAGAATGTGAGGAATGAAAGATTATGTATTAGATAATTTATTAAATTATATTTTATCAATGTTGGTAGTTGATAATATTTGTAACATATGCTAGTTTTTTCTCCCTTATTTCATCAAGTTGTTAGGTCTCAATTATGAGATCATAAGGTGTATGTATAAATAGATCATGTTATTTATGGTCCTTATTTTGATAAGTGATTAAATGATGGTGAAATTTGGGTGTTATTACTTTGGTAGGTGTTTATACTTATTTAATTTAAAAATATAATTTTCCACAATTAAATGTATCACCTGTAGTGGTGCATCTAGACATTTCAATGATTTTTCATGATAATAATAAGTTGTTTCAGAGGGATGATATAAGGTGATGGATGTCATATTTCATATCATTATACCATGGTGGATATTTTAATAATGTTGAGAATTGAGTAATATATGTTTTATTTTTTATTATAGAAGTAATCTAGTTAAAAAGAGAGGATTTATCATGGAATTTTTTACAGTTCTTCCCCAAGGTTTTTGAGGACATGATGGAATTTATTTTATTATAAATCTGTATATGAATTCAAATAATGTCCTTGTGATTAAGAAGTTTTTTGAATTTTAATAATTAAAAAATTATTTCTATCCTTGAGATTTTGAGGCATTATGATTCTCCATGGATAATAATATGGGAATTATAAACATGACCAACCTTAGTAGTGTTGAAGGTATTATGTTGATATTTTGGAACTTGGTTATGATATAGACTGTACTTCAATTAATATATAGTTAGAAAAATGGAGAGTATGATCAATACAATAGAAGAATTTTTTTATAAATGTGCTCTCAATTATATCGGTCTTTTTTGAGGAATTTTCCTTTGGTATATTATTCCAATAAGAGTACATATAATTCAACCATTTTCCCATATTCGTTTGGAGTGTTTTATAGGTGGAATAATGGGTAATAGTAACGATATCCTGGTTGGTGAGGTGGTCATATTTGATATTAAATTGGTGAAGAGAGTGATAAATAGATTTAGATTGTTTTGTATGTAGTGAATAAAAAATATTATTTAGAAAATGTGTATATAGATTAAATTAGGATACCCTAGGATTTCATGGTTAGTGATTTTCTATATTTAAAGATTTATACATTTTTTGGAATAAATATTTTAGATAGTCATAGTAAATTATTTTTATAGTTCATTGGAATTTTTAGGTGTTATGAAGCATGATTAAGTGGAAAATAATTTAACACTTCTACCCCAACTGGAGAAAGTTCGTGAAATATTTCTTATGTTATATCTTCAATAAATTATTCAGGATAACTCCCATGTTATCAACTTGGGTGAAATAGATATCAATAAGTATATGACGTTCATGGAATTACTATTATAGATCCAAGATCATTCAGTGAAGTTTTTTAGAGGATATTCCATTACACTAGTTATGGTTTTAGAGAAAAATTGTTGGGTCGACGAATTCACAAGGGAGTTAGATTCTTAAATGTGTTTTCATAACCTATAATATTTTTAAAAAATATTTATTATGTTGAAAAAAAATTAAGTTAATTTATTGAACTATTTGTTTGATTCCACAAATACGATTGAAAACCAAATAAGTGTAATTAATGTTATTCTTTAACGAAAACACCCACATAATTCTTTTAAGATTATCAATCCACTCAATGATTTTTCATACCCTCTCCTAACATGTTGTAAAAATTAAATGAAAGTGGAACACCTGATTTACACATCTTAACATTAAATTCGAACTATATTTACATATTGAATAGAAAACCCAATCATTGATTATCTACTATATACAAATTCTTTTACATTAACAAATTGTATAAAATGTTCTATATCTATATACAATGTTATAACCTATAGTAACACTTTCCCATTCCCATAAATAGTTATACGACCAAACCACAACTCCTTTCGTTGACATGTTATACACTACATTCATAGATATTGTATGTTCCACATTATGAATTACGTTCTTCACACTCCAAATTTCTTTTTAATAACATCATATGATCTTTATCAAGAAGAATATATGATCTAGTTCACCCATTTACATCTTCATATATCTATAACCTGATATAATTAATAAAAAAATCCTCCATCTTTCATATAATTTCCAATATATTCACATGATATAGTTTTCATAATAACATATAATATTCATGTTGTGTGTCTTATCCCCCTATAATGAATCTCTCAAATTCAAACTCTTCTTTTATACTTTGATACTAAAAAATATTGGGCTCTCAATTAATCAACATTCACACATATAGATTATTTCATATTTTCTTATTATTAACACACATTTTTATATGGAACCAAAACTATTATATTGAAAAATTAATAGAATTAGTTTTGACATATATATTATAAATATAAAAAATACATCATTAAGGATACATGAACACTTCTCTCGAATAAATCGGTTATTAATTTTGGAATTTTATTTCCCATTCAAAATTCAGTTATCATCCTTATTAAAATATCAGGTATACTATAAATTTTATACCACTATATGATATAAAAATATTGGATCTTATTATTCTCCAAAAAATGTAGTGGTATTCATGTTTTTCAATATTTGTAAGAATCGTGAAATATAGAGCCTATCTAGTAGTGTGGTGATCTTCGTGGTCGAAATCACTGATATTTTAGTGTCCTGGGATTATAAAAAGAATCATATAGATTGTACCATTAAATGGTCCTTTTCATTTTTGATTATCATCTTAAATATCTAATGTGAGTTAGAACAGACACCTCGAAGACATGTTTTCACACTTTGTTTCTCACTGGTGATTTCATTACTCACAATAGTGACCCAAACACCCACTAAAAACACAATGTTGTGTCATGGTGGTTTCTTATTATATAGAAAACATATAATTTTATATGTTTTAATGGTATATAAAATAATTATGTAGTCATTAAAATTTCATATTTTGTCTATAATATCATACAATCATGACTTTTCAATTTTCCTACACTATCTCAAGTTCATAAAAAACTAAATAATGTCATGTGAAAATAAAAAATTAATTGAAAATTATTTCATAATTCATATAATAATCTATTTGTTTTATAGATTCATTCATACATAGAAATACATCTTCCACACTCATAATTTTGACATCCCTAATGTTATTTCAAGACCTTCAACGTTAATTTTAAGACCTAGTAAAAAAATATTTAAAATTATTTGGACGAGTTTACCTATATCAACCAAATAGTTTCATTATTTCATTTAAATATGATATCCATAATCATCAAAATATTACAACATTTTTTATAAAAATATATGTAAAATCAAATTTGTAAAAATAAAACCCCTTTTTAAAAAAAATACACCTTTCACCATTCTCAGTAAAATCTTTTCTTGTCTCAAATTTTTTTCTCCCACTCACTAATGTGTAATATTAAGGGAATATAAGAAATTTATCATGTAAATCACATCATCCCATACTCAAATATTAATATTATTCTTTATATAGTTATATATAAAATGGAGAAAACACAAAAAAATATAGCCTAGGGTATTTATGGTATCTTCTCTATGTCTGTGGGTTAAACCATTATATATTCCAAGAGATATTTTTGCAATATATCAATGTTTTATATAAAATATTTAGTAGTGTTATTAAATGAGATTCTCAATTTTGGGTTTTTCCAAAAAGGCCCTATCAAAATAACCTTTAATCATGAATACACATCAATAAAACATTCTGAGTAGTTCATGTGATAGACATAAAACTTCTCATTTTTCCACATTTTCATAAACAAACACAACATATTTATTAGTATTTTTTATATCAAAAAATGTATAATGGTGTGATTAAATACTTAATTACCTAGCCTTGTTAAATATTCTATTATTTCCAATATTACCATAAGATTTAATTCCTTTATTTTCCCGCTAAAAAGATGCAATCAATTTTCATTCCTCGTCGATGATAGGAATCACCATGAATAAAAAAACTTTTTTATTTATTAGTAATGATAACCCTCATAAATTAAATCCATTACATTTATATAAATTCCAAAATAAAAATATGTAAATTTAAAATAGAAGACTATTTTGTTCCATAGAATAAAAACTATGAATGGGATTTTCTCCCCAATATCATGAAATTTTAAATTTTTCTGATCAGATATTGTAAAATGCATTTGAATTGGTTATAATTATACTTAGATTGAGAACTCATATGATAAACATGGCATATCCTCATCAGTGTTATGGACATTTTTTACCAATTAATCAACTAATCGTTATTTTATTGTGCCAATATCATAATAATTAACACACCTTCATGTTCTATATGAATTATTATACAATCTGTTTTCTCTTAATAACCTTTACACTTATCATTAATAATATTTACATGATACTTAAATATATTTATATGGATAAGTTCACATGAAAAATTTCCTTTTTATTTTAAATAAATAGTTTTCATTTTTTATTATCATCCATATGTTATTTAGTCATATATTTTTCATTTTTTTTAATTTATATTGACAAAATATAGAGTATTATTTATTGATATTCTATGATTCATTAATCATCTCATCTGATTTCATAGAAAACATAGAACTAAATTAACTCCCTTTCATATCATTAAAAACTAATCTATGATATATTTTCATAAACACGTCATATTTTTTAACTTCTTAAATAAATATTCACAAATATATTTTTTGATGATAAATTTCATTAATTTTTTACACCAATTCTCATCAACATTAATCCTATATTCAAATTATCTTTATTACTCAATTTTTTGTTTTTTCACATTCCTAATATTTACATATTAATCCAGTAATAAAAATATTCTGAACATACCTTTCACAAGACTAGAAAAACCCTCAAAACATTGATCATATATATTTATGATAAGACTATATTTTCCACTATTGTTTTCTATCTAAATCATAAGAATTTTTTTCTTGAAGAAAGTTATTTATTTGAAAACTTATTCCCTTCTACCAATGTATATATTTCTAGTCAAAATCTATCTTAGTCCAAATACATTTTCCATTAATTTTCTACATATAATGTTAGAGATCAAAATAATCAGTTTCCAAAAAATAAAATGAATTTCCTTTTTCTCTATTGGACCACACAATTTAAATATATTTAAAATATTATATAATAAAATCAATTAACATAATAATGAATAAATTATATTTTCTTATCCCATTTTGAAGAAAAAAAATTATTTTTTCATTGATAGTTTCTTTCTTACCACTAGATTCTCACAAAGGAAAATTTAAACATTATCATGACATCCATTTCTAAGCCTATGCTAGCTGAAATCTTTAATAAAGGATGATTTTTTCTAATGTGTTCAATTTTATATACAATGTTTTTTTCATCAACAGAAATAGTTCTTTCATTTAATTCTTGATATTCTTATTTTTATAACGAAATATTTTCAAATCTCATTTTATATTACATAGAATTTCAGCCAGTTATTCACCATTTAATTTCCATATGAATAAAAATAATTATCAATACAAAACCTGAAATTTTCTCCATTATCTGAGTCACTAATTGATGAATACCCTTTTCCATATTTCCTATAAAACTTTTTTCACACAAATTATCTTCTTCTTTATTAAAAAATATTCACCATATATAATTTCCCACCATCCACATCTGAATAAAATTATTAAACCATCTTCATTGATCTATATTGTTTAATGTGGACATTGTTATCATAAATATAATATCTCATAAATTTATCATATTTTAATTTATTTTGTTTTCTATAAATTTATTTCATAGAAGAGAAATAAAATGGTTTAAAGCCTCGTTATCCTCATCTTTATCATTATTTATGAAGGAAACTACCTTTCTCATTTCATAAGATATGGGAATATAATTTATCCTTAACCAATGAAAAATATTACACATCCTTAAATAATTAAAATTTATGACAAAAAAATTAGAAATTTTCTATATATGTTTATTGATAATGTTAGATTCCTCTAAGTTCTCTCTAAACCAAAAAATCTTACATACAATTTTATTGGCCCTTATATAATAGTCTCTAACGTTGCCATAATAACCCATATTAGTATATTAATAGTTATTTCTCTATAAATGAAATTTAGATTCTTTAACCATGATATCTCCTTATTCAATTTTTATCAATTTTTATCAAATCTCATTCACAGTTTGAATCCCCACCAACACTATACACTTTTTCCAATATGGATAACAAGAGTACATTATTTGATTTTACAACATTATATATATTAATTATACTAGAAAGAGACATATAATTTACTCCAACAAGAGTTAGAAAACTTATCCTATCAGTAATTCTTACCTCTAGGAAAAGATAATGAATGTAGGGAAACAACTTATTCATCCAATTGTGGGAGTTATTTCAACTAGTATCAAGAACTCCAATGTTGTTCATAGATATCTCATTTTCAATCATCAATACCATAACAGATATTTGAAGGTAATTTAATCCTTTTATATGATACCACTAATGATTCCCTAGGATTTATTGACCCCTTATGGGGGGTGTTAATTAGTTGTTTACATTTACAAATTATCAAGTCAACCACTTGAACCTATTAATGTTATGAATCCTCTGAATGATTTCTTAAATCATCACCTCTTATAAAACAATTAAAAATGGGGAGTGGAGCATCTGATTTATGATGTTATACCTTAAGTGATATGACCTTATCAAGATTGGTAAGAAAACACCAACCACGAATTAACCACTAAAAATGAATGTGTTTAAACCGATGTAGAGTACATTTTTTTACTCATAAATATAACTAGTTATACCCCCAAGCCACGATTTTCAATTTTCATTAACATTTATACACCAAAACCTAAACACCATCATGAAATGGATCATAAAACATAGTCATAGAGATAATTATATTAACAATAAAAAATACCTTATCCATAATACATTTTTCATCTGAAACAATTGATATGTTCTTTCTCCATGAGTGTATAGGATATAGTTTCACCCATGTACACCTTCTTATTTATATTCCCTGATCCAATTTAGAACCTGAATGTCTAGATTGATCTGAATTCTCATATATATTAATGATCTTATTGTTCATAGAACATATAATGCATTGGTAAAAAAATATCCCCATCAATCAAGGAATACGTTATTATCATGATCTTTCGATTTCATAAGATGTTATACTCCTAACTTTTTCATTCCTTTTATTTTGGAAATTAAAGACACTTTCCTAAAAACATGATTACCAGTTTTTTGTCCTATGTTTTTTAAAATGTTTGTGTAAAATGAATTATATTTTACCACACATAGAATATGTTCTAAAGTATTAAAGATATATATCTTATATTCTTCAAAAAAATTATTATAATGAGTATGTTTCTGATAAATCAGACTAATGTATTTCAAATCATAATTAATAATTTAGTAATTTATCTCATAATGGCAAAATTCTTGAAAATAAATCTATTTCTAGTATCGATAAAATTCTATATGATATTGATAAAATTTATTTTAATAAGAATTATAAGGATGCCATTCAGAAATGTCTATTATTATAATTAGAATATTGAATTCCTAATAATAATGTATGTAAAATCTATAACACATTAATAGTGTTAACAAATATGATTTTAGGAATTTAGAAATGATGAGATATCAAGGTCTATATATCTGAGGCCATTACAATGAACATAAAAAATATGACCATTCGAAGGATACCTATAAATACCCATTAATTAGATTAGTTTGGAGAAATTTAATTATATTTTATCTCAAAATTTTATGGAATTACATAGCATGAAAATATTGTTCTTAATATTTTTTAATTTTTTAGAGAGAGTTGTTCTAAGGAAATATGATCCATATGTCTCCTTTAGATCATTTTTAATTGTAAGTATGTTTGATCATGATAATGTTTTTTGGATTCCAAGGATAGGACGATGATGAATATGATCCTTTAGATTGGGGTCTAATGAGGATATTATGCTAGTTATGATCATCGTATTGATTGATTCTAGTGATAGAAAGGTAGATCCATTCTGATCATCATATCGAGGGATTCTATTGAAAAGGAAGACATATATTCCAATAAGTATCAATCTAGGGAAACCTTTATTCGTGGTTTTTTACAACCTTTATCTTAAGTTTAAAAGAATTATATTTTTTATTATTTCGTATATTCCATACATAGTATTACATTATTCATCTATTAAATTTTTTCAAAAGAGAAAATTTCACTTCACATTTCATAGATGGCGAGTCATCATATTCATCTTTCTATTTTATTTTGTATTTTCATAATTACGCTCATTATAATATGAACACAGATTAATTAGATCTATTTTGAAACTGATATTTTATCTCTGATATAATTTATCATCTTTCTGGTTTTTATATTGTGACTTTTTTTATCGGACTGAATATTTTTCCAATAACTTGCATAAAAAGGATTTGTATTTTGTTAATTTTAATTACTTTATTCAAGTTTATTAAAACTATAATTCACCCCTCTTGTACGTTACAAACAACAATATAATTTCTATGATCCTAATTATTATTATAGATATTTAAGTCCAGTTACTAGTATCATAGAATATTTTTACTACTTATTACATTTTATGTTTTTACTTATTCTTCGATGTTCTGATATATTGTCTTATATTATTTTTTACACTAACATATATCTATGGAAAATAAATTCAATGTTTTTTAATATTGAATATCCTAATCTCATATCCATATAAAATCTAAATCCAAAAATACCACCTATCTTTTATTGTGTTTATTATGAGTAATGGATAGACTGTTTGTAGACTTTTTTTATAAACACAAGAGTTGATAATTTTTTCATGCTACCTAATGATTATAAAATTTATCATAAGGAAGTTTCATATTATAATCATGAAAAAAATAAGAATATCTGTTGAATTAAAGAGTAAAAAACTTGTTATGTAACATGATAAGAAGAATATATAACCAGATATTATGTTGTGAAGTTACAAAAAGTATCTAGAAAAAGTTGGAAGTAACACATTTTGAAACATATAAGGTTATTGATACCAGGAGAGCTATGTTAAGAGTATATGATTTAGCCTTTTATTTTATTCCGGAATAATCTATTTTGAAGAAGAATTAGTGATTTATGGCATTAATTAATAGTTTACAATATATTGGTTAGAATGCTCTTGATGATGAAATTCTTGTTGAAAATATAACTGATGTTATGACCAATTAATGGGAATATAAGAGAAAAATAGATGATGTGATAATAATGTTTAATAATATTACAATGGTTGATCTCACTATAACCCTTATACGATAAGATGTCAAACTCAAAAGAGATTATGAGAAAGAAAAATAGAAAAATGGAGGTGTTGCTTTTACTGCAACATTTATTGTACCTTCTAATATTTAAACTGAATAGAAAGTTTTTAAATAATCAGGAAAGATTAATTTTGTTTTTAAATCCAATTAAAGTACTATAGAATATTCTGATGATGATCCAGATAACATTTCTAGAAGGATAAACAAAATAGTTGGTAATAATTATTTTCAATACCGACAAAAGAAAATTCCTAAAGATATAAGTGATAAGAAATATGAAGTCAGTTGTTATGAATGTCAAAAATGTAGACTCATCAAAAAATATTGTCCAAATATATAGAGGAAATATAGAAAAGAAAAAAATTCTTAACTGAGACCCAAAAAATACTATAAATCCAATGTCAACAGTGTTTTTAAAATCTGCTGACACATGGAGGGCTAGTTGTCATGGTTCTTCTATGAATTCTTCAGACAATGAAAATTTTGGATAGGGGAACTTAGTTTATTCTTATAATGTACTAGATGATAATCAATGTTTCATTTATAAATTACATACTACAAAAAACCATAACAAAATGTCTCTAAGTAAAAATTATCTTAATGAGAGGTAATTTACATTATTAGACAATGAATATTTATTAGTTAGTGATGATAATTATTTACCTTTTTAGGACTTATTTTCCAAATCATCCTAGATTTTATAAAATTAAAATTTTAATATTTTTAAAGTACTTGGTAATTCTAAATTTAAAAATCCTATGTATGATTTAAGGATAAATTCTTTATCAAAGGAAATATCAGATCATTCAAAATATCATTACGATACAATCTAAGAAAAAATATTTATTTCTAATGATTTTGAAAAAATATTTTCTAATAAATAATTTTTTGAAATAAAGCATAATTTTAAGACTGATAACCATGAGTATATTAATATTATTGTAAAACTAAAATATTAAAATTATCCTTTAATGACATTCTTATCAAACATTAACACTAGTATTGAAAACATTGATTAGATGTATAGAAAAATCATTCTCATGGAAGTAGTTCCTTAATGGTATTTTAATATAAATAACCTATTTATAGTAACAATTTATTTGATATTAACAGTGATCCTTGATGCACCAATAATCAATGTGGGGAAAATTGGATAATGAATTGTTCACAAAAAAATGATCATTCGAATGATTTCTATATAGCATATTTTTCTAGATAAATTAATTCTTCCCAAAATAAATTTAAATAGATGTGGTTACCAAAAAACATTCTACCAACATGATACCCAGGAAGGTTTGGGAACAGAATACCTATTCCTTTTTTTAGAAAATAATAAAGGTACTGGAAATAAGTGTACCTAAAACATGGATAGTATATGTTCTAGAGATATGAATGGGAACAAAACTTTTTCAAAATGGTTATCAAGATTAATAGTGGGAAAGTCACTTTTAGAGATAATTCTCAAGGAGAGAATATCAGAATAAGTTACATTTTTCTTTTTGGTATATAAATTATTACAAATGTTTTATTTTTTGTTTTTCTTAAGAACAACCTTATAATAATAAGTCAATTATGTGATGATGGTTACCTTGTGATCTTTAAGAATGTTTAATTTTTAGTACCTAGTTCCAATGATGAATTTAAACTTTCTTCCAATCAGTATGATAATTTCTACAAAATTAACTTAGACTAGATTATGATCCAAGACATAACATGACTTAGTGTAATGGAATATTATTTTTAGTTACAGTATGGAATGTTATGACACTTTAAAATTAGAAACTTATCAAATATGACTATGAATGGGCTAGTTAAGGATCTATTAGAACATTAGTTGTATTCTTAAAAAAAAAATTGACCCTTGTCAATATGGTTGGAATCACAAGATATGTTTTAAATAAATTAGTGAAGTATCAACATCTAATGATTTACATTCATTTCACATGATTTTATTTTGACCTACAAAAATAAATTTATTGGTGGAATAAATCATGTATATAACTTTTTTGATGATTTCACTAGATTTACATGGGTTTATTTTTTCCCAAAGATATATTAATACTTTTTAATTTTATATTTTTTCCAAAGTTAAAAATTTTAGAAACCTTTCAGTGATAAATATTCATAGTTATCATGATAGAGAATTTTTAAATTCCAATTTTGAAACAAAATAGTAATAGTTGTATAGAAAAAAAATTAATATTCTAGAACCACCCAGTAAAATGTCTTAGTTGAATGAAAAAATATATTTTTTCAGAAATAACTAGAATCATATTGATTGAATACTCAGTAAATAAATATTTTTTGGGGTAATTAATTAGTACAACCTTCTATATTATAAGCCAAGCTTTAATTTTTCATTTTCTTAATAAAACTTTATATAATTTTTGGATAGAAAGAAAATGAAAAGTTTATTTCATTATTTTATTTGTTGAAAAGTATTCATTCTGAATATGAAAGAAAATTTGTAAAAATTTCCACCCAAATATAATGAAGGAATATGGTTAGGTAGTTCATATTCATTTAAGTCTTATAGAGTTTTTAATTAAAATTCATGTACTATTTAGGAAATAGTAAATATTAATTATGATGAAACTATCCCTTTTGTATTAAAAAAACACAACAATAATCTTTATATGTTATTCATAAAAATAATTTTCACCTTTTTTATGAAATTATTATCATAAGGATATAACTTAATAAATTGTTTTGAAAGTTATTAATTAAGAAAATTTTCAGAATATTGGTGAGTAATAGAATTTTCAAAACCCAAAAAGTCAGTTGTTTATAAGGAATCAAACTAATGATATTATCATTGGTTATTTAGATAAACTAGATATGAGGGGATGTTCCTTATGGATTGAAATTGAACATCAAAATTTATTATCTCAATCTGAACATAAAAGTATTGATTAGGAATTGGATGATGAGGATTGGATTAATGAAATGCAAGACAAACTCAACGAGTTTGAGAGGAAAAAAGTCTATACATCAGTTTAAAAACATAATGAATCTTCTATAATTGGATTAAAGTGGGATTTTAGATAAAAATTTGATGAAAAATTAATTATTATTAGAAATAAATCTATAATTTTTATTGAGGGTTATAATTAGAAGGAATTTATTGATTATGAATAAACCAATTCACCAGTATCAAGAATTAAATATATCAAAATAATTCTAGAGTTTTTATCATTAATCTATTTCAAACATTTTCAAATATATGTGATGTTTACATTTCATAATAGATTTTTTTGGGAGGATGTTTATGTTGATCAACCACCTTGTATTGAAAATAATAAAAATATTGAATACATTTTTATAGACATACCAAAGAATTATATGGACCAAAAAATCACATATATCTTGGTATGATAGGTTAACGATATTTTTGTTACAAAAATTTTTTTTAAGGGAACTATGGATCCAAAAATTGTTATAAAATAGATTTTAAAAATATTAATATTGAACAAATTTACATTTCTACCATTATATTTCGATCACTATAAAAATTTAACTTATTTTTTTTTCAAATATTTTTAAGCCTCGATTTGAGATGAGTATCATGGGAGAGTTAAACTATTTTTTTAGTTTTAAATTTATTTAAAAATGAAGGATCTTATATAAATCAACATAAGTATATAAAAATTATAAAATTATTATTACTTCCTTTGGTACCTCAAATACTTTAGATCATGATGATGCTAGCCAACCAGTTGATCAATATAATTTTGGAGGTATGATAATAATTTTACATTAAATATCTTCTAGACATCCATATATAATGATTTATGTTCTTTTATGTGAAAGGCCACAAGAAAATCTAAAATAATTTATTTAAAATATATAAAATTAATCTTTTGTTATCCTAAGTGATCAATTGATTTAGTAATTTCCAATTCATCAAGAAATGTTTTGGAATTAATAAGTGGTTTGGATGGTGACTTTGTTGTATGTAGAATAGATAGGAAAAGAATATCCATAACATTTCATTTCAATGGAGATTCTATAGTTTAATTGTCATGTATGGAACAATCCATAGTAGAACATACCACTAAAGAAGCTGCAAATGTAGTCGCTAGAATATTCTATACTCATGTGTTGTGGATTAAGTACTTACAGACTCCCTTTGGAGTGATTTATACAAAAAACTAAAAAACCTTATGAAAACACAAGTTCCCTTGAATTAAGTAAAAACCCAACATATCACTCTCTTTATTAGAACATAGATGTAATAAAACATTTCCATTGACTTTACACACTTAAAAGAGATATCATTTTGTAATTCATAATAACACAAGATCAAATTGCTGACATTTTTATCTATTATTTTATGTTTTTATAATATTTCATTATATTAGTTTTTTTTAATTCCATTATTTTTGCATCAGAAATTGTTTTTTAACAAAAAATTAAAGTTTTTCCCACTAAAATTCACTCTAAATCTAATAATCCTCCTTAAAACATTGATAGTTTAAGAATAATTAAAAATTTATTCATGTTAATATCGATAGTTTGATCCAGATAGATTTAATCTCAACCATTGGTTTTAATAAGGAATATTAACAATCCCACATGATGCATTTATATAGAGTGACCCACAGTCCCACATTAGTATATCGCAGCTTTTTCTCTCGAGATGTTTTTTCCTTCATGTTTCTTAGTCAAATTTTTTTTTTCTTTCCTTATGATTCTCAATTTCAATCATATTACTGATGAAAATGAATGAACAATTTGATAGGTGGTTTTTATTCATGGAGAGGATGACTCAAATATTTTTTGATGATATGTATGACATTACACTAATGAAAATTATCTCTTTTCAAATATGGGAATTCATGTTTCTTGAAAAAAAGATAAGTATTTCAATCTATTTTAATTATATATTGTTTATGCGTTCTATAAAAATATTATTCTTTTTTGTAGAGGATGGTAATGAATAAATATATTTAACAATATATAATAAGAGATATAATATTTCTGATGAGAATTATATGGATTTTGTTGGAATACCTTCTAAAGGATAAGTTTTTTGTCCTCTACATCAGTTACCATGTGATCGAAGCACTTTTAAAAGGAAAAGGAAAAAAATAACTTCTTTTCTATTATGAAGAAGTCAAGAAGGTTTCTTAAATAAATCTAGATAATCGAGTTGTTGTCTTATGGATTCCGGGATTCTATGTTCCAATGAAAGGGGTTTGATACACTTTAAAATTTTAGGATATTTTTCATTGGAACTTATGGTGAAAATGAGTAAGATAAATATTATTGGGTTCTTCCTTATGAGAATACACAATATCAATACCAAATCATCCAAATATATCATTGTATTGTTTTAGACATTGATAAAAAATATTATAAAAGAATATATGATGTTTTTCAAGGTTTTAAACACGTCATTTTTTATGAGGAAAAAGATTTCATTCATAAGTAATGATATGATGAATTAGAAAAATTTGTTATTTAATAAAAAGACACATAAGTTTATTTATAAGGTTGATGGAGATTCATTGGGGTAAGATCCATAAATAATTTTAAAAACGGAATAGAAGAAAATGTATTTGTTATTTGAGACCACCCCACCAATGAATCAAAAAAAAGACAGTTTTTAATGATGTTTTTGATGAATGGATGAAAAATAAAGATGATGAGAAATATACGGATCATGAGTTCATAATTGAACTAACTGAGGAAAAATATTTACAATTACATCCATCTAAATCTCTTTAATAAGAATCCATGATGAAGAAGAAGAAGAAAAAAAATTTATAGAAGATAATCTTTATTAAAATTGATCGAGAGCACTAGAAATTGAATCAACAAATTTTGTGCCTCTAATATCCAAAAATAGGCAGATCATTTTGAATGGAATATTAATGTTACAAGAAACATATATGGTATATGAAAATTTTCCATTGATAGGTGATAATGTAAAATTAATGTTTTTTGAGAAATAATTAGTGCCAATAATTCCTGAAAATTAAGAGGAACCAGAGCCAGCTGGTCAGGGAGCATTAAGAACAACAAGATAACTATGAGAAGATACTAAAAAGGTAGTAAATGGAGAACATTATTAAGATATAAATGAGGTTAAATGAGGGTATAAGTATTTACAATAAGGATGTCAATATGATGAAATAGGTTAATAGATTCAACAAAATGTGTGGTCGAAGAATAGGAATAAGTCTAAGATTATATTATAAAGGAAGATGATAATGAAATACCAAAAAAAAATGATTAATCAAAGTCATAATCATAATCATAGAAATTTCCTTATATGTCTGATAAATAACATAATTATAGTAGTTCTCATTAATAATATTCATCATTAGAAGAATAAAATTAATAATCATAAATGAGAGAGGATGATGATCAACATTATAAAAAATCTAATGATAATGATGAGACTGATATGGATATTGACATCTATGAATTATATAATGATAAGGATGTTGTTGAAATTAATGTTTCTAAATATATTAAAAAATTATGTTTCAATGAATTAATAAGGTAATGGATGACATGTGGATATAGGATCAATCCAAATAAAATCACTTGAGGTTTTGCAAGATCAGTCTGAATATGATAAAACAATTTCTCTATAAGGAGTTGATTATATTGTCAATGTTTTAAGATGGCTTTAAAGAACTATAAACCCTTTCTAAATCCATGAATCAATGGTACAACTAATTAAATAAAATTTTGATTAGATATCATAATATCTAAAAAAACATAATAGAGATGGTGATTTAGAATGAGTCAAAATTAAAAAAATCAAGACAGTTCTTAGGTACATAAATATGCATAAAATCACGTGGTCAAATGGTATCATCAGTTTGATATAGATATTTAGATATAAATGATAATTTTTCTTTAATGTTGTTTTTTTGTTAGGATGATAAAATAATTTCAACATGTTATCATCACACCTAGATGAAATAGTGATTTTTTGGAGGAGTTCACATATGAAAACGATGATTCCATAGTGGATGTAAATTCATTGAATGGAAATATTAGATATATGTAGTTATAGATGTCTAGAATATGATCATGTAATAGTGAAGTTATCATATTTAAATATCATAAAAAAAATTTATGTGATGGTTTTTATTTGAGAAGAAAAATTTCACAAGTTAGTAAAAGATCATCATGAGTTCATAAATAACAAGGCATTTATTAAATACATAATTATGAAAGTACAATGAGAGTTTAAAATACCTTATGACTTTATTAAATTAATTGGATCTGAATTAATATTATAGAGGGATGTTATATTTTATGGATCCATTAAATGTCACCTAATAATTATTAAAATATTGATGATATTAAATTATCAATTGTTTTTTATGGATCCATGTAAAAATTACCTATAAGAGGAAATTATTATTTTCCTTACTTTCCACAAGAACCAATAATATATCTTAACAATGAGATATTTTTATTCTTAATCGGTGTATATTTTTATATTTCCTCTTGTACTATGAAATAGTGATTTAATTTTTTTTAGAAAATGAAATACAATAGTTTATTAATTAATAATATGCTCATATAGATAAATTTTCTGATAAGAAGGAGTGAAATAAAAGAATATGGAATTGATTATTTATTAATTATATATTTTTTTGAAATTAATAGTAGATTATTTTTTATAATATATGATATTTTGTTCTCCCTTATTTCATCTAGTTGTGAAGTCTTAGTTAGGATACCAAAAGGTGTATGTTTAAATAGATCATGTCCTTTATGGTCTTTCATTTGATAGGTGATTCGAAGATAGCGGAAGTTAGGTGTTATTCCTTGGGTAGGTTTTTATACTTTTTTAATTGGAAAATATATTTTACCTTAATCATATTTCTCACCTCTAGTGGTATATCCAAAAAATATATATGATTATTCATGATAATAATATGTTTTTTCAGAAGGATGATATAATGTGACAGATGTCATATTTCATATCATTATACCAAGGTAGATAATATAATAATGTTGAGAATTGAGTAATATATGTTTTATTATTGACTGTGGATGTGTCCTAGTGAATATGAGAGAATTTATAAATGAAATTTTTTATACTTATTCCTCATTCTTTGTGAGGGCACGATACAATTTATTTTATTATAATTGAGTTTACAAATAAAAATAATCTCCTGGTGATTAAGAGGTTTTTGAAGTGTTTTAATTAAAAAATGAATTCTATCATTGTGATTTTGAGGCATTATGATGTTACAAGGATAATAATATGGGAATAATAAACATGACTCACCATTGATGTGTTTAAGGGATTATAGTGTTATTTTGGATCATAGTTATGAAATAGACCATCCTTGAATTTTTAGATAGTTGGGCAGATGGAGTGGATGATCAAATCACTATATGAATTTTTGTATGAACGTGTTATCAATTTTTTAGGTCTTTAGTGAGGAATTTTTCTTTGGCTAATTATTACAATAACAATATATAGCATTCTACAATCTTATCATATCCCTTTGAGAGTTTTATATGTGGAATTATAGGTAACAGTAATGTTAGCCAGTTTGGTGAGGTGTCCATCATTGATATTGAATTGGTGAAGATAGTGATAAAAATCTATACATAGATTCATATCTAATTATTGAATTATATTATTCCGAAAATGCGTATATAGATTAAAGGAGGATACCCTAGGACTTCAGGGTTGGGGATAGTATATTTTTGAAGATTATTATTTTCTTTGAAAATAGATGTTTCATAGAGGTATAAAATAATCTTTATTTTTCATTGGACTTTTTAGTTGTTATAGAATATTATTAAGTGGAAAAAATTCAAAATTCTACCCCAAATAGAGAAGGTTCATGACTTATTTCAAGTGGTATAGTTAAAAAAAGTATTTAGGATAACTCACATGTTATCAACATGTGTGAAATTGATATCAAGAAGTACATGACATTCATGGAATGACTAGTATAGATCCAAAATCATCCAGTAAATGTTTTTAGAAGATATTCTATTAAACTAGTTTTAGTTTTGTAGAAAAATATTAGGGTGGATGAATTTACATGGGAGTTAGATTAAAAAATATATTCTCATAACATATAGCTGTTTTAAAAAATAATTATTATATTTATGATTAAATTAAATTAATTTATTGAAATATTTTAGTTATTCCAAAAATATGATTGACAACCAAATATGGGTATTTAGTGTTATTATTTAACAAAAAAAATCATCCACTTAATCCTTTTACGATTATCAATCCACCCAATGTTTTTTCATATCCTCTTCCAATGTGTTGGAAAAATGAAAAGAGGGTAGAACACCTAATTTTTATATCTTGTCCTTAAATTCATACTATATTTACTGATTGATTTTAAATCCCAAACAAAGTTTATCCACTATATACCAATTCGTTTACACTAATAAATTGTCTACAATTTTCATTATCTATATAAAATGTTATATCCTCTAGTAACACTTTTCCCTTCCCATGAATGGTTATACAAACCAACCACAACTCTTTAAATTGACATGTTATGCACCCCAGTCCAAGAAATTGTATGATCTACGGTCTAAATGACCATCATCACACTCTTAATAGCTTTTTAATAACAACATATGATCTTTATCAGGGAGGATATAAGATATAGTTCACCCATGTACACCTTCATGTATTTATAACCTGATTTAATTTATAACAAAAGCCTACATCATTCATATAGTTAAAATATCTTCTAATTATATAGTTCTCCTCATCTCATAGAATAGTCAGGTAGTGGGTCTTACCCCCTATAAAGAATCTCCCAAATTCAAACTCTTATTTATTACTTGGATACTAAAACATATTGGGCTCTCTATACATCAAAATTGAAACTTATATATTATTTCATATTATCATAATATTCACAATAATTATTAAATGGTATCAAAACAAATATATTCAAAAAATTATTAGAATTAGTGATGACATACAAATTTCAAATATAAAAAATTCATCATTATGGACACATGAACACTTCTCTCGAATAAATCTGTTATTACATTTAGAATTATATTTCCCATCTAAAATTCAGTCCTCATCATTATTAAGATATCATATATACTCTAAATTTTATACCACCATTTGATATAAAAATATTGGGTCTTGTTATTCTCTGAAAAATATAGTGGTATTCGTGTCTTTTCATATTTGTAAGAACAATGCAACATA
Source organism: Viscum album (assembly GCA_963277665.1). Lineage (NCBI taxonomy): Eukaryota > Viridiplantae > Streptophyta > Magnoliopsida > Santalales > Viscaceae > Viscum > Viscum album. The sequence continues at coordinate 1,558,799,406 of OY728126.1, read as the reverse complement.
GAGCATAACTAGTAGTGTGGTGATCAACATACTAGAACTCCCTGATATTATAGTCTCATGGAATTATAAAAAAAATAACGTATACTATATCATGACATGGTACTTTTCATTTTTGATTGTCATCTTTAATCTCCCATGTGAGTTAGAGGAAACACCTGGAAGACATGTTTTAGCTCATTGTTTCTCATTACAGATTTCTTAACTCACAATAGTGACCCAAACACCCATTGATAACACGATGTTGTGTCATGGTGTTTTCTTATTACATATAAACAATATAATTTTTTATGTTTTTATGATATATACAATAATTATTTAGTCATTAAAAGTCCAATTTTTTCTATAAATTCATATAATCATTACTTTTCCATTTTCCTTCACTATATCAAATTCAGAAACAACTACATAATTTCATATTGAAATCAAAATGTAATTGTAGATTCATTCATTATTTATATGAAAATCTCTATGTTATTAAAATTAAAACATTTATGAAAATACTTCTTCTTCACTCAAATTTCAGACTTCCCTCTTGTTATTTCAAGACATTCCATATTAATTTTAAAATATATTAAAAAAACTTATAAAATGATTTAGATAATTTTACCTTTACCAACCAATAATATTCATTATTTCCTATAAATATGATATTCATAATCATTATAATGTAACAACATTATTGATTAAAAATTCATCTACATTCCAATTTGGAACAATAAAAGCCCTTTATTTTTTAAAAATAAACACGACACCATTCTCAATAAAATGTGTGTATCTCTCAAATTTTATTCCCCTCTCACTAAAAAGTTATATTAAAGGAATATAAGTAACGAATATTGTAAATTACATCATACCCTAATTCCGATATTAATATTATCTTTTATGTGGAAATATAATGTGATGAAAACACACATAAATATAGCTTGGGGTATTAAGGGTATCATCTCTAATTTTTTGGGATGAACTTTTAGAGATTACAAGAGATATTTTTATAATAGATCAATGTTTTATACAAAATATTCAGCACTGATATTAAGTAGGATTCTAAAATTGGGGTCGTTTGAAAAAGTTTTTATCAAGATAACCATGAATCATGAACACAGTTCAATAAATCCTTTAGAATAGTTTATTTGATAGACACAAAATTTATCATTTACCCCATATTTTCATAAACAAACACAACATGTTTATTTGTATGTTTGAAATAAAAATAGGTATAAAAGTTTGATTTAATACTTAATTCCCTAGTTTTGTTCAATTTTCTATGATTTCCAAAATTACCCCATGATAGCTTTCCCTCATTTTCCCCTTAAAAGGATGCAGTAAATTCTCTTTCCTCAAGGATGATAAGTTACTCCATGGATAAACAAACATCATTATTGTTAAGTAATGGTCAACCCCATAAATTATATCAATTACATGTATATAAATTCGAAAATAAAAATATGTATGTCTAAAATGAGAGAAAAATTTGTTCCATATAATAAAAAAAATGTATGGGATTTTCCACCCAATCTCTTTAAATTTTAGATTTTTTTTATCACAGATTGTGAAATGCATTTAATCTGGTTATAATTATCCCCAGATTGTGAACTCCTCTGATCTCCATAAACTATCCTCATCTGTGTTGTGGTATTATTTTACAAATAAATCAAGGAAGCATCATTTTATTGTTCCATAATAATCTTTATCAACACACCTTTTTAATCTATGTGAATTATGACACAATATGTTTTCCCTTCATAGTCTTCCACATATCATTAAAAATAATTAATTACTGTTTATATATATTTATATAGGTAATTTCACTTGAAAATATCTTTTTTATTTTAAATAAACAGTTTTCCATTTGTATTAGCATTTATATTTTATGTATTCATATATTTAACCACTTTTAATTGATCTGAACAAACTATAATGTATTCTTTATTGATATTGTAGGATTCATTAGTCCTCTAATCAGACTTCATGGAAATTGTAGAAATAAATTACCTCTCAATAATATCATAAAAAACCACTCTAGTATATATTATCATAAACATTTCATATTTTTTAACTTCTTAACTAAAAATTCCATATACGTATTTAACAAGAAAAAATCTATTTTTGGTTGATAAATTTCGTTAATTTTTTACACCAAATTTCTTTAACATTAAAAATATCATTAAATTACCACCAATAATCAATTTTTCGTTTTTTACATTCCTCATATTGATATATTAAACCAATAAGGATAATCATTGTGAACATACCTTCCACAACACTATAAAAATCATCAAAATAATGATCATCTATAATAATGATAAGAATATATAAAAAACTATATTTTCAATCAGAATCATAAGAAATATTTTTTCTATGGGAAGTTATTTCATTGGAAATTTATTCCCTCCCATTGTTCTATATATTTTTGGTCAAAAACTATCTTAGTAAAAATATTATTTTACATTAATTTAGCAAATATTATGTTAGAGATAAAAATAATTAGTTCCCAAAAAATATAGTGAATTTTCTTTTTCTCAATTAGATCATAGAATTTTAATAAATTGAAATGTTTTTCTAATGATATCATTTAACATAGTAATGATTACATTATATATCCTTATCCCATTTTGAAAAAAATTGATTTTGTTATCGACAGATGTTCCCTTACATCTATATTCTCAAAAAGGAAAATTTAAATATTCTCACGTAAAACTTTTCTAAAAATGGGATTCTTGAAATACTAAACATATGATGATTCTTTCCTAATGAGGTAAATTTTGTATACAATGGTCTTTTTCATCTAAAATAGTATTTTCTTTATTTCATTTGTGATATTCTTAATTTTTTCATGAATATTTTTCAAATACCATTTTATGTTACATAAAATTACAATCTCTTATTCACAATTTAATTTACGTATGAAAAATAATAATTATCAACATAAAAATTGAAATTTATTCATTATCTGAGTCACTACATGATGAGTACCCTTTTCTATATTTATTATCAAACTTATTTTCAAAAAAAACTTCTTATTTATTTATCACTTTTAAGCATATAAAATTTCACACCATCAATATCTAAATGAAATAATTAATCCTTCTTCATTGATATATATTTTTAAATAAAAAAATTGTTAACATAAATATAATAAATCATAAATTTTGTATCTTTAATTTTTTTTAGTCTCCCTGCATTTATTTCATAGAAGATAAAAAATATAGTTTAAGGCATCTTCATCCTCATTGTTTTCAATCTTCATGAAGGAAACTACCTTTATATTTTCATAAGATATAGGAATATTATGGATCATAAACCCATGAAAATTCTTACACATCTACAAATAATTTCAATTTATGTGAAATATAATGACAAAAATTCTACATAATTTTCTTGATAATGGTAGATTCCACTATGTACTCTCTAAACCCCCAAATATTACATACAATCTTATTGTACCTTATAAAATAGTATCCAATGTTATCAGAATTTCCCATATTAGTAACTTAATATTTACTCCTATATACATGTAATTTGTATTCAATAACATTTATATCTCCTTATTAATGTCTTTTAAATTTTTATCATATCTCAATCATAGTTTGATCCCCAAAAACATTATGTACCCTTTTTCAAATAGGGATAACAGGAGTTCAATTTATGGTTTTCTATAATTATATATATGTATTTTAATATAAGGATACATAACATATACTTCATAAGGGGTTAGAAAACAAATAGTATCATAAACTCTTACATCTAAGAAATGTTAATGAATGTAGGGAAACAACATATTAATCCAGTTGTGAGAGTTCTTTCAATAGGTATCAATAACTCCACTATTGTTCATAGAGATCTCGTTTTAAATCCTCAATACCGTTATAGATATTTAATGGTTATCTAAACCATTTCTATGATACCAATAATGATTCACCATTAGTTATCGACCTCAAACGGAGGGGTTTAAATTAGTTTTTCCATTTACAAATTATCATTTCAACCACTTGAACCTATTAATGTTTTAAATCATCTCAAATGTTTCACAAATTCTCACCTCTTATGATATAATTATACATGGTGAGTGGGACATATGATTTCCGATGTTCTAACTTAATGACTCAAACCATATCAAGATGGGTTAGACAACTCCAACAAAATTTGAACCACTATAAATTATTTTTATTAGTCCAATATAGAGACCATTTTTTTAATCGTATATTTAACTATGTATACTCCCAGATCGCATTTTTAAATTTTCATTACTAGTTGAACACAAAAACCTAAACACCTTCATGAAATCGATCATAAAACATAGTTATAGAAATAGTTTAATAAATAATAAAATATACCTTATCCATAGTCTAGGTTTCTTCTAAAATAATTGGTATGTTCTTCCTCCATGATTGTATAGAATATAGTTCCCCCCATGTAAAATTATTATCTATATTCCCTAATCTTATTTATAATGTGAATGTTTGGATTGATCTAAATTACCATATATCATTATTATCTTATTCTGTATATAATATATAATACATACATAATAATATTTCCATCATTCAAGAAATAAGTTTTAATAAATATATTCTGATTACGAAATTAGCTCTACTTTTTACTTTTTCATTCCTTTTATTTTGGAAATCAGAAAAACATTCTTAAATTTTTTTTAATAATTTATTTGTGTCCTAAATTTTTTATTTGTTTTTTGTAGAAGGAATTATATTTCACCACACAAATAATATGTTATGAATTATTATTGTTATAAACATTACACTATATATTAAAATTATCATAATGAGTATTTTTATGATAAATCAGACTATATTTTTATGGACCATAATTAATAATTTAGTCATGTATCTCACACTAACAAAAGCCTTGACAATCAGACTGATTTTGTTATTGATGAAACTTATTATGATATTCATAAAATTTATTTTAATAAAATAGTTAATGAAGTTAATCGGACATGACTCTGTTTATAATCAGAATATAGAAGTCATGATTCTAATGTAAGGAAAATTTTAAACACTTTACTGAAGTTATCAAATATGATGTTAGGAATTCAGATATAATGAGATATCAAGTTCCAAGAGTCTGAAGACATTACAACGAATATGGGAAATATGACCATTGGGAGGATACATATGAATAGCAGGTAACTAGGTGAGTTCAGAGAAATTTGATAACATTTTATCTCCAATGTTTGTGAAATTACCTTTCATGAATCTATTGTTCATAATATTTTAAATTGTTTAGAGAGAATCATTCTATTGAAATCTAGTCAGGGTCTCTCCTTTATATTATTTTTAATTATATCCACAAAAAATCATAATAATGATCGTGGGATTCTAGGAACATGAATATGAGGAATATGATACACTATATTGTGGTCTAATGGGAATATATTGTCATATATAATCATCGTATCAATGTATTCTAGGGATAGGAAGCCAAATCTGCACTGATCATCGTATCGAGGGCTTACCTAGTAAGTGATGTTAGGTATTATTATAAGTATAAAACTTGGGAAACCTTTATTCTTGGATATTGACTATATTTATTTTAAGGTTAAAGGAATTATCATTTTATTATTAGATATATTTCATACATATTATTACATTTCTCTTTGATTACTTTTTTTCAAATCTGAAAATTCCATATCACATTTAATATATAGTGAGTCATCATATTCATTTTCTATTTTATTTTTTATAATAATTACACAAATTAAAAAAACATATATAGATTAATCAGATCCATTGTGATTCCAATATTTTAACTCTGATATAATTTAAACTCTTTCTAGTTCTTATTTTTTGACTTTTTTAAATCATACTGTCTTATTCTATTAACATACTTAAATATAAATTCTGATTTGTTATGTTTAATTACATTGAAATAGGTTTTTGTAACTATAATTCACTCCCTCTTGGAAGTTTTCTATACAATGATAATTCTTATGATAATAATCAGTATTATTGATATATAAATCCAATAATTGGTATGATAGAATGTTTTTACAAATTCTTACTTGATGATTTTTTACTTCATTAAAGTTTCCATATATTTTTTTATAAGATATTTATATAATGAGTATTTATGGAAAAACCATTATCTTTGTTTTTAATATTTAATGTCATAATGTCATATACATATATAATATATATCCAAAAAGGCCACATATCTTTGATTGTGTAGATTATTGGTACTAGAGAGTTTTGTTGTAGAATTTTGTTATCAACATAAGGGTTGATAATTTTTTCTTGCTAAATGGAGATTATAAAATTCATCATAAGGAATTTTCATATTCTACTAATCAATAAAAATAAGAATATCCATTTAATTAAGGAGTAAAATAAATTTTTATGTTCCAAGATAATAAAAATATAGTTTTAGACATTATCTTATGAAGATGCAAAAATTATCTAGAAAATTTTCTAAATAACACATTTCAAAACCTCTAAGGTTGTTGATACCATGAGAGATATTTTAATAGTATATTATTAGGAATTTTCTTTTCTTCTTAAAGAATGAATTTTGATGATCCATCATATATTTATGACTATCATTAATAGTTTACATGATATTGGTGATAAATGTCTTGATAATGAAATCCTTATTGAAAAGATAATTGATATTATAACCAATTAATGGGAATCTAAGTGAATAAAAGTTGATGAGAAAATAAATTTGAATAATTTAACATGGGTTGATCTCATTAGGACCCTTATACATTAAGATTCTAAACTCAATAGAGATTTTTAGAAAGAAAAAAATAAAAATGGTGTTGTTAATTTTAAAACAATGACTACAATACCTTCTATTGTTTAATTTGAATAGAAAGTTGTTAAATATTTAAGAATGAATAATGTTGTAGTTAAATCTGATTCAAGTAATATAGAACATTCTTATAATGATCCAGAAATCTAGTCTAGAATGATGAAAATAATAGTTGGTAATAATTATTTTCAATAATGATATGTTAAAATTCATAAATATGGTTGTGATAAAAAATATGAATTTACTTATTATGAATGTCAAAAATCAGGACACATTATACATGATTGTCCAATGATGAAGATGAAAAATATAAAAAAACAATTCAAAAGTAATTCCAAAATTTATTATAAATAAAAAGTCAAGAGTGTTCTGAAATTCGCAGAAACATGGAGTTCCAATGGAGGTGATTATTTTAAAAATTCTCTAGACAATGAATGTTTCTAATGTTGGAACATAGGTATTTTTTCCAAATTACTAGATATTAATCAAGTTTTCATGGATAAGGTATGCACTGATAAAAACCTTACAAATGTCATTAAGTTAAAATTGTTTTAATTATATGGAATCTACATCATCATATGAAGAATCTTACTTAGTTTGTGAAGATAATTATTTACCTTATTATGATGACTTTTCCCATATTTCCAAACTTTAAGAAAATTAATATTTTAAAATTTCTAAAGTACATAATAATTCTAAATTTAAACATCCCAAGGATGATTTAAGGATAATGTTTTTAAAAAATAAAATATCAAATTCTTCAAAATATATTTATGAGACTATTTATGAAAAATGATCTATTTCTAAATATTTTTAAAAATTATTTTCCCAGAAACATATATTAGAAATAAAACTCAATTCTATGACTAATACTAGTGTGGATGATATTATAATTGTAAAAATAAAATATGAAAATTCTCTTTTATTGAATTTTTTTTCAAACATTACTAATTGTAAAGAAAACATTGATAAGATGTATAAATGTTTATCCCTCATTGAAATTGTTCCATAATGGTATTTTCATATAGAAAAACTATTTTTAGTAATAATTTATTTTTTATTAAGATTGATCCTTCATGGAGCAAGTATCAAAGTGGTGGAAATTGGATAAATATTTGTTCGCTAAAAAAATTTCAATGGAAAGGTTTTCATAAAACCTATTTTTCTAAAAAATTAAATCTTCCCAAAATAAATTCAAATAGATGTGGTTACCAAAATTATTGTTTTCTAGAAACACCAGACCTAGAAAGGTTTGGTTATCGAATGTATAATCCTTTTTATAAAAATAAGGAATATAATGGAAATAAGAGTACATGGTATATGGATATTAGTTTTTCAAAAGATTTGAATGGGAAAAAAAATTTCAAAAATTGTATCAAGATTAATGGTGGGAAAGTCACTTTTGGAGAAAATTCACAAGGAGATATTATCAGAATATGTAACATTTCTTTCGTGGAAAATAAATTATTAAAAAAAATTTAATTTTTATTTGTCTTAATAGAACCCATATAATAATTAATCAGTTATGTGATGATGGTTACCATGTGAAATTTAGTAAAGACTAATTTTTATTATATAGTTTCAAATATTAATTTATTCTTTTTTCCAATCATCATAATAATTTCTACACAATTAACATTGAAGTGCTTAGTAGCCAATACATACCATGAATTAGTGTAATGGATGATCAATTTTGGCTATGAAATAGAATTTTAGGACACTTTAACCATATAAATTTATCAAAGTTTATGAACAAGAGGAATTTTAAGGATCTATTAGAACTTACTTTCCATTTTTCAAAAGTCTATAACCCATGTCAATATGGTTGGAAACATAACATATATATTAAATTTATTAGTGAAGTATCACTTTATGATTATTTACAATCAGTTAACATGAAGTTATTTGGTCCTAAAAAAACAAGAAGTATTGGTGTAAAATACTATGTGTATAACATAGTTCATAATTTTACAAGATTTACTTGGGTTTAATTTCACCCAAAGATATATGAAGTGTTTTGTTAATTTAATATTTTCTTACCTAATTTAATAATGTGAGAAACCTTTACATTATGATTATTCATACTTATCAAGATAGAGAATTTTTTAATTCTAATTTTAAATTTTCATTTACTAAAAATGGTATAGATCATAACTTTTCTTCTCCATGATCCACCCAGAAAAATGGTGTAGTTGAAAGAAGAAGTAGAATTCTTCAAGAAATAACTAGAATCATATTGATTGAACACTCAAATAAAAAATATTTTTTTATGAAGTAGTTAGTACTAACTTTTTTAATATAAACCAAGTTTCAATTATTCATTTTCATAATAAAAAACTATATCCTTTTTTGATAGAAAGAAAATGAAAAGTATATTACATTATGGTTTTATTGTTGAAATGTATTCATTTTGAATATGATAGAAATTTTACAAAAAATCACCCAAATATGATAAAGGAATATTTTTAGGTTATTCAAATACTTTTAATTCTTATAGGGTTTTAAATTAAAATTCTTGTACTATTGAGGAAATAGTGATTGTTAATTTTGGGGAAACTGACCCTTTATTATTAGAAACCTCACCCTAAATTCCCATATGTTTTTCATAAAACTAATTTTCAAAATTATTTATAAAATTATTCTCATAAGGATATGACTCAAGATATTTTTTTGATGTTATTCCTTAGGAAAAGTTTCTACCAATTTTTAAGTAATAGAATTTTCAAACCCCCATAAGCTAGTTGTTTCATATAAATAATCTTATTGATATTGTCATTGGTGATGTAGATCAACCAGCTAGATCTAGAAGTTTCTTATAGAAGGAAATTGAACATAAAAAATTATTATCTCAATTTTAATGTAAAAACATTGATGAGGAATTTGGTATATTATAAACATTAATAGTGAATTTACCACCATTAATTGAGATAATAAATTTTTAATTCATTAACCCAATGTTAAGAATGATTAATTTAAACATAATAATAATATATACTTATTTTTTACCGATCTCTTTTCCTTAAGTTACTCATTTTCATAGGTATAGTACAAATATTATTTGGTTTTTCAAACCATTTAGTTTTTCAAATATTTTTCTCTTAAAACATTAATTGTAATCAGTTTTCAATAATAATATTCATATATAATCTTTTCAATGTGAGAACCCTAAAAACAATCCTCGGATAGTAAAAATATTTTAAAATTTTTAAGAATTTTTCTTAATTACATTTTCTGATTTAAGTGTTATCGTAATTATTTTTCTTAATGAATCTTATCGTAATTACTTTTCATACTAAAATAATCGCATTCAATAATTATTTTCAAAACTACGGTAATAAGTTTATTTTAAAACAACCAAGAAGAATTGGTTATTTATACTGATGGAAATATTTTTTCTGAAAGGTAAATATCAATTATTTTATGGTTTTATACTATTTCAGTATTATAGTTATTTAATTATTATTATTAAACTAATATATTTTCTAAAAAATATATTTTTTTTCAAAATTATAATTGTTTTTCCCATTTATATTCACTCTAAATTGGAAAACAATTTTAAAAAAATTGAGAGTTGAAAAATACATAAACATTTAGTCATATCAATTTCAACAGTTAGATCCAAATAATATCAATCTAAAATATTGGTTTTAATATGGAATATGGAAAAGATCACCAGATTTATATATATAGAGCGCCACCCCTCTCACATATCAATTGTTCACATCTTTTTCTCCCAAGTTGTTATTTCCTTCATGTTTTGCAGTGAATTTTTTTTCTTTCCTTATGACTCTCAATTTCAATCTTAGTACCGATGAAAATGAATGAAAAATTTGATAACTGGTCTTTATTTTGGGAGAGTATGATTGAAAGAACATTTTATGATATTTATGACTTTACGCTCAAGAAAATTATATCATTTCAAGTATGGGAATTCATGTTGGTTGAAATAAAAGTTAATTATTTAAATCTATTTTAACTATATATTACTCATCTGTTATATGAAAATGCTGTGTTTTTTATGGTGGATGGTAATGAATAAATTTATTTAATAATATTTGAGAAAAGATACAATATTTCCTAAAAGAATTATATATATTTTATTAGAAAAACTTCTAAATAAGAAGCATATTGTCTTTCACATAAATTATCATATGATCTAAGTAATTTTAATAGGAAAAATGAATAAAATAATTTTTTCACCATTATGAATAATTCAAGAACGTTTCTTAAATGAATCTAGATAATCGGATTATTAGCTTATAGATTCCACGATTCCTCATTCCAAGGAAAGGGTCCTAAGACACATTAAAAGATTAAGATTTGTTTTGTTGGAATTTGTGGTAAACATGGGGAAGATAAATCTTATTGAGTTTTTCTTTCTAACAACAGGAAAAATCAAAATCAACTTAGTCGAATGTATGATGATCATGTTTTCAACATTGATAAACAACATGGTTTAGAATGTATGAAGGTTTTCTAGGTTTCAAACAAGTCGCAACTAATGTGGGGAAAGATTTAATTCATAAATGATGATATAATGAATTAGAAAAGGTTGGTTCTTGATATAAATACAAAGAAGTTTATTTAAAAGCTTTATGGATATTCGTTAGAGGAATTTCCATAAATAAAGTAAAAAAATAATGATAAGAAAACATATGGTTGGATGAGACCACTGTAATAAAGAATCAAAAAAACAGACATGAGTTCTTGATGACATTTTTTATGAATGGATGAAAAATAAAAAGGATAATAAATATGAAGATTTAGAGTTCATAATTGAACTTACTAGGTAAAAATAAATAATAATATATCCCACTCACACTCTTGATGAATAATCTAAGATGAAGAATATGAAGAAAAGTTGATAGAAGGCCATCTTTGTGAAAATTGACTGAGACGAGTAGAAATGGATTCAATAAGTTTTTTGTCTATGATATCCAAAACTGATCAGATTATTCTGGAAGGAAGATTATTGTTTCATAAAATTAGTATGGTATATGGTGATGTTGCATTCATAAGTTATAATGGAAAATTAATTTTTTTTCAGAGATAATCAGTGCCAATAATTCATGCAAATTAATCAGAACCAGAGCCATGTGGTAAGGTATCTCTAAGAAAAACATGATAACTTAGAGAGGAGACTAAAAATGAATTAAATAAAGAGGATGATAGAGATAAAATAAGGGAAAAAATTTTAAGATAATGTATAAGAAGGATTTAAATTTGATAAAATAAATTAATAGATTTAATATAAGGTGGACGATGAAGAATAAGAATAATATCATGATGATAATGAAGAGGAATATGACAATGAAAAAACCAAGATTGAAAAAGATTCATTAGAGTCATCATCATCATCATCAAAATTCCTTTCCAATGATAATACATATGAGAATTCTATTAGATCTGATGAAGAATCATCATCACTATAAGAATAAAATCAATCATCATCAAAGAGAGATGAATATGATTAACATTATAGAATAACTAATGATAATTTTGAGACTGATAAGGATATTGAAAACCAAGAATTATATGATGATATGAATTTTGTTAACATAAAAGTTTCTAAATATGTTGAATGTTTTTTTTCAATGACTATAAAGGGAATGGATTACATGTGGATGTTTGATCAATCAAAATAAAACCTCCTGAGGTTCAGAAGGATCAATCTGAATCTAATGTAACTATTTCTCTAGAAGGATTTGATTATGTTGTTCATGTTTTGAGAAGGCATTATGGAACTATTAATTATTTTTAATGGTTTAAACAAGGGTATAACTAATTCAGAAAATTATAATTAGAAATCATAACCTCTAAAAATTAACAAAGAAGGTGATTCCAAATGAGGTGGAGTTAAAATAATTTCTAGAAAGTTATAAGGAACATAAATATGAATGAAATCATTTGGTCAGACAGTCTTGTCTGGTTGAAGTAGATATTCAGATGCCTGATAATCATTTTTCTATAATAAAGGAGTGTTTAATAGAGTGATAAAATCATTTCAATGAGTTATAATAACACCTTTATGAAAAAGTGATGCTTTTAGATGACTTTAAATATGAAACTGATTAATTAACTGAGAAAGTTAATGATTAGAAAAAAAATATCAGATACATACAGATAGATATTTCTATAATCTGATCTTTCAAGGATGAAGTTATCTTATTGAGAGATCACAACAAAGAGTTTTATTGGATATTTTGAATTAAAGAAGAAAAACTTCACAAATTAGAGAAATCCCTCCATGAGTTCATGAATAACAAGGCTTTCATATGAAGAAATATTCATTATTTTTATTTTCAACTCCCATTTTAAATATTTCATAAAGAAATTGAATGTATGTTTAATTATGGAATAAATTACCTCATCATTCAAGGACTAGGTCATCATATTTGTTTTTTATGTTCATTACATTGTCAATTCTAAGGGTGTAAATATGGAGAGAGTTATATTGGAATTAGATTATGGGAGTCAAACTAAAATATTGAATTCTGAAAGAAAAACAATACCTTTGTTTAAGTCTCACAATGTCATTGTAATCACGACTAATCATAGTTTATAGTCTCATAAATATTCATTGTATTTTCTTGTGAGAAATGAGATTTATAAATTTTACTTTTTATTTAAGGCTGAAATTATTCAATAAAATTTACATCATGATGGGTTTCACTAATAATGATTATTTCACATTGTATAGTTTGGGGATTGATTTTTTGAACATTCTATAAACAATATGAAAAAACAAAAACAAAAATGTATATTTATGTTTAGGAAAATCACTTGTCGTGGAAGAAATAAGCCATAGTATCATCTCTTTGTCAGAGTGATATACCTGAAAATTAATATGTGGGTTACTAGAAACATCATGGTTTTAGTCTATATATTTTCAGTTACGAACGGAAATGGCATAAGAAATTTAATTGATTGTGTATGGTTTTAGTTTATTTATTCAATGAAAGTATATTTATTCACCTACAAATATATTAATATATGTGCAATACAATCAAGTTCATATTCGTCCATCCCATTATTGAGAAAGCGATTTTGAAAAATCAAGGTATGGGTATATTGTATCCAATCATTTTTACATCAAGCGATCATGTCAAAAAAGATAGATAGTTGGGATCCCATCCCAATAAACCCACACGTACATTTTTTTGTGGGTACCTACTCAGTCTCATAAACCACAATATATATTTTCCTAAGATTTTTATTTTCAAAACTATGTAAACTCATAGGTTTAAAATGATATTGAAATATAATTCAAAAATTATAATAATTAAATAAATATAATACTTGATGAAAAAATATAAATTAATAATATATCCACATTAAGATTATCCAATAATATTCAATCAATGTGCATTGAATGAAATTATCCATAGAATGAAATACATGTACTTTATTAAAAATATTTTATAAATAATATATAAATTAACAATGGAATAATAAAATAATCAATTTCTCTATTAAATAATTAAAACCCATTAATAGGTTTAATCTCATTATTTTGGTTTAGTTCACTAATAATTATATCATAATTAGTTTAACTATATATTATTGTGTGAGGTTAGATTAAATTTATTTTTGGAAGGATTCTTGAAGTCCAAAGATATTATTTCAACTATGGAATCCACTGCAGGACTACTGTAAACTAGAATATTTTGGGATTTATAATTTTCTGAATTGGGGAAAAATAACCAAAAATATAATCCTTGGTGTTAAAATAACTTATCTAAGAACACACCTCCATATCTACTATATTATTGGTATTGATAAGTTATTTGTTTATTTTTCAAGTAATATATTAGGGATGCCTATGAATATTTTTAGTAGAAACCCTAAAAATGAAGATAGATTATTATAAGTGTGTCAAGTTTTAACCAAATGAATGTGAGCTCCATTAACTATCTCAATCCACTTGGTGAAAGTTATGATATAGGAAACCACAAATAATTATGATTGTAAGAGTAGTTATTGAGAGAGATAGAAATGATGGTAAATTTTTAAAAATATCGAGCACCCCCTATAACACCACCTGAATCTTTTTTTTAGAAAACCATACAAAATCCATTTATTGGGTAACCAATACTATAGAACTAGGTACCTATTGGATCAAAATGAAACATATTGGAACCATGTACTACACCAGGTAACTAGTACTATTCTACCAGGTACCCGGTTTTTGTATCACCTCAACGTCGTCCATATTTCATCCAAACTCCTCTAACTTTTTAAATCTATGTTCTTCTCAAAATAAACTAAAATTAAAATAAAAATGGAGGTATATATATATTTTATATTTATTACCCTTATATTTCTAGGTCATTACAACCTCCCTACAATTATTATTTTCATCCTTGATAATTATATATCAACTTCCTCAGTGAATAAATCTGGACCATTAATCTTGAACTCGGTATCTTACTCTAATGTTTCCTTATGGAGATAACCTTATTGTTACATTACTTAATCTTGATTAATGAGGATTCCCCATAATAATTTTTTTATTGGGTTGGAAATTAATATCGGATTCTTGGTGAAGGATACATCGACCACATGATAAATGTTTCCATAAGGAATAACTTGTGATGGTTTATGAATGTATTTCTTTATCTAGGACACATAATAAACATTCTTCATAATTTTTAATTTTCATGGTAAGTGTAACACCCTACAATTTCAATCGTATTTCTATATTTATATTCAATTTTTTTCATAGCTTACGTTCCACACAAGAACGAGCTTAAACAAACAACTAAATATCATTATTTAAATGTAACCATTTTAACCTATCTATAAATTAGTAGTTATGATTATTATTAACAAAATTATGAAAATATATTTTTTATAAAAAGAGAATATTATTTAATTAGATACCAATTCATTATAAATAAAAACATATACTAATTAAATATAAACCAAATATTTTTAATTTTATGCTCCAAAAGTGTTTAAGATTTATTAACTAAATTTATTACAATTAAGAAATGATATTAATAGAATACTTTTTTCATATTAAAAACAATATTTGTTTTATTCATTCCATATATATTTTATTTATAATATAATAAAAATCCCAATTTTACGCAAGAAAACCTATATTTTTTTAAAGGAAAATTTAACTGAATTTAATTTCTAAGATTTCATGAATATGATTCTTGAAATTTTGATATATTATATTCATTAAATAATAATTCGTATTATAAATTGGAAAATCAAATTTAACACAGTTTATTTTATTATTTTTATGATAACTTTCATGTTTTTACAAATACTAAAAAATATTAATTTTTATATTGAAAACAAATTTTCTCATCAAAATAATTTATAAAGTTAAATTATATTATTATTAGTTTTAAAGTATTGATCGATAATTTTTTATAATTTAATCTAATTTATTTCATTCACATAAATTTTACAATAAATTTAGTTATAAAAAACGTTTGAATATTTTGCATGTTTGAACTTTAATAACCGGTTTTATCATCCCGTTAGTGGGAATAATTTAAATTAATTATTATAAATTATTTGTTTTCAATTTTTTTAAAAATTATTCCATATTTGGAATCTGTGTTTCCATATTATGTAAACAAATATCATTCATTTTTGTGCATATGAATAGTAACTTGGGTAATATGTTTTATTACGACGGTCAAGGGTAAATAGGGTAATTATGGGTAACAAAATATTATAAAGATTATAAAATTACCAAAAAAATATCCTAATATCATTTAATGGGTTAGTTTATACTAAAATCATAATTTGGAAGAAATTATAACCTTTTATGCTACTTGGGTAAAATTATGAAATTTATTGAATTTTATTTAATGAAGAGTTAAATATGTCAAACGCATATTTTAATGACTATAAAATTTTTAATATAAGGTTATAAAAAACATAAATTAAACTATAACTAGTGAATTGAAATATATTTCTCAGTTTTAGGGTATTTTATCATTGATTTTTATGAAACAAATAATTACTTTAATGGCTTATACAATGATGAAGCAGAAATTGTTTAATTATGAAAATATCAAATAAATGATATTAAATATATATAAATAAATATATTATAACATAATTAATGTCATCCAAGAATATCCTAGGTAACCTATAAATAATATATATGTTTTAATTTTTTCCAGTCATCGTGTGTATTGATATTTTTGAAAAAATATTGAAATGAATAGTATCAAAATTGACATTAAGGACTCTTTATAAAAAATAATATATTATTAAATGATATGAAATTCATAAAAATCTAAAAAATTCCATATTATTTGGGTGATGTTAAATTTTCTATCAATTATCCATTTATGTTTATTTTTACATATTATAGTAACTACATTTACCCTTAGAGAGTAAAAACCCATGTTGTCACTGTATGATTTGAATGGTTTAACTAAGGTTTAAATCAAAATAATAACATTGATAATGTGACCTAAACATGTCTACAGATTATTGGTTGAGAGTTTTTAGACTCAAATTCAACTTATATTTTATATAACTCACATTAGATCCATTTAAATTTAAAAATAATTTATATTAGTTTAATATTTTGTGAGTTCCTAAATGAGGCCCTCGCCTCAATTATAAAATGGAACCTCCTCCCTCACTTCCTCACACAAATTTTAAAATTTTATCACCACAAAACCATAAATATTTCTCCTAAAAATATCCTTAGTCTAGTTTTTTTGGTCCTTTTCATCTAAAAATACCAACTTTATATCCCTGGAGAAGAGATATAAAGGACGTCCATTGAAGAAGATGTAATTGTTTTACCAACTCATTCAAGTTAATTTCTTATTATACAACTTATTCATGTGATGTTTCCATAAAAAAGTAATAATTATAGTATAAAATATATTATTATATTTTTTTATGATTATGGGAAAACCATATTTATCCTTGTAACCATCCTATGAAAAACAAATTCACCGCTCGTGCATACATAAAACTTACTATCTCCACAATGTGGTGAAATTTGTTTTTCACCACCACTCTATTTGGATGGCTATAATGATATATTTTATGGATATAAATAATAAATATGAGAGTATATTTAATACGTATAATTAATATACCATCCAATTCCTTATCCTTTTACCATTAAGGGAATGATATCGTCACTCTTGTGTACGTATGAACTACCATCTTGACGGCGCGACGTGATTAATTTTCCATGTTCACCATTAAAGACTGATTATAAAAATTTATATAATGAGTAAAATAAATATCATTGAACCTAATATCGTTATAGAGATGAATAAAATATATCATATTCATATTAAACATGACTTACACACAAAAAACACACAAAGGAAAATTAAGTAGTTAACACCAGAAACAAGGTTAATAATGAAATATTATTAACAAAATGATATAAGATTATAATATATGATATCGTAAATATCCATACAGTGTGAGTATAATCTATAAACTTATTTTAAAAAAAATTACATGAGTTTAAGGAACATTCAACTAAAGTAATATACGAGGTAAGGGTTATTTAAAAATATCATTATTATTCGGGATTGTTTATACAAAAGTATCTGATAGGGAACATTTATCATCCATGTCCACGATTCTTATAATTGATTTCTGAATTTTTTTTACTATAATAATATTAAATTTTAAGGTCTTTTTAACCCATGTTTATCTTTTAATTAAATTTTTAGAAATTAATCGTTTTTTCATTTTCTAAACGAGGTACATTGTGACTTTTTAAGAAGAAGGAATGCTTTTTAAATTATATAGAGTGAGTGGAATTTTCCACTTCATGATGACTTAACCTTTTTAAGATTCATTCAAAATTATTAAAAGATCGTTTAATATAATTTTTTTCATTTATAACTTCATGATTTTTTAAATAAATGATTTCAAATTTAAAAAGTGTATTTCTATAAAAAAAATATTCAATAATATTATTAGAGTATTTTAATCTATTTCAAAATCATCTATTCAATTGTAGGATTAATTTTCGTTGATATTCTTTGAAATTATTTATCACATTTCATTGATTGGTATATGATCATTTTTACTATGTAATTCTATTTTGTTACCATTCGTGATTTATGGATGAATTATTCATATTTCACATGCATGTTTTTCTATAATAATGTTTATGTTTTACCCTTTTCTTATGAGGAATGAATTTTACTTAGTAACTGACGGTAGGGTCACACTAAAGAAACGTTATGCATCAGTATGTATCATGAGAGGAAATATGTTAGCAAAAAAACATTCACATTTATTTAAATATAGTTTATAATTATCAACAAGTTATATCTTATCAAATATTATATGGGTTTCTACCCACAAACATATATAGTCATGGGGATAGATATTTATAGTAGTTATATTAAAGATATATTCTGATAGTTTAGATGTATATAATTATTAATTCCCTAACTATTATTATTTCATGGGATTATTTAAATGGAATATGTGTCAGTTATTTACCATTATATATTATTTATCTCATATTTACTCATAAATTCTATTGTACACTTACACATATTGAGCACTTGAGCTCAACCATTTCTAAAGTTTCATTTTTCTCATTGTATTTTGAGAAGTACTTACATATTAATTTTCATATATACACAATGGAAAATTAATTGCATATTCAATAATATTGTTTGTGTATTTTGTGTCCCAAAATGTTATGTGGATTACAAGTATGTGTCTTGTTTACCAAGAATACAATCCTTTTTTGTACTTGGGATGTGATTCCTTATATCTATTTCAATATTTAAATTTATGGAACAAACTCCGGGTTACTATATTCCAAGTCTTAGTAGTTGGTATCAGATGATTTTTAGTAGAATCCTTGGAAACTAGATTTAGTAAACAATTATTAGGGAAAATAACGGTAATATAGGCTTTGAAGATAAGCATTGAAAAACATCCTAGAATTTTGGTTAGGTAGAGATAATGTGGGTATTCATAGAAAAAAATCCCTATATGGATACTACATCTAGTGACCCAGACACAACATAAACTTATATTACATCGTTTCAGACGAATATTCATTACATTACAAAAATACATGTCTGAGGACCATAATATTCTAGTGTATTTGGAAACATGGAAACAAAATATTTTATCTCGGTGAAAGAACATTAACATCTCCCATAAATATATCCAACTTTTTTACTTCTACCTAAAAACATTCTTCATAATATAGGGAAAGGAAACATAAGAAATGGGTGATCACAAATGCTCATTAAAGGTAAATAAAGGAAATGTGTAAGCATAACATAAACAATGGCTATGGAACCTGAGAAAAAAATTTTAAGAGAATAACCAACATATTAGGCATCCTAATAAATACTAAAAGTTTATAAGACATGGATCATAAAATAATTGATACAATAAGTCATGAAAGCATAACATTTAAATAAGACATGGAATTTCTGGCATGCACATTGGTTTATAATGTTATGAACATATATATATAGAAACAGTTTCACTCATTAAGTTATGAACATGAAATTAGGCCCCCACACCAAATTATAGTCATAAAACTAGTTCCATACATAATATTATGAACATGTAAATAGTTCCATGCATAACCTTATAGAAATGACACAAGATCCATTCATAACATTTTGAACATGTAATCAAGTTTACACAAAAACATTTCAACATGCAATCTGGTACATGCATAAAAGTATGGACATGAAACTAGGTCCATGCATAACAGTGTGAACACATAATAAGGTTCACTCATAAAATTGTTAAAATTTAATTAGGTTCACACATAAACTTATAAACATGTATCCCAGCCCATTCATAACATTGTGAACATGTAATCAGGTTCATGCATAACATTTATACTCATGATTCATTCATCGTTACCTAATTAATTGGAGGGAGATATAGGTCCCACCCATCATATAATAAAATAACACATATATGTTCAAAAAAATATTATTCTTATCTTGAACCATGAAAATATATGGGTTTTATAAACATCAAATCATAACTCATGAAATAAATTGGGTATCATTAATATTTCATCACATCATAACCTGTAGAAAAAAATATTGTTTCATTACCATTTCATCAAATAATAACCCATGAAAATAAAAGGGATTCAGAAACATAAAACACATGAAGGATAAATGGGTTTCATAAATATATAACCCATGAATGACAAATGGTATTTATAATGACAATGAAATTAAAAATAACTCATTCATAGAATAAATATTAATGGAACAGTTAGATCATTTTAATAAGGAAATTATTAATATCATCTAATGTTATTTTGTATGGAGAAAACATTCAAATATCATTCATAATCATTTATTTAGAAAATATCCTTTATTTTTTGAAAAAGTATTTTAACTACAAAAAAACTTTTAAAAATAATTTTCTAATAAAATACCATCATAAACTATGAAAAATACATGAAATCAATTTGAAATCTGTTTTCCTTGAAAACTTATAAAATATATTTTATAAAATTTAAAAAAACATTTTCATTTAACACATTTAAAATTAATATAAAAACATTTTAAAAATATTTTTATTTGAAAACGCTTTTAAAACCTATAAATAGTGTTTTAATATGTTTTGAAAACTATTTATTTGAAAATTACATTAAAAAAATCTAAATAAACCATGAAAAAGTTTAAAAACCATTTCCCATGAAAAAGTATAAAAGAATCTTGAAAACATTTTGAAAAAAAAATCTTTGAATTTTTTAAAAAATCACATTAACAATTTTGACCTTTAATTAATGAAAATGAATCTTCACAAAATGTGTGGAGGATAAATTCCTACATTCCTTATGAGGTAAAAAGAATGTTTCTTTTTAAGGGTAAATATGGTAGAAACATTAATTGTTTAGAAAAGAAAAGAATATTGATTTGAAAATATTTGTAAGAGAAAAAATGGCTAAAAATTAATTTAAATAGTATAGGAGAATACTGTAATATTCTTTGTAACCCTTTTTAGAAAACATAGATTTTTGACTAAAGAGAGGACAAAGTCACGCATTATTGAAAACACTATATTAACTATATTATATACCAAAGAGTAGAAAAATGGTACCCATTAATAAATATATAATTAATAACCAGAGAGGAATAAATTTCATTATTTTTCTTGAGAGGTGGATTATAAGATTTCAACAAATGAAGAAAAATCATAAACAAACTCGAAATGAGATGAGATTGTGTCAATAAACTATTGTAACTTAGTAACATTGGATCATACCCCAATGTAAGAAATTGATATTAAATTAATCTAAAAATATCATTAAATAATGAATATTAAATATATAAAATTTAAAATGGTAGTAAATAAACCTCCAAAATGAATATAAGTGCATTATAAAACAATTGACTCAAAGAAAAAAAAATTGTGACAAAACTGCCTTATTGATTTGGGTCCTTTTAAAAAATTAAACCCTTGAAATAAATATCATATTTTAAATATATAAATTCCATTAAATTTAATAATTATAATCATTTAATACATCCTTTTTCATTATACAAACCACATAAATGTAATGAGTGGTGAATAAAGCAAGTATATCACAGAAATAAAAAGTGACATGAAATCCTCTTACCTTATGTTTTCACTCTAATCATAAAAGTTATAACCGCTGTTATAAAATATATATACATATTATAAATATTTTAAATAAAAATATTATTATATATAATACAATATATGGTTTTATTATGATCTTATAATACTTATTCTTAACAATCCTCTGATAAGGTTTCACTTCAGGTGATATCCCCTTTGTTCTCCGCATGTGTCTTAATTTGTTATACCATCGGTCGATATTATTATATCTTGAATCAAAAATGTAAAAATTGATATAAATATCATGAATATATATCAAATGCGTATTATAAAAATCTATATATTATATAATTAATAAATGGAATACACTGCTCGTAGATGTTATAAGATGTACGTATACTTGAATGTTATTCCCATTTTTACTGTTGTAAAGGAAGATAGAAAAAAATTAAAAAAATATATATATTTATATTATATGATTACCGTATAATTATAATATTATATATATCATATTTTTTCAATAAAAAAATCCTTAATACATTCAATGTAGTGTGTGAACGAATGACACCGCTTTGAGGTGGTGGTAGTCCACACTTCCTCAAACGATATTATTGCATTTACACCAAATAGAAAGAAACAAAATATGTGTTGTAAAAGGAATAAGTAATTTTAAAAACATAATAAATATAATATATGACATATATAAATATTTTTCACATCATAATTTCTATCAAGAGAGGTGATAAATGAAAATTTTACAATCACTGTTTAGTGTGGTGGTAGTTCGTCATACACATAAACAGTATGTTTGTTACACATTATATATGGGTGTGTGTATGTGTAGGGAAAAAAAATAGGATAAAAACATCCTAGTATGTTTATAATAGTGATTTTTTTATAAAATAATGGAATAAATATATTTGAGGGTTGGGGATGGAAAATAAAAAAAGGATCTTGAGAGAAGAGGTTACCTCTTAATCAGGTAACTCATTTTCGTTTGTGCCAAAAGGATTTTGTGGATTGATTTATGCCCAAAAATAGGATTATAGGAGGAAAGTAGGTACTTTAGGTGCTTAATTTAGAATTTTTTGGAGGATATAAAGGCCTTTAGAGGTGTGAGTAAGTGGGAGGATAAGAGGACATTTTAAAGTGGAGGAGGAGTTACACTCTTGTAAATAGATGAAGGGGGAATTCCACCAACATTTTTCATGGCCCAAATGATCGAATAATGGAAAAATTAGTGAAAAGTTGTATAGTTTCTAAATATTTCGATAAAATGAATCCTATATAGGTGTGTAGGTCATTTTGACTTTAAAATTAAGGGTTTACTCTCAAGTAATGCTTAATTTAACCATAATTGATTAATTAATTTTGATTAAATTCACTAATATATTTGGTCAAAAACTATTTTGACCTTATTAGACATAATAAATTATTTAGATTCAAAATATTTAATCCATTTTTTCAAATTCCAATAAAATAAGTGGATGAAATTATTTTAAAATTCATCCCGTAGTCTGGTCGACTATGTGTGTTTTTAAAGTAAACACATTCAAAGGTAATCTATGTATTACACCCAATATCAATGTGAACATGATCTAAATGACATAAGATATATTAATTGATAAAAATAAAATCTAATTAAACTTTTAATAAAATATAAAATATAACTTATTCTTATAAATAAATTAGATTAAATAGTAGTTTTGAACAAAAATCAAAATCTTTAACTATTCATTAAAAAATAAAACCTTACAAAAAATACCAAAAATTTATCCTAACGAAATTTTTATAATTATTTTTCAAATATGAAGTTCATTTTTACAAATTATATCTATAAAATTTCTAAAATTGGAAATTTAAATGTGTTCTCCATTTAAAGTTAGTAAAACTAATTTTATAAAAATTATATATTTTAAAGCATAAAATGGTGTTTGTTCTTATCCTATGTCTATCAAATATAATGAATGAATATAAAAAATATTTGACTGAACATATAACATATATATTAAATTTATATCACTCGCTAATTTTAGTTACCTATATTATTATTGTAAAATAATTTTATGACCATAAGAAAATATAATATTTCCTTTTACATTCAATTGGTTATAATATTCAATTATAATTAATTGGTAACTAGTGAATTAATATAATATTGTTTAGACCATATACTTCCATAAATTAGTTAATAATGTTCATAACTTCTTATTTAACAGGTGGTTTATATCATTTTATATTATGTATTAAAATTTTAATGATATATTATTTTTTGGTAAAACTATATCTTGCATATTATGCATTCCATCCTGAAAAATCATTGGTGCATGTAAACCAATCTAAACATAGTTTCATTTATTGAGAAAAATAAAATTTATGTTTCATTTAGTGCATGATTAACTTGGTATTTAATATAATGTAAGCTAAATGTAATTCTCAAACATAAAATAAAATATTTTTAGTGTTGGGTGAAATGAAAAATATCCAAAGGGTTAAATTAATTCTAAAAATCTCAAAATATCAGTGTGTTACATTCCACCCCCTTAAAATTAAGTTATCCCTTGAAATTAATTAGGTTAATCAATGGTTTAATACTTGAAATCTACATTAATAGAAACTCACATCATAAAAATGAATGCTAAATCATCCCCAAAAAAGGGAATGATACAAAAATAATGGTTACCCCAAAATAATATATAACTAGGATTCCATATAGGGGAAAATATGTGACAAGTGAAAAATGGACATGGAAGAAAAAACCTATTGTCATGTCCTAATGGAGAGTGATAGAGAAAAAGGTCATGAGAATGATAATAATCAAATGTCCATAAATCTATGATAAATTAATGCACCATATGATTTATTAGAAATGGAGGTACTATGATAATTGTTTTTGATTATATATCCTTTTTAGTAAAGTTAATTTTTCTTAAATATGAACATTCAAGATTTCTGGAAAACCTCACCATTTTTCAGTCCTTCTTCCACATTCCCACTTTCTCAAAAAAGGAAGGATAATTCTCCATTTCAAAAGTACTAACAGACTATGATATCCATGATATGCCATCCCATCTATCATCAGTTATCAGCAACACCAAATTTTTATAAATGATTTTTCATATTAGTAAATCCTCATTTGGTAAGATAATACATGTAACTCCCCAACCCCATAAGCTTGGAGTTGGTACATTATTTTAATACATTGGCATGATACAGATAATCATGTCCTAAAAGACTGATCACTTTAGTAGTCTTGTAAAATAGATTACATAAAAGAATATAAAATTACAATTTGAAAAATAAAATACAACATAGATAATCATTCAATAATTCCATTATTATCCTATAATAAACCGACATATAAATCATAATAGACTTCTCAGAATCTTGGTAAAATAAAACATAA
Organism: Viscum album; assembly: GCA_963277665.1. Lineage (NCBI taxonomy): Eukaryota > Viridiplantae > Streptophyta > Magnoliopsida > Santalales > Viscaceae > Viscum > Viscum album. The sequence goes on along the minus strand of OY728126.1, from coordinate 1,558,773,680 downwards.
TAAAGGGGTGAGCTTAGATGCTCAGTAAGGATAGACAATATAGCAAAATATATCATAAATATTCATAAACTTTTATGGAAAGGTTTACAATTGAAACAAAAGCCCTTTAAACATAAACATCATAAGAATATGGAAAATATAAATACAATAATTAAATTTACTTATTTACATAGATATTATACTAGTTGAATAATCACATATAACCATAATAACTAATTTTATAATGATGGAATGCATAATTCCAGACATCTTAACCACAAATTCAAGGCCTCATGCCAAGGCCCTAAATATAAATATTTTCAAGGAATTTTTCCAAGACACTAGTTGTCTCATGACACCTACTGATGAATCTAGGGGTTATAGCAGGCCATTCCCTTCCCTTACTAAGTCCAATGCATTTCTCAAATGAAAAGGGTTAAACATAACAAAATCATTCGTATTAAAACTAGCATAAAAATTGTCAACACCTTTACCATGAACGTTATAAAAATAGCACATCCAGAGTCAAACATATCATAACTCATTAAATACAATCTATAATATTTTATTATAATAAATCATCCTTAATAAACAATAATATCTAGTAAAGGATGTTGACATAGTAGAATATCATCAGTAAAAATCTTTGAGAGAAATATCCCTTTTCATGAAATCATTTAGAAGATACATAATATATAAAAGAAGTCATTTAAAAGAGATTTTTGAATCAAAGTGTCCCATACCACTTTGAAATGTTTGAAAGTAATTAACATTTTAAAACAATCATGTCCATATAAATAAATCCTTAAAATCATTTTGAAAGTATGGACATTAATTAAATAGATTTTGAAAAACTAATATTTAAAACATTTAGAATTATGATCTAATTAAACATACCCTTCCATAAAACCTTAAAATAATCCTTTTGAAATTTTTTTTTAGAAAAATGGCCACTGGTGATAAATATGTCTCAATAAATACATTCACATAAACTATCTTAGATAGTAATGACATTTAGGAATTAACCCTTACCGTGTACTTTCCATTAGTCAACTTTACATTTAACCACCTATATAATGACCATAGTATATTATTAAATTACACCAGAACTATATTCATATTTATTATATCACATATGATTCATTTATGACATTATAGTACCCGTTTAATAATAATTTCAATGTTATAGTACCATTTTTGTTAATAGTCGCTTTCTTTATAGTACATGTTTTAATTTGTTATTACTGATCCTATAACTTAGATAATTATTTACATGCTTCCTAAATATAGAAAATTATTTATATATCATGAATATTTTTAATACAAATATGTATAATAAATAGATATATGAAATGGAAACACGGTTCTTGGAGACTGTAGCTTGTACGTAAACAATAGCGTTGTTTACGTTATCTTATCATATAGTATGAAAGTAATTAAACAAAATATATTAATCTAAATAAATATATATTATTCAAATTGAATTATTATTTCATATACCTCTTAATTAATCAATATATATATTTTTATAAAAATTCATGAAGGGTGATCTTTGAAAATGAATTTCATCGCATCATAGACACGGTAAGTTGTACGTACACATGAGTGACAATATAATTATATTGATGGTGATATAATTTTTAATTAGATGTTGTATTACATATAAAGAATCATTAAAATGTTATATTCATTATTTAAATTAATTATACTCATTATTATACACATCCAAATAATGTATTTTTGAATCACAAACTACACCACGACGTGGGGACAGTAAGCCTTACAAACGCATGTATGGTGACAATGTCATCAATAGGATAGATATAATAATGAATTTGGTTGTAACATATTTATAATAAATTCTCAGAATATCATAGTAATTGTAGTAATTATTTTAGTATTTTAACAATAAATAAATAGGAAGCATAAGAAGAAAAGATCTTTGAAATAGGTCATTAAATAATTACCTCTTCTTCGGGTGTTTCCTTTTGATTTGAACAAAAGGGCTCCATAGTTTGAAATTATGCACAATTTAGAGCCTCTAAGTTTAATTTAGGGAAGCTGGGATGATATTTTTTTGGGTTTTGGCCGAGCCAAATGGCTTTGGAGGTGTGAATTTGAGAAAAGGGTAAATGCCCATTTATAAGGGAGGTGAGGGGAACTTTAGGAAATGCTTAAAATATTGATTTATTACAAAATATATTTCTATTTATATTAGCTCAAAATGTATTTATATAGAGGATAAGGTGGTTATTGGTTTAATTACTCTCATAGAATAGGTTTTATACCTATTTAGGTCACCGTATTAACCTTATCTTTTAGATTTAACTCTTAGTTAAATAGTTTAACTTTTACCATGTCTTCTAGTATTTTTATATTAAATTATTAATAAACATACTATAAAATGACAAGAAAACTCAAGTGGTTCACTAATTACATATATATCATTATATATTTTCTATATCTAAATATTTGGTTTTTAGAAATATTATATCATTTAATAAAATATAATTTGTTTTAAAACCTCATTTATGTCAATTTTGACAATATTTAGTATTTGTTTTTTGCTAAAGTCATAAAAACTTAATTACTTCAAAACACTAAATTAAATCAACCCTAACATGTCATATTCACATATAAAATTTGTTTAAGGCATCAAAATTCTCAATTCGCATTTATTTTGGTATTTATAAAACCAATTATATTAATATTTAATTAATAAGATAGTCATTGCATCATTATTGTGTCATAAATAAATTTAATTATTAAATGTATAAAAATTAAAAATAAAATACCATGATTTAGGAAATAGTTCTATATTTCTAATTAATATTTATAGTTGAATTTATCTTATACATAAATCTATATTAAAAATGGTTTAGTTAATAAAATATGATTTTAACACTTATAACTCTTCTTTAAATAAAATATAATAAATTTACTAATCTAACCCATGTGAATCAAAAAGAACCATATTTTTGTCTTAAGGATTTTTTTTCTTGAAAATCACTCATCTAAATTAATTAGGACATGTTTTGGGGTAATTCTAATATTATTTTTACCTTTAATTACCTCATTTACTTTTAACTGTGGTAAATAAAATTCAAAAGTTATTATTGAGCAAGAAGTATTTTCATCCTATTGAAGAAAATTCTCCTTACTTATGACAACCATATATGTCTTAATTTTTAAATTACATTTAAAGAAGTTGTAAAATTATGTTTTATGAAAATTTGCAAATGTACATAGAATGTGGGTAAAAAGATGTTAAAAAAAGTTCTATGAATTTTTATAACTAATTCTATTATTAAATGACTCAAATGAATTAAATTAAGATAATATATGTATTATGTGTCTATTTTTTAATTTCAGATAAATTTTAATTATAAAGAATTATTTAACTGAAAAAGTCTGTTTTTATGTACTATGTTGTATTTTTCATTATTCATTAAAAATTAAATGTTTTTCGAAAAATACCAAAAATTCACCCTAATATGATTTTGATATTATGAATTAAAAAATGAACTCTATTTTACCAAATTAAATTATTAGGAGTGTCTAAAAATAATTTTATTATTGTTCACAAAATGACATAAAATGTAGCTATTTTATGAAAATAGTTTTTCAAAATATATAACCATTTTAAGAAAACTTATAAATTTCATTATAAATATGTTTTATTTGTATGAAAAAATTATACATAACAATTAAATTTTATTTTTTACTATTCATATAAAGATATTTAATTGATAAATAAATATGTCATTTAAATAATTATAATACTAATGTGTTGTTTCACAGACACTCAATCATGGGTAAAATGCAAGACAAGTTAGTGTTGCGTGAAATATAAGATATTAATTTATTTTAAATAGATAATGTACTATTAAATAATGGTATGTTACATTATATCCTCCATCAATAAATTCAGTCCTCGAAATTTGATATTGTTCTTCAAAAATAATAGTTTACAAAGAGAAAATACATTTGTGGAAAACCCACATCAAAAAAGATTAATAAAATTTACTTTTAATAAGAGGGAAATGAAAATTAAAAATTCACCACCAAATTAGAATTTCGAATAAGAGAACATTTTTGGAAATTAGAGACACATAATTGGAGGGAAATGTAAATATTTATAGGGAGTTATATATGTCATCAATAACAAACATGTGACCAATAAATGTAAAATTGTGGGCCTCAAATCCATAAATCTATGATGATTAAAAATATCATCGGTTAAAAAAATATAAGGTATTAGCATAACACATTTTTTTTAAGATCCTTTCTCTAAAGTCATAGGAAAAATTACGTTATATGTAGAGTTCCATCCTTTAACTAGTTTCTACCAGAAACTAATCTTTTACTCCAAAAGATAATAGAACTTAAAAATCATTTATTTTACCAAATTGTATAGGGTTCAAAAAAATGAATTTATAATTCATCTGTTAAACAATTTAAAAAACTACATTATACAAAACAAGACATCACGTAGGTCAGTGGTAGGTGATGCACTCTTGTTGCCCATCTATTGCGGGTCCAAATCTCACAGCCTTGCCAGACGTGATAGATTTTTGCCCGACCTCTGGGTTTTCTTTTTTATAATAATCCAAAAAAAATCATAAGAAATGTTTTAACCTTAAATAATAGTATACAATTTACAACTTAATCCATTCCAACTATTAGACTTATCTAAAATACTTCTTTCCAAACTCACAGTCCAAAAATTTATAAGGAAGGTCGGCATAACATAATGATGATCTCTTTAATCACATAAAAACATGTGTATACCATTATCATGTATTCTATTAAAACATGGTAACAACCTGAATTACCATCAAACCTTATCAAATACTTTCATGCTCCCTTAATCCTTATAGAATAGTAGATATACTCCTTAAATCCACAAATGTTGTAAACTCTGACGGACAATTAATTAGTTCCATGGTAGTCAAGAATATACAACATAATTCATCCAAATAAATCATGTCCTATTCAAAAATCATTAGCTTAGCATCAAGACTATTTGAAGGATTATATTTACCTTAACCATAAATTTTCCAAAATGACTAACTTGATATTGAGTCACATTTCTCGGTACCACACAATCTCAAATCCTTATTGAAATAGTATTGTAGTACAATCATTATATACTCTATAATTCTTATAACTTTTAAATCTTTAATACAATACTCAAATGACATAATAATTTAATAACGAAATAAGAACACTAATCAATCCTCTTTATCTAGGGTCGTATCAAAACCTGGTTATTATCAAATTTCATCATTTGGGGTATACTCTGATGATTTGAACATTGATTTGAGTAGTGTCCTAACTCCTTACAGATGAATAATTTTACATTTGATAACTTTTTCTTACCCTTGCAATCACAAACATGGTGTCCTTTTTCTCCACATTTAAAAAAACTCCCAAGCGCTTCAAGCATTTACTAAGGTGATTCTTTCCACAGTTATCACATGTGGAAAAATCCTTTTTTTCCTTTCTTCCCTTTATCCATCTTTTTCTCTACCATCATCTTCTTTCCTTTATTCCTTTCAAAGAAATAGGACTCAAAGATTTATGTAAATATCTTATTAACATATGATATTATTTATTAATATGATGAGAATACGTGGGAGACTATTTTCCTTCCAAATTTTGTCATAAGACCATGAAAGATATGATACTTATTTCTCATAAGATCATATGTATTGTCGGAGTTCTCATTTCTTCTATTGGGTGCCATTTTTAAATGACGAAATACACTATGTTAGATCATATCATAATGTATAATCCAAAAACTAGAAGAATTCTCAACATTCATTGATGATTTTCACACATCCAGTTTCATAATAATAAAAATGGTTTCTTTGCTATCATATTTAATCATAAATCCTTCATAATAGTTTATAATAAAATGTGAATTATTCTAAGCATATCCCACTGAAGTTTCAAACTAGGTCCGCGGTAAGGCCCGTTGTCATGTACCGGGTCAAGCCTGAAACACATTGTCATAGTTTTCACTCCTAGGTACATCTGTTTTAGAATCACTTCCACTTATAGTACAAAAACAAGGATGTATTTCTTTGAAAACCCACATAATATCTACATTACCAAACAATTTGGATGTTCTTCTATACTAATCCTCAAATTCTATCATAGGGTAATGTTTCCTAATCAGAGTTTATCTAAATCAGGTTTCTAAGGTTATTTCTAAACTTCCTTTTATACCAGTTATAACGCCCCGACCCCAGAATCTCAGAGTCATTGCATTATTTAACACATTTTCATGATATAAATAATAATGTCTTGAAGGACCGATCATTTCGGAAGTCTTGGAAAACATATTACATACATGAACATCACATAACAATTACAAAACATAAAATAAAACATAGATAATCCGTCAAGAATTCCATTATTCGCCTAACATAAACCTACATATAAATCCTAGTACACTTATTGGCATCCTTGGAAAATAAAACATAAGAAAGGGGTGAGATTAAATGCTCAGTAAGGATAAAAAATATAGCAAAATCTATCAAAAATAATCGTAAACTTTTATGGAAATGTTTAAAATTGAAAGTGAAGACACTTATACATAAACATCTGCATAATATGGAAACAATAAATCAAAAAAATAATTTTCATATTTATATGGATATTCTAAAAGTCGAATAATAACATGTAACAATATTTACTAATCTCATAATGATGGGATACATAATGTTGAACATATTAACAACAAAGTCAAGGCCTCGTGCCAAGACCCTAAATATAAATTTTTTCAAGGACTTATTCCAAAACACTAGTTTAACTCATGAGACCTATCAATGAAATGAGGGGATATAGCAGGCCCCACCCACCACTTACTAATTCCAATGCATTCCTCATATGAAAAGGGTGAAACATAACATAATCATTCGTATTAAAAATAGCAAAAAAAATTCAATACCTTAACCATAACCATGAATGGTATAAAAATAGAACATTGACAGTCAAACATATCATAACTCGTTCAATATAATATGGAATAATTTATTATAATAAATCAACCTCAATCAGGAATAATATCCAGTAATGGATGTTGACATAGTTGAAAATTATCTGTAAAACTCTTTGATAGAAATATCTTTCTTCATGAAATAATTTAAATGTTATAGAATATATAAAGTAATTCATTTCAAAGAGATATTGGAATCAAAATGTTCCATACCACATTGAATCTTTTGAATAGAATTAAAATTTTTAAACAATAATTTCCATATAAATAAATTCTTAAAATTATTTTGAATGTATAGACATTAATTAAATGGATTTAGAAAAATAAATCATTAAAACATTTAAAATGATGATCTTGTTAAAGATACCCTTCCCTAAAACCTTAAAAGATTCCTTTTGGAATAATTTTTATGAAAAATGGACATGGATGATAAATATTTGCTAATAAATACTTACACATATACAATCTCAGATAATAATGAGATTGAAGAATTAACCCTTAATTTGTAATCTCTTTTAGTCAAGGGTAAGATTAACCTCCTATATAATGACTATAGTATGTTATTAAATTTTACCATAACCATGTTAGTATTTATGATATAATATTTTCTGCATTTATGACATTATACTACCCATTTAATAATAATTTCTATGTTAAAGTAACATTTCGTGTAATAATCGCTTTTCTTATCATACGTGTTTTAACTATGTATTCTTGATGGTATCACATTGATAATGATTTACATACTTCCAGAATACATGATTTATATATCAAATATATTCAGAATATAAAGATGTATAATAGTTATATGTGTGAAATGGAAACACCGTTCATAGAGATGGTAGTCTGTATGTACACATAAACGTTGTTTCTATTTTTTGATCGTATATTATAGAAGAATGTAAACAAAATATATTTATCTACATAAATATATATTTTTAATGTAGAAATATTATTTAATATACCTCATATTTAATCAATATATATATTTATAAAATATCTTGAAGTGTGATCGTTGAAAATGAATCTTGTCCCGTCGTGGAGACGGTAGGCCGTACGTACGCACCAGTGACAACATCATTCAACAGTTGGTGAAATTATGTTTAATTGGATGTTATATAACATATAAAAAATCATTAACTGGTTATATTACTTATTTAAATTAATTATACTCATTATTATACCCATCCAAATAATGTAGGGTTGAAAAACAAACTACACTACTACATGGAGACTCTAAGTCGTACGTACGCACGTATGGTGACTTTTCATTCATAGGATGGATAGAATAATGAATAAGGTTGTAACTTATTTATAATAAAATCTCATAATGTAGAAGTTATTTTAGTTACTATTTTAGTATGGTAACAACGATGAAATTGTAAGTAGAAGAAGAAAATAACATTGAAAGAGGTGATAAACTAATTACCTCTTCTTCGGGTGTTTTTTTATTTGAACAAAAGGGATACATTGGTTGGTTTTCTGATCAAGGTAAGGCCTATAAGATTATTAGAGTGATGTTTTGATGAGATTTTAGTAGGTTTTTTCCGATCCAAATGGATTTGGAGATGTGAAGTTGAGAGAAGGGTGAGATCCCCTTATAAAGAGGTGAGGGGCACTTTAAGAAAAAATTAAAATATTAATTTATTATAAAATCATTTTCGTTTTTTAATAGTTAAAATGGATTTATTTCAATTATATGGTTCGTAGGGGTCTAAATCCTCTCAACCAATAGGTTTTGTACATGTTTAGGTCACCATATTAACCTTATCTTTTAGATTTTACTCTTAGTTAAATAGTTTGCATTTACCATGTCTTCTTGTATTATTATATTACATGGTTAATAACCTTACTATAAAATGTCAAAAGAACCACAATTGGTACATTACAGACATATATATCATTATATAAGTCATTTGGCAGAATAATTTATTTTTAGGAATATAATATAATTTAATAAAATAGTGTTGGTTTTAAAACCTCATTTATGTCAATTTTGACACTATTTAGTATTTGTTTTTTTCTAAGGTCACAAAAACATAATTATTTTTAGAAAAATCATTGAATCAACCCTAAAATTTCATACTAACCTATATAATTCTTCTATTTCATAAAAAGTCTCAATTTACATTTTTTTTGGTATTTATAAAATCAAATATTTTAATCGTTCATTGATAAGGTAATTATTTCATCTTCATTATGTAATAAATAAATTTAATTATTAAATATCTAAAATTTATAAATAAAATATATTTTTTTAGAAAATAATTTCAAATTTTTAATTAATATTTATATTCTAATTTATCTTATATATAACTCTATATAAAAATGGTTTAGTTAGTAAAATTTGAATTTACCACTTTTAACTATTTTTTAAATAAAATATAATAAATGACCAAATATTACACAAGTGAATAAAAAAGGATTCTCTTTTTTTCCTAAGGTATATTTTTGTCTAAATAAACTTATAAAATATAATTATGACATGTTTTTGGGTGATTTTAATATATATTTTACCTTTAATTGCATTATTTACTTTTAACCGTGGTAAATAAAATCCAAAAGTTTCTATTTTGAAAAAATTATTTTCATCTTATTAAACCACATTTTACTTACTAATGAAAATTGTTTCTATCAAATTTTTTAAATTCAATTCACAGAAGTGGTAAATTTATGTTTTATGCAAATTTTGAAATTTACCTAGAAGTTAGGTAAATGTACCTAGAAGGTGGGTAAAAGATGTTAAAAATAGTTCTCTGAATTTTTATATATAATTATATTATAAAATGACTCAAATGAATTAAATTGGGATAATATATTTATTATGTGTCTATTTTGAATTTAAGATGAGTTTTAGCTAAAAATAGTTATTTAAATGAAAAAGTCGGTTTTTATTTACTATGCAGTATATTTCACTATTAGTCGAAAATTCGATGTTTTCAAAAAATACCAAAAATTTCCCCTAATCTAATTTTGATATAAAAATTAAAAAATTATGTATATTTTTCCAAATTAAATTCATAGTATTGTCTAAAATTAATTTTATTATAGTTCACAAAATAACATAAAAAAGTAGTTATTTTAGGAAAATAGTTTTTCAAAATATATTACTATTTTAATAAAACATATGCATTTCATTATAAATTTGTTTAATTTATATGAAAACATTCTAAATAAAATTTAAAATTTATTTCATACTATTCATATCACAATATTTAATTTATAAATAAATATATCGTTTAAATAATTATAATATTAATGTGTTATTTCACAGAAACTAAATATTGCATACCAAGCAAGACAATTCAGTGTTTCATGAAATATAAACTATTAAATTATTTTAAGGAGATAAATTAATATGAAATATTGGGATGATACAATACATTAATCTCATAAATTTCATTCAATGTTAACATGATCTTTTCATAATTTGTTAACCACATAACCCTTATGAATGATAAAACAAATAGAGATTTTGAAATAAAGTCATGAAATCAGCTTAAAATTGAAACCCCATATATCAAAAAGTAAAACATGGTTATCACAATAAAAAAATGTGCATAACCTCATCATATTTTCCCTTAAACATGGTATTGACTTTAATTACCATCAATATTTTTGGAAAACATGTGTACTTCCTTATTCCAATGATTACATGATATATTATTTAAATCCAAGAAGTTGTAAACTTAATACAAGATGACATATAACATTTTAAATAATCAGTTTAAGTGTAATCTATAATATCCAATTTATTTATTCATAACCAACATATCAATATCCAAATATCATTATCTTAATTTTAGACATTAATTAAGGGTTTCCTTCCCTTAATCCAAATATTACATTTCGATGACATCTCTTTTATATTTCTTCATCACCAATAAGAATGTTTTTCTTAATCCTTAAAAAATGTTATAATAAAAATAAATATACATTTCATGATTCATATGAGATAATCATTGAATTAAAAAGCATAAATACTTCATTAATACAACATTATTCTTAAACTATTACTCAGGATTCATAAACTTATTCCTTAATACCTCTTTCTTAGAATATGAAATATGAATCATATCATAAGGCTCCTCAACCTCAATCTAGTAATTATTTTTATGATCAATGTAAACAATACTTTAAGAAAATCATATATCATTCACATGTTTTTTTGGTCTCTTTATCTTTAGAATTATAACCAAAACTCACACCACCTTTCTGATTCTCATTATGATATTTCAACATGGTAAATTTATTTGTATAATGCCCATAAATACCACAGCTAAATCATTCAATGTTAAAAAAATTCAATATAGTTCTTTCCAATGAATAAAACTAGAAATCAGGGGGACAGAAACACATATCAGATAAGAAATGCACATAATCATGAAAAATTAGTTATAGGATTTCAAAATCATGACACCTACCTTTTAATAAATGAAAAAATAGGATTATCATAGTTTATTGATAATAAAAACTATAAAATCTTTCATAATATTTTGTGAAGGTTTTTTAATTTTCAAATCATATCCCCCAGGAGTGTCAAACTTGGTGTGAGGCACTGCCCATTTCTATGTACCAGATTACCCTTAGTCAGGACCAGAACATATTTTTGGTGTTTTTACCCATAGGTAAATCAATACTAGTGCCACATAAACATGTATGATCTAGAATAGGATTTATTTCATGGAAACCAATCACTCTATCCTTTCCTAAAATTCTAGGATATGTTCCTAAACATTGACTTATGGTAATACTTATCCTCTGAGACATCCCTAGACATATCCTTGTAAATATATGTATGGATATTAATAATGATTTCTCATACCTATTTCTAAAGATTGAATAAACCTTTCCTTTGATGCCAAATATAGTTACATAGGCTTTACATACATGGATATTACGTCATTTTAGATTAATATTCATTACATTCCAAAAATGCATGCCTGAGGACTATAATGGTTTAGTGTCTTTGGAAACATAGAAACAAAATATTATCTCATGGTGAAAGATCCTTAATATATCCCATAAAGATCTCCACCTTTAGTAATCCTACCTAAAACATTTCTTCATAGCTTGTGTAAAGGAAATATAATAAATGTATGAGAACAGATGCTCGGTATGGTTATATAAAGAAAATGTGTAAGCATAACATGAATAGGGGGAATTGAAGTTGGTCATAACTCTTGATGATAATACCCTTTAAATTAGTGATCATAATAATGAATAGGATTTCATAAGAGGTGGATCATAATATAATTAAGATCATATGTCATAAAATTCATAAAATAGGAGTAATACATGGAATTTGTGGCATTCAAATTGTTTTATATCATTTTGAACACGTATAAGTGGAATCAGGTTCACTCATTATGTTATAGATATTAAATGAGGCCCTTGAACCAACTTATGGACAATAAACCAGGTTCATACATAAAATTCTGAGCATTGAATAAGTTTCACTAATAACATTATGGACCTCATACCACAACCATGAATAACTATGTGAACATCTATTCAAGTTCATGCATAGAATTGTGAACATTTAATCAAGATCAAGCATAAACATATAGACATAAATCAAGGTCTATTCATAACATTTTTAACACATAATTAGGTCCACTCATAACATTGTTAACATGTAATCATGTCTATGCATAAACATATGAAAAAGTGACCAGGTCTATGCTTGACATTGTGACCACGTAATCTGTGTCACACAGAACATTTATACTCAGGATTAATCCATTGTTAGACAACACATTATAGGGATATATAGTTCATACATGTTACATAATAAAATCATATATACATGTTCCAAAAAAGCCTAATATTTTCAGGAACAATGAAAATATATGGTTTTTATAAACATCAAATCATAACCCACGAAATAAAATAGGTATTATTAACATTTCATCACATCATAACCTATGTAAAATAAATAGGTTTAATAAACATTTCTCCAATTAATATCCTATGGAAAAAGTTTATTTAATAAACATATAACCCATGAATTAAAGACTAATTTCATAAACATATATTATGTGGTAGAGAAAAAGTCTTCAAAAATACCATGATATTAAAAATATCCCATTCATTGATATAATATGAATGGAACCATTAGATCATTTATTATAAGGGATTGAGTAACATTTAGAGACATCATCTTAGATGGAAAATAGTTTTGAAATATCTTTAAATAACATTTCTATAGGAAAATAACATATCTTATTTAAAATGAATTTTAAGTACAAAAAACCATTTGAAAACCATTTTCACAGAAAATAACGCGAGAAGTTTTAAAGAATAATTGAAATAATTTTGAAATAATTTTCCTTTGAAAACAAAAAATATACCATTTAAAGCATTTTAAACACCATTTTCTTTGAAAATTTGTAAAATAAACTTCAAAACATATTGAAAACTTTTTCATTTTAAAACACATTGAAATTTTTTAATGAAATATTAAAAAAGTTTTGAAATCCATTTCTTTGAAAAAAATTAAGATCTTATAAATAATTATTGAAAATATTTTGAAAACCATATTACATGATAAATTATTACAGAATCTTGTAATTTTTTTGAAAGAATAATCTTTGAAAAAAATTTTAAAACATAGTTTTTTTTATAAAAAATAAACATTTTATACATGCAACAGAATCTTCATATATATAACGATGGGTAAATATGTACATTTCATAAGACGTAAATAGAACATTACTTTTTCCTCATAAAATGGGTTGAAAATTCCTTTTTCAGAAAGAGACAATAATATTTCTAGGAAAAATTTAGTAAACTAAATAAATGGTAAATAATTCTATAATTGTTATAGGAGAATAGTATAATATTCTTGGAATCTCTTTTTAGAAAACATAGATTTCTGACAGAAGAGAGGATAATGATGGGCATTCTTGAAAACACATTATTAACAATCTTAAGTACATAAGAGTAGAAAAATGGTATGAATAAATGAATATATAAAGAATAACAAGAGGATAATAATATTTATTAATATTATTGATATATATATTTTCATATTTCCAAAATGGAATAATTTCTAATAATAATCTCAAAAAGATATGAGATTGTTTCAATAAGCTCTTTTCACTTACTAAGATTGAATCAAACCGCCATATAAGAAAGTGAAAATACATGAAGATTAACATATCTTGAGATGAGTTATATTCATGATATAACATGTCAAATTATAGAATATACACCTCGAAAATGGATTTAGGAGCATAATAAAATTTGTGTCTCAAAAAAGGAAAATTGAAACAAAAATTTTTACTGGTTTGGTAGATTTTGAAACATTAACCAAATGAAGTAGATATCATAGAATGGATATGTAAAAAATCAAATATGTATGGAAAAAAAAATTAATAAATCCTTGTTCATTATAAACCCTAGATAAAAGGAATGGGTGGTGAATAAAGCATGCATCTGAAATAAATAAAAAGTGGGTTGAAATCCCCATTCCTTGTGTCTTGACTTTAATTGTACACATTCAAACCACGTGTATAATATATAAAATTTTAAAACTCGGTCTTGCATGTTAGGCAATCCATTGAAGAAAGGGATTGTTATTTCTAATTCAATCTAACATCGATGTTCCATGTAGACTAAGATAGAATTTATGTTGCATATAGTACACTATTTACTAGGGTATGTATATAATGTAATCCAAACATAAATCATTAATATAAAATAAACTATTTATAATGTTGCGTGAAATGGAAAATATCAAAAGGATTAAATTAATTAAAAAACAAAAAAATTAGGGTGTCACACTACAAGTGGATGTGGTTTTTAGAATAAATTATCTTATGAGTAAAAACTCTAACAACATTTATTAGGCCTGACTTAGGATAACCAAGTACAAAGACAATGGGCCTCACTATGCACCTGGTTTGAAACTCTTGGGATATATTCTTAGGATAACTCACATTTTCTTTATAGAAAATTATGAAGGATTTAATAGTAAATATGTAACTAAATACACCATGTTTATGATAGTGAGATTATCTATGAAAAAAGGTTCAATTCATTTTAATTATTTTTCTAGTTTGAAATTATTGATTTTCATTCCTAAAAAAATCTAGTGTATACCATTGTTTAGAAATGGGGAATTGTTGAAGGAATAGAAAGTGGATCCACACACATAACCCGTGTTATTATTTCCCTCTTATAAAAGATAATTATGTTAGATATGGAGTTTCAACTAGTGATGAGGAACTTATAACTATACTTTGATAGTTGACTCATGTTATGAAAAATAACCTTACCTATATAGAGCATCCCAATCCACATAGTGGAGGAACAATATTATAAAACATCATGATACAATATCATGTCGACTTAAGTGGGACTAAAAATCCATTTATAGTAAAAAAATGGATAATTCCCTTAGAAAATATATTTTTTTACTTTGGGAAGAAATGAAAGGGAGAAGGTTTTCATTGTTGTTTATCACATCACATGATATGATGAAAAATGGTGTTAATTTAATAAAAACACAAAGGAATATGATGAAATTTCAATCATGGAATGTATGAAATCTAAGGAAAATTACTTGGAAAAAAATTTCCCACAAGAACATGGAGTGGATTTGGAGATACATTTCTTAAATCTGAGGCACAATGAGGGTGATAATGTTTCTAAAAATGAATCCAACTTTACAAGGATATAAAGGCATGATATGGATTACATATTAAATCCAAATAATAATTTTTTATTGAATTATAGATGGCTTAAAACCATTACTCTTAATGGAACTAGTCTCCCAAAACATCTCATCATATTAAGAAATAGTATCTTGTGATATCAAGATATTGAAAGAATTATATAAGTCTTATAAATTTAAGGGAAAAAAGAAAATAACAGGATGGTGAATCAAGAGATGGATAATGTCGAGATGGGAAATAATTATTTTCCCATATGTGATAATTGTGGAAAAATTTACCCTAGGAAGTGATTGAAAAGATTGTGTGTTTGATGTAAGTGTGAAAAAATGGGTCATTAAGAAAAATAAATCAAATGGGAAAAATAAAATATAAATATGTTGTGTTCAAACTATTGTGAAATGGGGGACTACACATATAAATATACTAATAATAGTGAAAATATAGACTGCAAATACCAAATGGTTCAAGGTCATGGTTAAGTCGTTACTATAGTTTAAGTTTAATAATTATTTTATTTGTGTTTTTCGATTCAATAATTATGTCATTAAATTATGGTTATAAGAATCATGAGATATATAATATTTTCACTACAGTACTTATTATTTATGGATTCAAAGGTATGATTTTTTTCACTATTGTTTTAAAGGAGATCAAATATTTTGTAAGTGTAAATAAGAGATACATTATGTTTTTTGGAAAATTTGATCCTAAATTTCATTTTGTAAATCTAGAGACTATTTTGGACTATTATTTTGGACATAAGTATTTTTGATATATCTTAAGGTTGGAATGAATTAAGATGAAAAATGGATATTCTTTATTGATGTGTAAGAATGATTTATTGGATGATTTTGTATATCCTTTTTGTTTTCATTAACCATTTTGAGGATGAAGGAAATGATTGAGGACCTTATAATTCATAAAACCTATTTCAGGCATGAGAAACACATTTTGAACTTTCAATTCTAGTTATAAAGGATGAAGTGGAAATAGATGAAATCACAACCAAAAGAAATGATAATGCTTGTAAAATGGAAATAAATCAATTAAGTGATTATATGAATAGTAAAATAATTCTTTAAATCTAGTGAAATGATCTTGAAACCATATATTTTTTATTACTTCCTTCTTATATGATGAATCAAATAGTCTCTTAGATCATCACAGATTTATAGCTTTATGATTTTTAATGTTCCCATGATAATGTTCCCTATCAAATTCCACCATAATGTGATAGTAATATTTGGGTTCAATTTCTATATTTTCCTACAAGGAATTGTAGAATGTGTTATCTATAGTGAAAATCGTACATCGATGTCTTTATTTTAAAGTGTATGTTTTATCAACCCTTATTCTAATGTGAGATTTCAATAAAATTATGTTCAATAGTAAACCTTCATTATCAAACCAGAATTAAAAAAAATTGAGGAGAAAATCTATTAATAGAGGTGTGAATTTAGCACCCAAATATTTTTATGCAATTTCATTTATTTTATTTTGTTTTATTTTTGAATAGCGTACATTGCATGCAACAATAGTCTTAAATAGATAATTAAGTATTATAAATTAAATGAAAATATATACCCTCTCATTTATATTAGTACTTATGAATAGTATTTACTAACTTGTGAAAATATAAAGTTTATTAAAATTTAGGATAAATTTAATTGTTACCAAATAATTAGATACTAAATTATAAACCAATTGAATTTGAAGGAAATTTTTATATTAATACGCTCCCAAAGGTGTTTTCTCTTAATAAATTAAATTATTTAAAATTAACAAATGATATTAATGAAAAAAAATTAATATATTCAATAAAATATTTTTCATATTCATTGAATAGATTTTATAGTTATAACATATGAAAAAATTCAATTTTATTTATAAAAAATAAATATTATTTTAAAGGCAATTTTACCACCTTTTAATAGAGAAACTATCATAATAATAATTTTGGCACTTTTATTTCTCTATATTACAAAATAAACTTCCTATTTTAAATATTAATATAAAAAATTACTTTGGTTTAATTTTTCCTTTTTCTGATAAGTTTCATGTTTTAATGAATAGAGAAAAATATAAATTTTTAATTGAAAAAACATTATTCATCAATATAATTTAGGGTGTAAAATTATATTTTTTATTGATTTTAAATTATTACAATATTATTTTTCATTATTTAATCCAAATTAGTTTATTGAAATAAAATAGACATTAAAAATAGTCACAAAAATGTATCAATCACTTACATGTTTAAACTTTAACAACCCGTTTTATCACCCCTTAAAGGGAATTATTATCAAATTAATTTCTAAAAGTTATGTGATTTGAATTTTGAAAAATGGATTTAATATTTTTAACAATGGCGTCAATGTTATTTAAATATGATTCTTATGATTCTGGGAATATGAATATAAATTTAAGTAATATTTTTTTTACCATGGTCATGGGTAAGTCAAGTAATTATGGATAAAATAATATTATAATTATTATAAAATTATCCTAAAACATTAAATAATTTCATTATATGTGTCGGTTTTGACCAAAATCATCATTTGGCCTTAATTATAACCTTTTTATGAAACTAGGCTGATATTATGACATTTATTATATTTTCTTTAAAGAAGAATTAAACATATAATACTCATATTTTAATGAATATATCATTTTTAATATAGAGTTATACAGAATATAAATTCAAATATAAATTTTCATTTGAAATAAAAAAAATTATAACGGTAATTTATATTTAATTTTTAGGAAATATATAATTAATTTAAAGGCAAATACAATTATGATGTAGTATTTGTTTAAATAATGGAAATTTAAAATAAATGATATTAATAATAATAAATTAAATATAATTTGGAATAATTAATGTCATATATTAATTTTATTGATGACCAAGACATATTATATATTTATTTTATATTTTAGTAGAAGTTATCTTGTGTATTGATATTTTTATAAATGTCCAGAATATAATAGTATCAAAATTGAAATTAATGGTTCTTAAAAATAAATATTATTTTATTAAATGATATGAAATTCATAATAAATATAAAATTCTCCCTAATTATTTTTTCTGTGGCCAAATTTTTCATCAATTATCTATTTAGGGTTCTTTTTTGATTTTATATTAACTATATTAAACCTTAAAGAGTAAGAAGCGATGTTTTCACCATAAGAGTTAAATAGATTAACTAACGGTTAAAGCCATACAATAAGGGTCAGAATATGAACTAAACATGCCTAAAAATTATTGTATGATAGTATTTAGACACATTGGGATATTATCATCTAAATAAATCACATTATAGTGATTTTATACTGAAAATTAATTTATATTAATTTAATATTTTGACAGTTCAAAAGTTCCCCTCATCTCAATTATAAAAGGGTACTTCCTCCCTCAAATCCTCCAACCATTTTTAGAATTCCATATCAACCAAACCCTTACAAAATATCCTACAAAAATCGATATCCAAGTTCGGGAGGAATTTTTCTTCCAAAAATGCAAACTTTATATCCCTTGATATGATATCTATAAGAAGCCCTCCAAAGAAGCGGTAATTGTTTTACCAACTCATTCATGTTCATTTTTCTTCTTCTTCCTATTATTGAGTTTTTTTATACTAAATCAGTATCACGAATGTAATATAAATTATTATATATTATTAGAACAATATTACAACCATATTCCCCCTTTTATCCATCCTAAAAAAATCACTGCTTGTGTGTACGTACGACTTATCCATTCCACACTGTGGTGTAACTTTTTTTTTCTCACCGCATTATTTTTATGGAAATAATGATCGATATAATGGATATAAATAATATATATTACATGATATAGACTATTTATAATTATTATAACATCCAATTCCTTTCCCCTTTACTATAAAATGAATGATATTGTTTCTTGTGGGTACGTACGGCCCAGCGTCTCCACAGCATTAATGTGATTCATTTCTATGTAAACCATTACATAATGATTATAGAAGTTTATATAATGATAAAATTGTATATATGTAAACTTAATATAATTATTTTGAAGAAATAAATATGTCATATTCATAAGAAACAATACTTACATGACAAAACATGCATACGAAAATGAACAGTTAACACACACAAAAGAGTAATAATGAAATATTAATAACAAAATGATATATGATGATTATATATGATATCATAAATACGGATATGGTTCTAGTATAATTTAATAACTTCTTTTAAACCAATATTCAGGAGGTTAATGAACATTCGACTAAAGTAATGTACAATATAAGAGTTATTTTCCAATCTAATTATTTTTCAAGATTATTTATAAGTAAGTATCTACTGGGGAACATTTATCATCCTTGTCGAAGTTTCTTATAAATGTTTTCAAAAAAAATTACTATTAACCTATGAATTATTAAAGGCCACTTTTCATAAACTGAATTTTTTTTTAAATGGTTAGAAATTAATCTTTTAGTCATTTTCAAAATGAGATACATTGTGACTTTTTCGATGAATTGAATGTTTTTTAACTTGTGAATCATGAGAGGATTATTCCACAGTCATGATGACTTAACATTTTTATGATTCCATTTCATTTTTTCAAGGATAGTTAATATTTTTATTTAAAATTTTTTGTTTTTTAAATAAAATTTTTCAATGTAAAAAATGGGTTTTTCAATCAGAATAATTTCAATGATCTTATTAGAGTATTTTAATCAATGAAATTATCCTTTATTGAATCTTATGATTAATTAGAATTATAAATATTATCATATAATTTATCATAGTTAATTTAATGTTTTATTATTACATTGATTGTGGATGTGCTATTTTGATACATTTCGTAGTTTATGGTTGAAGTATTCACATTTCATGTGCTTGTTTTTAAATACAAATGTATATTGTTTTTATAATACACCATTTTCATATAAATAATGAATTAGAATTTTTTAGTGATGGGTGAGGCCCTATATTACCCCTTAACGCATCAATATGTCTTATAAGATGAAATAAATTGGAGAAAAACACTTCACATTTATTTCTAAGTAGATTTAAATTGGCAGGAGGATATATATTGAATCAAATCAAATGGGTTTCTACCCACAAACTTTAAAAACCAGAAAGATAGTTCATGATAGTATATATCTTGAGGATGGATCATGAATGTATATACATCTAGCATTATTTGTTCTATCATTATTACTATTTCATGTGATTATTGAAGTTGCATGTGTATCACTTATTTAGCTTTCTATAGTCTTTATTCCATATTTAGTCACTACTTCCATTTTACGCTTACCCTTAATGAGAATTTGAGATCTCCCCTTTCATATGTTTCATTTTTTTCTTAGATTCTAGGTACTATGTTATGACTTATATATAGTGTTACACAATGGGTGAACAATTTCATACTCAATAAAATTCCTTATCTATTTTATGTTTCAAAATTTAATGTGGATTTTATGTATGTATCTATTTTAACAAGAATACTAAAAATTTTAATCCCTTGAAATGCGATTTCTTGTATCTTATGACAATGTATTGATGTAAGGAATTAGATCCAGGATTCTAGGGTTGGGGTCAATACAGTGAGGATAAATAATAAAAAACTTATATGATTATAAATTATATTTTGAAAGTCCTATCAGACCTCATGGACATCAACACATTCATCCGATTTTTTAGTGAAATATTCTTCATGTAAATTAGATAATGACATGATCACACAGTGAGATTTCTAATTTTTACATCCAATGGTTCTCTTTGAGTTAAAACAAGACAATTTTAGATAGTATTAAAATTTTTGGTCCTATAATTGATGATCAAGACCATATCATATGGGATTTAAATTTTAATATCAAGAATAATGGATAAGAATGTGGTTATATTTATGGAGTACCAAAGGGATCCAACTAAATTGAAGAATAAAGTATTTTATTATAGGCTAATTCCACTAGTTAAAGTTGATCCTCTCATGGGTTAAAAAAATATAATTTATACTAAAAACATATCCATAGAAATATGAAAGGATATCCTATATCGACAATCATTTGATTTGCCATATATTCAATTTAACATTATAAGTGAACCAAATTACTATTGATGTCCAAACTAGAATTGGGACTTAAATATGATCTCTCTATTTGAGACCAAATTGGAAGGTAAACAATTATTTTTCATGATATCCCAGACATATAGATTTATTTGTTTTTTAGCCATAGTTTTTTCATAGATCAATAATAAGTAAGCCATCTTGTTATGGTAATATATAGTCATGTATTTTTTATATTAACTACTTTGTATTGTCGAACGGTAGACATTAATTCTTTGATAAATTTATCACACACTCAAATTGATAGTGGGAGATAAATTTCTTTCATATAGTTCATTATTATTCCTCTTTTACCATATAATTGGCAATTCGCCTATCACAATCCAATAGTCACTATTTTTACTCCTAGACACCAATACAGTCAATGAATATCAGGGTAAATCATTAAGATTCCAGAAATAATAAAATATAAAAACATGATATTATTGCAATATGACCTTCATCATAGTAGTTTTGAGATTTACTATCCTATGTATATATAAAAAATATATGAAATATTGATAAAAGACATTGAGTATCCCCCCACCATCAAGTTTTTATTGAATAATTACTCAATCTAGATATAATTTTTGAGTATCCAAATAATTCTTCATAAAATATAATTTATGTTAAAAATGTATTAAATGTATTAAATGATTATTATTTATGTCATATATATGGAATTTAGTTATGATAAACATTAAATTTCATTCACCATTAACTTACATCAACTCATGATGGTGAACCTTCTGGAAGAGGGAATCTACTACTACATTTCCATTACATGAAGAATGATGGATAATAAAATCAAATGAGTACAGTTATTACACTCAATGGTATTTTGTAAGATTCAAGTATCACTAAGAAAAATAATATTTATTTTGTTTTATTAATTTTATAAAATTCTCATCATGTTGAAAACTCTATAATCACTTCAGAGTGTGTAAAATAAAATATAATTAAAAAAATTCGGAAGGGTAGTTCCATTCACAAGTATGTACAATTCATATAATTTATTTCACTACCTATTGATTCTTTATAAGGATATAATTTTTTTCAAATGATGAATCATTATAGCACAAAAAAACCCCTCACCTGGATGACATGACATAATAACTAGATTGGTGGTCATCTTATCCTTTATCTTTTGAAAATATAACTCACATGGTTTTGACAAAATGAATTTAAACTCTTTCTTGGTTGATGATTCAATAGAAGTAATAATCATAGATAATTCTATAATTATGTGATGGTAACAACTAATGAGTCTCTGAATACTCCAAACCTTATAGATGATCATTGGGATATTCTTGGAAAACACGTATTAGAATTTTTTATATAAAAAATACATTGTTAATATATAACATACTATAAGAATTTTACCCCCTGAATCCATAATTAGTCCATAAATAACATATATGTGATTTAATGATCTAGAAAAGTGTCCAAAAAAATATGAATATGATGAAAATTATCTTCCTATTATCCTCATCAACTAATTATATCATTATTATAAAATAACACAAACTTGTCAACAAATGTATGATAAAACATTATCAGTGTGGCCATAATCATAGAAAGTTCAGTCATTTGGTTGAAAGCTATTAAAGGCTATTTATTGTCAAATTCCTGGTTTTGGAAATTTTCTTAGTAATTTTCATTATCCTAACTCAAAAATGATGATAACACAAATAAGGTTCAATCAATTATTAAAAACATCCCCTCTATAATTAACCAATGATATCATTAACTCAAGTAAAATGGTATTGTTTCTTAATCAATACATGGTTTAACATATAATATAATACATATACATTTTCAAACTCAATGGATTTAAAATAGATTTGAATTTATGTATCCAAATGAAAAGTTATCAGTAATAAAGACATGTTATATTTAATATCATATAAATAAATATTTAATAACATAAATCCAGCAAATTCCCTCTTCTATGGAAGTATGGAATTTTTTTTAATCCAGTAACTATGTTTATATTATATTCTACTTTCCAATAAAGTGGAAGTTATGTGAAGTGTTCATGTAAAATATTTGGATATAAGATCATCATTGGAGGTGAAAATTTCTTCTACTTATCATTAGTTACACCAATGAAAATTCAAGTCATCTTTACAATGATTTCTCATATCTGAGCCCAGTCAGAAGACACTTGACTATACTAGAACTCCCACTCGCTGTTGATGGTGTAACAAATACCATGAGGAAATGATAATTTTGTTACCTAGAATAACTGTTAATATTGGTTATAATTTTATCTATGCAGTCTCTTCCAATAATTCCATCAAAGGATCCCTTATTAAGAACCATGAGATCATATACATAACTTATTGATATATATAAGAGTGCATAAGATATTAAGTTCTAGGTATCTGATATCCTCTTACATGTGGGAGTATGTTTTCTCATATATTCAGATAATACATCCAATTGAACCTCTTCAAGAAGGAATAATTTATCATAAACAAAATAAAATAATTCACTTATATAAAATAAAGAACATAGTAAAGTATAAGATACATGGATAATACCTTCAATAATAGAAGGATAATCTTGGTTATCAACTATATAATTCTATATAGAATACAAAATGCTTGAATACTCCCATAGGCTCAGATATTTGAATCCTCATAAATATGACTAAACTAATAATAGTTGTTTCTATCCACCATGATATCCTCATAAATTAGATTATTCAAAAATTGTTTGGTGACCCTGAGTAATCTATGCAACTATATATGCAAGTTATTCAATGGTTTACTATGAAAATGTTAAAACACTAACTAATTTTCCCCATCAATGGATCCTGTTATGTTTTTTGATCTATCTATGTGAGTGGAATTGTTTTTCCATAATGGTGTAGTTATAATTGATGTGTTCTAAACACCAACATTGATGATATAGAAAATGAGGTCTTCAAGGATAAGGTGATAAAGTCCCACTACTACCATAACTTCCTAAGTGAGAGTCACCCCTACTTTCCAATTCTCGTCATCAATTTTGACAACTAATATTGAATTCATATAAGGTAAATCATGGTAGTGGACCACCAGTTATCAAAAATAATTTGACCATGTGTCAATGAGAAAAACTATAATGAATAATTCCAATATTATTGAAATATGATAGACTATAATCAAGTATATTTAAAGTTCTATATTCCCCATATTGAAATTCATTTTCATGGATTTATATTCTCAACATATATATGAGTAAGGATGATATGACATATGAAAATGGTGGTATATTCAACTACCAACATAGTGTCTTATTTATGGTTTATGAACACTTTAGCCTTAAAATATAATTTTTAATTTTTGTATAATGTTTTTCAAATAATTTCCCTTGAATTTTTTCCTTGTTGAGTCCTTAGTATTTACTTATCTCAAGATGGTTGAACAATATGTTTATGAAGAGTTTGAGTACCATTTATAACATGATGGGGATGATTAATCCACTCCTCTAAAATTGGAGAATAAATTTTAGTGTCTAAGTGATCAATTCATTAACACCCCACACCTAATTCCTAAGGAAATTTATCAATAGGATAAAATTATTTTAGGTTATATAGAGATATAATTGATTGTTTATACTCAATAATTACTTCTTGGTCTATAGAAGGTGGATGTTTGAGAAGAATAATATATAATTATGTTGAGTGGAATAAAAATACTGTATTTTCAAAAGTAGATATACAAAAATTTATCTACACTCTCTATGTCTTCTATATCCCCAACCATGTCAGCCAAAAATTAACTTAAGAAGTCTATTTTCAACAAGAAATACCTTTTATAACCATCCTAAATAGTTTCAACTAATAAATAAATTAATTAAAATGACTAAAGTTAACTCTAGATTTTAATTAGAGGAATTATTAATTTATTAATATAAGAAGAGTATACAAATCATACGTATTAGTGGATAAAACATATTGAACTAATCATTAAAAATAATTATATTGGAAAAAAACATGAATTTATTATTAATGTTTTAGTTTTTATAGATAGAAAATTGATCCCAACTTTTTAAAATAATAAATCAAATATTTATCATAATATGAAATTATATCCAACACAAGCCAACCTATTACATTGTATGATGCATCAGGCCAGATTATTGGGGAATAAATCAAGTAAGAAATAAAAATAGATCCTAAACTACTCTAGGAAGCACAATCTTCAACCATAATTAAATATACTATGAATATTTATAGTTTAAATACTACGTTCTAATAGTCATATCATATTAATACTCACAATCCAATTCTCTAAAAACATTTAAGTGGGATTCGATACCATTTTTAGCTTTATGACTAGGAGATCTAAACAATACTCAAGTTACATTACCACAACACCTCAGCTACAACAACCATTCACTATTGGATGGTGTAAAACCAAAGATAAATTATAATAAAAATGGAATAATTTTTCCCATCATTAATATGTAATGTAGATTATTAATGGTTCATAAATGAATGAGGAATGTATTATCCCTTTTAGGGATATACAAATATTGTAACTTTTTATTAATGGATATAAGTGTAATAACAATATTCTACAAAAAAATTTACATTAATTTGATACTCAAAACATAATATTTCCAATAATATAAAAAAATAATAAAATATAGTTGACCCAATTAAAAATAATATATACATAATGTGGTGCAAGAAAAACACAACATTAGGGTCAAATGCAATTCTATTTTCAATATAACCCTTCTAAAATAAATTATAGATATATCGTGTTCAATATATTAGGATATGCTTAAATGACTAAAAAGGTAACTCAAATGTCATAATCCTTCTTAGGAAATTGTCTCCTGTATTTAGAAAAATTCCCATTATTTATATCATTGATAAAATTGTCTCATCATGTCACATAAATGGCCCACACTAGGTGTGAGTGCAGATACTCAATTGGTAGTCTTTATCCAAAAAATTGTAACTTGAAAAAAGATAGAGTATATTACCTGAATTTTACACCCCATATTCCATTTCCCTAATTATTTTGTATATTCGTTTGTATATTTATTTTTTTTATTAAATTTATAGTCAAATTGAATCAAAAACATAAAATTTTTATTTTTAAGTTAATGACATATAATTTGTGATAATAGTGAATTTAATCATGATAAATAGAATAAATTTAAATTGGGTAATTTTTCATAGAGAAAATATGGCTTTCAAAATTGTGTTTTGAAGAACTATAGTGTTCTATATGAGTCAAAAGAGCCTCACAAAAGGTGGTATATAGTTCAAACAAATATGCATCAAAACATGACCCATTTATTAAAATTGGATAATTTTTTAATTTAACCAACATTAATCAAAATTGCAAACCAATTTCATATTTCTACTTCATGACCCTCAATCTCGCATCCCCTTCCAATCTATTTGGATTTATTTCAATTTATATTTTTGACATGTTTATCATAAAGTTTCATAGTGTATACAATATGTTCCCTACTTTTTTCATTTTTAATTTTTTTTATGATTTTTATTATCCACCTTTAATATGTTCCATAGTGGTAAAACCCTTGGGTATTGGGTTGGCATAATATTATTCCTAATTGTGTATAAGTTTCTAGAGAATATATTTATTATAGTTCTACTGGTGTTTGTTAATGGTTATTTCATTTTAATATATTGAGGTTGGATGGTCCATATATAAAAAAAATATAAGTACCATTATTTATTGCGACTTATAAAATATTCTTTAATATTTTATAACCCATATCACATATTTTTAATAATTTTTCCCAAAATAAGGTTGGTGTGTAATGGATTGTATAGAATCTAAAATATTTATTATTTTTATATCAGATATTAAATACTTTTTAATGTTTCAAGTATTTATAGTTTCTAATTAAATTCTTACATAGGTCATTGAATTAATCACATTTCTAAATATGGGTGTTTTGGTTTTAAAACATGTGAAAAAGGACCATTGGAAACTTCTAAAACAATTACTAGTTTGTATTTCTTTAACAGGTTTTAATTCTTTATTAGAACCTCATGAATGAAACTTGAGATATTTCCTTGGTAAAAATCATTTTTGGAAGGATAGTATCTTTTAATTTTTCACCTTTATTTAAGAAATATATATTTTCTACCAAGGAATACTATAATTGTTTTAATTTAAATTAGAATATGGTATATTTATTTCATTAATTTGGAAAGTCAATTTGATATTTTGCAATTGGAAACAAGAAATTGTAACCTATGAATCTGTGACGGGAATAATGGATATATATATATATATATATATTTGGATTTCACCATTACTAAATAAAAATATTGACTATGACAAAAATCATGGTTTTATGGATGGGTACCACCACACTTCTAGTCTAAGGCATATAGTCCGTAGTGGTTGGATGGACTTTGTTTTATGGATAGTAGATTTTAGTCCACTATAGAGAATAATTTTATCCTTAACAGTTTGTGGGTGGAATGGATTTTTTGATGATTATAAAACAATTAGATCTAACATATTGGGGTTCTAATAACCATATAATACATGGGGATCTCCAATGGTGCATTTTATTTAAATTTTTTACAGGGTTGGAATTATCTTATAACCAATTTATTATTTCTTCTAGTTTTCTTCCCTATAAATAATAAACTCATATATTCATATGGTTTAATTTTGGTCACATTCCTTTTATAGTTTACTTTGGTTTTTACTTTATTCTTTTTTAAATGTGTGCATTTCAATTGAGTCTTTGGTCATTACCTTCTAGGAAAAATAATTAGATTATAACATATCTGTATTAAACATGGTTCCATTTATTTTATTCCATTATTATTTAATGTAAATTAATTTAATTTTTGATAATGGATTTTGAGTGGGAATTTTTTTTAAATGAATTGGATCTTTGATTCGGTTATCTTCGGTTGGTTTTAAACAAAAATTTAAAGCATAATTTTTAGTTTTTGTTTAAATTATCATGAAAGGGTCTTATTTTTTATGATTGATCATGGGGTAAGGATTTAAAATTTCTATAGGGAATTTATTGTCATGACTATTTAAATATTTCATGATCATGTCAGGATTATTAAGAATTCATTGTGTGGTTTTCTATATTCTAGTCAATGTTTGAGTGATTGTGTTGGTAGGTGATCAAGGGTCATGGAGGAATTATATTATCTTATGTTATGATTTTTTTATCTTCTATGGTCATGAATTTTATTATTTTTCAACATTTTTACCTAGGATCTTTTAGATATTAATCCTCTACTGTTTTATTTATGATATATTTATGTTAACTATGTACAATAAATTTTTTATTCTTTTTCTTGTTTTAAATTTGATATCTGTTATTCATGTGAATGCAATTTCCGGATGAGTCATGTATTATTCTAGGAAATATTTATCTCACTTATTCATTCATGATTCTTGTGTAAAATTGATACAATGTATTTAAATATGATTCTTGAGAACAAATATTAATTGAATGGAAAATAGAAATCTACCTCCGGTCATTTCACAAGCATGATCAGGTTCATGATTCATTGGAATCATGGGTTGGTTCCTAAAAAAATTACAGCAAATTCAATGTTATTATGTAGTAAATAGAACATGAGTCCCTCATTTTTTTTGAGTGTGTCTATTATAAAACATCCTAGTCTATTGAATATCAAGATGTATATGAGAGTATAATATGTTTCTCTCTTACTCACATGGTTTCTCAACATTCAATTGGTGATCACACTGAGTTGGGAATTTTGTATTCCTTTATTTATTGTTTCAATTAATTTTCTATTAAATTTAGTGTGTTTGGGATTGTTTTAATATTATAGAAGTTATCTCTTATAATTATTCATATCGGGGTGAAAATTATAGAATAACCTGATGCATATGGTTTACTCTCATGAATGGTAGTCCATGAGGATCTTAGATTCATAGTTCTATTAGTATACAAGGGAATATCATATGGTCCATCCACTATTCAACAAAAATAGAGGCCAAACCATGCACAAGGACCAACCCCTCCATGGTTTTTTTGTACCAAATTCCTTGTAGGTTATTCTCCAGTTATTATTTATCATTTCTTAGAATGGGGTAGGATATGTTTTTGTGATATTTTCTTCTAATTTTTGGTAATGTTTTATTAGTTTTGTGTGATTCGATGATAATTATTTCAAGTGAAATATTTAGGTTTACAATTAATAAATAATTCTCTAAAATAATTTGAAATAAATATAATTTTAGGCACTTTTAAAATGGTTTCAACAAATGATTTTTTAAATTCTAAAATGAATCATTTGTGGAATTTTTTACTAAATAATGAAGTCTTGAAATTGAATATTTTATTCTACATTTGGGGAATTTAATTAATGTCTTCAATAATTATTTCTATGAATTTAAATCTCTAATATTCTAAAATTAATTTTTAAAATATTTCAAAATCAAAATAGTTTATGTCATTATAGAAATCATAATTTCCATAATTTATTTTTTTCATTTCATATCTAAAAATATAATAGACTATTAAATGGGGAAACATAGTTTTGAATTTATCAAACTGTGTTTTTGAAATTTCTTAATGATTTATGGATTTATTTTTTAATAGTTTTATTTTAATAACATAGTTTTAAGTTGGAGAAATTTGTTTTAATATTATTAAAGAGGGTTTTCATTGTAAATGAAAATTAAATTGATGCCTCAAAATTTATAAAAAAAATCAATTAAAAAAATTTGATTTTAAAAAAAATTGAATTTGAGGAATGATATTTAAAAACATATGGCTATGTTTTGAAATTATTTTATGTAATTTCGAACATCAAACTAAAAAATTATTATGAATTAAAAAGAATATTGATTTATTATTTTATCAATATTTTCATATAAATTATGAATACTTGTGTCTGATTTTTATAAATGTATTTTCTAAAGTTATTTCAAATTAAATTATTGTAGTATGATGTATTAATTACTTTTATAATGAATTTGAGGGTTTACAAAAGTATTTTTTTAAAATTGAAATTTTCTAAATATGTGTTTTGAAACGTTTCATAATGTTTTTCATTATACCTTAGGTTACCCAATTTTTTATAATTTTTCTTCCGGTGTGTTTATTCTATGACCTCATATAAGCCATATTATTTTGTATTCTCCCCAAAAATGTCCTAGTGGATTTCAAAAAATTCCTATTGCAGGTGTTATCGAGTTATGTTTCTATGGTTTAGGGAATTGTGATCCTTTTGATTTATAGACTCATATACACTCCAGGTAGAGTTTTAATAACAAAATATTCTTCATCATCGAGCCTTATAATAAATTTATTGTTTTTTTCAATTTGACTATTTATATTTGGATTTATTATTTGAGTAAATG
This sequence comes from Viscum album, assembly GCA_963277665.1. NCBI lineage: Eukaryota > Viridiplantae > Streptophyta > Magnoliopsida > Santalales > Viscaceae > Viscum > Viscum album. The sequence goes on along the minus strand of OY728126.1, from coordinate 1,558,742,558 downwards.
CAAAAATACACAAGGAATGTTTTGAATTTTTATTGTCCCTTTTCCTAAAAATGATTCATTATTATTATCATTTCACTATTATTTCATTTCATAACTGACTCTTGAGGTGAAGGAAATTATTTTGGTTTCAAAGGGAAAGCACATAATGGGAATCAACTCTTCTATTTTTGGTATTAGTAGAGGGCCACTATTTTTAGGGGATAAACTCTATTGTATACAGATATATGAGATGATCCAGTATTCTAATTTAATTCCTCTATTTTATATCAATGATACATTATATTTTATTAGTTCTAGATACTCATGACCATTAATTTTTTTTAGAGGTAAATGATTGGTTAATGAAAATGTCGATGTACCTGTAATTGAAGGTGTCAGTTGGATACTTTGATTTTGAGTGTCATCATTGATGTGGTATTTCCATTGATGTATTACAATGTTCTACCATCATTTCACATTAATAAAATAGTTATATTTTTTAGAATATGTATATGTCTTAGGTATTCATTTAATTTGTATTCAAATGTTTGGAGGTTGTGTTTTGAACTAATATTATGATTCACCAATTTTGGATGTTGGTAAATTTGAATATGTAGTCTAGCAAGGATAGTCTTTTCTTTGTTCCAAAAGATAAGTATGATTTTTTTTCATTTATATTTTTTAATATGTTTCATGTGTACATAAAGTTAGTTTTTATTTGGTTTTTATTGAGTCTTTCCTCTTATCCACTTTAATACAACACATTGTGTAATCCCCTAACGCAGTAAAATTTTGTATAAAAGTGTTCTTATTTGGATAACTATCACAAAATTTCTTATAATTTCCACATTATGTGATCTATAAAGTGATTAGGGGACATATTCCAGATTTTTAGGTCATCCATGATCTAATTATTGGCATTTTCTTGTTTTATCATGAGATTTATTGTTTTTTATGGGTTACTTATAACTGTTCAACTGCCCATTAAAAACAAGAAATTTCAGGACATATTGGTTTCTCATAGTTGTCTCATTGTTATTAAAATATTACAACAACAAAATTGACTCTTCCATCTGAATCCATTGATACTCACATGTTTAATGCATGGTCTAGAATATTACATGGCCAAATGTTTTATATAAATAGTTTTTAAAATATCATGATTTTTAAACTTCCCATACTAAAAATAAATCATATACACCTCCCATTGAACCATTTCATGATCCTCGTGATCCTTAATCATGGTTACCAACCCATACTCTCTCTTTCAATTGATTATAATATTTATATTTGACTTATACATCATATAATCACTTAGAAAGTTCCCCAAATCCTATCCTACATTTATTTCATCATTTATTCTCATGTTCTTCTTCTTATTCATGCATAGGCTCTATTTTATTTCAACCATGTGGTTTGGTCGGTTGGATTAATATTAGTCATCCCAATATATTCGGATTTGAATTCTCAACATGAGTCACATTCTATTACATTCGTGGATGGTAATATGTTTCTACTTCTTTGAGGTCAGTGGATCCATACATTATACTCTAAACAAAAAAACCATGATTAAATATCACTTATAACATGAATTTTAATATTTTACAACCATTATAATCAATGATTAATATTTTTTGTTCAAATGAGCTCAATTGATTTTAAATTTTATGGAATGTGAAAGGGTTTCTATTTCCCTTGATAGTTTAAATAAATATATAACAGTTCATTCATGTCTTGTGTTTGATTAAATCATTTAATATTTCTCTATATATTTTCATAACCAATTGTATGTGTTTTTGTTTCTAAAAATATTTAATGTAATTTTTTGGATTCATATAAAAATAAAATCATTATTTTTGTTTTTTAAATAGGTATTTATCCTAGGTTAACACATTATGAAATCATGTGGAGATAATTCCTTTACATTTTGAATTTTTAGAATTATTGTGGTTTTAAATGTTTCTCCTTTATTTGAGGAATGACATTATTCTCATGGAATAATTTTCTTTCGAAAAATAGAAATAATTGTGGTATATTGGTTGGAAAAATGATAAATGTAAATTTGATATGTTAAAAATGTAAAGAGAACATGAGAACCTAGGTATCTAAGGGGAAAAACACTAGATTGAATTCCCCTTTAGATATTACCTTACTAAATAAAAATATCCCTTGGAGAAAATTACCTTATGTCATTGATAAGAATTCCCTACCACTGTGCCAAGGAATGTAAAACTTAATGAATGGTTTGATGTGGTGTCATTGGTGGGTGGTACCATGCCATTAGGTAAGGCATGTTCTCATTAGCGGTCACCAAAAACAACTTTTTTTTATGAATATATCAACATATATTATGATGGTATATGGTTCCCATAACCTAAGGTGAGATAGTTTCTTCCATTAATCATGATTTCTTACTATATACTTTTAATGAAATGTATTGGTCATAGTGGAATCTCAAGAGGGGGTGAATTGAGTTCCTACTTAAAATTTCTGTTAAAAAAAATATTATAAAGATCCCCCAAATTTTGAAACGACACAGTTAATTAAGGCAGTAGAGATGTAAATATCTAGTTAGTCAATAGGTTTCTCAAAGGGTGATTAGGCCTCAGTTGAATTAGTGTGAAACACTTCTTCAACTTTTGAAACAAGTTTACTGAATTAAACATATACACACACTAACCAAAACTAACTATCAAAGTGAATTCAAAATAGTTTTATTTTTTAGAAATTATAAGTAGAAAAAATATATATAAAATAGAGTACAAAAAAACACATATCACATAGAAGTTACATAATAGGTTTAGTCTTATGTCGAGACATAATCCTCTCCACTTGGTGATCACCTACCACCAAGAAGTTTATAATAACAATAATCTTGATACATAGCCTGTATTGGGATTCTCAACAGTTTTTTCAAAATTTATAGGGTTCACACCCTCTACCACAGTTCTTCGTGGAAATGATAAACAACATATACCACACACGATCTCTTCTACAGTTATACCTGGGAAAACAAAGAGTAAGAGAAGTTTGATGTGAGGATTTTTGTATCCTCTTGTTCAAGAACATGAGACAGTGTGTATAAAAAAATATACACTTCTTATAAATTTAAAATAAAATAATACAGCAGAGAAAATATGATGAGATTGAGTTTAGAAGGCTTTATGTGTTTTTTGTTTAGCCCTTGGATCTTTTAAGTGAAGAATTTGATGTTTGTGTCTTTCTCTAGAAGTTGTCTCCAAAACAGAGTGTCGCAAATCTAGGTTCTGGATTTCATGAATTGACTGTTATTCTTCTTTTGTTGATCGAGATTTGATGAACCACAGATGGCATATGTGAGTTTGTCTCAAATGATCTTCGTGATGCTTGTGGGTTCACAGTGTAAGTGCTAGATGGCTCGTCTTTGATCTAGTGAGTAAGTTTCTTCATATTCTCAGACACACTTCACATAACCAAGTCCACACTCTTTTCTCTGATACAGTCCCTTTTCTTCTCTTTTATATTTGAAAAATGACGATAAATATAAGTACATAACATGTGGTCTTTCTCGTACCTCGTACTGTCCCCAGATACGGTCTCTCGATATGTCTATAATCAGCATTAATTAATTTCAGATGCATTAAAGTTACCAAATATTACCCTTAGAATAATATTAAAAATTTGAAAATGTATGGAGTAGAAGATTATGTTAGACTGGTGAAGTTATCCTTCACAATGGTAGGCCTCAATAGTAAGTGCACATTGGCAGCATTCATCAATAACCTTTTATTGAAAACCTTCAACGGTGACCTTCCCAACAGTATCGGTGACCTTTCATCAGTGGCCTTGCAACGGTGACCTTGCATCGGTGACCTTTTCATCGGTGACCTTGCATTTGTGACCTTGAACTGGTGACCTTGCAACGATGACCTTGCATTAGTGACCTTTTCATCAGTGACCTTGAATTAGTGACCTTGCATTAGTGACCTGTCATTGGTGACCTTTTCATTGGTGACCTTTACATCGGTGACCTTTGAATCGGTGACCTTGCATCGGTGACCTTGAAATTATGACCATTTCATCAGTTACCTCTGCATCGGTGATCTTTTCATCGGTGACCATTTTACTTAGAAATTTTTCCCTCTGAGCTTTAAACAAGAGAGCAGTGAGATTAAACGTACATAGTTATCACTTGGATATAAACATGATTTTCACATAAATTATTTTCTTGTAAGAGAAACATAATTATCACATAAATAAAACCAGATTTGAGATTATAAAAACATGATTTGGGATTAGAAAAACATCATTTTGGATTATCAAAACATGATCTCGGATTATCAAAACAGGTTAGTCCAATAATCTCTCTCTTTTTGATAATCACAAATTATCTAAGTATTTTCTGAATTAGGGTTAAGTACATTTTCTAATATCTTCATAGGTGTGTATAAGAACATTTGAACCATGTTTGTTATGGAAAAGTATATATAGTATATAAAGGAAAATATTTCAGTCAACTTAAAATGTATCCACCTTTAATTTTAGGAAAATTAAAAATTAAAACTGACATGTTTCTCCCCCTTTGGGTATCTTGGAGATTCAATCTTAAATATTTCTCCACCATTGTGATTAACAAAAAGACGGGAGGATAAAAAAGAAACAAAAAAAGATTTTCTAGAATTGAAGAAAAACTACAATATACAAAAATGTTTCAAATATCCATGTCAACTAATACATCCCACATTTAATCCACATTAGAGATGCACAAAGGATCTTTGTCTTTAGAAGTGGAGGGAGAAGGTTCTGAAGATGGAGGGATAGGCCTAGGGATGGCAGTCATCAGGTTGGGAGGAGATACAACAGAGCCATCAGTATACCTATAGTGAGTATATCTCTTAGGAATGGTGAGAGTCATGCTTTTGATAGCCTGTGCAGGAGTCATCAATTGAATAGCACTAGAAGATCCTGAGGCACCTGAGGTAGAAGCCAAGGCTGGAAGAACAATTATGGGATTGCAATCCACATGGAGGAAGGGAAAAAGAAGATTTATGAAATCCATAATAATACTTCCTCCTCTATTCATGGCTGACATAAAATCATCCTTATTCTCCATAAATTTCTCCAAGGAAGGATTCAACTATCTGAGCCTATTAACCTAATCTTTAAAGTCTTGATTGACAGGTGGAATCCTCAGGTTCTCCAATATAAAATTGAAGTGACTATTCATATGATTCTAACTGTATACCATTTTTTAGTAGAAATCAACTTGTTCCTTGATGTCCGTCTGATCTTGAGTATCATTTCTTAGATAATTTCCTATAAGATTATGAATTTCTCTGGTAGTGGAAATAACCTGAGTCATAGACTAATGATCTGAGGTACTGGTACTAGAGAACTTCTCAACATATTTTATAACAACCGGCCTAAAGGCATCTATATCAACAAGAGGAGAGGTTGAAGATGAAGCTGATGCACACAGAGGTTCCATAGTTAAAGCCACTATCTCATTAAAAGATTTTGTCGGCCACTGATCAATCTATTCACATCATCATCTTGGCCACTCACATGTGTGTCCATGGACTTCTTAATGTCCTCAAACATAGTAACCATTTGATGAACCACACTTTTAACATATCAAATATCTTTGTCCACCTGAATCCATAAAACCATAAAGGAGTCTAATCTCACAATACACTACTTCATAGATTCCATAGAATTTTCCCAAGTTATGATCTTGTTTTGATAGTCTTTTACCTTCTCTAGCAGGATGGAGTGAGAGGCAGAAACTATCCTTTGCACTGTAGAAGTGAAAACTTCTTGATTGTAAGTCGTAGCCCTCTCTAACCCAAAAAATATCTCATCAGAGTGGCTTTCTAGATCTGATTTCATTGATTTCAAATCGTCCTTCTTCACATAGTCATGAGGCAAAAAATCCACTGGCTACACAAGAGTGGTTTATGAAAAAGTAGGAATTTGAGGACTTCTGATAGGCTGGTCATCATCAGAGTCTCCATAATCTAGACCCAAAAGTATATAACCAGGGTATTCTGACCAATAATCTATTCCAAGAGCTAATGAAACTAAACACGTGGCAACAGATTCCTCCCCCTCACTTGGAGCATTCTTCTGATCAACCATATCCATCTCTGCCATACCTTTTTGAGTGACTTCATGAACAGGAGGGTCCACGACCACTTCTTCTACTGAATCATCAACTACTTCCAAAGTAATTCCACCTTCAACCGAATCAGCAACCTATTTATATATCCTCTATACCATTTATGTATGTCTTATTAGAGGACTAATACATAGAAATTCTTCTTCACTTATATTAGAAGCGGTCTCAATGTTATCATTACTAGATTCAGTGTCCTCACCCTCATATGAAGTCCCTCTAATGTCTCTTAAGACATTTTCTGCCCCTTCTTCCTCACTAGTCTCTTCAACATCACTGTCCCTTAGAATAGTCTCCCTTCAAGGGAATCTATTTGGTGGGTTAGGCACACCAAAGGATACAGTATTTTCACGATGATTAGAGGGAAGTTAAAGATCACCCTTATCATCTATAGGATAGTTCTCTCTTTCTAGCACAATAGCATCTTCTCCTTCTTCATCTGAATAGGCAGTCTCTACTTCACCAGGCTTTAGACTAGGATCTATCTTATCCTTAGGCCTAGTAGGATGAGTAACAGGATTGAATTTCTCATATAACTTAGCTTCATCATGTACCCATATTCTTTTAAATGTGTTCTAATTTATCTTCATCAACTTGTAAATTACCTTTGTAATGTAGAAATTATCACTTACTTCAAATGTTTCCTCCTTTTCTCTAGCAACTCCTTTCACCTTTAGCCTCAAGGATATAAATCTAGCATGAAGTAAAGAATTGGATTTTGAACTGGTATTTTTTATATCCTTTAATTGAATCATCAGTAGCCTACAAAAATTTATCTTTTATACATGCTTCAATAGTTAAAAAAGAAATAAATCATGAAATTTCAATGTAGCAAAGTTCCCTCTCCTAGGATTCAAGGAATGCTGAAAAAACATAAAAAGCAGCTTGTCTTCTCCTTCTATCTCAGCAGCAATGACTTTCCTAGGGATCCCACTCTGTATCAGTTTAGTTATGGCTTCTTCATAACAGATTAAATCAGTATTGGGAGGCACCACTCCTGAGTAGTAATCATAGATCGCTTTATGTGGTACTCTTAGACACTCAACCCATTCAACAGAGGATATGCTTACACTTAATCTATTTTCCCTTGAATACATTCTATTTTCATCATCAGTATGTCCGAATTTAAAATACTCATAAAATTCCTTCACTAACTTCAGTTAATATGGTTTATTTTTGTTTAAAAAGAATTTAACCTAGCCTTGAGCTTCAAGTGCCTTCAGCACTAAAGATCTTCTCATCACCAACCATTTTGAACTGAGCTCTTTTTCAACTATTATTTCCCTCTTTTATAGATGATATTTTATCCTCCTTTCCACTACCTTTCTTCTACTACTCGACTCAACTTGAGGTCTCTTTGGATTTGGCGCATCCCCTTCATCACCGACCAATGGTATCTTCACACTTGCTATGTGATCTGAAGTGGTTTGAGGGTTTTGGAAGAGGGTTAGGTTCTAAGGTTAGGGAGAAAGAGATTCTAGAGAGAGTTTGAGGTTGATCAAAATGTGGTATGTACTTTAATTTTATCACTTAGGGATCAAACAAATTAGATAAAAGAAATAAGTAGTGTATAAAATATTTTAGATTCTGGTAGAGAAAATCACTATATCCCAAAAACATTGACTATCAGTAAGGTAACAATGGTGATATTTATAAAGGTGATGTTTCTAATGGTGAGGTCCAATGGTGAGGTTTCTAATGGTGAGGTCCAACGGTGAGGTTTCTAATGGTGAGTTCCAATGGTGAGGTTTTTAACGGTGAGGTCCAATGGTGAGGTTTCTAATGGTGAGATACAACGGTGAGGTTTCTAATGGTGAGTTCCAATGGTGAGGTTTCTAACGGTGATTTCCAATGGTGAAGTTACTAACGGTGAGTACCAACATTGATTTTTCTAACAGTCAACAATTAATCATTCCTAACTCATGTTTGATGTAATTTAACCTCTCATAATTCAATGGCTTTGTCAATATATCATCCAATTAGTGTTCAGTACTAATGAATTCAAGAGTGATATAACCTCTTTGATAATGATCTCCCAAGAAGTGATGTCTCACATCAATGTGCTTTATAGAGACATGTTTGAATTGATATCCATAGTCTAGTAATGTTTGTTTCATCCAAATAATTTGACAACAAAAACTCCCAACATTTATATATTCTTCTTTGGTAGTAGATAATGCAACAAAATAATGTTTATTACTACACCATGATGCTAGTGACTTGCCTAAAATGTGACATGTTTTAGAGGAACTCTTTCTATCTAACTTGCAACCAGCAAAATCAGCATCCATATAAATTATTAAATCAAATGATTTTCCTCTTGGGTAAAATAGTCCTATGTTTTTAGTATACTTGATATTTTTAGAAATACTTTTAACAGTAATTAAATGATACTCTTTAAGATTGGATTAAATGCGGGCACACATTCATAAAAATAACATAATATCAGGTCTCGTAGCAGTAAGATAGAGAAGACTTACAATCATACCTATTTAATTGGTTTGATCCACTTTTTTACCAGTTTGATCAGCATACAACTTACAGGTGGTACTCATAGGTGTATCACTACCTTTTTATAGTCCAAACCAAAATGTTTCAAAAGAAACATGGTATATTTTCTACGATTTAAAAGAATACCATTTCTATTTTGAAAAATTTGAAATCCAAGGAAAATTTAAAGTTCCCCTATTAAACTCATTTCAAATTCATCTTGCACCATTTTTGAAAAATCAGTACAAAAAAATTTGGAGGATCCAAAAATAATATCATCTACCGAAATCTGTACTATTAAAACATCTTTGGAAATACTTTTAATAAAAAGAGTAGGATCCACTATTCCTTTAGTAAAACTTTTTGAAATAAGGAATGAACTAATTCTGCCATACCAAGCTCTTGGATCCTGTTTCAGACCATATAAATCATTAGAAATTTTAAAAACATCATTTTAAAAATGGGGATTTTTAAAACCAGGGTGTTTCTAAACAAATACATCTTCAACTATATACCCATTGAAAAAATTAACTTTTGACACCCATTTGATAATGTTTAAAATTCAGATTATCATCATAAGCAAGTAGTATCCTAATGGATTCTAGTATATCTATAGGTGTAAAATTTTCCTCATAGTCTATTCCTTCTTCTTGACTATATCCTTGTGCAACTATTCTAGACTTATTTCTATCTATATTTCTAGATTCACAAACTTTATTTCTAGAAACCCATTTATTGCTTATGGTCAACGTGTCTTTAGATCTTTCTAATAATTCCCAAACTATGTTTCTTTCAAAATTATTTAATTCTTTTTTCATAGATATCACCTAGAATTCATCATTGTTTGCATCATCAATATTGTTAGGTTCAATTTGTGATAGAAATTCTTGATGTTAAACCTGTTTTCTTAGAGAAGTTCTAGTTTGTATTCCTCTATTTAAATCACATACTACATCATCTATAGGATGATTCTTTATAGTTATAATACCTCAAGAAAGAGTTTAAATAGACTCGTCATGAATATCTATTCGTCTAGCTTCACCAATCACAGATTCTGGAGAATTTCTAAAACTGGTTGTTTTCACTATGGGCTCACTGTCTTTATCATTGTGGTCCAGAATTGATATATCTTCCTCAAGGAGTTCAACAAATGTTTTGGGTTCAGGTGGATTAGACTTATCAAATTTTACATGAACTTATTTTTCCACACATTTGGTTCTCTTATTAAATATTCTATAAGCTTAACTAGTGATTGGGTGACCTAGGAAAATTCTTTGATCGCTTTGGGAAGAAAATTTGTCGAGATTTTCTTTAGTGTTAAGGATTAATACTTTGCAACCAAAAACTCTAAAGTAATTAACCTTAGTATTCCTATTATTATAGAGCCCATAAGGGTTATTTTTCAGAATATGACTAATCAAGACTCTATTGATAATGTAACTAGTTGTATTAACAGATTCAGCCAAAAAATAGATAGGTAGATTATAATCAGTTATCATAGTTTTCACAATCTCTTTAAGTGTCCTATTTATTCTTTCTACAACTCCATTTTATTGGGGTATTCTAGGAGAAAATAAATTGTGTGTATAACTATTTTGTGAGAAAAAAGATTCAAATACCTGATTTTCAAACTCACGGCCATGATCACTTCTTAAGGTCTTAATTCTAAGTCTACTAAGGTTTTCTACAGACTTGGAATATTTAATGAATTTAGGACATGCTTCACTTTTATAATCTAGAAAGTATGCCCAAGTATATCAAGAAAAATCATCTACAAGAACATAAATATAGTTCTTCCAATTATAATTAAAACTCTAGATGTTCCAAAAAAATCCATGTGAACCAACTCAACTAGTTGAGAAGTATAAACTTATTTCTTTCATTTGAAATAAACTTTGTGTTTTTTATCTTTTTACAAGGACCAAAAACTTTGTTAAGTGGGAATTATAATTTAGGTAAGTCTTTAACTAAACCTTTACAAGTCAGTTTCCGAAGTGAGTGCACATTTCAGTGTCCTAATCTTCTCTTCCATAACCATTATTCCTTATAAAAAGAATTTAAACCAGAAAAATTTTCCTTAGCTAAAGAATTTAAATCAAAATCATATACATTTTCATTTCTAAGAGGAGTGACTATTAAATCATTTTTATAATTAAAAACATTGCATGCATCATTTTCAAATTTAGCATTAAAACCATCATCACATAACTAAGAGATACTTAGTAAATTTTACTTTAACCCATCTACAAAAATTACTTTTGAAATTAATACAGTATTAGGGTTACCAATTTTTCCTAATCTGATGATATTCCCTTTTTCAATATCACCAAATGTAACATGTCCACCATTAACTATAATTAGGATCTTGAAGCATGATTAGTCTTGTTTCATGAGTCTTTAACATCCACAGTCCATGTAGGGTAAGTTTGGTACCCAGATTTTCTTGGGCCAAAAGAGATTAGAATGTAAAGATTTGGAAACCCATACTTTTCTCACATGTTTCCCATAATCAAATGATATTTTTTGATACATAACCACTTGTTTTCCTTTTAGATAATTTTTTTCAATGGATGGTCTAGAACTTGAACTAGTAGTGAACTGTCCAGGTTTTGGAACAATTTTATTCTTAATAATTCTTCTATATCCTAGCTGATATCCTAGACCAGTTGTGTATTTTGGAGCAATATGTTTTCCTATTATCTGATTTAAGGTATCTCTACCTATAGTAAACTTCTCAGTATATCTTTTTAATTTCTCATTGGATAATTTAAGTTCAGTATTTTATTTTTACAGGTGAGCACATTTTTCTTTTTCAATATGCAGATCAGACTTATAATTGGAATTTAAAGCATGGTTTCTTGTAAATAATTTATATTTATCCTTGACTTCATTAAAGGTGTCCTCAAGAATACCACAATATTAAAATGGTTCATCCTTAGTCATATTTTTATCATTGATTGATTCACTTTCATTTCCATAATAGTAAGCATTATGTACAAGATAATTGGGTGTTACTTTCGATGTTTCTGTCATGAAACACAGGTTTGCATATTTGTTTTTTTAATATCAGAAGATTCAGATCCACTTGATCTATCTTGTGAGGCACTCCACATATCTTTCGTAGACTTTTTATATCCTTTTCCCTTGTCTTTATATTTCTTCTTAAATTTCAGCTTGGGGAAATCAGCTTTCATATGTACTTTTCTTTTACACTCATAATAGACTATCTCATTTTTGTTATCGTTCCATTTTCTGTCATTTTTAAACTTCCCTTTATTATCATACATTCCTTTATAGTACAAAATTATCAAGAATTTTTTCTTACAGTTGAACTTCTTGAATCTCCTAGGATGATGAGCCATATCATCATTACTATCAGAATTTTTGTCTTCACTGGTGGAAGTGTCTATAAGAGCTTGAGATTTTTCTTTGTCCTTGTTCTTTGTGGTGAAAGTATTGAATGCTACATAATTTTTTATAGGTTATTCATCTTCTTCTCTATTTACCTTATTATCTTCTTTATACACCATAATTTTCAAATTAGTTCCTTTACTGGTACCTTTCCTATGTCCCAATATTCTCAGATAGAAACAAAAGATTCTCTCCATCTGTCTGGTAGGAATTGAAGCAATCTCATAATATGATCCTTGATGTCCACTGGTTTTCCAAGTAGACTCATGGTATTCACTATTTCATTAAACCTAAGAAACATTTCAGAGATAGGTTCATCAAGATTCTTTTTAAAATTAACATATTTAATAGTATAAGTATTTAACCTCATTTCTTTAACATTGGTTGTTCCCTCATGAAAAATAGCTAAAGTATCCCAAATTTCATATGTCGTTTTACAAGAAGATATTATATTGAATTATTCATCAACAATAGAATAGTAAAATTCATTCATTTCCTTATAATTCTTATTATATGTAGCTTTTGTAAACTAAGACCATGTTTCCCTAGCTGTAGTAGGCAATACATATAGCTCTTTATTTGTGTTCCAGATTTCAGGTACCATGCTCTCTAGATACATTTTCATTTTTAATTTCTTCTAAGAATATTTATTTTCATTAAATAATGGTGGCCTGTTAGTATTAGCACCCTCAACTCTATTATCCAATTTTAATTATAATTGTAAAGAAATAAAAATTTAGATATGACGGAAATTTTAAGATCATTAAGAAACAACTAAAATCACAGTTAAAGAATTTGACAAGCTTCACAACAGTTTAGGTAGTAGTAAAAAAATTAAACTAAACCCTCTAATACCAAATCTTGGTCAGAGTGGAATCTCAAGAGGGGGTGAATTGGCTTCCTGCATAAAATTTCTCTTAAAACATTATTATAAAGATCCCCCAAATTTTTAAATGGCCTAGTTAATTAAGCTGGTAGAGATGTGAATGTCTAGTTGGTCAACAGGTTTCTCAAAGGGTGATTAGGCCTCAGTTGAATTAGTGTGAAACAATACTTAAACTTTTCAAACAAGTTTACTGAATTAAACGTATACACACACTAACCAAAACTAACTATCAAAGTGAATGAAAAACAATGTTATGTTTTAGTAATTATAAGTAGTGGAAAATAGATAAAACAGAGGACAATAAAAACACAGAGCACTGAGGTGTTAAAAAAGAGGTTTAGTCTCAAGATGAGACTTAATCCTCTCTACTTGGTGATCACCTACCACCAAGTATATTATAATAACAACAAACTTGATACACATCTTGTATCGGGGTTCTCAATGGTTTTTACAAACTATCTAGGGTTCACACCATTCGTGGGAATTTTAAACACAGACCACACACGGTCTATTACATAGTTATACGTGGGAAAACAAGGATTAAGATAAGTTTAATGGGAATATTTTTGTATCCTAAATTTCAAGCATAGGAGACAGTGTGTATGGCATAAATACACACTTCTCATAAATGTAAACTAAAATAACACAATAGAGAAAATATGATGATATTGAGTTTAGAAGGATCTATGAGTTTTTAGTTCATCTCTTGGCTCTTTGAAGTGAAGATTTTTATGTTTTAGTCTTTCTCTGGATGATATCTCCAAAACAGAGTGTCGTAACTCCGAGTTCTGGCTTTAAAGAATTGAGTGTTCTACTTCTTGTATTTATTGAGAGTTGATGAAGCACAGAAGGCAAAAGTGAGTTAGTCCCAAATGATCTTCATGATGCTTGTGGGTTAAAAGTGTAAGTGTTGTATGGTTTGTCTTTGATCTAGTGAGTAAGTTTCTTCATATGCTCAAACGTGCTTCTCATCATCAAGTCCACACTCTTTTCTCTTATGCATTCCTCTTTCTTATCTTTTATATTTGAGGACCGACAATAGGTATAAGTATATCAAGTGCGGTCTTTATCATACCTCGTACTATCCCCAAATATTGTCTCTCAATATGTCTATGATCAACATTAAATAATGTAAAAATCAGTAAAGTTACCAAATATGACCATTAGAATAATCTTAAGAATTTGAAAAGGTATGGAGTATAAGAGTGTGGTATAATGGTAACAGTAGCCTTCACAATGGTAGGATTCAATAGTAAGTGCACATCGGAAGCATTCATCTTTAACATCTATTAAAAACATTCAATGGTAACCATCCCAACAGTATCCTTGCATCGGTGACCTTTCAATGGTGACCTTTGAATGGTGACCTTGCAACGGTGACATTTGCATCAGTAACCTTGCATCGGTTACCTTGTATCAGTGACCTTGCATCAGTGACCTTTGAATTGGTGACCTTTTCATCAGTGATAATTTTACTTATAAATTTTTCACTGTGAGCTTTAAACAAGAGAGCGGTGATTTTAAACATACATAGTTATCACTTTGATATAAACATGATTTTCACATAAATGATTATCTTGTAAGAGAAACATAATTATCACATAAATAAAACATGATTTCGGATTATCAAAACATGATTTGGGATTATCAAAACATGATTTTCGATTATCAAAACAGGTGAGTCCAACAAAATGGATTCCACCTATTAACTATTTAGGTTTCTTCTCCTTTCATAAACATAAATGGTAAATTTATACATTCATATGGTTTGATTTCAGTCACATCAATTGTTTTATAAATTTTTTTATCTATCATTTTCATATATGTGTGTGTATCTTGTGGGTAATCTTCCTTTACATTCCATTAGAAATTTGGAAATATGTAGTGGTGTTTTTATTTTTCTTGTTTCTATTTATTATTTTTCTATTTTTTTCTCCTAAAATAATATGAAGATTAGTTTTTGTTTTTGAATGTGAATATTATGTTTTTAAATGAAATTTTTCTTATATTGGGATATATTGGAATGGTTTTAAACCAAAATATAACAGATGATTATCAGTATTATTTTCAAACAAACATAAAATGATCTTGTTTTCTATATTTTCAGTAGTGTTTGGCTTTTTAATTACATAAAGTAATTATTTATAAAATTTATAGTATCATTTCCGGATTAGTTTTAGGAACAATATGAAATATATATGTGGTTTTTAATGGATGATATATCTTGTAGAAGTAGTATTTTTATCTGAACATTGATCATGAAGGTGTTGTTATATCTTATGTTTTGTTATTTTTTTATTTTTGAATAATGTATGATTTAAATTTTATGATCATTGTATGTAGACCTTAGAGATTATATCCATATTCTATTTATGGATGTTAGTTATAAATTTATTTTTTATTATGAATTTTCTAGATTTCTTTTTTTTTTGATTCTGTCATCCATTATACATTGTTTTCTGACTTATGGATGGTTTGATTCTGATTCCTAGTAAGAAACATTAACTTATCCATTCATTTTTCCTTTGTGATAGTGTTCCCCATTGCTTATATTTGACTATTTGGAATTATTTTATATCCAATGGTTTTGAGGAATGTTCCTTGTGTCATGTCGTGGGATAACATAGGTGTATAGTTTATGGGAACTCTATGTTATTTAGAAAAAACAATAAATAAAATGATGATTGAATAAATAAATAACCATAATTATGGAATTTAAACTAAAATAGTCATACATAAGAAAAAAATTAACTCTTAAAGAGAATAGGTTCCATTCATGTATAATTTCATCGATCTTCAAAACAAGATCTCAGACAATGTGATGATGCCATCACAGCAGGGGTGGAATTTTTCATATGTATAAATCATAAACCCATGTATATACAAGAGCCTACATATGTGTGTGTCTATGTAATAATGTCATCAACCTTAAAATCCATCCCATTATGGGAAATAGGATTTAGCAAAACAAGTTAATGAAATACTATATCATCTCCATTAAGTTTTCGAGGAATTAAAACAATGATTTCGTAGCATTGTGAGCCAATCCCAAAAACCCCACCCGTATATCAATTTGTGGGTACCAAATTAAGATCAAATTCACAAATATAAAAGTATTACAATATGTCAATAATCACATAAAATAATATATATTGTCTGAAAATGTTAATGAAAGGTAAAATATGAATTAAAATATATATGTCAATTTTACCAGTTATATAAGGTAGAACATAATGAAATTATACATTGACATTATATGTATACAATAATATATAAGAAATAAGCCTTATAAGAAAATATTCACAAAATTATAGAAATTTTATTTAGTAAATATAAAATTTTAAAAAAAAATAAGCATCGATGTTTATATCATATAATAATTATTTAAACATAAAAACATTATCAAAATCCATTATCAGGTTTAATATCATAGTTTTAGTCAGGTTTAAATTTCCATAAAATGTTACCAAGTAAAGTCTATATAAGTATTAGATAATAATGGGGTATACCTAAAAATTTATTTTCATAATATTCTATGAACATCATAGAGAAAAGTATTCAATCACATACACTAATGGCCCACCCTAACATATGATATTTACATATTTACATTGCTAAAATTTAGGGAAAATGTTCATATAATGTGAAACAATTATATTACATTTGATTCAACTAGATTAATCCCACAAAACCTATAGTTTGGAAAAACCAGAATTATTTGAATTATTTTCATTGAATAGAATATAGATACTTAATATTACATCTTCTTAACACTAGAAAAATAAGATAAGATAATATTAGAGTTGAACCATGGTCTTACTGTTCCAAAAGTTAGTATATAAAAATAAATTTACCATGTTGGACAATGTCATGATTGAGATATCACCTATATAGATTGAGATAGAGGTATTAAATTTATAATGAAACAAATGGGGGTAAATGAGGTAAAATACAGATGACCCTATAGTCTTTTAGGAACTAGAGAATAAGAAATTGGGTACATTGTTTCTAAAATAGATCCACCTCTCCACAAGGAGCACCATTGTGTACCAAATACAAAGACACTTAATAAAATGTGCACTCTGAAACAAATCCCCTTTCCCCCACTTCCCAAACCACATCCTTTAAACCCCCAATTTTTCATTAAACTCAAAAATATTATAAAAATAAGTTAAATTGGACAAAAATTTAATATAATTACGCAACTATAGACGTTGGGGTATTTATAGTAACAAAACATGATTTGTTACACCAAATCGTTGTTTGGTCCATTTTAATTTCATTAAAAATTTAGATTCATTCTCACATACCATTATAATTTCTCTCTTATTTTTTTACCAAGATTATAGAGGACGTCTCTTTTTGGACTACCAATATGTTATTCTGCACTCAATCCCATATCTTTTATTGTCTTCCACCAACATATCATATATTAAACCTTCCATTTATAGTTTAATTGGTTTGTGGATTGAAATAATCTTTATGGAATAAAATTTCAATGTTTATTTTTCAATGAGGATGCCATAGTTTTGAGATTCAAGTGTAATTTTATAATTATAGATATAGGTAAGGGATTATAACATAACTTTTAAATGTATTAATAAAATTAATAAAATATATATTATTTAATAATTTTTAATTTTTTAGATTATCTTTAGATTAAATAAAATTATAGTAATATTAAATGTTGAATCAACATGGAATAATGTGTATATTGTAAAAAATGGTAATTGTAAAAATTAATGCGGGAAATTGACATGGATTTAAGGTATTAATTTTGATCATAAATGGGGTTTGATAATTTTAGAAAAAATACTAATTTTATATTATTTTATGGGTACAATCTAGGATAAATATAATTTATATTATTTTCAGTGATTGTTGTGATCCTTTATAGTTTAAAATAATATGTTTTGAATTTAGATTTACTAATATAATGTCTTATAATAATGGTTGTTTTTTGTATATATTTGATAATTATTTGTGCTTAGATGGAGTATATTTCAACTGGATATGCTGAATCATTGTAAACATGGGGTTAATTATGTATTTTATTCAATAATCCATTATAACTACTGAGTTATGATTATATTTCTAATGTATATTTTGGTTATATCTATTTTGATGTGATTATTTAACATTTTGTGGGATTGTATGATATTGATATTATGTTATAGAAATACATTTACCAATTTTGTATAGTGGTAACCTAATTATTTTTTTGATGTAGTCTTTTTTATATTGGTATGGTGTGGGGGAAATGATATTATCAAATAATGATTTGAGGGGGGATGTTTTATTCCCAACAGAGACATGGTTATAATTGTTTTAATTGCAACATAATGTAGTTGTTTTATTTGTGATATATGGGAATCACCAATGATGATAGTTAATTGGTATGGTTCTAGTTATATTTTATTTACATGTTGGGATAGAGAGAATAAGGGTTTATGTATTGGTTATCGTTATGATGTTTTCGAGATGTGAATGATGAGGTGAATAACATTTCATGTTGTTTAACTAATGTTGATATTATTCATAAATTTGGTGTAAAACTAAATTATATTTTTAAATATTATTATATAATCCATTATTATACTTATTAAAATGACACATGTGGGATTTTAAAGAGAATCCTTCTAAGTATACTTGTATTCTAACCAAATTGAAATTTATAATACTATATAATTTTTAGACTTTGTTGAGGGAGGTTTTGAATTTCAGATGTTCATGAACATGATGACGTATATGGGAGTAGGTTCAGTCACATTTTACTATTATTTTTTATAATAATTTTCTAGTGTTGTAGTTTGGTCTTAATTTTATTATACCTATGTATGTATTCATTTATTTATTTTAATGTCTGTTATAGTATTTAAAGTTGTTGTTTTCTATTTGGATTTTTTATTTATTCCTCAAAAATAGTGAAATGCCACCATTATTTTTTCTATACCCAATGTGATAGTATCCACAAAAATGGTCTTAAACATTTTTAATTTAGGGTGTCTATCTCTATATATTATTGTGTTCTTATAAAGACGATATTTCGGCATCAATATGAGATAATGTGAGTGGAATCACTCAGGGGATTCATCGGGTACCTCAATCCGTATGTAGTACAGGATAATATGTTTAAATTAAAAGTTTCTTCACCAATGGTATATATACTAAGATAATTATAGAGAATACAGAAATTAATTTAATTAAATAATCTATCTAAAATCCAAGAAAATGGGTAAATACAAGAGTAGATATAATAATTCACATCCATAATTAACATCTACCAAACAATGGTCTACATCACACATAAATGCTAAGATGGATGACCAAAACAATCACACTGCTAGATCAAAGGATATATTATTAATCACATGGATGTCCTTTAATAATAATAACAATTTGTATCATCCTCTAGTATTCTCATATCCATTAGTATATATAAATCCAATAGCAGGTTTTCTCATCTTTAGGATTATTTCAGTTGACCCAGTTATCATAGCATTAATATCAATGTACACCTATTAATATTTTTTTAATATTATCTTGATTCTCTCAAATCATTATCATAGTTTTTCTAAATAATTATAATATTTTATTTATAATATTATCTCTCAAATAAAATAGCTTTTAATGATGATACTTACATCATTCTCCACAATTTTCATCAAATGCTTTACACATTACGCATTAGTTGACCCTAAAATCACAAGTGGTGAATTTTTTCATCTCTATAGTAAATTTGAATAAATAAATAGCTCAATATTATTCTTTAAATAAAATTATTCAGAAATCTAACTAATAGTATTATATTATATCCCTAGCATCCCTACAAAGTCCAACAATATTACATTTTTGCAATTGAATCTATATCATGTTCTATAAATTTAAAATACATACAATTTCCATATGAATTAATTATATACTCAAAGAAGTAAAAAAACATCACTTATGATATTATAAATATTATTTATTTAATTTATTTTAATATATAATCAAATGTTATTTAAAAAATTATTTCAAAATATATCATGGAATGCTATAAAATCTCACATTTTTTTCTACAATTTTATTATCTATTTTTATTTTTATCATAATATGTAAAAAATATCTTCATTGAGTAATCAATTTTCAAGTAAGATATTCATGTCACAAGGTGGTGACATATAAAGCTATTATTTATTGTAAAAAAATTATAATATTTACAAATTAGACTATTATGATTTTACTAAAAAATATTTTTAATGTATTTATAATACATCACATAAATGTGATATAGTTGGTGCTGTTATTTATTAATAAAACTCTATAATATAGTAATTCCATCTCATTATGTAAAAAATTTTATGATACGATGGTATAAGAAAATTTAAAATTAGTCTTTTAGGTCCTCTTTAAATCCAATTAGTCTATTTGGACTACCAATATCACTAATATAACCTAAACATGGCCCCTCTAGATATTCAATATCAAAATGAGTGTAAAATAATTTTGATGTTGTTAATCGAAACATCATATACCCCCACTTGTTTTTTATTATCACTACTAATAACGGGGTTTTATGTGGCACTCCCACAATCCCTAGATGTAAAATCGATCAACCTATGACCAGTTCCTCTTACACATCCATCATAACTTTTCATTCCAGTTATATACATAATGTTATCAATAGTATAGATATTTATAACCTTCATAAACCATATGATTTGTGGTTTCATCACTATAATTTAACAACCCCTATCATATTTTAATACTATAGTTGTCATATTACTTCGACATCCACTATCATGTACAACCCAGAACATTGAGAGATACCACAATTTTACCATATTATCATATCATCATGATGATCACTAAAATATAATTTTCCATCCTTGAATGAAATAAATCCATGAAAAGTTGAAGATCAATAATATGTCAAGATAATTTACCTCTTTAGTATCAGTAAATGTGAATATTATATCATCATGCTATTAGTTTTATTTGATATTTTCATCATGCTACAAGAAACAGTATATCATTTGAAATATAATTCTTTGTAATTTGGATATATTCTTCTTTTTTAAATAATTATCAAGGAATATATATAAGGTTTAAAAAAATAACATCAAAATTTTAAGGGGATTTATATCATTTTATTCTTCTAAAAGAATTATGATATATAATATACTAGTAAAGAATTTTATTCCTCTAAAACCAAGGCTTATTTTTTAGGTTATCGAATTTCTATTATTTAATAGATTCAATTTATATATTAAATTTATATTATTCTTTATTCATCACATTCAATAAATTATAATAATTATAATAAATTAATTTCTTGGGATTATTTTTATTCAAAAATAATAATTAAGAGATTATATTTTCAGTATATTAAAAAATATCATACATAAACTATATTAATGAACCATAATTAATCACCATTGAATTCTCATTATCCAGTAAAGTATTTTTTTCTAATAGTTTCCTCAATCTAGAGTTCATCCCATTTTTTGGGCATTCGATGACAATTCTCTCTAAAATATAAATTTATTTAGATAATTAAAAAATTTATAAAAATAACTAAAAGAGAAACTCATTTTTGTAAACTAAATGAGAAATTTAGTTTCTGGATACGGAACTCTTTTTAGAAATAAATTATATTTTAAATATATAAATTTAAAAGTAATAAATTATTTTGACACAAAAAATAGTATATATTTCAACAATAAAACACATAATTTAATAAATAAACATATAAATTAATATAGTAATATTGTCACTATTGTAAAATTATAGGTAAAAAATAATTTATTTTTTGAAAGAACATGGAATTCGACATTATTCGAAATATTAAAATAAATTAATCCTCTTGATAAAAATAGGATATGAATTTGAGGATAAATTAATTTTACTCCTCTTCAAAATTTTATCTCCAAAAAGAAAAAACATCCAATAATTTTCAAATTTACTGGATCAAAATTAGGTAAATAAATTTTTATGATGAAGTTTGACAAAAAAAATTCAACAATCATTATATAAATTAATACGTTTAAAGAGTCCAATCTAAATTGGTATTCATAACTATTAATCACGTAATAAAAAATGGACACACCAACTTTCTTGAAAATGAAATCATCAATCATCTATTATTAAGGTGTGGAATGAAATTCATGATTATTAAATAACATGCCCATGTTGATATATCAATAAATTCAGTTATTAATTATAGTCCAAAATTAATTTCACATTAATGTAGAATCATAAAAAGATGTAAAATCATTATAGTTCAATATATTTTAATACATAACACATGATGTAATTATGATTATAGATATTCTTTTGTTTCAAAACACAAAATATGAAGAAGTTGTCTATATATAATTTAAATCGCAATCAACATATTTCTATATAAAATTTATCATAGAATATGGATAATTAACAACTACATATTACATATATATTATCTTGAAAATGTATAAATGGATTCGACTATAAATTGAACCTAATATATAATATGACCCTATCCCTTTTCATTTATTATTACATGATTTTAATAATAATTAACTATAAAATAAAACCATGGATAAAAATTTCTAGTTTATTTAGAAGATTAGATACATAATTATAAAACATGAAAAAATAAATAAAAAACTTATTTATTTAATCTCCATAATGAGATCTAAAATCTATCGATCTGTTATATATGCATAGTATGACCTAGGTAATACATAAACAAATGGATGAGCTAAATTTCATATAAAGGAATAAATATTGGACTAAATACTAACACAAGGGTTATAAGGAATAACATGATGACATAAAAATTCATGGAACGTAAAAAAAAATATATGAAATAATATCAAAAAAACATGGGATCATGGAATCATGGAAAAAAATAAATGTGAAAACAACACACAATAACTCATAAGCATGAGTCAAGGATAACTATCTATACAATTTCACATGGAAAAAAAGTACCATAAGTTAATTAGGTTCACTCTCTATCCCAATACAAAAAAATCATGAGACTAAAAATTACCCAATTTTTTTGAGAAATATTTGGTCACACCCACCATAACGTGTTCATGAATATGTGTGACACATTAATAATTAAGCATAATTGTTACCCATGGAACTAACTGGGTGTCATAACCATGTCATAACTCATAAATAGTGTTTAAGTGTCACTATAAATGATTCAATTTATTATGGTTTGAAGAAGAAATTAAATGGAGTTTAAAGTGGAAATGTTAAATTGTTTTTCCTAAAACTATAAATAAACCAATATTATTTTTCACTGTGAAATTATTTGATTTATAAAAATATATATATTAAAATAGATAATAGAGTGTCTAAAAAAATATGAAATAAATCAGGAAGTTCCCTTGAATTGGGGTTTTTTATCAAGAAGAATTGAGAAGGAAACCTTCTTAGAACATATACATACCCAAAATAATGATAAAAGGATATGGATACAATATTTTGGAATATATAATAAAAATTTAGAATAATTATACTAAAATAAGTAATATTTTCATTAGGTTAAATAGAGATGTTGTGTAACCCGAATGAAAAATGGAGGTCTGGAAAGAATCATTTACCGTATGTACGAAAGTGTTATTCACTTGACCTCAATGTCTTGGATATAATTAAATCCCTTAATTAATTATTGTATAACCTTTTATAAATTTATTTTATTTTTAATAATTTTATTATTTCCATTTATGGTATTTTATATTAGTTATAAGATATAATTTTATCGTTTGGGGGCAATCATTACATTGTTTTTGTTGCTCAGTTTACTTGTATATAAGTATGAATGTTCTTGTAAAATGGGAATATATATACAGAATTATAGTTTTATTTTTTAAATAAAAATATATAATATTAAATTTTAATATAATTTATTTGTTTATATAGAGTTAATATGAATCATTAGATAAGACATTAGTTATAATCATTTAGATTATTTTGGCAGTTTATCGATCATCATAAACATGTTTTGTTTAATTAATTAACATCATGTATATGTAATGGTTATATAACATTTAATAGGATTTAATACATATAATATTATATTTATTAAGCATAAAAATGGTTCTATGACCATCCTCGAAGGCGGTAATGGAAATTGAAAACTCATCAACCTTGAATGCGATATGTTAACGCATCACATACAATGTTTTAATTTTAAAATAAGAGGGATGTAAAAGAGAAATGATAATGAGTTATTCCATAAATATAATTATTCCACTAATTAAAAAATAATTGGTTTATCATTTCACTTGGATAATGGAAGATGAGGAGATAATAAGAAAATATAATAAATTTAATATAAATTAAAAGAAAAAAATAAAGAAGTTTTTACCTCTTGATTTTCTCCGCCTTCATAACCTCCTTAGAGAAAAGGGTTTGGTATTTTGATTAGAATAAGGGATAATGGATGTGGGGTAGGTACTATGGAAGTGTATTGGTCTGAACATAGATAAGTATAAAACTTTTAAAGGTGTTTTGAAGAGAGGTGGTGAGCAGTGGTATTTATATGGGAGGAGGTGAGTGTTTTCTCATTATTTTTTCATTATTTTATTATTTTTCTTCTAGTATATGAATAGTTTGAGAATTATCAAAAAACATATATTAAAATAATGATGTAGAGTCATATATTATGGTGTATACATTTGATATACTCAAAAAATAACTTAAAAAATCTTGTATTTAGCTTATATTGTAAATTATATTATTTTAAAACGTACAAAAAATAAAGAATGTAATAAAAAACCCAAAAAAATCACCCAAACAATTTTTTCACATGTAGAATTCACAAATTATATCTATTTTATGGAAATGTATTTCTATATATGATAAATTTAATTTTCAATTAAAATTACCATTTACATGCAAATTACTGATATTAAAATTATAATTGATTTTATAACACATTGAAATACTAATTAAGGACTCATAAATTTATATTATAATCATAAGACCATAAAGTTTTAATTTATGAATCCATTTTATGAAAATAAATTTTATTTTAAATCCTTTTATTAATTTTAATATTGAAATTAAATATTTATGACTTATAAACATTCCAATACTAAAAAAGTAATTTATAAAATATTTATTTGGATATAATTTGGTACAATTATATCATATTTTCATTCATAAGTTGCCTAAAATTTCCTTATAATTTCATATATGAGGTTAATATTATATTGGAAAAATTAAAATTCTTTACGTTCATGTTTTTATTCCAATGGTAAAGATATTATTCCATCCAAATAGGTTTTTAATTTCTATAAATACCTCTTATTTAATTGTTTCATCACATATAAAGTTTTTATTGTGTTATAAAAGTAATTTTATGTGGTATATAAGAAGAAATTATAAATTGATAAAATTTTGGATCGTTACATTCTTCCACCTTATGAAATTTTTCCCTTCAAATTTAATTTCATACTATGGTGAAAACAAGTGAGGTTACTTCTCCTTCATCATAAACTCTAGTTACCATATCGAATCTTCAAACATATGGTTCCACCATATTACATTGACTAGGTGAGTCGTGTTGTTACATAGAACATTATCTCTAGGGTCTAAGATATTCACTAGATTGTATTCATAAGAGATATCATTTTCCAACTCTACCACCTTTTAATTCATTACATGTGAGAGATATGGTATGTAATTCCCCAATAGGGATACATGGAATACAACGTGTACTTGAGACATTATTAGGGAAATTGATAGTAAATATCCAAAAATATTGAGGCAATCTAGATTCTCAAAGGGATGATTTACCTGGGACATAGCTTTCCCTAATTCTCAAATCTAATGATCATTTTTAGTAAAGACATTCATAGGATTGCCATGTCTCTATACTTAAACTACTGGTCCCACTGACCATTGTCTACATATCTCTTTTATCGATTTTGGGATACTTTATTTTGTTCCTGAATGGTTTTCATCTTTTCAAACATTTCTTCCATCATTTCTGGTCCTAGTAGCTTATGTTCACTGACCTCATCCCATCATGTCAGTGTTATACATCATTTCCCATAAAGGGCTTCATGTGGAACCATTTGTATGCTCGAGTGGAAACTATAGTTGTAAGATAACTCAACCAAAGTAGATTTTGGTATGATCCTCTTTTTATCTCCATAAAATATGCTCTCAATATGTCTTCGGGTGTCTGAATATTCCACTCATATTGGCTAGAATTTTGAGGATGATAGTCTGTACTAGAGTCCTACTAAGTATTCAGAGCATGTTGGGGATATTTCTAGAACATGGAGGTGAATATCAGAGCATGATATGATATAATCGATATTGGTAATATATATATCCATACCACTTTCTTTGATTTATATCTCTGCAATTAGTTTTGGTGACAAGTCCTCTCGATTTGTGCTATAGTGAGTTGTCTTCATATGAATATCCACAAAAAAACATATAGCATTGTTTCTTATAATGTCTTTGTATGTCTGTTTACAATGTCCATGGTGATTTTTTACCATTTCCATATTTCTATGGGTAATGGTTGTATCATCCCCTTAAAAAAATTTAAATTCTTATTTCACTTGATAACCTTCCAAGAAAATTTGTGTATTACCATCAATCCCCTTCTTCATATTGTCCCACCAATTGTTCTCTTAAATATCTTGAAACATATTTTTTCTCCCTCAGTGAATAATTAAGGTTTGTCTATGTGCATCATTTAGAATCAATTTTTTAAGTCTCGATTAGATGGTACACATATTCATGATCCAAATCTCACAAATACATGTACATCAATTTTTAATTAATTGGATTTCCTATCACTGATAGCTTACAATTTTTTTGAATTTCTACATAATTTCTTTGAGAATCCATTATTTTCTCTATAATTGATGGTTGGGAAACCATTTGATAGAGTATTGAGGTGGTTACATCAATAATGATTCCCTTTTCCACCCTTTGTAGGTCTATAAAGATTGGATCCTTCTCAATTCTCATCATTTATAAAGATTCTATATCCTTTATACTAACATCATCCTCCACCTTATTTTCTTGACCAGAAAGGTAGTGTATTAAACAGTCACAATACTTGATGATCTCTAACCATCATTTCTACAACATATTAAGCTTCTTCTATGTGAATATATATTTGTGTCTCTTATTATCACTATATATCTCACACATCTCCCCATGTAGTTAATTTTTCCGTATTTTAAATGAAAAGATCAAATTCTAAAACTCCAAATCATGTGTGGGATTATTTTTCTCATGAATTTCCAACTGAATTATGGTTTAGGAAATCACTTTATAATTTTTCATTTTTACACATCCCAATTCCATCATTGAAGCATCGGTGTACACCACAAAGAGCCCCCTAAAAGTTGGTAGTGTGAGCACTGGTGTAGTTATAAGAATATTTTTCAAATCATTGTACCATTCTTTACATTCATTGGTCCATAATAACATCACTCCATATAGAGTTAACTTGGTTATTGGGTTTTAATGTTAGGATAAGTTATTCACAAATCACCAGTAATACTAAGATAGACTAAGGAAACTATGAATATTTGATACAGATGTGTTCCTAGTTGACTCTTAAATTTTATTTTATCTTCTGAAGATCCACAGATATTCTTTTTCTAGTGATAAAATGTTCTAAAAATGTTAGATTATCTATGTTGAAATCATAGTTACTGTACTTTTCATAATGTTTCTCTGACCATAACAAATTTTACACAATCTTCAAATACTCCTCATATTCTTCCATTCTCATGGAGTATATCATAATGTCATCAATAAATACAACCACAACTTTCTCAAGGTAATACCTAGATATTATATTTATTAATTCCATGAATATTATAAGATAATAAGTGATTTCTAAGGGAATCACTATACACTCATGATTTCCATACCTCATTTGAAAAGAAGTGTTGGAAATATATTCTTTCCATAGAAAGGGATATCTATTCTTTATCATGATTTTATTGATATCATGATAATAAATGTAGAGGAACATTGATCCATATTACTTCTAGATGAAGAGAATTGGTTCACCCCATGGTGTAACAGTTTGGTGTGTAAAAACCTTGATCGAATTCTCTTATAACTGCTTCTTTAATTCATATGACTCGATGGTTTTCATTCAATAATGTGTCTTTGATATAGGCCAAGAACCAGAAATAAGTTCGATTGAGAAATCATCTTCTTGTTCATAAGGAAGACTATGAAATTGTTCAAACAACACATTAGCATATTCCCTCATGATGGGATCTTTTTCAAGCATTATGCTCTCCTTTATCTCAATAATTTGATCTAGATATTCCTGCTTATAAGGAAATAATATCCACAATTGAGACAATGAATCTGATGATGATTCATCTTTCTCTATAGACTTACATATAAATAGAGTATTCTTCCATATGTGAATGTTGGTTTTTCTTTCTTGAAATTTTATATTGGACTTATACAAATATATTCAATCCATAAGTATTATTTCATTAAACCCTCTCAAAGGAAGTACGAAAATATTTTTTAGTAGGATCAGCCAATAAATATTAATTGGGGAGGATTTATATACTTTGGATGTAATAATTTTTACATTTATGTTCTCATGGATTACTCAACCACTATATTTTGAGGCATTATTTGAATATATCTACTAATCTTGAATGATATAGAAGGATTCCTATAACCAAAATAAAATAATACATTATCTATTAATTAATGGATAAGATGTTTACTTTTCACGACATCATTTTCGGGATCCACCTCAATAGTAGTGATAGCTTATGCCCTTCCTTACTACCTTGAAGGTTGTTTTATTGATTTCCTCCAACAACCCATGGCTTAGAAAAATGGATTGTATAATGATAATGATTCTTGTTGTTGAAACAATTCACTATATGATGAGTTTTCATCTGAACCATCCTTTCTCCTTCTACGTTTTTTTGGATTATTCATATCCTTTTAGAATTTATTAGATATATTCTTTCTCATCAACATTTGAAGAATATCTTTGTTCCATTTAAGAAGTTTCCATAATGCTTCTTTCCACACTATTGACAAGTGGGATGATAGGTCATATTTCAATCATGGGGTTTTCATATTGATCCACCCATATTAAACTCAACCATCTACTTGTTACCCCTAATCCCAAAGGTCCACTGATATTCCCTTATCTCTATTTAATCCATAAGGTCACAATATGGAATCTCTTAATAGTTTTAAAATTCTCAAATCACCAATTCTTTTTGTAGATTCGTCTTTAGTATGATAAAAAGGAATACACCTTGATTTTCGTGTTTATGACCAAGAAAAAAGAATATCTTGAAAGACTTTTGATGTTTCCTTCATATTCTCTGATAGAATCATTTTCCTATTACTTATTTCAAAGTTACTCTCTTTACTTTTTTAGATAGAAGGTTCGGGGAAAATAATTGTTGAAAAGTATTTTCAGGAAATCCACCCATTGTATGAAATAGATTTCCTCTGAGGAATTTGTGTTGTTGATCAGTTTCCACCACTAATCAGATTCCCCATCAAGATGATAAACTTCCAGCACAACATTCTATTTATTTGATCATTGGAGGATATATAATATCATCACAATAGACTTAATATATTGTTCTATGAGAAGAAGATCAGAAGATAAAATAAACTTGGGAGGCATTTTTTCTCAAATTATACAGTGGAAATTTTTTTTCATAGGATAAAGATTTTATTCCACGGGATTTATGTTATTATTAATAACATTCGATATTTAAGCAAGTACTTTCATTAATGTTTCATCTCTCGTTCCCGTCATATTTGAAATCTCATTAGGGAAATCATCACATTTCTTATCACATTTATTATTGGAATTAGTTCTCTTATTCCTAGCGATCATCTAAGATGAAGAATCTAAACTTATGGGTTTTTAATATATAGATAATAAGAATATAATAAAAAACATTGAACATATAAGGATAAACACGTAAATGAAAAGTATGTCTCAGCTTGTGATAGATTATGTTTAAACCTAGGTTATCCAGGATGATAGAAGTATCCCTACGGTTGTTACTAATATACTCTAGTCTTAATATAATATATATATATATATATATATACCTTCATTTATTATCAAATAATGCAACTCTGGTCTTTTTTCACATATTATTACTTGATTTTAAGCATATTTGACCATCAAATAAGACCATGGATTGTAATGTGTACTGTCTTTGGAAGACTAGGTAGATAACAAGATAACATGACACCAAACTAAAAAAATAACTTATTTAATCTCGTTAATGATATCCTGGATACCATTAAGCTCTTAGGTCTTCATAGGATAACTTGGGGAATACATGAATAGTGGGTTGAGTTAAAAGCACGGTATTGGAAAAAACAAAGAAATAAATCCTAACACATGGGTTAGAAGGAATGACATGATGAAATAAAAATTCATGGAAGATAAAAGAAAATAAGAATTATATCCTAAATAACATGGGATCATGTAATCTTGAAATCATAAAAATATGGCAACAACACACAACAAGACATAATAATGAGTCAATGCTAACTATCAAGACCATTTCACATGGAGAACAAAGTACCATAAAGGAATAAGGTTCAACCCCCATCCCATCATGAAATATCATGATAATAAACATTATAAAATAAATTAGAGAACTATCTAGGTACACCAAACGTAACATGTTCGTGCATACATGTTCAACATAAATAATCAATCATAATCAATACCTATGAAATTAATTGGATATCATAATCATATCATAAGTCATAGAAAAAGAGAATATCATAATGGTCTCCATTAAAAATGTATTCAAATCATACATGGAAATTGTTAGGGTAAAATAGTCATATATCATGATATGTTTTTTCATCTAGAAGTGAAGACATTTTAAAAGTGTGTTTTACAGCCATTAGAAATGAATCATTTTAGTGAGATTTAAGGAAAAATTAAAGAGAACTTAAAGAGGAAAATGATTATTTGTTTCCATAAAAATGAAATGACCTAACATGGGTTTTCATGGGGAAATGAGTCATTTTGGAAAAAAAATAGTGAATTAAATCATTTTATGGATCACACATAAAAATTGGAGGGAAATTGGGATGTTCCTATGTGCGAGGCTTGCTTATCGAGAAGAATTGTGAAGGGACCCTATTTAAAACATGTATTCCCATAAATGAAGGATGAAATGATCGAGATATATGTTTCCCGATCATATAAATGGAATATATAATAATTATACCTAAATAAATAATATTTACATTAGCATAATGAGAGTGAAAGAGTTACTCAAAGGACAAATAGAGGTTCAGAAAGAACCCCTTACCTTATCTATGAAAGTGTTATGCACCTGACCATTACATACTAGATAAAATTAAATCTATTATATAATTAATTGAGAAAATACTACTCATTTAATTTATCTATTATAATTTTATCAAGTTCATGTGTGGTCTTTTTTATGAATTATATGTAAAATTGTATTGTTCAAAAGCATGCGTGTCCTTGGTTTTCCTGGTCTTTTTAATTGTATATGAGTATGAAAGTTTATGTAGAATAAGAATAGATATATAGAAATAATTTTATATGTTTTAATGAATATATTTAATACTAAATGGTTTTATAATTCACTTTGTTATCCGGACTGAGGACGAATCATTATATAAGACGTTAGTGATAATCATTTAAGTTATTTTTCATTTTTTCGATAATCCCAAAGTGGTTTTGCTTTATTAATTAACATCATATATATACAATGGTTATAAACCATTAAATATCAATTAATATATATATTATAATTCTTTTTAACAATAAAAATGGATTTATGAATTTCCTTAAATCTAGTAATGGAAATTGAAAATTTTACATCCTTGAATGAGATAAATTGACACATCACGGACAATGATTTCATTTCTATAATAAAAGGAGATGATAAGAGAAATAATGATGGATTATTAAATAAACAAAATAAACATAAATATCATAAATGGTACTTTAGTTATCATATCAGTGGGATAACGGAAGGTGGGGATATAATAAGAAAATAAAATAAATTGGAATGAGATTAATAGAAAAAGAAAGAGGTTTTTACCTATTCATTTTATCCATCTAGAAAACATATTTAGGGAAAAGTGTTTGGTATTTTGATGAGGTCAAGGTCTTTTAGTTAATAATAAGTGTCATGGAAAGAGTATTGGTGTAAGAACCCGGTTCTTACTTTTGAGGTATGGGTTTATTCTTTTCTTTTTTCCTTAAGTGTTTTTGAGAAAATATGGAAAATGGGGGAAAATCCAAAAATTTGGAAGCACACACCGTGTACTTTTCCACATGCCGTATACTTTTGGCCATGTGGGAAGAGTACACAGGGCGCGTAGCCATGTCGACAACGAAGGGTGTAAAGACCGACTACACGCTGTGTAGTGGTCCCTTACAAGCCGTGTAGTCAGTCGGCAGGAGAATAGTAAGGCGGTGGCTAGCTATGTGACAGAACACGCCGTGTACTCAAGGAGACATTCCATGTAGTCATGTCAGCAGATGATCAATGCCACGCTGGTGGGAAGCCGCCAGAGGAACAGTTTAAAAATGGGAAGTACACGCCGTGTACTTTGTTTTTTTTTTTGCATAAAATGGGCAGTAGCCTCCCCTGTTCACAGGGAAGGCTTAGAATGGGAATAGGGCTTAGGAGAGGAAGGTTGGAGCTTTGAGGTTCCGCCGAGTGCATGTTAGGAATTTGATTTCGCCTCCATCGATCTCGTTAGA
Organism: Viscum album; assembly: GCA_963277665.1. Lineage (NCBI taxonomy): Eukaryota > Viridiplantae > Streptophyta > Magnoliopsida > Santalales > Viscaceae > Viscum > Viscum album. The sequence continues at coordinate 1,558,709,891 of OY728126.1, read as the reverse complement.
ACCTCATGGGTAATCCCTCTCATCTCTTGGTGTGTCTCTTTCCAATTATTCATCTAATGGGAGCTATTTAAGTTTAAATAAAGTTTCTTCTTCTTCATATCTATGTCGTTCTTGTGCGTTTCTGGAATCAACATTCACGTATATCGTTTTTTGGCGTTTAAGGTAGGTGTCTTGGTGTTTATATTCCAACTTTTGGGCGTTTTTTTGTACTATTATGCCACAAACTCATATTGGGGTGTTTTGTGGATGAGGCCATGGCTATATTATATACCTAAATTTGAATAGGTAATTAATTGTGATATTAAACTACTATTTGGGATCGTTTCTTGGATCCAGGACCACCCCGGGGGTGCGTCCCTCTGTTTAGACGTTTGTCCAGGATACCTGAGGGTATGCCTTTAAAGTAATAATTATAGAATTTCCTTGAGTGGAATTACTTGTTTACAGCTTTTTTACATGTTGGGCAAGGCCCGGTTACCTGTTTTACCCTAAGGGCATTGTCGTGATTAGCCTATGGGCGTTGTACTATTTAGCATGTGGTAAAATTCTTCTGTGCCTGTGGGTAGTTGATTCTGTTCCTGTGGGTGAAACCTCGTATGCCTGTGGGCAATATCTGTATGCCTGTGGGAAAATTCTTGTGTTTGGGATCTCGTTACTTGAGGGTAGGGGTTTACATGTCTGAGGAAGTTTTCTATTTACTTATAATATTCACTATGGTGGTATTTTAAATTAAATGATTAAATTGATATTAAAATGGAAATATAACTGGTTAAGTTAGTTACTTTTCAGTACTGCTTACTTTAATGCATTTTACTACAGCACACGGTTGTTGCATGTTTACACACAGTTGGGCACGGGCCTTTGGTGGGTGTCTACTGGGAATTTATTTCTCACACCCTGTTTGGGTCATGCTTTTCAGCCCAAACAGATTACATTTCTATAGGTGTGGATAACGGCAAGGGTCCTTATACAGGTACATGATTGCTACTGAGGAGTAGGGGAGCATGGGACCGGGCTTTGGCTCGCGATGCTCCCAGTTGTTTTGTTTTGCTTTGTTGTACTCTACAGTTGTATTGTATTGATTGTGAAACACTTTATGTCTGTTTTCATAGAATTGAGGCATGTTGCGTCATTTTATATACAGTTTGGTTATATCTACTACAGTTGTTTATTTTAGTTGTGTATGGTTTATTACTTCTGTTGTTGCTGTATGTTTATTTTATATTCTGTTGTACTACAATTTGACAAATAAAGGCATATTTTATTCACTATCAAACCTAGGCGCTCGTTGCTAGTCGGCAGCCTCTGGCATTTGGGGAAATGTGCTTGAGGTCATTTAGCGAACCGGGTTCGGGGTACCCATTGAGTGGTACCTAGAACCGGGACATTGCAAAGTGGTATCAGAGGGGTTCTATTCTTTGACATACTATTTGAAGCCTTAGTTAGGGATAGGATGGACCGCTAGTTGGTAATAAGTTGTGACCAGGCATAGCTAACCCGTGTACAGGGAAAAACCAATTTACCTCATGTTGCAATTTTTCTGATTTTTCATTTTTATAGTTGAATTTATTTTCACCAAAGGGTGACACACTTGTGATTGCGTTGTTGATATTTTATCTATGGGTTTTATTAGTTGCAACCCGATGAGATGAGGGTATGCCATCTCATGCATCATTTTGGAACATGCTAGAAATCACATGCCATGCATAGTTCCATGCCATGTAGGTGCATTAGAAATTGCATGTTGTTGTGATAGTTGTTGTGCTAGAAAATCATGCTGTTGTGATAGCTGCTTGATAAATACCTACTATGTGATATGGTTTTTCTGTATAACTCTGTGGAAATAATGGATGCCAAACTTTTGTTTCTGGGGAGTATAGGCCCCCATTTAACAGAAATTGGTGGATCATTGACTATTTATTTTTTTATAACACAGATAAGATGTAAAACTTTGATTTGTGGGGAGTATGGGCCCTCACGGATCGAAATTTGTCTCTTAGGTGTTGTTTTGAGGTATTTTCTGGGTTCCGAGGAAGTTTCTGAGGCATACTGTCCGGAAACCCAATATACATGTCGTGTATTACTTTAAACACGTCATGTATGCTCTTCTGTTCGGGAAGAAAAATAAACTATTTGAGTACACGTCGTGTACCCTAAGTACACGCCGTGTACCCTAAGTACACGCCGTGTATTCTCTTCTCGTGTCACAAACCGTGTGGGCGGCAACACGGGGAAGGGAAATGCTTGGGGGAAAACACATCGTGTACCGGATGTACACACCTTGTAGTGTTGACCTGGAGACCCAGCCGTGTAACTAACAAACATGGGCCAGTGTAGTCATTTCTTGAACACACCGTGTCAATGAAGAACATGTCGTGTAGTGTGACCTGAGGACCCGGCTGTGTAAGTAACAACATGGGTTGGGGAAATCCCTTCGTGTACACACCGTGTGTATATCGAACATGCCATTTCAATGAAGAACACGCCGAGTAGTGTGATCTGGGGAACCGACCATGTAACTAACAACACGGGTCGGCAGAGCTCGTCGAGAACACGTCGTGTACCTATGGGACACGCCGTGTAGTCTTGTCTGGGGACAGACTGTGTGGACTTAGCCGTGTGGCTGGGAAATGGGGTAGTGTACACACCGTGTGCGGGTGTAACAGGTCGTATAGTATCAAGCCGAGTAGTCGGCCATGTCAAAAACGACACGGGCAGTTGGAAAATAACACCATACATGCCATGTAGATGATATACATGCTGTGTAGTTCTGTTCAAACGGGATCTGTGTGTCTTAGCCGTGTCGAAGGACCCGGGAAGGGGAGGGGAAGTCAAGTACATGTCGTGTGGTCATTATACACGTCGTGTAGTCTTGTTTTTTAAATCTTGAAATACCATCTTCCACTTGTTCCCTTTGTGGTTCCTTCGTTTTTATTCTTTAATAATCTTGAATCTAAGGTGTGTTCTTGACCTTGTAGTGTCATACCGCCTAGACGACCATGTTTTGTTCCCCAGGAGAGCGAAAATGAGTATACTCCAGAGATGGTGGGTCATGCGCTACCAGTGGATCCTCCAGTAGAGCTAGATGTGGCGCCATCCGTTATACTGGAGACAGATGCAGATGGGTAGTTCCGTGAAGGCTTTATGCGGTTCATGCAGACTTTCCAGGGAGCACCACCGGCTGCCACATCTATGGCTGAGCTAACACATATCTTTCAGCAGCTGCATTCGCTTATGGGATGGCGGACAACAGGCTTCGGAGTCTTGGCTAGGATCGATGCAGACTATTTTCGAGCATCTTGAGACACCTCCAGGGAGGAGGGTCAAGCTCACGACATACATGCTGCGTGATTCCACTAAGAGGTGGCGGGATGTTACCACCCAATCATAGAATCACAGAGACATGGCATGGGAAGACTTTCAGGAAGTCTTCTATGACTTCTTCTTTCCTGAGATGCTGAGTGGAGATAGAGCTCGAGATTTCATGAATCTGCAGCAGGGCGCTATGTCAGTGAGGGACTATTCTGCTCGCTTTTCCGAGCTTTGGCGTTTTTCACCCGTTCTGGTGGGTGATGAGACGTTGAGAGCCAGAGGCTTTGAGGATGGTCTTTGTTATGACATCTGAGCACTGGTGAATTTTTTCAAGTTTCCTTCAGTACACGCTATTGTGAACCAGGATCTATTTATAGAGAGGAACCTACGAGAAGCTAGTGGTGTGGGTCAGGGCGGTTCAGCACCAATTTCAGGTACTATTTCTCCTAGTAAAAGGAAGTGACAGATGGACTTCTCTCAGGGTGGTAGTACCAGTCAGAAGAATGCTTCAGGTGGCTAGGTCTTTTGCTACCAGTGTGGTAGAGAGGGGCACAGGAGGCCACAGTGTCCACGAGACCCAGTGGAGTGCCGAGATTGTGGAAGGATGGGTCATCTACAATGTTTCTATAGGGTGTTTCCACCTTTGGCTAGTGAGAGGGGTTCTGTGCAGACTCTGTGTGCGGGAGCACGACCAGAAGCTTCTTATCAGTCAGGGAACTGGAATACGTCAGGGCGTACTGGTGGAGATGGTGGTCATGGCCGTGGTAGCTAGACACCAGGATCTCAGAGGCAGCAGGGTGGGACAGCTCAGGGTAGCCAGGCTATGTCGCTGGGCCGTCGCACTAGACAGACATATGCAGTGCAACAGACCCAGCAGGAGCAGGATCCCGGAATTTCTACAGTCGGAGGTATTATTCTAGTATCTTCTCTCTTATCTTCAGTACTTTTTGATATGGGTGCTACACATAGTTTTATATTTGTGCCCGTTGTAGAGAGCCTTGGGCTCGGTGTTTCAACTTCTTCTGATATTATAACGCTAGACACTCTGTTGGGGACTAGAACGGTGGGTGTGTGTCAGTGCAAGGATTTCCCCCTTGAGGTTGGTGGGTGTCACTTCCTTTGGGACCTTTATGTATTAGAGATGATAGCTTATGAAGTCATTCTCGGGATGGACGGGTTGGTTCCCTTTCGAGCCTTTGTAGATTGTTATCGGCGCAAGGTGAGTTTCACGTCACTAGAGGGAAGAAACATTCTATACAGAGGAGAATGGGATGTTCAGACGAGTCGAGCTGGACCAGAGCATCGTGGGTGAGGTGGAGTCATAGCCTAGATTGCGAGTTTATATCTGGATGAACAGGGGACTTGTCATAATGATTTCCCTCCAGTGGTTGATCGTTTCAGGGATGTCTTCCCGGACGACTTTTCATGTCTTCCTCTGGAGCATGAGGTGGACTTCTCTATTGAGTTTGTGCTAGGATCAACACAGGTGTCCATTCCTTCTTATAGGATGGCTACACCTGAGTTTCAGGAGCTCAAGAGGCAGTTAGAGGAGTTACAGGCAAAGGGTTTCATCCGACCCAGTACTTCTCTGTTGGGTTCTCCGGTCCTTTTTGCGAAGAAGGTGGACGGTACCCTCAGACTCTGTGTGGATTATCGGAAGCTGAAATAGTTGACGGTTAAGAACTGATATCCCTTGATGAGGATTGATGATCTTTTTGATCAACTTTATGGGGTACAAGTGTTCTCGAAGATTGACTTAAGTTCAGGATATCATCAGTTGCATCTTAGACCATCTGATATACCTCTCACGGCTTTCAGGAGCAGGTATGGTCTATACGAGTATACGGTTATGGCGTTCGGACTCACGAATGTGCTAGCATTTTTCATGGCTCTGATTAATCGTGTGTTCCATCCTTATCTAGATTCTTTTGTGGTAGTATTCATTGATGAAATCTTGGTGTACTCTCACACTCGACATGACCATGAAACCCATCTTGAGATCGTATTGAGTACACTGCTAGAGCATCGGCTATTTGCTAAGCTCTCAAAGTGCCACTTTTGGATGGACCAGATTCACTTCTTGGGTCATATCATCTCAGAGGTAGGAGTTGTAGTATACCCATAGAAGGTAAGAGCAGTAGTTTCTTGGGAGAAGCCTAAGAATGCGTTTGAGATACGAAGTTTCTTAGGGCTGGCTGGTTACTACAGACGTTTCATCCAGGACTTCTCCCGCTTAGCAGCGCCGTTGACGGGTTTCACTAAGAAGGGTGTGAAGTTCATTTGGTCAGAAGTTTGAGAGACATCCTTTCAGGACCTGAAAGGAAGGTTGACATCAGCACCGATCCTAATACTCCCAGAGCAGGGGAAGAGCTATACAGTATACTGTGATGCATCAGGTATTGGAATGGGAGTAGTGTTGATGCAGGGAGATCGAGTTGTTGCGTATGGGTCTCGGTAGTTGAGGCCACATGACAGGAATTACCCGACACATGATCTCGAGTTGGATGCAGTTTTACATGCGGTGCGCTGTTGGAGACACTATCTGTTGGGAGAACGTTTTGTGGTTTTTACTGACCACAAAACACTCAAGTATATCTTTACTCTGCGTGACTTGAATCTAAGACAGTGAAGGTTGGTTGAATACCTACATTAATTCAATTTTGAGCATTCATATACACCTGGTAAAGGTAATGCAGTAGCTGATGCACTGAGCAAGAAGACTCAGATACAGGCTGTGCAGGAGGCAAGTGGCGAGTGGCGGCTTATGGCTTTGTTCTCTGAGATGCATTTGGAGGTTCACGACAGTTAGGGAAAAACTTATCTTTCCTCTTTAGCTGTGACTTCTACCCTCCTGGGTAGAGTGAGGATGAGACAACTATCTGATCCATAAGGCCTAGTTCTACGGGTGTCGGTGGCAAGAGAGGACCCTCCTCCTGGTTGGACGATAGGCGATGATGAGGTTCAGTGATTCCATGGACGAGTATGGATTCAAGGGGGTATATGCAAGGAGCTGATGCGGGAGTTTCAGGCTTCCGCTTGGGTAGTTCATCCTGGGTTACCATGATGTACTGAGACTTGAAACGATAGTACTGGTGTTCGGGTATGAAGAAATATGTAGCTGGTTTTGATAGGAGATGTTCCACCTGTCAGCAGGTGAAGGCGGAGCACCAGAGACCAGTTGTGCTTTTTCAGTAGTTACCCATCCGGAAGTGGAAATGGGATGATGTCGAGATGGACTTCATGACTGGTTTTCCGAGGTCACCTCAAGGAAATGATGTTGTGTGGGTTATTGTGGACAGACTCACGAAGGTAGCTCACTTTTTTCCAATCAAGGATGCCTTAGGTTTTGACGAGCTTAGGAAGTTTTATATCCAGGAGATCGTTCGTCTTTATGGGGTCCCTCATTCTATCATTTCACATAGGGACGCTCGTTTTACATCTCGTTACTAGCAGAGTTTTCAGAGGTCACTGGGTACACAGGTGCTTCTGAGCATGGATTATCACCCTCAGACAAATGGCCAGTCAGAGCGTACGATACAGGTGCTTGAGGACACTCTACGTGCATGCGTCCTAGAATTTGGGGGCTCTTGGGAGAAGCATATACCCCTAGTCTAGTTTTCCTATAACAATAGTTTTTAGCCAACTATTGAGATGGCACCATATGAAGATCTATACGGTAGGCCATGCTGATCACCCTTGTGATGGTTAGAGGTAGGTGAGGCAGCTTTACTGGGACCACGTCTCGTGCAGGAGACTTCTGAGTAGGTCCAGATGATTCAGAAGTTGAAGGCTACTATGCAATCTCGTCAGAAATCTTATGTTGATCTTCGTAGACAACCTTTAGAGTTCATGGTCGGGGATCAGGTTTTCTTGCACATTTCGCCGAGGTTGGGACACAGACAGAGCAGGAGACAGGGTAAACTTTCACCAAGGTAAGTGGGGCCATTTGAGATTCTAGAGAGAGTCGGGCTGGTTGCCTATCAGTTGCAGTTACCGCAGAGGTACCGAGCCATGCAGGACGTCTTCTATGTATCTCAGTTACGCTGCCATCATTCAGACCCGTATCACATTTTTCAGACCGAGGAGGTTGATCTTGAGTTAGATGCATCCTTTGAGGAGCATCTGATTCGTATCGTTGATAGGAGCATGAAGGTTCTTCGAGGCCAGTTAGTTCCTCTCGTACGGGGGCTATGGAAGCATGGTCGAGTGCAGGAAGAAACCTGGGAGTGGGAGACCAATGTACGTGCTCAGTGGCCAGAGATATTGTCACCTTTATCTTCACCACCCTTGGAAGGGAAATTCTGGGACGAATTGCTTTAAGGGGGAAGTTTGTAAGAACCAAGTTCATACTTTTGAGGTACGGGTTTATTCTTTTCTTTTTTCCTGAAGTTTTTTTGAGAAAATATGGAAAACAGGGAAAAATCCCAAAATTTGGAAGTACATGCCTTGTACTTTTCCACACGTCGTTTACTTTTGGCCATGTGGGATGAGTACACAGGGCGTGTAGCCATGTCGGTAATGAAGGTTGTAAAGACCGACTACACGCCATGTAGTGGTCCCTTACACGCTGTGTAGTCAGTCGGTAGGCGAATAGTAAGGTGGTGGCCAGTTGTGCGACAGAACACGCCATGTACTCAAGGAGACATACTCTGTAGTCATGTCGGCAGATGAACAGTGCCACGCTGGCTGGAAGCCGCCAGAGGAACAGTTTAAAAATGGGAAGTACACGCCGTGTACTTGGAAATACACATCGTGTACTTTGTTTCACTTAAAATGGGTAGTACCCTCCCCTGTTCACATGGAAGGCCTAGAATGGCAAGAGGGCTCAGGAGAGGAAGGTCGGAGCTCCGAGGTTCCTTCGAGTGCACGTTGGGAATCTGATTCTGCCTCCGTCGATCTCGTCGGAACCGCGTGGGTAAACCCTCTCATCTCATGGTGTGTCTCTTTCAAATTATTCCTCTAATGGGAGTTATTTAAGTTTAAACGGAGTTTATTATTATTCAGATCTACGTCGTTCTTGATTAGTTTTGGAATCGACGTTCACGTATATCGTTCATTGGCGTTTAAGGTAGGTGTCTTGGTGTTTATATTCCAACTGTTGTGCATTTTTGTGTACTGTTGTGCCAAGAACCCATGTTGGGGTGTCCTGTGGATGAGGTCATGGAAATATTATATTCCTAGATTGGAATATGTATTTAATTGTGATATAAAACTGCTGTTTGGGATCGTTGATTGGATCTAGGACCACCCTAGGGGTGCGTTCCTATGTTTAGACATTTGACCAGGATACCTGAGGGTATGCTATTAATGTAATAATTTTAGAATTTCCTAGAGATTAATTACTTGTTTACTTCTTTTTTACATGTTGGGCATGGCCTGGTTACATGTTTTATCCTGAGGGCAGTGTCGTGATTAGCTTGTTGGCGCTGTACTATTTAGCATGTGGGAAACATCATTCGTGCCTGTAGGAAGTTGATTCTGTGCATGTGGGCGACACCTTGTACGCCTGTGGGAAATATCCGTATGCCTGTGGGAAAATTCTTGTGTTTGGGTTCTCATTACCTGAGGGTAGGGGTTTACATGTCTATGGATGTTGGCTGTTTACTTAGAATATTCACTGTGGTGGTATTTTAAATTAAATGATTAAATGGATATTAAAATGGTAATATAACTGGTCAAGTTAATTACTTTTTAGTACTGCTTAATTTACTGCATTTTAATACTTCACACTGGTGTTGCATGTTTACACATAGTTGGTTACGGGCCTTTGGTGGGTGCCTACTGGGAATTTATTTCTCACACCCTGTTTGGGTCATGCTTTTCGACCCAAACAGATTACGTTTATGTAGGTGTGGATAAGGGCAAGGGTCCTTATACAGGTACTTGATTGTTCCTGAGGAGTAGGGGAGCATGAGATTGGGCTTAGGCTCGTGATGCTACTGGTAGTTTCGTTTTGCTTTGTTGTACTCTACAGTTGTATTGTATTGATTGTGCAATACGTTTTGGATGTTTTCATAGAATTGAGGCATGTTGCATCATTTTATATACTGGTTGGTAATATCTACTGCAGTTGTTTATTTCAGTTGTGTATGGTTTAATGCTTCCACTGTTGTTGTAAGTTTATTTTATATTCTACTGCGCTACAATTTGAGAAATGAGGGCATAGTTTCCCCACTATCAGACTTGGGCCCTCGCTGCTAGTCGTCAGTCTTTTGCATTTGGGGAAATGCGCTTGAGGTCATTTGGCGAACCGGGTTCAGGGCACCCGTTGAGTGGAACCCAGAACCAGGACGTTACAATTGGAAATAACATGGAAAAGGATGATCTCTTAGAATTTTTGGGGAGAACAGGCGGTGAGGGGTGGTATTTATTTTGGATGAGAGAGGTGTTTCCTCATTTTTTATTCATTAGTTAGCTATTTTCACTCAATACTATGAATATTTTGATAATTATCTCTAAATATATATCCATAAGGAGTTATAGTTTGATAATATGGTTCTTACATCGTCCATACTTCAACAATGACTCGAAAATTAATGTATTTAGCTTATATTGTACATAATAGTATTTTACTATTAATCAAGAATTCATGTGTTTTATAAAATTAAAAAAAATCACCCCAACCATTTTTCAATATTTATAATTCAATAATGATCTCAATTTTATGAAAATATTTTATTAAATATGATAATAATTATTTATAATTAAAATCATCATTTACATGGGAATTAACGACATTAAATTTATAAATGATTTTATAAAACATTTAATAATAAATTAATATCTCATAAAATTATATTATAATAATAGAAAAGAAAAATGATAATATATGAATCGATTTTATGAAAATATGTTTTATTTTAAATCATTTTTTAAATTATATATTTTTAATTAAATATTTATGACTTACAAAAATACCAAAAATTAGTTAACTTTTTTTAAATTAATTATTTACATATACTCTTATATAGTTATATCATATATTCATTAACAATTTCCCTCAAATTTATTTATACATTCATATATAAGGATATTAATCTCTTGGCCTAATTACTATTCCTAATGGTCAGGTAACAATTCTAAAGGTCAAGTTACTATTACTTCATGATAGGTTCATAACTTTCTAGAAAGACCTCTTATATAATTCATTAATCATTTATACAGTTTTTATTGTGTTATAAAAGTAATTTTATGTGGTTTATAAGAAGGGAGTTTCGATTGAAATTATTTTTGGTCATTATATTCTTCTGACCTTAAGAAATATCTCCCTAGAAATTTAATTTTACATAATATGGTAAAAAAAAGCAACGGTACATCTCCTTTATCACCTTCATAAGTTCCCACACTTCATATTTTTACTTATGGTTCCACCATAGTAATTTTACTAGGTTAGTATAGTTATTGTATAGAAATTTATATCTATGGTCCATGATATTAATTGGATTCTCTTTGTAAGAGATATAATTTTCCAATTATACCACCTCTAAATGTAATACTTGTGAGAGATATCATATTTACATCATCAACAAGGATATGAAGAATACATCATGTACTTGAGACATAGTCGGTGGAAGTTCTAGTCGATAAACCACATCTCTGACACAATCAAGCATCTCGAAGGGGTCGATGTACTTGGGAATTATCTTTCAATTCTTTCCTAATCTCATGATCCATTTACCTGGAGATACGTAGAGGAATATATTGTCTATAATATTAATCATCAGGCCCTGTGATGATTTTTCATGTACCTCTTCTATCATATTTGGGCCGCTTTGATGGTATGGTGAATGGTTTTCCACATTTCCACCATTTCATTGACCATTGCTACTCCTATCAGGTTACATTCACTAAGCACATCCAAGCATGTAACTTTGTATCATGTTTTACCATAATGGTCTTTATATTGAACCATTTGTATGATCGAGTGGAAATTGTGGATGTATGAGAACTCAACCAAAGGTAGATGTTGGTCTTATCCTCCTTTGAAGTCCGTATAACATGCTCTAAAAATGTCTCCAAATTTTTGAATAGTCTATTCAAATTGTCCATAAGTTTGAGTTGGATAGGTTATACTGGTTTTCAACTGAGTGACAAAGCATATTGGATACTTTTCCAAAAATGTAGAGGTAAGTCTCAAATCTGAGACAAATACAATTGATAGTGGTACTCCATGCAGCCTTACCACTTCTCTGATATATATCATTGCAATTTGATCTAGTGATAAGACATATCAAATTCTGATAAAGTGATATTTCATTGTAAGATGATACACCACATCCCATTTATCATTGTTTCCTCTGGATGTCTTAAAAAGTATAGTGACAATGTCCACTGTGATTTTCTCCCATTTCTATATTGGTATCGTTAATGGTGACATCATCCACTTATACTTTTTTTTCATCCTTCACATTCTAACATACCAAACATTTTGATGTAAATTCTGTGATCTCCTACATCATATTGTCCCACCAATATTTTTTCTTATAGATCACAATTAATATTTTTTTCTCCTAGGGTGAATAGATAATGTTAGGCTATGTGCATCATTTAGAATCTCTATCATTACCTCTAGATTGTATAGTGCCCATAATCATGATCTGAATATCATGACTCCTTCCTCATCATTTTTAAATTCTTTGGATATCCCATTTTTGATAGATTCCAAATTTTTCTTAATTTCTACATCATTTCGTCGATCATCCTTTATTTTATTCATTAGGTATGGTTGATATTCCATTTGAGAAAGAGTGATGATGTTCCTTCCTTGATTATTCTCATGTCCTTCTTTTGTAGGTCTAAGAATATTGGATCCTTCTCAATTCTCAACATTGATAAAGATGCCAAATCTTTTCTACATAGAGCAACTTCAACCATATTTTCATTACCAGGATGGTAGTGTATTTGGAAGTCATAATCCATTATGAGATCTAACAATCTTAACTATAGAATATTAAGCATCTTCTAGGTGAATATACATTTAAGTATCTTATGATCAATATTCATCTCACACTTCTTCCTATATAGATAATGTCGCCAGACATTCAATGTATGTATCACTGTGGCCAACTATAAATCATGTGTTTGATTGTTTTCGCATGAATATTCAACACCCTAGAGGTGTAGGAAATATCTTTATAATTTTCTATTAGTACCCATCCTAATATATCCTTTGAATCATTATTGTATACCACAATGAGTTCCCCACATGGTAGTACTGTGAGGACTAGTGTAGTGATAAGCATCTCTTTCAACTCATTTAACTAGTCTTCACACTCCCAAGTCCAGAAAAACATCACTACCATTCTATTAAATATGGTTACTAGGTTTTAAAATCATGATAAATTCTTCAAAATCATTGACAATACCATTATAGATCATAAAAACTATGGATAACTGTAACAGATGATGTCCTGGTCCTATCTTCGAATTCTTTTGTATTGAAAGGGTCCACATTTATTTTTTTAATGGTGATAATGTGAACTAATAATGATACATACTGCATAAAGAAATCATATTTGCCTAAATTTTCTCCCCTCACAAAGTATTCAATATAGTATTCAAATTCTCCTCATGTTCCTAGTTTCTCTTGTAGTATATCATAATATCATCAATAAAGACCACCAAAAATATGTTGTGGTAATATAAAAAGACTCTATTCGTTATGTCCATGAAAATATCTTTATCATCAATGATTTTGAAGGGAATCATTGTGAACTCAGGGTGTATATAACTCGTTCGAACAAAAAAACTTATAAAAATATTCCTTCCTTGCCTTTAATTAGTGATATTCTAATTAAAGTTCCACCTTAGAAAAATACTTGGACACAAACAATAGATAAAATATGTCATCTATCCATAGATGGGGATATTAGTTCTTTATCTTGATTCTGTTGATCTCATTATAATCAATGCATAAGGTCATTGATCCAACATTCTTCTTGACAAAGATAATTGGTTCACCACATGGTGAAGCACGAGGGCATATAAAACCCTTTTCTTGATTCTCCTATATCTTCTTCTTTAGTTACTCAAACTCAATTGTGGCCATTATATAATGTTTCTTTAATATATATAGATATCCTTGAATAAGTTAAACTGAGAACTCAACATCTTGTTTAGAATAAAGACCAAAAAATTATTCAGCAAACACATATGTGTAATCCCTCTTGATGCGAATGTATTCTAGAATGATCATATCCTTTATCTATATCATTTTAGAAAGATATTCTTGCTCATAATTTAATAATATAAAAAATTGAGATAGTTGTTCTGATGGATATTCATCTTACTCCTTACACTTATACTAAATTTTAGGATGCTTTGGCATGTGAAGACTGATCTCCCTTTCATGAATGTTGATGTTGGATTTCTATAAATATATCCAATAGATGCCCAATGTAGCATCAAAATCCATAAAATAAAGTAATAAAATATTTTTTTGGAGGTTCAGTCCACAAATATTAGCTGAGGATGATTTGTGTACTTTGGATTGAATAATTGATCCATTATTTATTCCCACATATAACTTATCCTCCATAATTTTTAGTAGTTTTTGAATAATTATACTAAACACTCAAGTTATTAATGAATGATTAGAACAATTATCAAATAGTATGTTCTCTATTCTTGAATGAATTACCATTGTACCTATCACCACATCATTTCCAAGATCCACCTCAGAAGTAGCGATAGAATATTATCTTCCATAATGCCATGGATGTTGTTGTTGATTACCTACAACAACCCTTGGCTCAAGGAAATGTCCTTCATAATAACCATGTTCCTTGTAGATGAAACACTAGACTATATGCCAAGTGTTTATTTGAACCTTTTCTTATTCTTCTATAGTAGTGGTATTATTAGTATCCTTTTGGATGTTATCAGCCATATACCCCTATATTCTACCATTTAATCATCCATTAGACCCCTATAAGAAATTATCATGATTTTTCTTTCCACACTTTTGACATGTAGGATGTTGGAACTTCCTTCCATCATGGGGTATATCTTTTGATCCACCCATATTAAACTCAATTTTACAATTTTTATCCCTCATACCATGATATTTCTAAGAGTCTCAGATCACCATTTCAATTGTAATGGAATAATGTAAAATCTTCTCATAGATTTCAAAGTCCCAAATCGCCAATTATAATTATATATTTGGTTGTATTCTACTAACAGAGTGATCCACATTTCATTTGGTGTAAATGAAAAATTCAGAGATGTATCTTCAAAGCCATGTTATGTTTTCTTCATATTCCCCAATAGATTATTTTCCCTTTTTCTTTAGTCTGAGGATATCCTTTTCCATTTTAAGATGGGGGGTTTAGAGAAAATATTTATTGAAAAATATTTTCTTGAAATCTCCCCAATCCAAGGAATAAAATTCCTCCATGGAATTTGTGTTCTTCATAAGTTTCAACCACCATTTATCTTCCCTATCAAAATTACAAACGTCTAGCATAACATTCTCTACTTTTGATAACTAGTGGACAGATAATATCTTCCCAAATGTGTTAATCAATTTTTCTGTGAGAAGGGGATTAAAAGATCCACTAAACCTGGGAGGCCTTTGTTACATGAATTATTATATGACAACTTGTTCCTTATTATGAGATTTATGGGGTTCAAAATGTTTCATGTTATTATTCATAACTCAATCCAATTGAGTAAGTACTATCATGATGTTTTGGTCTCCCATTCCCATCGTATTTGGCATTTAATTAGGTAAATCATCGCATTTACTCTCAAAATAACTATTAGAATGGGATCTTTTATTTCTATCCATTAACTAAGAAAAATAATTTATAATTAGGTGTCTTTAATACGTAGCTAATAAGAATACAAAAGGAAAAATATTGAAAATAGAAGGATAAACTTCTAAATGAAAAGTATATCCTAACTTTTGATAGCATAAGTTTCAATCATGTTTATTCATGGTGGTAGAATTGTCCCTAGGGTTATTAATAAAGTTATCTAATCCAAATATCAAGGAATAACTAGACCATCCTCTGATACCAACTAAATATACCTTAGAATTTTACATATATTTTTATGTGATTTTATGCATAATTAAAAAAAATAAAATGAAGGATTGTAATGTCTAGTGTCCTTGAAATATAAGTTACATAATTAGAAAACATGAAACCAAAATAAAAACATCTTTTATTTAAACTTAATAATGAGCTACCAGACCCCATTAATCTCTTATATCTATATAGGATAACTTGTGGAATACATGAACAAAAGGATGATCTCAAATCCCAGTAAGGGGATATAAATTGGAATAAAGAATAAGACATGGGTTAGATGGAATAACATGAATAAATAAGAATGAATCGAAAGTTAATAAAAATATGTAATAATAGTATAATGATCGTGGGATTATATAATACAATAATAATAGAAATGTTGTAACAATACATAATAAGAAATAATCATGAGTCAAGGCAAACTGCCAAGACCATTGCATATGGTGAAAAAAATATCATAACATAACCAGGTTCACTCTCTATCCCAACATGATGTATCATTATAATAAACATCAACCAATTAATTGTATCACTATATAGAAACAACCATCATAAAATTTTCATGTATAATGTGTGATACATGAATAATCAAGAATAACGGTTACCCATGTAATGAATTTGGTTTCATAATCAGGTCATGAGGCATAAGAAAAGGTAATATCCAAATAGTTTCTGTGGACTAAAGGATTTAAATCATACATAGACATTAATAAGGTAAAATAGTCATATATAATGATAATTGATTTCAAACAAAAGTTAATATTTTGTAAAGAGGGTTTCTAAGAGTCATTAGAAATGAAATATTTTAGTTCGGTTTAATGAAAATATTAAAGAACGGGTAAAGAAGAAAAGGAATATTTGTTTTTGTAAAACCCAAAATGATCCAAGATTTTTTTTAATTGATACATGACTTATATTATGAAAATAATTTTTTCCTAAAATAGATTATGGATTTCACTTAAAATGGAACAAAATCAGGGAGTTCACTAGAATCGGTTTTGCTTATTGGGATGAACTGAGAATAGAACCTTTTTAAAAAATGTTTATCCCTTAAAAAAGGATGAAATGAACTGGATATATGAATTTGTAACATATAAAAAATTATTATACTTATAAAGAAATAAAAAATAGTTACATATGAGTAAATTCAAATAATTTTTAACCCGAATAAAAAATGGATGTCCATAAATAATCCCTTAACTTATGTCTGAAAGTGTTCTTCACTTGAACATATTGTAATAGATAAAAGTACATCAATTAATTAATTAATTATGAAAATGTTATACATATATTTAATTTATTATAATTTTATTATGTTCATTTATGCTCTTTTTGATGATTTGTAAGATAAAATTGTATCATTTGGGAGAGTTTGTTTCCTTGGTTTTCATGATAGGTTTACTTGTATATGAGTATGGAAGTTTATATAAAAAGGAAAAAAATACATAATTGAAGATATATTTTATTAGTAAAAATAAATAATATTAAATGGTTTTATAATTCTTTTTTTATTTGATGTTAGAATGAAGCATTGGATTTTCCATCATTGATAATCATTTAGATTATTTTTTCCATTTTCATTCATCACAAACTAGTTTTGTTTTATTAATTAATATCAAATATATATAGTCATTAAATAAAATTAAATTGATTTAATACATATATTATAATCCTTTATGACAATAATAATGGTTTTATTACCAGACGTTAAGGTAGTAAAAGAAATTGAAAACACACTATCCTTGAATGCCATAAATTAACACATCATGGACGATGTTTTAATTTATAGAATAAAAGGGTGGGGGACTTGAAATGATGATGGGTTATCACATAAACATAATAAAGTCATTGAATATGAAATATAATATAGTTATCTTTTACTTTGGATATGGGTAGGTGAGGATATAATAAAAAATAAAAATAAATTGGAAATAAATTAAAAAGAAAAAGAAACTGGTTTTTACCTCTTGATTTCATCCACCATGAGAACATCCTTTGGGAAAAATATTTGGACTTTTGATGAGACCAAGGGAACTTGGACATGGGGGAGGGGCCTAAAAAGATTATTTGGTATAACATGGTCAATTATAAATGGATGGAAGGTGTGGGGAGAATTGGTGGGGATGGGTGGTATTTGTAGAGGGGGAGAAGGGTGTTTTCTCATTATTTTATTCATTAGATTATTATTTTGGAATAAGATGATGAATATTTTTATAATTATCACTAAATATATTAAAAATATAAAGGAAAATTAGAGATTATGGTTCTTACAGCATCCATACCATAATAATGACTAAAACGTTCATGTATTTAGCTAATATTGTATATTATTGTATTTTACAATCAACAAAAAATTCAAGTAATTTGGAAAAAAAAATCACCCTATCCATTTTAATATTTTTATAATTAAAAATTTAATTATATTTTATGAATATGGTTTCCTTAATATGAGATATTGATTTTTTTAATTTCAAATTTTCATTTACTTGGAAATTACCAATTTTAAAATTATAACTGATTTTATAACACTTTGAAAAAATAACGAGGGTATCAAAAAATTATCTTATAATAATAAGAAAAAAAATATTTTATGAATCAATATTTTTGAAAATTTATTTCCTTTTAAATGATTATATTTTATATAATAATGAAATTGAATATTTATGACTCACAATAATACCAACACTTAAATAATAATTTTTTTATATTTATTCAGATATACTATGATATAATTGTGTTATATTTTAATTTATATAATACCTAAATTTTATTTATAATCTCATTGATGAATTCAGTGTTATATTAGCTAAATTATTATTCTTAATGGTCTTGTTGGTATTCAAAAATCCAAATTAATATTCTATCATGATAGGTTCTTGAATTTCTAGAAATACCTGTTATTTTATTCATTATTCATTTATAATGTTTTTAATATGTTATCAATGTGATTTCATGTTGTTTACAAAAAGTTATTTTACATTGATAAAATTTTGGGTCATTATAAAATACTAGGACATCCTCAGAATTTCACAACTGTAGAAGTCAAAAATACTCACTACAACACTTCTCACTTATTTATGGAAGGCCAAGATATAACTAATTGACCACAGGAAACCACATAGCTCATCCTTCGTCATAATAGAAAAATAAAATTTAATTAATACACTAGTAGAAATCAGAATGATCCAAACATAACATTAAAAATGTAAGATGGGATTTATAAAACACTATAATATCACTCCCCAAATATTGGAGAAATTTACATATGAGAGGTTTATAAATTATGCTTTTGTAAAATGAGAATTCATCTCCCAACCACTAAAAATATATTTATATCCCAAATGAATATAAAATCTTTTCAACTTTTATAAAAAAATACACATAAATAAATCGTAACATATCCAAAAATTCAATTGAATTTTATAAATCCTCACTTAGAGGAAAAAGCTATATTTTCCAAATGAAGAGCCATAGTACCAAACATAAAAACACAATATCACATTATAATTTATTCAAATATTTTATAAAGTTTGACATTAATTTAAATACAATAAGAATATTGTAATATGTTAGAAACATTTTTCTCAATCATTAAAGCATCCCTCAAAACCAACTTCAATTTTTTGGTTCCTACTCCTATAATTTCTGTCTCTGTAATAAGAATATTATTTGCATTTTGTGAGATACCGTTGGATATAGATCGATTGTAATATTGGTATATTCCACAATAATTCCAATATTTATGTGTGGAAATGGTTTATAATAATTCAATTCAATTTGGAAATGAGAAAAAATAATCATGGACAAGTAAATTTATTATTTAATTAGCTATTTTTTACCTAAATAAAAGTGTTTCTTATTAAATGACATATCACTATAGAAAAAAATATCTAATTTTTAATCCCATACCTAATCCCATAATTTTGTCACTAGAACACCCAATTCCTTTCCATATTATGTTAGTTTCCTAAAAATTCCAAAAATATTACCATTTTAAAGTTATTATTTTATTTCATTAACACTTTAAAAACATAGAATATAAAATTAATCTTCTCAAAAATAGTCATTTTTTTAATCTTCACTAGTCAGTGTGATCAAATCCACATTTTAGAAATTCATACTAAAACAAAAACCATATAATTTAACTGAATTATCATTATATTAAAATTTATGTCCATTAATTTTATCACTATTTCTCTCAATTTTAATCCAAAATGAACAAAAATACTAATAAATTTATTTACTAATGTTTCCATCAAAAACTAAAATATTTCACATATTTTTCATAGTCATTTTTCTATTGATGCCACTATAAATGTGTTCTTGTATCTAATAAGAATATACCATTACCTTCAAATATTGTACGAAATGGTAACAAAAAATAGGGGTCTTAAACTCCAATATTTCAAGTGGATGGTTATATATAAATAAATATGTACATTATTGGTCCAACACATACCATTGACTAACACTAATTAATTATATTGAAACCTGAACACATAAAAAATAAACACAAATTTAATCCTCTTTCAATCAGCCACTATAATATCTCAATGTTATGCATAATTAAATAGTATATAATTATTATCTCTTAATCCAAGACCATATTAAGTAAATATAAAACATATTTTATCTAATTGTTTTTCTATACATATGTTTGGCTTGGATGCCTATGATATTTTCATTATAATGATAATAATAATAATCAATTTTCAATTATCAATACATAACTCAAGGGGATAAGATTTCTTATATACCTCTTTGTGATATCCCAAAGAAAAATTAGAAATGAAATTATCAAAGGATTAAGGTATAGTAAATTTATATCATAATAAATTTCTCATATAAAGGGGCATCACATATTATTTCCTAGAAATTTTATTTTTTCATGTTGTACGTTCTCAATAACTACTGAAGTTAATATTAAAATATATCCATGTTTGGAATGAGAACCATTATATTATACCTCATTCTTTGAGAAATCATCTAGAAATTTTTTAAATGTTACACTAGGTAAAATTCACATGAAAAAATTCACTACTCTATTAAAAAAAGTTATATCATCATTAAATGTATTCTTGTATGTATATATAAAATTACCATGGAGAAATTATAACTAAAGCATATATAACTAAATTCAGACTCATATTTTTAGAATCACTCAATTTATTATGTAATATAAAATAATAATAATAATACAAAATCTAATAATTTTATTCATCTTCAACTATCTACATTAGATAAACCATTAGAATAGTTTTTAGAAAAGTTTAATCACAATAAGTTCCTAAAATACTAATCGTCTCTTGAAGTATTTTAAATAACAAAAAAAATATCTGAAACCTCAATGGTGTAGACCCTCATCTAATATATAGGTTTTTAAAATTAAAAATATTATAAAAATAAATTATAAAATATTAATTATCACATTGAAAATAGAAGAGAAAATTTAAACAGTTAAATAAAAATTATACAAACATTCATTTATAAATTAGTAATTATAACATAAAAAAATACAATGTAATCCTTTATATGTGTATTTAATATAATATTCACAATAAATTATATTAGAGATACCTCAAAATATCTCATTTATTTTCTATATTTCATATTTTTATGTCATAAACAATGATTTATAATGAGACAACTAAATCTCTGTAAACAACTTCGATTATCTATTTGAAAAAAAAATCATTACTAATAAACTATTTCTAAAAAATATAATATCATTTTTATATTATTTGATAGGGATATTGAATTATTTGTACCAAATTATTACATTCATATTAGTCTAATATTAAATCAAATCATGTATATTAAAATTTACATGAAATAATTATATTGATTTCTAGTTTACCACCTTCATAAAAAAGGTTTTTATAAAATGGTTTATCAATTGTGATACATTAGAAGATTTATCAAAAGGTATAAATAAACCCAATATAATCTTTTAAAATTCCTCTATTTTGATTAAATAATCTAGTGTCTCTTGTAAAAATTATTATATATTATCTTAATAAATCCTCAAATGATAAAAACTCGAATCTCTAATGTAATGCTCCAGTTCAAACAGTTCACATCAAAGTATGTAAATAAAAAGACATTTCAATACCTCAAAAATTAATATAGGGGATATGAGTTGTGTTGAAGTATCCGTAAAATTAATGTATTGAATAACCTGCTTTAAGGACGTTGACATAAATATTAATTAATAAGTTCATATAGACTAGGAGTTAATTTCATCTAATTCCTAGAGAAATTCTAGTTTTGCAGTTTTATAGAATTAGGTAATAACTCGTATAAAAAAATATAATATTTTACAATGTGAACACTTCTGATCATTACTCATTCTTCCATAATAAAATTCCATGAAAATAATATTTATTTTCATTAAAATATTCATTATTTTCAAAATTTATTCATCTTTTATTTTACCCATCCTTAAACCCTATTAAAAACATTTTAATATATGGTATGAGCACAAAATAATCCTTAAGGGAAAAAGTTATAAAATTCTTTATTCTAGTAAAAAAAATGAGAACCCATAAAAAATACAATTTTCACATTAATATTTGTGATTATGAAATATATCATTTCCACATAAAAAATACACATATTTTCCTTATAAGAAAAATTTAAAACCCAGAAAAATCATAAATGAGTCATGTATGAATTCTGTGTAAATTTTTACATATAACACTTCAAAATGGGATAAAAATCATTGTTACACATACATTAACCATCATTTTACCTATAAAATAACTATAATTTTTACAATTAGAATTACCCTCTCATTATATTCCCATAATATCATAGGAGAAACCAAATCAATTAACATTGTCCATTTAATAAATTAATTAGAATGATATAATAGAATAATTAACCTAATGTTTATAATTGTACCACCCGTCAATTTTAGTAATGATTAAGAATCATAACTTATTCATAACTCATATAATATTAAATTATAAAAAATATTCTTTTTTTCCCATAATAATGCATTACTAGATATTTAAATATCCTTTCCTTTTAAAACCCCAGATTGAATGAATAATTCACCAAAAAATGGAATTAGGTTTTATACTTAAATAGGATATAAACTATTATAATGGAAACCATACATAAAGTAAAAAATTTATTGCTGGGACAATTCCATGACTTCTTACTTGATAAAATAGTTAAATACTTTCATAACTTGAATATGCAGTGGAAATGAAATGAGTTCCATGATTTTCTCCATTAAAAAATAATTTATAGAAAGAATGAATTTTTATGGTATAATTATTAAATATCTCAAGATAGTAAAAAGTAAGATCAATAAATTTTAGAATTAATGAATTGAAATTCCATTAAAATATCATGAAAAAACATTCTTACGTAATGAACAATATTTTATTTATAAATAATTTATTTAGAAAATTGCACAATTATAAAGGAAAATATTTTCATTACAAAAATTGTAAAATTATAAAGTAATATTCAATAAAAATTATATTCCTAATATAGGGAAAATATATTTCATCTATATATGTTAAAAATCATTCCTCTAATACTGTTAAAAAAAATCATAAAACTTCCTAATTCAAAAAGAACAATAATTTTTCTTTCAAACCATTTTTAAAAAATTAAAATATGCGTAAAAATGACTTTAAAAAACATATAATAATACAAAAAACGATCTTTAATTTTTTATAACATAATATGGATATGTAAGAAAAAGAGAGTTTCAATGGAGTCATTAAATGATTATTTTTGAAGGAATGTACATTACATTTAGTTTGACTCATCATGTTCATTATTTATCTTCCAGAATAATATACTTAAGTTAATTATTTAATTTATTAGTAAAAAACATTAGGTTAATTATTATTTTTTATTTCAATTAATACAAATCTATAAACAATTACTTAAATATTTTTGTTCATGTTGGTTAATTTGATCATATTTGGTACTTGAGTCAAAACAATAATTTTGTAGGTTGAGTGTAGTCAAAGAGGTCATTATTCCATCATATATAGAATAATAATAATTAAATAATCAACAATTTTATGCATTTATTATACTTTTTAATCCAACCATTAAATCTCTTAATGATAAATGACCTATGTTACAATCATAAATTCATTAGGACGTACGTACGCAATAGTAACATTTCCGTTTTTCAAGTATTATTTTGGAATGAAGGTAAGTATTATATTATCTTTCCAAATGATTATAATATCATAAATATACTATTAATTCTTTAAATATATTTTTATATATATCATACATGTGATTTCATGTTAAAAACGATTCACATAACATTGTGGGGGTGGTAGTATACACATTTTCACAACCGACGTTATTATATTTCTAGTGGAATTTCATCATATAAATGGACCTTGAATTCCTTTACCATTTAATTATATTGGTTATAGATATTGGTTATTCCATTATTATAAGAAAATCAGTATAGGGACAATAATTGTGTTATTAATTTTTCATGGTTGATTAAGATTTAATGGAGGTGGAAGAATTATTTGAAATGAAAACATGTGGCTAAAAATTATACCTCTTATTTGAAAACTATCCTTTAATTAACTACATATTCCCTAAGTATGGAATTATTTTTTAATAGTAATTTAAAATGTGCATAAGGATAATAGGAATATAATTTTTTAGTTTTTATATTATCCAAATGGTTCATGTTTTGTGATGTAAAGAGAATAATTGATTCCATATTATAAGAGATGGAAGGGTCACTCTTGAAATTTATCAAAATATTAAATTAATATCAATTAATATAATACAAAAAATGGAACAAAATTATTTTATTTAAAATATGGGATGAGTATGGGATGAAATTATACGAACCTTCCATTTTATATGAATTTTTCAAACAGATTTTTTCATTTGAGGCTTGGTGGCTGAGTCTAGTTGGGAGAGTGATAGCCTTTATTGGAGAAAATGACCTAAATATTATGGATGTATTCTCATTTAAATTAATAGATTCTAGGTATAAATGGGACTAATTGGTAATATGGGGTCGTTGTATGTTTAGAATATTTGAAGGGGATTCAGGTTGTTTAAAAGGAAGATGGGATTAATAATTAACTACAGAACATTTAGATGTCATGTGAAGGGATTAAAAATCATGTAATTATTTGAGAGATTTAATAAAATAAATTTTAGGTGACAGGTTTCTCCGATAAATCCATTAAAAACATTTACCGAAACTGTAATCACATTACATGCCATGTAAATGACCGATCTACATCTGTAAATATAGTGTGAATATGAATTTCATTCTATTTAACTTCAACCACTATCCTCTCGATACTAGGGAATTTCCCAGGATTTTTCTAAGTTTTAACTTCTCTTCTGGGAATTCCATTTTTGTATTCAGTCTGTGGTAAGTTCCTTTGGTTTATTTCTTTTTTCCTCCCATAGGCTCTCCAACTAGTGCAGTGAAATATTTTTGGCTGATTATATATTTTTTTATCTTGATCAGTTATGATCTAGTAACCTCTTTGAAAAGATCTATACCATCTTCCTCATAGGCATTGGACTTTGGAAGCACTTTTATGACATCAAATAATTTTAGGGGGCCAGAATCTTAACCATATGGTTTGATAATTTATATGTGTTATCAAGTATTATGATTACACCATCATTGTGTGTGCCCAAATTAATTAAATATTTCAATGAGATTATACCTTGATTTAATTTCCATCCAAATGGATTGTAATTAGATAATGGATTAAACTATGTTTAGCATGACATGTGACCTAGGGTGACCTCTTACTATAGAATAAACAGTTTTTTTTCTTATTACTTATTGATATAATTGTTAATCAATTTTGAATTAAATTGTAAGTGTAATTTGTAATGATAATAATAATTATCATAATTTAACATTGAGATATACGATGTGTTATTTTGACATCCTTGCTATATGAACAGAATATTGTTAAATGTTATAAGGATTATATATTTATCTCTAACCTAATAGATGCACACTTATATGGTATATTACCGATATTAAGTGGGGTCAACCCAGTCCACAGTATTCTTCTTATAGAGAGCACGTTATGCCTAGTCCGGGGATTTAATTCAAACAGATATTTGAATCAGAAATGTTGTAATGTTTATAGGTATTTCAACTTGATTTATTGATGTTACTATATCATAGTTATATGGTGGTGGTTGTAAAGATCATAAAATATTATTAGAGATAATTTGGTTGGGTACCGAAGTATATAATATTACCTTTGTTACATGGTTGTGGTTATCGTGGTTGTAAGGCATGATAATAGATATTTCAGCATGGAACCAAAGAAGGTTATGGTATTTGATTAAATATTTAATTAATTGATACACAAATTTAAATTTAAATTTCATACAGTTCTTATAATACTAGTTTTTTTAGACATGGGGGTGTCAACCAACTTTTTTATACTAACACTCTATTCAGACCCTCATTTGGAACCTAAGAAGATTATGTGGATTTAGTTTTGGTCAAGGGAAATTAATGTTCTTGTTGATTTCAGGTTTTTTATTTGATAAGTAGTTTGGATATGGGATCGATATTGAGTTTTAGACCCAAGACATTGAGTCTTTTATTTTATATTTATATTCCTTTCTTTTATTTTTCTATCATGTCATTTAGTTACATTCCAACACATCATTACATTGATGCTTATATATTTATTGGATTATTCAGTTATATTTTATTGTTATCTTCCAGTTTGATTATACTTTTATATTTTTCCACTTTTTATGATTTTTATATACTTATATGACACATCATACTAGGGGGTATATTCTCCTTAAAATACTATTCACACCCCTGCTACTAGTCGGCAGCCTATAGCATGTAGGGATGCATTCTTGGGGTCTCATAACGAGCCCTTTATGGACAAACATGAGAGCTCTAGATTGGGGGATGGTACAAAGGGGTATCAATGGAAAATCTTTTATTTTCTCATTCCATAATATATAGGGAAATGTTGGAAGGATTCTAGGATGTGTGAGAACTTGGTAATGAGGTTGTGCATGAGAGTTGTTGACCCATGTATGGGGGAAATCCAAGTACATAATGATCAAATTTTTATTTGTGTCATATGCTTATTATTGTTGATGTTATTACACCTTGGGTGTAACAACCAAGGTACTTATAAAATAATTTATTTTCATTATGTTGTAAAATATTTATATTCTTTTTAAATTTATAATGAAATAAGTTGTATTTATAGGAATTATAGAAATTATATTGATGAAATAGTAACTTGACCTTAGGAATATTAACATGCCCACTAGGAATTGTAATCTAGCCAATAGAATAGTAAACTCACCTATGAGAGCATAAATAAAGTTTATGTATCATATATGTTAAATCATGATATATTTATATCAGGTAATAATTAAAAAATGCATTGAAAGTGATAAATTAATTATTTGTATTTTTTAAGTCATAAATATTTAATTACAATTTTATTATTAATATAATTATTTAAAAGAAAATTTATTTTCATAAATTATATTCATAAATTATGTATTTTGTATTATGGTTATATTTTAATTTTAGGAGACTTTAATTGATTCTTCCAGGTGTTATAAAATCTGTTGTAGTTTTAAAACAGGTATTTATTGAATAAATTATGTTTTTAATTAAAAATTAAATTAATTATATTTATAAAATTATTTTCAAAAAATGGAGTCCATATTGGAATTATACATATACGAATTATTTTTTGGGTTAATTTTTTGTATTTTTCTAAAACACTTTAATTTTTTGGGATAGTGAAATACGGTAATTTATAATATAAGCTAACTATATGATTTATTGATTAATAGATTATGTAAGGCTGATGTAAGACAAAAATATATAAATATAATTATTTATTTTAATATATTTGATGGTATTTCTCAAACTATTCATATTCGTGATCAAAATTAATAATCTAATGATTATAATAATGAGAAAACACTTCTCTCATCCACTATAAATACCATCTATCACAAACTCTTACCCCCACACCTCAAAGCATTTTCTATTTCTCAATTTCTGCCCAAATAAGTTTCCAAGACTGTTTTTGAGGTCCATGACCTTCTGGTATTTCCAAATGTCCAAAACCAATGGCCTTATGGAGGTTCTCAAAGTGGACAATTCAAGAGTTAAAAATCCACATTCATTTTCCTTTATTTTGTTCAATTATTTTTATTTTAATATACACTTTTTCCTTCCCTTATTTGAGAGAAAATAAAACTATATTATTATATAAATACTATAATGTTATCATGTTTATGGAAAAATTCATCATCACACTTCTACTCCTTTCCGTTTTTTTTGTAAAAATAAAAACATCATTCATGTTGTGTTGATTTACTAATGTAGTGGAAGATGTGTTTTCAATTACAATAACTACCTTTAGAGAATTTTCATAGAAAAATTAATATGGTTATATCATATTGTATTATACATATTACATGGTATATTATGGAATGGAACCAGTCTTTATACATAATATTAATTAACAAAAAAAGTTGTTCATAATAATGAAAATTCACAAAAATAAATAAACATTAATCACCAATGTTTTATCTAAATATTTGTAATCATAAGATATATAAAAATGAAATATAATACCATTTAATATTCTATATGTTCATTAATATCATTCAATTTAAATTTTCGATTTTTTCTCCGCTTTGATACAAAAATCCATAACAAACCAACCATGGAAACCATGAAATAAATGCACTCAAAATAATAAAAATAATAAAATATTATTAATAATTGGGTGAAATGATGTTATGATAATATCATATAATTAATTATAAATATGAATATGATTCTATAATAAATTCATAACACTCTTTATGTTGAAATAGTGGGTTCCCTAGACCCAACTATAAAGTACTTATGATTACCATATCATGTGTATAGTTAGTTATACATGATGTATTCTTACCATTATAGTGTAGACATTTATGATTCCACTATTTAATGTTAATTTACTACATTAATTGTTGTATAAAAAGGTTATAGAAGATCTGAGTCTATAATGAGATCCTTGAGATACATTGATGTTAATATAAAAGAAAGGTCATATGGTCTAGATGCATCATAGTGATTGGACATAGTTGATTTTTAACTAGCAGGTGTTGGGGCTCGTAATAATTGAGACTAATCCTCATTAAGTTCACACTTGGTGATCTCAAATAGTGAGATCATGAGGGAAGACCCAATAATAGTAACTCTACATGTTATGGGTGTCATTGGATGTTCTGATTTACGAACATGTGTTGTGGTCTCCTGACCTGATATTATTACTAGTGCAAGTCATTTGATCGCATACTTCGATGCATGTCCAAAACCATGATATTGAAATCATGGAATGGTAGCTTGTGTTGGGTGAGTCATTGGTGGAATGAAATTGGTTGGATTTTCAGGAAACAATTTGTCTCTTCTGGGTTATGGAAGTTGTATATCTCAGACCTAGTTGATCAGGATGATGCTACCTTGATAAATCATTGGCCAAATCAGTCGAATGGTAAATACATCCGGATAAATGAACAAATAATAAAGAAATAAAATGGATTGTGACACATGTTTTCATCCTACATTATTAGTTATTTAAAGTAATGGATATTATAATACATAGTTAGTTTTCGTAGGTTGGTAGTCATTCCAATGATTGTCCTTATCTCTTTAGGGGCCTTGATGGGTTGTTAGACTCTGCTCTTGGTCTATACATTTTATTCACTGCTATCAAAATCTGGACCTATAGGGTCACACATAATAGCATATTCAATAATCATACCTGTTCAGTTGAATATGTATATTGGACACAGTGGGGCCCACCATGGGGTCTGAGTGTTTTCGAATGTATCGATCAACAAATATTTAAATAAATTCATCATTATTAAAGTTTTGAATAATTGGGGATGAATTTATTTAATTTATTTAAATTTTAATTAAATACGATAAAATATTAATCAAATGAATATTATTTCAATATTCATGTTCCATTTAATATTAAGCAGCAATGGGGAGTTTAGTTAAATTGGTTGTTTTTATCACATAATATATTTTATATATATTACAAGAATGTTATAAATTATTAATAATATTTATATCATAGTTTAGTTCTTCATAATTATTATTTAGTGGATGTTGAAATAAAAGGGGGTCGGGGAACCCAACTAGGTATTTAGCAAATCCAACATAAATAGAGAGAGGGTTTCTCCCTCACTATTAATTATTCATTCATTTATGAATGATAGCCTCTCTTTAATTCCTCATTTTAGGTAGAGATTATCCCCCTCTAAAATGGTGATCCAAGTTCCATCTTCAATCATTGAATGTATAGGATTGTGGGGATCATAAGGGCGTCGAAGATGTCATCGGATTGTGATGCGAGCACCCGAAATTCAACAACCGGCGCTCCCATGGATTTTTGAAGTGCGTGTGGATGATCCAGAGGGATCTTGCTATGGATCCTTCAAATGATGATTGCCAAAAAAGATTTATAGTCTACCACACCTTTAGATATTAACAGTTATATTCTCATATTTAGTTTACATTCTTTCTAAATTTATATGATATCTGCAGACCTTACCGGGGCTCGGATTGTTGGTGACAACATGTCCAGTCATGTCGTCGATGAAAATTTTTAAATACTCGTCCCACCATCTTGTATTGGGGGCCCAATAAATAAAATTTCTATTAGAGGAATCTAATAGATTTTCCAAACCTAGAACAGTTTATTTTCATTAAAATTAATTATATGGTTTGATATCAGTCTCAATTCTTCAAACCACGTGTCGATCCAATTTCGAATGACCAAATTATGGTCAATTTAAATATTTGGATTTGATTGAATTTGTTATTTTGTTCCCATGAATTAAAATGTCACTGAATATTGTTGATCTGGAAGATCCAACCATGATTCGACTAGTTTTCCATTCCAATAGAAATAATAACTATTTTGTGAAAATTATAATTTTTCATTTTTATAATTTGTGTAAATGTTTTATTGATATAATAATTTTATAATACAATCATTATAATAATAAAATATTTATTTATTATAATAATTGGATTATAAATATAAATAATGTCTAATTTTGGCATTTAGAACTTTGTGTTATGGTCTGTTGAAATTTGGTATGGAGAAACACACAAATAGGGGGAAAGGAGGTAGACTTGACTCAACATGGCATCATTAAAAAACTAGACCCTTTAGTGGTGTCTTCCACATGGCTGGGTCCCCTCTCGGTTGGCCATCCTATGTCGGCCTCCCTCCCAGGAGACCTACAGCAGCCGAAGCTAGTTACCGCCTTCTCCACTATGCATTGCAGGACAATGACCTTACTCCAGCCAGACCAACAACAGGCGGCCACCCCGGATCCCGCGGCCTCCTCCAGACCTCCCCTTGACACTGTGTTAGGCACTTCTTCGGACTGCCCTGCTGCCTCACCGTTGCAGCGCCAACCTTCATTGTCCTGGCTAGCCCGAGTCCTAGCTAAACCCCATCCAGATCTGATATTCATGCACACCAAGTTGACATGTATCCCTAGTCGTCGCATGTTCTCCTTTGGTGTTGTCTTGATAAAATCCCTTAGATGAGATACTTTGGCCAGATGCCTCTCGCCACGCCTTGAATGAGCTAAGATTGGTCGCATGACACCCTCTTTGCCATATCCAGCACCAGCAGCCTTCTTGGTTTCTACTAGACTCCAAATACACACTATATGGCCCTACACGACTAGGAACAGGTTTGGAAGGACCTGCGTAGCATAAAAAGGCATAAAAAGGCCTTTGTTCATCCCAAAATGGATTTTTGTAGGTAATTGTGCGACCCACTATGGACCTGCATGGGTTATTAGGGGCCAGAGAGATTTCAATTAATATAATTAATTAATTTAATTATATAATTAAAATAAATATATTAATAAATAAATTTTGGTTTAAATTAATACATTTTCATACTTGGGAATTAAAATTAGTATAATATTTGAATTAAGTTAAATTAATTATTTTATTTTATTTTAGGTATTAATATTAAATTAATTATCAGACTGAAAAATAATTAAATTACATGAATTATTTAAATTATTTAATTTAATTAATTTACTCTCATTCTTATTTAATGAAATTTAATTTTGATTGTGCTATATCTTTACCCGCGTACTCATCGTGAGAACCGACCTTTTGTATCTATGCATTTAAATAATTATTTTAAATGTGTGCAATGTTTTTTATTAATTAAATGATGGTATATGCATTGTCTTTTTTTAGTTTAATTTTTATAAGGGTGTGCATGTCTATTCTCTCTGATGTACATTTACACCCCTAGTCCCCCTCGCATACACATGGGTATTATTATATATTTGAAAGAGGCGGTGTACGTTGATCAAAAAAATGAAAGGTGTAATGTGGACCCCCTCCAAGATGAGGTGGTACTCCAATGCATGATGTGGACCCCACCAAGATGAGGCAATACTCCATAATAGGATGTGGACCTTTCCAAGACAAGGACCCTATAAAACGCTGAAAATTCCAAGTCGACGAATTATTTCATACAAGTAGTGGACATACAGGACGAGGGTGAGCTGCATCCAGAGTCAAGCGGAGACTTAGGAATGATTCCCCAAGGTCATTTAGATTCTCAAGACTAGTCGGTTAGCAGTTTACCTTTATGCATTCATTTATTATTTTATACATTTTATAAGAGTGGAAAAAATATACAAAATAATAAATAATAAAATGCATAAAGAAGGGACATATATTTTTCTATTGATGTTCAGTTGTGAGTGTGACAACATGTATGAAAAATATTAATAGAAATGGATTACATTCATCAATAGGAAAACAAAAAAACCTCAAATAAATAAAAAAAATTATGCCCTTCAATCATTCATATTTGTATAAAAATGGGTTTTGGGGGTTTCGTTCATGTCCCAGCTGAGTGTGCCTCTTACTATCGATGAGTTCTTATGAGAGTTGTGGTTTGACATAACTAAAGTGTAAGTGTGGATTATCCATAGCTAACTTTATATCATTTTAGAGGTAAGCATTGAGTAAATCAATATATGATTTTTGAAGCTGGGATAGCACTCAACAAATCATCGAATTACAATTTCATGCAGTTATCCATTTAAAATCCTACCTTGAACCCCCTCATTAGTGGCATAGCCATAGATTATAAACTATGAGGGGTGGTTTGGGGATCTTTAACACTAAAATACTCAAGCGATAGATTATTCTAGTTCTTGTATAGAGGGTTCCTAGAATTTGATAAATTAGTGGGATATATATAATGATTAAAATAATTGGTAATGTCTAATTTCAAAACCAACATAAATGTACTTATCTGCTAATGTTTTATATTTTTGTAAACTGTAAATAAATACCACATGATAAAAAAAAGAAATAAAAATTGGAAAAAATATCAATGTCAAAACTAGCTTGAATTTTCTACTATAGTATAGGTTCTTATGCATATTACTACAATATAAGAAATTAAAGCTGCTAGTGTCCCTACCTATTAAGCCTCCTTATCAAGAGAGGGTGTGAAACTAGATATAGGAGACTCATAAAACCAGAATATGATGGTTATTTTATAATGATTCCTTCAACGACTGATGTTTTTTGGGATACAACATCTGATTATGGATTATATCACATGTAGTCTCATCTCTAATTAGATTTTAGGGAGAAAGTGATGAAAGATTTGAATTTGATTGTTACACTCAATTTGTATAAAGTGAAAGATAGTTCGAAATCATTCAATGTATCCAATTATTATTCCTTTTTAACCAATTACTCTAATTTATATTAAGGATACAAATGAGTATTATATGGTAAGTGCTTCATTACCATTTAGGTAAGGTTTTCCACGTAATGTGAATATTAAGGAAAGTATGAAATTTTGTTTTTATGGAAAACATTTTGATTGGAAGGATAAAAAGTCCAATGGAATGTGAACAACCAAATACATATTCACAAAACATTTTAATGATGATTTTGTTTATTAAATAGAAGTTCATTTGCATAAAATATTTTAAAATTGATATATGGATATTTAAAATGGAAGGGGATGAATTTAATAATAAAGAACCTGCTTCTTCTTCATTGTATATTCATCAAATAAATGTATTATTTGTGAAATACTTATTTGTATTAAATAAAATCTGGTGATCACATATGTTTATTGAAATATAGATATCAAGTAAGCATAGAAATATAAAAATAAGTATGGTATCTTCTCCAAGAGGCTAAAAAATGGTGATTCGTTTGTCAACAGAGAGAATTACACATAACTTCAATTTTTCATGTGATTGACTATAGTTGAAAAATTTCTTGATTATAACCAAAACATTAATCTCAAATTCCATTTATACCTCAGGAGATATTATTCCATGTTTAGGAATGAATTTGTTTGTGGTTTATCATAATCAACAAATAGTTCAATGGTACATGAATGATAGGAAATGAATGATGAATATAAAAATGTAAGACTTTTTACCGAGTTGTGGATATATAATTATTTCTCAAGAAAAACTGAAATGACGTCAAGGATATACCTAGTATGGTATTTTGGATTGACCTAGCAAAAAATCATTGGGATTATTGATTTATTTAGTTTGGAAAAACAAACTTTTACAAATAAAGTAATTTCAAAATGATTTTGCAATTAGTTTAAACTATGAGTGTGAACTATTTCAAGGGACCAAAATTGGTAAAGATACTTCATAAGATTCCATTATGTTATTAAGGAATCTAATGGTGAAGTATAATAATGGTCATAAGATATGAGTTGCTTTGGATCAGAATTCCCAATAATAGCTTGATCAAGCATTCATCGATCACAATAATTCATCGTGGAGTAATTCCTAAATGCACATTACCTTAACTACATCACAACATTGATGTTATTTAGGAGGATCAATGCTGAGCCTTTCATATTAACATTGATCAAAAAACATGTAGCATAGAGATATTCATAAATTCACATGTTATATGTCAAATTAATTATGTATGTACTACCAATGTCACAACTTTCAGAATCATCCATTATATTTCAAGATATT
The DNA here is from genome assembly GCA_963277665.1 of Viscum album. Taxonomy (NCBI): domain Eukaryota; kingdom Viridiplantae; phylum Streptophyta; class Magnoliopsida; order Santalales; family Viscaceae; genus Viscum; species Viscum album. Next base: position 1,558,675,464 of record OY728126.1, on the reverse strand, counting down.
CTTTTCAAATAATAGAAAAATACCATAAATTATATGCCAACTATAAAAAATGTATATCATATGAGCCATGGTATGATGTAAATACATTATTTTATACATCATCTGTTTAGATTAAAATTGTTTGTTAGGATTTAAACAAACATTCATGAAATTATACAAATGGTGGATCTAATTAATTATCCTAATAGCTACTTAGGATATTTTCTAAATCCCTAATATGATAATGTTGTATTCAAGTGTTAGACTAAATTTCTATAAAAGGGTGCACATATCTACATGATATAGTTGGATCTAGATTGACTTGGGTTTATTCAATGCTTGAGATGTTGAAATGGATGGTATAAGAACCGGTTCCACATGTGTATGTGTAAGAGGTATATTATGAAGACATGTTATTAATAGGGAGGTTAAAAACCATGGTGAAGGCTTTTAGTTCACCATGCCTAGTGATACATTATTCATGGAGAATAATAATTCCTACAAGTATGTAGTATATGAAGATTAGCTAAGATTGAAAAGATCAATTTAAAATCCAACAACTGATACCATGTATCAAATTAAAAAGGGATTTATGACCATGAATATTGTGGTGGGTATTCATGATAGTAGATACATGGATGGTACAAGCGTGGTATCAATAAGGAGGGATTGGTAATACCAAGTCGGTATTCTTAAATCCATTAGAATTTTACTTTTTATATCTAACTTCTAAGATCATTTTTTTGGCCACTACATGTCTATATGAACATTCATGGAAGGTGTCTAAATGACACAACTGGAAAGGGATGATGAAATCATATGATTCCAATAACAGTTGCAAGTTACTAAAATCCAGTTTTGTATTAAAGGAAGATACATGATATTAAATCATTAATATGGAATAAATATTTTCAATGTGTTTGCCAAAGGCTAATGGGAGATCCATTGATTTTCAAGAAGAAATATGTTCGATAATATATGGAAAATAGATATTGGTCTAACAGTTTGTAAAGACATGTGTAAAATTAATTATCCAGTGATTGACATAAAGCAGAAACCAATTTTCTAGGGAACAATATCTATAGTGGTAGGTCTAATGGTTTCTGCGACCTAGTCAATAATACATATATTGACATGGTATTGAAATTTAAAAGTTATAACAACCAAGTTAGTAATTGTTTCCAATGCCACATGGCATAATCTATCCTTATTGACATGTTCAAAACGTTGGAGGAGATTAAAGTTGTGAGGTGTGTTCCATAAACTTTAGTAATTGGTGAATCATGTATTCCATGATATGTATAATAATTGAAATGTATAGGATATACATTATAGTAGGAAGATATAAATTATATCTAGGTGTACTATAAGTAAAGTTTTCAGCACTATCTGACTGTACCTACAAAAGTAAAAAAGATATATATACTTGATAAGTATATAGGAAAGAATACTAGATATGGTGGGACACAACTAGTATTCCATTGATCATGTGGATCTTGTATCATAGTTAGTCTAATCTGATGAGTTATTACAACTCATAAAATCTAGTGGTAGTTGTACCTACAAATACTGAGTACGTTACAGCTTCTACAGTATCTAAGAAGTAGTTAAACAAAATAATTTTTTATAGTTTAGGTAACCGAACCTAGTAAGCAATGTATTATAATAATGTAAAATATGATATTCTCACTCTACAGGATTTGAAGATATGACAGTGCTCAAAATGGATATACTTGGGGATACCATATCTTTAGATGTTTTACTTAAGAATAATTGGTTTCATATAGCAGAACAGCCACGTGATAGAAACGCGGAAGACATAGTAGCTAAAGCTATTACTCGGTAGTAAAATGATCCTCATCATGTTAGTAGATAACTAGTATGGTCATCATGTTGGATCTAATGAAAGTGGGAGTATTAAAATATTGGGTTCCCTAGACCCACTTGTTCTTTACTTATGATTACAATATCGTGTATAATGTTTTTTATACTTGATGTATTCTTACCATTATAGTGTAGACTTTTCTAAGATCACTACTTAATTGGAATTTCGTAGATTAATTAACAAATAAAAATGTTATAGAAGATACCAGGATATAAAGAGATCCTCTATATACAATTATGTTAATCTTGAAAATTTTTCATTTAGTCAAGATGCGTCATACTGATTGGACATAGTTTTTGTATTACTATCAAGTGATGGGGGATCATATGAATTCATAATTATTTTCATGAAGTTCGCACTTAGTGATCAATAGTAGTGAGATTATGAGGACAGACCTAGTAATAGGAACACCAGATGTTATGGGTGTCATTAGTTGTTCATATCTAAAGTTCTGTACTTTGGTATCCTGACTTGATTTCATTATCAGTGTGTTCCATTGGATTGAGTACTTTTATTCAAATATAAAACCATGATATTGAAATCATGGAGAGGTATATTGTTTTTGGTGCGTCATTGGTGTTATGACATTGGTTGAGAGGTCCATAAAGGTTTTTTCGCTTCTAAGTTATGTTAGATTCATATCTCAGGCCTGGTTCATCGGGATGGTGCTACCTTTGTAAGTCTTTGTCCAATGAAGTCCAATGGTAAATCCATCTGGATAGATCAACCAATAATAAAGGAAGAAAGGGACAATGACACATGTGTGCATCAAACTTTTGATATACTTATATACAAAGATATTATAATACACAGTTAGTGTCTGTAGATTGGTAATCGTTGCTATGACTAACCTTATCTCTTTTGGGGATTTGATTGGTTCCTAGAATCCGCTCTTGGTCTATAGATTTTATTCACTTTTATCGAGATAAGGGATTAGATGGTCACACATAATAATGTATTCAAGAATCCACCATATTCGGTTGAATATGTATATTGGACTTGGTGGGCCGCACCTTGGGTTTTGAGTGTTCTCCAAGGTATCAATCACCATAGAAATAAATAAATTCATTTTTATTCTTTTTATGAATAAGTGAGATTGAATATATTTATTTTATTGACATTTTATGTAAATACACGAAAATATTAACCAAAAAATTATTATTTTAATTTTCAGGGTTCCCTTATTATTAAGCACGAATGATGAGTCAAGTAAATGGAAAATTTTTATCATGTAATATTATATATATATATATATATATTATATTATATTTATGTCATAAATTATTAATAATATTTATGGTGTAGTTTACTTCATCATAATTACTATTTAGAGGATGTCGATACAAACAGGGGCTGAGGAATCCAACTAGGTATTTAAAAAGTCCACTATAAATGGAGAGAGAGGCTCTCTCACCATTAAATATTCATTTATTTATGAATAAGAGCCTCTATATCCTAAAAAATTCTATAGATTTATTCTCTCCCTCCCAATTGGTCATCGGTGTTCTTGATTTAGGCATCAAAGGTAGATGATCGCGGTGATCATAAAGATGTCGATGATATCGTAATATTGTCGTGCTAGAACAGAAAATTTGATGATCGGCACTCCAGTGGATTTATGAAGTGTGTGTGGATGATCTAGAGTGATCCTTCATTGGATCCCTCATGTGATTATCACCAAAAATGAGTTTCAATCGATCGCACCTTCATATCTAAAAATGTATGTTCTTAGTTTTAATTTGTGTGCTCTTTTAATTTACTTGAGATCCTCATACTTTATTGGTGCTCATACCTTCGGTGATAACGACATCAGTCATGCCATCAATGAAAATTTTAATATCCCCAACCAACCTTATTATATTTTTGGCCCCAGTTCTTTCACTTTATACTATATTACATGTGTCTTAAACACAATTTATTTAATACACACACGGGGTAAGAGAATTATTATCTCGATTTCAATTTTTTCGGTTAACTTTCATCATCATTGATTTTTTCAAGAAAATATTATTTGTGATTTTTTTAATATATTATGTTGTATTATAGGGATTCATAGTGAATATAAATATTCATTCCATTAGATTAATTTTTCATCAATAATATGATATTTGGTAATGTACTTTTCTTTAAAATTAACATTTAATTTCTATTTTTAAAAAAAACGCAAAAGGAATTTTTTTTATATAAGTATTGTTCGTTAATAAATATGTTATGGTTACTCGCAATTGTTTATAATGAAGTGAGGGAACAATATCTCCCTCAAATCAATTAGTTATTTTTATGATTGATGTCGACCATATGGTTACTGTATGTGTAACTATGATGGTTACACCATAATGTAGTCGTGAGGGTTACATTGTAAGGTAGTTATGAGGGTGAAATTGTAAAGAAACTATTAGGGTTAAAACTCATATGGTAGTCTTCATGGTTACAAAATTATGTATGTAATTCCAGAATTTACCTTCATGATATTATTTCTGTTTTCTATGATATATGGAAATATCATGTTTTCACAAAGTAACTATATGATACTTATTGTGTGAGATGTACGTCTTTGTGAAAATGATTTCATATGTTTATAATTATTCTTGTAATAATGGTTTATCTCCTTCTATTTTTATCCCTTAATGAGATTATTTTGCTCATCCCAAGGTTTAAAATGGTTTCTACTAGGTTTAAGGATGGTTAATATAAAATGATAGTCCAAGATGAATGTTGTGAATACTTTTTATGAATAAATTTCATGCTTTTTTAATAAATAAAAATTGTATTAAGGAAAAATGGATATTGTTTTAGTAGTAACCACATTGTATGATTATGTGTTGATATGTATGAATTAAGTTTGAACATTATAAAACTATAAACCAAAAATATCGTTAGGAAATTAATGAAGTGACTTGTAATGGAATTTATAGGATTATGTAATGTTTATGGTCGAGTCACTATATTTGGTATGAAAGAACGAATTAGATAACATTTGGGGTTAGGATAATGTTAATAAAATAACATACATTATATATACATTATGTTCATGCTAAAATGATATTTCATTTCATGATTACCATGTTGCTTCATCTATGATATGTCTATTTGGGATGGTTTTCCATAGAAGAAATATGGAATCTGATGTAGGAAGGCAACAAGAGGATTATATCATTCCAAATCCACAATCGAGAATGGTGGGAAATGTAATCGAATTTTTTATGACAGTAATGTCTCAGTTGATGTAGGATATAAATGGTGGACTAATTCCTAAAAATTAACAACTAGAGTTACAAAAAAAACATGATGATAGTGGAACATTTTAAAAGGCAACAACCTCAAACTTTTAATGGATATTCTAACATAGAGGTGATAGAAGGATAGATTAAATCCCTTGAAATGATATTCAATATTTTCGGGTTTTCAGATAATCAAAATTTTAGTCTTTCCATTTATCATTTTGAAGGTGAAGCTGAGAAGTGGAGGACAATGGTCAAGAATATTAGGGATAGTAATGAGATTTATTCCTTGGAAACGTATGAATTTAAAAATCAAATCATTAAAATATATTTTCCTAAGGTGGTTCGACATAGGATGGAAAAGAAATTACTTCATATGAAAATGAAAGAGGATTATTTAGTATCAATTTATGGAGAAAACTCCACGTGATTGGCATGGTACACTTCAAATATTATTTAGGAACTTGAATGAAAAATAAATCATTTCTACTCTGGATTGAAGCCATGATATCGAAGGGTGTTAGCCTCCTGTGAATTTGAAAGTTATGAGATAATTTTCCAATGTGGAAATATAGTAGAAATGGAGTTTTATGATGATCATATGTACTTATAAAACTATCCAAATAAGAGGTCCCAATGACAGGTGATGTGTAGGAATCAATCAAATAAATTTTAAGGTATGACTATCTAATTTCTAGTATGTGAAAAGTGTGGCAAAAAGAACCTTTTCGAACACCTTAACACAAATGGTTAGTGTTTTTGAGAGGTTGAGTTTGTAAATATAATTCTGGATTGTAATGAAAATTATCTTAATATTAATTCTCATAAGAAAATTATATTTTTTTAATTTAGTGAGATGGGTCAGTATGAAAATACATGCCCAAAGAGAGATCTGAATTATGGAAAGCATCCAAATTATAGGTTGAAATGTGCAGTGAGATCCTTTGTGACTATGTAAGAATATGTCAGGCCATCCAATAAAGTGGCATGATGTTATTTTTTATTTAATTAGATTTTTCTAATGCCTTGTTTGATACAGGGTGTACACATTCCTTTATTTTTGAGATATTTTCTTGAAAATTGGAAATTTCACCTCATTAAATGAAACTATAACTTGTGGTTAAAAACAATGGGGTAAATATTAAATAATAATGGTATTTTAATAATCATCATTTTTTTATGTTGAATGAAATTACTTAAAAACATTATTTTTTCCTTAGTAGAGTTTGATGTTATTTTGGGTATGGATTGAATTTCTATTTATCATGGTTGGATTGATTATAAAGCTAAAGAAGTTAATTTTCATAAATTGATTTATTTTTTTATAAAAGAATGAACTCATACCATTGATAACATGCCAGGAAGGTGAAAATATTTTAAATGATGGAAATGATTGTTATATTTATCATATTGATGAAAATAAGGGAAAAATTTTGATTAATAAAGTAGAGACTCAATATTGAAATACATGGACATTACATTACTTTTTCAGAATAATTAAATACATGACAAAAATAGACACCCAAATACTGTATTAGTTTAGTGTCTTTGGAAAATCAGAACATAATCGTCTAATCATGGTGAAATATCTTCAACATCTCCTATAAAGATCTTTACATTTTTGTTTTCCTACCTAAAACATTTCTTTATATCCTGAGGAAACGAAAACATAAAAATGGTGAGATCAAATGCTCAGTAAGGGAAAACATAGAGTACATAAAACAAAAAATAATCATTTGAATGTAAAAACATGAACATAAAGTTTAAACATCAAAATCTTGATCAATGACATAAATCTTGATAGTACATAAGGCATGGATCATAAAGGAAGAATAATAATGATAAAATATCATGGTAATAAAACATGGAATTGTGTAAAAACATTAAGCATATAGTATTATTTCTATAGTATCCAAGGCATTGCTGCCAAAACCATCATAGTGGACAAATTCCATTACTGAACTAAGTTTTATTGTCATTCCAGCCCTATATTACTGAACTATATTTACTTTCCATTCCAGCCATATCTGTATCATGAGATAAAAATATTTAACCATTTAATTGGAGGAAGATATAGCTCCCACCTATCTCATATTGAAATCATTCTTACATGTTCCACAAAAACATAAATCATTAATCATAGCATAACCAATGTAATAAAATGGGATTCTTAAACATCATGCCATCATCACATAATTCATATAAGATAAATTGACATCATAACCATAATTTCATCATAAAAATAATCAAATCAATGAAATAATAGGGATGAAAACATAACCATGTGTCATCATATATGGAAAATACTTTTGATAAAACACTTGAACAAAATTCTTGAGGATAATATCTTTTATTCTTCAAAAAAGTTTTCTTTTCTCAAAATTTCGTGAAATTTTAAAAGAAAATAATTAAGTTGAAAATACACTTGTAAACTTGTAGAAGAAGATTCATGGAAATAAGTCATTATAAAGATTTAAAAATCTGTTCATGCCATATATGTTTAAAAAACATTCTCCTTGTAATTTTACCGGAAAAGTAAAAAAGTACCTCATACGGTAACAAAAAAAACGATTCCTTCCATACCATGTAGTAAAATTCAAAAATGGGTAAAAATGATTTTTAAACATACATAAAATAATATTAAAAATTTTATGAATTTTTTTATAAAACATGGACATGGATTATGAATATATCACTAGATAATACTTATATATACACAATCTCATCTAAAAATGAGATTTACAAAATTATCACATATACTAGGTCCAATTTATTCCCTAAGTGTATGAAACACCTGTATAGTGGGTTTAAACATATTACTAACTTGTAATAGAATAATATTTATGATATTATATATGATTCATTGATGACTTTATATTACCCATTCATTTTTCAATTCCATGATAAAACAACGTTTTGGGTAATGATCGTTTCATTTATCATACGTGTTTAGACTTTTTATTCTTCATATAATTACTTAGATCATGATTTACTTACTTCCAGAATTTAAAACCAGATTTATATATCATATATATTCAGTATATATATATAATATATATAGATAAATTAAATGGAATGCACCGTTCGCTGAGACGACATGTCATACATATGCATGAACGTTGTTTTCGTTTCCTTATAAAATTGAATGGAAGTAAGTAAATGACACCTATATATACATAAATACAGTATAATTATTAGGTCATATATTTCATGATTATTTATTATATATACTGTATAATCATTATTTAATGGTTAACATGGAAAATTAATCTCATCGTGTCGTGGAGACGGTAAGTCGTACGGACGCACGAGCGACGTTATCATTCCCATAGTTGTTAAACCGTAATAAATTGGATGGTGTATATTATCTCAGAATTATTATCATGTTATAATAATCATATATATTTATTATTTCTACCATTATACCCATCCATATATGGTGGTGGTGAAAAACAGATTAAACCACATTGTGGAGACGGTAATCTGTACGTACGCATGCACAGTTATTTTGTTTTTCGTAGGATGGATATAAGGAGAAATAACGTTGTTAAATATTTATAATAACATATCAGTATATGAGTGAATCTTATGTTATTACTTTATAATTAAACAAATAATTAATATAAAGTTGATGAATAAATAAATTTGAAAGAATCGGTAGAAGAGATAACATCTTCCCGACGCGCCTCCTTTAAACATCCACTTGTGGAACTAGAGTGGGACTTTTAAGATTACCAGAACCACAATAATGTACTTAGGGAATTTAAGAAGAGAAATGGTCAGATTTTGGACAAGTTTTAAGGCTTAAAATATAGTTAATAGTAAATAGATATGTTTTTCTTTTATAAGAGAGGAGAGGGGCACTTTAAGAAAGTTCAAAAATATTAATTTATTAATTTCAACTTAAAATGAACCAAACCTTATTTAATTATAATATAACATGATTGTGGTTCTAATACCAATTATCCAATAATTTTTTGACAATTTTTTAATATTTATGTATCCTTATCTTTTTTGTTTTACCCTTATTTTACCCTTTTTAATCTTACTGTGATATCATGTCATTAACACATTGTGGGTTAATGTAATTACCATATAATGTCAAAAGAAGAAAAATAATTTATTTATGACATATGTGGACGTATAATAACTATTTGGGTGAATATTATATTTTTAGTAATTTAATATCATTTAACAAACTACTTAATTTTTTAGGTTATGAATTTTGTCAATTTTGGACACTATTCATACTTTACTTTTTTTTTAAATAATAACAACCTGATTACTTCGAAAATAAAGAATTAACCCAAATTTAATATTTAAATATCATTCATAAAAATCTTTGATGACATCAAAAAAACCACATTACATTTTTTTAATATTTATAAATTCATTTATTTGAATCCTTTATTAATGAAGCAATCACTGCATCATCCTTGTGTCATAAATAAATAAATTTATATTATGTATAAAAATTATAAATAAAATACCATGATGTAGGAAATATTATTATATTTATAATGACTATTTATATATATATATTTGTTATATTACACCATATTAAAATCGATTTAGTAAAATATATATGTTTAGGTTATAATTATCCTTACATTAAATTAGTTCTTATAAATTGTCATTTTCTCATCCAAGCGAATCCATTGGGTCCCAATATCAACCCATGTATTCCCATGGTCGTAAATATCTCATGTAATAGGGTTATTACATGTGTTAGGGTAATTATAATATTATATTTTACTTTTATTTACTAGATTGACCCTTTAACCATGGTAAATAAAATATTTACTAGAGTTACTATTCATAATGTCTAAAAATAAAAATTACCTATTTACATAATTTGGACCTTTTGATTCAAAATATAGAATCCATTTTTCCAAATTAAAAACATATAATATTCAGTAATTAGTTTAAAATTAATTTTATTGTCGAAACAAAAAAACAGGTTTTTGTTTAAAACATTGCATAAGATTGAAATGTTTTTACATATGAATTCAATGAAAAATTAATGAAAATGACTTACATTGTCTTAAACTACAAAAATATATTCTATTTATATTTTAAAACCATTCAGTAATATATATTAACCATATAAATTATTTTGATGAATATAGATGTTTTCAATTAAAAGTTAGCGTATTTTCAATATTCATCAAAATATGAATGTTATCAGAAGAATATCAAAAAAAATCCAAATTAATTTTTTTTCAGATTACAATGATAAATTTTATATTTTCAAATTTAACATATCATATTTTGAAAAACTAGATTAAAAATGGGTGCTCCATCAAAAGGCGGAAATCGGAATTGTTTCGAAAAATTCTTCTTTTATCTGAAAAATTGATTCTATTCTCATATCATGTGTAAGATGAATACTAATGTTATATAAAATTCAAAATGTGGTTACTAAGATTCATAACAGATAGTTTATATCCCATCTGAATAATAATATATCATTTTTTAGTGAAACTCAGTATCACGTACAATGCAATCTATTGAGGAAGGTTGATCTCGTGTGTAACGCAGGCCAAGTAATTGTTTCATGTAGTGAAAGATATCATTGCTATTGCGTATAACATAATAAAAACTTATTTTCTTTATACATTGAAAAATATATATACTCAGTGTTGCGTGAAATCAATTCTATCAAAAGAACATGAAATTTTGTGCAACACAATCCAAGAACAGTGTTGCGTATACTTCAAGCTAATACAGTATTGCATATAGCGCAAGATAATCTTGGTGTAGTGTACAGTACAAGACATCAAAGAAATTAAAAGAATTTATCTCATAAAATATCTGGGTGTTACATTCTACCCCCCTTAAAATGAGTTTCTCCCTCAAAATTCATCGTGGTTATAGATGGTTTTCTACTTCAAAGTTTTATTCAGGGAAAACCACATTGTAAAAAAAGATACTAAGACATCATTTTAGAAAAGGAAAGTTAGAAATGTAATAGTTACCCAAAGTAACTCATCACTGGGTTTCCAGATAAGATAACATAGGTGAGAAGTGAAAACATAGATATGGAATACAAATCTAACCATCCATTTCTAATGGATAATGATAGAGAATAATTTTTGGAGAAAGTTAACTACCAAAAAGCCATAAATATGCGATGATTTAAGGGATCATCTGATTAATCAAATAAATAAGTATTAGGATAACTTCTTTTCCAAGATCCTTTCCCTAAAATTGAATAATTTTTCATAAATACTTACTTGATTTTGGTATAATATAACAGTTGTTCTTTCCATGATCAATTTCTACTTCATCACCAATTTAAATAAATGAAGTCAAATTTTTCCTTCTTGAAGTGTTAACTGATCATGTGATAGAATGATAGTTCATTCCATCTATCTCTATAACACAAGTTATTAAATATGCATAAGTCCCTCTATGGTGAGATTAATCATATATGGTTCCACAAATGGACTTATACATCGTCTATCATATCACTTAATAAAATAAAAATAATTTCTACAGACCAGGGACTTCTTGTAGGCCAGTGGTTCATGATAAAGTCTTGTCTCTCTTCAGTTGTGGCTTCTATTCTAACAGCCTTGTTGACATGACGGGTTTTCTCCCATCCTACGGGTTGCCCTTTTTCTACAACTATACTATTATAACATTATAGAAATAATATAAAAAATATTCTAGCCTTAAACAATACTATTTTATGTCCAATTTAATACATTCAAACCTCTAGGCTTATCCAAAATACTTTTGTCCAATCTCATAGTACAAAGAAAAAAATTATCAGAAAGGTCATAAAACAAGCATGTGAATAACATCATTTATCCCCCATATATCACAAGATATATCTTGTTGGTCACATTCCAAACATTTGAATGACTTCATCATGAATTGTCTTGAAATATGATAATAACATAAATTATCGTAGAACCTTAGGGACAACATGCATTCTATCAAAATTAACTCTCACACCCCAAGATTTCATAGTAAGTTATTTTCTTTAAAGTAATTCAATAGTTTTCACTACATGCAACACCGAGTTTGAGCCCACCAAGACTTACCAAACTAGTCGTTCAAAAGTGGTTATGAATAGTATTAAATTAATTTTTAATTTCATATACTCTATATAATTTTAGAATCCATATTATTTTTTTCTTAGACATAATATGAGAACAAGTTCATTTTTCAGATAAAAGAAGTATTTTTCAAAAAAAAATAATTTTGTCACTTCTAATGGAAAACACTTTTTAAAACCAATATTTGACACTTTTATTTATTAAATTTAATGAAATTATATTCTTCTTTAAATTCAGGACCTAAAAATTTATTTGGAAAAAAAATTTGGTACTTTTCTGATAACTTTGTTATTTTGATGAGTACTGAAAAATACTAAATTTTAATTGAAAACAACTTTTTTAATAAAAAACAATTATAGGGTTAGATTATGCATTTGAATGGTCTAGAAGTATAATTATATTATATTTTTATCATTTAATACAATTTAGGTCATTATAAGTAATTTCACATTTAAATTTGACATAAACACATGTCAATCTTTTGATAGTTTTTAATTTTTAAAAACCTGCTTTTCGGTTTCGACAATAGGAATTAATTTTAAATTAATTAATGAAACTTATATGTTTTTAATTTTTTAAAATATAATTCATTTTTTAATTTGGAATATCAAAATTATCTTAGGGTGAATTTTTGGTATTTTTCTGAAAACATTCAATATTTTATGAATAGTGAAAAACACAGTGTTATAGTTTAAAACTGACATTTTATTTAAACAATTATTTATTTTATTTAAATTTATTTTAAGTCAAAATAGATATATAATACCTATATATGTTCAATGTAATTCATTGTATTCATTTTTTAAAAAATTAGATGTATAAAATTTTATTTAAATTTTTACCCTCTTTTACCCACCTTCTAGGAGCATTTTCAAATTTGCATAAAACATAATTTTACAACTACTGTGAGATGAATTTCAAAAATCATAGAGATACGGTTGAAATCATTAAGAAAAATTTGGTTCAATAATATGAATTTCATTTTTTTTGAATAGTAACTTTTGACTTTTATTTACTATGGTTAAAAGTAAATAGGGTAATTAAGGGTAAAAATGATATTATAATTACCCTAACACATGTTATAATTCTATTGGATAAGTGTAATTAAGCCCAAAACAACCTTAGGAATAAAATATGATCTTATTTGTTCCACTTGGAGTAGATTAGGACATTTATTATTATTTTATTTAAAGAACAGTTAAAAGAGTTAAATTCAAAGTTTAATAACTAAACCATTTTTAATATAGGGGTATACATAAAATAAATTATACTATAAATATTCATTAAAATATAAAAATATTTTCTATATAATTTTATTTTATTTATAATTTTTAGACATTAAATAATTAAATTTATTTATGACATAATGATGATGTAATAATTACCCTATTAATGAAAGATTAAAATAATTGATATTATAAATATCCAAATAAGTGTAATTTGAGACTTTTGATGAATTAAAATACTTTTATAGGTTAACGTGGCATGTTAGGGTTGATTAAATAAATTTTTTTGAAGTAATCAGGATGTTATGATTTTCACAAAAACCAAATACTAAATATTTTCAAAATTGACATAAATGCGTTTTTAAAACAAATACTATATTATTGTTCGATATAATATTTATAAAAATATAATGATCATAAAAAGGGATTTAATAATATTATATATGTAATTAATGAACCAATTGAGGTTATCTTTGAAGTTTAGAGTAGGTTTATTAACCATATAGTGTAAGAATACAAGAAGACACAATAAACGATAAACTATTTAACTAAGAGTTAAATATAAAAGATGAGGTTAAAATGGTAACCTAATCTTGTATAAAACATATTTTTTCAAATTTTTCGATCCATACCCACATTATATTTGAAATAAATCAGTTTGGAGCCATTAGAAACCGAAAATAAATTTATTATAAAATAATATTTCATGTTTTTACTAAAGTGACCCTCGCCTTTCTTATAAAAGGGTACTTACCCTTCCCTAAATTTCACACCTCCAAAGCCATTTGGCTCGGCCAAACCCAGCCAAAATATCCTCCCAACTTTCCTCACATCGAACTAGATTCCTTAATTTGATTAAAAATTGAACCTAAGTGGCCCTTTTATCAACTCAGAGGGAAACACCTGAGGAAGAGGTAACAATTTCACCACCCTCTTTCAAGTTCTTTTCTTCTTCCACTTCCTCTTTATTTTTTGTTTCCATACCAAAATAATAAATCCATTTCCTTATAAACATTTTGATGTTATTAAAAATATGTTAAAACCATATTCATTATTCTATCCATCCTACAAATGACAAATTCACCATAGGTGCGTACATACGGCTTACTGGATCCACGTCGTGGTGTAGTTTTCTATTCAAACACTTCATTTTTTGGATGGGAATAATAATGAGTATAACTGATGTAAATAATAAATATAACATGATAATTATTCTTTATATATGATATACCATCCAATTATATACGATTTCACCATCAATATAATGATATTGTTGTTCGTGTGTACGTACGGATTACCGTCTCCACGAACGCGATGAGATTCATTCTCCATCATAATCATTCAAGAATAATTTTTATTTTAGTATTAAAAATAATTTTTATGAAAATAATATCATTCCGTATATGAATCAAACATAACATATCCATAACAATCATGGCTTAGGTAACCAAGCATATAAAGGAAACTGAATCAGTTAACACCTAAAACGATGATAATATTGAAATATTATTAACAAAGCAATATTAGAAGATCATATATGAAATCATATTTATGTATTTGGTTCATGTAAAATTTAATTACAATTATTTAACCATTATACAGGAGGTTAACCTACCCTATACTAAGTAAAAGTACAAGGTAAGGGGTTTTTATCTCACTTTTATTCTCGTGAGATTCATGCTATATTTTCCACTATTACCTTTTGTGTGGTGTATGTACTGCCCATGATTGTATTGTTTGAGTAACATAACATAATTTATGGGTATCTAAATCATAAATGGATGATCCTTATTTAATGGGGTGTATGTTTCATAAGTTTCCAAGTCGGTAAGGGAATTTCAAATTTCAATTTCCACTCATTTAGTTGTATGCAAACTTCTTTTATTACTTTACTCGAAGATTATGTGTGAAATAACTAATTATTTAATTGTGTAGTAATTTTTACTACCCTTTGTGTGTATAAAATTTTTATACACATAATCACTCCATGTATAAATTCTTAAGTCATCGATATAAACTTGATAAGAGTAATTTTAATTCAATTTACATTCATTGAGTTAAACATCCAAGTCATTGGTGTTGTTTTTACAAGAATATGTGTGAATGTCCCATAATTGATTTACACTGAATATCCAATCATATTGAGTGTATTTATATTTTTCACACATAATTCTGTCATTTATTTATCCGTAACCTAAGTATACGGTCTTTATAATGGAATTCATCTCAACTTAAATTCTATTGAGACCTCTTTGTTGTTATGCGCCAATTCACTTTTATTTGGTCTATATAATGTACTTTGACATAGTATATAATGAATCCCTTTATTCTACTGAATTTATAATGTTTTATTACCACAATTATTTTTATTCAGGCATCTCTCATTTGGTTAGGAACTCAAACTAAAATATCATTTGTAATGATTTGAAAATTTATTATTTTAAATATTTCTCATTAATGTCCATGTTTGAAAAATGGTTTTAAGGTTTTATTTATATGGAAATTAATGTTTTAAAATTGAAATTACTTTTGAAAGTTTCAAAGTGGTATGGGACACTTTGATTCAAAAATCTATTTTAAACAGCTTCTTGATAAATAGTGAGACTTTTAAATTTTTTCAGGAAAAACTGATATTTTCCTCAATGATTTTTAAGGATCATTTTCAACTCTGTCAACATCCTTTATGGGATATTATTCTTTATTGAGGTTGACTTTTTATAATATAAATATTGTATACTATATTTAAGTTTTTGTGATATTTTTTACTATGGATGCATTATTTTTATACCATTCATGATTTATAGATAAAGTATTGTCATTTCATATGCTAGTTTTAATACGAATGTTTATGTTATATTTAAACCATTTCATATAATGAATTCATTGGAATTAGTAATTGATGGGTGGAGCCCACTATATCTCCTCTATGCATTGGTAGGTCTCATGAGAAAAAATAGTCCCTTGGCATATGGCCTTGACAAAATATTATTTGTATTCTTGGCACAAGGCCTTGACTATGTGTTTATGAACTTTGTCTTTATGAATTTCATCATTATGAAATTGGATATTAATATTAAATGTGATTATTCGATAAGTAGAATATCCATGGGAATATGTAAATGGAATTATTTGATTTATCTTTTTCATATTATGTCGATGTTTATGTTTAAAAGGCTTGTGTCATAGTCGTATACATTTCCTTAAATGATTGTTCTTACTTATGACAGTTTATATTATATTGTTATCCTTACTGAGCATCTGATCTCACCCCATTCTTATGTTTTATTTCTTCTAGGATGCAAAGAAGTGTATTATGATTAAACTACAGAAAGAGGCTAAGGGATATAAGAGTTTTCAAAGGAAATAGAATTTTATTTTTCTTATTTTATGATGTAATGTAAAACTTATGTATGTATCTAGTACTTCCAAGGCTACTAAACTGATCTGTCTTTTGGGACATGATTCCTTGTATCATGTCACAGTTATGTAATAATTCACCGATTCTAGGTAACTGGTGTCAGGGAATTATATTTTATTTTATAGGATGTTTAGTAAAAACCTTGGATGCTATATTTTAAAAAAACTCAGATTAGGAAAAACTACCCTAAGATAAACATTGAGTATTAATATAGAACAACATACAAAAAATTTGTTAATGTCAATATTATGTGGGTTTTCCAATCAATACATCCTTGTATGGATACGAGCAGGTAGAGGCGGCTCTGTAACAGATGTACCTATGAGTGAAAACTCTAACAAGGAGTTTCGGGCTTGACCTGGGGTATCTTGGTACATGACAACGAGCCTTGCTGCACTCTTGTTTACGACACTTCTTAGTGATATGCTTAGGATAATTCACAATTTCATTACAAACTGTTTAAAAGGATTTTAATATAAGATGAGAATAAATAAACTTGGTTAATCGTAAGGTGTTTTAGATTGAAAATAAAGTTTTATGATATTCTCTAAATGATTTTATGACTCACATTATGCTTTCTTATGTTAGTCAATGGCTGGATTCCAAGGAAGTCATAGCAACATTGAACATGATATACAAGGTGGAAATAGTGGTGGAAATGAGCAAGGAAATGGATTTTTGATAGGTATAAAAGATATCATGTTCATGCCAAATCAATTCTCTAAAAATATGATCAACAACATATATATTAACCAACTCTCAGACTCAAAAAATAAGAGAAAGGTATTGAATGATAACAGCTCCAGCAGTAGAGATCATGAAGAAAAGAATGCTCAAATTCCATGATGCAGTAAATGTGGAAGGAGAATCCTAGAAAAGTGTCTCAATGGAACAAAAAAATTCTTTATGTTTGGGAAATAAGTACATAAATTAAAGAATTACTGGGGAAAATGAAGAGTACTATGGAAGAAAATAAAAATGGTCCCAAGAATCCATTTATAGTAATCCTCCATAAATATAGGGGACCAGGGAATTACCTGAGTGAATGCCCTATTATTTAGGATAACCCCTTGGTCAAGGAAGAACCTATGTGGAAAAAAATGGATGTTGAAATGTTTAGTGCTCTTTTTTGATGGGATAAATTTTGAAGACTTTTCTCTTATATGTGTAACCCTATAGTTTGTTATGTGAAAATACTATTTTTGGGAGAATTACCTTTTCTATTACAGTTATAAATAACCATTTCGTTTTATATGTTCCTTGAATTTGAGGAAATTATAGGTTATTCAATATTGGGATGAAAATTAATGGTATGAGATGAAATTTTTTGTGAAATTATGTTATGGTTATTCTAAAGAATTATTCACATTTTAGGGAATGCTATAAAATATTTTTTTTGAAAAAGGACAACAGAAAGACCGTGTGAAAACCCATCACGTCGTACAAAGATTCAAGAATCGAACCCACACCCAGAGTGCGATTGAGAATTATCAACCACCACTAGACTACGGGAAGTCCCTGGTTAGTGTTACTAATTCTTTTTAGTTAAATGATTTTATTGATCAATAATATATTGATTTGGGATCTTATGTCATATGAAATAGATATCCTTAGTATAGGAAAATAATTTGGTGTGAAAAATGTTATTTTAGAAGATGTTCGCTCTTTTGGGAACGCTATATGCCTAAGGAAAATAGAATACTGTGATATTTCATTTGAGGAGTGATGATGGATTTTTATCTATGTTTTTATTGTTGATTTATAGTGATTTGTTTTATTTATGATATTGATTAACCTATCACAGAAAATATGTGATTAGGCTAATTACTTTAAGTATGTGACTTTAAGATTAGTCGATGTTATTTGGAGGTAAAATTTAACATGGAAGACTATATAATCAAATTATACTATGTTTTGGGTTTCAATATTAGTTTTGATTATATTGAAGGATTTTAAGGACAATTTTTTTTTGAATGGTATTTATTGATCTTTGGGTATTGTTGGTTTAATTTTAGAAATTAAGATTAGTATTTCTTTCTCTAAAGGATTATCCTTTTTAGGGATCATCTCATATTGTACTAACAATTTTGGTTTTGGTTCATCTCTAAAGACAAACTGAATATATGGTTTATCCTTTGTAGATCATGTGATTCTTTATAAGTTGATTCTAGTGCTTCATGTCTGACCAAGTCATCTTGAATACTCATCGTTTGAAAAAAAAAGTTGAGTTAGTGGTAGAAATTTATTAAAGGATGAAACTCTACTTAAAAATTAAGTATATATCTTTATGTTCTTAGTAAATCTCATTAATAAATTCTTCAACTTTATGAAATGGAACTTAAAACAAAAAAAACATTTTCCGATTACTTTTCCTACTGGGAAACTAATTATCATTTATCTCGTCACAAGTTTGTGGTTTTCTTGCTGTTAACTTTCTATAGATCATGTTTTCTATCACTCTCCATCAAAAGTTGACACTTATTTTATCTTCCATATCAATGCTTTCCAACATGGAATCCTAGTATGGGTTATCTCGGGTGACCATTGTACTTCTCTTTCTTTCTTTTAAACTGATAGTTTTATTGAATTTTTTTCTGATGTGGGACTTTCAATGATGTTCCCAAGCCAAATTTTAAAATTGTGAGGATGCAATTTCCAAAATTGGGGAAGAGTGTAACACCCCAAGATTTTATAGTAAGTTATTTTCTTTTATGTAATTCAATAGCTTGCGCTACACGCAACACCGAATTTGAGCGCACCGCGACTTACCAAACTAGTCATTAAAAAGTACTTATGAATAGTATTAACTGAATTTTTTATTTTATGTACTCCATACAATTTTATAATCCATATTATGTGTTTCTTAGACATAATATAAGAACAAATTCATTTTTTCAGAAAAAAGAAGTATATTTCAAAAATGCAATTTTACCACCTTCTAATGGAAAACTCATTTTGAAGCCAATATTTGACACTTTTATATATTAAATTTAATGAAATTTAATTCTTATAAATAATGGGGATATAAAATTTTATTTTGAATAAAGTTTTGGCAGTTTTCTAATAGCTTAGATATTTTTATGAATACTGAAAAATACTAAATTTTATTTGAAAACAACTTTTTTTAATCGAAATAATTTATAGGGTTAGATTATGCATTTAAATGTTTTTTAAGTATAATTAGATTATATTTTTATTATTTAATACAATTTATTTAGTTATAAGTAATTTCACATTTAAATTTAGCATAAACACATGTCAATCTTTGGATAGTTTTTACTTTTTAAAAACCTGTTTTTCGGTTTCGACAACGGAAATTAATTTGTAATTAAATAATGCAACGTCTATGTTTTGAATTTGGTAAAATAGAATTAATTTTTGAATTTGTAATATCAAAATTATCTTAGGGTGAATTTTTGGTATTTTTTTGAAAACATTCAATTTTAGATGAATAGTGAAAAACACCGCCTTATAGTTTAAAACAGACATTTTATTTAAATAATTATTTATTTTACTTAAATTTATTTTAATTAAAAAATAGTTATGTAATACCTATATAAGTACAATGTAATTAATTAGAGTCATTTTATTATAAAATTATATTTATAAAATTTTGTTGAACTTTTTACCATCTTTTACCCACCTTCTAAGAGCATTTTCAAATTTACATAAAACATAATTTTAATGCTTCTGCGAGTTGAATTTCCAAAATTTGAGAGACACAGTTGACATGAATATCTAAAATTTGGTTCAATAAGTTTAAAATAATTTTTGGTGATTTGTAATTTTTGACTTTTATTTACCACGGTTAAAAGTATATAGGGTAATTAAGGGTAAAAATGATATTGTAATTACCCTAACTGTAACATCCCAAGTAAATAAAGAATAATAAATTTGAATGTTTATTAATATTTTTTAATTAAATATTAATTTTACTTTAAAGGGGATGCTATGTTTGATAGCATACCCGATACGCAACATCGGGTTGCTTTGAAATCTTACATTGCACACTAATAATATAATATTATTATTTTAATTGGTAGTTAATTCCTAGTCATTGTATTGGCGGGAATGAATAGAAATAACTACAATATTATTATACATTTTTAAAAAAATTAAATTTATCCAATAAATGTTAGAGGCTAAAAATGTGAATGAATCTAATTTTAAGCATAATTTTCTTTAAAAGGTCGATTTACCGCCTTTTAATGGCGAACCCTCTTTAAACCTAATTTTTGTCACAATTATATATTATATTTGACAAAATAAAATTCTTATTTAGAACAGGGACATCAAAATTTACTTTTGATGAATTTTTGGTATTTTTCTGATAATGTTCATTTTTTTAATGAATAGTGAAAGTACTATATTTTAATTCCAAAGTGCCTTTTAATCTAATTTATTTATACGGTTATATTATCTTTTTAATTGAATTTAAAGTGTAATTAGAATATATTGTTACAATTTAATCTAATTTTGGTCATTAGAAGTAATTTCATTTTGAAATTGGACATAAACAAGTGTCAATCTTCTGATAGTTGTTATTTCTTAAAAAACGCTATTTGTTTTAACAGCGGGAATTAATTTTAAATTAATTTATGCCACTTCTGTGTTTTGAATTTGGAAAAATGGATTCCATATTTGGAATTTATAGGTCCAGATTGTATAAATAGGTAACTTTTATTTTTTGACATTTAAAATATTTACTTCAGTAAATATTTTATTTACCATGATTAAAGGGTAAATATAGTAAATAAAGGTAAAATATAATATTATAATAATATTGAATTACCCTAAAATGTGTCCTAATATTATTTTATGATACATATTCGAACATGGGCGTCCTTGGGTTGAATTTGGGACCCCATAGAGCCAGATGGGAGTAATAATGACATTTTATATTAATTAATTTAAAGTAAAGAAAAAAATGACACAAACAAATATCTTTTAGTAAATATATTTTTACATGATGATATATAATTTATCATTTCGACTATAAATATTATTTGGAAATATAAAAATATTTCTTACGACATGGTATTTTTGTTATAATTTTTGGACATCAAATAAATTAAATTATTTATGACACAATAATGATGCAATATTTACCTCATTAATAAATGATTTAAATAAATAAGATTATAAATATTAAAACAATATCCCAAACCTATCCAATTATTATTTTATTATTTTATTTCGACCATGAATCATCTTAACTTTTATATTAACGAATATTTTACCTTTTGAATCCGAAGATGAGGTTATAATAGAATAATTGTTTCAAACATTCCTAAAGATCCCCTCCTCTCCCTTATAAAAATCATTCACTTCTAATCCATTTCGCACACTTGTCAAGCCTTTGTATCATGCAACCTCACTCTAATAATCTCCAAATATCACTCTCTTTAACCAATAAGCCTTACATTATGTAGAAACCACTTCAAATAAACCCTTTTGGTTCAATCTAAAGGGAGTTACCCGATTTACAGGTAACATCTTCTCTTAAGTTCTTTTATTTTATTTTACTTCTCCAACCCCTAAACTCTTTTTATTCCTTTATTTTATAACAACACTAGTATCCTCCATATACTAGTATGTTTTTATGATAATTATCCAAACTACACTTACACACACCTCCATCTAATGGGTAAAGAACATAATGTTTCTATGGATGGAAAACTAACGCCTCACGAAACCATGATTGTCCAATTATCTCCTACCGCCTCTCATGGTGGCCAATATGATGGAACAGTATTTATATATGATATATATAATGTTTATGTTTTCCTTATACTTATGTATTTTACATTTATATCATACCTTTATGGTTTCCATAATGGGTAAACGTGATAATTTTATTTTAGGAAGTGCGGACTACCGCCCCCTCAAAGTGATATGACTCGTTAATGCTTTATCAGGGATGAGTAAAGGATGGAGTTAATGATGTTATTTAAGATATTATACTGGAATTATAATATACATAAGTATCATTATGTTTTTATTCCATTAAAATACGAAATGGGAATTAAAGTAGCGTTCATGCTTACGTACAACTTACCGTCTCCATGAACGGTGCATTTCATTTCTTACCTAAAAATGTTATGTACTAATATAAATACATGTATATACTGGATATATATATATATGACATATATGATATATGAATCATTAATATCATTCTGAAGATAATGGATATTTGACAACATGGACAACTTGTAATTATAAGGTGTTTATTTTTACTCAAGTACCAAATATCGACGAAACAACTGTTAAGAACTTAAATGATTACATAATGTTTATAACATGGTAATAAGTGATATAAAAGGAATAATAAAAATGAAAATTGTTCTTAAGAAATTATAAATTAACATTAGTTTATTATTCAAGAGATAAAAGAACGATCGAGTCACGTCGGACACGAGGTAAGGGACTTCGTCTCAATCCCCTTTCTTTGGGGCATATTTTGTTTTATTCTCAAGATTCTTTTATACGATCTATAAATACCTTTGACTTTTCATTTTATTCAAAGGGAATATTTTATTATGATGCATTTTACTAAATGACAAAAAAAATAATGTTTCTTTTAACGTAAGCGGTGAAAACGACCATTTCTGCCGCTGTGAGTATTATTTGATCTTTGGCTTCCTTAACAAGCTGAAATTTTTTTAAAAGGAAAATAAATACCATGTACACTTTTAGGTATTTTGGTTTTGAATATGGATTTGATAATGGATTTTTTATATCAATATATTTAAATTATATATTGTGATTATAATGTGGAAATGTTATCTTTCCTTTATGTTTATTTTATGTTTTATGAATATGTTATGGTTCTTGGGCATTGTTTGCGTATATGGGTGGTTCCATGATAAACCTAGGGAGGGTGAGCCTGAGATAGCTCTCCAATGCATTGGGTAACGTGATAGAGGTAAAAGTGAATGTTTCACCTAAGAGATTTATGGAATGTACTGTGATGGGTATTCCAAATGTAACTCCCTATGTAATAGTGATAGTTATAATGAAAGTATGATATGGATGCCACAAGTTACCTTTATGATTTATGTTTTCTATTATGTTAATCATAAATCTTATGATTTAATGAGGTATGTTAAAGATCTTATGTTATGTATATAATGATGAACTAATGTTTTCATTCTTTGTTTTATAACCCTTACTAAGATTTTTATGCTCATCCTATTTTTTGAAATGTTTTTCACAGGACTTAAAGATGAATAGGGTCAAGGATGGGATCAAGGAAAAGTCATGCAATCTAAAACATGGAACTGGACACGGCTATGTTTTTCAAGGGTTATTATTTTGTTAAAAAAATGGAAATTGTGTGGAATAGTCTACTTTGTAATCTTTTGATATGTAATTGTTATGTCCTAATTCTCTAAAACTATAAACCTGAAAAGATCCTCAATGTGACTTATTCATTTAATTCAAGATTATATAATTTTTTAAGGTCAGGTCCTTATACTAACACATGTCATAATTCTATTGTATAAGTGTAATTCTACCAAAAACAACCTTATGAATAAAATATGATCCTCTTTGGTCCACTTGGATTAGATTAGGACATTCATAATTATTTTATTTAAAGAAGAGTTAAAAGAGTTAAATTCAAAGTTTAATAACTAAACCATTTTTAATATAGTGTTATACATAAGATAAATTTGACTATAACTATTAATTATAAAGATAAAACTATTTCCAAAATAATCTTACTTTGAATATAATTTTTAGACATGAAATAATTAAATTTACTTATGACACAATGATGATGTAGTAATTACCCTATTAATGAAAGATTAAAATAAATGATATTATAAATATCCAAATAAGTGTAATTTGAGACTTTTGATGAATTAAAATAATTTTATAGGTTAATATGATGTGTTAGGGTTTATTTAATAAAAAAATTACAAGTAATCATGCTGTTATGATTTTCACAAAAACCAAATACTAAAAAATGTCAAAATTTACATAAATGTGTTTTTAAAAAAAAATACTATATTATTGGTTGATATAATTTTCTTTAAAAATATAAGGTTATTCTAAATGGATAAAATAATATTATATATTTCATTAATTAACCAATTGAGGTTCTCTTAGAAGTTAAGAGTAATTTAGTTAACAATATAGTGTAAGAATACAAGAATACAAGGTAAAAGTTAAAGTATTTATGTAAGAGTTAAATCTAAAAGATAAGGTTAAAATGGTAACCTAAATTTGTCTGAAACCTATTGGTTGAGAGTTTTTGGACCCATCCCCAACATATCTTCAAATAAATTATTTTTTATCCATTATTAACCGAAAATTGTTTTATTATAAAATAATATTTCAAGGTTTTATTAAAGTGTCCCTCACCTCTCTTATAAAAGGGTACTTCCCCTTATCTTAATTTCACACATAAAAATCCATTTGTCATGGCCAAAACCTGGCCAAATATCCTCCCAACTTACCTAAAATAAACATAGAGTCCTTACTTTGATTATAAATCCAATTTATGGAGCCCTTTTGATCTAATCAAAAGGAAACACCCAAGGAAGAGGTAATAATTTCACCACCCTCTTTCAAGTTCTTTTCTTCTTCCAATTCCTCATTCTTTTTTTTCAAAAAAAATAATAACTCCAATACCTTATACATAATATTATTTTATTATAAATATGGTACAACCATATTCATTATTCCATCCATCTTATAAATGACAAATTCACCAAATATGTGTACGTATGGCTTAGCGTCTCCACGTCATGGTGTAGTTTGTTATTCAAACACTTCATTATTTAGATAGATATAATAATGAGTATAACTAGCGAAAATAATAAATATAACATGATAATTATTCTTTATATAAGATATACCATCCAATTACATACTATTTCACCATCAATATAATGATATTGTCGCTCGTGCGTACGTACGGATTACCATCTCCACGAACGCGATGAGATTCATTCCCTATCGTAATCATTAAATAATAATTTTCATTTTATGTTTAAAAATAATGTTTATTAACATAATATAATTCCGTATATGAATAAAATACATCATATCCATAACAAACTTGTCTTAATTAACCAAGAATATAAAGGAAAATGAATCAGTTAACACCTGAAACGATGATACTACTGAAATATTATTAACAATGCAGTATTAGAATATCATGTATGATATCATTTTTATGTATTTGGTTCTTGTGTAATTTAACAACAATTATTTCACCATTATATAGGATTTTAACATACCCTATACTAAGGAAAAGTACAAGGTAAGGGGTTTTCGTCTCACTTTTATTCCTGTGAGATTCATTCTATATTTGCCTCTATTACCATTTTTGTAATGTATGTACTACCCATGATTGTATTGTTTGCATAATATAATTCAGTTTATAGGTATTTAAATCATCATTGGATTATCCTTCTTTCATGGGGTGTATGTTTCGTAAGTTACCAAATCGGTAAGGGAATTTCAAATTTCAATTTCCACTTATTCGGTTCTAAGAAAACATCATTGATTACTTTACTCCAAGATTATGTGTAAAATCACTAATTATTTACTTATTTAGTCATTTAAACTCCCATTTATGTGGATATACTTTTTATACACATAATCAATCCATTGATAAATTCTCAATTCATCGATATAAACTTGATAATAGTAATTTTAACTCAATTTATATTCATTGAGTTAAACATCCAAGTCATTGGTGTTGTTTTTACAAGAACATGTGTGAATGTCCCCAGATTTATTTACCCTGAATATCCAATAATATTGAGTGTATTTATATTTTTCACACATTATTTTTTCATTGATTTATCCTTAATCTAAGGATACGGTCTTTATAAAGGAATTCATCTCAACTTACATTCCATTAAGACTTCTTTGTTGTTATGTTCCAATTCACTTTTATTTGGTGAATATACTATACTTTGACATAGTATATATCATGAATAACTTTATTATTATGATATTATAATGTTTTTATTACCTCAATTATTTTTATTCAATCGTCTCTCAATTGGTTAGTAACTCTTACAAAAATATCATTTTGAATGTTTTAAAAATTTATTGTTCTAAATCTTTCTCGTTAATGTCCATGATATAAAAATGATTTTAAAGTGTTATTTATATGGAAATTAATGTTTTATAATTAAAATTCATTTTAAAAGTGTCAAAGTGGTATGGGAAACTTTGATTCAATAATCTATTTTAAATAGCTTCTTGATAAATAGTGATACTTTTAAATGTTTTCTTGAAAAAGTGATATTTTCCTCAAAGATTTTTACTGATCATTTTCAACTATGTTAACATCCTTTAAGAGCTATTATTATTGATCAAGGTTTATTTATTATGATACAAATATTCCATATTTTATTGAAGGTTTTGTGATATGTTTTACTGCGAATGTGATATTTTTATACCATTCATGGTTTATAGATAAAGTATTTCCATTTCGTATGCTAGTATAAATACGAATGTTTATGTTATGATTAAACCTTTTCAAATGAAAAATGCATCGGACTTAGTAAGTGATTGGTGGAGCCCGTTATAGCTCCTCGATGCATCGGTAGGTCTCATGAGACAAAATAGTGTCTTGGCACAAGGCCTTGAAAAAATATTATTTGTAGTCTTGGCACAAGGCCTTGACTATGTGGTTATGAAGTTTGGCATTATGCATTCCATCATTATGAAATTGGCTATTGGTATTACATGTTGTCATTAGACTATAATAATATCCATGTGAATAATTAGATGGCATTATTTTATTTATCTTTGCTATATTATTTTGAGGTTTATGTTAAAATTATTGTGTTCAAGTCTTATACATTTCCTTAAATGTTTGTTCTAATTTATAACATTTCCTGCTATATTTTTGTCCTTACTGATCATCTGAGCTCACCCCTTTCTTATGTTTTTTCCCAATATGCAAAGAAGTATATTATGATCAACCTGCAAGAATTGCCTAAGGGATATAAGAGTGTTCAAAGGGGACACAGTGTTGTTTTTTTTATTTTATGATGTAATGTAAAACATATGTATGTATCTATATACTCAATCCATGATATCAGTTTGTCTTTTTATCAATCATGATATCATAATACTGTCGAACATATTATTTTCTCCTTATCCCTTCATTATACACATATATTCTTCTTTAAAAAAATATTTCAATCACTTTTCATGGTTTTTGGTACCATATAATTATGGAAAACCATAACAGACCAATACATAGATATTCTAATATTTAATAATACTATAAATGATATTCCAAAGAACTATTTTGAAATCCAATTACATAAAAACTTAATCATTCCACTACTTCGTTTTCATACACAACATCACCAATAGTGATCGCATGTAACTTGCCTTTGTCTTTTTCCTTAATATTTTGTTGATTTCAATCATCATTAACCCTTGGATTAGGTCATTGGTAAGAATAATGACCCACTTCCTTACACTTATTTCAGTGATATTTTGGTGGTCCATTCTCTGTAGTGTTTTCTCCATTCACATCATTAGAAACCTTTTTCCCATTACATCAGCAATCAACTAATAAATGACCTTATTTTCCAAACTTGAAACATTTTATAGTCCCTTAAGACAATATAAACCATGCTTCTTTCCACACTTTGAGCATATTGAAACATTTATCTTCTTTTCACTATTGTTTTGAAATTTTCCCATGAACTACACCTTGTGTTTCATATCAAAACCATGAGATGGATATGTTACACCAACTTCCAGTTCTACCTTGATAGAACAAAACACAATCTCTTCATAGCTAGTGAAGTCTCTTATAGCTAAGGCCTTTCAAATACTTGGTTTTAATCCACTAAAGAATCGGTCAACTTTACATTCAGGTAGGATGACAAATCCAGAAGCATACCTTCCAAGTCTTGTAAAATTCACCTCTTATGTACTAAAAGATTCATCATCCTTTTTCATAATCTCAAGGAACTACTTTTCCATCTTTTTTATAAGAATATGAGGAAATTACTTATGGAAAAATATGTTCTTGAACTCATCTCATTCCATGGATTCAATTTCTTCTTGTTGCCTTGTATTATTAATTAGAGTCCACCACGGGTCTTCTTCACCTTCCAAATGATAAACAGCAAAATGACCTTTTCATGTTCTGAAAAAAAATAGGATGGAGAATATCTTTTAAATGGTATTGATCCATTGTTCAGTAACAACTAGATCAGAAGACCCAATAAAAGAAGGTGGGTGTCGCCTCATGAGGGACTCAATAGAATGTTGTTCCCTCCTCTGCTCATTTGGGATTCCAAAGTGATTCATAGATTTTGTAAGTAATGAAATAAGATTTTGCATTCCATCTCCCATAAAATTTGGGTTTTCAGGAGGACAATAATTTCATTTCCCAGTGAATTTATCATTAACACGGTTCCTTCAGGTTCCATCCATTATTCAAAACCCAAAAAGAATAGTGTGATAGGAAAAAATCATACTAGGGAAAAAAATGTTATCACAGGGGGAGTACTTTCAATCTCTAACATCTTAGATTTAATCCTAGGTTATTCATGGTCATTGTCACAATTCTAGGAATGTAACCTATATGTATTCTTAACCTTAGGGACATCCCTAAACATAACATATAAATATCTTTAGGGATCTTACTATAGTTCTCGTAACTTATTTTCCAATGGTTAACTAAACCTTCGCTCGGATACCAATTGTAGAGACCTAATATTGACATACATAGACATTACATTACTTTTTCAGAATACTTAAATACATGATAAAAGCAGACACCCAAAGACAATATTAGATTTGTGCCTTTGGAAACTCATAACATTATCTTATAATCACGTTGGAAGATCTTCAGCATCTCCCATAAATATCTTCCCCTTTTTTCCTACATAGAACATTTCTTTATATCGTGGGGAAAATAAAACAAAAAAGGGTGAGCTCAAATGCTCAGTAAAGTTTAAGATAGAGAACATAAAACAAACTAGAAACATTTGAATTTAACAATATGAACATGAAGTTTAAACATCAAAATCTTGAGCAATGATATAAATCTTGGTAGTACGTAAGGCATGGATCATAAAAGAACATTAATCATGATAAAGTATCATGAGAATAAAACATGGAATTATGGAAAACCATTAAGAACATAATATGATTTCCATAGTATCCAAGGCATTGCTTCCAAGACCATCATAGTGGACTAAGTCCATTATTGAACCATGTTTTCATGCCATTCCATCCCTCTATTACTGAACCGAATTTACTTGTCATTCCATCCATGTTTATCTCATGAGATATAAATATTTACCCAATGCATTGGATGTAGATATTGGTCCCACCCATCTCATATTGAAATCATTCTTATATGTGACACAAAAACATAAATCATTCATTATAGCATAACCCATTTAATAAAACGAGACTCTTAAACATCATGCCATCATAACATAATCCATACAAGATAAATAGACTTCATAAAATTATTTCCATAATAAACATAATCAAGTCAAATTAACAATAAGGGTATAAACATAACCCAATGTCATCATAGATGGAAAATTATTTTGATTAAACACTTGAACAAAATTTTTAAAGACAATATCATTTCTTCTTCAAAAATGTTTTCTTTTCTCAAAATGTTGTGAAATTTCAAAAGAAAATAACTGAGTTAAAAATTAACTTGTAAACTTGTAGGGGAAGCTTCATGGAAATAAGGATTTATGAAGATGTAAAAATCCATTCATTTTTTATAAGTTAAAAAAACATTCTCCTCGTACTTTTATAGAAAAAAATTCAAAAATTATCTCTTATGGTAAACAAAGGAAATATTCCTTCCATACCATGTAGTAAAAGTAAAAAATGGTAAAAATTACTTTTAAACATAAATAGAATAATATTAAACATTTTATGAACAAATTTTAAAAAAACATGGACATGGATGATGAATATATACCTAGAAAATACTTACGTATAATCAATATTGTGTAATGGACCGGGGTCTTGGGGTATATTACTTGGTGAAAATGTGATTTTTAGGTGTTAGGGGTAGTCTGGGAAGCTATCACAGCATCTCAGTGAAGCTTAAGGGTAGCTCCGTCTACCGGTAGCTCGGTC
The DNA here is from genome assembly GCA_963277665.1 of Viscum album. Lineage (NCBI taxonomy): Eukaryota > Viridiplantae > Streptophyta > Magnoliopsida > Santalales > Viscaceae > Viscum > Viscum album. The sequence goes on along the minus strand of OY728126.1, from coordinate 1,558,644,556 downwards.
TATCGGTAGCATGCCTACCGGTAGATCAGCCTACCGATAGTCGTGGCATACCAGTAGCTCATTCTATCGGTAACTCGGTCTACCAGTAGCAGGCCTACTGGTAGTTTGGTATACTGGTAGCAGTGGCCTACAAGTAGCTCGGTCTACCGGTAGCTCAGCCTACCGGTAGCTCGGCATACCAGTGTTTCAGATTACAGGTAGATCGGCCTACCGGTAGCCTCGGATTACCAGTGGCTCAATCTACCGTTAGCTTTGGCCAACCGGTAGCTTGGTCTACAGGTAGACCCATCCTACTGGTGACCACTAGTTTTCCCAGTGGTGCCTCTTTTTGCGTAAATTGGATTTTAAGCCGTGTTTTCATCCCTTTAGTCCTGTTTTATATCCCATTAATGCCCATTTAAATTAAATTATTGGTGAGGTACCCTTTAATGAAAATAAACCATGAGGTGTGTGTCGGTTTAAACCACCCCGAAAGGTGGGGACCCTTTAATGACGTGTGGGGTGTCCCAGCCGCATGGTCAACCCACAATCCCGCTCCCTATGCGGTTTCTCTCTGTATCTTAACCAACCGGGAGTGCTGTATCTCAGCCCTTTTAGCCTTTATAACCTAAAGTCTTCTCCCTAAGTTTCTTTTTTTCTATCACCCTGTAATCAATTCGTCTGCTCGTCCTTGAGTTCCCGAGGTCACACCCCTGCAATTTGTGCATCCGTTATTCCTCGCGCATGAAGAGAAGCATCGATCATTGATTAATCAAGTGGGGTTTTCACCTTCTTCTCTCCATTATGTGTATCTTGCAGGGTGGGTATGCTACTGCTTCTGTAGAATTGGATGAACCAAAATTTAATGAAGATAACAAACGGACTCTAAATAACGGGGAGGGGTGTGATCAATGATACTACTCTGTTTTTATCCTCTTTCATGATTGATGATTTCTGAATTGTGTGGGCTTACGCCCACTGAAAATCTTGGTCGTTGGTGGTCGTTCTCTGTGCACTAATAAACCCTTACCTCTTGTGTTGGTCATGTAAAGTAAATTGGTTAATTACGTATATTTGGCTAAATAAATTGAAAGCACCAAGATTGATCATTTTATGTGATAACCCCGGTTAAAGTACCTTGGAATTGGAATCATGGAGTGTGTTAAATATTTTAAATCTAAAAATATCGGCATGGGCCTGCATTGTGTTGGTGGTAGTGGTTTGGTTGTTTTTCATTCATGGGCTGATTTATAGGTGTTGTGGGAGGGGATGGGATCCCCTGTTGTTAGGGTTTTGCGGGCTGTGAATTTTGAGGTTGTGTGGTTACTTTGATTATATCACGAATTGGGGTGGAATCCTCTATTGTTGAGAAACCGTTGGCCCCTGAGTTTTGGGAACATGGGGTAGTATATTGGCTTGTGTTTATGATTGCTAGTTGCCCAAGTAGGTGCAGAAACTTATTTAAACATTATTACTGAACATGAAAACAAGGATGAGAAAAATGGGTTTTGCTTTGGTGTGAGTTGTGATTGGACAGGGGTGCTGATTGTGTTCATTAGGTTGGCTGAAGAAAAACCTAGATTTGGTTGAGTGCTTGTTACCTATAAATATACTTGTAGTTTTTGTGTTTCTTATTCGCGCCCCACCTAAGTTGATCACTTAGTGTTGAACACACCCATTTCATGGGGGAGGGTGTTTTCCCAACACTTCTATTAGTGGATGGTTATTATCTCCTTTCTACTCCCTTTCCTGGATATCCCAAGTATCTTCGGGCAGGCTGTGATGTCGTGAAGTCCATTATTAGCCCAAGAATCTTTGGGCAGGGTAGTGTGGTGGTTGTCCCAGGTGTGTGCGGCTAGGTGATTTCCCAAGTATCTTCGGGATGAGGCCCAGGTGTCTTCATGTGTGGCAGTAGTTCTTCTAGCCCATGTGTCTTCAGGTGTGGCAGTGTTTGTTCTGGCCTAGGTGTTTGTGGGCGTGGTTACGTGCGACAGTTGTGGCCCAGGTGTCTGTGGGAGGGGTTTGCAGTGCGACTGTGGTGAGGTTGTGGCCCAGGTGTGTACAGGCAGTGTATGGCTGTGGGACTGTGATGAGAATGGCGGGATTGGTTCGATGCATAATATTTCTTCAATAACCAGTGGGAAAGTGGCGCGGGGCACCCAAACATCGATGTGTCATTACTATGAATTACTTGACTTGCGTTATTTGGGGAGTGTGCCTTGGAGAGGCTTGGGTGGTTGGTTTCCTTGCTAGGTTCTTGGTTATCTCTTTTCTCATAGGGAATTAGTATGCCTCCCCACTTGTGCACGAGAGCCTTTGGTTTTTTCCTACTGAGTATACTTGTAATCTCACCCTATGTATATAAATGTTTTTTCAGGTTTCCAGGAGGACTTCGGGGATCTTGCGGGATCGTACTAGTTCAGACCTTGTTACAGATCATCGCAGTTGTTGTTGTTATTTCTTTTGGTATTTTTCTTTTTAGTCTCCTTATACATTGTGGATTTTACTTTTGTAACATGCATTGGGAATGGTTCTTGGCTTTACTTTTACTTTCAGTTTGGTGTTGTGGGATTTACTATCTTATCTTCTAATACTATTAAAAAAGGGGGTAATTCCTTCCATTTAGTGTATGATTTCATGCCCTTGGTGCTGGTCTCCACTCCAAGACTTATTGAAGGCGGGTTTTGGGGATCATTATCTCTCCTTGAACTTAAAGAAGGAAGGGCCTGGCAATCTGCTGACCCTTACCTCCTTTTGGTGAAGGCGGGTCGTGACAGAATGGTATCCAAGGTGGGTTGAGGGATAGGATGGAGTCTGGAGTTAGGCATAGTGGGGATTGCATGGGATGATAGGACAATGGTGTTGGGTGACCTTGGTGCGTGAATTAGACCAGGGAAGACCGGAGAGGATACAGGATTTTAGGGGCCCCCGTGATCTGATGCAAGGACTATGGACCTACCGAACGACCAAGTGAGGCCACGCTGATTTCAGGGTAGACATCCTAGGAAAGGTACATGAATCATAATGACTTGTGTTCTCATGTTTCTGGGGTGTTTTGGCAATTTTAAATAAATAAGAAGTTTTAGAAGTTTTAGAAAACAATATTCTGCACTACTTGGGCATAGGAATTCCTTGTTTATCTTGCAGCTATGGCACCCAGGAGACGACCATGAGTTGTACGGGCGATCAAGGCCCAGGAGGTTGACTTGGCCGATCAAGAGAGGGATGATTGAGAGGAGGAAGACCAGTGTCGGAGGATGATTTAAGACTTCCAGCGGCAGACCCTTGAGAAGTACAAGGGAACCACCTCAGACATGAAGACGGAGGGCTGGCTAGAGGAGCTGGTGATAGCCTTTGGATTGTTCTGGGCTTCGACTGAGTACTAGGTTCCTCTGGCCATCATCCAGATGCGGGGAGCAGCGCGTCAGTGGTGGACGCTCTACCTGGGGGAGAGGAGAGAAGCTGAGGTGGCATGTGCTAATTTCGAGAAGGAGCTCTAGGCAGAATTCCTCTCTTCTACGATGAAGGTAGAGAAGAGCCAGGAGCTAATCTCCCTCCAACATGAGAGTATGTTAGTAAGGGAGCTGGGGTTCTAGTTTAAGGACCTCCTCTGCTTTTCCCCAGTCCTCTTTCCAGATGAGGAGTCTCGGGCGAGATGTTTAGAGGAGGCGCTCTGACCCTCCCTCCAGTACGTCTTTACCCCCCTCACCTTGCCGACATACTTGGAGGTCCAGAATAAGGAAGAGGTGGTGGAGAGGATGCACAAAATGGGTGGTCTTTCACGAGAGGGGATTTAGCTAGGCCTGTCAAAGGGAAAGGTCGTGAGAACCAGGCCTCCAGCATCGGGACCCTCAAGGTTCCGACCAGCATGGAGCAGGCCGCAGCAGTTCCAGTTCTGGTCCACCGGTCCTCGCCCTTTCCATTCAGGCCCAGGACCGAGGTGATTCGTCTGTGGGAGTCATGTAAATCTCCAGAATCAGTGCTCGGACCAAGTTTAGTAATGCAGTGGCGGACATGGCTAGCACCCGCCTCAGTAGCAGCTTCCAGCTAGGCCCTTCCAGCAGTAGCAGTAGGGGCAGTGAGCTCCCACTCCTCCAAGGGTAGACGTTGCAGAGGGAGGCCAACCTTAGGGTGCTCCTTAGGGACTGCGACCAGGGCATGGTCGGGGAGGCAGCCGACAGCCGAGGGGCGGAGGAGCTGGGCGTGGACAGTTGTACGCCGCGGAGGCAGCAGTTCCAGTGGGACCGGAGGTTGTTCGAGGTACAATCAGTTTGTTCAGTACCCTTGCTTAGGCCTTGCTCGATACCGGAGCTTCACACTCCTTTGTTGCACCCGGTCTGGCCCATGCTCTGGGCCTAGATGCTGAGAGAATTCCAGTGCCCCTGGTGCTGAGTACTCCAGTCGGAGGTCAGACTGACTTTTTATATGTTTGTCGAGGATGCAGACTGATGATAGGGCCACATCAGTCAGTCAGGGATTTTCTACTGCTGCAGATACAGCCATACAATGTCATTTTAGGCATCGATTGGTTGTTCTCTATGGGTGTCTTCATTGACTACTTCCGAGGAAGGGTTGTGTTCTCAGACTTGGGTGGCCGACGTGTTACATTCACTGGCGAGCAGAGCAGTTAGAAGGGAAGCAGGCAAGAGGAACCCCTCTTCTCCTTGTTAGCCGAGCTGTCAGTAGAGTCAGTAGATGCTGAGATGGTGGATGTTCCAAGAATCGTCAGTGAGTTAATGGGTGTCTTTCCTGAGGAGGTAACAACTCTACCCCCTCGATGTGATATCGAGTTTGGGATAGACTTGTAGCCTGGTACTCGTCCGATTTTGATGGCTCCTTACCGTATGGAACCTTCAGAGCAACAAGAGTTGCGGATTCAGATCAACGATCTGATGAATATGGGTTATGTTCGACCAAGTGCATCACTGTGGGGTGCTCCAGTCTTGTTCGCAAAAAAGGCATATGGTGGTCTCAGGTTGTGCATAGACTACAGGAGGCTGAATCAGGTAATGATCAATAATCGCTACCCTCTTCCAAGGTTAGACGATCTCGTTGACCAGATGAAAGGGGCAGGATGGTTCTCGATGATCGACCTACGATCTGGATATCACCAGTTGAGGGTGAAGGAGGGCGACATCTCAAAGACGGACTTCAGGTGCAGATATGGGCACTTCGAGTTTGTAGTCATGCCCTTCAGCGTTACGAACGCCCCAGCTGTGTTCATGGGGCTTATGAAGTCCATCTTCCAGGATTACCTAGATCGATTCATAGTTTTGTTCATCGACAACATCCTAATCTATTCAAGAACATAGGAGGACCACGCGGAGCATCTAAGGATGGTTTTGGAGGTCCTCCGATAGCACCAGCTCTATGGGAAGATGTCAAAATGCATGTTCTGGATGCGAGAAGTAAACTTCCTTGGGCATGTAGTGTTCGAGTAGGGGGTAGAGGAGGACCCATCAAAGGTTGAGGCAGTTGTTTCTTGGGCAGCACCCAAGAATGGGGCAGAGGTTCACAGTTTCCTCGGGCTGGCGGGTTACTATCGAAGGTTCGTACCCAACTTCTCCCGAGTTGCAGCCCCTTTGACAGCCTTGACCAAGAAGGACCAAGTTTTCGTATGGAGTGAGCAGTGTGAGGCAGCCTTCAGCTATCTAAAGGAGAAATTGGTTAGTGCCCCAGTGCTGAGACAACCAGAAGAAGGGGTGGCGTATGAGGTGTTCTGTGATGCTTCAGGGAAAGGCCTCATATGTGTGTTGATGCATCAACAAGGGGTGATCTTTTATGGGTCTAGGAATCTACGCCCTCATTAGCGTAGTTATTCCACCCACGATTTGGAACTTGAAATGGTCGTTTTCGCACTGAAATTATGGCGGCATTACCTCATCAGAGTACGCTTTGTGGTCTTCACGAATCAAAAAATCTTGAGGTATGTCTTCTCCCAACGGGACCTAAACTTACGGAAACGAAGGTGGATGGAGTTCCTCCAGGATTACGACTTTCAGATTTCCTACACTTCAGGAAAATGGAATGTAGTGGTCGATAATTTGAGCAGGAGGTCACAGAAGGATGCGGTCTAAGAGTCGGAAGATGCTTGGAAGGCGATGGAGGAGTTGCTTGTCTTGCACCTAGATGAGAGGATGGATAGCGGTGGAGGTTGCCTGTATCAGATGACAGTACAGTCTTCTCTTTTGTGGAAAGTGGAGGATTCACAGTGGGGAGACCCAGAGTGCGAAGTGATGCGTGTCTGAGTTGACCAAAGCAATGCTCCGGAAGGATGGACAGAGGATGGTCAGAACCGGATGCATTTTTGAGGAAAGTTGTTTGTTCTAGAGGCGATGCAAGGCCAGGTTCTTAGTGAGTTCATCAAATCACCTCTAGTAGTACGTCTAGGAGTTTCCAAGATGAACCAGGGTCTGAAGAGACAGTTCTGGTGGCCCGGAGTAAAACGAGAAGTGGTAGAGTTTTTGGCAAAGTGCTTAGTGTGTCAGCAGGTAAAGGCTGAACACTGTGTTCTAGATGGGTTGTTGCAACCTTTAGATGTCCCCGAGTGGATGTGGGATGACATCTCGATGGATTTCATCATGGGACAACCCTAGGTGCAAGGGGGTTGCGACACCATCTGGGTAGTGGTGGACTGCTTGAAAAAGTCGGCTCACTTTCTATTGATTAAGGAGTCGAGTGGAGTGGACTCTCTAGCATGAAATTATGTGGATGAGGTAGTGCGGTTGCATGGATTTCTGAGTTCCACAGTATTGGACAGGGATGCACGTGTTACCTCACGAGTCTAGAGAGGATTGTAGCATGCCTTGGGCACCAAGCTACGTCTTAGCACTACTTTCCATCCCCAGAGAAATGGACAGACAGAAAGTACCATCCAGACCTTGGAGGATATGTTGCGGGCCTGTGTTCTGGACTCAGGAGGATTGTGGGTGCAACACCTACCTATGGTAGATTTTTCCTAGAATAATAGCTATCACTCCACCATTGGCATGGCCCCGTTTGAAGCATTGTATGGGAGGTCATGACGCTCACCCGTGTGTTGGACCGAAGTCGGAGAGGAGGGCATCCTTGGCCCGAAGGTGGTGCAGAGCATGACAGAGAAGGTTCAGCTTATATGGGAAAGGATGAAGGCAGCCCAGGGCAGACAGAAGTCGTATACTGATAGTAGGAGAAGGCCCTTGGAGTTTGAGGTTGGATACCACGTGTTCTTGAAGATCTCCCCTCGGCGTGGACAATGAAGGTTCGGAAAGGGGAGTAAGCTTTATCCCAGGTTCATTGGGCCCTTCAAAGTGTTACGGTGGGTCAGCGAAGTAGCTTATCAGCTAGCGTTACCACCACCGCTACTGAGGATACATGATCTCTTCCATGTGTCTCAGATCCGTCGGTATCTACATGATGACTCCCACGTCATCAATTAGAGAGAGTTAGATGTTGAAGATGATACGACCATCATAGAATGACCAATCAAGATCGAGGATCATAAGGGGAAAGTGCTTCGTGGTTGAACCATCCCCTTGGTTCGTGTGTTATGGAGGCATGGTGTCCTGGAAGAGAGCACAAGGGAGCGGGAGGCCCAGTTACCCGTTCAGTACCCAGAGCTGTTTTGACCTGTTGTTTTTGTTCCGATCCTTGAGATATTGTACCTTGTGCTTTAATATATGGAATGGTTGTTTTTATTAGCTATTATATGATCTTTTCCCAGTTCTCTGTGTGTGTGTGTACGAATGTGTGATGATTGGAAAACCTGGATGCTAATCAGGACGCATTAATGTGGATGCAGTTAAACCCATGCGGGCGAGTCAGTGCCTCCCAAAGTGGATAATATCCTGACATGTAAGAGGGGACTCCCTAACACAAGTGTTGGATAGTGTGATCCTTGTGATTTTTTGTGAACGTTGTGGTTGATGACATTTGGGCGAGTGTTCCTGGATGTAGAAGGGGTTATGTTCCATCTTTGGAAAAACTAAGGGGTTTTCCCCTAAGAAGTATCTTTAGAGGGTGGTTGTTCGGACCCCACTTTTATCCTTCTGGTTTTTTCTTATATTCTCGGGGACGAGAATAGTTTGAGAAGTATCTGATGTAACGGCCTAGGGTCTTGGGGTCCATTACTTGGTGAAAATGTGATTTTTATGTGCTCGGTGTAGTCTGTGAAGCTATCACAGCTTCTCGGTGAAGCTTAATGGTAGCTCGGTCTACCGGTAGCTTGGTCTACTGGTAGCAAGCCTACCGGTAGCAGGCCTACCTGTAGCTAGGCCTACCGGTAGTCTTGTCTTACCAGTAGCTCGGTCTACTGGTATCTCGGTCTACCGGTAGCGGGCCTACCGATAGCTCGGCCTACCGGTAGCTCGGCCTACCGGTAGCTAGGCCTACCGGTAGCTCGGCCTACTCGTAGCTCAGCCTACTAGTATCTCAGCTTACCGGTAGCTCAGCCTACCCGTAGCCACGGCTTACCGGTGGCTCGGTCTACCGGTAGCTTTGGCCAACCGGTGGCTTGGCCTACCGGTAGCCCCGGATTACCGGTGGCTCGGCCTACCAGTAGACCCAGCCTACTTGTAACCATGGGTTTTCCCAGTGGCGCCTATTTTTGCGCAAATTGGCTTTTAAGCCGTGTTTTGACCCCTTTAATCCTGTTTTAAATACCATTAATTCCCGTTTAAATTAAATTATTGGTGAGGTACCCTTTAATGAAAATAAACCATGAGGTGTACGTCGGTTTGAACTGCACCGAAAGGCGGGGACCCTTTAATGACGTGTGGGGTGTCCCAGCCGAGTGGTCAACCCACGATCCCACTCCTTACGCAGTTTCTCTCTGTATATTAACCATCTGGGAGTGTTGTATCTCAGCCCTTTCAGCCTTTATAACCTAAAGTCTTCTCCCTACGTTTCTTTTTCTCGATCACCCTATGATCGATTCGTCTACTCGTCCTTGAGTTCCCGAGGTCACACCCCTGCAATTTGGGCATTCGATGTTCCTCACGCATGAAGATAAGCATCGATCGTTGATCAATCAAGTAGGGGTTTCACCTTCGTATCTCCTTTCTGTGTATCTTACGGGTTGGGTACACTACTACATCTATAGAATTGGATGAACCAAACTTTAATGAAGATAATAAATGGAATCTAAATTAAGGGTAGGGGTGTGATCGATGATCCTTCTCTGTTTTTATCCTCTTTCATGATTGATGATTTTAGAATTTTGCGGGCTTATACCCACTGAAAATCATGTTCGTTGGTGGTGTTTCTCTGTGCACTAATAAACCCTTACCTCTTGTGTTGGTCATGTAAAGGAAATTGGTTAATTACATATATTTGGATAAATAAATTGTAAGCACCAGGATCAATCCTTTTCTGTGATAACCCTGGTTAAGGTACAGCAGAATTGGAATCATGGAGTGTGTTAAATCTTTTAAATCTAAAAATACTGGCATGGGCCTGCTTTGTGTTGGTGGTAGTGGTTTGGTTGTTTTTCATTCATGGGATGACTTTTGGGTGTTGTGGGAGGGGATGGGATCCCCTGTTGTTAGAGTTTCTCTGGTTGTGAATTTTGAGGTCGTGTGGTTACTTTGATTATATCACGAATTGGGGTGGAATCCTCTGTTGTTGAGAAACTGTTGGCCCCTGGGTTTTGGGAACATGGGGTAGTATCTTGGCTTGTGCTTATGCTTGCTAGTCTCCCAAGTAGGTGCAGAAACTTATTTAAACATTATTACTGAACATGAAAACAAGGATAAGACAAATGGGTTTTGGTTTGGTGTGAGTTGTGACTTGGGCATGGGTGTTGATTGTGTTCTTTAGGCTCGCTGAAGAAAAACCTAGATTTGGGTGATTTCTTGTTACCTATACATATACTTGTAGTTTTTTTTATTCTTATTCGTGCCCCACCCAAGTTGAGCACTTAGTGCCGAACACCCCCATTTCAGGGGGGAGGGTGTTTTTTCCAACACTTCTATTAGTGGATGGTTATTAGATCCTTTCTGCTCCCTTTCCCGGATAGCCCAAGTATCTTCGGGGAGGTTGTGATGGCCTGAAGTCCATTATTAGCCCAAGAATCTTTGGTCAGTATAGTGTGGTGGTTGGCCCAGGTGTGTGTAGGCAGGTGATTTCCCATGTATCTTCGGGATGAGGCCCAGGTGTCTCCGGGCATGGCAGTAGTTCTTCTAGCCCAGGTGTCTTCGGGCGTGGCAGTGGTTGTTCTGGCCTAGGTGTTTGTAGTTGTGGTTACGTACAACAGTTGTGGCCCAGGTGTCTGTGGGTGAGGTTTGGCAGTGGGACTACAGTGAGGTTGTGGCCCAGGTGAGTACGGGTGGGGTATGGCAATGAGACTGTGATGAGAATGGCGGGTTTGGTTCGATGTATAGGATCTCTTCAATAACCAGTGGGAAAGTGGTGCGGGGTACCCAAACATCGATGTGTTATTACTATACATTACTTGACTTGCGTTATTTGGGGAGTGTGCCTTGGAGAGGCTTGGGTGGTTAGTTTCCTTGATAGGTGTTTGGTTATCTCTTTTCTCACATGGCATTAGTATACCTCCCTACTTGTGCACAAGAGCCTTTGGTTTTTCCCTACAGAGTATACTTGTATGCTCACCCTACGTATATAAAACTGCTTTCAGATTTCCAGGAGGACATCGTGGATCGTGCGGGATCGTACTAGTTCAGACCTTGTGACAGATCATTGCAGTTGTTGTTGTTCTTCCTTTTTGTATTTTTCTATGTAGTATCCTTATACAATGTGGATTTTAATTTAGTAACATGCATTTGGAATGGTTCTTGGATTTACTTTTACTTTCAGTTTGATGTTGTGGGAATTACTATCTTATCTCCCGATCCTATTAAAAAAATAGGGGTAATTCCTTCCATTTAGTGTGTGATTTCATGCCATTGGTGTTGGTCGCCACTCCGGGACATATTGAAGGCGGGTTTTGGGGGTCATTATCTCTCCTTTAACTTAAAGAAGGAAGGGCCTGGAAATCTGCTGACCCTTCCCTCCTTTTGGTGAAGGTGGGTCGTGACATATTGTATAAAAAATAGATTTGCAAAATTATCCCTTACCTTAGGTCCAATTTCTTCTATATGTGTCTGAAACTCCTGTATAGTGTGTTTAAACATATTATTAACTTGGAACAGAATAATATTTACTATATCATATATGATTCACTTATGAAATTATATTAACCATTTATTTTTCAATCCCTTGTTAAAGCAACATTTTGGTTAATAATCGTTTCATTTATAGTACCTGTTTAGACTTGTTATTCTTCATATGATTACTTAGATAATGATTCACATACTTTCATAATGTAAAACCTGATTTATATATCATATATACTCAGTATAAATATATATATATATATATAATAGATAGACAAAGTAAATGTAATACACCATTTATGGAGACGGCAGGACGTACGTACGCATGAACGTTGTTTTCGTATCCTTATTAAATTGAATGGAAGTAAGTAAATGGAATATATATATATACATAAATCTAGTAGAATTATTATTTTATATATTTTATGATTATTTATTATATATACATTATAATCATTATTCAATGGTTAACATGGATAATGAATCTCATCGCGTCGTGGAGACGGTAAGTCGTACGTACGTACGAGCAACGACATCCTTCTCATATTTGTTGAATGGTGCTGAAGTGGATGGTGTATAATATCTCAGAATTTGTATCATATTATAATAATCATATATAGTTTTTATTTCCACCATTATACCCTTCCATGTAAGGTGGTGATGAAAAATATATTACACCATAGCGTGGAGACGGTAATCCATACGTACACACGTGTGGTTATTTCATTTTTTGTAGGATGGATAAAAGGTGAAACAGAGTTGTTTAATATTTATAATATCATATGAGTATATAAGTGATACTGATGTTATTACTTTATAATTAAACAACTAAATAAGAGGAAGTAGAAGAAGAAATAAATTTGAAAGAATTGGTAGAAGAGATAACTTCATTCTCGATATGCCTCCTTTAATCTTCTTCTTAGGGCACAAGAGTTGGACTTTTGAGAAGACCAGAACCTCTAGAATGTAGTTAGTTATGTTGAGAAGAGAAATAGGTAGAGGTTGTCTAATATTTAAATCTAAAAATGGATTGAAGGGAAATTTGAGGAGATGCCCTTTTATATGAGAGGAGCAGGGCACTTTTGGAAAGCTCCAAAATATTAATGTATTCAATTTCGACTTAAAATGGTCCAGGACATATTTAATTCTAAGTTAATATGATTTTCTTCAAATTACCATAATCCAAGAATTTTTTTACATGTTTTTAATATTTTTTTATCCTTCTCTTTTTTGTTTTACCCTTATTTTACCCTTTTTAATCTTACGATGATATCATGTTATTTACGCATTGTGGGTTAATGTAATTACCATATCATGTTAAAAAAACAAAAAAAAAGTTATTTACTACATAATTGCGATTATATTAAAAAAAATTATGGATATTAGATTTTTAGGAATTTAATATCATTTAATAATCTTTTTTTTTAAGTTTTGAATTGTGTCAATTTTGGCCACTTTTCGTACGTTACTTTTTTCAAAAAATCATAACTTGATTAATTAGAAAATAAGGCATTAACCCAAATATAATATTTCAATATCTTCAAGAAAATTCTTGGAGTACATCAAAATAATGAAATTAATTTTTTTTTATATTTATAAATTCATTTATTTGAATCCTTTATTAATGAAGCAATCACTACATCATCTTTGTGTCATAAATATAAAAAATTCATCCTATGTCTAAAAATTATAAATAAAATACCAAAATATAGAAAATATTTTTAGATTTATAATTACTATTTATATACATAGATATTTGTTATATAACAACATATTAAAATTTCATTAGTAAAAGATATATGTTTAGGTTATAATTATCCTTAAATTAAATTAATTCTTATAAATTGTCATTTTCAAATCCAAGTGAGTTCATGGGGTCCCAATATTAACTCAAGGATTAAATAGGTTGTAAATATCTCTTTTAATAGGCTTAGGACATGTTTTAGGGTAATTATAATATTATTTTTTACCCTCATTTACCTGATTTACCCTTTAACTATGGTAAATAAAATATTTACTGAAATTACTATTCATAATGTATAAAACTAAAAGTTACTCATTTACAAAATTTGGATCTCATGATTAAAAATATGTAATCCATTTTTTCAAATTAAAAACACATAATTTTTAGTAATTAATTTAAAATTAATCTCATTGTCGAAAAAACGGGTTTTCGTCAAAAACATTGTAAAAGATTGAAATGTTTTTACATATGAATTCAATGTAAAATTAATGATATTGGCTTAAATTGACTTAAACTATAAAAATATATTATATTTATACTTTAAAAACATTAAAGAATATATTTTAACTATAAAAATTATTTTTATGAAAATAGTTTTTTTCAATTAAAATTTAGCATATTTTCACTATTCATCAAAATATGAAAGTTATTTGAAAAATATAAAAAATTATCCAAAGTAAATTTTTTTGTCCCTATTACAAATAATAGGATTATATTTTCAAATATAACTTATAAAATTGTCAAAAACGATATTTAAAATGGGTGCCCCATCAAAAGGCTCTAAAACTGCACTATTATGAAAAATACTTATTTTTTCCTAAAAATTGATTTTTCTCTTATATAATGTGTAATATGAATTCTAATGTTATATAAAATTAAAAATTTGTTTACTAATATTCATAAAGGCTACTTTATATACCATTTAGAAAATAATATATTGTTGTTTATTGAAACACATTATCACGTACAATGCAAGCTATTAGGGAAGGTTGCTCTTGCATGTAACACAAGCCAAGTCAGTGTTGCATGTAGTGAAAGCTTCCTTAACAAATAATAGAATCTTATTTCATTTGTACATTGAAAAAAATTCTATACTCGGTGTTTTATGAAATAAATTCTATCAAAATAACGTGAATTTGTATGCAACACAATCCAAGAATAGTGGTGCATATACTGAAAGCTAATATGGTGTAGCATATAGCGCAACATAATCTTGGTGTAGTGTAAAACATAAGACATCAAAGAAATTAAAAGAATTTATATCATAAAATATCTGGGTGTTAAAAATAATGATCTAGTGACAAATTAATATCTAGATGTTTTTCTTGATGAGTTTCTCAATGTTATACTAGATCAAGATGTTGAATTTACTATTGACTTGGTTCCTGAATCTAATCCAATTTCAAAACCCCTCTTATTGAATGGGTGAAGTGGAACATCATCAATTGATAAATCATTTCCATGAGTTTCTTTATAAAGGATTCATTCATCTTATAATATAACCATAGGGTGAACTTCTTTTTTTGTTAAAAATAAATACAGTTGCATGAAACTTTTCATTGATTATAGATATTTGAAAAACATTAATGTTGAGAATAAGTATTTATTTTCCCATATCTATGAATTTTTCAATAGAAACCATTTAGATCAATATTTTTTATAATTTACTTGAGTTCTGGGTTCCATCAGGTAAAGGTGATGTGGGATGAAATCATGAAGATAAATTTTCATACTAGATATGGGAATTATTAGTTTTTTGATACACAATTTGTTTTGAAAAATTCCCCTACAATATTCATGATCGGTTTGGTTCCACAAGCAGAGCCTGCTTATATCTAACCTTACTGAATGGCATCAGTAGGGATTTGGGAGTTGAAGGTCCAGAGAGAATATTTTGACTCAAATGGCTTCATATGGATGAGAACATATCCTTGGGCTTCCCAAGTTCACTTCTCCAAAAAGGCTGATGGATTTTTGTGCATATGTGTGGATTATTAGAGGTTGAACAAGATGATGATCAATAATAGGTATACACTTCTGTGCATTGAAGACTATTTCAATTAGTTGAGTGGTTATAAGGTCTTATACAAGATTTATTTGAGATCAGGATATCATCAGTTAAGGGTGTGACTATCGTACATACCTCGCACAGTTTTTATGAGCATGAATGGTTTGTATGAATTATTAGTGATATCGTTTGGATTGACTAGTGTGCCTATGGTATTCATGAACTTAATGAATATGATCATTCATCCCATATTGGATCATTGGTGTGGGTTTTCATCAATAATATCTTAGTGTAATATAAGTTAGAAGACAATCATGTCAAACATCTTGAAATTGTTCTCAGTACATTAAGAAAACATCATCTTTACAACATGCTAACAAAATTAAGTTTCTTGGTAAATTAAGTGAATGTTTGGGCCATGTAATCATAGAGGATAGATTTTTGGTGGACCCTAAAAAGGTCACATCTTTGGTGTGTTGTGAACATACCTAGAAAATCATTGAAATTCATAGAAATCTAGATTTAGCAGGTTATTACTGGTGTTTTATAGAATATTTCTCCTACATGGTATCCCCAATGTTTTAACCATCCTTGAAAGGGGTGTGGATTTTTTTTCCAATTCACTCTATAAAAATTTTCATGTACTTAAATTAAGGAAAAACAAAACACCAATCCTCACAATAAGTATGCAGGGAAATCATATACCATGTAATATGATGTATTCAAACATTGAATTATAGAATTTATAATGTAGTAGGATCATGTGGTCACATATGGATCCAGGTAGCTAAGACCACATGAGAGGAATTACCGAACTCACGATCTAGAGTTAGTAGCATTGGTAAATTACCTATAGTGTTGGAGACACTATCTCATGGGTGATAGGTTTTTGGTTTACGAGAATCACATAATCTTTAAGTATATCTTTTATCATCAAGACATTAACATTCGACAGAGGTGGTGGGTCAAGTATCTTCCATCATAAAATTTGAAATGTTTTAAACTCTCAGAAACGGAAACATTATTTTTTATTATTTCAGTTAAACAACACAAATAGACGTAGTATTAGTGTCTTGTGATGTGTGGCGAATAATGCCCATTTTTAAAGACATGCATTTGGATATATAGGAATATCATGGGTGAGAATCTCTAACATCGACATCTATTATACTCATGCTTTTGGACCGTATTATGATAGAGCCGTTTTTTTATCTAGAGGGCTCAGTTTTGATATAAAATTTGTAATGTGGGGATACACTCTCAGGATGCTCTATCGGTAGTGGAAATTCTATTCTTTTCCATTGACTGGTATGGTTTCATATGGGATTACCCAAAAAGATGATGAGGGAGTTTCATGCTTATAAATGGGTGGTATATCATGGTTTAAAAAATACGTTTTGTGATCTCCATAGATAGTACTCGTGGTAGGAAATGAAGAAGGCGGTTTCACAATTATTAGCATGGTGTGTCACTTGTCAACAGATGAAAGCTGAGCATTAGATTCAAGTATAGCTTTCATAGTCTTTGCTCATCTCAGAGAGGAAGAGGGATGATGTCATAATGGATTTTATGATATTAATTCCAAGGATTATGTATAAAAATGAAGTTGAATGGTGTTTCAATATATTGAATAAGTTATAACACTTATTATCAGTTAATAATTCCATTACTGTTGGATATTTGGGAAACATTTATGTGTGTGAGGTGGTTTGGATGCACAGTGTTTCGAGGAGAATTGTTTAAGACACAGATCCTTGATTCAAAACATATTTCTATCTGAGTTTTAGAAATTCTTGGGATCACATGTTCTTCTAGTCACGTCCTATCATCCAAAAACTAATGGTCAATCTAAGCAGACTATTTAGGTTCTGGAGGATATGTTACAAGCATATGTTTTGGATATTGGTAGTTCAGTGGTGAAACCTATGGAACTCAAGGAGTATTCATATAATAATAGAATACATGCATTAATCCAAATGGAACATTTTGGGATATTTTATTAAAGGTTTTCTCAGTCACTTATATTTTGGTTTGGGAAAGGTGAGTTAGAAATTTTCGGGCCTAGTATCATGGATGAAAAATCTGAACAGGTTTAGTTGATCAGACAGACGTCAGTGACCATGATGAGCATTCATAAATCATATGCCAAAAATTATAGATAGTATATAGAATTTATGGTTGGTCATCATGTTTTCCATTCGGGTTCCCCATTATTGTGGA
Source organism: Viscum album (assembly GCA_963277665.1). Lineage (NCBI taxonomy): Eukaryota > Viridiplantae > Streptophyta > Magnoliopsida > Santalales > Viscaceae > Viscum > Viscum album. Next base: position 1,558,627,512 of record OY728126.1, on the reverse strand, counting down.
AACACTGTATCCGTAAACAGAGAAAGCTAATGGCTACGTTTTTTAGGCACTTTGAAATGGTGGAAAGGATCGGTCTAGTGGTGTACTATCTAGACATTTCATAGCGCTTCAATGCTAGGCACTATGGGTTCCACATGTCATACCTTTGAAGATATCATACATCCCATTCCCATGTGATAGATGTACTAGATTTCAATATTTGTGTTGATGCATCCATTGAGGAGAATAAAATATAGGTTATGGATCATAGTGAGAAATATCATCCATGTTGAACAATATCATTGATCGAAGTATTGTGGAAGCATGAGAGGGTATAGGGGGGACCTAAGAGGGAGAGAGAGACTCATATGAAAACACATTTTCCATACATGTTTGGTGGTACCTCATCGTGACACTTGGACCATCTCAGAAATGATTTATTGTAAGGTGGGGAGGTTGTAAGATCTCACCTTTTACTAGGTATGTTTCTCTCTGAGTTTTCTATTTGAGAATTGTTGGTTGATTCCTAATCATAGATGGAGTTTCTTTATTGGATAAAATGACCTAATAATATGGGATGTATGATTTTTTTAAATTAATGGATTCTAGGTAAAAATATGAAAAAAAAATATGGTTTGATTGTATGTTGAGATGCTTTCGAGGGGGTTTGGGTTGTTTAAAACAAAAATGGTCCAAAAAATTAACTTCATAACATTTACACATCGTATAGAGCGATTACAAGGAATGTAAATTTTTAAGGTATTTTATAAAATCAATTCAATGAGATGGGACATTCACAGAATTCCATTAATAACATTTACATGACATTTAACCACATTAAACATTGTGTTAAAGATGGACTGGTAGTTTTAAGCATGGTGTATGGATGATATTCATTCTATTTCACTACAAAACCTCTCCTATCAAACCTAAGTCATTTCCATGCATTTTTATTGAAAATATACCTTATGGATGTTCATTTTTCATCTTAAATCCCTAGTAAGTTACGTTGTTTAGGATTCATATTTGTTCTTTTTTCTATCCATAAATTTTGGTTAAATCCTTTATCTAATTTCGTTTTTTATTTTCATCTTGATAATTTTTTATATTGGAGCCATGTTGATATCATCTTCACCTTTTTCCTTAAGGGTGTTTCTCATTTTATGTGTGTTTGTGTCATAATTTAAAGGTAGGGTGTTTAAATCATAACCATATGGTTTGATCATTGTTATGACGATACAATAACATGATTGTGAAATCATTGGGTGAACCAAAATTAATTAAATAATTAAATGATAATATTCTTTGATTTCCTTTTATTCCAATTGGATTTTTAATTGTCTAATGTGTTAATATATTTTTATCATGACATTTTACATATGTTTATTTCTTGTTATAAAATCCCTATATTGTGGCTTATTTTTTACTGATATAATTGTTAATCAATTTTGAATTGAATTGTATGTGTAATTTGAAATGATTAGAGTAATTTTTGTAATTAACCATTTAGTTATATGATATGATATTGTGATATACATAATGTATGACATGAATTTCATTCCATGTTGTAATGATTATATATCGGGATTGACCTTGGCACATGCACACTTTGATGTTATAATACTGATATTAATCAAGCTCGGTCATGTCCATGTTGTAATACTTATAGAGAGAGGTATATTCCAAGTCCTATGTCTTAATGATTATAGTTCTTTTACCTATAAATGTTTTAAAGAATATAGGGTTTTGAAATGGATTAATTTTTGTGACTATACCATTGTTATAAGGTGGTTGTATCATGGTCACAATACATGCTCATAGATAATTTGGAAGGGTACCAAAGATTATTATTTTACCTTGGTTATATGTTTTTTGTTAGAATGTTTGTGATACTTTCTCGTTGATATTTTGTAGTGGAGACAAAGTAGGTTGTTTTATTTATTGAATTTTTGAAATAATTATTACTCCTATTTATCTCTTTGTTTCCTATACATATTATAAGACTAGTTTTGTTTAGACATAATGGTGAGGACCTATAGATTTATACTCGCACCATATTTGGGTTGTTGTTTATCGCTCGGGTAGATTATGTGGATGAAGGTTTGGACAAAGGAAAAAATATCATACTGTTGATTTGTTGTTTGTTGTCGGGATGGAGTTTTTAGTTAGAATTGATGTGGGGTCAGGAATTGGGATGTTGAGTATTTTATTAATATTTTTTTTCTTTTCATGTATTATTATTTCAGGTCATTCAGTTACATTTCACCATGTCATTAATTACATTGATCCTTATTAATAAAATAGTGTGGGCTTTTTTACTTTTCTATAAATAAAATATTATAAAGGTTTTAATTATACCCATGTGGAATGAAAAGGCCAAATAATAGAATATTGGATGATTATTGATGAAATTTACCCATAAAATAAATTTTGGGTATGTTTTGTGGTCATTTGAGAGCCATTATAATTTTTTATCCCCTAATTACCTAATTTACCATTAATTGAGGTAAGAAAAATTAATAAGATTACAATTTATTTTGACTAAAAATAAAAATTATGTATTAAAAAAATAACTTTTTATTGCAAATACGAAATCCATTGTTCAAAACAAAAAATAAAAAAAAATGAATTTTGTAATATAAAATCAATCATGAAAAATGAAATAGATAACATTTTTTTTACAAAAACAACCTTTTAAAATATATAATTTTTTAATACTAAATTAAAGTACAAAATAAAATTAAAACCCTATAAATGGATATTTTTAATTTAAAAGGATCTAAATAAATTTTAAAACTAATCAAAATTAGAATTTTATTTTCAAATAAATAAAAAAAATTCAAAAATATTATTATTTATAAATACTAATTGAAAGATAAATATTTTTAGAAAATTATCATAAAATCATCCAAAGTCTTTTTTGACCTGCTAAATTAAAAAAAATTATTTTTTCAAATATATTTTAGAAAATTTCAAAAAATTATTTTTAATATTTACTAAAAAGGGAAAACTCATTTTTGGTGAAATCACATTTAAAAAAATAAAATTACTTTATAAAAAATTTAATTCTTTTTTACAAATATTAATTAATACGTTATAAATTATTATGAACATTATATATATCATAATTTAGTTAGTAGTATTAGTTCCCATGAATTTAACATCTATATTATAACTTCCAGATTTAAATAATAAAACATTATTATTAATTTAAGCTTGGTGTTGGGTGTATTATATGTTCTAAAACCAAGAATTTATTTTTAGAAACATGGTATATTACATTTTCACCACTTTATTATATAAAATCACTAAAATTTGAATGTGGGTTCAGTAACCAAGTTTTGACTTTTCAGAATACAATTATTGAAAACTCACATCATAAAAAAGGGTCAATAAATATCATATAGAAATGAGAGAATTTGATGTATGAATGTCCTGTGAAATAAAACATAGTAGGTTTTTGAGTAGGTTAACATAAGTGATAAGTGAATGCATCGATATAAAATAAAAAACTAGAATACATGGACTCATATTGATTGATTGAAAAAATTGTCATGAGAATGTTAACCATTACAAATCCAAAAATCCATTATGGGTTAAAAGGATATTTATTTATCAATAAGAAAAATAAACAAGGAGAATTTATGTTATAAAAATCTTTTTCCTATAGATGAGGAATTATTTTACTTTCATGAATATGAAAATATGGAAATATTCTTACTTGTCATGAAGTATTTAATCATTTACTCAATTTCTATTACAATTTCATATTTTTAGTTAAAAAATTGATTATTCAAGATGATATTGTCATTAATAAATCACTATAAGAAACTTATAATGAATCAAATAATCATTAAAAGGATATAATTATATTCCTCATGTCTTTATACATTATTAAAAACAAAATAATTAAGAAAAGATGAGATAATTCTCAAAACGGGAAACATTCATAAGTAGAAACAATACGTTAATTTCCAAAATTCAATAGTAAAATGAAAAGATAGACATAATTCATTCAATAAATAACTACCAAAAATATTTATCAAAATCTTGAATACTATGTTTGATCCCTTCAAATTGTAAGGATTTTATCATATAGACATCCATGATAAATTATATATTTATCTCTAAATGACATCATTGTGTCATAATTTCTCACTTGAAAAAGAAAATTTCATAATCATATAATATTAAAGATATGCAAGTAATTTCCCTAAAAACATGATTAAACATAAATCCATAATAAAATATTATTTTGTTCTAAATTACAATTCATTGTTTATTCTTCAAAATAAATCCTATAAAATCATATTTACCATAATCATATAAGGTTAAAAAAAGAACTTATATTTTATTAGAAAAATATGTCATATAATGAATAGTAAGGGAATAATAACTTGGACGTCCTGGAATCCATTGGTTGGTGATTCACCCCTATCTCCCTTTGTTTGTGGGTTTAAGACTTATTGTCTTTCCAGATGTGAAATATTTTTTCTAGGAAATGGTTTTTCCTTTTTTTATAAAACAATATTTATATAATCCATAATACATTACCAAAAATTAAATTAAAATCCTTAAAAATAAACAGAATATATTAAATATTAATGAATTTTTTTAATCACAATGGTTATGTCATAACTTTTGGTTTGCATCAAAAAATTCAGTAACCATAATTACATTAAAATTAATGATAATATAAACCATAAATGTTTTCCATAACATTAAACTTATGTATACACAATGAAAATAGAATTATTACTCAAATTACATTTTAACATGATAAACGTAAGGGTTACATTTACCTCAAACAACTATCAAGTCTTAATTAAAGTATCTCAATGTTCTCTGATCGTATAATGAGTATTAATTATTTAAAACATTTCATAATCCTTAAATATAACATGTAAATTTAATCCATTATATTAAAACATATTAATCATTCCATGTTCTTCACATTCCGTTGACCTTGATTTAGAATAATATTCGGTAACACTTATTTCTTCCAAAAAATATAAGAATCATGTCATAATATTCAACAATATAAAAACATAATCCAAGAAACAATACATACATTTCATATATCATTTATATATGTGATATATTCAAATGTAATTGAATTGGTTATTTCCATTTAAACATCACTATGGAATTGATAACACCATTCATTATCCTTCCCCCGAAGACATTGATTTTAATAGTGACCATTATTCTCACAGTTAAAATGTCCAAATGATACCTTAGGAAGATCATCATCCCCTTCTTGGAGGGACATAAATAATCATGTTATATTTTTCATTTAATCATTATAAACTCCATTACCACATAAAAATCATATTCCCACTAATTTATGACATTTTTCTGGTAGATTAATTCCTCATCCATGACACATATGTAATTTAATTCATTACCTTTATGAATATTTTCACCTAAAATTCCATGAGGCTTTTGTTATATCAATTTTTACACAATGGTAATCTCTCAAATGTTTATGTTCTTAATATTTAATCCTGATAGTTTATTATGAATAATAATAAAAGTTCTCACTATATCTCATATTCAGTTTAGTGGCATGTTTAGAAAACCACCACATTTTCCTTGAAATCCATTTTTTACATTGGTTTTTTAAGGATCCATCAACTTATTAGAACAAAAAGTATAGTGTGATCATACTAATACAATAAAAATATACCATCATATGATGGGTATAAACACTAATATATCGTTATTCATGTTATCTCAAACTTCATTCACTTACCCAAAATATCTATGATTGTACCAAAAAAACTAACCTTTGTGGTTATATTGGACTATAAACCTTTTCTCTATAACATTTTTTTAATTAATGTTATCTAAGAACTACTCTGATGAGAAATACATGGAATCAACCATAAATATTACTCAGTCTGTTGTATTTAGATTAATTTAATTTTAATCCACTAACAATGTCCTTTTAATTTTAGTGTTTTAGTGAATTAATTCACAACTCTTACATAATAAAATCATATTTTATAGAGATAAAACATCAAAAAATAATTCATTTGTCCATAATATATATGTAGAGACCCGAAGCCTGACGTACATTGACATTACATTACTTTTGCGGAATACTTAGTACATAACAAAAACACACACTAAAGGATCGTAATAGTTTAGTGTCTTTGGAAACTCGGAACGTAATCTTCTAATCGTGGTGAAATTTCTTCAATATCTCCCATAATGGTCATCCCCTTTTTTACCTAAAACCTTTCTTTATATCCTGGGAAAAGAAAACATAAAAGGGTGAGCTCAAATGCTCAGTAAGGGTAAACAAAAGAAATATCAATCACATCATATATATAAGAACATAGCTTTTGGAAATCTTAACCTGCAAAAAAGCTCATAATATCATAACATGGGATAAATCATAGAAGTGAAATGTAATCCCAATAATCATAACTTAAAACATGAAACTTTGTGGCATACACACATAATCATAGATAATCATTTCTTGTTAGTCAAGACTCAATGCCAAGACTATCTTAGTGGACAAAGTCCCTTTCTGAATCGAGTAACCCTCGTTTCAGTCCTGTTTCACTGAACCGGTATAACCTACCATTTCAGCCATGTCTATCTCATGAGATATAAAATCTTTACCCAATGCATTGGAGGGAGATATAGGTCCCACCCATCTTATAATGAATCCTTTATTATGTGTGCCACAAAATCATAAACCATACATCATAGCATAACCCATGTAATAAAAATGGGATTCTTAAACAACATGACATCATAAAACAATTCATATAAGATAAAGGAATTCATAAAAATAATTCCATCACAACATTAATCAAATCAATGTGATAATAGGGATAAAAACAGAACCCTTTATCATCTTAGATGGAAAATAATTTTGATAAAACACTTGAAATCCATTCTTTGAGGAAAATATCCTTTCTGCTTCAAAAACACATTTCCTTTCATAACATGTCATACGACTTTAAAACAAAAGAAGATGATTAAAAATAAACTTGAAAACTTGTAAAGGAAGCTTCTTGGAAATAATTTTTTAAAAATACATTCATGCCGTATAAGTTAAAAAAAACATTCTTCTCGTACTTTTGTCGGAAAAGTCAAAAAATACCTCGTATAAAAAAAACGACAAAAGATTCCTTTCATATCTTTTACTAAAAACTCAACAAAGGGTAAAATTGGATATAAACTATTGTAGAAGAATGTAAATAATATTACATATTGAGGGAACATGGATGTGGATGATAAAATACACCCCAGTAATTACCAAAGTAAAAACAATCTCGGATAAAAGTGAGATTGTGATATTTCCATTACCTTAGGTCCGACTTGCTTTGTAAGTGTCCGAACCTCCTGTATAATGATTTAAATAATGTTATTGACTTATTACAGAATCATATTCATTGTTAGGATATCATATATGGTTCACTTATGACATTATATAACCCGTTCTTTTGTAAATTCCATGTTAAAGAAGCGTTTTGGGTAAAATCGTTTCATTTATCGTAGGTGTTTTGACTTGTTGTTCTTGACATCATTATTACTTATATCATGATTTAATCACTTCCATAATATAAAATATGATTTATATATCATATATATTCAGTATATATATATATATAATAGGTAGATTAATAAAATGAAAAACACCGTTCATGGAGACGGTAGTCCGTACGTACGCATGAACGCTGTTTTCCTTTCCTTATTGTCTTGAAATGGAAGTAAGTAGATGACATACATATGTATATATATACATAAATCCAGTAGCTTTATAATGTCATATATTTCATTATTATTTCTTATATATACATTATAATCATTCTTAAATGGTTAACATGGAGAATGAATCTCATTGCGTCGTGGAGACGGTAGTCCGTACGTACGCACGAGCGATGATATCATTTCTATAAATATTGAATTGAATTGGAGTGGATTATACAATATATCAGAATCAATATTATGTTGTAATAACTATGTATAGTTATTCTTTACACCATTATACCCATCCATGTAAGGTGGTGGTGGAAAATAGATTACACCACGACGTGGAGACGGTATTCCGTACGTACGCACGCGCGGTGATTTCTTTTTCCGTAGGATGGATAGATGGTGAAATAGGGTTGTTTCATACTTATAATAACATATCAGTATATGAGTGATACTGATGTTATTACTTCATAATGAAACAACCTAAGAAGAAGAAGTGGAAGAAGAAATAAAGATGAAAGAATTGGTAACGGTAATTACCTCTTCTTTGAAGTGCCTCTTTGAGACCTCCTCTTAGGGCACTAGAATTGGTCTTTGAGGAAGACCAGAACCTCTAGGATGTTTCTAGGGAAGTGGAGAAGAGATTTTGGCAGGGGTTGGCCGAGCTTGAGTGCTCAAATTGGTGTGAGGAGGAGGGGGAGGAGGTGTCCTTTTATAGGGGAGGAGAGGGGCACCTTAGGAATATCTCAAAATATTATTTTATATTAAAGTCAAAATCGGTTTATAATGGTTCCAAAGGGTCTTATTTAGAAGCTAAAGTGGGGATGGGTCGAAATCCTATCAACCAATAGAATTTAGACAGGTTTAGGATATTATTTTAACCTTATCAATTAGATTTAACTCTAAATTAAATAATTTAACATTTACCGTGTCTTTTTGTTTTCTTTCACTATATGGTTAATACACTTACTATAACATGCCAAAAGAACCCCAAATTGTTTATTATTAACATATATATCCTTATCTAAGTCATTTGGCCGAACCTTTGATTTTTAGGAATAAAATAACAATTAATAATATAATATTTTATTTAAAAACTATTTTGTGTCAATTTAGACACTATCTGATATATGATTTTTGTGAAAGTCATAACAGAATTATATGTTCGAACCAAGTTGATTAAATCAACACTAATATATCATAGTAACCTATAAAATTAGTGGAATTCATAAAAAGTCTCAAATTACATTTATTTTGGTGTTTATAACATCAATTATGTCAATATTTCGTTAACAAGATAATTACTGCATCATATTTGTGTCATAAATAAATTAAATTATTTGATGTCTAAAAATTACAAATAAAATACCATCATGTAGGAAATCTTTTTAGCTTTCTAGTGAATATTTAAAATCGAATTTATCTTATGTATAACCCCATATTAAAAATTTGTTAGTAAATAAACTTTGATTTTAACTCTTTTAACCCTTCTTTAAATAAATTAATAATAAATGTCCTAATCTAACCCAAGTGGGCCTAAATGGTCATATTTTATTCCTAAGTTTGTTTTTGGTCGAAATACACTTGTCCAATAGGATTAGGAAACGTGTTAGGGTAATAGTAATATCATATTTACCCTTAGTTACCCTATTTACTATTAACCGTGGTAAAAAAAAGTAAAAAGTTACTATTCACCAAAAAATTATTTTCATCTCATTGAACCACATTTTAGTCCTTGATATTAACCGTGTCTCTCGGATTTTCAAAATTCCATTCACAGAAGCGGTAAAATTAAGTTTTATACAAAATTCAGTTTTTAACCTACCACTTAGTAGTTTTACTATTCATCAAAAATTGATGTTTTTCAGAACAATGCCAAAATTTCATCCTAAGCTATATTTCATATTCCGAATTCAAAAATGAAGTCTATTTTACCAAATTCATAACATAGAAATTGCATTAATTAAATTTATAATTAAATCCCGCTCTTAAAACAAATAGCGTGTTTTTAAGAAACAATATCTATCAAAAGATTGACATTTGATTACGTCTGGTTTAAATGTGAAATTACATCCAATGAACAACATTGTATTAAATTGTAAAAATATATTCTAAATATACTTTAAAACCACTCAAATTAATAATTTATCACTATTAATTATTTCGATTAAAAAAGTTGTTTTTAATTATAAATTAGTAATTTTCACTATTCATCAGAATATGAAAGTTATCCGAAAAGTACCAAAATTTCACCTTAGGCTAAATTCGATACTCCGAATCCAAAAATGAAGTTCATTTTGAAAAATAAGATTTACAGAATTTTAAAAAGTGGTTATTACTATTCATAACGGCTAGTTTTAATAATATTTTAATAGCATATCGTTGTTTAGTGAAACTCGGTATTGCGTATTACACACGCTATCGAGGAAGGTCGCGATTGCGTGTAATGCAAGGCAAGTCAAGGATGCGTGTTGTGCAAGCTCCTTTTGGTGTAGCGTACAACACAAGACATTAGTGAAAGAATATTTTTTCATAAAATCTCGGGCTGTTACATTCTACCCCCCTTAAAATGAATTTCGCCCTCGAAATTCGTCGGTGTTATAAATGGTTTACTATTAGAAAGTTTCTTTAATAGAACCCCACATTGTAAAAAGGAATACCAAAACGTGGCTTTAAAAACTAAAGTATGAAATGTAACGATTACCCAAATAAACTAATCACTGGGTTTCCACATAGGTGAAAATATGGATATGGAAGAAAAATCTAACCATCATGTTCTGATGGAGAGTGGTAGAGAACATGGCTATGGAAAAGCCAACAATCACAAATCCATAAATTTGTGATGATCTAAGGTACCATCCGATTCATCAGGTATAAGATCACTAGGACAACATTTTTGGTTTTCAAGATCATTTCCTTAAAGTTGAAAATTTGAATTAGAATAAATACTTTCTTTATTTTGGTACAATCTCACTGTTGTTCATGCCTTGAACAATTTCCACTTCATCTCTTAAATAAATGAAGTTGAATTTGTTATTCGTGAAATGTTAGCAGATCATGTGATAGAATGATGGGTCATTCCATCTGTCTCAAAAAAAAGGTTAGCAAAAATTATATACATAAGTCGATCTATAGTGAGATTAATCACATATGGACTTATAATTCATATATCATACTGCTTAATATAATAAAACTAGTTTCTACTAAACAGGGACTTTCTGTAGGCCAGTGGTAGGCGATAAAGACCAGTCGCACTTCGGTTGTGGGTTCGATTCTCACAGCCTTGTCCGACGCGATGGGCTGTCGCCCGTCCTGCAGGTTGTCCTTTTTATAAAACTATATTACTACAACATCCCATCAATAATATCGAAAAAACTTCTATCCTTAAACAATACTAACTTATGTCCAACATAATCCATTCTAATCTTTAGGCTTATCCATAATACTGCAGTCCACTCTCATAACATAGTGAAAATGATTACCAGAGATTTAATACCATCGTTGATCCCCATAAGATATGTCTTGTTGGTCACATTCTAAACATTCAAAGTCCTTAATCATGTATTCACTTGAATACCTTAGTGAAAACATGAATGCAGTTTAAAGTTAACACTTTCCACATACCAAAATCCTCAAAATTCTATATACTCAAACCATGATATCACTTAGTCCTTATATCAATCATGATCTCATGAATACAATCAAACAACTCATTATCTTCTTATCCTTTCATTATGCACTTATCATCTACTTTCCAAAATATTTGAATCACTTTTCATAGTTATTGGTACCTTTAAAATTATTGAAAACCACAATAGACCAATACTTAAATATTTCAACACACCATAAAAGTACCCCATCAACATTATTCTTGAATACCAATACATAAACACTTTAGTCCATCCACATCAATGATTATCCTGGAATAAGTCCTTCCTTGATTTAGAAGTAACTTTTTAGGTCAGGGCATTGAGTTGGGTAATGCCCATGTTCTCCACAAATAAGACATTGAACTCCATAATAGTCTGTCACTCTATGACCCTTTTCTCCACACAGATAACATCGGTCCCTCCATTTGAGGTATTCCTCAAGGTTCTTCTTCCCTTCTTTAGAAATCTCAATCTTCCTTTCTTTATGCTCCTCAACATGCGAACATGCATAATAGTCTATCTTCCTCTTCTTTGAAGAATTAGGCATACCACTAAATTTCACCTTGTTAATCATATATCGCGATAATTGATTCTGCATAATCACAACATCTTTCTCTCTAGGCATTACACAATTTTGTTGATCATAGTCACCAATTTGTCCATTGGATTCAATGTTAAATGAATTCCTTTTGGTTCCCTCCATTAACTAAAACACAAAAATAATTTTGTGAGAATCAAAAATCATGCTAGAGAAACAATATAGTAAAGGGAAAGTATCCTCAATACCTAACTTCTTAGGTTTAATCTAATATCGTTACCATAGTTCTAGGAATATATCCTATTCGTATACTTATCCTTAGGGACATCCCTAGACATACCTTAGAAATATCTCTAGGGATCTCACTAACGTTTTCGCGTCCTAGTTTCCAAAGGTTGACTAAACCTTTCCTCTGATACCAACTGTAGAGACCCGAAGCCTGACGTACATTGACATTACATTACTTTTGCGGAATACTTAGTACATAACAAAAACACACACTAAAGGATCGTAATAGTTTAGTGTCTTTGGAAACTCGGAACGTAATCTTCTAATCGTGGTGAAATTTCTTCAATATCTCCCATAAAGGTCATCCCCTTTTTTTACCTAAAACCTTTCTTTATATCCTGGGAAAAGAAAACATAAAAGGGTGAGCTCAAATGCTCAGTAAGGGTAAACAAAAGAAATATCAATCACATCATATATATAAGAACATAGCTTTTGGAAATCTTAACCTGCAAAAAAGCTCATAATATCATAACATGGGATAAATCATAGAAGTGAAATGTAATCCCAATAATCATAACTTAAAACATGAAACTTTGTGGCATACACACATAATCATAGATAATCATTTCTTGTTAGTCAAGACTCAATGCCAAGACTATCTTAGTGGACAAAGTCCCTTTCTGAATCGAGTAACCCTCGTTTCAGTCCTGTTTCACTGAACCGGTATAACCTACCATTTCATCCATGTCTATCTCATGAGATATAAAATCATTACCCAATGCATTGGAGGGAGATATAGGTCCCACCCATCTTATAATGAATCCTTTATTATGTGTGCCACAAAATCATAAACCATACATCATAGCATAACCCATGTAATAAAAATGGGATTCTTAAACAACATGACATCATAAAACAATTCATATAAGATAAAGGAATTCATAAAAATAATTCCATCACAACATTAATCAAATCAATGTGATAATAGGGATAAAAACAGAACCCTTTATCATCTTAGATGGAAAATAATTTTGATAAAACACTTGAAATCCATTCTTTGAGGAAAATATCCTTTCTGCTTCAAAAACACATTTCCTTTCATAACATGTCATACGACTTTAAAACAAAAGAAGATGATTAAAAATAAACTTGAAAACTTGTAAAGGAAGCTTCTTGGAAATAATTTTTTAAAAATACATTCATGCCGTATAAGTTAAAAAACATTCTTCTCGTACTTTTGTCGGAAAAGTCAAAAAATACCTCGTATAAAAAAAACGACAAAAGATTCCTTTCATATCTTTTACTAAAAACTCAACAAAGGGTAAAATTGGATATAAACTATTGTAGAAGGATGTAAATAATATTACATATTGAGGGAACATGGATGTGGATGATAAAATACACCCCAGTAATTACCAAAGTAAAAACAATCTCGGATAAAAGTGAGATTGTGATATTTCCATTACCTTAGGTCCGACTTGCTTTGTAAGTGTCCGAACCTCCTGTATAATGATTTAAATAATGTTATTGACTTATTACAGAATCATATTCATTGTTAGGATATCATATATGGTTCACTTATGACATTATATAACCCGTTCTTTTGTAAATTCCATGTTAAAGAAGCGTTTTGGGTAAAATCGTTTCATTTATCGTAGGTGTTTTGACTTGTTGTTCTTGACATCATTATTACTTATATCATGATTTAATCACTTCCATAATATAAAATATGATTTATATATCATATATATTCAGTATATATATATATATAATAGGTAGATTAATAAAATGAAAAACACCGTTCATGGAGACGGTAGTCCGTACGTACGCATGAACGCTGTTTTCCTTTCCTTATTGTCTTGAAATGGAAGTAAGTAGATGACATACATATTTATATATATACATAAATCCAGTAGCTTTATAATGTCATATATTTCATTATTATTTCTTATATATACATTATAATCATTCTTAAATGGTTAACATGGAGAATGAATCTCATTGCGTCGTGGAGACGGTAGTCCGTACGTACGCACGAGCGATGATATCATTTCTATAAATATTGAATTGAATTGGAGTGGATTATACAATATATCAGAATCAATATTATGTTGTAATAACTATGTATAGTTATTCTTTACACCATTATACCCATCCATGTAAGGTGGTGGTGGAAAATAGATTACACCACGACGTGGAGACGGTATTCCGTACGTACGCACGCGCGGTGATTTCTTTTTCCGTAGGATGGATAGATGGTGAAATAGGGTTGTTTCATACTTATAATAACATATCAGTATATGAGTGATACTGATGTTATTACTTCATAATGAAACAACCTAAGAAGAAGAAGTGGAAGAAGAAATAAAGATGAAAGAATTGGTAACGGTAATTACCTCTTCTTTGAAGTGCCTCTTTGAGACCTCCTCTTAGGGCACTAGAATTGGTCTTTGAGGAAGACCAGAACCTCTATGATGTTTCTAGGGAAGTGGAGAAGAGAGTTTGGCAGGGTTTGGCCGAGCTTGAGTGCTCAAATTGGTGTGAGGAGGAGGGGGAGGAGGTGTCCTTTTATAGGGGAGGAGAGGGGCACCTTAGGAATATCTCAAAATATTATTTTATATTAAAGTCAAAATCGGTTTATAATGGTTCCAAAGGGTCTTATTTAGAAGCTAAAGTGGGGATGGGTCGAAATCCTATCAACCAATAGAATTTATACAAGTTTAGGATATTATTTTAACCTTATCAATTAGATTTAACTCTAAATTAAATAATTTAACATTTACCGTGTCTTTTTGTTTTCTTTCACTATATGGTTAATACACTTACTATAACATGCCAAAAGAACCCCAAATTGTTTATTATTAACATATATATCCTTATCTAAGTCATTTGGCCGAACCTTTGATTTTTAGGAATAAAATAACAATTAATAATATAATATTTTATTTAAAAACTATTTTGTGTCAATTTAGACACTATCTGATATATGATTTTTGTGAAAGTCATAACAGAATTATATGTTCGAACCAAGTTGATTAAATCAACACTAATATATCATAGTAACCTATAAAATTAGTGGAATTCATAAAAAGTCTCAAATTACATTTATTTTGGTGTTTATAACATCAATTATGTCAATATTTCGTTAACAAGATAATTACTGCATCATATTTGTGTCATAAATAAATTAAATTATTTGATGTCTAAAAATTACAAATAAAATACCATCATGTAGGAAATCTTTTTAGCTTTCTAGTGAATATTTAAAATCGAATTTATCTTATGTATAACCCCATATTAAAAATTTTTTAGTAAATAAACTTTGATTTTAACTCTTTTAACCCTTCTTTAAATAAATTAATAATAAATGTCCTAATCTAACCCAAGTGGGCCTAAATGGTCATATTTTATTCCTAAGTTTGTTTTTGGTCGAAATACACTTGTCCAATAGGATTAGGAAACGTGTTAGGGTAATAGTAATATCATATTTACCCTTAGTTACCCTATTTACTATTAACCGTGGTAAAAAAAAGTAAAAAGTTACTATTCACCAAAAAATTATTTTCATCTCATTGAACCACATTTTAGTCCTTGATATTAACCGTGTCTCTCGGATTTTCAAAATTCCATTCACAGAAGCGGTAAAATTAAGTTTTATACAAAATTCAGTTTTTAACCTACCACTTAGTAGTTTTACTATTCATCAAAAATTGATGTTTTTCAGAACAATGCCAAAATTTCATCCTAAGCTATATTTCATATTCCGAATTCAAAAATGAAGTCTATTTTACCAAATTCATAACATAGAAATTGCATTAATTAAATTTATAATTAAATCCCGCTCTTAAAACAAATAGCGTGTTTTTAAGAAACAATATCTATCAAAAGATTGACATTTGATTACGTCTGGTTTAAATGTGAAATTACATCCAATGACCAACATTGTATTAAATTGTAAAAATATATTCTAAATATACTTTAAAACCACTCAAATTAATAATTTATCACTATTAATTATTTCGATTAAAAAAGTTGTTTTTAATTATAAATTAGTAATTTTCACTATTCATCAGAATATGAAAGTTATCCGAAAAGTACCAAAATTTCACCTTAGGCTAAATTCGATACTCCGAATCCAAAAATGAAGTTCATTTTGAAAAATAAGATTTACAGAATTTTAAAAAGTGGTTATTACTATTCATAACGGCTAGTTTTAATAATATTTTAATAGCATATCGTTGTTTAGTGAAACTCGGTATTGCGTATTACACACGCTATCGAGGAAGGTCGCGATTGCGTGTAATGCAAGGCAAGTCAAGGATGCGTGTTGTGCAAGCTCCTTTTGGTGTAGCGTACAACACAAGACATTAGTGAAAGAATATTTTTTCATAAAATCTCGGGCTGTTACATTCTACCCCCCTTAAAATGAATTTCGCCCTCGAAATTCGTCGGTGTTATAAATGGTTTACTATTAGAAAGTTTCTTTAATAGAACCCCACATTGTAAAAAGGAATACCAAAACGTGGCTTTAAAAACTAAAGTATGAAATGTAACGATTACCCAAATAAACTAATCACTGGGTTTCCACATAGGTGAAAATATGGATATGGAAGAAAAATCTAACCATCATGTTCTGATGGAGAGTGGTAGAGAACATGGCTATGGAAAAGCCAACAATCACAAATCCATAAATTTGTGATGATCTAAGGTACCATCCGATTCATCAGGTATAAGATCACTAGGACAACATTTTTGGTTTTCAAGATCATTTCCTTAAAGTTGAAAATTTGAATTAGAATAAATACTTTCTTTATTTTGGTACAATCTCACTGTTGTTCATGCCTTGAACAATTTCCACTTCATCTCTTAAATAAATGAAGTTGAATTTGTTATTCGTGAAATGTTAGCAGATCATGTGATAGAATGATGGGTCATTCCATCTGTCTCAAAAAAAGGTTAGCAAAAATTATATACATAAGTCGATCTATAGTGAGATTAATCACATATGGACTTATAATTCATATATCATACTGCTTAATATAATAAAACTAGTTTCTACTAAACAGGGACTTTCTGTAGGCCAGTGGTAGGCGATAAAGACCAGTCGCACTTCGGTTGTGGGTTCGATTCTCACAGCCTTGTCCGACGCGATGGGCTGTCGCCCGTCCTGCAGGTTGTCCTTTTTATAAAACTATATTACTACAACATCCCATCAATAATATCGAAAAAACTTCTATCCTTAAACAATACTAACTTATGTCCAACATAATCCATTCTAATCTTTAGGCTTATCCATAATACTGCAGTCCACTCTCATAACATAGTGAAAATGATTACCAGAGATTTAATACCATCGTTGATCCCCATAAGATATGTCTTGTTGGTCACATTCTAAACATTCAAAGTCCTTAATCATGTATTCACTTGAATACCTTAGTGAAAACATGAATGCAGTTTAAAGTTAACACTTTCCACATACCAAAATCCTCAAAATTCTATATACTCAAACCATGATATCACTTAGTCCTTATATCAATCATGATCTCATGAATACAATCAAACAACTCATTATCTTCTTATCCTTTCATTATGCACTTATCATCTACTTTCCAAAATATTTGAATCACTTTTCATAGTTATTGGTACCTTTAAAATTATTGAAAACCACAATAGACCAATACTTAAATATTTCAACACACCATAAAAGTACCCCATCAACATTATTCTTGAATACCAATACATAAACACTTTAGTCCATCCACATCAATGATTATCCTGGAATAAGTCCTTCCTTGATTTAGAAGTAACTTTTTAGGTCAGGGCATTGAGTTGGGTAATGCCCATGTTCTCCACAAATAAGACATTGAACTCCATAATAGTCTGTCACTCTATGACCCTTTTCTCCACACAGATAACATCGGTCCCTCCATTTGAGGTATTCCTCAAGGTTCTTCTTCCCTTCTTTAGAAATCTCAATCTTCCTTTCTTTATGCTCCTCAATATGCGAACATGCATAATAGTCTATCTTCCTCTTCTTTGAAGAATTAGGCATACCACTAAATTTCACCTTGTTAATCATATATCGCGATAATTGATTCTGCATAATCACAACATCTTTCTCTCTAGGCATTACACAATTTTGTTGATCATAGTCACCAATTTGTCCATTGGATTCAATGTTAAATGAATTCCTTTTGGTTCCCTCCATTAACTAAAACACAAAAATAATTTTGTGAGAATCAAAAATCATGCTAGAGAAACAATATAGTAAAGGGAAAGTATCCTCAATACCTAACTTCTTAGGTTTAATCTAATATCGTTACCATAGTTCTAGGAATATATCCTATTCGTATACTTATCCTTAGGGACATCCCTAGACATACCTTAGAAATATCTCTAGGGATCTCACTAACGTTTTCGCGTCCTAGTTTCCAAAGGTTGACTAAACCTTTCCTCTGATACCAACTGTAGAGACCCGAAGCCTGACGTACATTGACATTACATTACTTTTGCGGAATACTTAGTACATAACAAAAACACACACTAAAGGATCGTAATAGTTTAGTGTCTTTGGAAACTCGGAACGTAATCTTCTAATCGTGGTGAAATTTCTTCAATATCTCCCATAAAGGTCATCCCCTTTTTTTACCTAAAACCTTTCTTTATATCCTGGGAAAAGAAAACATAAAAGGGTGAGCTCAAATGCTCAGTAAGGGTAAACAAAAGAAATATCAATCACATCATATATATAAGAACATAGCTTTTGGAAATCTTAACCTGCAAAAAAGCTCATAATATCATAACATGGGATAAATCATAGAAGTGAAATGTAATCCCAATAATCATAACTTAAAACATGAAACTTTGTGGCATACACACATAATCATAGATAATCATTTCTTGTTAGTCAAGACTCAATGCCAAGACTATCTTAGTGGACAAAGTCCCTTTCTGAATCGAGTAACCCTCGTTTCAGTCCTGTTTCACTGAACCGGTATAACCTACCATTTCATCCATGTCTATCTCATGAGATATAAAATCATTACCCAATGCATTGGAGGGAGATATAGGTCCCACCCATCTTATAATGAATCCTTTATTATGTGTGCCACAAAATCATAAACCATACATCATAGCATAACCCATGTAATAAAAATGGGATTCTTAAACAACATGACATCATAAAACAATTCATATAAGATAAAGGAATTCATAAAAATAATTCCATCACAACATTAATCAAATCAATGTGATAATAGGGATAAAAACAGAACCCTTTATCATCTTAGATGGAAAATAATTTTGATAAAACACTTGAAATCCATTCTTTGAGGAAAATATCCTTTCTGCTTCAAAAACACATTTCCTTTCATAACATGTCATACGACTTTAAAACAAAAGAAGATGATTAAAAATAAACTTGAAAACTTGTAAAGGAAGCTTCTTGGAAATAATTTTTTAAAAATACATTCATGCCGTATAAGTTAAAAAAACATTCTTCTCGTACTTTTGTCGGAAAAGTCAAAAAATACCTCGTATAAAAAAAACGACAAAAGATTCCTTTCATATCTTTTACTAAAAACTCAACAAAGGGTAAAATTGGATATAAACTATTGTAGAAGGATGTAAATAATATTACATATTGAGGGAACATGGATGTGGATGATAAAATACACCCCAGTAATTACCAAAGTAAAAACAATCTCGGATAAAAGTGAGATTGTGATATTTCCATTACCTTAGGTCCGACTTGCTTTGTAAGTGTCCGAACCTCCTGTATAATGATTTAAATAATGTTATTGACTTATTACAGAATCATATTCATTGTTAGGATATCATATATGGTTCACTTATGACATTATATAACCCGTTCTTTTGTAAATTCCATGTTAAAGAAGCGTTTTGGGTAAAATCGTTTCATTTATCGTAGGTGTTTTGACTTGTTGTTCTTGACATCATTATTACTTATATCATGATTTAATCACTTCCATAATATAAAATATGATTTATATATCATATATATTCAGTATATATATATATATAATAGGTAGATTAATAAAATGAAAAACACCGTTCATGGAGACGGTAGTCCGTACGTACGCATGAACGCTGTTTTCCTTTCCTTATTGTCTTGAAATGGAAGTAAGTAGATGACATACATATGTATATATATACATAAATCCAGTAGCTTTATAATGTCATATATTTCATTATTATTTCTTATATATACATTATAATCATTCTTAAATGGTTAACATGGAGAATGAATCTCATTGCGTCGTGGAGACGGTAGTCCGTACGTACGCACGAGCGATGATATCATTTCTATAAATATTGAATTGAATTGGAGTGGATTATACAATATATCAGAATCAATATTATGTTGTAATAACTATGTATAGTTATTCTTTACACCATTATACCCATCCATGTAAGGTGGTGGTGGAAAATAGATTACACCACGACGTGGAGACGGTATTCCGTACGTACGCACGCGCGGTGATTTCTTTTTCCGTAGGATGGATAGATGGTGAAATAGGGTTGTTTCATACTTATAATAACATATCAGTATATGAGTGATACTGATGTTATTACTTCATAATGAAACAACCTAAGAAGAAGAAGTGGAAGAAGAAATAAAGATGAAAGAATTGGTAACGGTAATTACCTCTTCTTTGAAGTGCCTCTTTGAGACCTCCTCTTAGGGCACTAGAATTGGTCTTTGAGGAAGACCAGAACCTCTATGATGTTTCTAGGGAAGTGGAGAAGAGAGTTTGGCAGGGTTTGGCCGAGCTTGAGTGCTCAAATTGGTGTGAGGAGGAGGGGGAGGAGGTGTCCTTTTATAGGGGAGGAGAGGGGCACCTTAGGAATATCTCAAAATATTATTTTATATTAAAGTCAAAATCGGTTTATAATGGTTCCAAAGGGTCTTATTTAGAAGCTAAAGTGGGGATGGGTCGAAATCCTATCAACCAATAGAATTTAGACAAGTTTAGGATATTATTTTAACCTTATCAATTAGATTTAACTCTAAATTAAATAATTTAACATTTACCGTGTCTTTTTGTTTTCTTTCACTATATGGTTAATACACTTACTATAACATGCCAAAAGAACCCCAAATTGTTTATTATTAACATATATATCCTTATCTAAGTCATTTGGCCGAACCTTTGATTTTTAGGAATAAAATAACAATTAATAATATAATATTTTATTTAAAAACTATTTTGTGTCAATTTAGACACTATCTGATATATGATTTTTGTGAAAGTCATAACAGAATTATATGTTCGAACCAAGTTGATTAAATCAACACTAATATATCATAGTAACCTATAAAATTAGTGGAATTCATAAAAAGTCTCAAATTACATTTATTTTGGTGTTTATAACATCAATTATGTCAATATTTCGTTAACAAGATAATTACTGCATCATATTTGTGTCATAAATAAATTAAATTATTTGATGTCTAAAAATTACAAATAAAATACCATCATGTAGGAAATCTTTTTAGCTTTCTAGTGAATATTTAAAATCGAATTTATCTTATGTATAACCCCATATTAAAAATTTTTTAGTAAATAAACTTTGATTTTAACTCTTTTAACCCTTCTTTAAATAAATTAATAATAAATGTCCTAATCTAACCCAAGTGGGCCTAAATGGTCATATTTTATTCCTAAGTTTGTTTTTGGTCGAAATACACTTGTCCAATAGGATTAGGAAACGTGTTAGGGTAATAGTAATATCATATTTACCCTTAGTTACCCTATTTACTATTAACCGTGGTAAAAAAAAGTAAAAAGTTACTATTCACCAAAAAATTATTTTCATCTCATTGAACCACATTTTAGTCCTTGATATTAACCGTGTCTCTCGGATTTTCAAAATTCCATTCACAGAAGCGGTAAAATTAAGTTTTATACAAAATTCAGTTTTTAACCTACCACTTAGTAGTTTTACTATTCATCAAAAATTGATGTTTTTCAGAACAATGCCAAAATTTCATCCTAAGCTATATTTCATATTCCGAATTCAAAAATGAAGTCTATTTTACCAAATTCATAACATAGAAATTGCATTAATTAAATTTATAATTAAATCCCGCTCTTAAAACAAATAGCGTGTTTTTAAGAAACAATATCTATCAAAAGATTGACATTTGATTACGTCTGGTTTAAATGTGAAATTACATCCAATGACCAACATTGTATTAAATTGTAAAAATATATTCTAAATATACTTTAAAACCACTCAAATTAATAATTTATCACTATTAATTATTTCGATTAAAAAAGTTGTTTTTAATTATAAATTAGTAATTTTCACTATTCATCAGAATATGAAAGTTATCCGAAAAGTACCAAAATTTCACCTTAGGCTAAATTCGATACTCCGAATCCAAAAATGAAGTTCATTTTGAAAAATAAGATTTACAGAATTTTAAAAAGTGGTTATTACTATTCATAACGGCTAGTTTTAATAATATTTTAATAGCATATCGTTGTTTAGTGAAACTCGGTATTGCGTATTACACACGCTATCGAGGAAGGTCGCGATTGCGTGTAATGCAAGGCAAGTCAAGGATGCGTGTTGTGCAAGCTCCTTTTGGTGTAGCGTACAACACAAGACATTAGTGAAAGAATATTTTTTCATAAAATCTCGGGCTGTTACAATATAACCATTAAAATATTATTTCTTTCTTCAAAAAACATCACAACTTTCAACTTGTCTTATTCCATTTACATAATTATCCTTAAAAACTCTTAAAAATATATTAAAACATGGTATGATGAAAAAAATATTATTAAGATACAAAAAATAAGGAAATTAATTATTCCAGTAAAGAAAATGAAAAGCCAAAAAATTAATACCACTATCATATTGTTATTTTACATTATTAAATAAATCATTTCCACATGAAATCTTGACTCTTTTTCTCAAGGAGAACTTTTAAAAACCATAAAAATCATATATAAAATTCACAGGAATGTTGGGGAGTTATTTCCATGTCACTCTTACAAATGGATTAACCTTCATGGTTACAGATTGAATAACCATCATGGTTACACACAAAATATCCATCTCCCTCACAATTGTAATAACCATCATAGTATATTTATATAGTCTCTTTGAATAAACAAAATTGGTTAATTCTATCCCATAACCCAATGAGTTTGAGATATATATTGGGCTCAACCACTATCACGTTATAATATAACAAAAAATCATTATAAATAATACACAAGAATTATTACATAACCATGACACATAAACTATTTCATTTTCCAAAATTAATCATTTCACTCATATGAAAACATTCTATGGATATTGAAATATACATTCTGTTTAAAAAACTATTGGAAAAAAATAAATCTATCAAAATAAGGGAAGGAGTTTTTCATTAAATAATATATAAAATATTATATGGGAACAAAAACATCAAATTATGGTGTCATATTTGGTAAATTTTATTGTAGTTGTATAGATTGAAATATAGAATTCAATTCATAACATGATTAATCTCTGGAAAAGAAACATGCTCAATGATAATCTGTTTTAAACAACAATAACCAATCCACCTAAGGAATTAGGATGAAATCATTATAACATTTACCCATTCAATCATAAGTAACAATAAGGGTTTTTTTCATAAATGAATGGAAGTTCCATTAAATGATCATGAAAAACGTTCATCGGAAAAATATGCTTTTCATTTCAAAATTGATGATTTAAAAAAATAATTAATTACAATGGGAAAAAAATTAAATTAAATGTGTAAAAATTTAAATTAATGTTCCTATAAATATTATTTATGATTCTAAAAAATCAATTTATCTATTATATATTTTAAAACATTCCATTCATACTACTGAAAAAAAAATCCTTAAAATTACCTCATTCCAAAAAAAATTGGATTCATTTCAAAAAAAATTTAAAAATTTTAAAAATGGGAAAAACTGAAATTAAAAAATCTTATGATACATCCAGTACACAGTGTGTTCACCCCAAGGTCTTCCCTTCCCCATGTCACTGCCCACACAGTTTGTGACATGGGAAGAGACTACACGGCGTGTACTCCAGATACACAGTGTGTACTGAAAAATTTTATTTTCCTTCCCAAACAGAAGGCCATACACGGCGCGTCTAAAGTACTACACGGCGTGTATACTAGGTTTTACAGAGAGTATGCCTCAGAAACTTCCCCAGAACCCAAATAACACCACAAAACAACACCTATGTGTCAAATTCCGATCTGTGAGGGCCCATACTCTCCACGAATCAAAGTTTGACATCTTCTCTGTGTTATAACAAAATAAACAGTCAATGATCCACCAAATTCTGGTAAATGGGGGGCCATACTCCCCAAAAACCAAATTTTGGTGTCCATTCTATAAACTGGCTCATAAAAAAATACCCTATCACATAGCAGGTATTTACCAAGCAGCTATCACAACATCATGCTTTTCTAGCACAATAACTACCACAGCAACATGCAATTTCTAATGCACCTACATGGCATGGAAATATGCATGGCATGTGATTTCTAGCATGTGCCTAAATGATACATGAGATGGAATACCCTCATCTCATCGGGTTAAAACAAAATAGAACCCATTAATAAAATATAATCAACACAATCCCAAGTACATCATCCAATGGTGAAATCATATCAACTGTAAATTGAAAAAATCAGTAAAATTGCAATACAAGGTAAATTGGCTTCTCCCTGTACATGGGTTAGCTATACCCGGTCATAGCTTATTACCAACTATTGTTCCCATCCTACCCCTGACTAAGGCTCCAAATAGTAATTCAATGAAAAGAACTCCTTTGATACCACTTTGTAATGTCCCGGTTCCGGGTGCCACGCAACGGGTGCCCCGAACCCGGTTCACCACATGACCTCAAGCGTATTTCCCCAAAAGCCAGAGGCTACAGACTAGCAGCGAGGGCTCAGGTCTGATAGTGTGGAAACTATGCCCTAATTTGTCAAAGTGTAGTGTAGAAGAATATAATATAAACATACAACAACAACAGAAGTAGTAAACAATACACAACTGAAATTAACAACTTCAGTAGATATAACCAACCAGTATATAAAATGATGCAACATGCCTCAATTATATGAAAGCAGCCAGAACATGTTACACTGAAATAATACAATACAATACAGAGTACAAGTACATAAAATCAAAACAGAACAGCCAGTGGCATCGTGAGCCTGAGCCCGGTCCCATGCTCCCCTACACCTGAGTAGCAGTCAAGTACCTGTATAAGGACCTTTTCCCTTATCTACACCTAGAGAAACGTAATCTTTTTAGGCCGAAAAGCGTGACCCAAACAGGGTGTGAGAAATATATCTTAGTAGGTACCCACCAATGTCCTGTGCCCAACTGTGTGTAAACATGAAACAACAGTGTGCAGTAGTAAAATGCAATAAAGTAAGCAATACTTAAAAGTTACTAACTTAACCAGTTATATTTTCATTTTAATATCCATTTAATCATTTAATTTAAAATACCCCCATAGTGAATATTCTAACTAAATAGCCAATGTCCTCAGACACGTAAACTCCTACCCTCAGGTAAAGAGAAATCCCAGCACAATAATCAGCCCACAGGCATACGGATATTACCCACAGGCGTAAGAAGTGTCGCTCACATGCACAGAATCAACTGCCCATAGGCACGAAAGAAGTTTCCCATAGGCTAGGTAGTACAATTCCCACAGGCTAATCACAACACTGCCCTCAGGCTAAAAAGGTAACCGGGCCAAGTCAAACATGAAAACAAGCAGAAATCAAGCAATTCCTCTCAAGTAAATTCTACAATCATTTCATTAAAGGCATAAAATAAATAAGGAATACCCTCGGGTATCCTGGCCAAACGGCTAAACAGAGGAATGCACCCCCAGGGTGGTCCTGGATCCAAGCAGTGATCCCCAACAACATTTTTATATCACATTCAACTACCTATACAATTATAGGTATCTAAAATAGCCACATCCGTCGCCTCACGACACCCCAAAAATGGGTTCGTAGCTCAAAAACACACAAAACGCACGACAGTTGGAAAATAAACACTAAGCCACCTACCTTAAACACCCACGAACGATATATGCGAACGATGCCTTATGAAACGTCCAAGAACACCGTAGATCTGAGGTAAAATAATTCTTGCTTAAACGTAAATAACTCCCGTTATGGGAAGAATTGGCAAGAACGGTTAAAGAAGAGTAGAGGGCTTACCTGTGCGATTCCAATGAGATAGTCTGAGACGGAAACGGATTTCGAACGTGCGCTCGGTGGATCTCTAAAGCTTCGGCCTCTTCTCCCGAGCTCCCTCTTCCTGTTCTAAGCCTTCCCTGTGAATAGGGGAGGCTACTGCCAATTTTAAGCAAAAAAACAAAGTACATGGTGTGTACTTTCCAAAATTTGGGATTTTTCCCAATTTTCCATATTTTCTTAAAAACACATAAGGAAAAGAGAAAAGAAGAAGCCCGTACCTCAGAACTAAGAACTGGGTTCTTACAAAATACTTTCAAATCATCCTTAGTTACAAAGGATTGTTGCTCGGTTAAGAGTGTAGGTGAAGGTAATGGTACATGTTCTAATGCAGAATCATGTTGCGACTTGGAATTAGTTTCATATTTAGATGAAGGTTGAGGCTCTAGTTCTGGTTCTGGGTGAGCTACTGACTTCATTTGAAACAAAGAAGAGAGATCTATACTAGTTGCAGTCACTTGCTATGATTCACTCACATCATAAAAACTTGGAAACTCATACCGAGTGTACATGGAATGTGTGACAATTGGTTGAGATGTTCCAGTAGATCTATCTTCTTAAATCTCAAGGTTTTGAGGTTCCTCCCCCTCAAAATGTGCTTCCATTTCATGTTCTTGAGGCACAGCTGCATGATCAAGATCCACAGGATCAGCTCTAATCTCTTCAGCAAATTCTTTCCTTTCCAACTGAAAGGAAATTTCCATCCTCTCTTCAGCATAGGGTATATACTCAGGAACCTATTGTTCAACTTGTTGTTCTTCTAGAGTTGCTTCTTTTTCAATAGGGAGATCCTCTTGATTAACATTTTCCCTAGCAGGTATTTCTCCTAGATCAGCTTCTTCCATGACCTGTTACTCTAAATCAGGGATAATCAGATCTCATGCAGCCTCATACGGAACTTCTTGATCAACATCATCTCTAGAAGAAGGATCTTATTCTTATCTAAAAACATCAAAAACTTCCTCTCTAAGAGGTATTTCAGTAGGAACATCAGCAGGGATAGCAGTCCTTTCTTTCTCAACAGGAGCTGCTTCCTCTTGAGGTATTTCAGCCTCTTCTTCTTCTTCTTCTGGGTACTCAGCCACTTCATCTGGTTCCAAACGAGGATTAGTTTTATTCTTTGGCCTTCTTGGATAATCAACATGTAGAGACCCAAAGCTTGATGTACATGGACATTACATTACTTTTGTGGAATATTTAGTACATAACAAAATCAGACACACAGGGACTGTAATAGTTTAGTGTCTTTGGAAACTCGTAATATAATCTTCTAATTGTGGTGAAAGATCTTCAACATATCCCATAAAGATCTTCCCCTTTTTTTCTTACCGAAAACCTTTCTTTATATCTTGGGGAAAAGAAAAAATAAAATTGGTGAGCTCAAATGCTCAGTAAGGGTAATCATAGAGACCATAAAACAATCCATAAACATTTGAATGCAAAAACTTGAACATAAAATCTAAATATCAAAATCTTGAGCAAAGACATGAATCATGGAAGTACGTAAGGCATATATCATAAGGGAACATCAATCAT
Source organism: Viscum album (assembly GCA_963277665.1). Lineage (NCBI taxonomy): Eukaryota > Viridiplantae > Streptophyta > Magnoliopsida > Santalales > Viscaceae > Viscum > Viscum album. The sequence continues at coordinate 1,558,599,572 of OY728126.1, read as the reverse complement.
GATAAAATAGCATGGGAATAAAACATGTAATTGTGGAAACCATTCAGCACTTGTTATGATTTCCATAGTAGCCAAGGCATTGCTGCCAAGACCATCTTAGTGGACAAAGTCCCTTTCTGAATTGAGTTCACTCCTCGTTCCAGTCCTGTATCACTGAACCAGATTAACTTACCGTTCCAGCCATGTCTATCTCATGAGATATAAATCTTTAACCAATGCATTGGAGGGAGATATAGGTCCCACCCATCTCATAATGAAATCATTCTTACTTGTTCCACAAAATAAACTTAAAACATTCATCATAACCCAAAGAATAAAATGGGTTTTATAAACATCATCCCATCATCACATAATCAATATAAAACAAATGGATATTTCATCATAAGAAAAGTGAAACCATGTAAATCATGGAGACATTATACTTGAAAGATACACATATGAAATAATGTCATCTTAGATGGAAAATGGTTTTAATAAAACAGTTGAAATGAATTCTTGAGGAAAATATCCTTTCTTCTTCAAAATCATTTTCTTTTCACAAAATGTCATGAAATTTTAAAAGAAAAGGATTTTTTTTGAAAATAGTCATGAAATATTTTGGAGGAAGCTTCATGAAAATAAGGATTTATAAAAACCATAAAAATCCTTTCATGTCTTATAAGTTAAAAACAACATTCTTCTCATACTTTGGCCGGAAAAGTTAAAAAGTACCTCGTACGAAAAATGAAAAAAGACTCATTTCATATATTTTACTAAAAACTAACCGAAGGGTAAAATTGGAAATAAAAAATTTTAGGAGGATAGAAATAATATTACATATTGAAGAAACATGGATGTGGATGATAAAATAAACCCCAGTAAATACCAAAGTATAAACAATCTCGGATAAAAATGAGATTGTGAGATTTTCCCTTACCGTAGGACCGATATGCTTCGTACGTTTCCGAACCTCCTGTATAATGATTTAAATACTGTCATTGACTTATTACAGAATCATATTCATTGTTATGATATCATATATGGTTCACTTATGACTTTATATTACCCATTATTTTGTAAGTTCCATGTTAAAGTAGCGTTTTGGGTTAAATCGTTTTATTTATCGTACGTGTTTGGACTTATTGTTCTTGATATTATTACTTATATCCTGATTTAATTAATTCCAGAATGTAAAACATGATTTATATATAATATATATTCATTATATACATATATATATATGATAGATCGATTAAATGGAATGAAATACTCCGTTTATGGAGACGGTAGGCCGTACGTACGCATGAACGCTATTTTCGTTTCCTTATTGAATTGAATGGAATTAAGTAGATGACATACATATATATATATACATAAATCCAATATCATTATTATGTAATATATTTCATTATTATTCATTATATATACTTTATAATCATTCTTGAATGGTTAATCATGGAAAATGAATCTCATCTCGTTCGTGGAGACGGTAGTCTGTACGTACGCACGAGCGATGATATCATTCCCAGGATCGTGGAATTGTATTGAAGTGTATGTATAATATTACAGAATCAATATAACTTTACAATAATCATATATAGTTATTTATTTTCACCATTATACCCATCCATGTAAGGTGGTGGTGGAAAAACTGATTACACCACGGCGTGGAGATGGTATTCTGTACGTACGCATGCGTAGTGATTTCATTTTCCGTAGGATGGAAAGATGGTGAAATAGGGTTGTTTCATACGTATAATAAAATATCAGTATATGAGTGATACTGATGATATTACTTCATAATTTAACAACTAAATAAGAAGAAGTGGAAGAATAAATAAAGCTGAAAGAATCGGTAACGGACATTACCTCTTCTTTGAAGCGCCTCTTTGAGACCTCCTCTTAGGGCACTAAAATTGGTCTTTGTAGAATAACAGGACCTCTAGGATGTTTCCAGGTAAGTGGAGAAGAGTATTTGTCATGGGTTTTCCGAGCTTGAAGGCTCAAAGTGGGGTGAGGAAGAGAGGGAGGAGGTGCCCTTTTATAAGGGAGGAGAGGGGCACCTTTAGAATAACTAAAAATATTATTTTATTATAAAGTCATTTTCGGTTTTTAATAGATCCAAATTGAGTTATTTCTCATATAAGGAGGGTATGGGTATAAATCCTCTCATAAAATAGAATTTAGAAAAGTTTAGGTTTCTATTTTAACCTTATCATTTAGATTTAACATTAAGTTAAATAATATTACTTTTACCGTGTCTTCTTGTTTTCTTACACTATAATGTTAATAAACATATTATAACAAGCCAAAAGATCCCCAAGTTGATTATTATTAATATATATAACCGTATCTAAGTAATTTGGCTGAACCTTAGATTTTTAGAAATAAAATAACAATTAATAATATAATATTTGTTTTAAAAACTATTTTATGTCAATTTTGACACTATTTGGTAATTGATTTTTGTGAAAATCATAACAGAATGATTAGTTCGAAAAAAGTTAATTAAATAAATACTAACATGTAATATTAACCCAGAAAATTAGTGGAATTCATAAAAAGTCTCATATTACATTTATTTGGGTATTTATAATATCAATTATTTTAATATTTCATTATTTAGGTAATTACTGCATCACCATTGTGTTATAAATAACTTAAATTATTTAATGTATAAAAATTATAAATAAAATACCATTAGATATTAAATATTTTAATATTTATAATGAATATTTATAGTCTAATTTATCTTATGTATAACCCTATATTAAAAATGAATTAGTTATTAAACTTTGATTTTAACTTTTTAACTATTCTTTAAATAAAATAATATTAAATGTCCTAATCTAATCCAAGTGGGCCTAAATGGTCAAATTTTATTCCTAAGGTTGTTTTTGGTCGAATCAAACTTATCCAATAGAATTAGGGCATGTGTTAGGGTAATAATAATATCATTTTTACCCTTAATTATCCTATTTACTTTTAACCGTGGTAAATAAAAGTAAAAAGTAATTATTCACCAAAAAATATTTTCATCTCATTGAACCAAATTTTAGTCCTTGATATTAACCGTGTCTCTTGGATTTTATAAATTCAATTCACAGAAGTGGTAAAATTTAATTTAAATGAAAAAATCAGTTTTTTTACTACCACTAAGTGGTTTCACTATTCATCGAAAATTGATGTTTTCAAAAAAATACCAAAAATTCAGCCTAAGAATTATATGATATTCCGAATTCAAAATTGATGTCTATTTTTTCAAATTCAAAACATAGAAGTGGCATTAATTAATTTTAAAATTAATTCCCGTTATTAAAACAAATAGCGTGTTTTTAAGAAACAATAACTATCAAAAGATTGATACTTGTTTATATTCAATTTCAAAGTGAAATTAATTCCAATGACCAACATTGGATTAAATGGTAAATATATATTATAATTAGACTTTAAAACCAATTAAAAATATAATCTAACCATATAAATTATTTTGATGAAGAAAGTTGTTTTTAATTAAAATATAGCATTTTTTACTATTCATTAAAATATGAAAGTTATCATAATAATATGAAAATTTTATCCAAAGTAAATTTTTATATCCATATCACAAAGAATAATTTTATTTTGTCAAATCGAACTTATAAACATGTCAAAAACTATATTTAATGTGGGTGCGCCATTAAAAGGTGGCAAAACTGCATTTTTTGAAAAATACTTATTTTACCTGAAAATTTTATTTTGTTCACATAACATGTTTTATAAAATGTGTAAGATGAATAATAATGTTATAAAATTCAAAATTTAGTTAATACTATTCATAACGGCTAGTCCATAATAATATTATTACAATATATTGTTGTTTAGTGGAACCCGGTATTGCGTACAACACACGCTATCGAGGAAGGTTCTGATTTCGTGTAATGCAAGACAAGTCAGGGTTGTGTGTAGTGCAAGAATCTTTTTTTGTTGCGTATAACAAAATCCAACCATATTTCATTTATACATTGAATATAAATATATATATATACTCAATGTTGCATAGAATTTCTACTATCAAACAAACTAGAAATTGTGTGTAACAGAATCCAAGATTAGTGTTGCGTATACTCCAAGCTAATACGGTGTTGCGTATAGCCCAAGATAATCTTGTTGTAGCATAAAACATATGACATAAAATAAATTAAAAATAATGCTTATCATAAAATATCAGGTTATCACACAACAGGATTGCACTTCTTATAAATTTCATCATTATCCTTAACCCACTGCTTCTTCCAGGGGTTCCAATTAATCTTCATCCTTCTGATGATAGGCTTGGATAAACAGAAACCAAAATGCTCTAGCCTTTCTTCATTTGGTCTAACTACTCCCTTGGAAACTAACATGGCTGAAATCATCCTTGAGTAAAACAAGGAGGTGGATTTGGAAGTGACGTTAATCAACTCACATATATGGTTAATGACATATTTGCACAAATTTATCTTATGGACATTCTTCAACAGATGAATCAGGAACACATCCTGATACTTCAACACAGCAATATCTCATTTTCTTGGACTAATCAAATTCTGAACAAATTTGAATAGTAGTCTTGTCTCCCCATCCAATTCAGTTGCTATGGCCCTTCCCTTGGTGCCATTTCTAGTCAGGATTTCTGAAGCATTCTCCAGATCAAAGATGTTAGTTGTTGGAGGAGGGTCTCTTTGGTAATCATCAAAAATTCCTTCATGAGGAATCCCCAGGCATGCAGCCCACAGCCTTGAAGAGAATGAACACTTTTGTCCATTGATCCAGCTTGTTACCATATAGCTTTCTCCAACATCAAAATAAAACTTTACATATTGGTAAAATTGAGATGCCAACCTTGGATAAATCGGTCTATCTTGTCTAGAGAACCATTCGAACCATCCTTGTTCTCCTATGATTTTCAGGACCAAAGACTTGCTAGACAGTAGCCGATCAGGTCAAATCCTTTTCTCAGGAACTACAGTACGGCTTACAAGGTACGGATTTTGAGGTCCTTTGGGTGCTATCCTCGATGCTCTTTTCTCTTTCTTAGAGTAGTGCTTCTCAGATGAGGGTGACGATGGACGATTCATCCTTGGCATTCACTAACGGTTTAGGTGAGGAAGAAGAGAAGGCTTTCAAGGTAAAGAGGGTTCGAGAGAGTGAGTAGGAGAGAGATCGGGTAAGGAATCGAGTGAAAAACCCTTATGTTTTATCATTTGGGAATGTCAAACGTCATAAAAACAAAATCGCGGGAAATCAAATAGCAGTGAATTAAAAATTACCGCAATGCGGGTTAAAATAAATATATAAAGAATCTTCAGGGTGAGACCATGAGTAGGAATTATGGTGTGATGAAAAACAGTCGTCATGGTGAGACAGTTGGTGGTCATTATGGTGAGATAGTAACCATTCTGTGTAGTCACGGTGAGACGGTGAGTGAAATTTTCTGTCATGGTGAGACAGTTAAGTGATAGTTCGTGAACACAAGGTGTTTACTATGAGACCGTAAGCATGAAATAGTAACTGAGAAATAGTGAATATGAAACTGTAAAGTAAAATATAGAAAAATAGTAAACAGTAAGATTTGTAGGATGTCTATTTATGATTAATCATACCAAGATCATGTATGATATAGTCTAAACTCTCATAATTTAATGGTTTGGTGAATATATCAGCAAGTTGATATTCAATACCAATGAATTCCAAAGTCATATCACCTTTATGGTAATGAACCCTCAAAAAGTGATGTCTTACATAAATATGATTTGTCCTAGAATGAGAAACAGGATTCTTTGAAATGTTAACAGCACTTGTGTTTTCACAATTTATTGGTACATGTCTGAATTGATATCCATAGTCTAGTAAAGTGTGTTTCATCCACAAAATTTGTTCACAAAAACTACCAGCAGAAATGTATTCTTCTTCTGCAGCAGATAATGCAACATAATTTTGTTTCTTACTACACCATGATACTGGTGACTTGCCTAAAAAGTGACATGTTCAAGAGGTGCTTTTTCTGTCTAACTTACATCCAGTAAAATCAGCATCAAAATAGCTAACCAGTTCAAATGATTGTCCTTTTGGATAGAACAGTCCTAAATTGGTAGTATGCTTGAGGTATTTTAAAATTCTCTTTACAACATTTAAATGTGACTCTTTGGGATTTGCTTGAAAGAAAGCACACATAAACACACTAAACATAATATCAGGATGAATAGCAGTCAAGTAGAGTAGACTTCCAATCATTCCTCTATAAGTGGTTTGATCAATAGATTTTCCATCTTCTTCAAGATCCAACTTACAAGTGGTACTCATGGGAGTGTCACTACTTTTTGTTCTATCCAATCCAAAACATTTTAAAATATCTCTAGAATATTTACTTTGAGTTAAAATAATTCCATTATTGTTTTGAAAGATTTGAAATCCAAGAAAGAATTTAAGTTCACCCATTAAACTCATTTCAAATTTGTTTTGCATCATTTTAGAAAAATCAGTACATAAATAATTTCATAAAGATCCAAAAATAATGTCATCTACATAAATTTTTACAACTAAAACATATTTAGAAATTAATTTTATAAAAATAGTAGGATCAACTATTCCTTTTGTAAAACCTTTAGAAATTATAAAATTACTTAATCTATCGCACCAAGCTCTTGGATCTTGCTTTAACCCATATAAATCTTTTGATAATTTGAAAATATGATTTGGAAAATGAGGGTTTGTAAGTCCAGGTGGTTGTTCTACAAAAACATCCTCAGCTATATACCCATTTAATAATGCACTCTTGACATCCATTTGATATAGTTTGAAATTTAGATGTGCAGTATAAGCAAGTAAGATCCTAATGGCTTCTAGTCTGGCTACTGGAGCAAAAGTCTCCTCATAGTCAATTCCTTCTTCTTGACTATAGCCTTGTGCAATTAATCTAGCCTTGTTTCTAACTATATTTCCAGATTCATTTACTTTATTTCTAAACACCCATTTAGTGCCTATGGTGAAAGTGTCCTTAGGTCTTTCTACTAGTTTCCGAACTTTATTTCTTTCAAACTGATTGAGTTCTTCTTGCATAGCAATTACCCAAAATTCATCATTAATAGAATCATCAATGTTTTGAGGTTCAAGCTTTGATAAGAAGGATTGATGTTCAACCTGATTTTTAATAGAAGATCTAGTCTGTTTCCCTCTATCTATATTACAAACAACAGCATCTAAAGGATGATTCTTTATAATTCTAGTTGATCTGGTAAAGGTAGGACTAGAAATTTCAAGTTCTTCTCTAGGTTCAGGTTCATTAGGAGCAGATTATAAAATATTTCTAGAACTAGTTGTCTTTACAGCAAGTTCATTGATTTTGTTATTAAGGTTCAGAATAGATACATTTTCTTCAAGATTTTCAAGAGATGACTTAGGTTCATGTGGATCAGTTTCATCAAATTTGATGTGAACAGATTCTTCCACACACTTGGTTCTCTTATTGAAAACTCTATAGGGTTTTCTAGTCAAAGAATATCCTAAAAATATTCCTTCATCACACTTAGAAGAAAACATGTCCATATTATTCTTTGTATTAAGAATAAATACTTTATATCCAAATACTCTAAAGTAATCGACTTTAGGATTTCTATTATTCCATAGTTCATATGGGGTCTTCTTGAGAACAGGTCTGACTAAGACTCTATTGATGATATAACAAGATGTATTCACAGCCTCAGCCCAAAAATAAATAGGGAGGTCGTACTCATTAAGCATGGTTCTAGAAATTTCTTGAAGGGTTCTATTTCTTCTTTCTACTACATCATTCTGTTGAGGTGTCCTAGGGGCAGAAAAGTTGTGACTATAGCCATTGTGTGAGCAATAAGATTCAAACTCTTGATTTTCAAACTCATGGCCATGATCACTTCTCAGGTTCTTAATCTTAAGTCCACTAAGGTTTTCTAGAAACTTGGAGTATTTAATAAAGTAAGAACAAGATTCACTTTTGTGATCTAAGAAGTATACCCAAGTATATATAGAAAATTCATCTACTAGGACATAGACATAGTGCTTCCCATTTAAGGTAGAAACTCTAGAAGGTCCAAAAAATTCCATGTGAACCAACTCGAGAGGTTGAGAATTTGACACTTCTTTCATTGGTTTGAAATAGATTTGGTGTTTCTTTCCCTTTTGACAGGGATTACAAACTTTGTCATTTGGAAACTCAAGTTTGGGTAAGTCTCTAACTAAGTTCTTCCTAGTTAGTTTTCTAAGTGAGTGGATGTCGCAGTGTCCTAATCTTCTATTCTATAACCAAGATTCTTTATGAAAATAATTTAGGCAAGTAACATTTTGTTTGGCTAAAGAATTTAAATCAATTGCATAAACATTTTCATTTCTTAAAGCAGAAAATACTAAAATATTCTTAGAATTAAATATATTACAAGAATTATTTTCAAATTTAACATTAAATCCATCATCACATAATTGAAAAATACTTAACAAGTTATATTTCAATCCATAAATAAATAAAACTTTAGAAATTAAAATTGAGTTAGTGTTACCAATTTAGCCTAGGCCGGTGATTTTTTCCTTAGAATTGTCACCAAAGGTGACATGGCCTCCATTAACCTTGATTTGGATCTTGAAGCATGAGTAATCCCCAGACATATGTCTTAAACATCCACTATCCAAATACCATGTCTTCTTGTGGGAACTCTTCAAACAGGTTTCCTACAAAACATATTTATATGGGAAATGACATTGGTACCCAAATCCTCTTGGGTCCAGACAGGTTAGTAATCAATGATTTTGGTACCCAAATTTGTCTTATGGGTCTCATATAATTTACAGATTCAAAATATTTTTAAAGATAAACTCTATTTGATCTATAACCATATGGATAACTAGTTGTAGCATATGAATTTCAAGAACTAGAACTAACAGTATTCTTGCCAGATTAAGGAATAAATCTATTCTTAGTAATCTATCTCTCTCTAGGTTGGTAGCCTATTCCAGTAGTTTATTTTGGTGCCACTTGATTTCCTAACATTTGAGTAAGTGTATCTTTTCCCTTTGTGAATTTTTCTAAGTCCTTTCTAAGTTTCTCATTAGACATTTTCAATTCTGTATTTTCCTTTAAAAGTTGAGAATTCTTTTCTTTTTCTATATCAAGGGAAGATTTAACATTTGAAGTGAGAGCATGTTGTTTCTTTAATGACTTATATTTATCCTTAAGTTCATTTCATGTTTCTTCTAGAATGTTATAATATTCAGATAATTCAGCCTTAGACATATCTTCAGAATCAGAATCAGATTCTGCATTATCTCTAGAATAATAGGAATTTAAAATAGGAGTATCTAAGGTTACCTCAGATGTGTTGGTCATGAAACACATGTTGGCATGATTATTTTCAGAATCAGAGATTTCGGATTCACTTGTGTTGTCTTCTGAAGCAATCTAAGTAGCTTTCATAGCTTTCTTGTACTTCTTGTCCTTATAATCATGTTTCTTTTTGAACTTCAGTTTTGGACAGTCTTCTTTTATGTGACGTTTTCTTTTGCATTCATAGGAGACAACTTCATCATTTTTATCAGATTTCTTCCAGTATTTTTTCCAATGACCTTTATTGTCATACTTTCCTTTGTAATTTGATTTTCTGAATAATTTCTTCATTCTATAAAACATCTTAAATCTTCTGGCTATTTGAGCCATCTCAACATCACTGTCTGAATCTGAATCTTCACTGGTTGAGGTTTCAGTTTGTATTTGAACTTTATATGTGTCTTTGCTCTTAGAAGTAGTATATTTAAAAGCTACAGACTTTCTTTTTGGTTCATCATATTCCTCCTTATTCACTTTGAGTTCTTCCTGATGAATCATTAATTTACCAATAAGCTCTTTGACATGCAGAGCTCCAATGTCACATGATTCTATGATTGAAACAGATGTGCCTCTCCATCGGTCTGGCAGACATCTCAGTATCCTCATAATTTGTTCCTTTTCTGGAACAGCTTTACCAAGGGAACTAATTTTATTGACTATCTCATTAAACCTGAGATACATATGAGAAATAGTTTCATCAGTCTTCATTTTAAAATTATCATATTTAATAGTATAAGTATTTAATCTCATTTCTTTAACATTGGTTGTTCCTTCATGAGAAACACCTAAAGTATCCCAAATTTCATAAGCAGTTTTGCAAGCAGATACTCTATTAAATTCCTCATCTCCTATTGCACAATAAAAATCATTCATAGATTTAGAGTTATTATTGTAGGCTACTTTAGTAGGTTCATCCCAAGTTGTTCTTTTAGTTTTTGGAATTTTATATTGAGACTCTATAGCAGTCCAGATATCAAAACCCATACTTTCCAAATGAATTTTCATTTTAAGTTTCCACTAGGCATAGTTAGTACCATTAAAGAAAGGTGTCTAGTTAGTAGCAACACCCTCTAGTCTATTTTCTATATCTAGATTTTAGAAAGTAAATTTAAAGAGATAAAATTTAGAACTAACATAAATTTAAGATCTTTAAAGATGCAACTAAAATCACAGTTTAAAACAGAGTGTTTTGAATACTTGTTTTAATAAAAACTTTCCTCTGATACCAAATGTTGGTTGGAGTGGATACTCAAGAGGGGGGTGAATTGAGTTCCAATTAAAATTTCTGTTAAAATATTTTCTATTAAAATCCCTCAATTTATAAAACAAGTTAAACTGTACTGAATTTGTAAAACTGTAAAGGTTCAATTAGATTCTCAAAAGATTGATTAGTTATCAGTTAATCTAATCAGAAGATTAAATTATCTTTTGAAAATAACCTACTGATTTACAATAGATACAAACACTTTCTAGATTATCTATCAAAGTAACTTTAAAACAGATTTGTATTTCAAAGTAATAAGCAGCGGTATATAAATTTGATAGTGTATATTTTGAACATAAATTAAAAATGCACAGCAAATATAACAAAGAGGTTCAGTCTCAAGCCGAGACTTAGTCCTCTCAAATTTATATATATATAAGTGATCCACACCCTGGATCAGGGTTAAAAACAGTACAGGACTATTCAGGCCATGCAGGGACCTCTACCACTGTTCTTCGTGGGAAATGAAAATAAAGACCAGGCCACACAAGGACCTCTTCCACAATTGTCATGGGTAAACAAGAGTAAGGAGTTTTGGTATGAGGATTGTGATATCCTCTAGTTCAGCATAGGAGACAGTGTATGTGAAAAATAAATAGTATACACACACTGCTTGAAAGTAAATAATAAATCACTTAGAGAAAGTATATGAAAGTTTAGAAAGCTCTAGTGATTGGCAGTGAAGCTCTGGACTCGTTGAATTCACCAGAATAGCTAATGAGTCCTTCTCTGGTTTTTCTGTTGAAAAACAGAGTGTCATGGTTCAGCTTTTGTTTCTCCAGGAGAGAAGATGTTCTCTTGACTCCAGAGTACTTCGTGTGTTCTTCAGTAATGTAGGATTGCATATATGGAACTTCTTTGAGGATCGTGCAATGTGTTCATCATAGTTGTGATCAGGATTGTTCTTCTGTTCAGTACAGAGCTTGCGTGTATTGTAGTATGAGTGTCGATATGTGTCAAGCGTGTGTGTGTCCTCTACTACAGCGCAATCTTCTTTATATTCTACAAGCTCCAGCAATATGAATGATTTCATTTCCATAGATACGAGGTACGATTTCCTGAAAGACCAACAACTATCATTAAATAACATTAATTGCATTAAAACATCAAATATGACCATTAGTATTATTTAAATTATATTCACAAAAAGGTTATGAAACGGTGTCATAGTAGTTGTGAAAATGGTGCCTCTTTGAACCAGTGTCTCCTTCATGGTATGTGCTTCATAGTATGTGGCTCACGGTATGTCCTTCACGGTGTGTTTCTCACAGTGTCCCAGTCACGGTGTGTCCTTCACGGTGTCTGGGTCACAGTGTGTCCTTCCCAGTGTCTGGGTCACAGTGTGTCCTTCATGGTGTCTGGTTCATGGTGTGTCCTTCATGGTTTCTGAGACTTAGACTTCACGGTGTCTATTTTAGTGTATCTATTCACAGGGTCTCTTTGATTGTGACTGTGTTTTGCCCACAGCCTGTCTTACTGTGTAAAACATCACAGTGTCTTGATACTTAGGAAAATATTTGTATTTAGACTTAAACAGTAATATGAAGAATATGAATTAATCTTAACCATTGGAAAGTAAGAGAATTTGAAACATAAATACAAAGTTTTGATAAGATAAGTGATATTTTTTATCATGCATAATATTTGTAAATAATAGTGAGATTAATTAACATCAATAAAATTTTCTATCATTAAAACATGATGTGTAATAATTATTGAGATTTTTGATCATTAAAACAATTTAAATACATGAGGATTCAAACAGATACAAGTGCAGAAGAGATGGACATATTTCTCAGAACTGTTATGATGAGGTGAAGCCTCAACTCCTCCACAATAATGAAAAAGTGAAGGTGGTGATGGACTTACTGAAAATTCAATTCTTCAAGTGTGGACATCTTGGGAACCTTTCCAATAAATTATAACTATGATGATAATGGATTGAAACCATGGTAAGCCTAAAAATAGGACTTCGGATAAAGGCCGAGCATTTTCTATCATGACAGCTAAACTAGAGGACCCAGATGAATTGGTGGTAGTTACACTCATTGTTCTTTCAAAATTAGGAAGTATTATTTTCTAGTTTGGTTCTAATCTTTCATTTTTTTCTCATCTAAGTTTTCAAAAAATATATAATAAATCCCTAAACTGTTATATTTAGAGCTATCAATAAAGACTCCTAGATGGATTATAATAGTATCCACAGTGTATAGAAACATTATTAGTAATTCCCATGGTGGGATTATACACTATACAAAGAATGGATTTAATCTCAAAGTATAATTACAATATCAACTGTAAGAGTATGTAAATTTTATTAGTCTTGAATGGATAACCTTTATTTGTTTTTAAATTAGAGATATCCCGGTCTGATCTTTGACTAGAATAAACTCTCATAGCCCTCTTTATGAAGATTATTGGGGAATATAGAGATGAAAATGAATGTACAAATATATATAGTATCCCCATCATTTTGGAATACATTGACATATTTCATTATGAGTCACCTAGACCTTCCTTATAAAGGGATTTATAGTTCTCTATTGAAATCATACAGATCTACGATAATATCAAATACCCCATATTTAATAGATAAAATGGAGTTATAGAAATTTAAGAAACAACTTCAAGATCGTATAGAGAAGGGATTAATTCAACCATGTTTGAATCATTGGGGAAACTTGTTTTATTTGTCAAGAAAAAGTGTGGATCACTGTTTGTATACATTGACAATAAAAAACATAAAGATGTCACATTGAAGAATAAGTAGCCTTTCTAAAGATTTGATGATTTATTTGATCAGATCTATTATGCCCAATAATTATCTATGATTGACCTCTGATCTGGTTATCATCAATTGAGGGTATCAAAAGAAGATATTCTAAATAATTCCTTCCAAAAAAGAAATGGGCATTATGATTTTTTTGTTTTGACTTTTGGATTGAATAATGGACCTACTATACATATGGATATGATGAATAGAGTATTTAAGTACTAAATTGATAAATTCATTGTAGGTTTTATTCATAATATTATGATATACTTCAAAAGTCATAAGGAAGATGAGGATCACCTAATAGGTATATTGAAAACACTATGTAAAGAGAATCCGTTTGAAACATTCAGGAAATCTAATTTCTTTTTAAAAAAAAGTTTCATTCCTTGGGATCATTGTATCCAATGTTGGAATCTTAGTTAACCCCTCTAAGACAAAGGCTATAGAGTAGTTTCCCCATCATTCAATAGTAATTGGGATTCACAGTTTTCTTGGATTATAATTATATTATTAGAGGTTTTGGAAAAAAATCATGTATTTTCTAATAAAATAACCATGTTCACTTGAAAAGGGGCTATGATCATCTTGAAAAGGGTTCCTGGAGAAAGTTTGCAAGAACTGAATAAGTGATTGGTAGCTGTGATTGTGTAAACCACACCCTCTGTCAAAGAAGTTATTTTTATTTATAGTGATGCATCTCTAAAAATTATTGGGATTCTACTAATGAAAAATGAAAATATGATTGCTTATACATCTCAATAGTTAAATCATCATTAGAATAATTATCATACACATTAAATAGGGTTAGTTGTAGTTTCTTTTCTTTTAAAATAAGAAGAAACTGTCTTTTATTTGAAGAAATGTGATATATTCACAGATTAACAATGTTTTATGTATATATTAATGTAAACTAATTGAACCTGAGATAAATGATATGGTTGGAAATTCTCTAATATTAGGACTGGTTGATTCATGTTTTTGCTAGAAGGGAAAATAGTTTTTTTATTCATTTAGTATGAAAAACCCTATTATACTAGAAATAATTACAATTAAAGGAGATCTTTTGATCAATGACCTTGTAAATTTTGGAATAAAAATATTAAAGGAATGAAAATAATTGTCCCTATTCCAAATTATTTATCAACCATAATTACTTGAGAAAATAAATAGAGAAAAAAAGAAGATCATTGGAAACAAAATAAGATAGAGCATGAGAAATTTTAAACTTTTATGAGTTCAATATTGATCAAGAAGTTGTACACAAATTTCATACAAGGCTGTGTATCCCATGAATCATAGAGTAAAAAAAATAATGGATAGAGATCATATATTTAGATTATATATATACCAGTATCACTAAAATGTATAGGGAACTTCATGATCATTATTGTTGGGATAATATGAAAAGAGATATTATTAACTAAAATACAAGGTAATTGGTGTGTTAGCAAGTGATGTAAGAATGATAATATCCTAATGGTGTATTAAAACTACAACCCATAACAAAATGTAATTAGGATAATATCACAATATAATTTATCATGGGTCTCCCAAAAGAATCCAAAGTAAATAAAGGGATGTGGGTTATAGTGAACCGACTAATGATGATGTCCAACATCATATATATCTAGGAAGAATTATCTCTTGACTAATATTCCATGATATAAATAAAATAAGTAGTGGGGTTTTATGTGATTCCACATTATATAATTTCCAATAATGATCTAAGGTTCCCATCAATATTCTAGATAAGTATTCCAAATTTTCTGAATACTAAATTATATTTCATTATGACCTATCACCCGAAAAACTAATGGCTAATTTGAATGGAATATTTACACACTTGAGGACGTGTTGGGAATGTTCTCAATGGAAATTAAATGTGGATGGGATCAACAAATTCCATTAGCTGAGTTCTCATACAAAAACATATTTCACCTGAGTATTCTAATGAAACCATATGATGCTCGATATAGAAAGATAAGTAGAAATCACACTTGTTGGGATGAAATTGGGTAAAATAAGTTTCTTTTGATGGATATTGTGGAAGATATAAAAAAGGTTAATTCCATTCATCAATATATGAAAGGGGATCAGATTCGGTGGAAGAAATTTATAGGAAACAAATGAAGGGACATAGAATTTGATGTTGGATAAACAATGTTTGTTCGAATATCACCTTGGATGAGGTTCATGCAATTTGAAAATAAAGGTAAGTTAACCCTTGGTACATTGTCCCCTTTGAAATCCTTAATCACAAAGAAGTAGTGGCCTGTCATTTTGTGCTGCCAAAAAATATTTTTCAAGTATAAGATGTATTCCACATATTTTTGTTGAGAAATTACATACCTAATCTTTCACATATACTAAATTCAAAGGTGGTACAACTGGAACACAAACTATCTTATAATGAGTAGTTGATGGTGATATTAGACCATGGAGGAAAGTTTCTACACAACAATAATAACCACCTTGTCAATATGTTTTGGAGGAGCCATAAATATGAATAAGAGATGTGGGAACTAGATTAGAAAATGATACAGAGCTAATGTCACCTTTTCTCTCCTAATAATGAGTTGAAACATTGGGTACAAAATTTATTAAAGCGGAAATAATGTAACAACCCGTGATTTTTTAAATTATATTTGTTTCTTGAAAAAATATTTGTTATATATTTTATAATAGTATAATCATAAGAAACAAATAATAACAAAAAATATTTTATCTCATTAATAATGATCATTACATTAGTTCTCCATGAATCTAATTAAAATTTAAACATTACAACTGAACAAAAAATATAATATAGAATACATAAAATGGGAAAATAAGGATCACATCAGTCTACTAGAATCATTAACCGCATAGAAAATTCTATATAAATAAAAATAAATTATAGTAAACAAATCAAAATCAAAAGAAAATGAAAATATAACCTCAAGTGGAATTTTATTAAATTTTTAGTGAAAAAATGATGTGGTATTTATAGGGTATAAAGGGAAATGTGACCGTTGTGATTTGACTATTATATGAATGTTTTTCAAATTTGTCCATTGGTCAATTTGAACATTGGGAGCTATACCAGTGAGTGATTATTTTATAGGTATAATTAGTGTTTATAATTAGTAATGATAAAGGATAATTTTTACATAACTGATAATAATGGCCTCAATAAGTAGAGTTGTGTTTTTTGAATCCCATTTTCTTGAACATCGAAGGGTGGTGGCATTATTAGGGTTCTACCTCGACCAATACCATTATGATCATTAATAAATTATGCCTGAATTAAATTTCCCAGTAGAGAAGATCAATTTGGTTAATATTACCACTTAGTCAAGGTTCACCAAGCCACCCAATAAAAATACCAACATTTCACACATTACCCTTCAGGTGTATGTTTGTGTAAAAGGGCGTTAAATTCCCAAGACATAGTTACACAATTTGTAATTTCTATTGTATAAATAAAATTCTCATTACATTAATTCATTTTAAGAATAGTTTTTTTAGTTTATATGAATTTTTTAAAATGATTTTTTTTAAGAAAATAAAACAAAGTTTTATTTTTTAATAAAATATATACACTTTTATTATAAACTCAGGTATTCTGAATAATATTTTTTTCAAGGATATATTATTTAAAAAAACTCTTATATAAATATACATTATAAAATAATTTTATATTGTTTTAGGAATTTTTTTAATTATTATATTTTTTAATATGCTCTAAAAAACTAAAATGTTTCAACAAAAATTGTTTTTTACAATTAAATGATAAAATTATTTTATTAAGAAAATAATTTTTATAAAATAAATTTAATTTTGAAATCTTATCATAAAAACTAGGTTATGGTGAAATTGTAATAATTTAATAAAATAAATTATTTTTTATTAATAGTATAACTTCTATTTTGGGTTATTGGTATATTTTATAACTTCATAATTGTTTCTTAATGATTTAATAATCAATTAAATGTAATAAAAAATAAAATTATAAATTAAATTAATAATAAATATTTTGATATATTTTAATAAATTTCCAAACCTATAAGTGAATTCCATAAGTATAATATGGAAAAGATTATTTTAAAAATATTATTTCGTGGAATATTTTGTCTTTCATACCAAAAGATGTATTTGAAAATGGATTTTAGTTCTGGTGGATTAAATAATCATTATTTGTGAATAAAAAATACAAAACTTGGAAAAAATGGGCAAGCTAATGGTTTTTAATTTTATATAACCTAGATTTAGATTCCATATATTTTTAATTTATTACACATTTCCTCAACTTTTTCTTATAAATACCCATCCATTTCATCATTCCCCTACAGTCCTACACCTTTCACTATAACTTTTTGTTGTTTTATCCTCCCAAGGATTCCCCTAAGTTTTCCTAAATCCCATAATGTTCCATCCTAATGTTTTCAAAATAACTTTTCAAAACAATGGAAATCCCTACATCTCCTTTCCATTCAAGTTCACTTTTTATGTGGAATATATTTTTAACATTCAAAATAATATCACTATTCCACTTTCAAATACTTCATTGCAATAACAATAGTATTTTATCAATTGGGTACCTTCTTTATCCCTCATTTACCCTTTTCCAAAATCATGTTTTATACTCATCATGTGGCCAAATTCACTTCTAAAACTTCTATCTTTTATAGAAGAAAGTCACTTTTATTTTTTATTTGAATACCCAAACCTATTTTCCTTTTAATGAGTATTCAAAAATATTTATACATTACTTTTTTATTCAGTTTATTACATATTTGAATCCCACATTTCCTTTAATGGGTTAAAATTATGTAATGATCATGTATTTATGAACATTTTTACCGCTTGATTTGGATTAGAAATTCATTATTTATTCACCACTAATTATTAATGAAATAATTTATTATTATATATATTGATTATATTAATTATTTCATATGAAGGGTTCACCTTTATATCACTCTAATGAATTTAATATCTATAGATGGTATGATTTATAATTCCATGGTTTATAACCTTATTAACTTTATATTACAACACCTTGGTGAAAAAACCGTGATAATATTCTTAAGAATGTATCATTTTAATATTTTAGAAACAATTACATGTTATGATTCATGTTCTTATTGTTATATGTATCTTGTTAATTTCTTATTTTTATGCCTCATATTTTTATTGAAATTTCTCAAGGCCACATGTTATATGTCTCTATTATTTATTCCCTCACTGGGCTTCATGCTCACCCATTTTCATTTATGTATGTCCCCAAGATATGAGATGTTGTAAAAGTAACTTAGGGTGAACCCATGAAAATGAATTTCAAGTGGTTGTAGAGTAAAGATTTATGTTTTCATTTATCATGTACCTTTTATTCCAATAAACAAAACATTAAAGGATTTTTTTTTCTGCCATGTAATGAATTTTGATGCATTAAAAAGAATAAAAGCCATATTAAATTCAATAGTATTAATGTTTTGAATTCTAGTTAAATAAAATATTATAAAGGATATAATGATACACAAAATTTAAAAAAGTAAATATAACCAAATTTTGGATGAGTATTGATGAAATTTTTTCTTTCAATTAATTTTAATCATTATTGAGTAATTTTATAGTATTCATCAATTTGTTTCAACACATAATTACTTGATTAAACCTTAATCAATGTAAAAAAAATTATTATGTTTTATATTAGTTTTCACTAAAAATAATTTGGAACATTATAAACAATTATTATGTTTTAACTATAAATAGGGAATCCATTTTTCAAATTTCAAAACAGAGAAATTTTATAATTTAATTAAAAATTAATCTGAAAAAACGCAATGTAAAAATGGTTTTCCAAAAAATGATTCTTAGAAATATAAAATGTTGATATAATAAATTCAAATAAAAAACCAATTTAAAAACAATACATGGATTATTCTAAATTAATTAGATACTTAATTTTTTTAAAAATCTAACATATTATTTCACATTTTGAATACTTAAAAAGAAAATATAATTTTTGAAAAAAAAACATTATTCTTCACAATTCATAAAAAATAAATCTTTTTAGGATATTCTCAAATATTCATTGTAAGATAATATTGAAATTATTAATTAAAAAATAAAATGTATTTCTTAATGTAAATTTTATAATATTTTAAAACATTTATTATAACATTCAGTCATGAAAATATTGTAATCCCATTTTTGAAGATAATATATTTTTTGAAGAATAAAATTGTGTTCAAATTTTTAATGAATTATTTAATACAATATAAATGATTAGGAAAATTATATATTTAAAAATTTGGTTAATACTATTAATTCTCAATAATTTAATCACTTGGTTATAATGGACGCATTTAAATAATTACAATTTATTTTCATTTAAGCTTGGTGTTGCGTGACATTTGGGAAATAAATATAATATTTATTTTTAAATACACAGTATATTATACCTATGTATATAACCAGTCAATAGTTACGATAAAGATTTATCTACCATGGTATAAATAAATTAATAGAATAAAATGTAAATAATTTATTTTTAATTAATATCTCCATAATACAAAATGACCAAGGAATAAATATTATATTTTACATAGAATATTAAGACCATATGTAATGAACTATATGTAGAATTAGAAATCAAAATAAAAAATAAAAAATTTCTAAAAAATGAGGACTCTAAGCCCTTAGATATCAAATTACATATCAATATATGATATCTATGATCATCCACCAATTACACCACTTAATCAGCATGAAAAATGGTGGAAGACTATGGCTTAGACATTCACGGGTGACTAATAATACCAATTATATTCACAACAAGGAGTGAGTTTAATTCCATATGATACTATTGTGTATGTGTTTCATCAATATGTAAAGTATAATCATAAAAAATAATTTTAATATATATCATATATGATATTGTATTTATATACATAGTTAATTTCATAATAGTCAAAATCATTTTCCCCACATTCACAATAACAAAATAATAATTTATTCATGTATATATTAACTCATGATTAATAATTACACAATTATAAGGGATATATTGAACAAAGCACAACTAGAAGCCACCAGGAATCCACTATATTAACTGATGACTCAATTTTTCCATTGGTTTCATGAAGAGTATTAATTGTTACAAAAATATTCATTCAAATATTCCCTTTACATGTAATGACCCAAAATTTTATAAATGTAGTTTTTTTCTGATTATTATAATTATGTCATATTTTGTAATATAGTTTAAATCACATGTACCACATGTTAAAACAAGAATCATTTTATGATATTAATATAAATATTATATTTATATAATGAATATATCCATATGAATTTAAAATATTATAATAAGATAAAAATTAAAATTATAAGTTTACTAAAACATTAAAATTTATAACTTTTTGATCAAATAGAAATTACAAAGTCATAAACAATATTGTAGAAATGAAATAAAATATAAGTATGAAAAAATATTTTTGAAAATGAAAATATATATAACCCTAAGATAAAATAGAAGTGAATAATAAAATAATTAAATAAGAGGAATTTATACAATGTAGAGAACCCATATGACCATTATAAATCTATGTAATAAAATATTAATCTGATCATTGGAATAATAACCTATCTAGTGAAATAGTAATATGATGCTTTAGAATAGTAACATAAATGTTAGAATAGTATCTTCATTTCGTGAAGTGTAGAATAAAATATATTTTTCTTATGATATTTTAATATGATATATTTATATCATTACACAGGTATATAAATGTTTTAAAAAAATATAAAATATGTTTTTATATATTTTATAAAAAAGGGAATAATATTTTCATTTTAATAAAAATATATATTTATTTTTATGAATTTTAATTTTCATAAAATTAATTTATAAATTAATTTTATGTTTTACTCTAAATAAAATATATTTTTTAAAACCAAAATTAATTTTTCAATTGGTCAGATAAATGATCATAATATTAAAAATGATATTTTTAAAAATAATTATTGATTAATAAAACAATTTCTCATATTTGGAAAATTATATTCAAAAAATGTATTTCATTCTTTGTAAATACATTTTAAAAATTGTTATGTTGGGTTTTTATAATTTTTATAAAATGATTTAATTTTTAGAGAATAGTGAAAAATGAAATAATATAACATCTAACTTGATAATCTAAACACATGAAATTACGAGTCATAAAAGATGTAGGGAACCATTAGTTAAAAATCACATGGAAAATTATATATATTTTAACAATAATAATAAATATCAATATTATTGATCCAAAATAATAAATGAATTAATAAAATATTCAAAACACCCATCTCTTCCCCTTATAAATACCATCCCTTCTCCACGCACAATATAAGCCATAGATATTTACCAAAATAATTCAAAAGCTACCCTAATATATCATATATATCCCTAGAATAATTTTTATCATTAACATCTTTATAAATTGATTTTTTACTGGATTCCCAGTCAGACACATCCAAAGTAGAATGTAATACCCACAACCGTGCATTTTATTTTTTCTCTCCCACCTCACCCCCAAAAAAAATTCATTAAAATCGTATAATAAAATAATATTAAAATATATGATGGAATTATAAATTTTTACTCAAATATCTATCACCAATCCCCTTCTATTCTCTACTTACTCTAAAAATTAGAACACCATCTATATTATGTCAGTTCACCGCCTTTAAGGATAATGACCTTTTATTTTCTATTTCTACCTTCATGGATTTATAAATTCTATTATAATAGTTTAAACGACATAAATATTTATATTATATTTTCTTTATTATGTAATGAATACTTAATGGTTATATTATATTAAAAAAACTAGTTCCTGGTGGCTTAAAACTACCAAAATGGACTAACAATATAACAAAAAAATTACTAAAACAATTGTCACTATAATGGAACACATTTGGATATTTGGTACCATTTTTTTAATTTATAAATATGTTTCATTGAATTTTTTCATTTCTATTTCAACCATAAAATAATATCAATAATCATCAATAATTGATTTGACATTAGAACCATGGAACAAATGGTCTCAAAATAATAGAATTAAAATATATATCTCATTGACGTAGTTGTAAATGAACATAATAAAATATATTTAGTAAAATATGTACTTAAATGTTTTTAAATTTTGTAATTATTTAATTTTATTCGATTACTCAAGAAGTTATATGATAGTGCATAATTATTTTGAAAATAATGTAAGGGTTCTCCCTAAACCACCATTTTTCTTTCTGTTAGGACATATCTCCCTATAACTAACATTTTCTCTCTCTTTGTTGAAATTTAATTATTAAAATTTTGAATATATATCTCCAAATTTTAAACATATCATGTTTTCTCTTCATTTTATGGGCTTATACAAACCTCATGTTTATTTTTCAAATTCATGATTTTATATCAACCTTGATTAAGGAAAAATTTTCAATCCCATATTTATTTTATGTAAACACCTAAGTGTTCACCCATTTATAAGGATATATTTATAAAATGAACTCTAAATTCGAGAAAAATAAATATTTAATCATATTTTAACGTTCAAACTATTTAATTCCTAAATATCATTATAATCATTATGAAATATCATTTTATTGTGATACAAGGACAGATTATGCAACCCATTTCATCCATAGGATATTTTATTTCTATGACTTATGATTAATTTCCATTTACTCAAAACATAAGCATGTTCATGTTATTATTGGTGAAAAAATATATAACCCCAATGCCTTCGGTTAGATTTAGGTCTCTTGAGGTTATATTTATCGTACTATGGAGTAAACCAATTCAATGATTGGATTTTTTCCACCTTATGATGTTTCCATGGATGTTATCCTTGACTTATGTTCCTGTCATGTTTTATTTTCTTTTATATTCCAATTTTTTGAATGATATTGTATTACATATTCCTTATTTATTTCTATCATATGATTGTTTCTGAACCGTGTCATTTATAATATCATGTTATTCTACGTCACTCATATGTTATGCTTCTTTATCATGTTTATACTTTTACTAGGTATTTTTAGCTAAAACATTTTTTATATATTATCTAGGTTATATAATATAGTTTAAGTATATCAAGGAGATTTAGGACCTCATTATGGATATTATAATAATGTTCTTTAAATTTAGTTTCACTTTGATGTATTATGAACCTAGTCTTCAAAAGGAGCAAGGCCACTCTATCATTGGGTTATGTTTATTTGGTATTTTGTTAAAAATCATGTAATGTTATTTTTAATTGAGTTAGGTGAATATAGATTTTATCAGAGACACACCTTGATAATTTTGTTTATTAGAGAGAAAATGATCTTCTTCCCTAGATATATTATGGTTTACTTTGTTTAGATAAATTATGTATTTGTATGGATATCCTGAATGGGAACACCATATAATAGCATGAAACTCATTGTGGTTTGTTCATTCGATCATTGTGGGAGTACGCCTCATAAATAAATAGTTGTTATATTGTGGAGGATCATTCATTAATTTATAGTTTCTGGATGAAGGGAACTCAGTTAGAATTCATCTTTTTGAATATGGATAAAAGAGAAGGGGAATCAAAATAGTCAAGAGCATACCATAAAATTGGGGTGAAATAGGAACCCAGATGGGTATCTCTGTAGTGTTGAGTAGTTTGATATACTTATAGTTTATATTGATTTACTCATTTTAAAATTTTATATAATAGTTTTGAAGAACAAAACTAGGATATATTCTACAATTAGTGTAAATTTAATGGATTTAAGGATATAAAATTAGGATTCAAAAAATAATAATTTTTTAGAGATTCAGGGAAGAAATACCTTGTATCTATTATGTTGTTTGGAAGTGAAATTGGTGATTATTCCTTGGTGGAAGGTGACAATATTAATTCAATCATGTTTCCATGGGAGATTTTTACATTATCACTCTCCCAACACTAGTGTGAAATATTTTAGAAATTTATAGTGGTGGTTTGTGTCACATATGGGGTTTTTTATATATTGACTATTTGGACTACTCTTTAAAATGTGGGGAGTAGAGAGCATCGAAAAAAATTACCCTTGGTGATAATTAATATTAATAGTAAAATTACTACTTCAAGTGTTTTTTACACCATACGGAAGGATAGCCTTAGGATGATAATAGGTTTTGTGTGAAAGAGATTATAAAGACTCACATTAAGTAGATGAATGTTTCCATGTAGTTCATATTTTATGATGATATACAGTCCTTAACATTATGGGTGATATATAATGATTCATTCATAGTTCAAGTTTACCTATTTTTTCATGAACATAGATTTACAAATGCATCAGATAATCATGTGATGTTAGGGTATTTCAATAATGGTATTATTTGTGTATTTTTCCTTTTTAATGAATCCAGTTATTTTATTTTCCTAGAATAAAAGGTGTTATTGTTAGGTGGATGTAGTTACCTGAGTATTTAGAGAAGAATACATAAACCAATTTTGAGTTAATCCATTCTGGGACCATTCTAAGGGTAATGTATGAATCAAACCCCATAAAATGGCCCCGCAAACACAATAAAATTTTCAGTTGGATCTTGGATGTAGTATTAAAAAACATATGATCCAAATATGTATTGTGAGTACTATTGAGCAATAAAAAAAACATTTTATTTATAATGATAAAATTTTGAGCTTATATGTGTGTATCTCTAGAAATTGTTCATTTCCATCAAAATGGACAATCAAATTAAATATCTAAAATTGTGTCTTCATCTGAAGTGGGAATACGTTCTTATTAGTTGTTAACTTTTCATGGGAAGTCCTTAAACCACATGGTTAATAACATTATGAATTAAATTAAAATAGTATAAATTACAGTTATTATTATATTTTAATTTATGTTGTACAACGTTGTTGTGATGATGATTCATTTGATGTGGTGGTGGGTATTTCATGCAGTGATGATGTGAAAATGAATATTTTTTAATCAATATTCTTGGAATTAATTTTCTACCAATAAAAAGAAAATCATAGATATTAAAAATTGGAATTTATTTATAAATTATTAATGGGTAATTAAATAAATGACACTATTAAATAATTCACCATACCTATAATTCTAAATTATCATCATTTAGAAAATGGAAAGAATCAAACTTTCATATCTATATAGGGAATATTTTATTGTGAAAAATCATATCTTCATCCCTGTGTGCATTAGATGAGGTCATTTGTTTTCTTTTTTTAGTGTTTTTCATGGTGGTTGTGTTAATGGAATTTAAGTATTTTGTTTTGATAATTATATACCATGGAAATCAAAGTTTTAATAATTATATCAAGATCGTCGTGGGAAATGGGATAAAATGGGTCTTTCTTAAATGAATGATCAGACATTAGGTTAGGATATGTAATTTCATTTATGGTACAAAAGTCATAGTTTAATTTATTGGAAATTATTTTCTAAAATTTATATTCATTTTCTCTGTGGATTAAAATTCATTTATTCCCCTGCTTTATTATTATTCATGATTTATTAACTTTTTTAATTTATCAAAATTAAATATATTTATAGGCGATGAATAAAAAAGTCATGACTATTTTTATTCTCTCTCTATATATCCTTTCAACTTACTATTATCTATTTAATTATCTTCTCTCATTTTTCTGTGCATGTGATCAGTGGCCATTGATCATAGCAGTGCTCAATAATGGGATGGCACAATTTATTGGTGACAAGGATCTCTGGCATAGAAAGGAAAAGTGGAGACTTAGTGGAGAACCTATATTAAGAAAATATGAAGGAATTATATTTATGATGGTGTAAAAGAGAGGTCCCTTGGTACCAATCATGGAATGGTGGTGAATTTAGGATATCTATCATTTTTTATGGGTAGTGGGGGGTAAGGATGATCAGTAATTTATGTGTTTGGCATGATGAACCATCAAACGGACTATGCTAGAGATAATGGGAGTTGTTTATGGTTTCATTTATGGAAAAAGGGCCCACTAAAACTAGGAAAAATCCTGAATAGTGGTTCATGAGGATATATAACTACACGAGACACCAAAAGAGTGGAATACATGGGATGAAGAACAATGAGTATTTATGGAATTATGACCATAAATTCATCGAATTCTCCCATACCAGTGTGGGTAGGATCTAGCACTAGCTAGGTAGTTCACTAGCATAACTACCTAGGCTGGTTTAACATGCCAAACTGCCTTGGCCAGCCTCCATAGGTCTAAATCGTGGATCAGCATGGGAATCTATGAAATATGGTCCAACCTATTTAAGTGAATGAAATATAATATGGATATTCACATACGAATCCTAAGCATGACATGTAAAATAGACACAAAAATTACTATTGAATACCTCATGGTTCTCCCTTGGGGACCCCAGGTGTATGGGGACATTTAGTTCATGGTTTCTTCATGACATCATAACAGAGTGTTATGTTTTTTTAGTTATAAAACCTATATTGAGTATTTTTACCGAAAAATAACAATGGTAAAAATCATTCAACCATTATTGTAATTTGTAAATCATATCTTGGAATTGACCAAATGTTAAAAATATTAATCCATGAGAGTATATCATTTAGTATTCTTTGGTTTTACAACTCAAAGAGCCTGAATCAAGTTACAGATCAGTTTTTATGGTCATTTTATGCCAAGATACCAAAACATTTTGTGGAGGCAACATTTTCAAATGTCCATTTGTAAAGGAACCTTATTTGAGGTCTATTAATGGAGGTATGTTCGCAGTGATCTAGTTGATGGAGTTCCCATCGCACACTCCTGAAGACATGATGGTAAACCTTCACATAAAAACATTCATATTTTTAGTGGTTTGTCCATTCATGAAGCGCGTATATCATTTTGAAGACCACCATTATTCATAAATCCTATACACTATAAGTACCCCATGCATTCCTCCATTAGAACAAGAAGACACCAACATGTTATTAAATCATGATCTAAATTTCAAAACCTAATTCAATTCATGAGACACTATTCTATATATAATCTTGGAATTTAAAATGTGTTATCTCTTGAGTTCTTGAGATGCCTTTTGCGAAGGCCCATGCCCTTCATAGAGGAAGAAGGTCCTCTGTGGCACTTGATTTGTCATGGAGAATTTATCATTCACAAAGAACTCACCCTAGATAATGAAGACCTGCTTATTTATATCTTTATCTCCATGAATCCCCAATCATTTTGTGACCCTCGCCTCTATGGAGCCCCAACCTTCACTAGACCTTAAAATCCAAAAATCCCCATCCTTCGGGAGATGCTCATATTTTTAAACTCTTAACATTTAAAAGATCAACAACTCCTAAAATACCAATCATTCACAATACCCTAAGCTATTATCTTCTCTATCCATCTTGAATATCATACCTCTATGCCTCTTGTTCCATATCGCAGGGGATGCACTCTCACAACCACACTCAGGGTTAGTGCCCCGCTATGATCCAAGGCATTTTCCCCATCCCTTCTGTAACATCCCAGGTAAATAAAGAACATCAAATTTTCATACTTATTAATATTTTTTAATTAAATATTAATTCTACTATAAAGTGGATTCTATGTTCGATGATGTACCAGATACGCAACAATGGGTTTCTTTGAAATCTTACGTTGCACACTAATAATATAATCTTATTATTTTTAATGGTAGTTAATGCCTAGATGTTGTATTGGAGGGAATGAATATAACTAACTAAAATATTATTATACATGTTTTTTTAATATTTATACATTTATCCAATAAAATTTATAGGCTTAAAATAAGTAAAGAATTCGATTTTAATCATAAATACTCTAATAATCACAAAAAGTCGATTTACCACCTTTTAATGGAGAACCCTCTTTAAATATAGTTTATATAACTTTTATATGTTCTATTTAAAAAAATAAAATTATTCTTTAAAATAGGGACATAAAAATTTAATTTGGAAAAAAAATTGGTATTTTTATGGTAAAATTCATTTTTTAATGAATAGTGAAAAGTACTGTATTTTAATTCAAACCTGCCTTTCTATCTAATTTATTTATATGGTTAGATTAACTTTTTAATTGGTTTTAAACTATAATTATAATATATTTATACAATTTAATATAATTTTGGTCATTGGATGTAATTTCATTTTGAAATTTGACAAAAACAAGTGTCAATCTTTTGATATTTATTATATCTTAAAACACACTATTTGTTTTGACAGTAGGAATTAATTTTAAATTAATTTCTTCCACTTATGTGTTTTGAATTTATAAAAAATGGATTCCATATTTGGAATCAGTAGTTACAAATTGTGTAAATATTTAACTTTTATTTTTAGACATTTTAATTATTTACTTCAGTAAATATTTTATTTAGCATGATTAAAGGGTAAATATAGTAAATAAGGGTAAAATATAATATTATAACAATATTAAATTACCCTAACATGTGTCCTAATCCTATTTTATGATACATATCTGACCATGGTAATCCTTGTGTTGAATTCAGGACCCCATGGAGCCACATGGGAGAAATAATGACATTTTATATTAATTAACTTAAAGGACAAAATTGACATTAACAAATATCTTTTAGTTAAGAAATTTTTACATGTTGTTATATAAGTTATCATTTAGACTATAAATATTCTTTGGAATGATAAAAATATTTCCTAAATCATGGTATTTTTTTATAATTTTTGGACATCAAATAAATTAAATTATTTATGACACAATAATAATGCAATATTTACCTCATTAATAAATGATTTAAATAAATAAGATTATAAAAATTAAAACAATATCCAAAACCTGTCCAATTACTTTTTGATTATTTTATTTAGAAAATTAGTCATATTAAATTTTATATTAACGAATAATTGACCTTTTGAAACCAAAGATGAGGTTATAATAAAATAATTGTTTCAAAATTTCCTAAAGAGCCCCTCCTCTCCCTTATAAAAAGCCCTCACTTCTAACCCATTTCTCACACATATCAAGCCTTTGTCTTGTGAAACCTCTTCTCCAATAATCTCCCAATATCCCTATATTCATCCTAAAAGCCTTACCTTAGGCAGAAAACACTTCAAGAAACCATTTTGGTTCAAATTAAAGGGATTTAACCGATTTAAAGGTAAGGTCTTCTCTCAAGTTATTTTGTTTTATTTTACTTCTCCAACCCCCTAAACTCTTTTTATTAATTTATTTTATAACAATACCAGTATCCTAAATATACTAGTATTTTTTTTATGAGAATTATTCGAACTACACTTACACACACCTCCAACTAATGGGTAAAGAACATAATGCTTCTATGGATGGAAAACTAACGCCTCATAAAACTATTTTTGTTCAATTAACTCCTAATGCCTCTCACGGTTTCCATTATGATGGAACAGTATTTATATATGAGATATATTATTTTTATTTTTTCTTTATGCTTTTGTATTTTTCATTTATATAATACCTTTATGGTTTCCATAATGGGTAAACGCGATAATTTCATTTTAGGAGGTGCGGACTACCGCCCCCTCAAAGTGATATGACTCGTTAATGCCTTATATGGGGGGTATAAAGGATGGAGTAAATGATATTATATATGATATTATACTTTAATTATAATATACCTATGTATCATTAAGTTTTCATTCCATTCAATACTAAATAGACTTGAAAGTATCATTCATGCGTACGTACGGATTACCATCTCCATGAACGGTGCATTTCATTTCTTATCTCCAAATGTTATGTACTAATATAAATACATGTATATACTATATATATATGATATCTACATCATTAATATCATTCTGGAGATAATGGAGTATTGACCACGTTGACAAATTATAGTTATAAAAAGTTCATTTTTAACTAAAATTATGAACATCGACAAAATGTCTGATATGAACTAAAATAATTAACTAACTATTATTGAAAGGTAATAAGTGATATAAAAGTAATAAAAAATATTAAAAAGGTTATTAATAAAGTATAAATTTACTTAATTTTATTATTCAGGAATAACAAGGAACATACGAGTCATGTCGGACACGAGGTAAGGGACTTCGTCTCAATCCCTTTTCATTGAGGCATATTTTGTTTTATTCTCAACTTTCTTTTATACAGTGTATAAATACCTTTGAATTTCCATTTAATCCAAAGAGAATATTTTCCAATTATGTGTCTTAATAAATGAAAAAAAAATTCCTTTTTAACATAAGTGTTGACAACGACCTTTTTCGTCGCCGCGAGTATTATTTGATCTTTGGATTCCTAAACAAGTCGTAATGTTTTTTTAAAAGGAAAATAAATACCACATAATCTTTCTACGTATTTTGGTATTGAAAATGGTTTTGATAATGGATTTGTTATTTCAATGTATTTAATTGATATATTGTGATTCAAATGTGGAAATTTTATCTTTCCTTTATTTTTTTTATGTGTTATGAAGATGTTGTGGTTCTTGGGAATTGTTTATGCATACGGGTGGTTCTGTGATAAACCTATTGTGGGTGAACCCAATATAGATCTCCAATACATTGGTTAATGTGACGGAGGTAAACATGAATGTTTCACCTAAGAGATTTATGGAATATACTATGATGAGTATTCCAAATGTAACTCCCAATGTAGTTGTGATAGCTACAATGTAAGTATGATATGGATGCCACAAGTTACCTTATTGAATTATGTTTTCTATGTGTTATTCATAAATCTTATGATTTCATGAGGTATGTTAAAGATCTTATGTTATATATGTAATAATGATCTAACGTTTTCATTCTTTTCTTTATAACCCTTACTAAGCTTTTTATGGTCATCCCAAGTGTTTGAAATGTTTTCCACAAGACATAAAGATGAATAAGGGTCCAGGATGGGATCAAGTAAAAGTCATGCTATCTAAAACACGTAACTAGTCATGAATCTTTTTTCAAGAGTTTTTATTTTATGAAAAAAAATGGATACTAAGTATAATTGTCTACATGTAATATTCATGTTGTTATGTAAATGTTATGACCTATTTCTATAAAACCCTAATCCTGAAAAGATCCTCAAGGTGAATTATCCATTTAATTCAAGATTATGTAATGTTTAAGGTCGGGTCCTTATAGTTGGTATCAGAGGTTGGTTTAGAAAACATTAGGGATTTGGAGTTCTCATTAAACACATGGCTAGTCCCTATGTGTATTATTTCAGTTAAATCCTTATTTTATAAATTTTTGCAGATCAAGGGATGTATGTTACAAATGGAAGGAGGAATATCTCAAATGACATTCCTATCTCTTCCTGATGACTTACAATAATTATTACAAAGTCGTGTTCAGGTAATTGTGAAACTTTTTCTAACATATAACTCACTTGTAAGTAATTGTTTGAGATATCAAACACCTCCACTATACCTCGATATCATCATGGATCATGGGTTGTATTTAATCAAATCCTATTTTCACAATATTCACATATTTTCAAGAAAGGTAAATATTTTTAAGGAATTTTTAAATATTTTCCCTTATCACAAGATTTGGAAGCATATTATGATTTTGAAAAGGGTGTTGAATAAGGAGATCCTTGTGAAACCTATTTATATTTTCTTCTACAATATATTCTCTCAGCACATAATTATGGTATTTTAAAAGGACCATTAATTGAAAGTTTCCACTCATATTCGGTCCGACTATTTTATAGAAATATTGTTTTATCAGATGTTTTGAAATTATATGTCATACAAGATTATTATCCAAAACTATTTTTCTGTGAACACCCATATGACCCAAGTTGTACAAGGTGTATTTGGATGAAGGAAGAAAATGATTTTGATGGATCTATAAATAATTTTTTCAATGGATAGAACTTCTACCTACGTGAACAAGATAATGATGAAACCAAATGGACAACATGATCAAGGTATGCAGTTCTTTATTCTGGGGATTGTTTCATTTTATCATATGGTGGTGAAATTAAAAAAAATGACAATATATATAAGCATCAAGAATTAAGATGTGGAGATCATAATGATTTGGGATGAAAATTATATGTATAAGGAAACCATTGTGGTTAAAACATGTTAGGGTTATTTTGGGGTTTTATAAAAAGGACAACACGCGGACCATGTGACAACCCGTCACATCGGACAAAGCAGTGAGAATCAAACCCACAACCAAAGTGCGATTGGAATTTATCACCTACCACTAGACAACGTGGATTCCTTGGTAAGTATGGATTATTCTTTTTAGTTAAATGATTTTTTTATCAAGAATAAGTTGATTTCGGATCATATGTTTTATCAAATGGATATCCTTAGTATAATAAAATGATATGGTTATTAAGTGATAAAAGTTATTTTAGAAGACGTTCTCTCTTTTGGGGAACAATATATACCTACGAAAAATAGAATACTATGGGATTTAAATTGTTGGGTAATGGTTGAAATATTTTTTTTGGAAGAATTTATGCTTTATTTTAGAAACATGGATGTCTAGGTTATTTATGGAAATGACTAACCTATCATAGATAATATGTGATTAGGTTAATTACACTTTAGTATGAGATCATAAGAGTAGTTGATGCTCTTTGGAGATAATTGTTAAGACTTACTATGGAAGACTGTGAGATTAAATCCTTCTGAGTTTTGGGTTTCAATATTAGTTTGGATTATTTTGATGAATTTTAAGGACAATTATGTACATAATGGTCTTTCTTGAACTTTGGGTACGTTTTGTCTTAAAGGATTACCATTTTTGGTGATTATATGATCTCGTACTAACCATTTTGGTTTTAGTTGATGTCTAAAGACAAGGGAAATATATAGTTCTTATTTTTTGGACTATTTGATTCGCTAGAATATGATTCTTGTTCTTTTGATGTGACCAAGTCTTTTTGAATTCTCATTGTTTGGAGAAAATATTTGTTTTTGGTAGAAACTTATTAAAGGATGAAACTCTTATTAAAGGTAAGTATATTTCTTTCTATACTTATTCTATGTAGTAAATAAATTCCTCAAAATTATGAAAATGAACGTAAAACAAAAACATTGGTGGTTTATGCTTCCTACTGAGAAATCAAAGAACATTTAACACATCAAAATGTTTGTGACTTTCTGGTGGTTAACTTTCTTTTAATCATGTTCTCTACCACTCTCCATCAGAACTTGACTGTTTGTTCTCTCTTCCATATCCATGTTTTCCTACATGGAATCTGAGTATGGGTTATCTTGTGTGACATTTTTACATATCTTTCATTCTATTGAAGTGATAGTTTTACTAACTCTTTTTGGATATGGGATTTTTAAAGAAATTTCCAATCCCAGTTTTGAAATTGTGAGGACGTAATTCCCAAAAGTGGAGAAGGATGTAACATCCCAAGTAAATAAAAAACATGAAATTTTCATACTTATTAATATTTTTGAATTAAATATTAATTCTACTTTAAAGGAAATGCTATGTTCTATGGCGTACCCAATTCGCAACAATGGGTTTCTTTGAAATCTTACGTTGCACACTAAAAATATAATATTATTATTTTAAATGGTAGTTAACGCCTAGCCATTGTTTTGGCGGGAATGAATAGAACATACTACAATATTATTATACAGGTTTTTTGAATATTTTTACATTTATCCAATAAAATTTATAGGCTTAAATAAGTAAAGAATTTGATTTTAAGCATAAATACTCCAATATTCACTAAAAGGTCAATTTACCGCCTTTTAATGGCGAACCCTCATTAAATCTTGATTTTTTCACTTTTATATATTCTATCTGAAAAAATATAATTCTTATTTAGAATGAGGGAATCAAATTTTACTTGGGATAAAATTTAGGTATTTTTATGGTAAAATTCATTTTTTTAATGAATAGTGAAAAGTACTGTATTTTAATTCAAACTCACCTTTTAATCTAATTTATTTATATGGTTAGATTATCTTTTTAATTGGTTTTTAAGTTTAATTAGAATATATTTTTACAATTTAATCTAATTTTGGTCATTTGAAGTAAATTTATTTTGAAATTGGACATAAACAAGTGTCAATCATTTGATAGTTATTATTTCTTAAAAACACGCTATTTGTTTTGACAGCAGGAATTAATTTTAAATTAATTTTTGCCACTTCGGTATTTGAATTTATAAAAAATAGATTCCATATTTGGAATCATTAGGTACAAATTGTGTAAATATTTAACTTTTATTTTTAGACATCTTAAATATTTGCTTCAGTAAATACTTTATTTACCATGATTAAAGGGTAAATATAGTAAATAAGGGTAAAATATAATATTATAATAATATTAAATTACCATAAAATTGGTCCTAATCCTATTTTCTGATACCTTGCCTACCATGGGAATCCTTGGGTCGAATTTGTGGCCTCATAGAGCCACATTGGAGAAATAATGACATCTTATATTAATTAACTTATTATAAGGACAAAAATGACCTTAACAAATATATTTTAGTAAAAAAAAATTAATATGGGGTTTTATAAGTTATCTTTTCAACTATAAATATTATTTGTAAATATAAAAATATTTCCTACGTCATGGTATTTTTTTAATAATTTTTGGAAATAAAATAAATTAAATTATTTATCACACAATAATGATGCAATATTTACCTCATTAATAAATGATTTAAATAAATAAGATTATAAATATTAAAAAATTATCAAAAACCTATTCAATTATTATTGTATTATTTTATTTCTTCCATGAGTCATCTTAACTTTTATATTCACGAATATTTTACCTTTTGAAACCGACTATGAGGTTATAAGAAAATAATTATTTCAAACTTTCTTAAAGAACCCCTCCTCCCCCTTATAAAAATCCCTCACTTATAACCCATTTATCACACTTATAAAGCCTTTGTATCATGAGACCTCTACTCCAATAAGCTCCCAAGGTCCCTCTCTTCATTGTAGAAGCCCTACCATAGGCAGAAAACACTTCAAGAAACCCTTTTGGTTCAAACTAATGAGAGTTACCTAATTTAAAGGTAACGTATTCTCTTAAGTTATTTTGTTTTATTTTACTTCTCCAACCCCCTAAACTCTTTTTATTACTTTATTTTATAACAACACCAGAATCCCAAATATACTAGGATGTTTTTATGAGAATTATTAGAACTAAACTTACACACACCTGCATCTAATGGATAAATAACATAATATTTATCTGGATGGAAAACTAACACCTCACAAAATGATGATTGTTCAATTAACTCCTAATGCCTCTCATGGTGGCCATTATGATGGAAATGTATTTATATAGGAGATATATTATGTTTTTTTCTTTATTATACTCTATTTCTCATTTATATCATACCTTTATGATTTCCATAATGGGTAAATGCAATAATTTCATTTTAAGAAGTGCGGACTACCGCCCCCTCAAAGTGAAATGACTCGTTAATGCCTTATGTGGGCTGTATAAAGGATGGAGTTAATAATATTATATATGATATTATATTTTATTTATAATATACCTATGTATCATTAGGTTTTAATTCCATTAAATATTAAATATAAATGAAATTAGCGTTCATGTGTACGTACGCCTTACCGTCTCCATGAACGGTGCATTTTATTTCTTATCTCCAAATGTTATGTACTAATATAAATACATGTATATACTTTATATATATGATATATATGATATCTATATCATTAATATCATTCTAGAGATAATGGAGTATTGACCACATGGACAAACTGTAATTATAACAAGTTCATTTTTAACTAAAATTATGAACATCGCCAAAATGTCCGATATGAACTCAAATAATTAAATAATTGTTATTGCAAGGTAATAAGTGATATAAAAGAAATAATAAACATTAAAAATATTATGAAGAAATTATAAATTAACTTAATTTTATTATTCAGGAATAACAAGGAATGTACGAGTCAAGTCGGACACGAGGTAAGGGACTTCGTCTCAATCCCCTTTCATTGAGGCATATTTTGTTTTATTCTCAACTTTCTTTTATATGGTGTATAAATACCTTTGAATTTTAATTTCATTCAAAGGGAATATTTTCTTATTAGGCATCTTACTAAATGACAAAAATAAGTTTCTTTTTAACATAAGTGGTGACAATGACCTTTTTCGCCGCCATGAGTATTATTAGATCTTTGGATTCCTAAACAGGTCCTAATGTTTTTTTAAGAGGAAAATAAATACCATATACTCTTTCTACGTATTTTGGTATTGAAAATGGTTTTGATAATGGATTTTTTATGTCAATGTATTTAAATGATATATTGTGATTAAAATGTGGAAATTTTATCTTTCCTTTATTTTTGTTTTATGTGTTATGAATATGTTATGTTTCTTGGGAATTGTTTATGCGTACGGGTGGTACCGTGATAAACCTATGTTGGGTGTTCCCGAGATAGCTCTCCAATGCATTGGGTAATGTGACATAGGTAAACGTGAATGCTATTTTGAATATATTTGGGGAATATACTTTGATGGGTATTCCAAATGTAACTCCCTACGTAGCTGTGATAGCTATAATGTAAGTATTATATGGATGCCACAAGTTACATTTATGAATTATGTTTTCTATGTGTTATTTAGAAATATTATGATTTCATGAGGTATGTTAAAGGGCTTATGTTATGTATGTAATGATGAACTAATGTTTTCATTCTTTGTTTTATAACCCTTACTGAGCTTTTTATACTCATCCCAAGTTTTTGAAATATTTTCCACTGGACTTAAAGATGAATAAGGGTCAAAAATGGGATCAAGGAAAAGTCATGCTATCTAAAACATGGAACTAGACATGACACTTCTTTCAAGAGTTTTTATTTTATGAAAAAATAGATACTAATTAAAATTTTCTACATGTAATATTCATGTTGTTATGTAACTGTTATGACCTAATTCTCTAAAACTCTATACCTGAAAATATCCTCAAGGTGAATTATCCATTTAATTCAAGATTATTTAATGTTTAAGGTTGGTTCCTTATACCTTCACTATCATATCTTCCCCCATTAAAAGTGGAGAATTACAACACTAACTTTTTGGTCTAAGGAAATCACATTTTGGGTTTCTCCATTATAAAACACTTATGTCCACCATACATATTTCCCTAATTATAGATACTCGTCTACAGTGATTGATATACCTTGAGTTGACCTACTCCTTTTGACCCCCTTCCGATGTCACAAGTTCAGATTCTCATCATGGATTACCCAAGTAAATTAAATAGTACCACTCCTCGTGAACCACCTTAAAATTCGCTATCTCAATACGATTTTGGGTAGATCGAGAATGTTCCACTCTTTTATAAGTCTGACACCAATAAATTCTAGGAATATTTTACCTATTAGTCATAGTTACATGAATTTAAATTGTATAACACCCCATCACTCTTGAATAGGATTCCTTATGTGTCAAAAATAATACATATCATTCCATGATCATGAAAATTCTTTCCTTAATCCATACTACAAGCCATTAAACTACAACATACCCTATCATTCATGAGTAGAATTCCTTATTCATAAAGTATAAGATTCTGCATTCCATGATCATGAGAACACATTATTTACTCCCCAGTACATGAATTTCAACAATAGAATACCCTATCATTAAGGAATTGGATTCCATATGAATAAAATAAAAAATTACTCATTATGTGATCAATATTATACATTCCATAGTCCTCCCTACTTGACACTAAACTATAGCATACCATATATGAATACCATAGGATTACTCCTGTGACACACATGAGATGCCTTATCTTTTGAGTATAAGATGCCTCATTCCATGATCATGATATTGATTCTAGAAAGACACCATGGAACTCATTTTTTGATGTAATCCCTAATAATATCCTTCAACCCATCATCACATTGGGATGACCACATAACCTAAAATGAGTAAAACATATTGGCTAGCACAATAAAAAATCCCCACGCACTATGTCCTTCCACATTATGTAAAACTTTATCCTTTACTGATGTAATGAAAATGGTATTCCCTCATTATTAGACCTGAGGAATCAATGATGGTATGATCAATGCAAATTCCCCCCACACTACATCCATCCACATGACATTAAACGGTATCCTTACCTCATCTAATGCACATGGGATTCCCTCATGACCTGAAATAAGGAAGAAATAATGGGAAATTGCCACACATAGGCCCCCATCAACATCATTGTTACTCAATAACAGCACTCGGGAAGCACCCCTGCACAATCCCCATCCTCATAAATTCTTATCATAACTGTACATAGTCCTACTTTTAGGTTTAATCCTAAAAACTTCATAAATACATAGGTTTTGATTCCCAACTAACTATGATACATAGTAAGCCACTCTAAGGTCAAAAACCAATAGTCAATTCTCCAAAATATTATTTGGGATCCCTCAATAGTAAGATCATTACCCTCACCACATAGAACACATATTCTCTGGGTCCCTCGATTAGCATAATGAGTTATTTCTTGAAATGTCCAACTAAGATACATACTCTTGAAAAAGTATGTTATGAATAATTCACATGCCATCCATCACTAACACAACTTTCATGACACAAGAATCCGCAACCCATGTATTTAAAAAGCATGGATGGGTTATTTCACATGACTTAAAACTATGTAATCATAGTACATGGGTTTTATCATTGTACTCAAATTTGAGTACAAAGGAAGCCTCCCATAGGTTCAATTATGACCATAAAAAAATCATGGTGTTCCTTTATAGGGATTCACCATCATTGGAATATATCCAATGAAGTTTTAATACACCCATCCTGGTTCCACCTCTATGAGATTTTCTTACCTAGTGGTAAATATTTCAGGTGTTACATCATCCCTCTAAGGAACACACATCCCTAATCCACCTCATGGGGTGTTCTGAACTACCATCATTGGTCCATATCAAGGGTAGTCTTGATCCATCTATCTTTGTTCCACCACAAGGCATCATAATCCAATGGTAAAACTTTCAGGTGTGACATCATCCCTCCTACGGACACACCTCCTTGATTATCCTCAGGGGGAATTATGATCAACCACCCATGGTCCATCTTGACAGATGATCTTATCCACCAAATATGTCCTCAAAATACATTATAAATGTTCCCATCATGTACCAAAAAGATATTAACCATTTTCTCGCCTCCATAATATGTCAAACTCTTTCCTCAATCCATCCAAACAAGACATTTTGATATATATCAAAATGATTTTAATCTCACGACCTAATATATAACACTTACTATGTGTTGTAAACATGGGATTAAGGGGGAATAAGTCTTTTTAAAACATAATCCCATTGAATTTACTACCACATAGATGACAAAAGACACCTTAGGTTATCTTCCTAAGATTCTTTATATGAGAAGCCTTTGAATTCAAAAGGAGAAGATAGGACCTTTTTTTTAATGCCTAATGATTTAAATATAATGCCTTGGTTCATGTGCTAAAGATGAATAAAGTGAGATTACCTCTAAAGATGAAAGACATATAGGTTCCTGACACACCTAGTGTCCAAAGATTTCAATAAATACATGACATTACCATATAATCTGATAATAGTTTTCTACCCTTTCAGATATAAGCTGCATAATTAATTAATTTCCACTAAGAAATGGAATTGATAATGAGTTTCAAAAACATGACTCAAATATATGAGGGATATCCAAATAAGGAAACTAGTACCAAGGAGGAATCCATTGGAGGAGTAACTGAAATCCCATCATCCATGTTTGATCCAAGATCCAACATCACCAACAATGGTGGTGAAGTCCACCTGCATTTGGAAAGTGGGTTCATGGGGAAAGAAATAAACATCATTGTGAATATGCACACCCAAGATATGACAAGGTTTAAAAATGAGGAATCTAATTTTAATTACTTATTATTCAATAGTTATTAAGTGAAATTTTTTTGGGTATTTTCAAATTACGGTTGGACCATGTAAAAACACTCTCCCTCATGCATCGGAGTATGAGTAACATTGGGTGAGTGAAGACCATGGGTCATTAACACTTACTCAACAATGCCTCCCTCATTAACCATGAAAGGTGGAAACCACTACCCCACTCTATTATTTCTTTGTTAGTGTTGCCGCTATCATGGTCCACAAAAGGGGAAACCACCCCCATCTCTAATTGCACCACACTAACACTGCTACCCTCATGGTCCATGAAGGGGGAAACCAATGCCCCCTATATCAGCTATATGT
The DNA here is from genome assembly GCA_963277665.1 of Viscum album. Lineage (NCBI taxonomy): Eukaryota > Viridiplantae > Streptophyta > Magnoliopsida > Santalales > Viscaceae > Viscum > Viscum album. The sequence goes on along the minus strand of OY728126.1, from coordinate 1,558,558,964 downwards.
TGACACTGATTCCCTTATGGGACACACAAGGGAAACCAATCTCCCCCCCCCCCCACTCTATCATCTCTTAACTGACACTGATTCCCTCATGAGAGGCATAAAAAAATGCACCCCCCACTCCATCATCTCCTCCCCAACACAACCAACCTCCTAGGCTGCCCCAGGGTAACCACCCTGAACTCCATTAGATCCTATTTTACAACACTTCCCTCATAGTCCATGAAAGGGGACACCCCCCACCCCCACTCCATCGACTCCTTTCCAACATCACATACCACATGGGCACATAGGGGAACCCCCCCCCCCCCACCCCATCAAATCATCGCTAACACCCCCACTTCCATGGGATATGTTGGGGGAAACCACCCTACACTCAATCGGTTCCTCACCAAAATATCCACCCTCTTTGACCTTGAAGCCCCCTCACCCCATCAACTCATCACTGACACTCCCACTTACATGGGATATATAGGGGGAAACCACCCCACACTAAATCGGCTCGTCACCAAAATTTCCACCCTCTTTGACCTTGAAGTCCCCCCCCCACCGCCCCCGCCAACACCACTCCATAGGATCCTCACCAACACCAACACCTGCATGGGAAGAACATGGGACCCCCCCCCCACTCCATCAACTCCTCACTGACATTGTCGTCACCATGGGTTATGTTGAGGAAAACTAATCCCCTCGCACTCGGTTGACTCCTCACTAACACCACCTCCCTCGTGAGACTTATAAGGGGAATCCACCCCCCCCCCCCACTCCATATGCTCCTCACTGACACCACTACCATCATGATTCATTTAGGGGGAAACCAACCCCTTCCTTCAACTCTATCAGATAATCAACAACATTGCCTCCCTCATATTCCTCATATAGGGAAAACACCTCCCACTCCAAAATATCCCCACCAACACCACCACCCTCATTTCCCACGTATGGGACACCACCGCAATTCTATTGTCTCCTCTCAAACAAGACCACTCTGATATATCAATCCCATATAATAATGAGATTGGGATTTTTCTATCCCCACCTATAGTAGCCACCACTTGGGAGCTTCCTAGGGGGATCCCAAAAGGCCATGTAATGAAAATTAAGTGACCAGTTCTACAAGAAGATGATAGGGTTGACTCCTTACCATCTATATAGGCCTCAGTCTAAAAAAGTTGACATTGATGTTGGGGTAAGACCTGTAATACTTCCATAAAATTGGAATATTCTACACCTCCTATGGCCAATTCCATTATCAATGTACCCCTCACAGTCCATGAAATAGTTAAACATGAATTTGTCTTTTCCAACATGGGATTGAGGCCCCTGCTACCTCAATGGCTGGCCAGGTTGACTTTCTTAGTCACTGGAACCACAAAAATCCACTAAAACCTCCCCATAATGAGGAGAATCCATACAGAGATTCTCCTCACACCACAAAAAACTCGTACATAGGTCCACCTCATACCATCTATGATCAACAATAGGTCCTCCCCACACCATATCTGAAAAAATAAGAGGACATCCCACTCCATCAAAAATCATCATGGAGGTCCACATCTTGCTACTAAAAATATGTATAGAGGTCCCTCTATAACAACATCAAATTACATGGAGGTTCTATCCATGACCCTACCAATACGTGTAGAGGTCCTCCCCACAACGACAATAGCTAGCGAGGAGGACCTCTACATTCCTCTACCAATTCCTATAATATTCTTTCCATCATATAAATTACCCCATATAGAGGAATACACCATGACACTACCAATCCTTGTTGAGGTCCTCTCTACATAGATATCAACAAACATAGTGGTTCTCTCAATGCCACTACCAAACTATGTGGAATTCCTCCCCATATTGAAATCAATAAGAAAGAAGGTCCTACCTATGACAATATCAACCATTGTAGAGGTTATCCCAACAGTACCAAAAGTCTTCTTATGGGCCCTCCTTATGAAATAGACAATCATTCCTTTGATGATCCATCTTGGGAATGTGTTCTCCCACCATACCACACCATCAATATCGATTGGGGGTAGCATGATCATATTCTTACATTGTTTTCTCTGGTCCAGGTTCTTCATTATAAAATCCAAGAGATAGTCAATCAAATCCCTTCCCTCATTTATATTCTTCATAAGATGATTATTTTCTAGGATTACATGATTACAGGGATCCATCACCCCATAGAACTAATGCTCTTAGATCACATCCCTCCCGAGTTCCATCACCCCATTATACTGCTGCTCTAGGCTTCCATGCCTCCCTAGTGTTATCGCTCCATTATACTAAAATTCCAATATTTCATGCCTCTAAAGCACCATTTCCCCCTCTTACTAATGTTCTAGGATTCCCTTCCCTTCATGCACCATGTCCCTATCATATTGACATTCTAGGATTCAACACCTCTCCAAAAACATCTCCCCATCGTACCTCACTCTAGTATTACATGTCTCACTAGTGTTTTCCCCACATATCTAGAGATTAGGAAATTTTATTGGGGAACCAACCTTACACTAGGGAAAACCTATCATCCCTTACCCATTCAACCTCTCTCATATAGATTATGTCGCCCCTGGTAATTATGGGAAACTTTATTCCATAACATCTGGTACATGTGGAAGTGAGCTCATTTGACTGGGATTATGACCCCAACTGGCTATTAGGAATGTAAGTTCAACTCACCCTACTATCCAGGCCAATAAAAACCAAATTGGTCCTCCTTGTGACCATAACATTAGCTTGTGGAATGTTCCATGTGATATATCGAATATCAAGTTTGGATAATATCCATGCATATGCTATGAGAGTTTTTGTGTAATCCCATTTATTAATTATCCTTAACCTCAAGAACCAAAAACCACTAGAATAGGGTAGAGATAACAAAACCTCTTCTACAATAATACTTATAGTTAAGAAATGTAGTTTCATAATATTTAACTACATGAAAACCATCACCATTTTCTAATGACATTAAACTCTGGGAAAATGTCTTGGTCACATGGAATTATATTGTACATCATTTTTTCAAAGCTACATGACCTACAATTATAGTAACCATGGTCAAAGCTATGTGATCGTAAAAAAATCAACCATTCATCATAATCACAAGAAGATAAATTATATGATGCAATGTACTTTATATAGGATATTAAACTACATATCCATCATCATTATCACTTTATGTTAAATTTTAGCTTTACCCTATGTGGATAACATTGGGTGACTCATAAGGTATGTATGAGATGATTCCACATTTCCATCGCATGATGTAAAATGATGTGATTCCATGATCATAAAATAAGAGAGAACTCTAAATTCCATGATGGTATATTACCAAGACATATTCAAAACCTCATGAACCCTATCCATGATATGGGGTTAAACTCCCTCTATTAGATACTACACATTGACATGATCAAAAGAACTATGGAATAGAACCTAGGGTGTTGAAATCTAAATAGACATTCTCCAAATCTTTTTCCATGATTCGTGTGTCCATTAATCTAAGGACTCATCCTCTATCATGTCTGGATGGAATCTCTAATGACATGGTTCCTAGCCAAAATGGATCACCTACTGTTCTGGGTCAATGCTCTGAATGAATTTGGAATTCATTCATAAATAGCTCACATGTTTCAAACAATATATATGGTCAACCCTCATTTTTCAATCCACATCCCAGGTAACATGATATGGATGCTATTTTTCAAATAGGGTCACCAATAATACTCTTTAATCACGCCACCATCATTATTTTTTAGATATTATGCATCATGATTGACATTTTTCACCTCCTTTTTAAAAAAAAATAAGGAGACCATTGGTATTACCCCTCCATGCATCTATGCACATTAACTGTGATGGTTAGTGTCATTGGGAAATTCTCAACTCTGATTCTCCTTACCCATACCATGTGTATCCATTTGATAGAAAAATCATTAAAACGCCTTTTTCTTACACTGATCATGAATTAAATGGTCATAGAAGACATCAAAGGATGTGTACCCATGTGGTCGGGCCACAAAAATTGTCGGTCCAAACTCTAGGACCATAAAAAATGTACCACTAAATGGTCTGAAAACTATAAACTTAAACTTGTTGTCCCGTGTTCCAATATCATGAATTTAAATTGGGTCCAAGTCTTTCATATTAATGTTTTATTCAATGTGGTCCTTTTTGGTCCTCATTCATGTTAGGTTGTATATATCATTCCACACAAATTTCTTTTGGAAATCATCCCTAAATGGCTTGAACTTTATGACCAAAATCTAAGAGTTCAATTAGAAGAATCACAAATTTAAATGGAATTAATGTCTACTTAGAATTATGTTGTGAGATGATGGGACTACTAGGTCCTCATTCACTTTGAGTTTGACCTTGTAATGTGGAAAATGTTTTGTTGATAAGATCTTCTAAATGGTATAAACACTATGAAGTTAAACTACGAGACCATTTCCAAGAATCATGACATTAAACTATGTGTGAACTTACCATGGAATCTGTTGTCTGGTATTGGGACCCATAGGCCCACATTCATGTTCGGTTTATCATAAAACCATACCAAAAATATCCTCTTGATAAATTAACACCATGTTCCAAACTCTATGAACGTAAACTAATAGCTATTGATCCGAGCATTAAGACCCCAAACTACCCTCCACCCTATAGTCAAGGAAATAATACCTTAAAATATCTACAATATGTCCTCATATTATGAAATTAAACTATTTTTATCCCCCACGGTCTAAGGTGTATGATTTTAAAATAGAAAAACATGACATACTCAACACATGATTTTAAACTACAGTCATGCCCCAGAAATGATCGGGATGCCTCTAAATCAGAGATGATCTTACCCTGTATCAAACCAGGATTCCCCATATACCAAACATGGAACAAAAAAACAAACTCAACACATGATGTTAAACTACTATTTTACCCCATATGAAACCGGGTTACCTCTTAAATAATTGATGTTTTTTAGCCCAACCTAAATAGAGATTCCTCGTATGATAATTATAGCGTGGTAGAAAATCCTTACCCCATCCCTCAAACCTGGGATGTCGCATTACAATTGTGGGATGCTTCAAATTCCCTCATCAGAGACAATCACCCCTATTGGATTTAAAAAAAATTCATTCCATCTTCTAAAACAACATGTGTCATGATTTCCATCCTTATGGGATATCTAGTTATTATTATACTTTCCATCTCTGGGTATAGCTGAAAATTCATTAACCCTTTGGCCCTTGGGGCCCAATTACAGTCCATATGGCATGACCATAAACTGTATGTAGTCCATCTTAAGGTGTTCATGTTGTATGTGATTCTCCTTAGCCTCGCGAATGTTGGGTTTTACCTCTTGTGTGGTATATATATACATACTCTTTGAGTGAAAATTTCCATTATATTCAATGTATTATGACTTTCAACTGTTTGCGGAAGTCTAGACCATATGAACTCTAACTTTGTGTTCCACTTTCATAAATATTTGTGGATTGATTTATATCCATATATTATATGTAATGACACCCAGAATTCTCATATTTAGTCTAAACTGAAAATTTATCAAATTTCAAGGCCCCCTAGATCGATCATGGTCTGAGAATTAAGACTCTAAAATAATAAGAACCCTTATTCCAATAATCACAACATCAAACTATGTATGAGCCTTCTCAAGAATGATTTGTGTCCTAGTGGGGCTCCTTGACCCTCATTCATACTGGTTTTCTCACTATTCCACATAATATATATCCATTTCAGATACTCAATACATGTTTAAACTCTACAAACTTAATATAAGATCTCATGTTCCATCATATAAGACCTTAAATTAATTTCCATGGTTCATGAAGTATGGCCTTAATCTATATGAAAAACATGGTTTTGAATCCCACTTCCAGATTCCACCCATTAGAATGCTTGAATTCACTGTTCTATGGAATCAATAGTGTTGACTCCAACAAATATATTTCCTCAATCCATATCCACACCTTATTTGGATTCACGCTATCCTTCAAATCCAAATGGGAACCCTAATGATGATCTCCTTTGTAAAAGTTTTACCTTATATCATGGGACAACACCATAATGAATTTCTAGTAAAAAGAGTGGATAATTAGTTTCAAACTTTTTAAATAGTAGATTCATCATTTTCTCTCCCTATTCATGATTAGTGTGTTTGTGGTCCCTATTAATCAAAAATTATCAACAATCAATCCCTTCCAAATAGTCTCCCAATTATCCATATCTCAAAAGTATTGATGTACCTATTCTCCCCCTCTATATATCATAGTGTAATCCTAAAACGCTTGGTTCCACCCCTCAATGCATCTTCATGCACAATGTAGGCTAGTTTCCATCACTTGGAAATTCTAGACCAGGTATCTCTAATCCTCTAATATGTGTTACTACGTGTAGGAGAAACCCCCTCATAATTCTTTATTTCCAACATTGATCATGACTTGTGTGGGCATATGATTTTTTAGGGTGTGTACAGATGTGGTTAAGATACAAAAAATATCTCATAGTCTAAACATTATGACCATAAAATAAGTGTTCAAGTCAAATAATCAATAATTTTATATGCATTCACGTATTTCAAGGATTATGAGTTCAAGTCCTATGGTCTAACTCTATGACCTTAAATTAAGAGATTGTAGTCCAAAAATCATGACATTGATCTATCTGCCAGTCTTATTAGGATCGTGTCATGTGATTTTTGTCCTACATAGTCTCTATTAACACAATGTTTATCATACTACCACACTAAACATATCCATTGGAGAAACCCACCCTATAGTCCAAACTCCATAACCTTAAACTAAAATCCCCTCTAGGTCAAGGAATTATGACCCTAAACTTTGTGATTTTCTTATCTTGATGATTTTGTGGTATACAAGCCTCTTTTGGAAAATTCATTTTGTTGTTTATCACCTTCATATCACATGAGTACCCTTTGAGAAAACATTTACCCACTCCAGGCATCACAATGTTAAACTAGTTTCACGTAGTCCACACAACATGACTCTAAATTTTTTTCCTATTCTAGACTATATGTCCCAAAAATATGTGTAACTAGCTTTAAGATCATATCACTTGGTTCATAGACACAAAACGTCCTTGAAACCCCTTTCCATCACCTGGTCTAGACCATATAACCCCAAACTATGTGCAACTAGCTTCAATATCATTTTATGTGGTGTATGGGTGCATAAAAATCCATTAAACCTATTTTTTTATGTTTTAAAGACCATACAACCATAAAATTTGTGAATAATATTAAGAACTATGTGTCTGTTGATTCCCATCGTCATGGGATACGTATTGATGCCTAGAATTTCCATATCTAGTCCAAGCTATAGATTCAGTATGAGACCATCCATTACTTACAGAACAATCACCCCAAAATGGCCCATCACACATTTTATAAGTGAATACACTATTCAATTACCTTGACCCATCAACAGGATGAGATTCCCTCATAGGCCAATATAAATAAGGAATATCGACATAACATGTTAAATTATATCCTTTCCCTATAAATGTTTTATATTCCTTTAGATAAGGATTTGTTTTACACTATGCTAAGCCTGGATAACCCATATGGAAAATATTGGATCAATAATAAGTAACATACTCCCCACATGAAATTAAATTGTATCCTTACCCCATATAAATTTGGTATTCCTCATATCCATGTATGAGGAGATTAAAAACTCTCATTGAGGGAGTATCACCCCACTAGAATCCATCTCTTACCACACAGTATATAAGAACTGTGTTCATCTTGATTCAAATAACCATGGGGTATTCAGTGATGCTTAGATATTTAATATTGTGTCTATCCCCTCTATCAAATCATCATGGGGTCATTACATCCCAGAGGACATGATGTCAAACCAAGGTATTATTCTTAAAAAATTGTTTTTGTAGAGGTCCTCTTAGAACCCCCATTCACATCAGGTTACCACTCATAGTAACAAAAAACCCACTATCTAAACACACATACAATCACTTTTGTATAATCATCATGACTTTAAACTATTTGAAACTAGTAATTTACATTTCACATGGAACCCATACCTTTCTGATCATCATTAACATCAGTAAAATTTTCTTTTGTTCCACGTTAAACACTATAGTGCACCCATTGGTCTAAATTTTATGATCTTTATTTAAGAGAAGAACCCAATTCCAACCATGAAAATATAAACAAAGAATGATTTTTGACAAGGGTATTTTATATGGAATTAGGTGTCCTCCTAAGACCCTCCATTCATATAAGGTAACCATCATCCAGTATCACAAATATCCCCTTGAGAAACTTACCCATTTAGTACATAAAACATTTCTTTAAACTATTTATTATGGTCTATTCCATAAAAACATAAATCGTTTACAATGTCATGATCCCATGACATTATAATGTGAGATATGTCCAAATAAAATGATGATAAATTATAAAATACCCCTTCCTCACTATGTGATGTAAAAGTACACACCAAATTTCCTAACCATATGACGTTAAACTGTGCATCTATCATCCTCGTTGCACAACATAAAACTGTAAGGAAATATATGAAATTTTTCAAGAAGTTATTTCTATCAATGTGGTCCATCTACTGAAACATATATATTATTCGATTATCACTCTGAGATGATGATCCCCTTATATACATGTTTTACTTTTTTTAGATTGATATTCACACACCAATATTCTTTAAGACATGGTGTAATGATTTAAAGAGATCTAGAGTCCATTTGAAAAGTCGGTCACTTCATTTCCACAAATCACAAGCCCCACATTTGGAAACTCATCATTCTTCACATATAAAAGTACCCTTAACACAATGTTATCTGTACAAGGAAACCCTATAATCTTTGGTTAGCATTCCAAAGGACATTTGGTAAAATTCTAAGATAGTTTCCATATTTAGAACAAGGTCAGCGGTTGACCCTAAGTTGTTTGTCCTAATTCTTGGTTAATGTAAGGGATTAATTGATTCAAATATAGTTAGTAGTCTCGCATAATACCATGCCACTTCTAGTGTGTTTTATATATATTGGGAATAATTAATCACATATTCCATTATCCTTTGTTCTGGTAAAATTCAAATCCCCTAAAATTATCCCATTTTTTCAGAAGTGCGCATTGGATAATACTGGCATCTATGTAGAGTTCCAAAATTCTGCTAGGTAATTCTAGGTAAAAAATACTCTTTAATGTGATTAATAACCCATTCTAATCCCCAAATCATCCCCTTTTTATCACTCTCATATATCGGAATGATATTCTATTGTCTCTTGTTTCACACACCGATCATGACTCACACCGGCTTAGAGATTTCAGTTGAAAATGTTTCCTCAATGTTCTTTGAGATATAGTGGAGCACAAGGGAGGGATTTTCCTCATCACATTCCACTGAACAAGGTCCTCCTCACCTTCATCATAATTATTATACCCCATTATGATGGGGGATTTATTGGAAATAAGAAAATGTGTCTGAGAAGGGATGAAACGTTTAAAAATTTTCTCTAGGTGTGTAACTCATTTTGTATGAATCAATTTCACTGTACGTAGAGCCTAAATATAGTAATAGATCAAAATTTATGGATGTATGAATTAAGGATTCCAAAATGGTTTGGGAAGACCCCATATGAAAAGGTTTATTTTTGAAGGACCCTCCATAGGCTTCTGTTCACTAAGGTATAGTTCATAGAGTTCCCTTCAAAAATGGTTCAATCCATGATGGTAATCCTTCATGCATTGACATTCAAAATCAAGGATCCCTTTCCATTCATGAATCTCATATGGCTTCATGAATACATCCATTATTAATGAATCACAAAACCTATAAATATTAACCTCGTGATTTCATTCAAAATGGATGTCGACTTGCGACATCACACTGTTAATTTATAATCCTAATGGGATTCACAAGAAACTCTTCCACAAAGCCCATTGGAATCATAAAACATTCTCTATTAATTTGCAGAGAGCCTCTAACAAATGTATAGATTACTTTCATGATGTCCCACTACCTTCATAAAAGAAGATTCCATTTTATTTCACATGAGGATTCATAAATCATTTAGTTTTTAGGAAGCACTTCCTATAAGAATCTGGACCTCCTTCACAAGATCCTGAGCATCGTGAAGTACCAACATTCATGACAACCTGTGATCCATGAATCCCCAAACATCGCAAGACCCTAATCTCTATAAAGTAAAAAACTTCATCAGACTATGATCTCCATGAATCCCCTTGCTTCATGATACTCTAAGCTCCATGAAATCCCATCCTTCAGGAATCCATTTACTTCATAAACTTCTACCTCTGTGCCCATTGGTCCATACCACATGGGATGCAACCCCATACCCTCCCTCTCACGATCATTACCTTGATTCGGTCACAGGCCTCTACCCCTATCCATTTTCTACAATCACTATAGCTCATGAAAAGTGGAGAGCCACACCACTAAATATCGGGCCTAAGTCAATGAAATATTTGGTTATGATCTTATAAGGCCCCAACATCCACCCCAATTATTACAATTTTTGAGATACTACTCTACACCCCTTGAAATAAACTGAGTTGACCTACTCTTCAAGGTACCATTACCATTTCATGAGTTGATATTCTCATCTTGGATTCTCCGAGTAAGTTCATTCAAACCATTCCTCAAGGATCTATTGATACCTCATCTCCAAGTTCATATTCTCTGATGAACCAAAAAGGGCAACTGTTAGGTAAGTCCCATGCTAGAAATTTGTCTTTAACTTCAACTTAGTAATCCTTACTATATGTCTTTAAACATTATCATACCCTATCATTCATGAATATTATTACTTATGTGTCAAGAATAAGATTAACCATTACATGATCATGAGAAGAAAATCCTTAGTGTTTCAATATGTCTTTAAATAGGAGGATACAATATCATTCATGAATAAGATTCCTTAAACATCAAGAATAATACGCCTAATTAAATTCTCATGAAAAGACATTCGTTAGTCCTCTCTAAATGACTTTAAACTGTAACATAAACTATCATTGAATAGGGATTTTTAAGAGTCAATCATTTGATGTTGCATACCATGTTCATGAGAAGACATTCCCTAGTACTCACTACATGAATTTAAACTATTCAATACCATATCATTCGTGAATATGATGACTTATTCATAATGAATAAGATTTCTCATTCTACGATCATGATAATAAATTCCACAATCCTCACTGCATGACTTTAAACATTAAAATACCATATAATTCTTGAATAGGATATCTTATGCATCAAACATAAGATGCCTCATTCCATGATCATGAGATGACATTCCATATCCCTCACTAAATGCCTTTAATCTATTACATGCCCTATATGTCCAATATAGGACTCTCCCTGTGACATACATGGGATTAAATATGTGTCAATCATAATTTTCCTCATTCAATGATCCTTAAATGACTTCAAAAACCCACCAAGGTCCTCCTTATTAGGTGTAATCCCCAATCATATCCCTTTTCTCTTCATTAAGTCATGATGCCCTCATAACATGAAATGATGAAAACATTTTGAGAAGATCAATGTATAATCCACATCCACCACATCCTTCCACATGATGTTAACATGTAACATCACCTCATAAAATTTATATGGGATTCGTTCATGTTATAACATGAGGAATCAATGGCGGAATCCTCAGTGCATAATCCTCACACACTACATCATTTGACATGATGTTGACCTGTAATATTACATCAGGAAATGAAAAGGGGATTCCCTCATGACCTGAAATGAAGAAGACATAATGGGATACTACAACACGTAATACCCATTCAAATCATTTCTTCTATATAGAAGTACTTTTGAGGCTTTCATGTGCAATCCCTATCCATATCATTGATCCTCCTAGTAACACCTGATCGATTTATTAGGTATATTCCTCAACTCGTCCAAAGTATGTGATCTATTATTTACATATAAATGGGATATGTAATAATACTATATGTGGTAAAAAGACAACAATCCATTTTCTTCTACGTATTTTGGTCACATACCTGGTAAGATATTTCCCCTCACCTAGGAGACCACATCTCCTCTTGGTCCCTCAAAATCCTCTATGCGTACTCTTCAAAAAATTACACCAAGAGTGATCCTATTATAAAGGAAAGCTTCTATTCATAATCCCTACACCATACATCATTTATTACCTTTTCATGACTATAGTTTTATATCCAGATGATGTTAAATTACATGGATTGGTCATACCACATGACTTTAAACTGTGGCAGAAAACTATATGGGTTTTGATCCTTGTCCCCTATATAGGTTATGTAGAAATCCATCCTGAGGTTCCATCCTGAACATGGAAAACCCATTGTGTTCAACACTTGGTATGCACCATCATTAGTCCATCTCAAGGGATTTTCTGATCTACCCATCCCAGATCAACCTCCACTGGTGGTTCCAATCCATTAGTAAACCATTCAGGTGTGAAATCATCGCTCCTATGGACATACCGCCATAATCTTCCACAAGAGATGTTATGATAAAAAAATAATGGTTTGGTCTCAAGGGATGTTATAATCTATTCATATTTGGTCCTCTTATATTGGGAATCCTAATCAATCAGTAAACCATTCAGGTGTCACATCATATATCCCAGGGACACACCTCATTGATCCTCTGTGAGGAAAATTATAATAACCCACCCTGGGTATGTCTCAAGAGACATTCTAATCCATACATATTGTCCCTAAAATACATTAAACCTATGACCATAATGATACCCTAGTAAATAAACTGTGTTCTCATATGCATTATATGTTAATCTAATTCCTCAATCCCCCTTAACCAAATATTTTGATCCATCTCCACCATAAATTAAATATGTGACTTGATATATAATACCTACCTTATGTTGTAAACATGAGAATCAAGGGGAAAATCCTTGGAGGACATACACCTAGGGAGTTTACTACCTCATTATTAATACATGATGCCTTATGATTCATTCCCAAGATATTTCATATGAGATGCCTCTGAATTCAAAATGAGAAGACCTCCCCTAGTATCAAATGCCTCATTATTGACATGGGCTTCCTTGGGTCGCATCACTAGTATGCCTCACATGAGATTCCCCCCAATGAGGAAGAAATTAAATTTTCTCAAAACACTTAGTGTCCATAGTTTTCCATACATGCCTCACATTACGAACTACTCTAATGGAAGGTTACTTCCATTTGTGAAAAAAGTAACATAATAAAAAATTTCAAAATATATATATATAGATCCAAGAATAAGATTCATGAAGAAAACTCAAATATGTGAGGGAGACCCAAAATAGATAATGAGATTCAAGGAGGAATCCATTGAATCAAGAACTGATATCCCATCAACTGGTTTCGATCAATGATCCAACATCACCAACTGTAGGGGAAAAGACCGCCCTCTTTTATAAAGTGGGATCATGGGGCATGAAATATCCTTCATTGCAATGATGCATACCCTACCTATGAAAAGCATAAAAACTTACATATAATCCCATTTATAAAGTGATATGGAAAGATCATGAAAATTAACTTTTAATGATTGATGGAAGGGTTAGTCCATATGAATGATGTTTTTAGGGGATTAAAACTCTCACTCTTTGAGTGAGTATTACTTCAATGGTGTTTTTATTTAGTATACCTCTTGTGTAATACCCCCTTCTATTTTTTCATTTCATTATTATACTCATATCATGGGTCTTCTACTACGATCAGTTATGTGGCGGTATGAAAGCATTTAGTTGTTCATATCTTTAAGAGTCCTATAATTTTATAAGAACCCTTTGGATGCACTTAATATGTTACATATGAATATATTGAGAGTTTTATATTAAGATATTTTTTATACATAGTGTATTTAAAATTTTACTCATGAGATTCAAACCATAATGGATTAGTGATGATATTATTAGGACTAACCTTTTTGAATTGGAATAGTGATGGCTATGAATCCTCTGTGTCAATGTGAATTGGGGGTTTATAAATTCATTGGATATCTTCATTTACTTCCACATTTCAACCTCTTATAAAAGGATATTCACCAAACATGTTTCTTTTTTTTATTATTTATAGATTTCATGGGATCCTAATGGATACAATTTTTATTCCCTAACAGGTTTTTTTTGTGAGAATGATACAAATGAGTGTTAATGGTATGGTTACAAATAGTACTATCATGGAATGTGCAGAGCTAATTGGGGATTCTCTATAGGGATTGGTGGTTCGTGATAGTGTAAGTATCTATTACTCATGGTGTATAGTATAATACATGAATTAATGTGGAGATTTCAGGATCATGTATCAATCAAATTAAGGGAATTGTTAGATGTACAACATCCTTTGTATTTCACCTATTTAGAATGTACATGTATCTATTTTATATAAGTTTAAGCTATAAAAATATTTACTGATGGTGTAATGGGGTTTTTATACTCCAAATATTTGTTATATCATGGGTTCATTTAGGAATATACCTTCTATATTGTGATATTTCTATGCTCAGTGGTAGTCACCAGACCCTGATCTATAAATGGTAGTATTGGAGTAGAAGCATTTTCATATAATCGACCTAAGTGGGGTTCTGGTGGTTCAATTCATGTCAACCACCCATTCAATTGATTTATAATGGAATAATTTTAAAATATACAATATTTATTCTATTCACACCAACTAAAGAATCCTAGAATAAAATTTAAAAACCAAGAAATGATATTTAAAAAAAATAATCTCAAATGAATTTGATAGAACTTTGAATCAATATTATCTACTAACAAACACATTTTTAGTTTTAAAAACCCTTATATAATTGACTACATAATCCCAAACAAACACGTTTTTAACAAAACTCAACGAACCAATACTATTCAAAATCTAATCATCCTTTTAAAAAAAATTGTTTTACTAGGTTAGACATGTATTCAACATAAATAAAATTAATCATAACTACATATATGTTAACCAAATTTATTAATCAAATAATATTCCTAAAAAAATATTATTACCCATAACTAAACACCATGGGTATAATTTTTGAGAACATAACCTTTAATTATATTACTATAATGGTTAAAAAACATTAAACATTCAAATACGATTATGATGGACTAAATATAGTTTTATTTTTTGAAGGATTTCAAAAAAATATATACATTCATAAAAATAGACATTTGGTAGACACATATAAACTAAATAATCCCTTATCCATTAAATCTAATTTCCCATCAAACATATTTCACATTGAAAATTTAAATCCAATATCCATTATCAAAATACTCCCTAAGAAACATTGTTTTTGGATTTCACAAAAAAAAATTACCCATTTTTATCCTATAAAAATATATACAAACACCAATCAATAATAAATTTTATAATAAATCAATGGAATAAATGTACCTTCATTCATTTCATTTACATTTAAAACAATAAACTAGAACATTTAATAAATTTATCTTATATAATAAGTATATAAAATATATTCACTGAGGAAAACTACTTAACATTCCTTTATGTCACTTCAATAATTTCTCTAAACATAATAAAAAGTATAAAAAATAGGATAAAGGATCTATTTCATTACAAAGTATAATTTTTAAAAAAAATTACCTGTAAAACATTATTATAACCTAATATTCCAAAAAATAACCTGAAAATTGATGAACTAATTTAAGACCATGTCAAAAGAGAAAATAAAACAACATAGAATTTAGGAAAAAACTAAAATTTCTCAATATTTTATGAAATAAATATTTTAACTAATGAAAAAGATTATAGTTTTTTGAAAACTTTTCCCATCATAAAAAATCAAATGATGTAATATTTCACTTTAAAATAAATCAATTTAATAAAATGGATTAATAAAAAAGACTAAAATTTGAACACAAAAACCAAAGTTAAACATATCTAACTATATTTATTTGATTCATACATTAATATAAAAGTAGATCAAAAAATAATTCAATTAACACATTTAAAGTGATTTCTATATTTTTATATTTCTTCCACATAGTTTAATACCTGAACATAATTACCTTTTTGTATTTAATTTTTTAAACAAAAAAAAACTCAAAATGAATCCTAGTAAATAGAGTGAATCTCTATTAAATTTCATCTCACTTACTATTGTGAATGTTTTCATTCAATCTTATCATGTTTAATATTATTATATTTATAAGACACTAATCCAAAAAATTATCTAGTATTAGTTTTCAAATTTGGACTCCACTAAAATAATTCATTTAACATTAACTAGGAAAAATATTTAGTTATTTTAAAATTGATTTATATATCATTCACAATTTAGGGAATCCTAATAAAAAACCCACATACCAAATTTAGTACACATTATATTCAACAAGATTATAATTCAAAACACATAAAATGTTATACTTTGAATGAATTATAATTCATGAATAAAATACATAATATATGATAGAATGACATTATAAAGAAATAGAAATCCATGATTAAATAATTTTTAATACTTTTAATTCAAAAATATACATTTGAATACATTGTTAAAATAATAATAGAAATCAACTATGATTAATAATATTAAAAAAAAATATAATATTCCATTTATTTATTTATTTAATGTTTTAAAAGTATAAAAACATAATAATTCATTTGTAGAAAAGAAAATTCAATCCTTCAGAATGACAAAAAATTTGAAACCTTATTTAAAATTCTTAAATATAGTTTTTTAGATATGAAAAACACATAACATTCAAGTCAATAAGGAACCATATTCATTTATATAAATATTTTTTAGAAATAATATTTCTTAAAAAACTCATTATAAATAAATTTATCCGAATAAATCAGTATAAAATCACCATAACACTAAAAAACAATATAAATTTATTATAAAAAATTACAAAAACATAAAAAGTAATTTAAAATTTTATCAAGGAATATATAGTTTATTATTTTACCACTAATAAACATTAAAAAAACATTGAATATAAACTAGTAGAATCTCATTAATCTTAAAAATCATGTTATATATGAAATACCACCATTCATATTGACCTTAATTAATCGATATTCCCATATATTTAAAAATAAAAATAAATGAAATCCAATTAATGGTTGAATGATACCATACAGTGTTATAATTCACTGCTAACTATATATTTAACCATAAACACAATGATCTGGACAGTTATCAATTTACCAAAAAGTCTCGGAATCCCATGATAAATAGATTTTATTACATATAGAGGGTGATCAAGGTGGTTTTTAGTTACGTTTAATGTATCTTTGACCCTACTAGAACACAATACCAAATAAAATACCAAATTATGATCTTAAATTTTAACATCCCATTAAAAGATTATCTACTGCCTTCTATTCCTTTTTTGGGTTCATTTTTTTAGTCTTTCAACATAATCTGGTTTATTTTCTATCTTTGAGAATATGATATGATTTGTAATGATTTTACACATCATGTAATGTAAACTAGACATTTTACATGATAATATTATACAATGTGAAATTATTAAACATTTTATATAGTTTACATGATGTGAAATAGTCGAAAATCAGTTTTTAATAAAAAGAAGATGGATTGTTCAACATATATGGACCCCATGAATTACGAGACGTGTAATGGGATTATGATCCATATAATCATCATGAGTTATTAATTTATGGTGTATAAAAAATGATTCTTATTTCAATTGATCCACATCCCTTCCCCTCAAACCCTAGAATATGTAGTTTGACTTTTTAAACCTCGTTTGCTTCTGATTAATTCCTCTTGAGATTAATCATCGGGCTTGTTGTGGATGTTATTTTTGGGAATGTGAATATACTATCACATATCTTCTCTCTTTATATATTCTTTATAAACAGAGTACATCATCATGAAATGGATTTATATAAACTACATATAATGACCCACCCTTTTCGTACATAGTTATTACTTCTAAAAAGATAAATATTCATTACATAACATAAATAAACCATGATAGAATGGTATGTTTTTAGTTTCCTTGGAAACCTGGAAACATAAACAACAGGTTCATAAAATTCATACATTTTTTTCCTCTTACTCCTTTATAATATGAACCATTTTATCATTTTAAACCTAATACATTTCTTCACATCCTATAGAAAAAAACGTTAAAAAACAATGGGATCAGATTCCCAGTATGGGTAATCAAGGGAAATATGAACCATAACATAAAAAATAAGGGTATAATAATATTAACCTAACATTTTAAAATCTTTCCCTATATTTCAAATATCATAATCTTGAGTCGTATAATAAATTATATAAATTCATAAGACCTGAATTATAAAACAATAACTTTATCATAAAACATGTAATTATGGAAAACTCATACACCTAAAAATCATTTAATTAGTTTTCAAGGATCTTTTCAATACCATCATAGTGGAATGAGTTTACTCCCAAAATCATGATGGTATTCCAGGTTTACTCTCATGACTATCCTTGCTGACAATGTCCTTTACAAAACTATCTTCACTTCTTGTTCCAGTCCTCTATAAACTATTTTTTATATTTTTTCTATTACCTTATATATAATGATATAAAATATAATTACCCAATGAATTTAATAGATATATAGGTCCCACCCATCAAATAATGAAAACCATATGAACATGTTCAACAAGAACATAAATCATTCATCATATTAGATCCCACAAAAAGAAAGATGTTTCATAAATATAAATCTATAATATACACAAAACAAACCTAAAACGAATAAGGATAATTTCATTGAATAATATCCCTAATAAAAAATATGTGTAATAACATAATGTTATCTTAGATGTGAAATAATTTTCAGATATAAATTGAAATATATATTGACAAAAATGTCATTTCTATTTTGAAAACATTTTATTAAATGTCAAACAATTGTAAAACAAAAAAATCCAAATAAAAATAAGAATATATAATATTAATGGAATATTCAACTAATTAATGTATCATGATGGTAGTAAATTATGCTCATTCTATATAACAAATCATCCCTTCCATAGTTTTGTTGAAAAATTCATAATGAACCTCTTTTAGAAAATGAAAAAATAATGCCGTCAAATCATTTTTTGAAAAGAAAAACATGATTATAAATGAAATTAAATAATCAAAATAAAGTAGTAAAAAAAATTTAAATAATTTTCAGAAACATGGATATTGAATAAAATGTTAATTTAAATGAAATATATTTTATTAATATTTAAAAAAATAAAATTGCTTATAAATATCATATCATTGGTGTGGCCATTAATAAAATTAGTAGACTATGTGTATTCATATTTAATCCCCATAAAACATGTTGAAATTAAACATAACATAATAAAATTTCATCCCATATATAACCATTGGACAATATTATCAATGAATTATAAGGTAAACCCAAATGAATTGAAATTAGGTTAAGAAATACCTTACAACATTGTAATCAGTCGAATCATATTCCCTATAAAAGTAATAATTATAATAAGAGAAATTAAATAATAGTTTTATAATTATATTCATGATATTTTATATAAAATGTAATTATATACACACCATATAAGTAATAAGTGGTGAATAAGGAATATATCTCACTAAAGAAATAATGATAGATGAGAGACACTTATCTCATGATTCTATTTATATTTTTTTACTTAATCATTTTTTATAGTGGTTTATAGTATATCATTAATTAATTTTAAAATAATATAAATGTTTATAATACCATATATAATAATTTTATAACATTTTACCAACTATTCATAAATAATATTTCTTAATTTTTATTATTTTTAGAGAGTTATTGTAATGATTTTGATTATCAGTTCATTTGTGTATAATTATGCATTTTCATGTCGAATGGATATAAAACTCCATAAGTGAAATGAAATGGTGTTCATGAACATTTATATGTTTAATTATTCCAATTTATAATTTTTATTTCTTACATGAGGATGATTCATTTGATAAAATATTAATCATAAATATCGAGTTTAATTTGGCAGTTTTGTCTGACCATTATGAACTAATTTCAATTTATTTAATATTATGTATATATATTAGTTATAGAAAATAAAAAAGGTTATAATATACCTATTAAAATATTAATTAAATATAATAATGGTTTAATGACCAAACATGAATGTGGTAATAGAAAATAAAAATCATTATACATTGAGGCGATTAAACGACATAATTTGGACTAGTGTTTCGTTTAATTGAATAAGAGGAGGTAATAAAATATATGGATATATGGTATTCCATTATCAACATTAAATTAAATTATTTATAGTATTATTTAATTATTATGTCATGAAAGATTAATAATGTTGGTAGAAAATAGATGAAGAAAATAAATTAAGTGTGGTGCATTGAGAAAATTAAATCTGGACAATCACTTCATTGAGAGACCCTTGAGGACCATAGAATTGGTATTTTTGAGATAAAATTAGAAAAAGGATGTGGGGAGATGTATTAGGAAAATAATTTATGATATTTATGGATTTTTAGCTGAAATGATTGGTGAGTGGTGGTTTTTATACATTTTTAGAGGTATGTTTAAGTGATTATAATGATGACTATTTTACATTTAAAGAGAATGAGATAAAAATACAATTAATTTTCAAGACTTTGTATGGATATTAATAATTTATACTAGGTTTAGGATCAATCAATAAGTCAAAAAAATTAAGATGTTTAGTTTTTAGGTAATTTAATCCTTTACTTTTTTTAACTTTAACCAGCTTCATTTTTACCTATATGATAGTAAATAATTATTTCACCACAGTAACTTTTTTATACATAAAAATGTAATTGAACATAAAACCAAATATGTACCATATTATTAAAAATATGGAACATAATTTACCAAATTAAATTCAAAAAATTTATGAAATTAAATTTAAAATTAATCATGTATATGCAATGGGAAAGAGGGTTTTAAAGCGAAATGTTCGAACATTTGAAAATTTTTTAAATCAAATTTCAATGTGGAATTGATTAAAATCACAAAAATTAGATTCATTGATGTGTTATTAAAATAAATATAATTTAATAACAATTAAAAATGTAATTTTACTATATAAATTAATTATAAAAAATCATTTTTCAATTAAAATTCATTCTTTTCCATTATTCACCAAAAAATAAATCTTCTTTGAGAAATAAAAAAATACAATATGCTGATTTTTATATTAATCTATAAAAAATAATTATATTTAATCAAATAAAATTTTTATAAGTGTAAAATATATATTTTTAAAATAGGTTCATCATCAAAATGCAACAAATTACCTTTAAAAGAAACTTTTTTATGCATAAATTTGGATTTGTTTTTATCTTAATACTCAAATACATGTTTGTTGAATTAAAAACATTTGAATGAATACATAACATATAAATTTCATTAATACCATTCAAAAATAGTGAATAATTTAATTTATTATAATAAAATTCCATTATGTGCATAAAAAGAATTTTTTTAGTTATAATAAAACATATCCTTTATGTTCAATTAGTTTCTATTTTCATTTATAATTAATTGGAAACCACTGAATTAATTTGATAAATGTATAAAAACTAAATATTCACAATTTATTTAATCTCATTAATTCTAGACAGTATAATTGACAGTTAATTACTATCACAATTAAATATTTTGGGGTTTGTTTAAGCATCGTGTTCTATGGAAAGCAGGCTGTCAATGAGATTAAATTTGTTTTGAAAAAAATCATATAGTGAAAAATATTTTTGTGTAACCTTATACCCCCATAAAATGATTTTTACCCCTAAAATAAATTACTTGGATATAAAATATTGATGATACCTCTGCAACATCACATTATCAGGTTCCCATATAACATTCTCGAATTAGTGGTTTCACCACAAAAAATTAACTTGGTGAGTGATATTGTTTTGTATAAATTTATCTTTATGATCCAAAATATCTACCATTTGTTCCTTATAAGAATGATATGGTTCCGGTGGTATGACCTATGAGTTCAGTTCATTTGAAGGATCAGGTACGTACATACTCAATAGATATACACAGAACACATCATGAACTTGATGTATATTCAGTGGAAGATCTAATTAATAACCTACCATCCCAATACAATTGATAGTTATAAAAAATCAACCTCATAAATTTTAAATTTCACTTGAAAATAAAAAATGGAATTTTGAAAATTCCTTTTATGGGGGGCCCACATTCTAAATGGGGTTTATAAAACTTCCTCTTAAAAATAGGGAAAGTAAAAGGTGAAGATAACCACATAACTAGTTTTCTTATTAAGAGATGATTAGCAGACATAAAAACATGGATATGGAAGATAATTTTAACCGTCTTGTTCTAATGGAAAATGATAAATAACGTGGCCATTATAAGGATTATGACCACAAAACCATTGAAAAAATAGTTATGAAAAGGGTAATTAATAACATCATAAATTATGATAATATGATATAATTTTATTTCAAAATCATTTGAAAATATATACTTATCAGATTTCGACTCATCAGTATGATATCACTCTTTGGTTGGAGCTTTGTTTCCTATGTCAGGGAATTATGTTGAAATTTTAGTTCCTAAAAAACTAGTGGATCATAAGATCCATAATGGGATGATAAGTTATTCATTCAATCTCTATTAATGTTCGTTATAAAAATTGTTAGAATAGTTTTTTCAATACGTATAAACCATCATATAGTTAAGAGAATCAAAAATACATAAAACATCATACAGTGTTTAATGTAAAAAAAATCCATATGTGATTATCCATATATTCCTTCCAAATGATTAAAATCAAATAACATTGGAAATAAGGTTAAAAAATTTCAAAAAACAACATATCTTTAATCCCAAAAATTGATGTATCTCTTAATTGTCACATACCAAACATGAGACGACCATCGTTATATATAACCACCATATTTAATATTCACATTCTTCTTGATTCCTTATATAATAACTTTTAAAATATGAAATAAACTTCAATGGAAGCATGGGTTCATCTTGCTACCAATAAATATTTTGATTTCATTATTCTAGAATCCAAGTAGTTAATTAGATGAAATTTCATTGAATTATTAACAATATTATTTTTATAGGTCTTATTCATTCAAAATTAATCAATAAATTATAAATAAATGAAAGAAGTATAAATATTTCCTAATTATCATGGTTCACTTCATCCATTATAATTACTTAATTTTTTCCTTTTTTCATTTCTTCATAGGTTATTGTGCCTTACCATCTATATTATTCTTTGTATTTGGGACCTTTTTGTATAATTACTAAAATACTTACAATGAAAACACTTAATTGAAATGCGTCCACTCTTTAGATATTTTTAATTATTCAAGTTACTTATGAAGTCAAATTACATATAAACACCTTTCCCATAGTTAAAACATTTACCAATCCCCATAATACAATTTCCTACATGGACCTTTACACACTATGAGAATGAAGTTGATATAATATTCAAATCTCTATGGTTTTTATAGTTTCCTTTTTATTATATACTTATTTTCTTATCCTAATAATGATAGTTATGGGAAAATTAAATCTACCTTTTTCCAAGATGAATATGTGTATTTACTTACTGAAAAATTATTTCATGAACTTGTCCCAATCTCTAGTGTAAATTTTATATTGGTAACTCATATTATTGATAATGTACCACCACTAATTCTCTTATCCCTCCAAGAGATAATTTACAAACATATCTTTTTCATGTTCTAAGCAACATATAATGAAAAATATATTTTCAGTGGTACAGATCCAATTCTCAACAACTAGTGGATCTATTGTTACACTAAATTATGTTGGATGTTTCCTTATGAAGGAACAAATTGAATATTTGTCCCTCTTTTTCTTATTTATAATAACAATATGACTCATAGATTGTGTGACTATAAAAATATTATTTAGAATTCCATCTCCCATAACATTCACTTTCTCATGATGAAATTCATTTTATTTTGCATCACATTTATCATTAGCATTGTTTCGTTGGGTTCCAACCATTGATTAAACCAAAATGAGTTGTATGAGAATTACTATTAAAACTAGAAAAACCATATTGTCAATGGAAAATAATTTTAAAACATCAATCCATGATGAAGGTACCAGGGTTACAGGGGAAGTATATAAACATGGGATTTTTAAAAAGATTCATCATCAAGATGCCTGAATGTGTCATTATTAGTGACCAATTCCTCGGTATGGTCCGATGATCTTCTATAAATTAAAAACAGAAAGAAACTTAATCCTAAAAACATACCTTTTTTTACATGAAGATTAATTTTAAATTTCTTTTTATCCATTGATTTATTATTTAGGGATTCAAATAAAAATCCTTATAGATCAACCATACATGCTTAAATAATTTACAAGAGTGTTAATCGTAGAATTCTAGGTTCTAGTGCATAGATTCAATGACGCCTTCAACACACTAACGATTACCATATCAACAAACCGTTGATGCATAGAGATAAACTCTATCTAATCAACAATATTGAGATTATCTCAATTTATAAACACATATAGGAGAGTTAATCACTTTAAATATCTCAATGAATATTCATTGTGAGAGATACTCTATCCTCTATTTATATTGGATACACAAATACATGGATTTCGTTTCCCACCCACCATATATTTGATGCCCACTACATAAATATTTATGAATAGCTAAGTTAATTAATTAATATAATTTATATTTTATCACATACCTATAATATTCAATGCACATTTCATGATAAAATAAATTCATTAACTCAACTTGTAATTCCTACTTAATATTAAATGAAACTTGAATATTAAAATAATATTAATGATATTAATATTATTCATTATATTTACATAACATGTAGATAATTTTAATAAATAAATTCAACCCATGTATTCTTCACTTGAATAATAATTATTTTTTTTAATATTCATTTCTTAAGAACATGAAAACACCCGGACCTTGTGGTGCGGCCCACCAAGTAAAATAAACCTATTATGTGAAATCCATTAATAATAATTAATTATTTACGTTAATATAATTTAGTTAAATAATTAATTAAATAAACCAAACATGCAATCATCAATGCTCAAAACAAATCAACGGGTAGGACAACTAAACCACGCAAAAAAACAAATATCAATAAATTATTATGAGGGTATTTTAATTAAATTAAATGAATATATTATGTTCAGCCCCATAATTAATTCAATTTTAATTCATGATAATTAAATTAATTAATTCACTTGATACCAAAATTAAATCAAATTAATCTCGGGTATTAAAATTTTCATTTTAAACCCAAATTCTTATTTTATTTAATATAATTAAAGAAGAAAAGTAAATTAATTAAATTAATTGATTTTTATTATTTAAATAACAGTATGTTCCATGAAAACCCCTCTAAGGCCCATTACGGACCGCGATGAACCTGCATAAAGTAGTAACAGGTCATGAAAAGCTTATACAGGGCTACTCTTGATCATCCTGTGATGTCCAACCTTATTTTGGGTTGGTAAGACACAACTGAGCCCATTTTAGAATGGATCTACTTCAACAGAAGGCATATCTCACTGGATATGGAAGAGAAGAACATAAACATGTTTCCAACCTCACTCAGGGTTGTTAGATCTACACTCTTGGAAGCTGTATGCAAAGGGTGGGGTTGTGCTAGTTGGTTGTAGTGGCCAGAAACGGAGATGCTGACTATGACCTTACTGGAAGGGTGCATGTAGTCTTCCAAGGCACTAGGATTGGATAAGAAGATGTGGCATGGTGGCTGGAGTAAGGGTGTGGGAGGCCAGTTTATGAGGCTTCCTTTTTAAGGTGTGAACTATAGTGAATAGATAAGTGATCATTAGAATCCTACTTTACACCAGAATAGAGATAAGGGTAGCGGCCTAATAAGATTAGGCTTCTATGGTAGAAGCCTTTGATGGGGGAGGATCCACTAGCAGGGTCCATCCGAGTTTTTTCCATAATCGATGATTGAGGAGGGGTGGCTAACACTCAGTGCCTGAGTAGCTGGTTTTCTTGGGGTGACGACCACCAATGATGATGGAGGCACCGAAAAGTCACCATGTGGGAGGTAAGGAAGAGTCTTTGATGTCGAGAAGCATATAGGTGATCCCTCCCACTATGAAGAAATAATAAAAAATTATATCATCCTTTTTTTATTATATTGAAGTCCACATGCCCTTCATTTTCTTAAGTGGATTTCTATACACCAACCAAAATACATCCCACTTCATTTTGTTTTATTAATAAATTATCATTATAATAACATATCATGTTAATATAATAAAATAATAATGTTTATAATTATAAATATTTTTGTGAAACAATATTTATCCAGAAAACACTATTCTATTGTCCAGTGGACCAATCAGTATTTTGGTTAATTGGAATCCAGCTCTCTCTAGATGAAATAATGTTTTCATCATATTTTCTCCTATCAACTCAATTTTAATACCCAAAACAAAAAATTTCAATACATTTTTTTATGGTCGTAACATTTCCATCTGAACTCATATTAAATCATGGTTAGATATTTTAAGACTGTTTTGAAACACTCTACAAAAATTAAAAATAAACATAAATTTTCTTAAATCAGATAATTTACGTGATCCCAATGATTAAAATTGAAGGTACCTAAGTCAATGGATGCTTCTGGGATGGGGTTTTAAAAAAAATCATCATCAAAGAAATGGAAATGTTCATCCCTTGTGATCCGAGCACCGATATGTTCTAAGGGTCTTGCAAAAATTAAAAATAGAACAAAAAAGTAAACTAAAAAGAAATATTTTCTATCTAAAGTCATGGACAACATTATTTTTTTTCAAAAATAAAATATCAATGGATATAAATAAAAATAACATTAGAATCACTACATGTACTTAAAAATCTATCATAGCATTGTTAAATAAATTTTGGGAGTTGGTGCAGATATCTAACAACACCTTCAATGCCCAGATGACCACCACATCAACATATTTCAATGATTTCAAATGAACTTGATTGGATCACCAAGATAAATACCTTATCTCTATAAAAATAAAGATTTGAGAGAGAGGCTCATGAAATATCATAGTGAATATTCATTGTGTGAGATCCTCCCAACTCTATTTTTCATGGTTTCTCAAATAGCCAGATTGGATTCTCCAATCCATGTATATTTAATTCTTACTAAATAATTAATTACGATGAAATAAATTAAATAGTAACTATTATTTATATTTTAATTCCTAATTAAAATATATATTAAATATATTAGTCTATAAACCCGAGTCATTAAATTTACTAGTAATTTTAGAAAAATATTAACGAAACATGGAATATTAAAATAATAATCATTTGATTAATATTATTCCTCATATTTATTTACTTGTAAATATTTTTATAAAATATATTAAAAATATATATTTTTACTTTAATAAAAATGAATTTATATACTCTTAGATTATCAAGAATATGGATCACACTAAGACTATATAATGGGGACCACCACATCCAATATTCTAATTCAAATGAATAAAAAATATTCTTGAATGATGTATTGTGTGTGAATATCTAGGCCATTATCTTGATAGTAGTGACTAATATCTATAGACAAAGAGATTAGTCTAGAAACCCATCAAGACCCTTAAAGAGATATGGAATATTTATAGTAATGAAAACCAACCTACAAAGTTATATTGTGTAAAATAATCTATTTTACTTTAAATATCTTAGAAGGTAGGACACACACATGTGTCACCATCCTTTATTTATTTATTATTTTTTGATCAAGCTGGATGGATTTACTGTTGACTTCATTAGAGAAGGATTTATGAAGGTACTACCATTATGATCAACCAAGCCCAAGATATATTACATCTATAAACTAAAAGTGAAAAACCCTTTCTTGACCATTCATTCAATTTCATACCACTAATGACACATAGAATTCAAGATACCTTAGCACAATTTCATTATCATGGTTTTTCCTTACCTAAAAGTAAGTGATATAATGGATCACAATGATAATGATATAAAACTAGAAGATGAATACACATATCTATAGATAAGAATAACCAATGACACCTAAAACACTGGGTGTTCCTTTTGGCGGGTCTAACTTAATGATCTCACTTATAGATATCACCAACAGTGAAATTTATGAAAATAAGTCTCAATTATTATGATCCCCCAACAACTAATTTTCATACATCAGTGGTGTTATATAAGTATGATGTATCTAGAAAATATTACATTTTATTAATATTAATGTCATTGTATCTTAAGGTTCTCACTATATCATGGGATCTTCTATAACCTTTTCATATGTAATTTAATCTATGGTAATTACTAGTATATAGTGGATGAATGAACGTTTAGAATACAATTGTAATTGTAAATAATGTATATCAAACTATAGACATGGTATTTTAATCAAAATTACTATTCATATTGGGTCATAAAACCAACTACTATAACAAATGAATCGTTAGGATTAATCCTTTGTTATTCATGGTCATTACCAAAACACTAAGACTGTAACCTAGACATAAAATTAGGGTTCTTACTGTGGCTTTATCATCCTAGTTCCCAATGGTTTATTAAACCTTTTCTCTATTACCAACTATAGCGACCCAATTTTTTCATACATATATATTAAATCTAAATGGGTTAATAATCATTATATAATATAAAACAATTACCAAAATCATACAAGTTTACAGTCATTGAAAAAATGTAAAAAAAATGGTTTATAAAACCTCTACATTGTCTGTTGCTTATTCCTTTATATATAGAACCATTTTTAACATATCGAACCTAATAAATTTCATCACATCATATGGAACAAAAACGTAAGAATAGGTTGAGATCAGATGCTCGGTAAGGGTATGTATGGGAAATATTAATCACAACATAAATATATGGGTATAATAAAATTAACTTGACATTTGATAATAATACCATTTATATAATAGATCACAATATTCAGTCATAGAAAAAATCATAAAAATTTATAAGTATTAAATCTTAAAAGAATAACATTTTCATAAAATATGGAATTGTGGGAAACAAATTAACATAAAAATCATTTCATTAGTAGTCAAGGAACATTTACAACACTATCATATTGGAATTGGGTCACTCCCTAAACCATCATGGTAGTATATGTTCACTCCCAAGACTATTATGGATGCCAAATTCTATTTCTAAACTAGTTTCGATTCTAGTTATAGTTTTATTCAAACCAAGTTAAATCCCCATTCTGGTCATGTATATTTCATGAGATATAATATCATTACCCAATTCATTAGAGGGAGATGTATTTCCCACATATCACCTAATGAAAACCTTTCTGACATGTGTCACAAGAATACAAATCATTCATCAAATTAGAACCCATAAAAAGAAATAAATTTCAAAAATATCAATACATCATAAATATAAAAAAAACATAAATGTAATAATGATTATTTACATTAATAATATCCCTATTAAATAATAAGTAACTTAAAATAATGTTATCATATATGGAAAATAATTTTTATAGATATCTTGAAATAAATTTAGGGGAGGATATCCTTCCAGTCTTGAAAACATTTTTAAAACCTGTGAAATTGTAAAAGAAATCATTTTCCTTAAAACTAACCATATAATCATATAAGGGGTACTTCAAGGAATTATGGAATAATTATAGGATTAATTCACTCTCTTGCTATATAAGTTGAAAAAACATTCCTTCCATTTTTTTGAAAATCCATAATGAACCTATTTTAGAAAAAAAAACAAAAATAATACATTCAAAAAATTGTGTCAAAACAAAAAGAAATTACAAATGAATTTAAAATTTTATAGTATAATAGAAAAAAAATTATAATAAATATTGTAAAAACAAGTATATGGGTGAAAATGTTTGTTTTAAAGGAAATTTTAGAAAATTATTTTTTAGAAATAAAATCCCTTCTAAATATCATATCATTGAAGTGAGCATTTATATAATTTATATATTATGTGTATCAACTATAAATAAACATAAAATTTTTGAGATACAATATATGATAAAAACAATTCATCTCATACATAATTATAGCATAAAAAAATCAATGATGTAGAACGTTGACTCAAATATTGTAAATTGGGTTAAGAATTACCTTACAATATTGTAATTAGTCGAATTGTACACCCCCTAAAAGAGACAATTGTCAAATGATACATTAAAGGAAATTAAAACAATTATATTCATGATATTATAAATAAAATTTTATTATATACACCACACACAATAAATAAGTCGTGAATAAGGTATATATATCACAGAAGAAAAATGCGGGATGGGAAACCATTCCTCACACTTCCCTTTAGTTTTTTATACTTAATACACTTTTATAATATCTTAAATAATGTTTTTAATTAATTATATAACCATATTCATGTTTATAATACACAATATAATATTTTTATGACATCTTACCACCCATTCATTAATAATATTTAATGAATTTCATTGTTTCAGGTGAGTTCATTTCACAATTTTACTGATCAGTTCATTTGTGTATAATTATTTATTTGTGTGTAAATGGAAATAAAAGAAAATAAGAAAAATTAAATATAATTAATTCAATTCCAATAGTTTAAATGTTCCCCTTTATAATTTTTCATTCTTTCATGAGGATATTTCATTTGAAAAAAAATTAATGATAAATGTTTAGTTTAATTTTTCAATTTTTCCAACCATCTTGAACATGATTCATTTTAATTAATACTATTTAAATATATTTTTTATAGAACATTAAATACGATTTAATATACCTATTAAATATTATTTAAAAATAAATATAGATTTATGAAAATTCAAGTATGTGGTAATGGGAAATAAATGACATTATTCATGGAGGCAGTTAACCAGAATACTTTGGACCATCGTTTTATTTCTTTGAATAAGATGGGGTAAAAAATGGGTGGATAAGATATATTCAATTTTCAATATAAAAATTTGGTATTTAAATTAGTATGGAAATATTATTTCTTGATGGATGACTGAGGTGGGGAGAAAATAGGTGAAGATAAAGGTTCTCTGAGAAAATTACCTCTTGAATATCACCTCCTTGAGAGACACTTGAGGGCCTTGGATTGGATTTTTTGGTGGGTCCAAAAGAACTAGGATGTAATTATAGTAAATAGGATAGTTTTTATAAGATGATTTAGGATCATCAAGTCTTTTTTTTTTTGAAATGTTTCTTGAGAGGTGGTATTTATACTTGAGAAGAGATGAGTTTAAGTGATTAAAATAATGATTATTTTATATTTAAGGACAACTAAATTAAGGTGCATTAATTTACATGAATTTTGATTGAAATTAATGTTTTATATGAGGGTTAGGGTTGATAAATACCTTATAAAACCATTAAATGTTTTTATGTATTTTAATCCTTCACCATTTTAACTTTAACCCATTTCATTTTTACCTATTCCATGGTAAATAATTTTTTTACCATGGTAAATATTTATAAATAAAAATGAAATTTAGCTAAAAAAATAATTTGTAAAATATTATTAGAAAAAAGGAATCTATTTTAAAAAATTAAAAATATATAATTGGAAAAATTACGTTTAAAATTAACACCAAACATACAACGTGAAAGCATGTTTCTAAAGTTGAAAGTTCAAAATTTAGAAATGTTTTTATATCCATGTTCGTTTATAAAATGTTTACAATGATCTAAATTGGATTTTTTGATGTATAAATGCACTAATTATACTTTAAATTTAATTTAAAATATAATTTCTCTATATAAATAAATATTATCAAAATTAAATTTTTAATTAAAATTTTGTATTTTTCATTATTCATAAAAAAATGAATCTTCTAAAAAAATAACAAACTTTAACCCTAAGAATATTTTGATATTAATCTTTAAAAAATGAATTATATTTTTTGAAATATAATTAATAAAAATTTCAAAATTATGTTTTAAAATAGTTTTTGTATCAAAAGGCGGCAAAATTAATTTTAAAAAATATAGCTTTTATACTTAAAATTGGATTTATAATTATCTTAATCCTATAAAACATATTCAATGAATACAAAAAGATTTAATATATAACTTAAAAATTTCATTAATACCTTTCACTAATAGTGATTAATTTAATTTATTATGACAAAATTCCATTATGTGCATAAAAATAGTTTTTTATTTATCAAAACACATCCTTTATGTTAAATTTGTTTTTATTTTAATTTTTAATTAATTGGAATCCAATGAATTAATATTAAAAACAAGTATAAACTATAAATTCATAATTTATTTAATCTCATTGATTCCATTCATTCTAATGGTGATGATATAACTATCACAATTAAATATTATGGAGATTGTTTACACTTGATAATTTGTGGAAATAATGATATCGATAGGATTAAATTTATTTTTAAAAAATATAAATAGAGTAAAATATTGAAGTGTTACACTGCATTTGTTGGAAAATGATTCTATATTTTTCCGATATATTTTGTTCCCTCTTTCTTTAATATTGTTCGTCATTGGGGGTGTCACTTGTTTGATTCCATTCAAAGGGTGGGTGGTTTCATTATTCCTTTCCATCCAAATGAAAATCCGAATTGATAGAATAAATGATATTGCATTTTTAATTTATTTATAAACATAAATTTTTAATAATTAAAACATTGTATTTAAATGTCCATATAATTTGAGAAAACCAATCATTTTGATGGAATTGAAATTGTATCATGGATATAAGAAAAAAATGAATTGATTTTGCAAATCATTTATTAGTATGATTTATTGCACCTGTTTTTGATTTATAGAACTATTTTATTCCTTCCAAATCATTTATAGAATCTAGTTTATATAAATTGTTCATTTAATCCTATTTAATTTTTTTGATATACCTGACATATTTTTGAAGGAAGTCATTCTTTTTAAATATAAAATTGAAATTTAATGAATTTTTTGAAATTGATATTATATTTGGTCTATTGTTTCTATAATTGATTTGGAACACATGGTGAGACCATAACAAGTGTTATCTATCATAAAATACCTTTGACTTTAGGAATTTTTAAATTTTATTATGCGAGGTTTGAGAAAAGGGATAAAAGATATTATAGGACGACGTTCTTGATATTTTTTCATAGAGTGATGAAGGTTACTAGTGGAGATGATATCCAATTTTTCCCTGGTGTGTTTAGTTTTATCTTTTTATATAACAAGTAATTTTATGATATAATTCTTTGGTTTTTGTTTTACCTATTTTTCTAGTATTTTTTACATTTTTTGTGTTGATCGTTCTAACTTTTATTCATTTATGTTATGTTGTTTTGGGAAAATTCATTTCATATTTTATCTTATATGATTCCAGGTTCTAGTATCAATGTAGTGGGGATCGATAATACACTTCAGTACATATCAGATATTTATTAGGTATCAGGGTATGATGTAATTGTTTCTACATTGTGACATTTTTTATTAGAGGGTAGTTAATCATAATTATGTGATGTCAGTATAATGTTGGGGATATATTTATGAGACTTATGTTGTAATTATGAGTGGATTCTTAGACAAATCTATCTATAATTATCCTTATGATGCCATGGGTTTTTAGGAAACATAATATTGAGGAATAATTTGTTCTAATTCTACTATTATTGCTTATTTTTATTTGGATAGGTTGAAATACAAGTCATGATATATTATCTGATGTGATTAAATTTCCCTTTCTCTTGTTTGAGTTATTGATCATAGTAATCATATTATTTCATATTTTTTTTTTTGATTTTTTTTATAATCATGCCTTGTTAAAGATGTTAAAATAAGATCCAGGAAGAATATGATGGTTAATCGCAGTTAGCAGATCCTCATGTGGACCAGAATATTTTTGAGATTCTTTTTCATGCCATCAAATCTCTAGAATAAAAAGGCCCATTAAACCCATGGAATCATAAGGCACATTACAGATAATGTTTTCCAAGAATCCACTCATAACTATGACTTAATTCCCATCAGGATATCCCAAACTTTATACTGACATCACATAATAAGGATTAACCTCCCTTTAATAAAAAAATGTCACAAAGTAGCCAAAATTTCTTTATACCTTGATATCTTAGAAATATATGACATGGACTAAAGTGTGTTCTCAATCCCAGCTTCTTGTATACTAGAACCTGACATCATACAAGATAAAATATGGAATTAATTTTCACAAAAAACATAATTTAAACCAATAGAAGTTATTATAACCAACAAAAAAATGTAAAAATTGCCAGAAATAATAGGTAAAACAAACACCAAATAATTATATCATTAATTTAAATTCTATAAAACAATATTAAACTAAAAAACCCCATAAAACAATTGGATATCATCGCCACTAGTAACTGTCATCACTCAAAGAAAAAATATCAAGAAAGTCATCCACCTCTAAGGTGTGTTATCCCTTTTCTTGGACATGGCATAAGAAAATATAAAAATGAATCAAGTCAAAAGTATGTTATGAGATATAACACCCAATATGGTCTCACCATGTGTTCCATAATCAATTATATAAACAATATACCAAATATAAAATCAATTTAAACAAAACATGGCATGTAATTTTAATTTAATATTAAAAATTAATGATTTAATTCAAAAATATGTCAAGTATATCTAAAATATTTTAAATATGATTACCTGAAAGTTTTATATAATATAGTTTTTATAAATGAGTTGTAAGTAATTTGAGTACCAATCGAAGTGATTGGAGTCTCAAATTGGATGATGCACTATTCGAAT
This sequence comes from Viscum album, assembly GCA_963277665.1. Classification (NCBI taxonomy): domain Eukaryota; kingdom Viridiplantae; phylum Streptophyta; class Magnoliopsida; order Santalales; family Viscaceae; genus Viscum; species Viscum album. The sequence continues at coordinate 1,558,524,119 of OY728126.1, read as the reverse complement.
ACCAAACTACCAACAAGGCACCCATAAGAACCACACCATTTACACTGGTATATGGGAAAACATTCCATCTCCCAGTTGAGTTAGAGAATCATTGTTTTTGGGAGATCAAGAAATGTAATTTGGATTCTAAGAAGGTTTGAGATAAAATTATGCTTCAATTAACTGAATTAGAAGAGATTCATATGACAATACAAGCATCTATAAGGAAATGAAAAATAAATAGAATAATCAGCGCATTACTAGGAATACCTTTGAACTTGAGAATAAGGTCCTATTGTTCAACTCAAGATTGATGTTTTACCCATGTAAATTGAAGTCTCTATGGTTAGGCCCCTTTTGTGTCACTCATGTCTTTCCTTTTGGAACCAACAAAATCCATATATAATGAGGACCAACCATCAAAGTTAATGGTCAAATACTGAATATTTTCCAAGAAGAATTTTGGGAGGGATGCTTCATCAGCCATAAGTTCAATTGAGCCTAAATTTAGTCAAGCTATCGATTTAAAAGGAAGAACTGCTTGGGATGAAACCTAGGGTAGGTCATATTATCCTAGTTTAAATTTGGATAGCATTATGAATGATTAGGGTAGTCTAGGAGATGAATGCAAAGAAGGAATAAATTATTAGTTAAAAATGTTCATTACACATTGTGTACCTATGGTTCACGATGTGTACCCTTTGTACCCAAAAATACCTTTTAGTTCACCATTATATCTCGTGAAACATTAGTACACATCATGTAATGAGTCGGGTCTATATTTTAAAAATATTGGTCTTTATTCCTAGTATAATGACCAAAAAAACCTTTAAAAATCCTCACCTCCCTCCACTCTCCCATTCGAGTAGTCCCGAAACCCTAAACCCTTCTCTCTTCTACGCACAACCACATAACACCACGATGTCTTCTCCCTATCCAAACACTGCTCACCTCCTCTCCCTATCCTATCCTACCTCACCAAAATACAATTCTTCCCACATGATCACCCTCCCTCCTCTCTACCAATGTTCTAACCCACACCCATCCTTATTTCCCTCATGGATCATACGGAAAGTCCCTAACTGTCCTCCTCCCCCTCCTCCTCACCCTCAGCCTCTAAAGAACATCCAATGGCCTAGCGTCACCATGGTGCCGCTTCCACTTCAACTATTGTACCTCCTGCACCACATGCTACCCAAGCTGTATCAATGTCCACCTCAACTTCCTGTGATAGCGATATCCACCTGTACCCTATTCTGTGTTTTTGAAACTTGCAATAATGGGTAAATACCCTATAGTTGTAGGCTATGAAAATTAATACAAACTAGATTCTAGACACACACATCCACACTCGGTTCTATATCCATGATTCTTTCCTTGACATCCTAGAGACCCTCCATATCGACATCATTCTCTAGGTACGTGAGGAGATATATAGGGAATTGTTCTTCGAGATCCAATCCACTTTCGAGATGACCTAAAACTACCTCTGATTCATCTTGGGTGGAGGATCCCATGATTTTTTATTTGCATAGTTCATCATCAAGCATGGAATTTACATTGATGACTTTTCACTTCTGATATTTATCATAATCTTCTGTGGGATCTGCCTTGAGAAGACTCTCAGCATCTCTGGGAGATGATTACACGAGACCCTAAATTGCACCATGACCCATGAATCCAAATGTACACCTAGCTACATGGACCTACACTGCATATCCTTCACAGAACCACGATGTGTGGATGGTTCACTTGGGAAGAGTCTCACAGGAGCTCTATCTATTTGGATATGATTATCCTTATAGTAGCCCAGGGAGGCCTATACATCAACATGGATTCCCATTTCCCCAGTTATTACAAGAAACAACTATAGAGGATATGTGGTACATTGATTGGAGGGAAATTCATTACTCACCTTGATAGGTACCTAGACGTGTTCGATACGACATTACCCCTCTCCTCTCTATGTCTAATTGATCTTATCGACCTTGTGATGATACACAAGATGAAGTTGTCAGTGAGGGAGGATAATGATTACTTTTGGGGAAAAGGCATAAAGAAGGCAGCACCATAGGATCCACCACCACGAGCAGTAGTAACAGGAGACCCACACATTGATCCACACAAAACATCTTCATTTTTACCACCCATTAATCCACCTAGCTCTTCCACCACATCATCCACCTTTACACACCTAACCACCATGCCCTGGTGATATTTTGGATACCCCACAATGTATCCTATAAAACCAATTACAGATCACCACTCACCTCTATCTTACTCTCATTGAGCCTTCCAAGTTCAACACACCACCACCACCACCCACCCATGTTGTCCCTTCTTCTTCTGCTATTCCCCCATCACATATAGTCCATCCTGACCAACCGACTGACATCACTGATCCTACATCCCAACAATATTTTACAGTAATGTAGGCTCATAGAGGCATGAGGCTATCCACTGACTCCACCCTAGAGGTACCCTTCATTGATCGTGATGCCAAACCCATGACCTCCCTACATATCGTTATCTCTCTGCCACCCACCCATCCCATTTTTCCGGCCCTACGACACCACCATCCACCACTGTAGTTGAGGATCGACATGTCCCTTTGGTTTTTGTAAGTACTAACACCACCAGAAAGCTATTCTCACCATCTGATAACAGTTTGACAATAGAGGATATCTTAGGCCATGATGCCTGATTTGTCATTTTTATTTTATTTGTGGAATTTGTAATTTTTTGAGAGGGTTGTTCATTTTATTGTATCATATAATTTCAACCTCATTTTACTTATTTTTAATATATATATATATATGGGGATTAATTTTTGAATTATTTTTTTCCTCAATTTTTTTATTTCTTTTATTTTGTTACATAGCCAAGTCCAGCTCCTCCACATCATTTAAATTTTCCAATGGACCCATTCCACCCTCTAATCTGGTCTGAAGAGTTTCCATGTGAGTCACAGAAATTGAACATAAACATTAGGATCTATCATTAAATATCCATGCACAACATCCACAACCAAGAGTTATAATTCTATTTTTGACTCATCTAATTCATACTCACTCTGCTTCACCCAAATTCATATCCTTGGCCATGTGACCTCAAAACCTGGATGCCATGGAAACCAGAAGGTGTAAGAAGAATAAGAGAATCTGATATGATAGACCCACTATAGTATATCTTGGTCTAACTATCTAGCTAATGAAATCATGTTAGCACTGTAACATCCCGGGTTAATAAATAATATTAAATTCTAATGTGTATCAATATTTGTGAATAAAATGTTAATATTACTTTTAAAGGTAATGTTATGCTCGATGGCGTACCCAATACGCAACAATGAGTTTCTTTGAAATCTTACGTTGCACACTAATAATATAATAGTATTATAATAATTAACGCCTAGTCGTTGTAATGGCGAGAATGAACAGAAATAAATACAAAATGATTACATATGTTTGTTAAATATTTTTACATTTATCCAATAAATGTTAGAGGCTTAAAATCCAAATGAATCCAATTTTAAGAATAAATACTCTAATATTTTTAAAAGATTGTTTTACTGCCTTTTAATGGCGAACCTTTTTTAAATCTAACTTTTGAAAATTGTATAAGCTCTATTTTTCAAAATAAACTTATTATTTATTATTGGGACATTGAAATTTATTTGGTTAAATTTTTGGTATGTTTCTGACATTGTTCATTTTTTTTAAATGAATAGTGAAAAAATACTGCATTTTACATCAAAACTGCTTTTTCATATAATTTAAATATATGGTTAGATTATATTTTTAATTGGTTTTAAAGTGTAATTGGAATATATTTTTACCATTTAATCCAATGGTGGTCATTGGAATTAATTTCACTTTGAAATTGGACTCAAACTAGTGTCAATCTTTTAATAGATATTGTTTCTTAAAAACACGCTATTTGTTTTGATAGCAGGAATGAATTATTCAATTAATTAATGGAACTTATATATTTTTAATTTTTTAAAATATACATCATTTTTTAATTCAAAATATCAAATATCTCTTAGGGTGAAGTTTTGGTATTTTTCTAAAAAACTTCAATTTTTTATGAATAGTGAAACTACTAAGTGGTAGTTAAAGAAACTGATTTTTCATTTAAATGAGACTTTACCACTTCTGTGATTTGATTTTCAAAAATTTGACATACATGGTTTTAATTAGAAAGTAAAATGTGGTTCAATGAGATTAAAATAATGTTTTGGTGAATAGAAACTTTTATGTTTTATTAATCGTGATTAAAGGTAATTAGTGTAATTTAAGGTAAAGATAATGTTATAATAATATTAAATGACCTTGAAACATGTCCTACCCTTATTGGATGAATCATGGAAGACCAATAAAATCCATGGGTCAACTTGGGGACCTCATGGATCCACTTTGTTTGGAAAATGACATTAATAACTTTTTATTTAAAGTTAAAATCAAAATGTCACAAACATGTATTGTTTTACTAAAACAACTTTTACATGGGGTTACACAAGTAATATTTTTTAATATAAATATTAATTAGAAATATAAAAAGATTTATTAAATCATGATATTTTTTTTATAATTTTTAGACATTAAATATATTAATTTATTTATGACACCGTGATGATGCAGTGATTACCTCATAAATGAACGATTTAAATAAAATGAGAAGATATAGTGAAATATAAGTCTTACACTTGTCAAAAACCTATTGGATGGGTGGATTTAGAAACCTTATCACATTATCCTTTAAATATATCCTTTTGGGACCTTTGAAATCCGAAAATAATTTTATAATAAAGTAATAGTTTATAACTTTCCAAGAGTGCCCATCCTCTTCTCTTATAAAAGGCCCCCACCTCTACCACCTTAGACATACCTATCAAGCCTTTGGCTCAGCAAAACTCTACCCATTTCATCTCTCCACATCCCTTTATTTATAATTGAATCCTCACCTTTGGCATAATTCTCTTCAAGAAACACTTTTGGTTCAAACCAAGAAGAGTTACATGATTTAAAGGTAATGTCTTCACTTGTGTTCTTTTGTTTTATTTTGCTTCTCCAAACCACTAAACTCTTTTTATTCCTTTCTTTCGTAACAACACCAGTATCTTCAATATACTAGGATGTGTTTATGTTATTTATTAGAGCTACACTTACACACACCTTCATCTAATGGTTAAATAACATACTGTTTCTGTGGATGGAGAATTACTGCCTCACGAAACGATGATTGTTCAATCTTCTCTTAACACATTTCATGGTGGCCATTATGATGTAACTGTATGTTATATATGATATATATGGTATTTATGTTTCCCATATTCTTCTGTATTTTATATTTAAAACATACCTTTATGCTTTGCATGTTGTGCAATTGCGATAATTTCATACGAGGAAGTGTGGACTACCGCCCCCTCAAGTGATGTGACTTGTTCATCCAATAAATGGAATGTATAAAGAATGAAATTAATGAAATTATGTGACCTATGAAACATATATATTATACTGGAATTATAATATATATATCTCTCAATTATTTGTAATTCCATAAATATGACAAAGAAATGAAAGTAGTGTTCATGTGTACGCACGGCTTACCGTCTCCATGAATGGTGCATTTCATTTATTTTTATCTCCAAATGTTATGGAATAGTATAAAATTTATATATAATGTATATATATGATATTTAAATCATTAATACTATTCTGGAGATTATTTAATTATAACTACATGGACAATCATTTTCGAACAAGTTCATTTTTGACTCATGTACCAAACATCGACAAAAACGTCTGATATGAACTCGCATTATTAACCAATTATTATAAAATTTTAATATGTGATATGAACTGAATAATAATCTTTAAAGGAGGAGATTAAGAAATTATAAATTTAACAAAGTTTATTATTCAGGAATATAAAGAAACGAACAAGACAAGTCGGACTTGAGGTAAGGGATCCTACCTCTCTCTTTCTTTTTATGTACTCTTTTTATGTAACTTACTTTAAGCTCCTCTTTCTTGTGTTGGGGGATGTTCTTTTATATTACTATTGCTGTAAATTTTATTTTAATATTATTAGAGACCCTATTTGATCTCAAAAATCCATTTTTGGAAGTTTTATGTGGCGTCGTTAGGCTTCTGGATTTTCATAAGGGGATTTTCATCTCACTTTTTATTCCTGTGAGATTCATGCTACATTTTCCACTATTTACTTTTGTGTGGTGTATGTACTGCCCATTATTTTACTATTTATATAATATACTCTCATTTATATGTAATTAAATCTTCATTTTACGACCCTTCTTTCATGGGGTGTACGTTTCGAAAGTTACCCAAATCGGTAAGGGAACCTTGCACCCTCCTATTTTTAAAAGACTTATTTTGTTATGTCTTTTAATTTACATCTTTTTATGTCGGGATATGTTATTATATATCATTATTGATGTAAATTTTATTTCCAAGTGATGAGATACCATTTTCTCTCTCATCAACTAATTTTATGAATTTTAAAGTGACGTTGTTAGGCTGTCGAATTTTTTCCAAGGGAACTTTTAACCCAATTTCGATTTCTTTGGGTTCAACTTGTAGTTATTGAATATGTTATACTTTGAATATGTGTGAATGACATTTTATTGTTTTACACTTAATATCCACTTATATTGTGTGTATTTTTATTTTTCACAGATAATTTTGAGATTGATTTATCCTTAATTTAAGGATACCTTCTTTATAAGGGATTTCATCTCATTTTACATTTCTATTGAGACTTCATTGTTGTTATGCACCAATTCACTATTATATGGTGTATATACTGTCCTTTGGAATATTATATCCTGAATCCATTTATTCTCATGATATTATAAAGTTCTTATTAAATGTTATTCCTCAATTATTGTATTCAAGTGTCTCTCATTTTGTTAAAAACCCTTTAAGTAAAATATCGTTTTAAATGTTTTAATGATTTATTATTATATATATTTCTCATTAATATCCATGTTTTAAAAATGGTTTTAAGGATTTATTTATATGGATATTAATGTTTTAAAATCTTAAAAGCTTCAATGTGGTATGGGACACTTTGATTCAAAAATATCTTTATTAAATGTTTTAAATGGTTTTGAAAATGGTTTTTAGAATGGATTCACTATATCAATATCTTAAAATTTTATATTGTTATTACAATGTGGAAATGTTATATTTCCTTTATGATTAAGTTATGTGCTTTGATTATGTGATGGTTCTTGGGAATTTTTTATGAAGACGGGTGGTTCCCTAATAAACTAAGGGCAGGTGAGCCCGATATATCTCTCCAATGCATTGGGTAAAACGAAGGGGTTAAACGTTATGGTTTCTCCGAAGAGATTTAGGGAATATACTGTGATGGGTATTTCAAACGTAACCATGAGGGTTACTCCCTACATAAGAATGTTATGAATTCCTCAAGTTACCTTTATGTCTTATGATTTCTATGAGTTATTCATAAATCTTATGATTTCATGAGGTATGATAACGTGCTTATGTTTTATGAGTAAAGTATGATTTCATTGATTCTTATGTATACATGTACTAATGTTTCCTTTCCGAATTTTTATATCCCTTACTGATATTTTTATGCTCATCCCATGTTTTTGAAATGTTTTTCACAGGTCAAGGGAAATGTACATGATATGATGATAGTGTCAAGAAAGTGTCAAGAAAGAATCCATGTTTTATTTTAAATATGTTTCCATTGATGGGAAAAAATGAATACTATCTTTTATGTAACCACTTTGTTTAAATGTGGAATGTAATGCATGATTTATGATCTAATTCTCTAAAACTCTAAACCTGAAAAGATCCTCAATGTGTATTCTTGAAATAACTCCAGATTAAGTAAGGTTTATGTCCAGGTCCTTATAATTGGTATCAGAGGTCGGTTTAGATAACTTTAGAGGTTAGAGTGTTGTTTAAGCATATGTGAAAAGTTGTGTATAACAACAATGGTTATTATATTGGATATAATCATTGTTATTTTTGAAGGTTGGAATGAGTTTGAGATAACTTGGATAAGTATATCTTAGGTTTTATCTTCCTCTTTAGTACATGATGATTTTGTTGATATACTCACACTGACCTTTTTGGTTTTAGTTAATGGATAGATCTAGCAGGCACCAAACTGACAATGGGTTTTAAGGAAACTATGGTGGTTCTTTGATTAAGAAACTGGATGAAATGGGGGATTCAATGAGAAATCACGTGGTTATTCTAAACCAACTATCATGAGTCATGATCAACCACTTGAACCTTGGTGAGTTCTCTAATGCCTCTTGTACGAGAGAACCAACTCGATGGGGAAGTTTATGTGATAATTATAAAGGTAACCATTAGGGTTTATACGATCCTTACTTTTGAGGTAATTATGGGTTACTATATGTTATGATGGAAGATAAAAGGCATGAGGTAAAATGGAGGTTAAATTGTGTTATGGTTATTTTTGAAGATTTTATCTCTTATTGGGGAATGTTTTAAGAATTATATAGTTTTTTAAAAAGGACAACACGCAGACCGTGTGAAAACCCGTCGCGTCAGACAAAGCTGTGGGAATCGAACCCACAACCAAAGTTCGACTAGTATTTATCAACTACCACTAGACTACGTGAAGTCCCTGGTTAGTTTGACTAATTTTTTTTAGTTATATGATTTTAGGAATCAAGAGTAATTTTATTTTGGGTTATCTATGGAAATGATTAGCCTATCATGGAGGATATGTGATTAGGTTAATTACTTTTCAGTATGAGACTTTACGAGTAACTAATGTTATTTTGGAGAAAAATGTTAAGATTTATCTTAGGAGACAATGTGATTAAATCCTTCAAATATTTGGGTTTCAATATTAGTTGGGTTTACCTTGAAGAATTTTATGGAAAAATGGTTTATTGAATGGTCTTCGTTGAACTTTGGGTTTTTTTTTTGAAAAATTTTGGAGATTAGGAGTAGTTTTTCTTTTTGTAAAGAAATATCCTTTTTGGGTATTATCTGATCTCGTACTAAACTTTTTGGTTTGATTTTGGTTGAGATCTAAAGACATGGGAAATATATAGTTCTCTTTTTTGGATTAGGTGATTCTCAAGAAGATGATTATAGTACTCTTAATGCGAACAAGTCTTCCTAGATACTCATCTTTTGGAGAAAATATGAATTTGAGTAATAAATCTAGTAAAATTTTAAAGTCTACATGACAAGTAAGTTTGTTTCCTTATGATTTAGTTAAGCTCAAAAATGAATTCCTCAATGAAAAGTAACTTAAAACAAAAATTTTGTCTGTTAACTTTTTCTACTGGGGAATCGAATACTGTTTAACCCATCACAAGTTTGTGATTTTCTTGTGGTTAAATTTCTCCTAGACATGTTTACTATCACTCTCCTTCAGAACATACCCCTTTGTTTTCCCCTCCATATCCATATTTTCATACTTGGAATCCTAGTATGGGTTAACTTGGGTGACCTTTGTACTTCTCTTTATTTCTTTTAATGTGATAGTTTTACTGACTCTGGTTCCGATCTGGGACTTTCAATGAAGTTTCCAAGCCCAATTTTGAAATTGTGAGAACATAATTCCCAAAAGGTGGAATGATGTAACAACCCAGGTAAATAAATAATATTACATTCTAATGTTTATCAATATTTTTGAATAAAATGTTAATATTACTTTAAATGTAATGCTATGCTCAATGGCATGCCCAATACGCAACAGCGAGTTTCTTTGAAATCTTACGTTGCACACTAATAATATAATGATATTATAATAATAAACGCCTAGCCATTGTAATGGCGGGAATGAACAGAAATAACTAAAAAATTATTACATATGTTTGTTAAATATTTTTACATTTATCCAATAAATGTTAGAGGCTTAAAATCCAAATGAATCCAATTTTAAGAATAAATACTCTAATATTTTTAAAAGATTGTTTTACACCTTTTAATGGCGAACCTTTTTTAAATATAACTTTGGACAATTTTATAAGCTCTATTTTTCAAAATAAACTTATTCTTTATAATTGGGACATTGAAATTTACTTTGGTTAAATTTTTGGTATGTTTCTGACATTGTTCATTTTTTTCTAATGAATAGTGAAAAAATACTGTATTTTACATCAAAACTGCTTTTTCATCTAATTTAAATATATGGTTAGATTATATATTTAATTATTTTTAAAGTTTAATTGGAATATATTTTTACCATTTAATCCAATTATGGTAATTGGAATTAATTTCACTTTGAAATTGGACTTAAACTAGTGCCAATCTTTTAATAGATATTGTTTCTTAAAAACACGCTATTTGTTTTGACAGCGAGAATGAATTATTAAATTAATTAATGCAACTTATATATTTTTAATTTTGTAAAATAGACATAATTTTTTAATTTGGAATATCAATTATAGCTTAGGGTGAATTTTTGGTATTTTTCTGAAAAACATCAATTTTTTATGAATAGTTAAACCACTAAGTGGTAGCTAAAGAAACAGATTTTTCATTTAAATGAAACTTTACCACTTCTGGGATTTTATTTTCAAAAATCCGACATACATGGTTTTCATTATGAAGTAAAATGTGGTTCAATTAGATTGAAATAATTTTTTTGTGAATAGTAACTTTTAAGTTTTATTAATCACGGTTAAAGGTAATTAGTGTAATTTAAGGTAAAGATAATGTTATAATAAAATGAAATGACCTTGAAACATGTCCTACCCTTATTGTATGAGTAATTGCTAACTAGTAAAATCAATGGGTCAACATGAGGACCCCATGGAGACACTTTGGTTGGAAAATGACATTATTAACTTTTTATTTAAAGTTAAAATTAAAATGTCACAAACATGTATTGTTTTACAAAAACAATTTTTACATGGGGTTATACAAGTCATATTTTTTACTATAAATTTTAGTTAGAAATATAAAACGATTTCCTACATCATGATATTTTTTTTATAATTTTTAGACATTAAATAAATTAATTTATTTATGACACCGTGATGATGCAGTGATTACCTCATAAATGAACGATTTAAATAAAATGAGAAGATAGGGTGAAATATAAGTCTTACACTTGTCACAAACCTATTGTATGGGTGGATTTCGAAACCTTATCACCTTATCCTCTAAATATATCCTTTTGGGACCTTTGAAATTCGAAAATCATTTTATAATAAAGTAATAGTTTATAACTTTCCAAGAGTGCCCCTCCTCTTCTCTTATAAAAGGCCTCCACCTCTACCACCTTAGCCACACATCTCAAGACTTTGTCTCGGCCAAACCCTGCCCATTTCATCTCTCCAAATCCCTCTCTTCATCATTTAAGCCTCATCTTTGGCAGAATGCTCTTCAAGAAACCCTTTTGGTTCAAACCAAGAGGAGTTACCCGATTTAAAGGTAATGTCTTCACTTGTGTTCTTTTGTTTTATTTTGCTTCTCCAAACCCCTAAACTCCTTTTATTACTTTATTTTGTAACAAAACCAGTATATTCAATATACTAGGATGTTGTTATGTTATGTATTCAAGCTAAACTTACACACACCTCTGTCTAATGGTTAAAGAACATACTGTTTCTGTGGATGGTGAATTACTGCCTCGCAAAACGATGATTGTTCAATCTTCTCTTAACACCTTTCATGGTGGCCATTATGATGTCACTGTATTTTATATATGATATATATGGTATTTATTTTTCCCATATGCTTCTGTATTTTATATTTAAAACATACCTTTATGTTTTTCATGTTGTGCAATTGCGATAATTTCATACGAGGAAGTGTGGACTACTGCCCCCTCAAGTGATGTGACTCGTTCATGCAATATGTGGAATGTATAAAGATTAAAATTAATGAACTTATGTGACCTATAAAACATATATATTATAATTTAATTATAATATATATATATCTCAATTATTTTTAATTCCATTAATACGACAAAGAAATAAAAATAGCGTTCGTGCTACGTACGGCCTACCGTCTCCATGAATGGTGCATTTCATTTCTTTTTATCTCCAAATTTTATGGAATAGTATAAAATGAATATTCACTGGATATATATGATATTTAAATAATTAATACTATTCTGGAGATGATTTACTTATAACTACATGGACAATCATTTTCAAACAAGTTCATTTTTGACTCATGTACCAAACATCGACAAAAACGTCTGATATGAACTCACATTATTAACCAATTATTATAACATTGTAATATGTGATATGAACTGAATAATAATATTTAAAGGAGGAATTTAAGAAATTATAAATTTCCTAAAGTGTATTATTCAGGAATATAAAAAAACGAACAAGACAAGTCGGACTTGAGGTAAGGGATCCTACCTCTCTCTTTCTTTTTAAGTACTCTTTTTATGTAACTTACTTTAATCTCCTATTTCTTGTGTTGGGGGATGTTATTTTATATTCATCTTTCTGTAAATTTTATTTTAATATGATGAGAGACCCTATTTTATCTCAACAATAAATTTTTGAAAGTTTTATGTGGCGTCGTTAGGCTGCCGAATTTTTATAAGGGGATTTTCATCTCACTTTTTATTCCCGTGAGATTCATGCTACATTTGACACTATTTCCTTTTGTGTGGTGTATGTACTGCCCATTATTTTACTATTTGTATAATATAATTTCATTTATGTGTATTTACATCTTAATTTTATGTCCCTTCTTTCATGGGGTGTACGTTTCGAAAGTTACCCAAATAGGTAAGGGAACCTTGCACCCTCCTCTTTTTAAAATACTTATATTTTTATGTCTTTTAATTTACATCTTTTTATATTGGGATATGTTATTATATATCCTTATTGATGTAAATTTTATGTCCAAGTGATGAGATACCATTTTCTCTCTCATCAACTAATTTTATGAATTTCAAAGTGACACCGTTAGGCTGTCGAATTTTACCAAGGGAACTTTTAACCCAATTTCGATTTCTTTGGGTTCAACTTGTAGTTATTGAATATGCCATCCTTTGAATATGTGTGAATGACCTTTGATTGTTTTACACTTAATATCCGTTTATATTGGGTGTATTTATATTTGTCACACGTAATTATGAGATAGATTTATCCTTAATTTAAGGAAACCTTCTTTATAAGGGATTTCATATCATTTTACATTTCTATTGAGACTTCATTGTTGTTATGCACCAATTCACTCTTATATGGTGTATATAATGTCCTTTCAAATATTATATCATGAATCCATTTATTCTCATGATATTATAAAGTTCTGATTAAATATTATTCCTTAATTATTGTATTCAAGTGTCTCTCATTTTGTTAATAACCCTTTAACTAAAATATCATTTTAAATGTTTTAATGATTTATTCTTATATATATTTCTCATTATTATCCATGTTTTCAAAATGGTTTTAAGGATTTATTTACATGTATATTAATGGTTTAAAATCTTAAAAGCTTCAAAGTGGTATGGGACTCTTTGATTCAAAAATCTCTTTATTAAATGTTATAAATGGTTTTGAAAATGGTTTTTTGAATGGATTCACTATTTCAATATCTTAAAATTTTATATTGTTATTCCAATGTGGAAATGTTATCTTTCCTTTATGCTTAAGTTATGTGCTATGATTATGTGATGGTTATTGGGAATTTTTTATGTAGACGGGTTGTTCCATGATAAACTAAGGGCGGGTGAGCCCGATATATCTCTCCAATGCATTGGGTAACGCGAAGGGGTTAAAAGTTATGGTTTCTCCGAAGAGATTTAGGGAATATACTGTGATGGGTATTTCAAACATAACCATGATGGTTACTCCCTACATAAGAATGTTATGAATGCCTCAAGTTACCTTTAGGTCTTATGATTTCTATGAGTTATTCATAAATATTATGATTTCATGAGGTATGATAACGTGCTTATGTTTTATGAGTAAAGTATGATTTCATTGATTCTTATGTATACATGTACTAATGTTTACTTTCTGAATTTTTATATCCCTTACTGAGATTTTTATGCTCATCCCATTTTTTTGAAATGTTTTTCACAGGTCAAGGGAAAGGTACATGATATGATGATAGTGTCAAGGAAGTGTCAAGAAAGAATCCATGTTTTATTTTAAATATGTTTCCGTTGATGGGAAAAAATGAATAATATCTTTTATGTAACCACTTTGTTTAAATGTGGAATGTAATTCATGATTTATGATCTAATTATCTAAAACTCTAAACCTAAAAATATCCTCACATGTGTATTCTTGAAATAACTCAAGATTAAGTAAGGTTTAAGGTTGGGTCCTTATAAGCACTGTATGGGAGGCAACCCATAGTTGGTATTTTTTTAAGCCTAAGTCATTCTAGTTGACTCCTTTTCATTTTTTATTTAGATTATTTTATTGAAATTAACTATAAACATTTAACAAAATTCAATGAATATGGTTGTCTTAGTTTTTCATATTGTGCACCTATCTCTATTTCTTCTTATATAATGTTAAACTTGTGGACTAATATTTTATCTAGTGCATGATTTGTTATCTAACCCATTTTTTATGTGACCCATAATTAGCATAAAGACAACCAAATTTCCTCATGTAATGACACTATCTAGTGATCTATAAATTCCCTCATTTTTTAAAATATACAATGCCATTTCCTTTTTTCAGAGCATTACTTGACAAAACACTCCAACCAGTATTTAATGGACACTGAAGAAACATTCACCTTACACTTTTTGGGGACTTTATTATGATTTTCACTATCAATACACTCAAAAAAATTTCTTTTTCTCATATTCATAGTAAAAAAAATTCGAAATTATAAGCACACATTAAAATTGAGAAATATATTACCCTATAAATAAATAAATTTTATGTTGGAAATTATAAGAATCCATGTTTTATCAATTTTAGAAATTTTTGGAATGATTTTATAGTTTAGTAATTTGATTCGAATTCAACATTTTTTAAATTATGATTAATTTGACCCATTCTATAATTTTATATACACTATAATTTATATTTTATATTATTATTTTCATTACCCATGTGAGATATAAGCCTATAATTACATATTATGTTTTTATCATATTTCTTAAGTGATACCTAAGACATGTCAACCTATCAAAACATGAATTTAAATATTATTGAGGAAATTAATGAACAAGTACAAATATAAAATTATTGAGGAAATCATTCTTAGCTACATTTTTCCTGAGACCCATCATACATATTTCCTTCAGTTAGCATGTAATGTCATTAAATGACTTTATAGGATAAATATTTTTGAAGAAGAATTTCCACTCCCATCCAGATCCTAGTATAATCCATGAATCTACTTTGAATAAAGTGTGGGTGAGGAATTCAGATAGCAGGGATGATTTTACTGGCAGAAGATTTAATTTTCACTCATCAGACTCTTAGATTATAATCCTTATTTACTTTGTAGCATTTCACTTTTATTCTATTCCTTTAAAAATTTAAAAATGAAAAAAATGAAAAACTCATATGCGTTCTGTACTAGGATAGCCAAAAATCACCATTTTTAGATAGATGAATAATTTTAAGGATCATATATGGTTAGGGGATGTATGTGAGATTTGTCCTAAACATGACATTAAAAAATGGAAATATAATAGAAAGAGGAATGGAATATAATACTGATTGTATTATTTCCTAACATATATATGGATCCTACTGAAGATGCTAGAGTTGGGATTTGATTAGTTATAATGAGGAATTTTATTTAACATATATTGAAATTCATGAATTATGATTTAGAGTTTACCATACATTTGAGATTCATTTTCATTTTTTACCCACCTACCCAAAGCCTCAAATTCATTAGAACCTTACTACTAAATCCCTCATGAATATTTTTGTGATTTAATTTACAAAGTGGAGATAATATAAACAATTCGTGCTTATGGTTAGGAACGTGTAATTAGGGTATAAGCATAACTCCAATTTCATTTTACCCAATGTGATGAGGGAAAATTCACTATGAGGTAAATTGAAAATGGGTATAGAATTAAGGGATAAATTAGAATGTTTCAACTAAAAGATTAGAATTTCGTTTTAAAAAACTAAACTATAAGGAATGATAAATTTGTTTATGTGGGGATAATTCTAGAGACTATTCTCTTTCCCCTTACACTTTGTTTTATTTTTCTGGACATGATGAATGTGTCCTTCTTTCAAAAATGGATTATATTTTTGAAAACATTATTGAGACCTTTTTTATTGAGAGAAAGAAATTGTTCAAGTGTGTAGAAATTTTACAATATGAATTCATATAAACTTTATACTATCATTTAATTAATGATTTAACTTGTTTTATTTGATAATGTTATTGTTATGTGCTTTATTTTTCTAAAATAAGGCTTACATAGATTCAAAGGGAGAAATGCAGAAAAGGGGTAACATTCACATATAACACATCATGAATCATCATCACACATACTGTAATAGGATTTCATAGCATTTGATAAGTCATGATCCAATCTATAAACCAAGTCGTAAAGTATTCATAGAAAGAATCTAGTACATGTTGTGAATGCTCCATACGTGATGTGACTTAGGTCAAATAAGTTACATGAGAAACCTACTCTGGGGGAACAACTGGAAGTTTATTACACATTGTGAGTCCTTGGTACCTGACGAGTATGAGTTCAAACCTCATAAATTTGGCTAGATATGTGTGAGGTACGTGAAAGATCCAAAAACCATAGAGATCTACATGGATCAATAGTATAATACGTTTATCTTTATTACACGTTGTAACATATTTCCCTTATAATATATCATATATGAAGTGCATTTTACTAGATCCAGATCATAGAATTATCTTAGTTTTTCTTCTTTCTAAGATTCTTTCATCCCCTTCCCTTTTAAAATCAAATTTCTTCATCGTTTCATATTTTATTTCAACTCAATGAATAGTGGATTGTGTTTTTCTTCAACGCCTTAAATTTCAATCACATGACATCATGTTTTTCATCCAATATTACTGAAGAAAATATGTTATGTTCATTTTTTATTTTAATTTTGATTAAGTAATTTATTATAGTTTTGATTCACCTTTCTCAAACTTCTATTGGATTCTTATTTCATGTTTTATAAATCAAATCTACTATATGGTTAGGAATTGTTTTATTTTAAATAATTTCAACACGTCAATCATTATTTCAGTTGTTCTATTATATTATCCTACCACCATGAGTGGATAATACCACCCATGGTTTAGCGATCAAGATTAGATTTACCTGAAGTCCTAATCAATCTTTAATTATGATTTTTGAAACCATAATGGTGTATTAATAATGATAAATAACAAAATTCTACCCAATTCATTTGAACTTCCCTTATCACAAGATATTCAAATAGACGGCCATATCCTTATTAAAGAATATTAGGCTAATATCAATAGACTAAGGAACATTCTTCCATTAAAGACAAATGTAATGAACTTAAGATGTTACTATCTCCCAATCAAGGAATAGGTACTTTCTGGGTAGAACTAGGTGACAAGAACAAAGTAAGCTAGCGACTTCCATTTTCTTCATATCCTAAACCATAGGACCCTTCAAAGATTATAATTAAGGACATCCTTTTTAAAGATATGCATAACTAATCCCAAAAACCATTTAAACATCATAAGAAACTTTCAACCATAGGTTTAAGAACTCCCAAACCCAAGAAATTAGGGAGGACTCATACTAAAATGGTCTCTAGCTAGAAACCTAAAAAGATAGCTTTCTCCTCATGGGATCGACCTTGAACTTATACTATACTATGCATGAGTAGTAAGTAATGTTTGTAAAGACCAATAAATTTAATCTGACCACAGCCTGTACGAATTCAATGACGTGTACTAGGACGTCAGTAGGTGATCATGTCTTTCTGAATTTTTCTCAAAGGAAAAGTGTTATGCATTATTGTATAAATGGGATGATAAGTCCTTAGTTAATTTCACCATATGAACTAATTGAGATATACATATCTATTTACTATAAATTTTATTTTCCATTGATTTTTTCTGAGGTACACAAGGTATTTAATCAGTCAATAATAATGAAATATCTGCCTTATTTAACTCATGTTTTGAGCCCTGGAGAAGTTTAGTTTTAAGAGAATCTTTCTTATTATTAATATAAAGTTTATATTCTTGACTACATAAAACTAGTGTTATCAAACATGGTGAAACACCAGGTCAAGGATTTATGAAAAAATCATATGGTTGAAAAGGCAACATGAGAATATGAAGAAGCTATGAGGGAATGATATTCCAACATATTTTCTAGTTGAATTAAATTGAGAGGAAATAATTTAAAAAAGGGATAAGGATGTAAAAAAATAGATAATGATAGAGTAAATAATTTTAAAAATTTATTAATATGAATCAAATAGTGTTATTAGTTATAAAAATATTTTAATTTTTAATCAAAAAGAAAATTATTTTAATTAAACACTTTTATTATATGGTTTTATATAAGAACATAATTTATAAATTTTAGAATTTTTATTTGAGAAAATTAATATTAATATTGAAATCATCATATAGAAACTTATATTGACTAAAATGTTTGAAAATTTATAAAAATATTGATTTTCAATTTATAGTGAACAATAATCTTATTTATAAAAATTTATTTATTTTTAATAAATTATGTAATATAAAAAAATCGATATGTTTTGAATGTATTTTTAATTAACATACCTATTATTTATTTTCTTAACCCACTTAATTACTTTTGAATTATATTTATATTGGTTTTATTATGGGTTTTTTTGGTTTAAAAACTAGTTTCTCAAAAAATTATTTCAAAATGAATAATGTTTATACATATTAATAAATTACTATAATTCATAATGGGTAATGTTTTAAATAAAATTTTAAGATTATATTTCATTAAATATCAATTTATTTTCATACAATGGTTATTATAAGTCAGTGTGTTAATAAAAATTCATCTTTTTCAAAAAACAAATAGTCTTCTTAAAAACGAATCATATCACCATGACTATGAGATTAATATTAAAAAATTAAAATTCATTGAATTGTATTTTGAAAAATGGATTCCATATTTTTAATCAAATTACTTTATAATTTCAAATAAGGCCAAATTATTTCCTTAACATAACTATTTGTGAAACCTGTTAAAAATAATCATAGTCATTATGGTAAAAACTATTTTACAGAGGGATTAAACTTTAAACATATGGTGAAAATTTCCAAGAAAATTGTATTACACCATTTGGATGGGGATATTTCCACATTATCCCTTATAATATCAATAACTTACTATTATTTAGGTTAATTTATTTGAAAAATGTGGGTGTAGTTCAATCTACTAAAAAATTAATGGTGTGCCACTCGCCTCCCTTGTAAAAGGCCGCCACCTCTCCTCCCCTTTTCATAGTTCAAAAACCCATTGTTTCTGCTGAAAATTGCCAACATAACTTCTAAAATTCCCAAATATCTTCCTAAACCCCATAATTTGGGGTTAAATCCAAAAAATTAAGTCTATTTGTGTAATCCAATAGTAGTTTCCCTTAGAAGAGTTAACGTTCAACAACAATCATTTTTTTTATTTTTTCCTCCAACCCCATCAATTATTCATACACCATGAGGACATAGTATAATCAATAAAATCTATATTAAAAAATTTTATAGTAATGGTATGACCTAAAATCAAACAAACTTCTATCAAATAGTTTATGAAATCGTCTTTCATGTTTACAGTTTCCTACTATATCACAGAATAATGTCATTGATTTGTCCATTACCACCTCTCAATATTGAGTATGATGGTACATATACAGTTCATATATGATATTTATTAAATAATTATTCCTATATAGTAATTATATCATATATATCCTTTTACATTACATTCGGTAAGGTATATGATAACATCACTCTAGTGTATGGCGGACTACCTCTTCACGAAGCGATATGATTCATTTTTAGTGACACGTTATATAGAAGATAATAAGGGTATAGATAAAGAATATATGTGATATTAATCACCTATTTATTTTAACAGTAATATATATTATTCTTTAAATATAATATATTATTTTTTTACCTTTTCGCCCACTAAAAAATGATAACATAGTTTAGGGATATGCAGACTATAACTTGCTTAAAGCAACATGATTACATTTTCACCACCACATATCAAGATTGGTATATATAATTATATTTAATTTAATTATTTGGTGTTTTTGATATCATTTTAATTATATAAAGATAAAATATTTTTAATCCTCTTTCCTTAATGATCATTGAAAAGTATAAATTTTAGTTATGCATACGCATGACCTACGATCTCTGTGATTGTAAAGTTAGTACATTTTTAATAAAAAAAATCTTGATTTGTTTTAAAATTATAATTATTTTATAAATATGATAACTAAGTAATGATAATTATTCTATATATGTTTAAATAATAATCTCTTTTACTATATTTAACCTACCAATGTCATTTTTGATAAATAAACTGAATACTCTGAGTTATTCTTAACTGATTAAGAGATTGTATATAAGTTATAAATAAGTGAAATAAGATTAATAATATTCCTTTTAATGGTTATTTATAATGTAAATAATTAACATAAGTTTACTATTTGGGAAGATATATACACACATGACAAGTTGGACTAATGGTAATAGACTTCGTCTCAATTTTCTTTCATTGAGGCATTATGTTTTATTTTATGCACCTATATTGTTTTATAAGGTATATATTCAAACCCCTTGAAATAATATCTAATTAATTTATATAATATAATTATATAAATACATATTTTTATGTTATTCATTAATGGGGTTTATAATTTAAGTGCTACTGAAGTGATAGGGGATTTTTATTGAAAAAAAATATCCTTTTCAGTTTTTCCTCCATATCGTCATTTTATATTTATGTGTATTTAAAATGATTTTGTAAAAATTATTATATAGATTTAAATGTTTTATAAAGTTCATTTTATTTATATTTTATATAATTTCAATGATTTTTAAAATGGAAACATTTTACGTGTTTTAAATGGAACATTTTGAAAAATGAAAAAATGTAATGTTCTATTCTTAATGTATATGAAGATAATGAATTTTCTACCATTATGGATATTATTTAATATGATGAGTAGTTTTTAATCTTTCATGATTTTTTGAATGAAATCCCTACTCCCTTTTTTGTGTATTTTGGAATTAAAAATGTTTTTCCAAAAAAATGATCTTTGGAAATGAAATTGTAGTTTTAAAACTTTTTTATTATATTTAAAAAGGTTTTCATAAGGAGTATTTTTATGTGATTTATAATTATTTTTTAAAAGAAAAAAATTAATGTTATATTCTTAACATACACAATAATAATTAATTTTATTCTATAATGGCTATTTTTATATTTCTAGTTTCCTCTAAAAGGTTTCCTACTTTATTTCTATAAAATCCATTCCCCCTTTTTGGTTATCTTCGAATGGAAAAGTGTTTTTATAAATAAAAGGCTGTTTGGGTATTAGAAATTACATTTTAAAATAAAAATTTATTTATATATATAAATGTTATTTTTAAAAAGTTTTAAAGGGTTGTTAAAAATTTGAGGCATACAAATGTTTTATTTATTCTATGGTAATTTAGAATTATAAATGAAAAATTATTGTTCCCAAATACCATATTGTAATTTGATTATAGCTTATATGATGGGGTAACACACATATACTTGGGTGAAACAATTAAAAATTATACAATAGGGTGGGTCAAATTTCACTAAGTGACCAAGTTAAAAAATATATGATGCAGCAGACCGTATAGTGTTAGGTGATACCATTTTAGATTAAATGAGGGAGGCAACCAGATATCACTCTAATGCATTGGGTAATGATTATAATTTATTTCAGTCATATGGTTATTTCTATAAAAATATTTGTATCCCCAAATTCAAACAAAATTATTTTAGTTTCATTATATGGATCTTAATGATATTATTAGAGAAAAAGTGTGTGTTTTTTTCAAGTGAAAATGTTTTAAATCATATGTGGAATCAACATTGGAGATATATGTATATTTTTTGTGGGTTTCCATGTGTTCACTAGATTGATGGTTTCATTTTTTATCCTTTTCTAAGAGTTTTTTTCTAATCCCATGTTTTTAAATATTTTTCATAGGATGGGTAAGGGAAAGGTTTATGTCAAGTTTAAAGTAATGAATCTTTATCATCAGTGATATAATTTTTTATTTGAATGTTATATATTATCTAAAAAATGGAAACCAATCAAGTGGGTCCACTTGGTAATATATAGTTTTTAATATAATATTTGTGACCTAATTCTCTAAAACTCCAATTCTAAAAATATCCTCAAATGTTAGACAATGAATTCTTGTCTTAAAACTCAATTTTACGTAATTTTTAAGGCCAGGTCCCTGTATGTTCTTTCTTATTTATTTTCAAAAAAATATGAACTAACCAAGGTGACACTATTGAACTTGTAAATAAATTATATATTATATCAACCAACTAAGTAATCAACTCTTTTAATTCATCTAGTTTCATATTATAAGAAAGGGGTACAATGCACTAATTAAATAGAGATCTATACCTCTATTATCTATGGAAAACCACTGAAATCAGAAGGAAATTGATCAGGATACTTTATGACTATAGGAGGGAGACCATCACTTAAATATTCCTTCTCCAAATCAAAAGAAAACAAACATATTACTTTCCTTAACTCTTTATAAAAATGTCAATCTCCACTCAACCTCCGGTCCCTTTCTCCCTTTAAGACACATAACACCCCAACATGAACAGCAAATGAGACTCATCAAAGATAACATTCAATTCTTGCCATATTAGTTATGATTCAATATATCCTAAAACTGAAATCGAGATGTTTGATGTTGTGAACCATAATATCATAGTTATACATGATCTTTGATAAAGATAATACATATATTGGTCCATATAGACCCTCATCTTTCTTTGAACCATTAGGCATATTAGTATACATCACATAAGACAAAATATATATATGAATATTTAGTAAGACCACAATTTTAGTGAATATAAATTATTGATGTTCACCCATATCAGATAATGTAGTCACTAAAGGTGAACCGTATAGTGATGGAATAGTTCACAACTGATGGATCTATATGATCTTCCTCTAGAGACTCTTCCACTATAAGGAGAAGGTTCATTCTAGATGAATGTGGCTAGAACCCATTATATCACGAAACAATGTTTTTCACTACAATAATTTTTGATACTGATGAACCAATTCCACTTCATGGAGAGAAAAGAAATCGATGAATATTTGTAGCTATCATTAGTAACAACAAAAATTTTAGATCATTGTCATCTCAATATAAAAACGTATCAAATAACCAATCATTCCACATTGGAAGTAAGTCATATGACCTCTTCCAAGAAATATAAGAGGAATATAGTATGCATGTTTTTTATAACCACCACAGGTCTCTTCATGAATCATCTTTACATTAAATGAACTCATAGAACTTCCACTTGGAGTAAAAATAACTCCTATCAACTCTAATTAACTAACCTGATCGAGATCAACCATCAACATCATATCCAGCACATCAGCATAAGAAGTGAGATTCAGTAAGAAAAATCTAGAATTAATATCACATCAATGTCCCATATTAATTCATATTTCCTTTATCTCATCATTTAATATAGTATCAAGAGTTATATATATATATAATATCAAAATATAGATTTTTTACTCTTTTATTGTCTTGTCAACCATTTAGATTTTAAAAAACTCCATAGCCTTAATCAGCACCATTAACTCTGGATAGAACTGATTAGTGAAATGAACCCAAATTTCCTTAGACTCTACTACCTTTTTCTTAATAATCATTACCCTTCAATCCCAATATATCTTACTAGGTCACTATATCCAAAAGAAATAACATTTATCCTTAATTTGATCATATTTTACAATAATTCGTATAGATGGTTTATCTTTATCAACCAATCATTAGAGCCTTTGAATTTAGATTTATTTTAGAGAAGGTACCCCTATGAAAAATTCCATGATTCATCCCTATGAGGTTCCAAAGTTGGATACTAAATGAAAATGAGTTCAGGTGCCTATCCCAAATCATTCATGGCATGATGAATAATATACACAAAATTCTGGTCCACATGAGGATCCGCTCATTGTGATTAATGTCTCATATTCCTCCTATAAATTATTTTATAATCTTTTTCAAGGCAGGATGTTACACAAAATCAAAAAAAAACTATGAAATCATATGATTACTCTGATCAATAACTCAAACCAGAGAAAAAGGAAATTTAATCCCATCAGATAAGATATCATGATTTTTATTTCTAACTATCAAAATAAAAAATATGGATTATAGTAGAATTAGAACAAAATTTTCCTCATGATTTTGTTTCCTAAACACCCTTGGAATCATAAGGCTCATTATAGAAATGATTTTCCATGAATCCACTCATAACTACAACCTATTCCCCATCAATATATCCCAAATATTATACTAACATCACATAATGATGATTAACCACACTCTAATAAAACATTGTCCCCAAGTAGCCAAAATTACTTCATACCATAATTCTCAGGCAAGCTATGACATAGCCTGATGTGTGTTCCTGATCCCCACTAATTGGATACTGGAACCTAGCATCATACAAGATAAAATATGGAATGAATTTTCAAGAAATAGCATAATATAAATGAATACATGTTAGTATGATCATTACAAAAATATAAAAGTTACTAGAAATAGTAGGTAAAACAAAAACCAAAAAATTATATCATCCATTTACTTGTTATCTGACCTGATAAACCTAAAACACCCCATGAAACAAGTGGATATCATCTCCACTAGTAAACTTTATAACTCTAAGATTAAATATCAAGAACATTATCCACCTCAAAATGTGTTATCCCCTTTCTTAGACCTATCATAAGAAAATCAAAAAATGCCTGATGTCAAAGGTAATCTATGAGATATAACACCGATTATAGTCTCACCATATATTCCAAAATCAATTATATTATCAATAGAACAATATAATATCAATTTAAAAAAACATGGCATGTAATTTCAATTAAATATTTAAAAAATTGTGATTTCAGTCTAAAATATGTTAGGTATGTCCAAAAAATTAAAATAGGATTAAATAAACATTTTTTATAAAATATTTTCTGTAATCGATTTGGAAGGAATAAAATTGTTCCAAAAATAAACAACATGTGTAATAAATCACACAAATTAACCCTAAGAGATAATATATTCCCAATAAACTTATTTAGGGCTCAAAACTTGAGATAAATCAGTCATATATTTCATTAATATTTATATATTATATACCTTGTGTACCTCAGATAGACACAAAGGAAAAGAAACTTTTTAGGAAATTGATATGACTCTCTCAATTAGATTCAATGGTAAAATGAACAAATGAATTATCATCAATTTTATACCAAAATTCATAACACTTATCCAGTGATAAAGTTTTAGAATTACATGATCACATACTAATATTCTAGCACATGTCGTTTAATTCATACAGGTTATGGTCAGATTAGATTTATTATTTTTTCCAAAACAGTACTTACTACAAAGTCATAGCATTGTAGAGGTTTTGGATCGATCCCACAAGGAGAAAGCATTCTTTTGAGGTTACTAGTTGGAGACCCATTTTGGAGGATTCATCCATGTTTGCTTTGGTTTTGGAGATCTTAAATCTATGGTTTAAGGTTGTTTTAGAAGATTAAAAAAATTTCAGGATCCATTTTGAGTATCTCTAAAAAGGATGACCTTATTTATAATCATGGCAGGGTCTTAAGGTTTATTATATGAATCAACCAGCAGTCACTATATTACTTTTGTCATGTCACCTAGTTATACCTATAATGATTCTATTCCTTGATTGGGATATATTAACAAAATATGTTAATTAGGTTTGGCTTCTATGGAAGAATGTATCCTAGGATAGTGATCATAGCCTAATATTCTTTGACCAGAATAGTGTTTCCATTTTAATATCCCATGATCAGGGATGTTCACATGAATTGGGTAGACTTTTGTTATTTATCATGATTAATACTCCATTATGGTTTCCAAAATAAGAAATAAATACTGATTAGGAGTTCAGGTACATTTAATCTTGATCCATACCCCTTGGTTTTTTTATCCACTCATGTTGGTAGGAGAAAATAATAAACAACCAGAAATAATGCTTGACATGTATAATTGATTTAAAATAAAATAGTTCTTAACCATGTAGGAGTTTGTATTTTTAAAACTAGAAATAAGCATCCGATCAAAGTTTTAGAAAGTTGAATCACAACTCTAATAAATGTTTTACATGAAATTAAAGTAAAAATGGACCTAACACATTTTTCCCATAATAAATGATGAAAAATGTGATGTGATGTGATTAAAACAGAAGGAGTTGAAGAGAAACATAATACAAGGATAATTGATTTGAAATAAAATATGAAACAATGAAGAAATTTTAGTTTAAAAGGGAAGGGGATGAATAAATCTCATATGGAAGAAAAACTAGGTGAAATCTATGATCTGGTTCCTATGAAATGTGCTTCTTAGATGACATATTTATAGGAAAAATAGGTCATGACATGTAAAAAAGCTACATGTTGTGTACTATTTATCCATGAATATCCCCATAGTTTTTGGATCTTCCACGTACCTCACCTGTATCTAGCCTAATTTGTGAGGTTTGACCTCTAACACATCATGTAATAAGGACTCATGATGTGTACTAACCTTCCAAATGTTCCACCAAAGCAGGTTTCTCGTGTATCGTCTTTGACTTAGGTCACATCATGAATGTAGTATTCATGACGTTTACTGGATTATTTCTCTACAAAATTCACGAAATTGTTCATAGCATGGTTCACGACTTGTCACATGCTGTGAAATTCTTTTACAAGATGTGTAATGATGATTCATGATGTGTAATATGTAAAATCTACCCCTTTTCTGCATTTATTTTTTTGAATATGTGCAAGAATTATTCATAAAAAATTAATCACATTCCATGAAAATTATAAAAAACAAGTAAAATTTTTAATTAAATGATAGTAAATTTTATATACGAATTGATATTATCAAATTTCCGTAGACGTGAGCAATTTATTTTCCTCAATAAAAAATTCCTCACCAAATATTTAAAAAAGATAAGCCGTTTTTAAAATAAGAATACATTCTTCATGTTCATAAAAATAAAACTAAGTGTAAGAGGAAAAATGTTAGTCTCCAAAATCATCTCTGCATAGAAAATTTATCATTCCTTATAGTTCGGTTCTTCAAAACAAATTCTAATAATTTAATTACAACATTTTAATTATTCCTTTAATTCTACACCCATTTTTAATTTACCTCACAGTGAATTTTTTCTCATCACTTTGGGTAAAATGGAGTTGGAGTTATGCTCATTCTCTGAGTACATGTTCCTAAAAATAATCTTGAATTGAGACTATTATCTTCACATTGGAATTATAAGAAAAAAACTCATGAGGGTTTCAGTGGTAAGGTTCTGATTACATTGAGGTTATGGGTATGTGGGTAAAAAATGGAAATGATGCTCAAAAGGAGGGTCAGCTCTGAAGCATAATTCATGAATTTTAATATAAGTTTAATAAAATTACTCCTTCTAATTAATCAAATCCACACTCAAGCATCATCTATTGGATCCATATATAGTTCAAATAAGTATACCCTGAGTGTTCTATTCCTTTCCTTTTTATTTTGTATTTCAATTTCTCAAAAGTCATATCTGATTCGTATCTCACATCAATCCCCTAACCATCAATGATTCTTTAAGAGATTCATTATTATGGAAATAGTGATTTTTGACCATCCTAGTACCCAAACCATATGATTTTTTCATTAGTTTTTTATTTTTAATTTTGTAAAGGAATAGAATAAAAGTTAAATTTGACAAATTATATATGGATCATAATCCAATTGTCTAATGAGTACAAACTAAATCTCCTACCTTTAAAATTATCCCAACTGTATGAATGTCTCCCCCACACTTGATTGAATGTAGAATTATGCATTATATCGGGAGCATGGTAGGAAGGTAAAATCGCCTTTGAATAGCCTCATTATATAAGGCCATTTAAAGAAACTATGTGCTAAAATGAAGGAACAATGTAAGATGGGTCTCATGAAAAAGTTGCTAAAAAATATTTCCTCAATAATTATAAATTTTTTCTTGTTCATTCATATCTTCAATAACATTTCAATGAAATTTTTTATAGGTTGACTTTTCCTAGGAATAAATCAAGAAATATGCTCAGAAAATAATATGTAATTGTAGGTTTAGTGCCCTCTTAGGTAATGAGAATAATAATATAAACTATAAATTACAATGTGTATAAAACTCAGTAATGGGTCAATTAATCATAATTTCAAAACTATTGATTTTGAACAAATTTATAAATTAAAAATCATTCTAAAATTTTCTAATAAGAGATAAAATAAGGATTAATAAAATATCCAACTTATATATTTTCTTATTTATAGGGTCCTATGATTCTCAATTTTAAATAATGCATATAATTTCAGAAAATGTATACTATGAATCTATTAACAAGAAAAAATTAAAGTGTATTGATAGTGAAAATAATGAGAAACTCCCCCAAACTTAGAAGGTGAAAGTGTATGTACTATCCATTAAATGTTGGTGGGAGTGTTTTTACAAGAACTGTTCTGAAAATTTAAATTATTTTTTTATATTTTAAAAAATGAGGGAATGAAGATCTCCTTAGATAGTGTCATGCCATGAGGGAATTTGGTTTTCTGTATGCTAAGTCTGGTCCCCCTACAAAATTCACTAGATAACAAATATTTCACTAGAAAAAACATTAATACCCATGTCTACATTATAAAAGCAGAAATATTGACAGGTGCATATCATGAAAAAACTTGGATGAACACATTCATTGAATTTTGTGAAATGTTTACAATGAATTTCAATTAAAGAATATAAATGAAAAATGAAAATTATTAAACTATAATGACTCGGGATAGAAGAAAGATCAATTATGGGTTACCTACTAAACAATGCTAACATGATGTCATCAGCTAGATGGATAGACAATGATATCCTACAGTGGGTCTATCATATCAGTTGCTCCTTCTCCAGTTATAGCTACTGGTTTTCATGTCTTTTAGTACTCGAGGTTTCATGGTAGAGGTTATGACTTTGGGTGATGTAGAGTGAGCATTAATGTGATGAGTTAGAAATGGAATCATAGCTCTAGGTTCATGTTGTTGTGCATGGATCTATAACAATAGTTCCTAACTTTGATGCTCAATTTTAGTGACTCATTAAGAAACTATTTAGACCATAGTAGAGGGTGTAATGGGTCTATTGAAAACGATAGTTGACATAGAGGATCTATACATGGATATGCCACAAAAGAAAGGAAATTAAAAATCAAATAAAAAAAGGATGAAAAAATCAATCCCAAAATACATATATATATCAAAAATAATTAAAAATAGGGGGAAAATATATGATAAAATAAAATGGTCCACCCTCTCACAAAATTCCAATACCCAAAAATAAAAAAATAATGAAAAATCAGGCATCATGGTCAAAGTTCTCCTCCATTGTCAATACTCCATCAGATGGTGAGAAAAACTATTATGTGGTGTCAATGCATACGGAAACTGAAGGGACAGGTAGAGAATTGGCTATAGTAGAGGATGGTGGGTTAGTGGAGAAAGAAAAATGGGTTAGGTTTGTGGTGGGGAGGTACTGATCTATATAGAGGTCATGGGTATGGCAGTGGGATTGATGAGGGGTGCCTCTAGGGTGGAGTCCATGGATGACCCATTGCCTCTCCAGGCCTACATAGCTATAAACTCTTGTTGGGCAGCAGGATCAGTGATGTCAGCTGGTATTTCAGGAGGGGAAATGGGTGATGTGGGAACAACAAAAAAATAAGGGTTGATAGGGGTAGGTGGTGGTGGTTGGGTGGTGAACTCAAAAGGGTTAGTGAGAGTAAGATAGAGGTGAGTGGAGATCTGGAATAGGTTTTCTATGACACAATATTGGGTAGCCAAAATATCCCCCCAGGTAGGGTGGTCAGGTGTAGTAATGGTGGATGATATGGTGGCGGAGTTATGTGGATGAATTGGTGCTACAAATGAAGAAGTGGTGTGTGGATCAATTTGTGGGTATACAGTTATCACTGCTCATTGTGGTGGATCCTATGGTGTCACCTCATGCACGTCTGGTGCCCAAAAGTAAGCATCATCCTCCCTCACTAAAAACTACATCTTATGAATCATCATAATGTTGATATGATCAATTAGACCTTGTGAGGTGAGGGGTAGTTCCAGATCGAACATGTTTAAGTGCCTATCTAGTTTGCTGATAAAGGACCCTCTCATAAATTTACCGCACTGTCTCTATACATGTGCCTTTTAATAATTGGAGAAATTGGAAGATACATTTATGGCTATTCTGTCCATGGATGCTTCAAGAATAAGAATATCCATATGGATTATGATCCTGTGAGACTCCACCCAAGAGAACCATCCATGTGTCATGGCTCTATGAAGGATACGCAGTGCATACACCTATAACTGGGTGTACTTTGTGATGTGTGGGTCATGGTGAAACTAAGTGTCTTCGGTAATCATCTTCTATAGATGATGAGAGTCATCTCGAGGTGGATCCAACTGAAGAGTCAGATATATATTGGAAGTGAAAAACTCATCGGTGTAAATTCCAAGACTGATGATGAACTCTATGAATGAAAACTCATGGGATCTATAACCCATGAATAATCTGAGATAGTCGCAGGTCATCAAGAAATAGTATTGTAACTCGAGGAAAACATTCATGTATGTCTCCTCACAAACGTAGAGAATGATTTCAATATAAAGGTTCTCAAGGAGGTCAAGGAAATCATCGTGAATATACAACTTATCCTAGATTTTCATGATCAGAGTCTTGTTTGTGTGAATTTTCTTACCGGAAAACCGTATGAGATATACCTGATGTTGAGGGTTTAAAAAACACAGAATAGGGTGCAGGTGGATATCACTATCCCTGGAAGTTGAGGAGTACATTGATACAACCTAGGAAGAATATCATGCAGGTGGAATAATAGTTGAAGTGGAAGTGACGCCAAGGTGACACCGGTCCAGGGGATATTCTCTAGAGGTAAATGATGAGGAGGAGTGGGAGGAGGAAAGTAGGGGCTTTCGGTACAATCCATGATGGATATAGGGATGGGTGTGGGATGTCACTTCAATAGAGAGGAGTGAGGGTGAGAGTGTGGAAAAATTGGATTTTAGTGAGGAAAGAGAGGAGAGGGAGAGGAGGGGAGTGGTGTTGGGCTAGAGAGAATAGGTCACTGTCCTCTATGGTTGTGTGTGGAATAGTGGAGGTCCTGGGGTTCAGGTGTATTCGAACCAGAGGGAGGAGGGAGATGAGGGGTCAGAAGGGGTGTGCATGTGATTACCCTAGGGATCACGACCTATATTTTTTCAAAATATCTCTGACAGATTACATGAAGTGTACTAGTGGTTCACATCATGTACACGTGAACTAAAAGTGATTTTAGGGTACAAATGGTACATGTTGTAAAACATAGGTACATGACGTGTAATGAATAGTTTTAGCTAAATATTTGTTCCTTCATTGAATTCATCTCTCGGCCTACTCTAAAAATTTCTAATGATATCCTAATATATCATAGGGTATTATTTCTTATGGGTTTCCTCCCAGTTAGTGATTCTTTTTAAGTCAGTAGTGTGGCTCAATTTAGGCTCAATTGAACTTGGGATGATGACATAGCCTTCCCGAAAGGGTTCTTGGAAAATAATTATTCTATGACCATTCACATTAAATGGTGGTCCTCATTATATCTGGATTCCAAAGGTTCTACAAGGAATGACATGAGTTAATTCAAAGGGGATAACCATCAATACTTTAGTTTACATGGTAATAACATCAATATTGATTTGAACAACAAGACCTTATTCCCAGGTACAATGGTAAGCCTAGTAATTCATTGATTATACTATTTCATTTTTTATTTTCCTTATAAATCCTTACATTTTCTTATGAATCTCTCCTAATCTCTTGTAATGCAGTTAATTTCTGCATCCTTTATTCTCTATCCTTCTCAGAATCCAAATTCAGTTTCTTAATCACCAAAAATGAATGATATTGTAAATCAATTGGGAGATGGACTAGTTTCCCATGAACTAGTCTAAATGATGTGGTTCTTATAGGTGTCTTGTAGGTATCATGGTATTCCAGTAGTGCATCATACAATTTGAGACTCCAATAATTTCGATTGGTATTCACATTCTTTTCCTAAATATTCTTGACCTCCCTATTTGACAATTCTACTAGACCAATTTTTTGTGGGTGATTGGGAGTTCTTACATTGTACCAAATTCTATGCCTCTTTAGTAGTCCTCTCACAACTCAGTATGTGAAGTGCGTTCCTCGGTCACTAATGAGCAATCTTGGAAATCTAAATCATTCAAACACATTCTTCGTTAGAAATTTTGTTGCAACCTTCACTGTGTCTTTTAAGGTTTCATTAGGTTCAAACCATTTTGTGATGTAGCCAACGCCAACCAGAATATAGGATTTTCCATGTGATGTATCAAATTCTCCAATAAAATCTATTCCCCAAATTTCAAAATTCTAAACTTCCATAATGTGATTTTTTTGGATCTATTTTTTCTTTCCAATATTTCAAGTTCACTGACATCTATCACATATTTAGGAAAAATCCCACATGTCTTGGTGTCGTGTGGCCCAGAAAAATCCACTTTGTAAATTTTGGCTACTTTAAGATTAGGTTTAGGATGTCCACCAGTTGGTGATGTGTGACACATCTCAATCACAATGTGGGTTTCTTATTTAGGTATGCAACATCATAATAAGATATCCCCACAGCCATTGAAAATAGTGGCTAAACCCCAAGTAATAATTTTTGGAATATGAAAAAAAAAATTATTTTTTGGTAAGAAAGTTCTTGATGTAAAAATTCTATGACAAGATAATCAGAAATATCTGAGAACCACAGTTGTTCTTTGACACTGAACATGGTTTCATCTGGGATATCTACATCAATATCAGCCACCATATCTTATTTATAATGGGTTAAGGAAGTATGGATAAATGATCCGAAATAACACTCTCTATTCCATTGGTTCCTTGAACATAATATCGAATTCCTGATGCATGATGATCGAATTTATCAGCATAGGATTGAAATTCTTCTTGTTCATTAATTACCTGAGGGCAGTGTGATCAGCATGTACAAACACATTGAAAAAACCCAGATATATATGGAATTTTTCAAAGGAATATACAAGGACTAAGAGTTCTTTCACTATAGTCATGTAATTTAATTGAGATTCACTTAGCATGTGGATTGCATAATAAATGGGAAAGAAGATGTTTCAAATGAGCTGCCCTAACATGGAACCACCAATAAGGTCGATGGCATCACACATTAAATGAAATTCTTTATACCAATTGAGTGAAATGATGACAGGTGGTTTAATCAGACTCTTATTCAATGTATTAAAATAATTATAGAAACCATCACTGAATAATAAAGATATATATATTTAAAACAGATCAGTCAATGGTCGGGAAACATTATAAATATCTTTCATGAATTGTCTGTAAAATCTAGCATGGCCCATAAAACATATGATACGATTGACTATTGAGGGTTATTAAAGATCCTTGATGAATTTTATTTTAGATGGATAATATTCAATGTCTTACTTGTAGATTTTATGACCATGGAAAATCCCTACTTTTACCATGAAATGAAATTTGTCCCAATTCAGGACCATAAATTTTTATTCAATGCATTGGAAAACTAATTTCAATTTTTGTAAAAAGACATCAATTTGTCTCCCATAGACTGAGAAGTCATCCAAAAATATTTCTAATAACTCTTCAGACATGTCATGAAAAATATACTTCATGCATCTGTCAAACGTTTCTAGAGCATTCCATAACCTGAATGACATTATCCTGTAAGAAAAAGTATCAAATGGGCATGTGTGTAACACCCGAATTTTTTTATGATATATATTTTCTAAATAATTTTATCCTTTAATTGATTTCTTTGCACGCACTCATGAGTTTAAACGAGCTGTGAGATGCCCTTAATATAAAATTACCATTATACCCTAGCCATTAGTATAGCAAGAATAATTATAACTAACTTATGAAAATACATTATGAAAAATATAAATCAATGAGATTGTAATGACCCGCCAATTCTCATTGGCTTGAGAGTACAACGAGTTAGTACTAGGACTTAAGCGACATCCCCAAGATGCCAAAGGATGGAAATAAATGCCATAGGGTTTCAATGCAAGTCGGGGACGATTTACCCTTTAAGAAATAACCCACTAAACCAACCAAACATACCCAAACATTCACTATATGATGCATGAACAAGAAAAAGACAACTAAACTACATTATTTATGTCAAACCACATCAGAGTACACAACAGTGGAATAACCAATAAAGACCCTCAAAAGACACCAAAACTCCATGTTATGCAAGCTCTAAGCTCCACAATATCTCCCATGCATCACCACGAGCCACTATCAATAAAATGCTTTACCTTTACTAGTGTCCCAAAATACGACATCTGCAAAAGCACCAACGTGCCAAAGCTGGGGTGAGTATAAAACTCAGTAGGTTTTTTCCAATTACTTCCCTACTCACGCCACTAGGATAGAAGATTTAGCCACATTTACATAAAAACAATTTATATAAAAAAATTTCTCAAATGCAGTTTATAACTAAATATAAACAAGTTTCCAAAACTATTCGTAACCAAATCCATTCCAAGAGAAAATCAAACCAGTTTTCCAACAAGTCATTTTTCCAGAAAAATAACCAATCAAGCTTTAGAACCATTTCACAAAACATTCCTTTTTGGCATACCCAACCATTCCACAAACCCATGCAACCAACCATGCATACTTCCTGGAAGAGGGGAGAATCCCAAACCCTTGTCCATACCAACTATAATGGGGGAGAATTCTTACCCTTATCCAACCCAAATGCACATGAAGGCTTGATGGGGGAGATCCCTAACCCTTATCCATCCCAAAACTGATGGGGGAGACCCCTAACCCTTATCTGTCTCGAATGCAATATGAATGTTTGATGGTGGGGATCCCTAACCCTTATCCATCCCAACACTGATGGGTGATACTCTTAACCCTTATCCTTCCCGAATGCAATATGAACACACACAAAAATATTCCATTACACCCTTGGCATTGAGCACAAGGTCATATTTCAACCAAGACTCGTATATGTAACACAAACACACACCGTATCTACCCATCAATCATGCCAAACACCCTTTCAATAAAATCACATTTTCATTCAAAACCATTTCCATCAAAACCATTTCAATCTCAAACCATTTCAATAAAACTCTCTTTTTATGGAAAACCAATTCCATCAAACCATTTAAATCTCAACCATTTCAATAAAACTCCCTTTTTATTGAAAACCCATCTTTCTCATCAAACCATTTACAATTTCTGAAATCATAATTTAAAATCAACATTTTAAATTCAAGAAGCCAAATCACTTTGCACAATAATTCACCAAGATTTTACAATTACATCAAAACCCTAAATCATCACTAAATAAGATTTATTCCATGATTTTCACAATAAATTACATTCAAATAACCAATTTGAAACAAATCCAATTAATTCTAACAAGAGGAGTCGAGAGCGAAGCCTCCTACCTTTAGGGTTTCTGAGAAATCGGCCCACAAGCAATCGCGCCTCAAAACTGGCGAACACACCACCAAAACCTCTCTAGATCACATTCCCTAACATCCACAAGCCTTAAAATTAGCATACAAGGAAACCACAAACCTAGATCTACACAAAATGGGTGTAGATCTAGAAAACCGAGAGATAGATAGATGTATATCTAGAGAAAACCACAAACAACCATGAGAAAAGACTTACTTGAGAAGAATTGCCTTCAAACCACCACAAACCCCATTCGAATCGCTTCCAAAATGAGTGGGAGATCCCCTCCAACCTTTGAGAGGAGAAAATCCCGAGTGAGGCTCAGGTGGGAGGAAGATTGGAGTGATTTAGGTCAAGACTGAGGAAGCTCGGACTTAAAAACCCCAACTTTAAGTGGTTGCACAGTTAGTGCGCACGGTTTGGCAAACCGTGTGCTAACCGTGCGCACGCTACTGCATCAAGAGCAAGCTTCTGCATGGTTGTCTCGCACGGTTTGGAAAACCGTGCGCAGGCTGTGCGAATCCTACTACCT
The DNA here is from genome assembly GCA_963277665.1 of Viscum album. NCBI lineage: Eukaryota > Viridiplantae > Streptophyta > Magnoliopsida > Santalales > Viscaceae > Viscum > Viscum album. The sequence goes on along the minus strand of OY728126.1, from coordinate 1,558,487,764 downwards.
CCCCCTACATGGTTTTCTGGAGAATCTACATGGTTTCCACTAACCGTTCTCAAACCGTACTCCTTATGAAAAGCCTCCAAAATCATTCAAACCCATTCCAAACTCTCCCAAACTCTTACCAACTCATCCCATGCACTTTAAACACATAAAAAATGAATAAAAAAAGGCCACATACCTCAAATCGGGGTACTACATTCTCCCTACCATTGTTATTTCCGTCCCTGGAAAGTAGTAAACCTAACCTTTGCTGAAGAGTCCGGGCCATTGCTCGACCATCTCTTTCTCCCACTCCCAAGTCTCCTCTTAAATCTGACCATGTTGCCACAAAACATGAACTAAACCGATGCTTTTACCATGCAAGACTTTCTCTTGCATGTCCACAACCTGCACTGTCACATGAAACAATGAAGCATCCGATTCTAGATCAACATGATCCCATCGAATCACATGGTCACGATCCGGCTGATACTTTTTCAACTACGACACATGAAACACATTGTGCACCGCACTGAACCTAGGGGAAAATCCAAATGATAAGACACCTCACCAACCCACTCAATAATCTCAAAAGGTCCAATATACCTCAGAGATAACTTTCCCTACTTCCCAAACCGACGATGTCCCAACCTAGGAGAGATTCTCAAAAAAAACATGACTGCTCACCTCGAACGACAACGTCCGTCGATGATGATCCGCATATTATTTCTAACAACTCTGAGCCATCTCCATTGTCTTACTGATTAACTTGATCTTCTCTATAGTCTCCAGGACAAGTCTCGGTCCAACCATCGGGGACTCACCCATTTCCACCCAACATAGTGGAGCACGACACGGCCGCCCATACAATTCTTCAAACAGAGCCATATGTATGGACACCAGAAAACTGTTATTGTACGTAAGCTCAACCAATGAGAAGTGCTCCTCCCACGAGTGACCAAAATCCATGACACAAGCCCGCAACATATCATCTATAATTTGTATCGTCCTCTCGGATTGACCATCTGTCTGAGGGTGATACATCATGCTCATAGTCAATTGTGTCCCCGGGGCTTGCTATAAGTATTTTCCAGAAATGAGATGTAAACTTCATATCTCTATCTGATAAAATCTAAACTGGAACACCATGCCTCTTTACCACATCCCGGATATAGATAATGGACTGATCCTCCACCGTATGTGGTTCATGAATTGGAATGAAATGGGCCGACTTCATTAGCCGATCCAATATCACCCAAATGAAATCGTTCTTTCTGACCATTCTTGGGAGACCGGTAACAAAATACATCGCTATCTTCTCCCACTTCCAAACAGGGATTGGTAAAGACTGGATTATTCCTACTGGCATCTGATACTCTGTCTCGACCTACCAACAAGTCAAGAATCTCGAAACAAACTCAGCCACTCTTCTTTTCATACCATCCCACCAGAACTGTGATTTCAACAGTTTATACATTTTTAAAATTCCAGGATGAACAACCCACCCGGAATGATGATACGCCCTGAGACGATCCTTCTAACAAGAAATTGGTACCACCATCTGATTCTGAAAGCACAAAACTAAATCTCCATTCAGTTTTCAACCATCAATGGTCTCCCAACCATTGAGTCTCGACCTCATGGTCACACACTCAGAATTAGACGCCGCCACAAATGAATCCAGATATCTCTCAAATATCTGATTCATCAAATCCATGGAGACCGTTGGTGCATTCGTTAGACCAAATGGCATGACTACATATTCATAGTGGTTATATCTACTTCTGAAAGCTATCTTTGGAATATCCTCCTTCCGAATTTGCAATTGGTGATATCTTGATCGCAAGTCAATCATGGAGAACCCCTCATCTCCCCTTAATTGATCAAACAGATCATCAACGCGTAGAAGTGGATATCTATTCTTTATCGTAACTTGGTTAAGATTACGATAATCAACACACAGTCGAAGAGTTCCATCTGCCTTCTTCACAAAAAACACTAGTGCTGCCCATGGAGAAGTACTTGGTCGAATGAAACCTTTGCTTTCCAGCTCCTCTAACTACACTTTCAATTCCTATAACTCTGTTGGTTCCATCCTATAAGAGGGAAGGGAAATAGGGCTGGTCCCCGAAAGGAGATCAATCGTAAACTTCACTTTTCTTAGAGGTGGTAACCCTGAGAAGTTATTGGGAAAGACATCTGGAAGTTGATCCACCATAACTAGAAAACTATTTTCCTCAATCTCTTCCATTGATGCCAAATTAAATACTTCCATTTGGTAAGAGATCGTTCGCACCATTGGTGCCAACAATATCTTTTTACACGTTTCTTTACCATCCACTCTCCTCTGAAGAGATGTTTGATGTCATCCTCAGTTGTAAAACTAACCATTCTCCTATAACAGTCGACCTGAGCCTTAAAAATTTTCAACCAATCCATACCCAGGATTACGTCATAGACATCCATGTCCAACATCTAGAAGTACCATTTTAACTTAGCTCCATCAACAGTTATTGCACATGCTCTACACACAAAGGTTTGACATTCTCTATCACCAAGAGGAGTTTTCAGTTTCTAAATAGAAGGAATCATTTCCAATTTTAAGCATAGAAAGTCAACAACATGAGACGAAATAAAGAAATGTGATGCACCAGTATCAAAGAGAACTTTCGTAAGGGTAGAATTCAAAATAATCGTACCTCTTACCATTGATGGTCTAGCCTGATCATCGACCATCGTCTGCTCAGCTCTATACAATTGCTTCATCACTGCACTATTCTCCTTGTTCCCTTGATGATGTTTTTCTGGTTGAGGAGTCATGGTATTTTGAGAATCACCATGGATTTCTCTATTATGCTGACGAGACTGATTCTGTTGTCCTCATCCTGTCGAAGCATACGATTCTTGCGACGCCTAAGAAGTGTCATGTGCACCCGACCTTGAAACATTCCTACAATAGCATTTTATATTCCCCATCTTCTTGCAATTGTTACATGCTATAGGTTTCACCATACAATCTCACCTTTTGTGGTCAAGCGAACCACGTTGAAAACAACCTACTTGGCTTTGGGTTCATGGAGGAAGGTTCACTGATCCTGCTATCTGATACTAATTTCCACTTGAACTGTGGAAATAGGTGTCCCTTTTCCTCTTGTTCCCAACGGTTGAGTTCCCACCGTTTCCCTTAGGTATCAACATACCTCCTACTATCGATCCTGATATATCACGTTCAGCAACAGTTGCTCTGTTCACCATCTATGTATAATCTGTAATATAGAGCACCGCAATCTTTGATCGAATCTTCTACCTTAGCCCCGATTCGAAGATGTGTGCCTTCAACGACGCACTTGCCGCAACCTCTGGTTAAAAACAGACTAAATTCATGAATTTAGCCACATAATCTATGACAGAGAGACTCTCTTGTTTCAGTCTGAAGAAGTCTATTTTTTTCTGGATCTTGAATGTGTGAGGATAGAATTGTTTGTTGAACAATTCTTCAAAATCCTCCCATGTAAGGCATTCGTCCAATTTATCCTACACCGCTAAATCCCATCACTGACGTGCAAGATCCTTGAGCATATACATCGCCAAATTGACCTTGAGATCTTATGGTGTTCCAATGAAATCGAAGATACGATTCATCCTACGTAGCCACACCTCCTCCTTTTAGGGTTCAGCATCACCCCGAAAATTCGGTGGATTCTGCTTCATGAACTGGATGGTATGATCCACATGATTTGGTTCATTCCTCCAGTTCCTCGAATATACAGCATGAAAAGCCTGAAAAATACTCTGAACCAGCTCTTGGTTCACACGTGGTTCAGTTGAAACCACATTCTCCATAGATTCTTCGGGTTGGTTCTGACGATGCCTATTGGGTGCCATTTTCAAAACCAGCTACAAACTCCGTCAATCTCACTCTCTAGCAACTGATGGATTAGCATTTCAAATTCTATCACATCATCTATCACAACATTGTTTTCCAAAACATCCTTTTACTGTGTTGAACCATTTTTTAAAACATTCATCATGATTTTTGAAAATCAACCTGTTTTCAAAATACACAAAATACCTTGTTTTCAATGTCTTTCACTTGAAAACAATTTCTGCATTTTTCAAAAATTTGCACCTTGCACAAAATCCTTACTCATTCCTCACAATGAGATATGCAATCCTAGTGGTAAGTCATTACTCTATAATGCATGACATGCTCCTCTCATTGGATAAACCCATGACAATGAGATTTCCAACATTCTAGAAGTGTATCGAAAACACTTGTGTATCCAACACCCTGGTAACTTGACGTTCAGCATAAAGGGGTCAGCTATGTCCTTTTATTCTATACATTTCAAGTTCCGAAAATCCTACTCATTTCTAAAATTTTGACCAAAGCAATAGATAAGAATTAATTTCAACTCCAAGACTAAGAACATCGATGACCACTTGATAGGCAAGGACCGAACAAGCTGATACCATTTGTAATGACTCGCCAATTCTCATTGGCTTGAGAGTACAACGAGTCAGTACTGGGCCTTAAGTGACATCCCCAAGATGCCAAATCCAAGCAATAAATTCAGAAGGGTTTAAATGTAAGTGGGGGACGATTTACCCTTTAAGAAATAACCCAGTAAACTAACCAACCATACCCAAACATTCACTATATGATGCATGAACAACAGAAAGACAATTATACAACTTTATTTATGTCAAACCACATTAGAGTACACAATAGTGGAAGAACCAATCAAGACTCTCAAAAGACACTAAAACTCCATGCTCTACAAGCTCCAAGCTCAACAATATCTCCCAAGCATCACCACGAGCCAATAGCAATAAGATTGTTTACCTTTACCTGTGTCCTGAAATATGACATCTGCAAAAGCGCCAACGTTCCAAAGCAGGGGTGAGTATAAAACTCATTTGGTTTTCCCCAATGACTTCCCTACTCAGGCCACTATGATAGAAGAGTTAGCCACATTTATATAAAAACAGTTTATATAAAACATTTTCTCAAAAGTAGTTTATAACTAAATATAAACAAGTTTCAAAAATCATTTGTAACCAAAGCCATTCCAAGAGCAATTTAAACCGGTTTTCCAACAAGTCTTTTTTTCAGAAAAATAACCAATCAAGCTTTAGAACCATTTAAAAAAAATCCTTTTTGGCATACCTATCCATTCCACAAACCCATGCAACCAACCATGCATGCTTCCTGGAAGAGGGGAGAATCCCTAACCCTAATCCATCCCAACTATGATGGGGGAGACTTCTTACCCTTATCCAACCCAAATGAACATGAATGCTTGATCGAGGAGATCCCTAACCCTTATCCATCCCAACACTGATGGGGGAGACCCCTAACCCTTATCCGTCCTGAATTCAATATGAATGTTTGACAGGGGAGAGCCCTAACCCTTATCATTTCCAACACTGATGGGGGAGACTCCTAACCCTTATTCGTCCCGAATGCAATATGAACACACACAACAATATTCCATTACACCCATGGCATCGAGCACAAGGTCATATTTCAACCAAGCCTCGTATATGAAATAAAAAAACACACCACATCTTCCCATAAATCATTCCAAATACCCTTTCAATAAAAACACCTTTTCATTGAAAACCATTTCCATCAAAACCACTTCAATCTCAAACCATTTCAACAAAACTCCATTTTTATTGAAAACCAATTCCATCAAACCATTTAAATCTCAAACATTTCAATAAAACTACCTTTTTATTGAAAACCCATCTTTCTCATCAAACAATTTACAATTTCAGCAATCATAATTTAAAATCAACATTTTAAATTCAAGAAGCCAAATCACTTTGCACAACAATTCACCAAGATTTCAAAATTACATCAAAAATCTAAATCATCACTAAAGAAGATTTATTTCGTAATTTTCACAATCAATTCCATTAAAATAACCAATTTGAAACTAGTACAATCAATTCTAACTAGAGGAGTCGAGAGTGAAGCCTCCTACCTTTAGGGTTTCTGAGAAATTGGCCCACAAGAAACCGCACCTCAAAACCAGCGAACACACCACCAAAACCCCTCTAGATCCCCTTCCCTAACATCCACAAGACTTAAAATTAACATCCAAGGAAACCACAACCCTATATCTACACACAACGGGTGTAGATCTAGAAAAACGGTAGATAGGGAGATGTAGATCTAGAGAAAACCACAAGCAACCATGAGAGAAGACTTACCCGAGAAGAACCACCTTCAAACCACCACGAACCCCCTTCAAATATCTTCTAAAACAAGTGGGAGAGCCCCTCCAGTCTTTGGTAGGAGAAAATCCTGAGTGAGGCTCGGGTGGGAGGAAGATTGGTGTGATTTAGGTCAATCCGGAGGAAGCCCAGACTCAAAAACTACAACTTTAAGTGGTCGCACGGTTAGTCCGCACGGTTTGGAAAACCATGCACTAACAGTGCGCACACTACTGCCTCAAGAGAAAGCTTACGCATGGTTGGATTGAACGGTTTGGAAAATTGTGCGCAATCCATGAGAAGCCTACTCCCTCCCCCTACATGGTTTCCTGGAGAATCCACACGGCTTCCACTAACCATGCTCAAATCGTGCTCCCTATGCAAATCCTCAAAACTCATTCAAACCCATTCCAAACTCTCCCAACCTCTTCCCAACTCATCCCATGCACTTTAAACAAATAAAAAGGCATAAACAAAGACCACATACCTCAAATCTGGGGTACTACAGAGATACTTGAATTTTAGGGTGAATTACATTTGGTAATGAAATTAATAAGATATATATGTGTGTGTTATAAACTTAACAACATATTTTTTATATTCATTCAATGGATAATTTAGTAATAGGTTATGAATAAAACCCTATTTGGTGTATTTTTTTGAAAAGGTTAATTTTACACATTTGAATAGGGAACCCATTTTAAATTAAGACTTTGAGAAATTAATTATTTTTATATGAAAACATAAACATTTTATTTTGAATTGGGGTATAAAAATTTACTTTGGATAACTTTTTGATATTTTTTTGATAACTTTCATATTTGGATGAATAGTACAAATATGCTAAATTTTAATTAAAAACAACATTGTTCATTGAAATAATTTATATGGTTAAATTATAATATTTAATGGTTTTAAATTATAAATAGAATTTATTTTTATGATTTATTATAATTTATTTTATTATAATTAATTTAAAATTTAATTAATAGGTAAAAACATTTCAATCTTTTGTAATGTTTTAACTTTTAAAACCAGTCTTCTCAACAATTGGATTAATTTTAAATTAATTACTTAAACTTCTATGTTATGAATTTTGAAAAATTGATTCCATATTTGGAATAATTAGGTCCAAATTATGTTAATATGATGCTTTTGTTTTTGGGCTTTATGAATAGTAACTTAAGTAATTATTTTTATTACCATGGTTAATGGTGAATCATGTAATTAAAGTTAAACATAATATTATAAAATTACTTTAACATCTTTAAAAATCCTATTGGATGATTACATTTGACCCTTATAATCTATTTTTCTAAATGGAATCAATTTATTCACACTTACATTTGAAAATGACATGAATGTAATAAAAACTAATTAAATGGACAAAGTATCACAATCTCTTTTTATATTAGTGTATGAATTTTAATATATGGAGAACTAGGAGATAAAATTGACAATAGATAGTCTCACAAAATATAAAATAATTACCTACATCATAAAAATTTATTTATATTTTTTAGATATTAAATAATTACCATTAATGGTGACACAATAGTGATGTTAAAATTATTTTATAAATAGAAATAGAAAATAAATGGATTTAAAAATGTTAAATGAAATATAATATGAACTAATTAATGTTCTAAAATAATTTTCTATGTGAATATGACATTTTATAAGTGTATTTAATATTTTGGTTCTAATTTATCTTCTTTTTGAATTTTATTTAAAGTCTAATAAATGAATAGTGTCAAAATTGGCACTATTGATATTTTATTAACATAAAATTTTATTAAATTATTTAATATTCATAAATTTATTTAAAAATTACAAATTAATAATTATGAGGTCTAAAATGTCATAAATTGTCCATTTATGTTCAATTAACACCACATAAGTAAATATTCATTACCATTAAATATTTAGAATGTTATTACCAAAATTAAACTCTAATAGAATAACTAAGGGTCAATTAAAAATAAAAGGCTGAAATTGAAAAACTAAGTTTTCCAAAATTTGTTTTTTGATGATATTACAACCCTATATCATCACATGTTTGAATTAGGGTCACTTTGGTGGTTTTTGGGTAGGGTTTTATTTTATTATAAATTAATATTTTTGAGAGTTTCCTAAAGTTCCTTTGTCCTATCTTATAAAAGTTCACATCCTCTGTCTCCTTTTTACTCTATTTTGAGCCTTCAAACTTGGAAAACCCCTGCCAATTACTCTTATAAACTTCTAAAGTAACATTTTTTAGGTTCTGTTCTTTTCAAAAGACCAACTCTAGTGCCCTAATTGAAAATTCAAAGGTGGCACGTCGTGGAAGAGGTAATCTCTTCTATCGACTCATTCAAGATTATTTATTCTTATAATTCCTATTATTTATATCATTAATTATAAAATAATAACTTCATTAAAACTCATATACTTATATATTATTATAAATATGAAACAATCCTATTTCACCTTCCATCCTACGAAAAAATGAAATCATTGTGTGTGTGTACGTAAGGTTTACCGTCTTCATGCCGTGGTGTAATCTGTTTTTCACCACCACCATAAATAGATGGGTATAATGTTTTAAATAATACCTATATATAAATAATATAACATTATACTAAGTTTGAGAAACTGTACACCATCCACTTCAATACCATTCAACAATTATGGGAACAATATCGTCACTCGTGTGTACATATGGCTTACCATCTCCATAGTGCGATGTGATTTGTTCTACATGATATTCATTAAATCATGATTATATATATTAATTTAATGAATAAATATGGTATATATTTTACTAATACCATGATTTAAACTATATAACTATAATCGAAAAAAGGAACAAAAACTTATGCGACAAAACATACGGAAGAATATAAAGCAGTTAATACCCAAATAACAAGTAACAATGAAATGTTACTAACAAACAAAGAAAATATGATCATTAAACGTTATCATAAAAATGATTATTAGTTTTGAAAAAATCCATAACATTATTTAAATCACTATTAATGAGGTTCAGATGCATACGAAGCATATCTGACCTAAGATAAGGGATAACTTTTCCAATCACATTTTTATCAGAGATTGTTTTCTCATACGTATTTAATGGGGTTATATTTATCATTTATGACCATGTTTTCTAAAAAAATTCATAAATTCTTTACTATTTTTTCATGTATGTTTAAATTCATTTTTACCCTTTGTTGACTTTTATCACATGGTATGTAAGGAACCTTTTTTTGGTTACCATACGAGGTACTTTTTGACTTTTCTAGAAACAATACGAGGAGAATGTTTTTTAACATATAGAGCATGAATGGATTTTTACCCTTTCATAGAGAATTATTTCTATGAATAATTCTTTACAAGTTTTCATGTTTATATTCAATTAACTTCTTTTCTATTAATATTTCACGACATATTGAGAAAAGAAAATGTTTTTGAAGAAGAAAGGATATTTTCTTCTAGAACTAAGTTCAAGTGTTTTATAAAAATTATTTTCCATATAAGATGATATAAGGTTATGTTTCTATAATTATTATTAATTTAATTTGATTATGTTATGATTGAATTATTTTTATTAAGTCCTTTTATCTTATATTTATTATGTTATGATGGCATGATGTTTAAGAATACCATTTTATTATATGGGTTATGCTATTATGTATGATTTATGTTTTTTTGAAACACATAATAATTGTTTCATTATGATATGGGTGGAACCTATATCTCCCTCCCATGAACTGGGTAAATATTTATATCTCTTGATATAGAGATGTATGGAAGGATAAGTTAATCTAGTTCGGTGATATAGGACTGGAATAAGGAGTGAAATCGGTTCAGTAATGGACTTTGTACGCTATGATGGTCTTGGAAATGAGCATTGACTAATATGAAATGAGTTTCTATGATTATGTGTATATGCCACAAAGTTCATTTCTTATGTTATGATTATTGGGATTACATTCCACTTCTATGATTTATCCCATGACATGATATTATGATTACTTATAGAAGATAAGATTTTCAAATGTTATGTTCTTATGAATATGATATGACTAATATTTAATTTTCTTAACCTTGCTGAGAATTTGAGATCATCCTTTTGTATGTTTCTTTTCCCTAGGTCAGGAAGAAGGGTACTAAGTATGACATTTCAAAAAGGAGTGTAGTTATGATGAAATAAATGGGAAACAATGTCATTTTTTTATGAACCAGTTGTTTATGTTTCCCAATTTCTAAAGAAATTATACCTATACAGTACTATCATTGTTTTTTATATGTTGTAATAAATATACTTCAATTTTTATGTAATAACAATTTATGTAAATTATGGGTCATTATAGTTGGTATTATAGGAAAGGTGTAGTTAAACTTTGGAAACTAGGATAATAAATCCTTAGTAAGAACCATATGGATATGTCTAATTATAGGATACAATCCTAGTGTTTTAGAAACAGCCATGAATAACCTATGATAAAACATAATGTGCGCTAAATTGAAATTTTATTCTTGATTATGTGGTTTTCCTGTTATAATTAGTCTTTCTTACACTGTGCTTCTTTGTTTTAGTCAATGTATAGAACCCAAAGGAACCGCATTAATACTAAATGTGACGTTTAATGCAATGACTTTCTCCCTGAGAAACCAATTGTTATGGGAGTTGGAATGAAAAATATTTTTTCCATGCTCACACAACTTTATCAAGATATGAATCATGTAAGACATCCAAACGATCAATTAAAGGAGAAACATTCTGTTGAATACTTCATGTGGCAGTGTCCACCTTCATTCAGTGGGTATTATAATCCATTAGTGGTTGAACAATGGATCTGTACAACTAAAAAGATATATTCTGTTCTATAATGTTCTGAACATGATAAAGTCATCTTAGCAGTATATCGTTTGGAAGGTGAAGCTGATCAATGGTGGAATCTTATCAATAATACAGGTCAAAGTGATGAAATTGAGTCTATGGAATGGGATGAGCACAAGAACATATTTTTCAATAAGTATGTATGTCGTATTCTTCGAACAAATATGGAGAAGGAGTTTCTTGAACTGAAGAAAAAAGATGATGAATTTTTTGGTACCTGCGAAGAACATTTTACAGGTTTTTCATGGTTCGCTTCCAAGAATATTATCCAACCTGAGAGTAAGATCGGTCGATTATTTAGTGTCTTAAAACAATTTCTCTAAAGGGAATTAGCCAAAAGGGACATCAATAAATATGGGGAAATTTTTTGACGTGATCTCAAGGTTGATATTGAGATTGGAGTAACCCATCAGTTATATGGGTTTGATAAGAAGAGAAAAATGGAATTCAAAGGAAAATCTAAATACCACACTAAAAAGAAGATGAGTTTTCCCTTATGCTCAAACTGTGAAAATAAACATGGAGTAAATAGTCTGAAAGGGACAAGTAAATGTTTTATGTATGTAAAAAAGGTCATTGGGAAATTGAATAACGAAGTGATGGGAAAAAGATGTCTAATGACGTGAACAATGAAAAGTCTACACAGAATGCAACTCCTACACTTCAATGCTACAAGTGAAAGGAAATTAAGCATTATTCCAATCAATACCCTTATCTAAGGTTTATTTATGATGATCAATGTAAACAAACTCTTAAGGCCAAATGCAAAGGAAAGTCACGGAAAATTACTATCGGTGATGTGGAGTACGATAATGAAGTGGAGAAAGGTATACTTACCATACAATCTAAAGTAGAAAATGTTTTATTTGATTCTGGATACACCCAATCTTTTTCTAAGGGTATCTCCATATTACCTAAACAATTATATGTTGAGTTAGTTGTGACAACTCCAAATGGCACAACAGTCGCATCAAAAGTTTTCAATTCATATCTGATTCATGTTTGTGGGAAAGTACTTCCTGAAAATATTTTGATCCTTACTATAGTTGAATTTAATGTGATTATTGGCATGTATTATCTTTCTTTGTATGGATCTCATATTAATTTCCAAGTAAGGGTAGTCACATTTTATATTATAGATCAATCTACAATCATCTATCGATGCAAGGATGAATATAACCTTCCAAGATAAATTTATTAAATCTTTTGGGTCTTGATTCCAATAAATGAAGGTTATTTATCTAATATGGTTGGAGATAAAGTCATGATTAAGAATACACCCATTTTATGAGAGTTTGATGATTTCTTTTCAGAGGAATTTCCAAGTCTTCTACCAAAACATGAAGTTGTGTTTTTAATAGAACGCATACCAGGTTCTATGCCTATTTTAAAGACACCTTATAGAATGGCACCAATTGAGTTTAATTAATTGAAGAAGCTACTCCAAGAGAGTCTTGATAATGTATTAATATGCCCTAGTGCATCACCTTGAGTAGCACCAGTTCTGTTTGTTAAGAAGAAATATGGATCAATGAGACTCTACATTGATTATCAAGAACTTAAAATGATCACTATCAAGAAAAAATATCATCTCCCACATATTGATGAATTATTTGACCAACTACGTGGAGCTCAATACTTTTACAAGATCTATCTTCATCCAAGATATCATCAATTAAGTGTCAAAATTGAGAACATACCAACGATGACATTCCGTACAAGGTATGGACACTATGAATTTATAGTGATGCCTTTTGGTCTTACTAATTCCCCTTCTATCTTCATAGATCTAATGAATAGGTTATTTAGAGAATATCTTGATCAATTTGTGGTACTCTTTATAGACGATATTCTTGTCTATTCAAATAGAAAGTAATAACATGAATATAACTTGATAATTGTACTAAAGACCATGAGAAAGGAGAAGCTTTCTTCCAAACTTACCAATTGTGAATTATGGCCTCAAAAATTTTCATTTTCGGGTCACATAATCTCAAGAGAGGGAATATCTATAGATCCAAAAAATAGATGTTATTGAAAGATGGTCGAGACCAACAATAATAACTAAGATCCAAAGTTTTCTTGGTTTAGCTAGATATTATCAACGTTTTGTGAATGATTTTTCATGATTATCTAATCCACTCATTAAGTTGACTTGGAAAGGATTTAAGTTCATTTGAATGGAGGAATGTGAAGAGAATTTCAAAGATATAAAAAAAGATTATCCAGAGCACCTGTGCTTATACTGTCTTGTAGTGGAGAAAGGTTTGTGATCTACAGTGATTTATCCAAGAAGGGGTTGGGGTGTGTTGTCATGCAAAATTATATGGTGATAGATTATTTCTTAAGACAGTTGAAAATCCACGACCAAAATTACCCAACTCATGATTTGGAGTCAACTATAGTAATATATGCATTAAAGATATGGAGGAATTATATTTATGTTGAAAGGTGTGATATTTATACTGATCATAAAATTTTAAAGTATATTTTTACACAAAATGAGATGAATATGTGCCAAAGAAGATAGTTGGTGTTGATTAAATATTACGACAGCTCAATAAATTACCACCTTTGGAAAGGAAACAGGGTGAAAGGTGCATTAAGTCGACAAGACCATGCCTACTTATCCATGATAAGGATTAAGAAAGATCTGATATTTATGGATTTTCAAAGGATGGATCTTGAAATTATAATGGAAGGGGATAAATTTTATCTTTCTCAAATGAGTGTCAACCATATATACTTGTGATGATTAAAGAGGCGTAAAAGTAAAATGTAGAGTTACAAAAAAAAGGTGAGAAATGTTCTTGAATTCCACCTTGATTGTGATGGAATAATAAGGCCTAGGAATCAGGTTTGAGTTCCTACCATACCAGAATTAAAGAATGATCTCTTGGATGAGGCTCATAGTTCTGCATTCTCTATTAACCTTAGGAGCATGAAAATGTATAGGGGCCTGAAAGATTACTTCTGGTGGGATGGCATGAATAGAGATGTCATTGAATATGTCTCTCGATGCTTGTTTTGTATGCAAGTTAAGGTTGAAAGACAGAAGTCTAAGGGGATGTTACAACCATTACCCATACCAGAATAAAAACTGAAAAACATCACTATGGACTTTGTCATCGGACTTCCCAAAACATTGAAGTGAAATAATGCTATCTGGGTTATAGTTTACCATCTTATGAAGTCGGCACACTTCTTTGCTATTAGAGAGGATTTCACTCTTGATCAGCTTTCTAGGATATATATAAATGAAGTAGTAAGATTTAATGGAGTACCACTTTCTATTATATCTTATCAGGATCCAAGGTTTACCACAATTTTCTGGTGAAGTCTTTAGTATGCTTTGTATACAGTGTTAAGTTTTTTCAATGCTTATCATCTTCAGATAGATGGTCAGTCTGAGAGGACAATTCAAACTCTAGAATACATGTTGAGAGATTTCTCTATGGATATAAAAGTTGGTTGGGATCAACACCTACCATTGGTTTAATTTTATTACAACAATAGATTTCACTCTAGTATTCATATGGCTCCTTATAAATACATCTATATAAAGAAGTGAAGAACTCCAACTTGTGGGGATGATGTTGGGGAAAGAAAGAAATTAGGACCTCATCTTGTTTATGAAATGACAGAAAATGTCATATCTATTCAAAAAAACATAAGAGCATCTCATAGCAGACAAAAACGTTATGTTGACAACCAAATAAAAGATTTAGATTTTGAAGTGGGTGATAAGGTGTTCTTAGAAATATCTCCATGGAATAGGTTAATGAGATTTGTAAAGAAGGGTAGCTAATCCCTAGGTATATTAGTCCTTTTGAAAATTTGGATTATGTTGGGAAGGTAGCTTATTGATTTTTGCTTCCATATAATGTCTTTCAAGTTCATGATGTGTTCCATTTATCCCTCCTGAGAAAGTACATACCTGATCCTTCACATTCACTAAGCTCAGAAGTCGTACCACTCGAGTAAGATCTTTCTTATGAAGAAAAACTAATTGATATTCTGGATTGTAAATAAAAGGTTCTTTGAAACAGTACCAATCTCCTGGTTAAAGTTTTATGGAGGAACCACCAATTTTAAGAAGCAACACGGGAACTTTAGGATATGATGAAGGAGAGGTATCATCGTCTATATTTTTCTAAGTGATTAATTTCGAGGGAGAAATTCAGTTTATGGTGGGTAGAATATAACACGAGGATGTTTTTGTGAAATATTTTATTTAAATAATTTTTATCCTTTAGTAGATTTCTTTGCATGTAATCATGATTTTAAACAAACTGGGAGATGCCCTTAATGTAAAATTACCATTATAGCATAGCTATTAGGATAGCCGGAATAATTATATCTAACTTGTGAAAATGCATTATGAAAAATAAAAATCTACTAGATATTTGTATTTTATAGTGAATTACTTTTTCTAATGAAATTAATAAGATATTATTGTGCTATATACTTACTGAAATATTTTTTATATTCATTCAATAGATATTTTAGCCATAGGTTACGAATAAAACCCTATTTGATGTATTTATTTTAAAAAATTAATTTTCAAACTTTGAATGGAGAACCCATTTAAAATTAAGACTTTGAAAAATTAATTATTTTGATATGAAAAAATAAATATTTTATATTGAAGCGGGTTATAAAAATTTACTTTGGGTAACTTTTTGATATTTTTTTGATAACTTTCATATTTTGATGAATAGTGAAAATACGCTATATTTAAATTAAAAAAAACGTTTTTCCTTGAGATAATTTATATAGTTAAATTATAATATTTAATGGTTTTAAAGTATAAATAGAATATTTTTTACCATTTAATATAATTTATTTCACTGTCATTAATTTTACATTGAATTTATAGGTAAAAACATTTCAATATTTTGCAATGTTTTAACTTTTAAAACTCATTTTCTCAACAACGGGATTAATTTTATATTAATTACTGAAAATTATGTATTTTGATTTTAAAAAAATGGATTCCATATTTAGAATCATTAGGTCCAAATTATTTTAATAGGCTACTTTTATTTTTGGGCATTCTGAATAGTAACTTTGGTAATTATTTTTATAACCATGGTTAAAGGTGAATGAGGTATTTAAAGGGTAAAATTAATATTAAAAAATTACCTTAACACCTGTAAAAATACAATTTTATGATTAAATTCGACCCTTATCATCTATTTTTCGAAATAGAATCACTTTATTGTCACTTACCTATGAAAATGACATGAATGTAATAAAAACTAATGAAATGGACAAAGAGTCACAATCTCTATTTATATAAGTGTATGAATTTTAATAAATGGATAAATGGAAGATAAAATAAAATATGGATAGTATTTGGAAAGCTAATATAATTACCCAAATCATAAAAATTTATTTATAATTTTTATAGATTAAATAATTACAATTAATGATGACACAATAGTGATGCAGAAAATATTTTATGAAAATAAATATCAAATAAATGGTTTTAAAAATGTTATAACATATATCATATGAACTAATTAATGTAATACATGAATTTTATAGGTTCCTATGACATGTTAGGAGTGTAGTTAATATGTTGGTTAGAATTTACCTTCTGTTTTAATTTTATTTAAAGTGTAATAAATGAATATTTTCAAAACCAACGCTATTAATATTTTATTAATATAGCATTTTATTAAATTATTTAAAAATATTAAAATTATTTAAAAATTAAAATGTGATAATTATAAGGTCTAAAATATAATAAATTATCCATTTATATTCAATTAACACCACATAAGTAAATATTCATTATAGGTAAATATTTAGAATGTTATTACCAAAATTAAAATTTAATAGAATAACTAAGTGTTAATTAAAAAAATAAGGTTTAAATTGAAAAAATAAGTTGTAAAAAATTTATTTTTTGATGAGATTAAAACCCTATCTCATCTTATATTCTAATTATAGACACTTTGGAGGTTTTTTGGGTAGGATTTTATTTTATTATAAATTAATATTTTTGAGAGTTTTCTAAAGTGACCCTCTCCTCTCTTATAGAAGGGAACCTCCTACCTATCCTATTCACTCTATTTTGAGCCTTAAAGATCATCCAAACCCTGCTCATTACTCTTCTCAACATCCCTAGTAACATTATGGAGGTTTTGGTCTTCTCAAAATACCTACTCTATTGCCCTAAGTGTAAATTCAAAGGAGGCACGTCGAGGAAGAGGTAATCTCTTCTACCGATTCTTTCATGTTTCTTTCTTCTTCTACACACTATTATTTAGTTGTTTCATTATAAAATAATAATATCATTATCACTAATATAATGATATGTAATTATAAATATTAAACAACCTTATTTCACCTTCTATCAATCCTACAAAAAACTGAAATCACCGTGCATGTGTACGTACGGCTTACCGTCTCCACGCCGCGACGTAATCTAATTTCCACCACCACCTTACCTGGATGGGTATAATGGTATAAATAATACCTATATATTAATAATATAACATTTCAATAATTCTGAGATACAATATATCATCCAATTCAATATCATTCAGTAATTATGGGAATGATATCGTCGCTCATGCGTACGTACAATTTACCGTCTCCATGGTGCGATATGATTCATTATATATGACATTAATTAAACCATGATTATATAAATGAATTGAATGAATAAATATGATAAATATTATACTAATATAATAATCTAAATTATATAAATATAACTTAAAAAACAAGAACTTATCTGACAAAACATGTTTATGAACAAAAAACAGTTAATACACGAATAACGTGTAATAGTGAAATGTTACAAACAAATGGATGAAAATATGATCATAAATGTTATCATAAAAATAATTATGATTCTGGAATAAATATATAACATTATTTAATTCATTATACTGGAGGTTCAGATACATACAAATCATATCGGACCTAATGTAATGGATAACATTTCCAATCTCGGTTTTATCTGAGATTTTTTACTCGTAAGTATTAACTGGGGTTATATTTTTAATCAATTTCAATGTTTCCTAATTTTTTTTATAAAATTTTTAATATTATTCCATTTATTTTTAAATTCATTATTACCCTTTTTTGAAATTTACCTCAATGTATGGATAGAATCTTTTTTTTGATAACCATACGAGTTAATTTTTGACTTTTCCGGAAAAAGTACAAGTAAAATGTTTTTTTAACTTATACGGCATGAATGGTGTTTTATTATTTCATAGAGAATTATTTCCAATTAGCTTAAATAACATATTTTCAAGTTTATTTTCAATTAACTTATTTTCTTTTAAAATTTCATGACATATTGAGAAATGAAAAAAAAAATTAAGAAGAAAGGATATTTTATTCAAGAACTAAGTTCAAGTGTTTTATCAAAATTATTTTCTATCTAAGATGGGATAGGTTTATTTTTATATCCCTATTATTAATTTTATTTGATTAAATTATGATGGAATTATTTTTATTATGTCCTTTTGTCTTATATGGAACATGTTATGATAACATGATGTTTAAGAATCCCATTTTTTACATGGGTTATGCTATAATGCATGATTTATGTTTTTGTGGCACACATAAGAATGGTTTCATTATGAGATGATTGGGACCTATATCTCCCTCTAATTAATTGGGTAAATATTTATATCTCATGAGATATACATGGCTAGAATGAAAATTTAATCTGGTTTAGTGATACGGGACTGGAATGAGGAGGGACCTCAGTTTAGTAATGGAATTTGTACGCTATGATGCTCTTGGAAATGAGCCTTGAATAATATGAAAAAAAAAATTATGCTTATGTGGGTATTCCACAAACTTCATATCTTAGGTTATGATTATTTGGATTACATTTTACTTCTACGATTTATCACATGACATGATATTATGATCTCTTATACAAGATAATATTTTCAAAGGTTATGTTCTTATGAATATAATATGATTAATATTTCCTTTGTTTAACCTTACTGAGAATTTGATCTCACCCTTTTTTATGTTTCTTTTCCCCATGTTAGGAATAAGGGTATCAAATGTGATATTCCAAAAATGAGTCTAGTTATGATGAAATAAATGGGACACAATGTAGATGTTTATGAACCAGTTGTTTATGTTTCCAAGTTTCTAAAGACACTATACCCATATGGTCCTGTAATGTTTTTATTATATGTTGTAATATATATACTTCAATTCTGATGTAATAACAGTGTATGTAAAGTATGGTTTTTTATAATGTTAATTTGGTCTTTTGGGTAATCATATGGGTCGACTAAAATTTGATTTTATCCTGAATATACATCTAGGAAATTATAGAATTAATACTCTACAAGTATTTTAGGAATTTGATTCAAGAAGGGTAAGGTAAAATGATCCTTTATGGTGGCTACATTTTGACATTTTTAATCTACACATACTCTCCATCCAGTTTTTGTGTGTGTTGAAATCAATTGATTTTCATCAGTTCATTCTTCTATGGGTACTCCATTCATTGGCATAACATGTAGGGGGATCACCCATTCACTATCTAATATGGGAAAATTATTCTAGTATCTATGAGTTTTATAACACCATTTTTGACAAATTAATTCATTAGTGGTGTGAGCCACTTTGAGGTTATCATTTTTGAATTTCATATTCTTCGAGTAAAATTCTGTGAATACATTCAGCCAAATTTATCCCTCTTTTGTCTACCACTTAATAGAAAAATTATTGCTTATATCTTTTAAAAAATCAGCAAATTTCTCTCCTATTTTCTGAGATAGTTCAGAGTGGATAATAATTAGTATAGTGGATAACACTCATATATATAAGTACATCATAGTATTGGTTAGAGGTTTTAGTTTTAGCTAGGGTATTTGAATGATGGGAGGGGTAAATGGTAACAATGTGCCCCTCGTGATATGTTAAATAAAGCTTACTTCCTCAAAATCATACTCTTCTTCCTTACCCAATAGTGAATCCTCACTTTCTTATTTTTAGGGATAAACCCAAATGTTTATTTTCAATTCAAACCCTGATTATATTTCATTCACAGGAGGAGATTCTTATGTCAATGTACCATGATGGGTGCTATGATTGAGGCCTCAATGGAGGGGGTGAAATCATAACCCTAAAAGGGATTGTTTAGGATTACATGATGAGTGTTCCAACCTAATAAATTACATATGAGTTTATTGGGGATATTTTATGGGTGATGAATCATGAGACGATATATTTCTATTTATCTTATGGTTTATTCCACCTAAATGCATTCGTTAAAGTGATCCTCCCACCGATGTGTTGGTAGTGTTCCTCAGGCTTAGCCTATGATTCCCATGAAAATTTAGGATTCTATCGCAATCATTAACACGAAGAAATGATTTTTCTATCACAAATCATGGAGGAGTGTTTCTACTTTAATCAACCCCACTCCACTGACTGGTCACTTATACCAAGTTAGATGCCTCCGTTATTTGTCAATCATCCTTGGGATTAGTGGGGATGAAATATAGTGTCCTATACACACTATATAGTGGTTTCAAGTTGAGTAGAAGGATTTTATCATTTCTTGGAATAAGAAGAAGTCTATGGGCACTCAAGATTGCTAGAAAGTTAAGGATAAAATCCACCATATTGTAGGGAATGCATGAGAACATAAAACCATCATCAATACTCAAGAAGATATCATCTTCTAATTTAAATATTAGTTATAGATGGTTGAGGATAAAGAGTGAATGCATCAAATTTGGTGGTCGATTTCCAAGACAAGAATAATCAATTGTAAATTAGGTATAGTTTCCCTAATGATTAGGAGGAAGAGGTTGATTTGAAAGAGTGGTAGTATAATTTGGAATATTCTTTATAGAGGTTAGATGAGATTCATTACTCATTCACTAGGTCTAATCCATAGTAAAATATATTTTACTTTGAAATAGAGGATATACACCTGCATTTAAATATCCCCCCCAACATTATGAAATGGTTTGTTTCAATTTATCATATGAATTAATTTACTCTTTTCTATACATATTTATAATATTTAGGAGATTACTAATAGTAAATCCCTAAGCCCACATGATCCACGCTCAGTGTAGGAAAATAGGGGTAGAAATATGGATGATTATTTTTCTGAGGGTGTTGTACAATGGCCAAATGAACATGGTATAAAGTTCTTGTTAACCATGGGGAGTATCCTAGATGGAAAATATTTTGTTAGAGAGTGGTTCTATTTATATACCCAACCTTCATTAAGAATGTGTTCTATTTCACAAATTTGATGATGTTGGAGGTGTTGTATTCTACCTAAAAAAATGGAATGAGTAACCTCTATCATTAAATCCTTGATTTAGAACATAAATGGAGTGAAAGAGAAATAGTAGATGGATATTGAAAATGTTTGAAAAAATAGTTCCACTGTCTCTTTATGTGGGATGCAGACAAACAAATGAGGGTTGATCATTGATCTTGTTAAGAAAAGGACCCGTACAAATATCATTGGAATCCTTTATAGGTGTCTAAAAAGGATGATAAAAATTTTCATTATAATTCATCTTTATAAATGAAAGATAATGGAGATCCAATTTTAGGAGGACATAAATCATGAGAATGGATTGATGTAGTATTCTATTAAAGTTAAAAACTCTAGAAATCACACCCCCATATTCTTTTAGGAATATTGTTCTGAATAATCGATTGAATCATCATACAATGGGAGAATTGGTACAGATGTTGGGCAGCGGTCTAAGAACTATAATGTTATGGCTGGAGAACAAAACCAAAAATGGAATGACTTTCTTAGGTGAAAACCAATAGTTTTTTAAAATACATCATCATTTGAGTATAAAGATTTTTAATCTTATAGTCTTGGGTAAAGGATATTGAAAATGTAGTTTGGTGTATTATATTGAGGAAAATTAATTTTATAGTTTATTATCAGGTGATTTGGACATTCATAGAAAATTTAATCTTCCTATAACAATGACTTGTAAACCAATGGGAATAAATCTTTCTTTTTCAGGGTAGTGTGATGTTAGAATATATAAAATGGGTGGTATATCATTAAGGGGATAATGAAGAAAAGGAAACTAAAATTTGGCTCTAATGTTTTATTACATTGATGGGTTTTGGTGAGCCCAGATATTTTTTGTTAGGGCCCATAGTGGGTTCTTCTAGATCTATTCCTTTATTATGCCCTCATATTTTCCAAATATGTGAGAGAGACTTGTAGGGTAGGAATATATCTTTTTCTAAGGTTTCCACAATGAGTTATCGACCTGGTAGACATATGACCCTCTTTATTGATGATGTGTAAGGACATATCAGTCAAATTAATAGGTTGAGTGTAGTTTGAGATCATAATGTTCGGACCCTGGAGTCATAAATAAATTAGGGTCATAGTTCTTATAGTATGGTGTTGAGAATAGTTTAAGGTTGTAGTATTTGGAAAAATGGATTTTATAACAATTGAGGTCATGGTGTTTGGACTATGGGGTGTCTCAAATTAGTCTGTGTTTCTTAGAAGAGAGGTTACCTAGTTTTAATAGAGGCCCCAAGAGGCCCTACTTCAAATAAAACATTTCTCATAAAGCAATAACCATGTTTTGAATCATATAATTTAGACTTGGACGTGATTATAAGTTTAAGGAGAACCTAAAGATGTCAAATATTCTTAGGAAAATTCCTCCCCAAGTCTTATTTACACATTTTCTATGATCTATTTGAGAAACATATAGTGGTATAGTGTTCCAATTGTTTGTATAGGAGGATAAAATAAGGGGATAAATTGACCGAAAAAGGGAAGTCCCAAAATGTGTCATCATATTTAGTCATAATAAATATGTGTATGGTAATTTTATATCCATGGTATTTGGATTAAAACCAAATAAAAATGAAATGGAATGGAAGTTTAATAAGGATTTCCAAGACTATGATGGAGAAAATGGGATGCAAGATAGGTTGGAAAATACTTGTGACCATTTCAGATAAACATGTTCTACCCCTACACTAGTCAATGAGTGGAATAAAAAAACATGGTATCAACCATTGACCAATTTTAAAACATGTTAACCACCATCTATTACATGGGACCCTTCAAGGTGTGTACACAGGATGGTAGGTAATCTAGTGTGGGTCGGAACCATTGTCATGAGGTGTCCTATTCAAATTGAGTGGATGATCATGATCCAAATTGATAGAAAAAATAATTTTGAAAATGGAAGTGGGAAATATCCCAAGGGGATGTTGGGAACCTTGGGAGTTATCATATCACGTTCATGAACCCACTAGGTGATCCTATTGGTATGAAAGGGTCTAGAATTACTTAGAGGTTAAAGAACCTGAATGCATGATTGGTTGGGTTTAGAATATGATAAAATATCTGGGAATCAAAACATATCCTATGGGAATGGGAATCCAGTAATATGTAGTTCTCAAATACAGCCTGGTAGAAGAAAAACATCAGTATGATAGCTTACTCTCATATGAGAACACTTAATCATATCAAATTTAAAATATTAGGCATCATATTTTCATCACATAGGGAAACATTATAGTTTAAAATTATTTCCTTATTATAGAAATTTTTTTCATTCTTCTCATAATTTTTTATGAGGAATCCTATGTTCATTACATATAGTAAATTTTTAGTTTCACATCGTGTGTTAAGTAAGTTATCTTTTCTATACCATATTTTTTATAAGAGGCTTCTCGATTTTTTAAGGGGTAAGCCTAAAATTTAACATTGTGTTTTGAGGATGTTAGTTTTTCTTATACCATATTTTTCATATAAGGAATCTAACATTTATATGGTGTAAGGATACAGTTTGAGATCATGTAATAATGTTGTTTGGATTTGTAGTTTAGTTTAATACTACTTGAACTATACATATTTCTATTTTAAGGTAATAGAAATCAAACCAAATGAAAAACTACTAGTTTAAGGTTGTAGATCATGGAAAAATAGAGTTTTTTCCAATAAAGGATTTGTTTTCATGAAAGGGTGATAACTAAACATGATGGAGAAGGCCCAAGGAGACCCTTTTAAACAAAAATGTCTAATTCAAATTGCACAAAAGTTGACATCATGATGGGGATGGAGTAACTTCCCATGGTGAGTTGATGGGGTGTGATGGACCTAGGATATGAGATCTGGGCATCTCTACATATCCTATGTGAATAAGAATCAATCCAAACATAGTTGTAGAATTCACACCCCATGAGGAGTTGATTGTGGATTCTGAACCTAGGATATTATATTTGTCCATCACTACATATCACATGGGAATTATAATACATCCATACATTGTTATAGAATTTATTTTGGTAGAAGATAGATACTGATATAGTGGCATCACTTTGAACAATGCCATAATGAAAATATAAGGGAAAATTGGATTGAAAAGATATCAAGCAAGAGAAAAACTATGAAAATATGGGGCCATAAAGGGAATACTACACATAGTCCATCATCTTAATACCTGAACCAAAAGAGAATTATGTACTTCATGGATTTTAGGTAGTTCGTTAGAGATAAATCCCGATGTAAAGGACAGTTAAAAGAGGCCATGGATGATATGAAGAAAACCTAAATCTATTGGGATTATATTAATGTAATGTGGATTGGAATAGGATAAGCACAAAAATTGTTCAGTGATTAGGTTACATGGGATATTATATCAATGTATCACTACATATCCCACCATGAATGGGAATATAATGAGATATAGTTATAGAATAAGTCATGGTATAAGACCGACATTGGAATTGGGTCTTCCTCACTATTGAGGAAATTGAATCATCTCACATTATTTATATAATGAATATTATGAAAATCTCATAGATTAAATTTATAGTCTGATGTTTTTTGCTAATGATGTTTATTTCTTCATCTCATACTAATTATACGATGATTCATATATTTAGCACCTATGGAAACGCTATTGTATAGCATCATGTACAGAGGAAATTTATATTATCCATCCCATATTTATGGTATGAGGAATCAATGGTTTATATGGGGTAAAGATATACTATAACTACATGTGGTGAGAACATTAGGATTCATTCATATAATTTAGTACATGAGTCGTCATGTATTCACCACATAGTGTATTTTAATATTTTAACATAATGTGCTTGTGATGTTTGGCATTGCAGTTTTGACTCATGTAGTTGAAACTATGGATGATTCTTGTTTTCAATTAGGGAGGTCAACCCATGATTTTTTTAGTTTAGTCATACAAATATTTGACACCATAAATTCATGCAAAGTAAAATTTGAGAATCTTGTATTTGATGGGTTGTGTGATATGTTCCCTATACATGGTTACTAAATTGTATACTCTATTGAAATATACTATATAGATAATGTAAGGTCCCTCCCATTTGGTATATAGATTGTATGGGTTTTTTATGAGTATCATTATTGTTCTTAGATCTAATAACAATTCACCCTAAAGGAGGAAGTGTAGGAGGAACTTCTTTCTGAAAACTCTCTCTAATCTGTTATACTACCTTTGTATGTTGAAAAAAATCATGAATCCTATTTGAATAAAGGTCATAAACCACATCTAAATGGACTTCATCATTTCTATATAGATTCGTTTGGTCATAAATAGTAGTTCAAAGTGATGGAAATAGAACCTCAATAGGTAAAAACCACATTATTACATATACCAGAGTGTATGAATTCACCTAGGTTAAAATTCAAGGTGAAATTAGATATTTTGAATTGGAATTATGGAGTTTTTTGGGACAAATACTCTTATTTTGACCCACTATCTCCTACAAAATGTTTGTGTGGTTTTTTTTAACACCTCGATCTTTCCATCCACCTTTTTATGGAAGTAAGAAATGTGTTTAGACCAGATATTATACATGGAATAGAATTTATAAATATTGGTACCTAATAAACTGTTATCATTGTCAGTGAAAATAGATTGTTGTAACCTAAATTTATTACTGATGTGAGATTTTAAAAATTCAGTCATGGACCAGGTTTTAACATCATTGAGTGGAACTGCTTTGGCCTAATATGAGAAGAGGTCTATTATGGTCAAAAAATACATGCACTATTGATCTGTCACTAGCAGGTAAGGACCCACACCATTTTTTCACCAAACAAAAATGTTCTAATAATATTTTTTGGTGTGGATGATCTCTGGAAGTTAATACACAAAGTTGGATTGAATTTGGAATACATGAAAACTCTTACTAAACTCAATGCAGTGATGAATAGTGGTGGTCCAAAACTAATTCAAACACCAAAAATGGTGGAGTGTATCAATCCTTCTTGCTGTGAAATAGAGGATATAACAAGTTCTCATTGAATAACAATGTTTAAATCAACTCCATTGATGAAATTGAGAAGAATTCCATCAAACCATTACCATTATATGGTTTTTTCAAGGTTAGTGTCTCTTTAGAAGAAGGACAGTGTTTCACATGGGTATATTTTCTAATATTTGGGTTAACCAAGAGAGAGGATTCATTGTTGGAGACACTCAAAAAATGAAAAAGTAACCAAATATTTTTCCTAGATCACATGTGAATTTTTGGGTGTTGAGAAGAAGCATCAACATCCAGTTGGTATACCTATTGATCATTATCATATTCCATTGTGGAGGATGTGATTACCCTCTCATGTGACACATGAATGACCATTTCAACATGATCATTCTTTGAGAAGGAAACAAAATATTATTCCATAAAATCAACTAAGTTGTCATTTAACCAAGGAACATGTGTTACCTTTGTATCAGAAGGAAACTGAGTCATCTTATGAAGAGTCTATTCTAGTAGGGGAATTAGATCTTCCATTGTAATGACACAGTAGCCCATGATTATCCAAATTCCCATATTAGTGTCTCCATTTAAATAAATAAATGGTATATTAATCCCAAAGTCCATCTTGATACTAGTGATAAGATCCTGATACTCAACATCATTATTAGTATAGCTTTCTAATAATAGTAACAAGTGAAGTAGGACATACTATGCCATGATAATGAAGCCATTTCGCATTACCACTCTATTGAGATTGGGGATATTGATAATTAAACTTATTGGACTTATATAGGAACCACTATATTTCTTACACCAATATTGAACAACTTGATCAACTGAGGGAATATCGTCATCTTTGAAATTAACATCCAAGGGTAAATCCTCATGGTTCATATATGTTTTCAAAAGTTCATCTAGTTCATAAACCATGATGTTTTTTTGTGGGATAAACCTAATGATATATTTTTTTAGGATTACCAACCATCATGAAAAATTCCCTGTCATCATGGGGAGAATGATGATATACTTTTTTTGATCAACTCGTGACACCAGTTTTATCTCATGGTGTATAAAATAATGATGCATACTCTACACTGTAATGAAAAACATGATGAAACTCTTCTCGAGCTGGGTGTTTATATCCTCCATGTCATGGAGCATGTGTATGAGATAATATGGGCTCATATCTATGACCTAATTGTTTTTAAAGGGTACAAGGGTACCATGGGATCATTCTGGAGCTATCCCATAGAGTACACGTTTAATGCTTGAGATAGGTGGCATTAGAATCAAACACTGTATCTTATAATACTTAATATCCTAAAATTATTTTGATAGTTCTATTCCCACTAGTAAATGAATCCTTATTGGTGATACTCAAAAGTGGATTACTCAAATGAGAAAAAATTGAAATAAATCATTAAATATAGGTTATGTGTCGTTGTAGGCACCACAAATCATAGAGGTTTTGGGGTGGTGGTAATTTGTTTTATAACTATAATTTTCTATATGGTATTATTGAGTCCTAAATATCAAATAAAGAATATGATAAATTATATATATACGACCCAGAATACATACTTTGAGGGGTACATCATTAATTAGTGGGAATGGAGGAAGTCGAAAACATTCTCAAGATCTATTGGATGTTCATAGATCTGGAATAATTTAACCAACAAATAATTCATATAACAAACCACTTGTGTACCAAGGAGTGGGCTAGATATATAGTTCATAGAACAATGGTAAGTGGAACTGCCCATCATCAATCTAAAAAACATCATCGAGTATAAAAAATACACATAGGATGTGATTAATATAGTAGAATCTGTATCCCAATATCCATCTATAACTAATTATAGTTGTAATATCTATTCATGAAGGAGAATTCATTGAACCCAGCCGTAGTATCAATAAATAGATCAATCACTATATAGGGAATGTCATATTTTGGAAAATTGAGGTTTAGGTCATAGATGTTAATGGAGAATATGATTTAAAAATTCATCATTTTTAATTCTTCAATATGTCTATAGATTTGTGGTGTATGACTGATATAACAATGTTTAATTTAATAGTTTTTTCATCTTGAGCCTCGCCCATAGAAGCATGAGAGGGTTGCCTATTTATGGGTGGTTGTATAAACCATCCGTTACCCATTAGGAATCCATGTAAATGGAAGAAAATATAGGGATAAATCCCAATATAATAAACACATATACAGAAAAATAATTCATATTTATACTTTAAAAAATCTACATACTACATTTTTTCCACAAGTGACATGGTTGCACAAATCAGTTCCATCCTCAGGTCCTCCTTAGTGATCTGGTTAACCTAAGTAAGCACATAAATAACAGTGGAGGTAAACTCTTAAAATAAAGAAGGGGAATCATCCAAATCTTATTTTTATCTAAGAAATAAATACTAGAGTGATGGTTTAACTCTCCAAAAGATTCACACCCTGTGTCAATGTCAAAAACCGATATGATAGGAAATGATTTTTCAATAATTAACTCTTACTATTTGGAGACTATAGTGAAAATGGATAAGGATCCAATCCTAGGTTGTATCTCACCAAGTGGACCAATCCTTATATCAAAGTAATGAATATGGATTGTCTTCTATCAATTAAACACCTCCTTTTTTAACATGTGGTAATTTTTTAGTTCAATGTAAATGTGGAAGATTTCTCATTACATTACAAGAGTAGGGTCTTACGATATTGGATAACCCTTTCAATTTTAGGGGTATGAGATAATATATATGATAAGTCATTATTCCATGTGACTATAAAGTAGTTTTTTAGCCAAAAAATTATCCTTTTATTATGTAAAAAATCCGAAAAACACATCACGGGTGACCAAAGTGTTGAAGAACAAATGCATCCCCCGTAACAAAAAGCATACAATCCTTAGGAATAAAACAAGTACAAAAGTATAAAATATTTGGTTCATTTGGGATTTCCATTAATTCCAACATGTAAGATGTGAAATTTCCATCTCTCCAGGTGTGTTTCACCTCCACCCCATAATTTATCATCTTTCTACACTTTCTGATCAGATAAACCAGATCCCGAGGAGAATTAGTTCTCCACTTATTGGAACTCACAATCACTTTGGAGTCAGATTCCAAATTAGATATATTGATGTTAAATACTATGAAAATCATAAGCCCACTTGAAAATACTCTCACTTATGACCCTAAGGACTTACCTAAACCATAAAAGCAACTAAAACCAAAGATCACATATCCTCTTCTTTCTCGAACCAGACCTCCACCTCTCATATCCTTAGAAATGCAGGATCCTTCAAAATTTAATTTGGGACCCTCTTTTGGTGGGTTTCATATGACCTATTACTCTTGGATCAATCCACCTCTCCTTTAATTCTCAAAAATAGTCCTTGGAATGAGATTCCTAAGAGACAACGAAGCAGATTTCTTAGAAAGAAAACTACTTAGTTCAGCCACAAGAAGTCTAACCTGAATCTAAATGTACCGTTGAGTCCTATATCTCCCTTACCTGGGGAATAAATACTATAGAATCCTATTAATTTATTTCAGTTATTTCTCATATCTATTTTAATTTCACTTTTTTGGATCATTTTAGTCCTTCCAAGGATGGAGAGATATTTTGGGATAAAATTTACTCTATTTTGCAGATCTGTGCATGTTGTAATTAATGAATATAATACGAAAAATTCCTAAGAGTATGTCTTTTTTGTGTTGAGATAACCTGGTGTATTTTTTAAAATGTTTCTTCTTAATCAATGTATGGGGAATCATCAAATTGTGAACCTGTTATATGACATGAAAACATTTCTTGGATGATGTTATAAACAGGTATAATGGGTGAAAAGTTTAAACTTCATGGAACTCATTCATATCATGAAAAGTTAGATCTAGTTTTTTAACTGAGTTGATTAATTTTTTTGTGAATATGAACTTTTTAAAATTTGTGTCATGAACCATTTATTAACACTGGGAATTTTATTGTTAAATTTATATTTTTTTATGATTCTCATCTAATTATTTTCTATTTCATGTACATGCTCCTCTTTCAAGACTTGGATCTCCCACATAGGATTTTGGGGAACTATTCTATATACTAATTGTTTTATTGGGGGATTGATCTTAGTTTTTATTTCTTTACATATTTATGGGAAAGTGAACATTATGTTTCTTTATTATTACTGGCCACAATAGTGTAATTATTATACATTTTTATATTTTTTTATCATTTAGAGATGATTCATATTTATTCATTCCAGATATATTTTGTTATCATCCTCTAAAAAATGAAATTTTTATAGGTTGTGGGGTGGTGTGTGGGTTCATTGAGGTACTAGTTTCTTTATCTTCTCCACTATCCATTTTTTATTGACTTGATTTTGAGATTTAAATATTTATTTCAGGGCCTATGTTGTTCTCATTATTTTCTTCATTGTAGGTGGATGTTAATATAGGTTTATGGAACCTGAATTTGTGGTTTGAGGTTCTATATCTAGCCTATTATGATGAACCTTGAATTATTTATCTTTTAAATTGTTTTTATAAATTTAATTGAATGATTTATTGATTTATGTGTGTGGAAATTTATTTTCATGAAAAGATAGTTTCTCCATATTTTGGTAAAATGAAATTGTATTTTCAAATAATTTTGAAATGTATTTATGAAATATTTTTCAAATCACGGTTTTAATGAAATGTTTTGGAAAATGTGTCACATGGGATGACTCAGTTTTTTTGTGATTGTTTTAGAAATTTTTGTAATTTGTTTAAACTATTGGGGGTTAAGAGAAGGGGTGTTCGTCTGCTCCCTAGGTTTGTAGTTATGTAAACTTGTTAGAAATTTTGGGAGTATCACATGATATTGTGTTTATATTATATCTAGATTAGATGCATATATCTAGAGACATAAGATGTGTGATTGTCTATGTTGGGGTATGTGTGTTTGTTGACGCTCCTTTCGTCACAAAATCTAAAAGATCAGAAAAGGGGAATATCTGAGCTCAAAGTGATTCATCCTTTGAAGAAACATCAAAAATCGACAAAGGGATGAACAAGGAGAGCATTGCCCATAGGTCGCGCAAGTTCCCTCATGGTCGCGCAAGTACACTTGCGCGCCGCCTAGTGGTCGTGCAAGTACTTGCGCGACGCCTTATGGTCGTGCAAGTGACTTGCGCGACCTAAGTGATAACCACCCGGTAACCGCCCGGTAAACGCCCAGGGTCTTCTTTTGCCTATAAATAGACCCTGTGGGCCCCCCATTCGGGAGGATCTTTTTCCAGAAACTCGGATTGAAGCTCCCGACGCCCAAGTCTCTTCTCAAAGCTTCCGAAACACTTCTAAGGTAATTTCTTACCTAGAACGGAAGATCTAAAGAGAAGAAGGAAGGCCTAAGTGTTGAAACTTATCAAACACTTGCGCGCCGACTTAATTCCTTCAATATAACTTGCGCGTCCCTTTTTTGGAAGAACCTAAAGGGGATTCTAAAGGATTTTATCAAGAGTCGCTCAAGTATTTCAATTCTGATTGAAAATCGCGCAAGTACACCATGTATCGCGCAAGTATACTTGCGCGGCCAATACTTGCGCGCCGCCGCAGGACTTGCGCGCCTTTCAAGACTTGCGCGCCCCTATCTTTTTGGGTGCCCATCTTTCCCATTTTACCCCTCTTAAGCCATTTCACCTTTCCTTTTCAAGATTCAGTCTTCAAGACACTCTTCAAATCCATTTATGGCATGATTTCTTGATTTGACTTTCCTATCTGAAAGGAATTCTGTGAAATCTCTCTTAAAGTCTAGTGATGTAAATATCCTTATGTCACTAAAATACGGAGAGTTCATTCATTCAACCTCATCCTTTAAAATGAGAGAATCTTAACCTGGGTCTCCTTTTCAGGAATAATCCCCAGTTATAAAACCTTTAATCTGGGCATCTTCCTCAGGAGTAAGCCCCAAATTCTTAAAGTTCCTAATCTTGGGCATCCTCCTCAAGAGTAAGCCCCAATCAAGTCCTTTAATCTTGGGCATCTTTCTTAAGAATAAGCCCCAACCTCAAATATGGGCATCCTCCTCAGGAGTAAGCCCCAAACCTTAATCCCTAACCTGGGTCTCCTTTTTCAGGAATAAGACTCAGTCATAACCTTGGGCTTCCTTTTCAAGAGTAAGCTCCAAATCCCTTTAAACTTCTCTTAACCAGTCATAATTTACCTTTGATTTGGGTTTCCTTTTCAGGAATAAAACCCAATCATAAGTCCCCTCCTAACTTGGGCATCCTCCTTAGGAGTAAGCCCCAAGATTAGAGTATTCAAAATCTCCATGAAGCACATATAACTTTATGGACCCTGTTCATGGATTTTCTCCCTAAAAGTAGATCCTAAACCTTCATCTATCTGGGCAGTCATCCATACATAAGCCCCAAACAAATTCTTATGATTGCATCTTTCATGGCACAATTGTCTAAATTTTACTAATACCTCTTGTTTCTCACACCGAGCATGACTCACGTGAGCTTAGAGTGTAAAAGTAATTATGACATTCATTTTTTGAGCCATCAATCATAAACATCATACTCCATTACTCGAACTACGTGGGTTCTGATTCCTTTTCCAAAACAAAGGATACGTAGGTAGCCCATTTATGGGTTCGATCCCAACTTTGAAATAATCTATGTCCTTCTGAATGACGATAAACTTCAAGTGCCCCACTGAGTGGCTTTAAAACCAGCCTGGTCATCATTATGACCAAGAGACTTTTATATAAATGTTTTGAAGGATACCATTGACCAAGAATCTCTAAACAGATATAGATGATTCTCTATTGATGAAGAACCTCGAATACATATAAAATATTCTCTAAATTTCTTGCATATTTAATCATTGATTGTTAAAACTAAAGGAAAGTACATTTTATACTTGGTAATGTAATAAGGATTCACGAACATAACTTAAATCTATAAAGAGAGTCCCGGAGTAGACAATAATTCCCCTCAAAAAGGTGTGATGAGTCCGACCTCCCATCCTCTCGACCAATGCAAATTCCTAAGCCTCATTAGTCCACAAGCTAATGAGCGCCTGCCTTTGGAAAGTAGGTCCAAACGGATGTGGAATCATTGGATGTTTCCGGTTCTACGAACAAACCCGTTAGAAACCGATCGGAACGTTTGAATCTCCCGTCCAGGAGGTCATCCCCGGATTCTGTGCGAAACAAAAATGGTGAACCCGACGTGAATCCTTAACCAAGTGAAAGTGATGTTCTTCTTATTTGTTAAAGCCCCTTGGGCCAACAAAGCAATCATTGACATGTGCTCATCCAAAAGATGCAGTGGCTGGATTCATCTTGATTATATCTGTTACATGGAACAGGCACTCTTTTCTCAAGATCTTCTGCAAAAAATGGCTTTCCTTAAATTCACCCCTGTGAATACTGCTGCTGTGAACACCTCTACT
Source organism: Viscum album (assembly GCA_963277665.1). Lineage (NCBI taxonomy): Eukaryota > Viridiplantae > Streptophyta > Magnoliopsida > Santalales > Viscaceae > Viscum > Viscum album. The sequence continues at coordinate 1,558,453,953 of OY728126.1, read as the reverse complement.
GTGAGGTCCGCTGCTGTGAAAACCAATGCTGCTACTCCTGCTGGAACGTCATCCGCTCTGAGGATGACATCACCAACTCAGCGTCTTCAACACTGTGTTTCTAATGCACTGGTTAAGGAGTACCATCGCAACGGTACTATCCCAACTCTGGAGGCCGCTCGTCAAGCCCTCCAAGTTAACAACTCTACTTGGTCGTCCGGACAACGGCGGCCAGCAATCAAGAAGCAGGCGGTGCTGACTACCGTCTCCAACCGTTTCGGGTCGTTATCCCCGGAACGCAATTTCCATTCACTCCCTTACTCTGAGGAAGTGAATGAGCAGGTCCCGCAGGACCTTAATTCAAAAAGACCGGAGTCCTTCTCAAGGGCTCCCATCAACAATCGCCGCCAGACTCGTGCGGTAGTGCGCCCTCAACATGATGAGGGTACCGACTCCAGGCATTCAGCTCAGGTTCCTCGAACCCGAGCAGGCAAGATGAACCGCCAGAGATGGAATCCGGTTAACAATAGGCAGGTTGTCATCCCTGACATCTCCGGAGAAGTCCACCAACCTACCTTGGTGGAAAACAACGAGCAGACATACACACCTGCCTGTTTTAATTCAGCTGTCCAGCAGACTCATCTGGCAGCATCAAGCCGATCCCGCCAGGCAATTCCGGTGGAGTACCATAGGCAGGAACATACACCTGCTTATACATCACCAGTTAGTCAGCAGGCTCGTCTGACTACATATGATGGATCTCGTCAACCGCGTTTGGCGAAGTGTAATCAACAGGCACATACACCTGCTAATACTAATCAGGCCTACCAACAGTCTCGCTTGGTAGCACCCGGAGAAGTCAGTCGGAAAGTCCCGACGACAAACAGGGGGCAGACTCAACTCTCTGCCTCCACACTTGAGTACTGTCAGGATTCACTGACAGGAAAAGGAGGACAGGAGCAGGCATATACACCTACTCCAAGCCCGGAATGGACGTATATCCCCTTTCTGGCGGCTGAAGTCACCAAACATATTTTGTCAATGGTGAAAGAGCAGAAGCAAATTCCTACTGATATTCTGGATGCTTGCCAGGATATCATAACAGCTTCAGCATCATCTCAGGGACAGACACATAAATCTATCCCTAGAAATGGAGTGACACATCAACGATTCACTCCGGAACAGACACACACATCTGTTTCAGTCCTAGAGAGTTATGGGGCATACTCCCCCATATCATACGGACAACCAAGTCAGGCACATACACCTGATTTGAGTGGACATCGTCAGCCTAACCTGACCATCTTTCCTGATCAGGCACATACACCTGCTCAGAGCAATCACTTTCATCATCAAGTGGTTTCTAAAGCGAGTAAGAAGGCATCTAAGAAAAAGATCCGCCCAGCACAGTCAGGAGATCAAAGGCCAATCTGCAACAAGGCCTTGCTCGATGCTGGAGTTCTTGAAGCCTTCAGACATTTATCTGTCGGAATTCAAGATTCTACTCCCTCAGTTCCCAATAACTGGAACATTAATTCTGAAGGTCTTCAACAGACACTTCCTCATGAAGACTTGCTTCATGAAAATTCGGTCAATCTTGAAGTTTCTTCTTCAGATGAGATCCACAGGAACCCTCTGTGTGGTCAGAAGGCCAAGGAGCAAGAGATTTCATCTTTTGCTATAACCCATCATGACGGTCCTCCTCATGGTGATGAACTTCGCTGCGAAAGTCCTCTCCGCAGTAGTGATTCACGTTGTCTCGAAAATTCTTCAGAAGGCAATGTAGTGACGAGAAAGCCCTCCTATCTCGAGGCACTTGCAAACGTAAAACCAGTCATGTCTGATGCTTTACTATCGGCAGGTGAAACTCTTTCTCCATCAGAAGATAGCCTGGGGTTCAGGTTATTCTCCGAACCATCCCTGGGTCATTCATCTTCCAGCATGAATAGTGATTTCTCTACCAATCTTGTTGAATCCGATGAAGCAACAAGGAAACACCAACTCTGGTCCAAACAGGTAGAAGAATCTTCATTTAATGATAAAGAGGAAATGCTGAACATGAGGAAAAAACTGGCAAAAGGTGAAGTACCAGTCATGTTTTGGCCTTTGGCTGACTCCCAGTACGACATTCCAAAGATGTTGACGGATGATGGAATCCATGATATTCGTCTCAACATATGGAAAACTCTTTGTCAATTAAAGAAGAAGGTATTATCTTACGATGAATATGAAAATCATCTTAAGATAATAGAAGGGTTACAACGCCAGATTGATTTGGCATCTCTATCAGTCTCTCGGTATCCGAAGGCTGAAAAGCAACAGAGAACCCTTCAACGTTCATGCCTTGGCGCACTAAGAAGATTGCATCAGTTAATTGCCAATGCTCCATCTGATGTTCATATCAGAGGATGGGGTGTTCACGGAGCACTACATTTCACAGTGCTTTCCGGTCAGCAAAGCCCGCCGAAAATGGTCTCATGCAATGTTATTGCCCATGGCCGGCCACATTCAATGGGCTTTGTTCATAATCAAAAGCTTTCTCAAGAACAATCTTCAACTAGTTCCTCTCAAAATCAAGTATATAGAGAACAGGTTGTTGAATTGCTCCTACATCAAGCAGGAGAGAATATTGCACAAGCCTCTCGTCTGGAGCAAACACGTCATCAAATGACAGAAGTATCGGAAATCATCCAACGGTCTGTTGAACCAGGTGATAAAAGTGGATACAGGTTAATGCATCCAGCTAATTTCCGAACTAAGATTCGCAAGATCAAGAGAGATTTTAAGAAGATCTCGGACATAGCATGTCAAGAGACACCCCAGCTTGCCAGAATGGGGACTTCTCTAACCCAACCCTCAGAGTCAACGAATGGGATTCGAGGAGTTGAGCGGAAGCAGCAGGAACATCCCCAGTCCACCGGACTGGGGAATTTTTCAAATCTTCAATCCTTCCCTCAGAGAAAGTCAGTATTCTCTTGATTAGGGAATAAGCCTCAAGAGGAACGAAGAGCCAAGCTGTCAGGAGATTCTCTCCAAGTGACGGTTCTCCAAGAAATTCTTGAGGGATCAAGTCAACGGAATGCCATGTCTCATCATGGACATAGAAGGAGACAATATCACAGAAATGATGATAGAAAGGATTCCATGAAATATGCATCCATTAATGTCATCAATGTCGTTGCTGCTGATTCACCAGATGAGGCTCAATCAGAGGGATCAGACGAAGAGGTTCTTTCTCAAAAAGTCGCGCACACAGACCTAAATGAAGAAGGTGTGCGCACACGTAATCAAAGGCTAACCCAAAATTTGGGTATTCCTTCAAGTAACCCACTTCCCCCTCTCCGAAAAGGATCCAATAAGGGGAAAGGAAAGAATCAGGTTACTTCTCACCCTTCCTCTGAAGGAGGTCAATCGCTCTCATTAGAGCAAAGGTATGCACAACAGGAGGAAGAAATGAAAGAATTAAGAAGGTTGAATGCAGAACTACTTCAGAGTAGTCTTCTTCTTAAGAATGCTGAAGTCCGACAGCCGAAGGAATTTGTTGTAACTGCTGAGATGGATCAAGAATATCCTCCTTTATCAGTACACCCACAGAGGTCTAATCCTACGGGTCAAACACAACAACGGTTGGCAGCACTACCATCAGTTGCAGCACCAACCACCATGTCTGTCCAAGCTCCATTCATTGCACCTACCCAAAACCAAGTTCAACCTGACGTTTCTCAAAAGTTAATAACTACTATTGAGTCATTAACAGCTCGGTTAGAAACTATGGAAGGGAAACGGGCGCAAGTTCAACCTGAAAAGAAAGTTTACCCTGAATGGGTAGATTCAATTTCTCCTCCATCCAGTTTTGGAAACCCTATTTTCCCTACTTTCAATGGATCAGGCGACCCTGAACAACATTTGACGCATTACGTGTCTTGTTGTGATCCTATAATGGGAACTCCAGAGCAGCAAGAAGCAGTGAAACTCAGATGCTTCGTGCGAACCTTGCAAGGACCAGCTTTTGTCTGGTATACAAGCTTGAAATCCCGGTCAGTCATCGGATGGGAGGATCTTTGTCAAAAATTACTTCTTCAGTTTAGCTCAACTTTGCCAAAAATGACAGTTTTCGATCTTACAAACTGCAAGCAAAGGGAGAATGAAAGAGTCTCTGATTTCATTGCTCGTTGGAAGGGATTAACGTATTCCTTGAGTTTATCACTCCCTCAGGAGAAATTGTTGCCAATATGTGTGGCAAATTTGCGTGACGAATTACGCACGCCATTGATCCCTGTGAAATACACAGGAGGGTTTCGAGACCTTACTTCAATCGCTCAACATATTGAAGATTCCCTTATACAGGCTAAGGTTAAATCTCGTGTAATTCCATCAGCTCCAGGAAGAAGAATGGGTAAAGCAGAAACTGCTACCGTTATGCTTAAACAGGCACATGTACCTATTTCTACTACAAAACCTTCATCTTCTCGAAGGGCTCCACCTCCTGAACGCCAACAACAAAGGCTGTTTTGTCCAAATGATCAAAAAGATCAACGACGAAAACAATTTGAGGATATGAAGAGTAAAACATACTCTTTCCGAAGTGAGCAAGTTCCTGGTTACTTCATTTCAGCTCTGGAAAATAATTTGGTTCAATTACCAGTGCCGAAGAGGCCAAACAAGGAAGGAGATGAAGACCGTCCCAATTATTGTCCCTTTCATCAAATGTTGGGGCATCCCATCCAGGAGTGTTTTGTCTTTAAAGACCTCCTGCAAAAGATGGTCGACTTGGGACAAGTCAAATTGAAGGGTTCTTCAGCTCATGTAGCGTGTATTACCACTACAGATCCAGAGGAAGGAGGCGAGTGGCAGGAAGTCAAAAGAAAAACTGCGAAAAAATATGATGATTGGATGGTCAGAAAGACAATCAATCGGACCCATTCCATTTTGCGAACACAATTGAATAAGCCAATTGTGTCTCCTACAAAAGCTGCAGTAAAGCCTCCATCAAAAGACAAATCCTCAAAAGGGCAGCGCAATTCAAAGAAGAAAGAGGAATCAGGAGAAGATGAGTATGCATCAAATCCTAAATTGTCTTTGACTCTGGCAGATCTCATGTCATCTACTTCAAAGCCACGGGCACCGTCCCACCAAACAGCACAGCCTAAACAGGCTAACCTGGCAGAGTCTTTATCAGAAGAAGAGTTAATCTTTGGTTCTGTTAATATGATTCAATTAACAGATTCATATTCCAGTCTTGATGAGCCTGAATTCCCTGTATCAAATAAGGGAACCCGAGGAAGTTCTAGAGGTTCAGGATATAGGGGAAGACGTGGATCTTTCCGAAGCCACTACTCTAATTCTACCCCTGCTAGCACTGTATATGCAGCAGAAACTCGTGGTAGAGCCCTTCAGCGAGCTCAAAAAGAACAAGCAAGTTCTTCTGCCAATGGCCAACTCAGTTTCGGCACAGTTATTTTGGAAGACCGATTAAAAGTTCCATCTTCTTTATCTCAGCAAGTAAATGGATCTAATCAGTCTAATTTTCCAAAACCAAGGATGTTGCCAACTTCAATACAAGATGCATCAGCTTCCAAAGCATCTGCTTCCAAAGTACCTGCTAAACTGCATATTCCTATTGGGAAACGCAGACCTCTAGATCAAAAGTATGATATATTGAAACACTTGGCCCAAGTACCAGCCAAGTTATCAATTTTGGATGCTTTAAATCTGTCAAGAGATCTTCGGGAAGCACTCATCGAAGCTTTGTCAAGTCCTCAGGAGTTTGAAATTGAAATTGCTGCAGCTGAAATCTATCACATAGAGAATAATCCTGCGGAATGCCATGCAGTGATATCTTTTACTGATAAAGATGAAGATGATGTTGTGCATGGGCACATAAAACCTTTGTACTTATCTGGAAAAGTCAATGGTATAGATGTTCGAAGAGCTTTCATTGACAATGGTTCAGGAGTCAACCTCATGCCCATTCGCACACTTCGTCGATTGGGCCTCACGGAATCTGATTTATCTCCTTCTACCATGATGTTGCAAGGATATGATAAAAATGAACAAGAACCACTGGGAGAAGTTACGCTCAGAACTCAGTATGGAGATCTTGTTTCCAATTCGGATTTCATGATTGTTGATCAAGACTCAGCTTTCAATATCTTTCTTGGAAGACCCTGGCTACATCAGCATGCAGCTATTCCGTCATCATACCATCAATGTCTCAAATACTGTTTAGATGGTCAAGTTGGAACATTGTATGGTGATAAGGCCCCGTTCAAGACATGTGAGTCTCAATACATTGAGGCAGAATTTTATCACATGAAGGGAAGAGAAAAATCTACAATGAAGGAAATTACCAAAGTTAATGCTCTGTATGGTTTGGAAAAAATTCCAATAAATCCATTTTCACATGTGAGTACAGATTATGTGTTACCTATCAGTCAAATTGACAAAATAGGCCCAAATCAAAATACTCTTATGGAAAGATCCATAATGTCAATTACGGCAATCGAGCCAGACAACATGGGAGAAATTGGTAACTTACCAAGCAGTGATGAAAGCATAAGTGGTGACGTTTTCATTTCGTCTGCTGAAATCCAACAAGTCTATACTTCGCTAATCAGGCCAGAAGAAGTTATAGCAACACCAGAGGTGAATATTGATGTCGATTCTCAATCCATCATCTCCTCTTTATTTCCCAAAGAAGACCCTTTATCATCAATAGGGTCGGAAATGGAAGCTTCTTCTTCAAAATGTGAAAATTTTGACATTTCTTATGATCATGAGAATTTCGTTTTTTCATCTACTTTGCAAGTAGAAACGGAAGAAATAACACATGATGAAGAGGAAGAGGAAGATCTCAGAGATTCTCCTCCAGCATTTGAAGAGGGTATCTCTACCACTGTGGATGAACTCAGAGAAGTAAATCTGGGTACAGAGAAAGATCCACGCCCCACTTTAATTAGTGCGGCCATGACCCTTGAAGAGCAAGAGATGTATATTTCTTTTTTAAAGAAAAATAATGATATTTTTGCTTGGAATTATACAGAGATGCCTGGCCTTGATCCTGATGTTTCCACCCATCATTTGGGTTTGCCAAAAGAACATCGAGGATTCAAGCAAGCTGCGAGAAGAACACACCCAACCTATGCTGCCAAAATCGAGGCTGAAGTGGATAAGCTTATCAAAGCTAACTTCGTCAGAGAAGTTCAATATCCCAAGTGGTTGGCTAATATTTTCCCTGCAAAGAAGAAGAACGGACAAATTAGGGTTTGCATCGATTTCAGAGATCTTAATCGGTATTTTCCTAAAGATGATTTCCCAGTTCCGATTACAGAACTCTTAATTGATGCGACGGCTGGCTATGAAGTACTTTCTTTCATGGATGGATATTCTGGATATAATCAGATCCGAATAGCCCCAGAAGATGAGGAATATACAGCCTTCAGAGCTCCTCAAGGTGTGTTTTGTTACCGGGTGATGCCCTTTGGTTTAAAGAATGCAGGTGCAACATATCAACATGCCATGCATCGTATCTTCAAACCTTTTCTAGGGAAATTTGTTGAATGCTATGTAGATGATCTGGTGGTTAAATCCAAACAACGTTTTGATCACTTGGCTGATTTGGAAGTCGTATTCCACAAGCTTCGACAACATAATTTGAAGATGAACCCCTTAAAATGTGCTTTTGGGGTAACCTCAGGAAAATTCTTCGGCTTTGTTGTACGCCATCGTGGTATTGAAGTCGGTCCTGAGAAGACCAAATCAATCCTTGGTATGTCACCTCCTCAGAATTTGAAAGAATTAAGAGGACTTCAAGGACACTTAGCCTATATTCGGCGTTTCATCGCCAATTTGGCAGGCAAAAGTTTACCCTTTACCAAATTATTGAAGAAAGGAGTCACTTACCAGTGGACTGAAGAATGTCAAGAAGCATTTGATGTTCTCAAGAAATACCTCTTGAGTCCACCAGTACTCATGCCACCTATTGAGGGTAGGCCTCTTATCCTCTATGTGACAGCTTTAGAGCGATCATTGGGTGCCTTTCTCGCTCAAAAGAATGATGCTGGGAATGAAAATAGTCTCTACTATCTCAGTAGAACTATGCTTGAAGCAGAAACCCGGTATTCGAGTATTGAAAAGTGCTGCCTAGCATTAATCTTTGCAGTTCAGAAACTGAGACACTACCTGCAACATCACGAGGTCCAATTGGTATCTCGCAATAATCCGCTCAAATTCATCCTTAGTCGTCCAATGCTTACAGGACGCCTGGCAAGATGGGCGGTTATTCTACAGCAGTTCGACATCCAGTATGTGTCTCAAAAGGCAATTAAGGGCTAAGCTCTGGCTGATTTCCTGGCTGAACATCCTTCAGTGGAAGACACGTATTCAGATATCGAACTCCCTGATGAGGAATTTTTCTCTATTCAAGAGAGTCCTCAAACATGGGAAATGTATTTTGATGGTGCTTCTAGAAGTCCAACAGGGAAGAAAATGGAAAATCCTAAATTCAACAAAGTTGGTTTAGGAATTGTGCTCATTTCTCCAGATAAGGCAGTGTTACCTTATTCCTCTTTGTTGTGGGAAGGTGGTACCAATAATGAAGCTGAATACCAAGCTCTCATTACAGGCTTGGAGTTAGCGCTTCAATCACAAGTGAATCACTTAAAGGTGAAAGGTGATTCAGACCTGGTAATCAAACAATTCAATGGGGATTATGCCATCAGAAAAGAAGAATTAATCCCTTTGTATGATTACGTCAGAGAATTAATGTCGGAATTCCCTTCAGAACCGACATTTTCTTATGTCCCAAGATCACAAAATGCTCAAGCTGATGCACTGGCTAATATAGCCACAGCTTTAGCAGATCCAAATCGGGACAAGACAACCATCTGTATTGCCCACCATCGTGCAATTTCACCTTATGTTCAAGTCAGAACAGAGGAAATTAATGAAATTAGTCCCATTCCTGAACCGTATGGTCATACTACAGGATGGATGTCACCTATCAAGGAATACCTTCAAAATGGAACACTTCCACCTGATAGAGCCGAGAAAGAACAAATTCGGCGACGTGTGGTCAATTTTACTCTTTATGATGGTCCAAACCACCTCGAGAAAATTCTCTACAAACATGGTTTTGATGGAGTTCTCTTCAGATGTATTGATGGTGGAGAGACAATGGCTGTCATAAAAGAAGTGCATGCAGGAGTCTGTGGTGCCCACCAGTCTGGACATAGACTGTCTGATCAAATTCGAAGGCTTGGATACTTCTGGCCTTCAATGATACAAGATTGTGTTAAATTCACAAAGAAGTGTCATTCATGCCAAGTATATGCCAACTTCATTCATCAACCTCCAGAGTTGCTTCATACAGCTAAATACTCATGGCCATCTTCCACATGGGGAATGGATGTGGTGGGACCTTACCCTTCAGCTACGGCCAAGCAGTTTAAGTACATTCTTACTGCTACTTATTTCTTTTCCAAATGGGCAGAGGCAGTACCTCTCAAAGAAGTCAGTTCTAAATGCATTGTTAGCTTCATCAAGTCTAACATCATTACTAGATTTGGTGTCCCTCATACCATATTGACGGACAATGGCACCAACTTCTGTTCTTCTGAGGTAAAGAAATTGTATCAAGAATACAACATTAAGTCTAACCATTCATCTCGATATCATGCAGCGGCTAATGGCCAGATAGAGGCCTTCAACAAGACTCTTTCAAACATACTGCAAAAGATGGTGGATAAAGATAAGAGGTCATGGCCTGATAAACTCTTTCATGCTTTATGGGCTTATCGGACTACCACTCGCAATGCAACGCGGTCTACTCCATATTCATTGGTATATGGAACAGAAGCAGTCTTGCCAATTGAAGTTCAATTTCCCTCACTCAGAATAGCCATTTGTGATCAGTTATCAACAGATGAGCAATCCCAAAAGCGGTTGAATGAATTGGAACAGTTAGATGAGAAAATATTGTGCACTTTGCACCACTTGGAAATCTATCAGAATCGGATAGCACGAGCTTTTAACAAAAAAGTTCGTCTTCATTCATTCATTCAGGGAGAATTGGTATTGTTTCTCAGAGCACTAATGATACCAGGAAAGAAGACTCCCAAACTTGAACCAAAATGGGAAGGAACTTATTCAATACATAAGGTCTACTCCAATGGAGCGTATTCTCTGATCTCAATGGATGGAGAACACATCACGACTCCAACTAATGCCAGATTTCTGAAGAAGTATTTTGTATAAATACAAAATATTGTTCCCAGAACCAAGACTCTTACAATTGGTTCATACAGCAATGGTCCAGTATGACCTTAAACTGCAACTTCGTCCAACATGACGTTAAACTGTGTCACCTTCAATGTCCGAGATGACATTAAACTATATTGTGTCCTAGCAACATGACATTAAACTATGTGGCACTTTCATCGTCCAGCATGACGTTAAACTGTAAAAAGTCCCCAGAACTGATATCCTCATATTGGTTCACCTTAGTCCTAGCTACATGACTTTAAACTGTACAACACCAGTTCGTCCTTGCTATATGACGTTAAACTATACAGCAATGGTCCAGTATGACTTTAAAATGCAGCTTCCTCCCACACAACATTAAACGGTGAAAAAGTTCCCTAAACCGTCCAGCATGACCTTAAACTGCATCATCCCTGGTCCATGTATATGACCATAAACTATTTGCAAATCCCTTATGTCCAGCAAGACGTTAAACTGTGACGTCCTAAATTACATGACGCTAAACTGTATAAAAGTCCCTCACGTCCGGAAAGACGTTAAACTATATAATCTCAAAAGTCCAGTATGACATTAAACTGCACCATTCACGGTCCATGCATATGACCTTAAACTATTTCGCACCTTCGTCCGACATGACGTTAAAATGGTACACTCTTTTGTCCTTACTGCATGACATTAAACTGCACAGTCCCCCTTTCGTCCAATATGACGTTAAACTATTTTATCCCCATCGTCCTAACTACATGACGCTAAACTGTATAGAAAATCCTTGATATGTCCTACATGACATTAAACTGTATTTTTTCCCTGCTACATGACACTAAACTGTGCAGCACCAATAGTCCTAACTGCAAGACTTTAAACTGCATAGTCCCCTTTTTATGTCCTACATGACATTAAACTGTACATCGTTAAGGTTGTTATTACCTCTTGTTTCTCACACCGAGTATGACTCACGTGAGCTTAGAGAGAACATCAACCATAACACTCCCTTTGGGCCACTAACAATTTCTAAGTCCCAACTTGATCATTGATTCATATTTTTTATTAGATCATTGTCCACAAGAACAACTTGATCATTGATTCATTCTTTAATTGAACTACATGGACTTTGATCCTTGCCCTCCAGGATGGGTATGTAGGCAACCTCCCAGGGTTCAAGCCCAAAAAACAATCTCTTCACATCGGTTCACCACAACCTCATATGATGTTGATTTGTGAAACCGCCCCTGGAATCAATATCTTTACATTGATTCACTTTTGTCCTTGTTATATGACGTTAAACTATACAACACTTTTGTCTGGTACGACAATAAACTACAATTTTTTTTGATTTCCTCATTTGAGAAGGAACCATTATTGACATTGATTTTTTTTCAATCATGTTTCATTTCAAAAGACTGCGTGCATACATGGTAATGCCTAAACTTTTTATCTCAGGTTAAACCACCATTGCACTAAAGTCCCCTTTCACCCTTCACATGTACGAACCAAATTTGTACAAAGGGTAGTTCTAGAACTACGTGGACTTGATTCCCATCCTTATGGGATACGTAGGAACATTCGAGTGTCCCTCGAATCCAGTCCCAAGTCTTTTGGGCCTAACCCCAAATTTCACTTTCAGTCCCTTGGCTGAAAATTCCTCATGAAAACACACACTGTGTATTCATTATTATGGTCCGAATTCTATGACCCTAAACTAAGATCACTCATACTTTCGTCCTGCACGACGTTAAACTTCATTTCAAGAACTACGTATGGCTTGATTCTCATTCTTATGAGATACGTAGTGAAGTCCAAGTTTCAATTCAGGACCCAGCCACAACATGATTATGGTTTTCATTGACCTATGTATCTCTATATACATTGGACAATACCCATCTTTATGTGTTATAATCCTAACCTTAAATATTTTCAGATCTTCATAACCCTTTTCATGACTTCTAGTCACAAAAATGTCAAACTTCTGAGAATTCTTTTGCCTGACTATGCAGCACGTGCCCATAGGTGGCCTTGCATAAACAGTCCACATAACAGACTTGTCAGCCAAAAGATGCTATTCATTTGACCATGCAGCCAATGCCCATAGGTGGCCCTGCATATTTCAACCCCCTAACGGGTTTTGTTAAATAATAGTAACTTCATTCTTGGGAAGAATGCCTCTTTTGTCCTTATTTGTCTTAAACGACAGTATGTAGGGATCCGAAAAAAATAGACATCCTTAACATATTTGTCCCATATCCTTTTTCATTATCTGAATGTATTCAAGTCTATGGTTTATTCTTCTTCCCTACGTTTGGGTCAGACCTTCGTAGGAGTGATATTCATCTAGTTCTTCGATATTCTTGTTCGAAAATATCTTCTCCATATTCAAGTACCTATTTCCATACAACAAACTCTATACTTTAGAAAATTTGAATCTCCATAAACTTTCACTGGCTTTTAGCACTAGGAAAGTAAATTTATAAGAGTTCTTTCGCCTGACTATGCAGCACGTGCCCATAGGTGGCCTTGCATAAACAGTCCACATAACAGACTTGTCAGCCGAAAGATACTATTTATTTGACCATGCAGCCAATGCCCATAGGTGGCCCTGCATATTTCAACCCCCTAACGGGTTTTTTTAAATAATAGTAACTTCATTCTTGGAAACTACTTCTTCTAATGCCTTTTAGCACTTTTTCATATCATTCCTCAGATTCAAATATTCTTAAGCCATAGTTTACATTTTTTCTCTCATACTTGAGTATGGTAATATGTTTTCAGATAAATTGTCAAGGAATTGAATCCATTTTAATCCATTTTGGTCAAAGCTATTTCGACCTTAAACATTAGCCCCTTTATGTCCGGCATGGATGACTTTAAACTGCCCACAAAAGACAAAGGAACTCTGAATAAATGTCAAGTTCCAGCATACTTGCGCGCTGCCCTCTTTGCCCTGAAGACTTGCGCGCCCCCTTTTCCTTTGAATGTATTCAATTTCCTCAGAGTCAAATCCTCATTTCTTTCCGGATCCAACTCTGAGGGGGGACTTTTGTTGACGCTCCTTTCGTCACAGAATCTAAAAGATCGGAAAAGGGGAATATCTGAGCTCAAAGTGATTCATCCTTTGAAGAAACATCAAAAATCGACAAAGGGATGAACAAGGAGAGCATTTCCCATAGGTCGCGCAAGTTCCCTCATGGTCGCGCAAGTACACTTGCGCGCCGCCTAGTGGTCGTGCAAGTACTTGCGCGACGCCTTATGGCCGTGCAAGTGACTTGCGCGACCTAAGTGATAACCACCCGGTAACCGCCCAGTAACCGCCCAGGGTCTTCTTTTGCCTATAAATAGACCCTGTGGGCCCCCCATTCGGGAGGATCTTTTTCCGGAAACTCGGATTGAAGCTCCCGACGCCCAAGTCTCTTCTCAAAGCTTCTGAAACACTTCTAAGGTAATTTCTTACCTAGAACGGAAGATCTAAAGAGAAGAAGGAAGGCCTAAGTGTTGAAACTTATCAAACACTTGCGCGCCGACTTAATTCCTTCAATATAACTTGCGCGTCCCTTTTTTGGAAGAACCTCAAGGGGATTCTAAAGGATTTTATCAAGAGTCGCTCAAGTATTTCAATTCTGATTGAAAATCGCGCAAGTACACCATGTATCGCGCAAGTATACTTGCGCGGCCAATACTTGCGCGCCGCCGCAGGACTTGCACGCCTTTCAAGACTTGCGCGCCCCTATCTTTTTGGGTGCCCATCTTGCCCATTTTACCCCTCTTAATCCATTTCACCTTTCCTTTTCAAGATTCAGTCTTCAAGACACTCTTCAAAGCCATTTATGGCATGATTTCTTGATTTGACTTTCCTATCTGAAAGGAATTCTGTGAAATTTCTCTTAAAGTCTAGTGATGTAAATATCCTTATGTCACTAAAATATGGAGAGTTCATTCATTAAACCTCATCCTTTAAAATGAGAGAATCTTAACCTGGGTCTCCTTTTTAGGAATAATCCCCAGTTATAAAACCTTTAATCTAGGCATCTTCCTCAGGAGTAAGCCCCAAATTCTTAAAGTTCCTAATCTTGGGCATCCTCCTCAGGAGTAAGCCCCAATCAAGTCCTTTAATCTTGGGCATCTTTCTTAAGAATAAGCCCCAACCTCAAATATGGGCATCCTCCTCAGGAGTAAGCCCCAAACCTTAATCCCTAACCTGGGTCTCCTTTTTCAGGAATAAGACTCAGTCATAACCTTGGGCCTCCTTTTCAGGAGTAAGCTCCAAATCCCTTTAAACTTCTCTTAACCAGTCATAATTTACCTTTGATTTGGGTTTCCTTTTCAGGAATAAAACCCAATCATAAGTCCCCTCCTAACTTGGGCATCCTCCTTAGGAGTAAGCCCCAAGATTAGAGTATTCAAAATCTCCATGAAGCACATATAACTTTATGGACCTTGTTCATGGATTTTCTCCCTAAAAGTAGATCCTAAACCTTCATCTATCTGGGCAGTCATCCATACATAAGCCCCAAACAAATTCTTATGATTGCATCTTTCATGGCACAATTGTCTAAATTTTACTAATACCTCTTGTTTCTCACACCGAGCATGACTCACGTGAGCTTAGAGTGTAAAAGTAATTATGACATTCATTTTTTGAGCCATCAATCATAAACATCATACTCCATTACTCGAACTACGTGGGTTTTGATTCCTTTTCCAAAACAAAGGATATGTAGGTAGCCCATTTATGGGTTCGATCCCAACTTTGAAATAATCTATGTCCTTCTGAAGGACGATAAACTTCAAGTGCCCCACTGAGTGGCTTTAAAACCAGCCTGGTCATCATAATGACCAAGAGACTTTTATATAAATGTTTTGAAGCATACCATTGACCAAGAATCTCTAAACAGATACAGATGATTCTCTATTGATGAAGAACCTCGAATACATATAAAAGATTCTCTAAATTTCTTTCATATTTAATCATTGATTGTTAAAACTAAAGGAAAGCACATTTTATACTTGGTAATGTAATAAGGATTCACGAACATAACTTAAATCTATAAAGAGAGTCCCGGAGTAGACAATAATTCCCCTCAAAAAGGTGTGATGAGTCCGACCTCCCATCCTCTCGACCAATGCAAATTCCTAAGCCTCATTAGTCCACAAGCTAATGAGTGCCTGCCTTTGGAAAGTAGGTCCAAACGGATGTGGAATCATTGGATGTTTCCGGTTCTACGAACAAACCCGTTAGAAACCGATCGGAACATTTGAATCTCCCGTCCAGGAGGTCATCCCCGGATTCCGTGCGAAATAGTGTTCTCTCAAGACTGACGTATAATGATCCAAGGTATGAGTTACATGTTCTCTATTTTATATTAAATTGTATTTTATATGATATATGATACATGATTTATCTTATTTGATGTATCTAATATGATATTAAAATATTTAACTAAATTATTTAGAAATATGTAAAAAGTGATTAATTTACCATGATTTCAATTAAAAACTATGTACCTAATTATCATGGACCATTTTCCTTAATGTTGATAATGTAATGATTTTTTATTGAGACATGTTATGGAGAACCAAGGTGGGATCCTACATAGCCTATTTTGTTCCCAACCTTCTCACCACTTCATTGTTGTATAGTAAATTTCATCTCTTCCAATACAAGGAAATGTAAGGTACAATAGTGCAGTGTTTAGGTTTTGGCCTTCTATTATTTGGTAGCTAGGGGTGAGTAGTTTGGCGTTTTCCTATTTTATCACTTGGAGTATCCTTTTCAGTTTCTATTTTCCTTTGTTGTTTGAATTGAACCTTGGATATTATTTATATACCTTTTATTTTTGTCACTTATGATGTTTCATTTTTTCTATTTTATTATATTTCATGTTGTACACATAAACTATTCATTCTGGTAATTTCTATATATGTCTCATGACTCCTACATTAGGTTGGGATAAATTGTTTCTTTTTGTTATAGTCAATTCACAAGTGCTAGTCACTAGCCTGTAGGGATCAAGATTATAACTCTATGAGATTTTATGAGATAGATTATTTTTTATTTCTTTGATGTATTGTGTTTTATGCTACACCAAGATTATATTGTGATATACGCAACACTGCATTAGCATGCAGTATATGCAACACTATTCTTGGCTTGTGTTGCACACAATTTCAAGTTCTTTTAAAAGAATTCATTTCATGCAACACTAATTATATATTTTTTTCAATTCATAAATGAACTAAGTTTGGATTATGTTATACGAAAAACCAAAGGAAACTTTCAATATATGCAAAACTAACTTGTCTTGTGTTACATGCAAGAGCGACCTTCTTCGATAGCTTGCATTATACGCAATATGAGTTTCACTAAACAATGATATATTATAAAAATATTACATAACTAGCCGTTATAAATTCTATTAACAAAATTTTTAATTTTATATAACATTAAAATTAATCTAATTTATTTTCTAGACATTATATAAGAACAAGTTCATTTATTCAGATAACATAAGTATTTTTCCAAAAATACAGTTTTGCTACCTTTTATGGCGCACCCATTTTAAATATAGTTTTTATCAAATTTATTAGTTAAATGTTTCAAAATAAAAATCTTATTTGGATGTGGGACATAAAAATTTACATCAGATAATTTTTTGATATTTTTCTAATAACTTTCATATTTTGATGAATAGTAAAATTACGCTAAATTTTAATACAAACCATCATTTTTCATCAAGATAATTTATATAGTTAGATTATAATATTTAATGGATTTAAAGTATAATTATAATAAATTTTTATCATTTAATATAATTTATGTCATTAGAATTAATTTTACATTAAATTCATAGGTAAAAACATTTCAATATTTTGTAATGTTTTAGCTTTTAAAACCTGATTTCTCAACAACGAGATTAATTTTAAATTAATTACTACAACTTTTGTGTTTTTAATTTTGAAAAAATTATTACATATTTAGAATAAGTTGGTATAAATTATGTTAATGGGATACCTTTTTGTCATTATGAATATTAACATTGGTAATTATTTTTATTACCATAGTTAAAGCTAAATCAGGTAATTAAGGGTAAAAATAATATTATAAAATTACACTAACACCAAAAAAAATTATATTCGAGGAATAAAAATCTACCCATACCACCTAAGAGTCGGAATATATTTATTTCATGGACATTTTTTCAGGAAAATGATGTAATTTTTATTAAAACCAAGTAAAATGACAACATGAAACTCTCCTATATCTTATAACAAAAATATTATTAATTTAGAGAAAAGATTCATAAAACATAGAAATTAAATACTCAATAGAAATAAAATAAAATTATATACATTGTGTGAATTTATTTATAATTTATATATATTAATTAATTATCATTAATTATGACATAATAGTAATGTAAAAAATATTTTATTAATAGAAATATAAAATAAATGGTTTTAAAAATATTAAAAGAAATATCATATGAACTAATTGAAATGCTCCACGAATTTTCTAGATGACTATGACATGTTGGGAGTTTATTAAATATTTTGGTTCTAAGTTATATTTTTTGAGTATTTTATTTAATTTCATATAAATTAATAGTTTCAAACATGACACCATTGATATTTTTTAAAAAATAACAATTTATTAAATTTTTAAAAAACATAAAAAAATATTTAAAATTAAAAAGTGATAATTATAATATATAATCTATTATACACTACCTATTTATTGTCTATTAACACCATATATGTAAATCTTTATAACCATTAATAATTTATAATTTTATTACAAAAATTGAAATTTAATAGAATAACTAAGTATCAATTTAAACAGTAATGTTTAAATTGACAAACTAAGTTGTCCAAAATTTATTTGATGATGATATTAAAACCCTATCTCATCTCATATTCTAATTTGGTACAATTTGGGGGGTTTTCATTAGGGTTTGATTTTATTATAAATTAATATTTTTGAGAGTTGCCTAAAGTTCCCTTCTTCTCTCTTTTAAAAGGGACCTCATCCCTCTCCTCTTCACTCCATTTTGAGCCTTCAAGCTCGGCCAAACCCTATACATTTCTCTTATAAACTTACCTAGTTACATTCTAGAGGTTCTTGTCTTCTCAAAATACCAACTCCAATGCCCTAAGAGGAAATTTAAAGGAGGCATGTTGAGAAAGAGGTAATCTCTTCAACCGATTCTTTTAAATTTCTTTCTTATTCGACTTCCTATTTTTTAGTTTTTTTTTATAAATTAATAATATAAGTACTAATAATATACTGATATGTTATTATAAATATGAAACAACCCCATTTCACCTTCTATTCATCATATGAAAAACAAAATCATCGCGCGTGCGTACATACGGATTACCTTCTCCACACTGTGTTATAATCTATTTTTCACCACTGCCTTACATAGATGGGTATAATGGTAGAAAATAATAAATATATATGATTATTATAACATTATAGTAATTATAAGATATTATACACCATACACCTTAATATCATTTAACAATTATGGGAACAATATCGTCACTTGGGCATACATACGACTTAACATATCCATTACGCGATGAGATTCATTCTCACTGTTAACAATTCAAGAATGATTATAAAGTATATATAATAAATAATCATGAAATATATTAAATAATAATGCTACTATATTTTTGTATATGTATATTTTATTTACTTACTTCAATTCAATTAAATAAGGAAACAAAAATATTGTTCATGCGTACGTACAGCCTACCGACTCCATGAATAGTGTGTTACATTCCATTTATCGATCTATTATATATATTTATATACTAAATATATATATGATATAAAAATAATGTTTTAATTTCTTTAAGTAAGTAAAACATGATCTAAGTAATCATATGAATAATAACATGGCCAAACACATACGATAAATGAAACGATTATTACCCAAAACGTTGTATTAACATGGAAGTTACAAATGAACGGGCAATATAATGTCATAAGTAAATCACATATGATATAATAAATATTCTTATGGTTCTATTACAAGTTAATAATATGTTTAAACCCACTATATATGAGTTTTAGACACATATAGAAGAA
Organism: Viscum album; assembly: GCA_963277665.1. NCBI lineage: Eukaryota > Viridiplantae > Streptophyta > Magnoliopsida > Santalales > Viscaceae > Viscum > Viscum album. The sequence continues at coordinate 1,558,434,626 of OY728126.1, read as the reverse complement.
ATCAGACCTTAGGTAAGGGATAGTTTTGCAATCTCATTTTCATCAGAGATTGTTTTTACGTAAGTATTTACTGGGACAAATTTATCATCCATGTCCATGTTTTATAAAAATGTTTTCATTAAATTATTAATATTAATAAATGTATGTTTAAATTCATTTTTAACCATTTTTTACTTTTACTTCATGGTGTGGAATTAATCTTTGTTTTGTTTAAAATACGAGGTACTTTTTGACTTTTCCTATAAAAGTATAAGGAGAATACTTTTTTATCATATAAGGCATGAACAGATTTTTACGACTTATTTATGCCTTATATCGATGAATTTTTCTATACAATATTTAAAGTTTATTTTCAACTGTATTCTTTTCTTTTAAAATTTCACAACACATTGAGAAAAGAAAATGTTTTTAAAGAATAAATGATATTTTACTTAGGAATTAAGTTTAAGTGTTTTATTAAAATTACTTTACATCTAAGATGATATAGGGTTATTTATCTATCCGTATTATTAATTTTATTTGGTAATTTTTGTGATGGAATTATTTTAATTATTTCCATTTATCTTATATGGATAATTTTTTATTGCATGATGTTTAAGAACCACATCTTATTACATGGGTTATGATATGATAAAAGATTTATGTTTTTGTGGAACATGTAAGAATGATTTAATTATGAGATGGGTGGGACCTATATATCCCTCCAATTCATTGGGTAAAGATTTCTAACTATTGATATAGACATGGCTGGAATGGAATGTAAATCCAGTTCAGTAATACAGGGCTAGAATGACAAGTAAACTCAGTTCAGTAATGGGCTTCATCCACTATGATGGTCTTGGTAGTAATGTCTTAGCAACTGTGGAAATCATATTATGTGCTTATTAGTTTTCTACAATTACATGTTTTATGCCAATGTTATTCTATCATGGTTAATGTTCCTTTATGATGCATGCCTTATGTACTTCCAGGATTTATGTCATTGCTCAAGATTTTGATGTCTAAACTTTATGTTCATGTTTTTATGTTCAAATTTTTATGGTTTGTTTTATGTTCTCCATGTTTACCCATATTGATAATTTGACCTCACCTTTTCTATGTTTTCTTTTCCCCAGGATATAAAGAATGGTTTTATGTACAAAAAAAGGGGAAGATCATTATGGGAGATATTGAAGATCTTTTTCCATGATTAGAATATTATGTTTTGAGTTTCCAAAGACACTAAGAAAATATGGTCTTTTGGAATTTTTTTTCATGTATTAAGTATTCTGCAAATGTAATGTAATGTCCATGTATGTCACGCTTGGGTTCTACTGTTGGTTTCAGAGTGAAGGTTTAATCAGACTTTAGAAACCAGAATGCGAAAATATTAGTGATATCCCTAGATATATTTATAAGGTATGTCTATGGATGTCCCTAAGGGTAAGTCTAACTACAGATTACTATCCTAGAATTATGGTAATGATCATTAATAACCTAGGATTAAACCTAATATATTATAGATTGAAATTAATCACCCTTTATTATGTTGTTTTCCTAGTATGATTTTTTCCTCTCACACTATTTATTTTGGGTTTTAGAAAATGGATAGAACCCAAATGAACCCCGATAATGCTGGAGGCGATGGAAAATAGAATGATTTTCCTCCTGAATAATTAATTTTTATGGGATCTTGAATAAAGAATCTTGTTTCTAGGACCACAAATCATGCTAGGCTCTCAAATGAAAAAAGGTGGGAACAAAGTTCTCTTGAATCTTTCTTAAGACAGCATCCTCCTTATTTTTGTGGCATGACCGATCCACTAGTTGCAGAGACATGGATTTGTACCATTAAAAAGATATTTTTCATTCCCCACTATTCATAACCTGAAAAGGTTATGTTGGGAACTTATTTCTTGGAAGGTAAAGAGAATCTGTAGTGGAACTTTATATAGAGTATGAGGTAATAAGATAAAATCGACTCCATGGATTGGAATGAGTTAAAGAACTTATTTTTCAGTATGTACCTTCCTCTTAATCTTCTTACAAAAAGGGAGATAACAGTTTTTCATTTATATCATGGTTATGATTAGAAAAAAATGTAATTCAAAGGAAACTATAAATATTATGGACAAAGGAAGATTAGATTTTCATTATGGTCAAAATGTGGAAGGTCACTAGGAGGAAATTTTCTTAAGGGGACTGATAAATTTTTTATGTGTAGGAAAAAGTATTATTGAGCATTTTACTATCAAAGTAATGGGAATAAACATAAATATCCAAAGAGTGAACCTCCTAGAAATTAGGGTTACAAGTGAAAGGAAATGGGGAATTATGCTAATCAATTCCCTAATCCGAGGTTTATGGTTGATTATAGACACCAACAACCTTTTAAATCCAAAGACAAATGATAATCACATGTGATCACTATTGGTGATGGGTAGTATTCCAAATAAGTGGTGTAATTATTAAGGGTTTATGTAATGGGATTCCAAATTGTTTTGTTGATTCTCTTTTATAGTATTATGGAATATTGGCATATCTATGTATTAGTCCACTGTGGTTTTACATTAGTATATTGTACTGGTAACCATGAGAAGTGATTGAAATATTTTTGGAGAGAAGGTGATATGCGCATAATAAAGGGATAAGGAGAAAATAATATGTGTGATCGTATTAATGAGCTCGTGACTGATAAAATGACAAACTGATATCATGGACTGAGTATATAGATTTTTTGGTATATCTGGTGTGTGTAAAGAGTTAATTTTGATTGAATGGATGTTGTTTTTGTGGTTCTATGGTAATTTATGTTATTATTGTATTTCAAGAGAATACATGATTAAGGTATTTAGATGTTTGGAATGTGATAACCAAGAACTGTCAAATGAGATATGGGAGACAAATGTTAAGAGATTTAATTCACCTCCTTCTAATGTTTAATATTTTCAGTTTTTGGAAGGATTGTAATGTTATCCATTTATGGATAGTATAATTTATATTCTGGTTAAGTCTATTAGATTAATGTATTATCTCAATAAAGGTAGACTTATATATATTTAATAATTTATTCTAACCTTTTTGTTGAGACAGATGGAGTGACCTATCATTCTATCGTATAATCTGCTAACACTTCAGCAATAAAAAATTCAAATTCATTTCCCTAAATTAGAGATGAAGTGGAAATTTTTCAAATCATGACCAATGATGAGATTGTACTAAAATAAAGTAAGAATTTTTTTAAATGTTCTTTAACTTTAGGAAAAGGATCTTGAAAACAAATAAATGTTATCCTAGTAATTTCTTAACTGATGAATAATATGGTTCATTAAATCATTGTAGATTTATGTCCTTCTGGTAGTTAACTTTCTCCAAACCTTATTCTCTCTTACTATCTACCAGAACATGATGGTTAGATTTCTATTTTGTATCCATGTTTTAAATTCCCACCTATGTTTTCCTACGTGGAAACACAGTGTTGAGTTACTTTGGATAGAAATTATGTTTCAAACATTCCATTTTCAAATTACGTTTTTTTATTCCTTTTTACGATGTAGGTTTCTATGAATGAAACTTTCATGTAGAAAACCCTTTATAACCCCACAAAATTTCGAGGGAGAAATTCATTTTATGGGGGGTAGAATGTAACACCCTGATATTTTATGAGACAGATTATTTTTAATTTCATTGATGTATTTTGTTGTATGCTACACCAAGATTATCTGGCAATATATGAAACATCGTATTATCTTGCAGTATATGAAACACTATTCTTGGCTTGTGTTGCACACAATTTCATTTTCCTTTGATAGAATTCATTTCACGCAACACTGATTATATATTTTTTTCAATGGACAAATGAACTAAGTTTGGATAATGTTATATTCAAAACCAAAGGAAGCTTGCACTACACAAAACTCTAACTTGTCATACGATACACACAAGAGCGACCTTCCTGAATAGCTTGCGTTGTACACAATACCGAGTTTCACTAAACAACGATATATTATTAAAATTTTATATAACTTTCCATTATGAATATTATTAACCAAATTTTTATTTTTATAAAACATTAACATTCATATTATGTATTTTATAGCCATGATATAAGAACAAGTTCATTTTTTCATATAAAATTAGTATTTCTCAAAAAATACAGTTTTCCCCCTTTTAATGGAACAACCATCTTAAATCTGTTTTTTTCACATTTATAAGTTAAATTTTAATAAATAAAAATATTATTTCGATGTGGGACATAAAAATCAACTTTGGAAAAAAAAATTGATATATTTTTGACAAATTTCATATTTTGATGAACAGTAAAAATACGCTAAATTTTAATTAAAAACAATTTTTTATATTAAGATAATTTATTCGGTAAAATTATAATAGTGAATGGTTTTAAATTATAAAGAAAATATATTTTTACCATTTAATATAATGTATGGAATTATCATTAATTTTACAATAAATTCATAGGTAAAAACATTTCAATCTTTTTCAATGTTTTGACTATTAAAACTCATTTTCTCAACAATGTGATTAATTTTAAAATAATTACCACAACTTCTATGTTTTTATTTTAAAAAATGGATTCCATATATGGAATCATTATCTCAAAATTATGTTAATGGGATACTTTTAATTTTTTTGGGGGCGTTATGAATAGTAACTTTGGTAATTATTTTTATTACTATAGTTAAAGGTAAATCGGGTAATTAAGTGTAAAAGAAATATTATCAAATTACCCTAATACCTTCCGAAATTCTATTGGATGAATAAAAATAAAACCACATCACCTAAGGGTCGGAATAGATTCATTTCATGGACTTTTGTCTATGAAAATGATGTAATTATTATTAAAACCAAAGAAAGTGACAACATGTCACTCTCATATATCTTATAAGTGTAATAATTTTAATTTAGTGATAAGATTCATAAAACATTGAAAGTAAATAATCACTAGAAATATTATGAAATTATATACATCAATTGAATTTATTTATAATTTTTATATATTAATTAATTATCAGTAACAATGACACAATAGTGATGTAAAAAATATTTTATTAATACGAATATAAAATAAATGGTTTTAAAACTATGAAAAGAACTATCATATAAACTAATTAAAGTGATCCAACAAATTTATAGATGACTATGAAATTTTAGGAGTGTATTAAATATTTTTTTTCTAAGTTATTTTTTGTGAGGATTTTATTTAATTTCAAATAAATGAATAGTGTCAAAATTGACACTATTGATATTTTTAAAAAATAACGTTTTATTAAATTATTTAAAAATCATAAAAAATATTTAAAATTAAAAAGTGATAATTATAAGATCTAATAAATCATAAAATACCTATTTGTGGTCTATTAAAACCATATATTTAAATACAACTATTAAACATTTATAATGTTATTACAAAAAATTAAAATTTACTACAATAACTAAGTGTCAATTAAAAAGATAATTTTTAAATTGACAAACTATGTTGACCAAAATTTATTTTTTGATTATATTACAACCTTATATCATCTAATAATAAAATTTGGGACACATTTTAGGTTTTTGGGTAGGGTTTAATTTTATTATAAATTTATATTTTTGAGAGTTTCCTAAAGTTCCCCTCACCTCTCTTATAAAAGGGCACCTCATCCCTCTCATCTTCACTCCATTTTGAGCCTTCAAGATTGTCCAAACCCTAAATATTACCCTTATAAACTTCCCTAGTCACATTTATAGGTTCTTTTATTCTCAAAATACCAACTCTAGTGCCCTAAGAATAAATTTAAAGGAGGAACGTCGAGGAGGAGGTAATCTCTTCTAACAATTATTTTAAATTTCTTTCTTCTTCTACTTCCTCTTTTTTAGTTTTTTCAATATAAAGTAATGAAATAAGTATCAATAATATACTGATATTTTATTATAAATATGAAACAAACCTATTTCACCTTCTACCCATCATATTAAAAATGAAATCATCATGTGTGCGTACATACGGATTACCATCTCCATGTCGTGGTGTAAACTGTTTTTCACCACCACCTTACATGGATGGGTATAATGGTGGAAATAATAACTATATATGATTATTATAACATGATACTAATTATGAGATATTATACACCATCTTATTCAATATTATTCAACAACAATGGGAATGATATCGTTGATCATGTGTATGTACGAGTTACCGTGTCCATGACGCAATGAGATTCATTCTCTATGATAACCATTCAAGAATGATTGTAAAGTATATATAATAAATAATCATAAAATATAAGAAATAATAATTATTCTATATTTATTTATATATATATATCGTTTACCTACTTCCATTCAATTTAATAAGGAAACAAAAATAGCGTTCATGCGTACGTACGACCTACCGTCTCCATGAACTGTTTATTCCATCACATTAATAGATCTACTATATGTATTTATATAATGAATATATATGATATATAAATCATGTTTTACATTTATTAAGTAATTATATCATGATATAATTAATCATATGAATAATAACAAGTCCAAACACGTACGATAAATGAAACGATTATTACCCAAAACGTTGCCTTAACATTGAATTGACAAATGAACGGGTAATATTAAGTCATAAGTGAATCATATATGATATCAGAAATATTTTTATGGTTATTTTACAAGTTAATAATATGTTTAAACCCAATATACAAGAGTTTTTGACACATACAAAAGAAATCGTACCTACGGTAAGGGATAATTTTGCAATCTCATTTTTATCCAAGATTGTTTATATGTAAGTATTTACTATGATATATTTATCATCTATGTCTATGTTTTATTAAAATATTTTCATAAAATGATTACTATTCATCTATGTATGTTTATATACATTTTTACCCATTTTTTATTTTTATATCATTTTATGGAAGCAATGTTTCTTTTTTTACCATACGTGGTACTTTTGGACTTTTCTAGAAAAAGTACGAGGATAATTTTTTTTCACTTATACGGCATGTATGAATTTTTACATATTTTTGATGACTTATTTCCATGAAGTTTTCTCTATAATATTTTAATTTTATTTTATAGTAAATTATTTTCTTTTAAAATTTCATGACATTTTGAGAAAATAAAACATTTTTACAGAAGAATGGATATTTTCCATAGGAATTAAGTTCAAGTGTTTTACTAAAATTATTTTCCATATAAGATGACATAGGGTAATTTTTTATATCCCTATTGTTAAATTGATTTGATTATGTTTATGATGGAAATATTTTTATGAAGTCCAATCATCTTATATGGATTATGTTATGATGTAATGATGTTTAAGAATCCCATTTTATTACATGGGTTATGCTATGATTAATGATTTGTGTTTTGTGGAAGATGTAAGAATGATTTCATTATGAGATGGGTGGGACCTATATCTCTCTCTAATACCTTGGGTAAATATTTATATCTCATTAGATGGACATGGCTGGAATGAAAATTAAATCTGGATTGGTAATACAAGGCTGGAATGAAAAGTAAACTCAGTTCAGTAATGGACTTCGTCCACTATGATGATCTTGGCAGCAATACCTTGGATACTATAGAAATCATTTTACGTGCATATTAATTTTCCACAATTATATGTTTTATGCCAATGTTATTCTATCATGGTTAATGTTCCTTTATGATCCATGTCTTACGTACTTTCATGATTTATGTCATTGCTCATGATTTTGATGTGTAAAATTTATGTTCATGTTTTTACGTTCAAATTTTTATGGTTTATTTTATGTTCTCCATGTATACCCTTACTGAGAATTTGAGATCACCCTTTCTATATTTTTTTCCCCAGGATATAAAGAAAGGTTTTTGGTAGGAAAACAAAAGGGAAATATCTTTATGGGAGATATTGAAGATCATTCACCATGATTACAAGATTATGTAATTAGTTTCCAAAGACACTAAAATTATATGGTCTTTGAACATACTTTTTTGTCATGTTTTAAGTATTCCACAAAAGTAAATTATTTTCTATGTACGAAAAGCTTGGGTATCCACAAGGATCACCCTATTGGGTATGAAAAGTTGGGTCTGGTTCTAGTTAATGATGTTATCTAGGTCTATTCACTAAAAATACGCTTAACTTCATTAATTGGGGCTGTTTTTGGTCCCCTTTATAGAATTTTACATCTATATAGTAGGAATCAAAAGAGTCAAATGGAGAAACATCACCCTGGAGTATACTTACTCGACATTCAATGGATTTTTGAGTCACTGGTGGTATGAAGAGGGAACCAATATGTGAATATGGATCCATGAACTTCACAATAGATCATTATAGGTTATGACCTATGAGAATACAATAAATTAAGTCCTCCAAAAAAGGCCAATAAATTGATTTTTTAGATGAATATTTCCACTTATCTTATTCCTACTCTTATCATGTCTGCAAATTTTCAAGTATAACAGTGACAAATATTATACCATTATCTCTATATTTGGTTGTGTTTAGGATGAGATGAGATTTATCCTAGATCCAATAAACCATAAGATGTGGTGGACTTACATTGATTTGAATAATATAAGGATATAAAATGAGTGTATATTTCACTGAATGTTGGAAACCTCATCTTCTTCCAAAAATATAATGGTAGCATGCATTCATCATTTTTAGATTCCTCTACAAAATGGGCCTTTGTAAAAGCCACCATAGCATCAAAATGAAGGTGGATATTCATATTTTTTATGAGGGATTCATGAATTTCCCATGATAGTCGAAGGGCCTCAAGGATCAAGAATCTCGATGGTATGTTGGTGAGGTGATTTAACTCATCATTGTTCTCAGTGAGGGGAATGGTTTTTTCTAATGAAGGGTTTTCATTAACATAGAACATAATAGGTATCATTGGTTGAGGATCTAAGGCCATTATAGTAATTTTTGTAACATTTTATTTATTATCTATATTTTTTAATATTTATGGACACTGAGCATTAGACATTTGAGGTCTAACCCAATCTGGGTGTAGCTAACCATGATGTAGTTGCAACATAGTCACACGATCAACCAATATGGTCAGATGCGAAGGTGTACCAGATAATGTGTGCTATTAGGGATGTTCTTTCTGATTATGGCATAAATCAAGATGCCTGTAAAATCATGTCATGATTAACCTATATTGAATTTATATTTGGATCATTCATCTAGCCTGAAAATTCTATCTCTAGGAATTTTATCTACCTCTCCTTTGATGGAATCAGACTAAATTTCAGGAGGTGTTTCTAGATATTTCGTCATTTTTTATCATTTTTTATCACTCTACTTGTTTTATTTTTTTAATGGATATTTTTTTATCCTTGTTACTGGAATGTTCCATGGATAGACGTTCCCTGGGAATATCTCCTATTTCAGGATGCATGAGGTCTCCAACAGTGAAATCTAGTTTCAACACTAATAAGAGACTCTAATTTCTGATGGGAAACTAATATCTTCTCATTTGAGACATGGATGTATCTAACATAGATTTGGTTATTAAGTCTGGATGATCCATGGTGACCGTATGAGTATCTTTTATTTTTAAGGTAGAACAAATAATTCCATGGTCACAAGAGATAATCTTTTGAGTCATCTATTTGTTATAATTCTATGTTCCTTTTTCGGGATCTTACTACCACTCATTAGATACTACACATTCACTTTTGGGGCATGAGGATACATTCCCTCAATGGTCTAGGAAGTCATCTAGTTTTACATAGCAGTGATCCATAAGATTTTGGAGAAAATCAATAATGTAAAAGAATTCATTGATTTTGAATCCAAGAATCATTTGGTGTGGGTATTGATTAGAGAGATATATAATTTCTTCTGATTGGGGTCTCTTTTATTCTTTAAAATTTCAGATCCCATTTTGTAGACCACAAATGAAATAACCATGCACATGTCCATCCTCGAAGGAATTTTTCATATGGTTTATTTTTTAAAATTTATCCTAGGGAGACAGGAATAGTTGTGGGTTAGGGGAAACTTTTTTACCTTAAGGGTGTGCTTGTTTTTGAGAAGACAACAACGATTGAGGTTATGTTGGGTAGGGAATCACTTGGTGGAGATACACTTGGTGGCACTCATCTGGTAGAGAGGGAAATAAGTTTGCCTAATCAAAAGTGTTTTCATGCTGAGAATCATTTATTCATACTTTTATTAGCCTTATTATGATAGATTAAGCTGGTAATGGGTGCATCTATTTCTTGGTCTGATTTAAGGATTCTTCAATAGGATGAGCCTTTTTCATTTAAATCATGTAATCCATGATGATAATTTAGGAATATGTTGGTGGATAATAACTCATTTTTACATTATCCACACAAATAATGGGATGCTATTAATAAGAAATTATAATGTTGAATGGTCATGTCAGTCCCCTCCTTGAGTAAATAAATCATTTACTCACTCATCGAACATTTATTTACATTTGGATAATTAAATAACATTATTATTGCATGATTTTTATCTGAACTAGTATAGGAAAAATTTATATTGAACCTCTAAGATAGAAATGGATCTTAGAAATAATCTGATGTACTGCAAGAATGTCCGAACTTCATGCTTTCTCAAAAAAACAAATGGGATTCAAATATTTCTTCTCTTTTAGCCCACATAATTGGGACACATCATGATTCAAAATTGGTTTAATTTTTTAGTGGATCACATGTACCATCGAACAAGGTGAATCTCAGATTTTATAGTTATTCTGGTGGGATAATCTTGTATACCCATGATGGATATGACATTCCCCCAGTTAGAACTGAAACCTGTCTTTTTTTCATTACATCATGGAAATTGGTGAGAGTATAAATCACATCATCTCAGGGAGTATTTATTTTCACATGTTCTATAACTGATTCATCATCCTAGGAGGATATAAAATAATGATCTATAGGTATAAATACACCATTCTTATATAGAGTTGGACAATCATATCTTGGTCAGTTTATATAACTCTCGGCATCATCCCTAGATGGATACTCAAGGCTAAATAGTTAAAACATAGGCACTTGGACAATAAGAACTAGGTTCCCAACTGGATGAGAGATAACATCCCTTTTGAAACTATCACTGCTTGGGAACTTCTAAGATATAATCTTTGTAGTAATCCTCTGGTATCCCTCTATCTCAGAGGAGCTGACAACCTAACATATGTCTTAGTTTCTAGCCAAGTCTTATATATACTTTTGACCTCAACTGGACCTTTGAGATTGTCAATATAATGGTCGTAAAGAAGAAATTTCTAATTGGATAGATCATAAAGGCCCAAATCTAATCTCTAATGATGATTATTGACTCCCATATATGTATCTATTTAGTATTATTTCACTCCATTGATCATGTTTTCCCTATCATTCCCTATTTTCATGGTCATATTTATCTGATACTCATGTGTGTCAATGAGGGTTACATTCACAATGGATGATTTAATTAAATGTATTTTCATGTAGATAAGATCAATTTCTTACTTTTATTCATTTTTTTTCATTGGTAAATGTTAACTATGGCCTAAGGATGGTTTCAGAAGTGTCTATGGATATTTTAGATCCAAGAGTTCCAAAAAATTTATAAAAAGGGTGGCCCTCACTATTAGATCATTATAATTTCTAACTATGCAACCTATCCTGGGGAGGAATCCAGTGAATAGGGGAGGCCACATGGTTTTTTTGTAACTATGTTCTTCAGGGTGCACAACTGTGTAAAATGTTTCAATTAGTTGAAAATTTATTTTTTTCAGAATGGTTTGGCCAAACATGTGTGCCAATATTGAGACCCTAATTTTAGGGTCATTTTATAAAATTTTAGTAGAAAGTTTTTAACCCTCCTACCTATTTTCATCCTCCCCCAGTGGATGTTCATTCCCAGTTTCCTCTACCAAAGGTTCTCCATCCCCACACTTAGGTTTTGTGATAGCACCTTCATTTGGACTCTAACTAGAACACCATTATAATTATTAGAAAAATATGAGTAATCTATTTAATCTTATTTATTCTAATATTTGATTCTATTTCCATATATTGTTTAATATATATATATGCTCATTTGAACAATTTTTATGGATTTTTTAAATTTTGGATTTTTCTTCCATTTTTCTTTGAATCAAAGGTCAAAACTAGATGAGTATTTTTAAATTTACCTATAGTAGGTGGTATAGAAATAATTTCTAAATTTTTAGTTATTTCCATTGAATTTTATAATGTGTCGCATGTTGGAAATTTTTTTGTAACTCATTAAATTTCATTCTTCCATAATTAAATAATTAATTCATGACATGATACTCTTATAGTCCCGTATTAGTTTATTATAGGATGTTATCCTATAGATAGACACTCCTTTGGGTGTTTGAAATGAAATTCCCTATTTTATATAATTTTTAAATGGACCAAACACCTTATAAGGGTTCATCTTGACCCTGATTTGGTATCTTTTTTACCTTGTAAATTTATTGGTAGAAATTAGATGAAGGGAAATGTTTGGTTGGGACACACAACAATTTTTATAATTATAACCATACATTATATGAATTGGTAACCCTTGAACATCTTTGATAAATTTTTATAAATGAATTAGTGGTTACCCATCATGTTATTATTATTATTATGAGTATTCCATTATTTTTGGCATGTGAGAAATGGTTAATGGTTTTATTAATCCTATAATTTCATGTTCCCATATTTTTGGTTCTCAGAATGAAGTCTCGCATAATTATACATTTATTTGGATTATTGGAATCATGATCCAGGTTCCCATACTTCAAGTAATTGGTATGAAGACTCACCCCCATATCAGGTGACATGAACGATGTCTCGTATTCATATGATATTATGGTTTAGTACCCTTGTTGCAGACATTTTCTCATTAGAATGGTCGTGGATGACTGAGAAACACCCCAGGTCCAACTAACAGCTAGTATCCATATATATGGAACTAAACATCATCACATATTGTGAATATATACCTGTAGATGTATTATATGAATATATATATATATATGAGAACTATATATTTGGTTACTATTCAGACTCATTTCGGCATATGTTAGAGCGGGTAGAGCACTCTAGGTGTCTTGTAGTAACCAATGATGGCTGGTATTTGTTATTAATCATTGTTTATTATTAATTTTATATCAGTACACACCTATATTATACATTGGAAAGATTATTATAGACATTGTTGGTCATGGCCTAACTAGTTTATCCTGCACCCTAATCGATCCTCATTTGGTACCCAAGTAGACTTCATGAATTCATGTATGGATAATGGAATGGTCCCTGCTATGGAAGATTGATCCACTTAGCTTATTGCATAGAGAATGGGAGAAATGGACTAAGCATATTCTTGTGTTGCTAGTGATATGACTATTGCCATTTTTATTATATGTTTTATATTATAGTCCAATATATCCATTTTTTCTCTTCCTTATGTCATTATGACATGAAATAATTGCATATGAAATAGGCTAGGGAATTTTAATTTTATCATGTTGCTTGGTTGTTATTATTCTACGTTTTTTTATTATATTTGTTTCTATTTTTACATCTTTTATATCATGATTATTATTATTTTTATTTTCTATTATATCCACTATGAAAATTTGAATTAGGGCATAGTCTCACCCCCAAAAAACTATAGACCCTTCGTTCTAGTTGGTTACCACTGGCATACAAGGACATGTTCTTGAGAAAATATGACTGATCATATCATGAGCTCAGTTAGGTGGACCCTTGGTTGGGACGTTACAAAGTGGTGTCATTGGTTATGTAAAGACCCGTAAAATTCAAAGGAAATTTTTTCTAAATTTTCTTTGGGATTTTACAAGAATGCGGTTTCTGATGGCACTTGATTCCAAGGCCCGGAATCAATTTCCGAAGTTTGGATTGGGTACGTTTAGTGAACGAATGAGCGGGTTTTCCTATCTTTTGAACCGATGCTCGGAATTGAAATCCGATGGCACAGATGAACTCGCAATGCCGGTAATCGCTTAAGGGAACCTTTACCGTAGTTGCGTTTGTGCGGGAGAAGAAGTTAATTTTTGAGGTTTAAAAAAAAGGGAAAATAAAATTGTTGAATCAATTTTATTTCATGTCATGTGGTTAACTTCTCCCATGGGAAGTTGGTGGTGGGCCCACATCCACCCAACTTCCCATGTGTGGATATTTGAAAGGGTGGGGCCCACACGAAACCCCCCACCTTTTCAAATTCCTTAAACTCCCTAACCCCTATTAACCCCTCACTTTCCTAACCCCTATAAACCCCCCATTTAAGTTTTGTTAACTTATCACCTCATTAATTTTATAACATCTTATGTTAATAACTTAAGTGAGTTAAATGTGGGTTTTGAATTTTCAAACTCTTGAAATTCAAATGGTTAGGTTGTGTTAATAAAATAAAACTTGGTCTTATTTTATTATTGTTAGAGTTTTGCAACCTTGAGAGGATTGGGGAAGCGGTATTCTTCTTCTTCAACCTCGACGAAGAACGTGAAGAACACCGTTCTTCAACGAAGAACTTCTCTGCCGAAGAACACGGTTCTTCCGCGACACCGTATCCGTGACGCGATGTTCTTCTTCCGTGTCTTCTCTTCTGCGACGGTTTTCTGCGACGAAATCACCGTCAACGACTTCGAATCCTTGCTTCGCAACGTTGACGTTATGTTCCCGCGATGCCCGACCTCCGCGACGCTCGTCTTCCGCGGCTCGTTGACGAACACTGTTCCTGAACCGAGGTAGGGGATTATTTTATTTATTTATTTTCCGTTCATGAATCTAGATTATCGATTATCGTGGATTTTCGACTAGATGATATCGTTTAACGAGAGGGGGGACGGACCGCACACACACGGCCGAACCCCCCTCCTATGTTCATGTTTGATTCTTTGTGGATGGAACGGAACGGCGAGGTGTCATCGCACCACGCGGGAATCACACGGCAAGTATTACGCGACACCGTCGCGCCGCGTCGTGGAAGGAAGTTTGAGAACGCGACGCCGTCCCGCCGCGTCGAAGAAAACCAAAGAACCACGGTCGGAGTCGGGCCGCGGCGAAGGGGCGCGGCGCCATCGGGTCGCGCTGGAAAACTACAAAGACGACGCTATACGTTTTGACATGTGGATTGAAGGGCGACGACGAAGCAGGCCGTTTTGGCATTTGAATCCCTTCACAGTGAAGGTGGGGTCCCAGGGGGACCATAGGCGAAGAAGGCAGAAGGAACGGACCACCGGAGCACGTCCGGTGGTCCGCGAAAGGCGGCGGCGGCGCGCCATGCCGGCGCAGCGGCACCAGCGACCGGCGGCGGCGGCGCGCCGCCGGAGGGCTGGCGGCCGGCGGATCTCCTGCCGGCCACAATTAGCGGTGGGCAGGGGACACCCCGCTCTGCGTTTCGGCTCGGCCACGCTGGCCGTGCCGCGGCCGGCCGTTCGGACCGGACCGAGCTGGACCGAGCTGGGTTGGGCCGGGCCGGGTCGGCCCGGGCCCAGACCCCCGTTTTCGGGCCACTTTCGGTCAAATTCCCATATCTTGAGCTATAGAACTCCGATTGACGCGCCGTTAGTAGAAACGCGATCCTTGGATCGAGACGGTCGTTTCGGTATATTACACTCAAGGTTTAGGAGAACTTTGGGTTCGGCCGGGTTGGTTTGTACACGAAACCAATCGGGCACTCGGAGCGGAAACGCTCGTAACTTGAGTTTCGGACGTCCGAATGATGTTTCGTCGACTTTGTTGAATTCCTATAAGTGAGAAGGATATTTTGGATTACTCCTCTTGAGGTTTGGATGTCGTCGGAGTGCGGTAGGGTTGGTTCGCTCACGAAACAAATCGGGCCCCTGGAACGAAAAGGCCAATAACTCACAGACCGGGCGTCTGATTGACGCATCGAATGTCTTGTTGATTTCCTCTTGATGAGATGGAAATTTTGGCATACTTCGCCCGAGTTATGGATACAGTTGGATAGTTTCCAGGTTGGATCACACCCAAAATCCAACCAGGCCCCTGGAACGGAAAAGCTGATATCTTTCAGACAGGACGTCCGTTTGACGAACCGTCAGCGGCGTTGTTGATCACGTTGAGAAACGGTCCCTATGAGTATACCCTATGAGAGTTTGGGGTACAGTTGATATATGTCCGGGATTGGTTCTCTCACGAAACCAACCGGGCCCCTGGGATGAAAAGGCTAGAAACTCACAGACCGGGCGTCCGATTGACGCGCCGTCTGTTGCGTTGAGACCCCTATGACGAGGCGGTCCTTTGAGATAATTCTTTGTGGAACTTTGAGATACTTGGAGTATCGACCTGTTGCTCATGGAGCGGACCCTCCCGGAGACGAGCGTGCGGAGTACGGAGACCGTGTAGCCAACTAAGACCTGATGACTGCTTGACCGACTCGACTTGGAGTGAGTCGACTAGCCCAGTGGACGAAGCACTACTTTGTGAGGTGCAGACCCATGGCGGACGGAGCACTACCTGTGTGACAGTGCAGACCCGCAGTACTCGTCCGGAGATTACCTCAGCAGGCTACTAGGGGGTGTGCACTACTGTGTTTGGGTGACATACCTCGGCGGGAAGCACTATTGTGTCTGGGTGGTTGACCTGCGGTACTCGACAGGAGGAGTACCTCAGCAGTCTTAGGTTAGTGAGTAGTACCTCGGAGTCGTGACAGGACCACTGTACACTCCAGAGACGGAGCTCTTCAGTAGTTACGGTTTCGATAATGAAAATCCTGGTTTGAGATGAGACTTTTAACCTTTGTGTTTACCTCATGATTGAGATGGGTCACTTGATAACTTAGGTATATGTATGGGAATATATCTGGGTATTGGTTATCCATTGATTTCACAATACTTGTGTTTCCTCAGTATTGAGATGGGTTACTTGATAACATAGGTATATGCATGGGCATATACCTAAGTAGAAGTTATCTGTTGAGATCTTCTTTGTGGTTATCCATGTTGGTTTTAGTGAGACCTTGAGGGTCTCGGGGTCCCTACTGTGTATCGTTATACTCACCCCTGCACGGGCTATGCCCGCACCTCGTTGTGTTGGTTGCAGACGACGGGCAGTGCTGAAGGAGGCCGAGTGTTCGAGGACTGGATGGTACCCAGAGGAGGACTACACAACGATTCAGTACTCGGAGGTGGACTACACGACGAGACGACACACGGAGGAGGTTGTCAGGCGAGAGCATTGTGGAGGCTATCTGTACCTACCCTTCAGGTAGGATCCGTGGCGGATGATCCAGGAGCTGCGCCATCTGTACCTACCCTTCAGGTAGGATCCGAGGAGGACGACCCAGGAGCCGCTTCCGTCCCTCCAGCTATTTTCTTTTTCTGTTGTACTTGTTCAGTTGTAGTTGTACCTTCTTTTGGGTTTGTATTCTGGCCCATTTTCCTTCCAGCACTTCTCTTTGTACTTAGTGTTTACTTCCGCTTGTACTTTGTGGCGTTTGTTTACTTTTATAAAGGAAATGCCTTCCCAGTTATCGGGATTTACGCCTTTGGTGCTAGTCTCCAGCCCCTGGCCTATGGAAGGCGGGCTTGGGGTAGTCACGGCACGGGCCCCGAGGACGGGTCATGACAAATTGGTATAAAAGGAGTCTGTTCTACCGTAGAACTTATAACTCTGATATTTTCTTTCTGTGAAGCAATAGTGTTAAGGGTACCGAGTGTGGTCTTCAGTTCAGGGAGTCCAGTGTTAGTGCGGGCGGCCGACGTATCCATACACCAGGACCCTAACAACTGATTTCTGACTTTGTGCACGAAAACACTGATTGTGTGAGTGTTTTCAAAGGTTTTCCCTTAGAAAAGCTCAAACCAGGTCATCTCACCAAGTATAATCGTTTGACCATGTTACGTTGTTTCTTTCAGGATGCCTTTTCTCAGACGGCCAGCTAGAGCCCCGACAGTGGTTCGTACTGACAGCTCGCCGAGCGACGTGGCCTCAGTTTAGGGCCCTTTTCAGTTAAGGCACCAGCGGAGGCACCAGTGGTACTACTACCCATTGGGCCACTGATGCCACCAGCCCCAGCAGCAGAGGGTGCACGTCGCTTGAGCGCACTGTACGAGTTCCAGCGCCAGAGGCCACCCAGGTTCCAGGGAGATACGGACCAGCAGGCAGCTGAGGATTGGCTAGATGCTGTGGTGAGAGTCTTCAGGCTAGTGGGGACGTCGGCAGACTTCATGGTGATCTTTGCTGCCAGCCTCCTTCAGAAAGCAGCAGGCAGGTGGTGGAGCCACTTGTTTCAGTTTTGCGACGGGATGACCTTCGTATGGGAAGACTTCGAGACCTTCTTTAGGGTGGAGTTTGTGCCAGTAGCTCTACAGCCCGAGCATGCACAGGAGCTTCTGCCTTTGCCCTGTGTTTTTCAATCAGTAGCCGAGTTATCTGTGGGCAGTAGACAAATGATGCAGAGGTCCAAGAGGACCAGACTAGCAGTTGGACGATCTCGGGTTTTAGGACCGGTGGTGCGGGGCACCCGAGGTGGGGTCAGAGCAAGGTGTTCCAGAAACAGACAATGTTACTCCTGTGGAGGGAAGGGTCACTTGGCACGTGATTGTCCGACTCCTCGTACAGTTGATCCGCAGGCGTTGGAGGAGCCACCGAGCCAGAAGCAGTGACGAGTTCTTGAGAAACAGCTGAGCAGTGGACAAGGCAGTAGAGCTCCGAGAGCAGGTGGATAGGAGCGGAACTAGTGGATACGTCCCTTGTACTTCTAGTTCCATGTTGTTGTTGTATTCATGTCTTTGTACTATGAGCTGCAATAATAAAAAGAAACTTATCTTTGTTTGCTTTCCTATCCTTTGGTTTGGTTGATACTGAGTGGTCCCGGTTAAAACTGTTGACTTGACCCTCACTTTCAAGATTTCTACTAGGGGAGACCCAGTGACCTCACACTGATGCCGATAGTGTGACTCGACCCTTGGAGGCGAGAGTGACAGTTGGATCTCTTAGTAGTTACGTCGAGGCCTTACAACGTCATCCATGGAATGAATGTGTCATTCATGTCAGGATTGACTGTATTAGGCAATGCGAGTGGTTCATCCAGGGGATGAGACCGAGTTTCTCTTTTCGGAAAAAGAGAAATTTTTGCAGCTCTTTCAGATCATAGGCAAAGTAGGTGCAGATCATCCAGGAGCGGATGAAGACTACACAGTGCAGTAAGAAACAGGAAACCGGCTCCAGTCTTAGAGACTCGAGCATGTTAAATGTTAAAGAAGAGGAAGCTTAAAGGAGAGATGAGTCTACGAAGCAGCAGACATGGAGGCAGAGCTAGGAGAGCAGCATGAGGTGGCGTACATCTTATCATGGTACCACCACCCGCCTTAGTTATTCCCGCCAGGCTCAGGGAGCTAGAGGGCGGAGGAAGAGTGCGGCTGCATGTGGTCAAGGAGTGTGACTCAATGGCTCTGAAAATGATTCAAGGGAAAATCTGTGTCCACTACTAGATGTTTTAGTAACAGACATCGATATGAATCATTCATCTCTTTCACAAATCTTGTCCCAGACCTAGAGTTTCTGGTAAGCCGTGGACTTGACCCTCATGTCTGGAGATACCTTGGGAGGAGACTCGATAATCACACTTACGCTGATGGTGTGGTCAGACCCTCGAGGCGAGAGTTTCGGTTGGAATCTCTTGGTGGCAGCGTCGAGGCCTTATGACGTTAGATTGAGTATGGAATGGGCAATAACTGTTCATACTCAAATTGACGGTTTTAGGAAAACGTCGGGATGGGTTTTCCTTGGTCGGCGAAAAGGAAACCCCAGGCAGCACGGGACAAACTCTTTCACAGGAGGGTGCGACCGATCACTCTTGAGTCAGTAAACCATACCCTCGTGGCAGTAGTCTTTTGAGTTTCAGTTCTAATAGAAAATGGAGACCTCTGGAGTTCGAGGATGACGATCACGTCCTTATACGGGTCTCACCTCGACGAGGTTTACGGAGATGTGGCCAAGGCGGCAAGTTATCTCCGAGGTTCAACGGACCTTTCTAGTTCCTCAGCTGGGTAGGCGGGGTGGTTTACCACTTGAACCATCCACCTCAGTTGCACCAGGTGCACGAAGACTTCCATGTATCTCTACTGAGGAGATACGTGCTCGACCCTTCGCATATCATCGACCATGAGGAGCTGGACGATGGCGATGGAGTGTCTTTCACGGAGGTTCCAGTGGGGATCGAGGATAGACAGTAGAGGATTCTTCGAGGATGGCCTATTCCTTGGGTGCGCTTTCACGGGCAGTACAGGAACCTCCGGGTGAGCACACGGGAGCGGAAGGCTCAGATGCGTGCTCTGTACCGATTTTGTAACCCTAGTTTGTGTTAAAACTTTACGAGGACGTAAAACCCTGAGGTGGGAGTAATGTAAAGACCCGTAAAATTCAAGGGAAAGTTTTTCTAAATTTTCTTTGGGATTTTACAAGAATGAGGTTTCTGACGGCACTTGATTCTGAGGCCTGGAGTGCCCTGAATCAATTTCCGAAGTTTGGCTCGGGTACGTTCAGTGAACGAACGAGCGGGTCTTCCTATCTTTTGAACCGGTGCTTGGAATTGAAATCTGATGGCACCGATGAACTCGCAACGCCGGTAATCACTTAAGGGAACCTTTACGGTAGTTGCGTTTGTGCGGGAGAAGAAGTTAATTTTTGGGGTTTAAAAAAAGGGTAAATAAAATTGTTGACTCAATTTTATTTCATGTCATGTGGTTAACTTCTCCCATGGGAAGTTGGTGGTGGGCCCACATCCACCCAACTTTCCATGTGTGGATATTTGAAAGGGTGGGGCCCACACGAAACCCCCCACCTTTTCAAATTCCTTAAACTCCCTAACCCCTCTTAACCCCTCACTTTCCTAACCCCTCTAAACCCCCCATTTATGTTTTCTTAACTTATCACCTCATTAATTTTATAACATCTTATGTTAATAACTTAAGTGAGTTAAATGTGGGTTTTGAATTTTCAAACTCTTGAAATTCAAATGGTTAGGTTGTGTTAGTAAAATAATACTTGGTCTTATTTTATTATTGTTAGAGTTTTGCAACCTTGAGAGGATTGGGGAAGCGGTCTTCTTCTTCTTTAACCTCGACGAAGAACACCGTTCTTCAACGAAGAACTTCTCTGCTGAAGAACACGGTTCTTCCGCGACGCCGTATCCGCGACGCGATGTTCTTCTTCCGCGTCGTCTCTTCCGCGATGGTTTTCCGCGAAAAAATCTCCGTCAACGACTTCGAATACTCACTTCGCGACGACTACGTTCTTTTCCCGCGACGCCCGACCTCCGCGACGCTCGTCTTCCGCGGCTCGTTGATGAACACTATTCCTGAACCGAGGTAGGGGATTATTTTATTTAATTATTTTCCGTTCATGAATATAGTTTATCGATTATCGTGGATTTTCGACTAGATGATATCGTTTAACGAGAGGGGGCTGGACCGCACAAACGCGGCCGAACCCCCCTCCTATGTTCATGTTTGATTCTTTGTGGATGGAACGGAATGGCGAGGTTTCGTCGCACCACGCGGGAATCACACGGCAAGTATTACGCGACGTCGTCGCGCCGCTTCGTGGAAGGAATTTTAAGAACGCGACTTCGTTGCGCCGCGTCGAAGAAAACCAAAGAACCAAGGTCGGAGTCGGGCCGCGGCGAAGGGGCGCGGTGCCATCGGGTCGCGCTAGAAAACTACAAAGACAATGCTATTCGTTTTGACATGCGGATTGACGGGCGATGACGAAGCAGACCGTTTTGGATTTTGAATCCCTTCGTAGTGAAGGTGGGGTCCCGGGGGGACCATAGGCGAAGACGGCAGGAGGAACGGACCACCGGAGCACGTCCGGTGGTCCGTGGAAGGCGGCGGCGGCGAGCCACGCCGGCGCGGCGGCACCGGCGGGTCCGCCGCCGGCCTCAATTAGAGGCGGGCGGGGTACACCTCGCTCCGCGTTTCGGCTCGGCCACGTTGGCCGAGCCGCGGCCGGCCGGTCGGACCGGACCGAGTCGGACCGAGCCGGGCCGGGCCGAGCCGGTCCCAGCCGGGTCGGACCCGGGTCGGGTCGACCCGGATCGGCCGACCCAGGGGGGGTCGGCCCGGGTCGGCCTGGGCCCAGACCCCCGTTTTCGGGCCACTTTCGGTCAAATGTCCAAATCTTGAGCTGTATACCTCCAATTGACACGCCGTTAGAGGAAACGCGATCCTTGGATCGAGACGGTCGTTTCGGTATATTACACACAAGGTTTCGGAGAACTTTGGGTTCGGCCGGGTTGGTTTATACACGAAACCAACCGGGCCCTTGGAGCGGAAACGCTCGTAACTTGAGTTCCGGACGTCCGAATGATGTGCTGTCAACTTTTTTGAATTCCTATAAGTGAGACGGATCTTTTGGCTTACTCCGCTCGAGGTTTGGATGTCGTCGGAGTGCGGTAGGGTTGGTTCACTCACGAAACCAACCGGGCCCCTAGAATGAAAAGGCCAATAACTCACAGACCGGGAGTCCAATTGACGCACCGTCTGTCTCGTTGATTTCCTCTTGATGAGACAGAACTTTTGGCATACTTCGCCCGAGTTTTGGATACATTTGGATAGTGGCCGGGTTGGATCACACCCGAAATCCAACTGGGCCCCTAGAACGGAAAAGCCGATATCTTTCAGACAGGACGTCCGTTTGACGAACCATCAGCGGTGTTGTTGATCACGTTCAGAAACGGTCCCTATGAGTATACCCTATGAGAGTTCGGGGTACAGTTGAGATACGGCCGGGATTGGTTCGCTCACGAAACCAACCGGGCCCCTGGGATGAAAAGGCTAGAAACTCACAGATCGGGCGTCCGATTGATGCGTCGTCTGTTGCGTTGAGACCCCTATGACGAGGCGGTCCTTTGAGATACTTCTTCGTGGAACTTTGAGATACTTGGAGTATCGACCTGTACCTCGTGGAGCGGACCCTCCCGGAAACGAGCGTGCGGAGTAAGGAGACCGTGTAGCCGACTGAGACCTGACGACTGCTTGACCGACTCGACTTGGAGTGAGTCGACTAGCCCAGTGGACGGAGCACTACTTTGTGAGGTGCAGACCCATGGCGAACGGAGCACTACCTGTGTGACAGTGCAGACCCGCGGTACTCGTCCGGAGAGTACCTCAGCAGGCTACTAGGGGGTGTGCACTACTGTGTTTGGGTGACATACCTCAGCGGGAAGCACTACTATGTCCGGGTGGCTGACCCGCGGTACTCGACAGGAGGAGTACCTCAGCAGTCTTAGGTTAGTGAGCAGTACCTCAGAGTCATGACAGGACCACTATACACTCCAGAGATGGATCTCTTCAGCAGTTACGGTTTCGATAATGAAAATCCTGGTTTGAGATGAGACTTTTGACCTTTGTGTTTACCTCATGATTGAGATGGGTCACTTGATAACTTAGGTATATGTATGGGCATATACCTGGGTAGTGGTTATCCGTTGATTTCACAATCCTTGTGTTTCCTCGGGATTGAGATGGGTTACTTGATAACTTAGGTATATGCATGGGCATATACCTAAGTAGAAGTTATCTGTTGAGATCTTCTTTGTGGTTATCCATGTTGGTTTTAGTGAGACCTTGAGGGTCTCGGGGTCCCTACTAAGTATCGTTATACTCACCCCTGCACGGGCTATGCCTGCACCTCGTTGTTTTGGTTGCAGACGACGGGCAGTGCTGACGGAGGCTGAGTGTTCGAGGACTGGACGGTACCCGGAGGTGGACTACTCGACGAGTCAGTACCCGGAGGTGGACTACACGACGAGACGACACATGGAGGAGGTTGTCAGGTGAGAGCGTTGTGGAGGCTATCTATACCTACCCTTCAGGTAGGATCCTTAGCGGACGATCCAGGAGCGGCGCCATCTGTACCTACCCTTCAGGTAGGATCCGAGGAGGACGACCCAGGAGCCGCTTCCGTCCCTCCAGATGTTGTCTTTTTCTGTTGTACTTGTTCAGTTGTAGTTGTACTTTCTTTTGGCTTTGTATTCTGGCCCATTTTCCTTTCAGCACTTCTCTTTGTACTTAGTGTTTACTTCCGCTTGTACTCTGTGGTGTTTGTTTACTTTTATAAAGGCAATGTCTTCCCAGTTATCAGGATTTACGCCTTTGGTGCTAGTCGCCAGCCCCTGGCCTATAAAAGGCGGGCTTGGGGTAGTCACGGCACGGGCCCCGACGACGGGTCGTGACAGGTTATTTTTCCTTTTTTTCTATTTGGGTGTTAGAAAGGAGACTATAATCTAATAGAATTTGGGAATGAGCCTATTCCTGGGAGTAGCTCACCCATGTGAATAGGAAACACAAATTACATTGGATAGTTTATTGCTGTAATTGTATAAATCATGTTAATGTTTATGCGATTTATCAACTAGTTTATGTACAAGTACTGTGAAATTAATAATATATATATAATTATTATGATGGAATTCATTTTCCTTGTCCAGTTAAGGAAACAAATTTCCATATCATGCATCATTATAGAAAGTTTAAGACTAATATTCCATGAATTTTTATATGCCCCAAATATTTTCTTATGCCTATGAAGAGGTGGTCTACACCAACACCATGTTCTTGAGAGGGTATGGTAGTATCTCTCTAGGAATGAAACTATAATACCACTAACTTCTAAGTCTTCGGTGGGGATTAAGGAAGTGGGATCCAGAATCATGACATGTAATGATAGTAGAGTGGTCAAACTAAGACTAGTCAGGATGTTTCATAGGTCCATGGTATGTTTCAGTTATATATAGTGGAACCTATACGAGAGGAAAAGAGTGTCAGACCTTATATTTTACTATAAACTATTCTATAATCTATACTTTATTGTCTTCTTTATTTAACATAGGTGTGTACAACTCTTTAATATCTACGGAAATTGTTGAGGGTCTTGGACTCAATATATAGTATTTTTCTGGTGTCTTGACACACACTCTAGGTTCCGGGTGCAGCGGAAGCGCGTTGGTGGGTTTTCCCAACTTTAATTTTAGCATTAAACGACGTTCAATCCGAGATCCGTCACGATATAAAATGCCGAATCTTCGTATTAGAACGAAGAATGAAAAAGAAAAGAAGAGTTTCGGAACCATTGAGATAGGATCATCATATGTTGGTTATCATTAATTTAATTAAATCATAAGAATTACCTCGATGGAATTATTTCTTCATTGGAGTCTCCGGTCTCGATCCTGTGATCCGTCGTTTCATTGTAGAATCCAATTATAGGATTCCTCTAGCGGTGATCCACTCGTGCTCCACGTATCTCTGGACGTCGCCAAAGGGATCTCCGGGTGCTAGCATGAAAGAGCCTTCGCTTGCGATGTCCGCCTTCAATCGCCTTGATCCGGTGGAGGATCTCATTTTTGTAACTTGAAAGCATTCTTGGTGGAAAAAAGGAATTCTCTCTTGGCTTGAGATTATTTCCCAATCCGTTGTGCACAAAAATGGCTCTTCCTAAATGATAATAATGTAATTTGGGATTATAATACTTAGAATAATAAAATTTATTAATTTCCCAAAAGCATTTAATCATTTCATTTAATTGTTAGTAATAACCCATGTCTTAATAATGACATTTGTACATCATTATTACTTGACATGCACCCAACATATTACATTTAATATCATTTAATTAAATAAACAATATTTTCTCACGAATCCAGAAAAAACAAACTACACGGCGTGTATATAAATATACATGGTGTGTACTTTTATTTTTCTTTTCTATTTATTTCCTCCACCATATTTATTAGACCTTGAGTAATGGCTATTTATTTCTTAAATAAATGTAGCTGCATTACTCGCTAATAAATATATATATATATTATTTCACCCACAATATATTCTCTCGAATAACTAGTGTCAAAATAAATGCGACCAGGCATTCTTAAATAATTATTAAACCACATTCGGAAATAATATTTATTTAACTTGTTAAATTAATATTTAACTGAGATACATGGACACACTTAGTGTGTGACCCTCTAGGCCTCTTTCTCAGTGGCATTAGATGGAGCCTGCCTAAAGTCCAAGGTTAGCATCTAGCAACACACCAAGGCACCCATAGAGAAAGAAGTTAATGCCGCAATGACGTGTCACCTCCTATGAATGCTTACCGTTTAATATAATCCCTTTGTCTCGATATCTCCAATCAAGTGGGTTTCATGCTAGTTCCATCAACCCATGTGCTCGATTATTCATTCTTTGACTTCCCGGAATTGAACTCGCCCATACCTTACCATGGCCATGGATTTATTTAGGCTATATCAATTCCATCAGAGGGCCTGAGATATCTACTTCCCTTATGGAACATAAGGGACAAATCCTTTCTCACATTATCTATTAATGCAGTATTACTCGTGGCACACCCAATGTATCCTACCTCAGTGTGAACAGTGTGTCGTCACAGTTTTCATCAATAAATCTAAGTGTGCGAGTTGTAATACCCATTAATAATAATCTTAAAGTCTAAGGACCAATACACACGTCCGTAGATAGGAACATCCAATGAAACTATGAAATGTGAATTTCCTACTGGCGGGTCTCGTTCTCATAATATCCTCCTGGATATTTCCAAGGGCGCACACCATGAGAAGGTGCCTAAAAGTTTTATGAGTCCTCACACCTAATGACCTGTATTATTTATGTCCCTCAAATAATATCATCCGGCTATAGAACATATATTCAAGAATAGTGTTAGGGAACTTCCGGGTTCTCATCATAGCAGGGATCTACTATGACCCATTAATGCAACAGATGTCCTTAGGACATTATCACATGCATTGTCACGCAGAAGAACAATCAAGATCTGATAAGGCATTTATTAATGAATAAAGTACAAAGTAGTTGGTTCTAGGCCACCAACTATAATAGACTCCCACTTGGACTAGAGCCAACTGCTAAAAACCTTTAACCCGCTAGCTCTCACATGATATTCATGCTTCTGCTGAGATATGCCTTTAGTCATGTGGTCCGCCACGTTCTCTTCCATGGACACTCTGCTCACTGAAACTTCACCCCTTTGATAGAAATCCCTCAAGAGGTGATAATTTCGGAGTATGTGATTTGTCTGTTGATGTGACCTTGGTTCTTTTGCAAGAGCCACCGCTGCAATATTATCACAATATAATGTAATGGGATATTTACTGCTAGGCACCACATCAAGATCCTGGACAAATTTCTGAATCCAGATGGATTCATTGGCTACATCAGAAGTGGATATATACTCGGACTCCGCTGTAGAATAGGCGACAACTGGCTGCTTTGAACTCTTCCAGCTCACAGCTCCTCCATTGAGATAGAAAACATATCCATATTGCGACTTTAGATCATTCTGATCTGTCTGCAAACCAGCATTAGCATACCCTCTGATGAAAAGCTCCTCATCTCCTCCATACACCAGGAACATATCCTTAGTTCTTCTCAAATACTTAAGGATAGTCTTAACAGCAGTCCAATGTTGTTCTCCTGGATCTTCTTGATATCTGCCTACCATGCTCAGTGCATAGGCAACATCAAGCCTGGTACATAACATGGCATACATGATGGATCCTATAGCCGAAGCGTATGGGATCTTACTCATCCTATATTTCTCCAGTTGTGTCTGGGGACACATTTTCTTAGAAAGATGTACGCCATGTGACACTAGAACCAATCCCCTCTTGGATTTTTCCATACTAAATCTCTTTAGTATCTGGTCAATGTATATACCCTGACTTAGTCCAAGCAGCCTCTTGAATCTATCACGAATGATCTTGATCCCTAGAATGTAGGCTGCTTCTCCAAAGTCCTTCATGGAGAAACACTTGTTCAACCAGTCCTTAACTGACTATAATGCTGACACGTATTTTCCAATAAGCAATATTTCATCAACATATACCACTAGGATGACGATCGCATTACCATTAAACTGCTTATAAACACATGGCTCACATTCGTTCTTAATGAAACCAAATTCCTTTACGGCTTCATCAAATCAAATGTTCCATGACTTGGATGCTTGCTTCAATCCATAAATAGATTTCTGTAACTTTCAAACTCGTTTGGATTCACCTGGTGTCACAAACCCTTCTGGTTGTGTCATATAGACATCTTCCTGAAGTTTCCCATTAAGGAATGTTGTTTTGACATCCATCTTCCAAATCTCTTAGTCATGGTAAGCTGTTATGGCAAGTATGATTCTTATGGATTTAAACATGGCAACTGGCAAGAAGGTTTCATCATAGTAAATTCCTTGACGCTGACTAAATCCTCTAGCCACTAGCCATGCTTTATAGGTTCTAACTTGACCTTCCATGTCCAGCTTTCTTTTGAATACACATTTGCATCCAACAGTCTTTACATCAACTGGCTCATCGACCAGAACCCAAACTTGCTTCTGATACATGGAATCCATCTCAGAATTCATAGCTTCTAGCCATCTTGTAGCTTCTGAGATTTCTAATGCTTCTTTGTAAGATAGAGGTTCATCATTGTCCAATAATAATGATTCACCATCCTCAGTGACTAGGAAACCAAATCTCTCTGGTTCACTTACCTCTCTTGAGCTTCTACACAGTACTTGTGTTTCTGGAACCTCTTCCATGGGGACCTGTGGAACTTGTTCCTCTACCAACTCCTGTGTATCTTGAGCCTCAA
This sequence comes from Viscum album, assembly GCA_963277665.1. Classification (NCBI taxonomy): domain Eukaryota; kingdom Viridiplantae; phylum Streptophyta; class Magnoliopsida; order Santalales; family Viscaceae; genus Viscum; species Viscum album. Next base: position 1,558,405,992 of record OY728126.1, on the reverse strand, counting down.
CTTTGTCGAATTCAATCTTGATCCCACTATCATTCTTGAGGATGTGATCCCTCTCAAGAATGACGGCTTGTCTGGCGACAATCACTTTCTTTTCTTGAGGGTTATATAGGTAATATCCTTTCGTTTCCTTGGGATATCCTATAAATATACACTTCATGACCCAGGGTGCTAGTTTGTTCCCTGAGAAGGCCTTAACAAACGCCTCGCATCCCCATACACATGTGTGTGACAAATTGGGTTTCCTTCCATTCCATAACTCGGATGGAATTCCATTTTTTGCCTTAGTTGGAACTCGGTTTAATGTGTATGCTACAGTTTGTAATGCATATCCCCAAAAGGATAATGGAAGATCCGCATGACTGATCATCAACCTCACCATGTCCAACAAGGTGCATTTCCTCCTTTCACTAACACCATTCCATTGTGGTGTATAAGGAGGAGTGAGCTGAGATAGAATCTCGGACTACCATAGAAGATCGATGAACTCTTGGTTCAGATATTCTCTACCTTGATCCGATCGAAGTTTCTTTATCTTCTTACCAAGATCATTCTCTACTTCATTCTTGAATTCCTTAAATTTTTCTAAGGACTCTAAATTATACCTCATTAAGTAGACATAGCCATATTTACTCAAATCATCAGTAAAAGTAATGAAGTAAGAATATCCACCTCTAGCTTCTACTAGAAATGGTCCACACACATTCGTGTGTACCAATCCTAGAAGCTATGTGGCCCTTTCACCTTGTCCACTGATAGGCGGCTTGGTCTTTTTTCCTTGTAAACAAGCGTGACATCTATCAAGTGGTTTTATCTCAGTAGAGTCTAAATATCCATCTTGGTAGAGCTTTGTCAAGCACTTCTCGTTCACATGTCCAAGGCGGTGATGCCATAACTAGGTGATGTATTAGTCATGTGAGTTTGTTTCATTATCGATTGACAACACTTGGTTTTCGTAATTTAGTACATACAAACCATTATTCAAATGTGCCAAACCATAACATATGTTGTTCTTATAAAAGAGACAACCCTTATTTCCGAACATGAAAATAAATCCATCCATATCCAAACAAGATATAGAAATTATGTTCTTGGTAACACTAGGCACAAAATAACATTTTGGTAAAACCAAAATCATCCCAGTAGGCAATGAGAGGTGGTAGTCACCAATAGCCAATGCAGCCAGCCTTGCTCCATTGGCAGCTCAAAGATCCACCTCTCCTCTGGTGATATTTCTAAATCTACTTGGTTCCTGCATTTGAATACAGATGTGAGCCCCACAAGCTATATCTAATACCCAATATGTAGAAATAGAAAGATTTCACTCGATAACAAATGCACCTTTAGCATCCCCATGCTTCTGGGTGCAGTTCCTCTTCCAGTGGCCCTACTTGCCACATGAAAAACACATTGCCTCTCGTTCCTTTCCCTGCCTCTAGATCTTCCCCTACTTGGAGGGATGGTGCTCTGGGGCTTCAAACCGTTTATAAGTCTTTGTCCCCTTTCCCTGGTCCTTCCTTTTCTTGTTCACCATAAGGACCATGGGTTTGTCACACCCCATGTCCTTATCTACCAGGCGAATCATGGTTAGAAGCTATGATAGACTCTTTTCATTTCCTCTCATGTTATAGTTGAAAATGAAGCTAGAGAAGGTCTTGGGTAGTGATGATAGGATGAGATCTGTACGCAACTCATCCGGGAATTTAATCCCTAAGATATCTAGGCATTTAATGTAGCCAATAAGCTTGACTACATGAGGCCCAGCTGGCGCAGACTCTTCATGCTTCGTGGTAAACAAAGAATTGGAGATCTCATACCTCTCCTGTCTCGCCTTCTCTTGGTAGAGATCTTTAAGGTGAGACATCATGTTATATGCGTCCATGTTTTCATGTTGCTTCAAGAGCTCATTAGACATGGCCGATAGCATGAAACACAGGACATATGTGGCATCATCCATGTGTTTCATGTAGGGAGATAAATCCTCATCACTAGCCTCTTTCCCAGGCGCAACTGGAATAGGCTCTTCCAGCACATACAATTTCCTTTTGTGGCGAAGGACGACGCGTAAACGCCTATGCCACTCTTGGAAATTGGTGCTGATTAGAAGGTTTTATTTTTCAAGTATAGTGCATAATGATATGTTTAAAGTAATTTTATTGTCGTTTCTAAAAATTAAGATGACCAACGGTTTAGTACTTTATTATAAAAATTGAGACAAATAAATAGATTAATACTTATTATTCTCCCACTATTTTATCAAAATCCAATAGCCCTTACCATTGAATTCAAAATATTCTGTTGCGTTAATATTCTAGTGGAAAGGATCCATATTACCCTTCGAATTACCCTAACTAGGGTTGGTAAAGCAACTTTAAGGGTTTTAGGTAGGCATTCCAAATGCCAATTGCATTAACTCGTAGCTCCTTGATCCGCTGAGTGGACTCCCCGATCCTGAAATCCTTTTTATTTTGGATTTCCTCAACCTTTTCCTCTTGGTCACACCAAGTCCTGCTGTGGCAGTCAACCCTTGATGCGAACCAATTCAATTCAACCCAAAACCTTGAATTATAATTCCCCGATAATTGAAAGCACCCCAACTAGGGTTGGTCATGCACTTTGAACTATGGTTCGATTCTAACCAATATCATGGAAGGATATACCGACTTGATATTTCTTTTGAGGGATTTTATCCTTATACGTAAATTTCCATTTTATTATCTTTGATTACATGCTTGTTAATATTAATTGGGATATACTTAAGTGATTAACCATGTCTAAGATAATATTTACGTATATGCCGGTTTTATTTTAGTTTCATCTTGCATTATCATTTAATTCATTAATTGTGTGATCGTGACAACACACCCACAATAAATAAACCATGAAACTGATAGAAATAAAATAAATGGTATGATCATGAGCTTTTCTATTGGTTAGTTTATCTAGCGGTTTATAAACTAACCCAAGACCTAGGAGAGAAACACCTTGAACATTTCGGGTTCGTGTTTACAGCTTTCTACCTGTCCACCTTTGTATCTCCTTGTATTGGTTTCACCTTGGCTCCTGACTTGAGACGCCTCCACTAGCTTGGGAGCTCCATCCATTACATATTCATTTAGCTCACACGCAGGTGAGGGATAAAAGGGTTTCTTACATAAAAGAATCCTTGGGCACGCAGGCCCTACATATTAATGAGGAGATGGCTCACAGGCCAAAAAATTTAATTTAAATAAATAAATTAAAATAAATCATTCACATAAAAAGGTCTCGGTCTTTCTCATGATCATCCATACATTCAATGATATTTATGCATAAATAAAACTAGCATTCAATTCTTTAATTGTTCTTGTTTAAGATAAATCACGCTCGAATCAATTAATTATCTTTAATTAATTAATCCTGTTATCTTAAATCCTTTTTTCTGAATTTCCTTGATATTGTCATCCATCATAATTTTAAACAAATAAATTCATTTAAAATTATCCTTGTATTTAACTTGTACCTTGGAGGCAACCCGGTGAATTCCCATTTATTACGCAGATGTTAAATTAAACATATATATATATAACACCTATCACGTGTTGTGCCTCAGCTTTATGCCTGCACCATGGTACACGTCTTAAGGGTTTGTATAATATAATAATAAATTTTAATAAATCTGCGTAATTTGGGTGAGTACACGGCGTGTAGTTCCGAGTACATGGTGTGTACTTTTCTTCACCGTCCATCCGAAGTACACGCCCAAGGACATGGCATGTTTATGTACTTCGGAAATTTTCGGAGTACACGGCGTGTTCTGTGGGACACACGCCATATAGTTTCTGCGTTACACGATTTCCAGTCGGGCAAGCCGTGTATGAGGTACACCGCCCAACCCTAACCCGAAGGGACTACACGCCATGTTCATTGGACCACACGGTGTGTAATCCGAAAACCGCGTGCCACCTGTTTCTGGTCAACACATGGTGTCTTAAATTGTTAGAAAGAATCCAATACACGGCCTGATTTGGCAGATCAGTCAATTCATTGAACCTAGAATACACGGCGTGTACTTCCGAATACACGCCGTGTATTGTGGTGTTGTACGGCCAGAAACGTTTGGCTCCTCCGGATGAGTTCCACTATTTTATTTTAATCAAAATTAAAAGAAAATTTTTTTTCTGTGAGGTGAACTAGAAACGAGGGAGGACGAACGGATCTCGATATTCAGATTTCCAGAACGATTAAACTTGAATTTAAATAACTAAATTATTAAATGCGTAAATTACCAACGAAAAACTAAATATTTATAATCAGTGATATGACCGCTCTGATACCACTTGTTGGTTCTGAGCGTAGCGGAAGCGCGTTGGTGGGTTTTCCCAACTTTAATTGTAGCGTTAAACGACATTTAATACGAGATCTGTCACGATATAAAACATCGAATCTTCGGATTAGAACGAAGAAAGAAAAAGAAAATAAGAGTCCCAGAACCATTGAGATAGGATCATTATATTTTGGTTATAATTAATTTAATTAATTCATAAAAACTACCTCGATGGAATTCTTTCTTCGTTGGAGTCTCTGGTCACGATCATGTGATTCGTCGTTGCGTTGTAGAATCCAAGTACAGGATTCCTCTATTGGTGATCCACACGTGATCCATGTATCTCTGGATGTCGCCGAAGGGATCTCCAGGTGCTAGCGTGGAAGAGCCTTCGCTTGCGATGTTCGCCTTCAACCACCTTGATCCGGTGGAGGATCTCGCTTTTGTAACTTGATAGTGTTCTTGGTGGAAAAAAAGGAATTCTCTCTTGGCTTGAGAGTATTTCCCAATCCGTTGTGCACAACAATGGATCTTCCTCAATGAGAATAATGTAATTTGGGATTATAATACTTAGAATAATAAAATGAATTAATTGCCCGAAATCATTTAATCATTTCATTAAATTCTTAGTAATACCTCATGTCTTAATAATGACAGTTGACCATCATTATTACTTGACATGTGCCCAACATATTACATTTAATATCATTTAATTAAATAAACAATATTTTCTCATGAATCCCGAAAAAACAAACTACACGGCGTGTACTTTTATTTTTCCATTTTATTTATTTCCTCCACCATATTTATTAGACCTTGAGTAATGGCTATTTATTTCTTAAATAAATGTAACTGCATTACTCGCTAATAAATATATATATATTATTTCTCCCACAATATATTCTCTCGAATAACTAGTGTCGAAATAAATGCGCTCAGGAATCCTTAAATAATTATTAAACCACAGTCGGGAATAATATTTATTTAACTTGTTAAATTAATATTTAACTGAGATACATGGACACACTTAGTGTGTGACCATCTAGGCCTCTTTCTCAGTGGCATTAGGCGGAACCTGCCTAAAGTCCAAGGTTAGCATCTAGCAACCTGCCAAGGAAACCATAGAGAAAGAAGTTAACGCCGCAATGATGTGTCACCTCCTACGAACGCTTACCGTGTAATATAATCCCTTTGTCTCGATATCTCCAATCAAGCGGGTTGCATGCTAGTGCCATCAACCCATGTGCTCAATTATTCTTTCTTTGACTTCCTGGAATTGAACTCGCACATACCTTAACATGCCCATGGATTTATTTAGGCTATATAAATTCCATAAAAGGGCCTAAGATATCTACTTCCCTTATGGAACAGAAGGGACAAATCCTTTCTCGCATTATCTATTAATGCAGTATTACTCGTGACGCACCCAACGTATCCTACCTCTCTGCGAACAGTGTGTTTTCATAGTTTTCATCAATACATCTAAGTTCACAAGTTTTAATACCCATTAATAATAATCTTAAAGTCTAAGGACCAATACACATGTCTGCAGATAAGAACATCCAATGACACTATGAAATGTGGATTTCCTACTGGCGGGTCTCGTTCTCATAATATCCTCCAGGATATTACCAAGGGCGCACACCATGAGAAGGTGCCTCAAATTTTAATGAGTCCTCACCCTTAATGACCTTTATTATTTGTGTCCCTCAAATAATATCATCTGGCCATAGAACATATATTCAAGAATAGTGTTATGGCACTTCCGGGTTCTCATCATAGCAGGGATCCTCTATGACCCATTAATGCAACAGATGTCCTTAGTACATTATCACATGCATTGTCATGCAGAAGAACAATCAAGATGTGATAAGGCATTTATTAATGAATAAATTACAAAGTAGTTGGTTCTAAGCCACCAACTATAACACACACCATGCCTTTGGGTATTTAATTAGAGTGTTTTCACCAATTTCAGGACTATTCCCTTAACATAGGAAGATATCTCTTTCTATGGAATCATTTAATCCCTAACATGACAAGGATTTATGTAAATATTGAGAAAGGATAGTTAGTTTCCTATAAATCCTACAATGGTTTATATAACTATAGTGTGACATTTACATCACTAGAGGGAGGAGGTAGACATATGCACAAGGGAGAGTGGTACATCCATGCATCTTGAGATAGAACTAAGTATTAGGGGAAAGGAAGAGTAACAACACATATCCCTAGTCACTTCATTAATAATCAGGGGTCACAATCGACTATTTTCCCTCTTGGGGTGGAATATTCCTCAGATGCATTCTTGAATGAATTTTTTTGTCTACCTCCAGTGAAAGAGGTAGAAATCGCCATTGATCTACTACAAGGAGTTGTACTATTGTCCATTCCTCTTTACAAAATAGAACCTATATAGCTTATATAAATCATTTAACAGTTATATTATCTAGTGGATAATGGTTTTATACTCACCAACACTTATCTATGGGTTTCAACCATAATTTATTCCTTGATGGTGGATGGTACCCTCAGGCCTTGTGTGGATTAAATTATATTGAATTAGATTATAGTAAAGAACCAATCTCCATTTCCTTGAATATGAAACCTCTTCAATAATATCAATGAGAGAGGGTTATTTCAATGATTTATTATGGGTGGGGATATTATTTGGTGAATTTCAAGTCATAAAACATACCTCATAAATATTTTTAAAGATGGTATAGTCTTTATGAGTACATGTTAATGTCATTAAATCCCACAAACACACCTATATTTTTCATGTCTCTAATTAATCTAGAATTCCACTTGTATCTTGATTCATTTGTTGTAGTAATTTTGAGACAAAATAATAGTTTATTAAGGTTATCTAAACCACCATTCAAAACATATTGAGAGTGTTCTAAATAAATTTAAATAGAAACAACTTTACTTAGAAGTTAGAAAATTCCACTTTTTGATCAACAAAGTTCAATTCATTAGTCAAATCATATGAGATTCAATTGTATTAATAGAATAGATAAGTTGAGAGTTGTAGTTTCCTAGGTGAATCCTAAGAAATTTTTTATATAAGGATTTTCTTGGGGATATCTAGGTATTATATATTCATCATCATGTATTTATCAAACCTAGAAGTTCCTCTCATGGTCTTGACTATGAATAGTGTGAAATTCATAAGGTAGAAATACTTTAAAGATTATATTTAGGAGATGAAGGATAGATTGAAACCACATGTTACACCCCGGCCACAATTTCCCAGAGTCGGTGCATTATTTTAATACATTGACAAGATCATAATAAATCAAATCCCGAAGATTTATCAATTTAGTATCCTTAAGAAATCTTGATAAAAACATAAGATTAAAATTACAACTTGAAAAGAAAAATAACATAGTTTCTCCTTTAAAAATCCTCATATCCCCTAGATTGTCCGTGTTGGTCACGCATAATATAATTCTTCTAATCTGGGGGAAAAGTGAAACATCAGAAAGGGGTGAGCTCATATTCTCTGTAGGGATAAACAATATAGTAGAAGTTATCATAAATAAGCACAAATTCTTAAGGAAAGGTATAAAACAGAAACAAAATCCTTTTAAACATAATCTTCAGCTTTCTATATAATTAATAAGTCAAATAATTCTTATTTAAACATTCACATAGATATTCTACTAGTCAAAAAATAACATGCAATATCAAGAATTGATCTCATAATGAGGAAATTCATAATATCGGATATCATAACCACCCTATCAAGGCATTATTCCAAGACCATAAATAAATGGGTAAAACCCAAAACTAGTTTTTATTATGAGACCGATAGATGCATCGAGGGGTTATAGTTGTCCCCTCCGATCCCTTTCTATGTCCATTGCATTCCACATATGAAAAGGGTGAAATATAACATAGTCATTCATATTAAAAATAGTATATGAAATGTTTATAATTTAAACATAGACCATGAATGGTATAAAAATTTAACATCCATAGTCAAACATATCATAAAACATTTAATAAAACATTGATGATTGTATCATAATAAATTAAACTCAATTAAGCAAAAAATAAAATAAAGGATGCTGACATAGGTTAAAATAATCAAATAAAATCATTTAAAATATTCAAGAAAAATTTCCCATTTTACATTAAAATAATTTTTAAGACACACAATTATAAAAGAAACATTTCTTTTTCAAATAAAATGTTATATTTCAAGGGAAACATCAAAATTTTAAGGCGTTATAATGGCAGAAAATAGGTGAATGAACTATATATGTTAAAAAACATTCTTTCCTTCATTTTTCAAAAAGGTTATAAGGTACCTTGTTTGGAAAATAAATATAAAATTCATTTTGAAATATTTTATAAGTAGTTAAACTTGGATAAAAATGAATTTAAAAAATCTTAAATAATATTTTGAAAAACATTTTATGAAAAATGGACATGGATGATAAATATTTCGCAATAGACAGTTACATATAAACAACCTCAGATAATAATGTGATTCTGAAATTAACACTTACCTTTTACCTTCCTTTAGTATAGCATTCATTAACATAATTTATAATGGTTAATTTGTGTTATTAAATTATACCAAAACCATATCCATATTTATGATATCATATATGATCCTCTTATATCATTTTTTTAATAATAATTCAGTATTACCATTTTTTCAGTTGTTAACTGCTTCGTTTCCCTATGCATGTTTTTCTTTGTAAGTCATGTTTTTTATTTATAGGATTGATTTTATTCATATCCAGAATGATATAAAGTACATAATAATTATTTTTACTCATCATATAAATTTTTTTAACATTATTTAATGGTTAACGTGTAGAATAAATCTCACCGTGTTGTGGAGATGGAAGGTTGTACGTATGCATGAGCGACAATATCATTCCCTTAATGGATAAATGGTATTTAATTGGATGTTTTATTAATTATAGAGAATCATTATAACTTTATATTAATTTTTATATCCATTATACTCATCAATATACCCTTCCAAAAAAATTAGTTTTGAATAAAAAATTTCCCCATAACATGGAGACGATAAGCAAAATGTATGCACGCATGGTGATATTGTTATTCATAAGATAGATAAAATGAGGAATATGGTTATTACATAATCATAATAAAATATAATTATTTATATGATACTTTAATTATTACATTAGTAAAGAAACAATAATGACAATGAAGTATAAGAAGAAAAGAAAATGAATCGAATTGGTAAAACAATTACTTATTCTTTGTCTATCTCCTTTTTATTTGCACAAAAGGACTCACTAGGATGGCATTATTCCCAATGTATAGACTCTAGAATAAATTGAGGTATAATTGGAAAATATTTGGGTAGGTAATTTCTGAATATAAGGGCTGTGTAGGGGTTATATAAGATAAGAAGATGTGTTCTTTTATAAGAAAGGGGATGGGCACTTTTGTAAACTCCAAATCTATTAAATTATTATGAATTTATTTTTAGTTTCAAATATCTAAAAAGTGATTTATATAGAGAATATGATGATTATGGGTCAAAATCATATCAAAATATTTTTAAAAATGTTTAGGCCACAAAATTAACATTATATTTTGGATTTAACCCTTTAGTTAAAAATTTTAACTCTTACCGTGTTTACCTGTCTCATTAAAATATAGGGTTAATATAGTTACTATAAAATAAAAAAAGAACCCCAATTGGATAAATTATGAAATATTTATCATTATACTAGTTATTTGTACAAAAATAATATTTTTAAGAATTTTATAACATTAAATAAAATATTATTTTTTAAAATTTTATTTATGAAAATTTTTTATACTATTCAATATTTTCATATTTTGAAATATCAAAGAAACATGATAGCATATAAAAAATACTTCCAATATGTCATTGACGTGAATATTTTATCTATAAAATTATTTAATGTCAATAATTATATAATATTATTTTTATTTTAAACATTTAATATCATTAAATTGATTCTTTGTATAATAATTCAATTTCTGTATCATTATTGTGTCTCTATTTAATTTAATAGTTTATTTCAAAAAATAATAAATAAAGTAACATTATGTAAATATAAATTTTATATTTATTAATACTATTTATATTTTACTATATCACTTATATAACCTCATATTAAAAATGATATATTTATTGAAATTTGAATATGAAATTTTTAACTCTTCTTTAAATTAAATATAAAAAATGTAAAACTCTTACACATGTGGCATAAAAAGGATCATAGTTTTTACTTAAGGTTTATTTTAGTTGAAAAACACATATCTAATGAAGTTGAGAAATGTGTTTGGGTAATATTATATTATTGTAATTTTATTTTTATCTTTAATTACCCTTTTTACCATTAATCGTGGTAAATAAAATCTAAAAGTTACCATACCCCAAATATTATTTTGGTCCTATTACACTCCATTGTTAATAATAATTACAACCATGTATGTCTGTTTTTTGAAATTAAATTCACAGAAGTGGAAAAATTAAGTTTAATGCAAATCCTGTAGACGTGGCTAGAATGTAGGTGAAATAGACGTTCAAAAGTTCACTAAATTTTTATATCCAATTATATTATATAAATAATTACAATGATATATGTTGGATTGGTATATGTGTTATTTATCTATTGTAACATTAAAATCATTGTATAGTAAAATAATTATTCAAATAAAAAAGGCAATTTTTCATTACAATGTAGTATTTTTCACCATCCATCAAAAAATAAAACATTTCACAAAAATACCAAAAATTATCTATAAGATAATTTCAATGTTCAAAATTCCAAAATGAACCCGATTTTGAAAAAAAAAATCATTATTTGCTTAATTCTATTCATACCCACTTTCTAAACAGCTAGTTTGATATATCATAGTGTGTTCAATCTTGGTATTTCATGAAACACGTTATATTGAATTATTTAAAAAGAATAATACGATAGAATTTTTGGTGTAACATTCTTACCTATTCAAATAATTTCAACTATGTAATTTCTAGAATATCTCTTCATAAAACAATTTAGTTGGTTCTTCATCATAAGTTCTTTAGGTTCCCATGTCACCTCTTCCATTTTATAGTTTCTCTAAATAACTTTTACCAGATGAGTCTTCTGATTTCTTAAAAGTTGTTCTCTTATATCAAAAATATTGATATTCTATACAAAATAATATAGATCAGGTTCATGTTCTATTTCATCATTAGTGAGTAAATGTGTTAGGACTGACATGTATTTCCTTAATAGTGATATGGGGAACAAATACTAACATTTGGATAGACTTGGTAGAATTTCTAAATGGTAAGATATTGCTCTAATTCATTAATTAATTTCAAAAGGTCTGATGTACCTGGGATATAATTTATCCTTCCTACAAAATCTTACAACACCCTTCCATTGAGATACCTTAATGAAAATTTGACCTCTTTCTTGAAATCACAAATACTTCCTTCCGTTATTTTCATAGCTATTTTACCTACTTTGACCTGTTTTGATATGGATTTGAATAATCTTCACCATTTATATTGGTTCCTCAACATTTATTGAGTGTATGAGTTTTCTTTCACCAACATCATCCCAATAAGATGGTGTATGACATCTCTTTCAAAATAATACATCAAAATTTTCCATCTGAATACATTAATGGAAGATGTTATTATAGGTAAATTCTAATAGTAGTTAATATTAATCCCACATATATTGAAAATAATGTGAGAAAGATCTCAACATGTCTTCTAATGTTTGAATAGTCTGTTCAGATTTTCCTTCAATTTGAGGTTGATTGGTAGTGCTCAAACGAAGCTCAGTATCTAGGGACATGTAAATAATATTCCATAATTATGATGAGGATCTCTGTTAGAAAAAATCGATAAGGGCACACCATGATGTCTTAAAACTTTATTAATGTATTGTCATGCTAAACTTTCAAGTGGTAAATCTTCTCCTATAGTAATAAAGTGGATGGATTTGGTAAGAATAACTATAGTAACCCATATCACATCATTTATTGTGGGAGTTTTTGGTAGCCCCAGGACAAATTCCATCATAATAACATACAATTTCTACATAGGTATAAAAAGAGGTTTTATGAATCCTTTAGGTTGTTTTCTTCCAATCTTCACCTATTGAAAAACTGAACATCTTGACACATAATCATCAAACTCCAACATCATTTGGTCCCACAAAAAATGTTCTTTAAAATATATATACATCATGGTTCTATCGGGTTTAACATAGAAATTCGATCTATGAGAATCATCCAATAATTCCATTTTTATCTCATGTATAGTGTAAAACAAATCCTCTTCCCAAATTTCAAAATATCATCTTCAAATACAATGTCAATTAGTCTCTAATCATTCAAATCACTAATTTTTTTCTAAAACACCCCATCTTTAGAATAATAACTTTTATCCATTTTAGAAAAGATTTTTTGGAAATCATTTCAAAAAGTAGTGATGTTTCACCTTCAATGATAATTCTGATTTCCTGCTTTACTATAACTGTGAACATAGGATCATTTTTATCTCTCATTCTATTCACAACTCCATGTTACTTCCTACTTAAATAATATACCACCTTATTTTCCTTCCTTGGGTGGTACTATATTTTTCAATCATAATCTGGGAGTAGCTTAAGCCATCTCTTTTGCCTCATGTTTAGTTCTTTCTATGAGAAAATATTTTTCAGACTCTTTTGATTTAGATATATCTCACATATTTTATCATAGAGATGGTGTCTTCATATATTCAGAGAAATTATTATTTCTACTAACTTATGATCATGAGTTTGTTAGTTTTTTCCATTAATTTTTTACTGCCTTGATGTATATAAAATAACCCTGTCATCTTTCATATGAACACAACCAATTCCTTTCCTTGATGCATCACTATAAAACTCAAGACCATCCTTCAAGGATAGTAAATTCAATATAGAATAATTGACTAATATTCTCTTCAATTCTTAAAAACATTATTAACACTCTTCTTTTAAAAAAAAATTACCTCTTTTTGTTTGATCTTGTTAATTGGTTTTTCAATATGGAAAAATTATAGACTAAATGCTGATAGTAACCAATTAAACCAATAAAACTACATACTGTAGTTAAAATCATCAGTTCAATCCATTCATGGGTTTATTTTTTTTCTTTTAAAGATCATCCACGATTCCTTCCTTGGAGAAAAAAATAGCCATGAAAATAAATTGCCTAAAGCTATAATTCACTCTTGCAAAATTCCTATATAGTTCATTTATTCTAAGAGTCTTCAAAACAATATCCAAACAATTCTCATGGTCTTAATAGCTTTTCAATTATACCATTATATCATCAGTAAATACTTTGAAAAAACTAATCAATATATTCCTTAAACACTATTTTCATTATATACATGAAAACAAATGGTGTGTTAGTATGTCTAAATAGAAATATTCCAAAATCGTAATGCCCATACCTAGATTTGAAGGATATCTTTGGAATATCTTCCTTCATTACACCTAATTTATGATATCTAGAACAAAGCACCATATTCAAAAAATAGTTATGTACATGAATTTAATCCAACAAAACATCAATGTGAGGAATAGGATACTAGTTCTTTATTGTAATAACATTTATTTATCAATAGTCGATGCATATTCTCTTTGATCCATTGTTCTTCTTAACAAAAGGAACTAGGGCTCCACATAGACAACCATAACATAGAATTAATCCCTTATTACTCAACTCATCTAGTTGTTTATTCATCTCTACTAAATCTACAGTGGCCATTCTATATGGAGTTTTTGATATTGGCCTTTCATTAGGGATTAAATCAATATAAAAATCAACCTTCTACTCTGGATGATGTCAAGATAAATCCTCTGTAAATTCATAAATGTGTTATTTTACAATAGTTATATCCTAAATTTGATTATTAATAGTTTTATCTTTTCCCATTCCCCAAGAATTTCATTTAAAAGAGCTACAAGTGGTGGATCTAGATAAGAATCAGTTGATGAAGTTTCTTCTCTAAAGATAATGAATTCTACATTTTCCTCACAAATATCAAATTCTTTATTCATGCAGTAAATTTTCACACTATATTTTGATATCTAGTCCATACTGAGGATTATATCAATGTCGACCATACTTATGATGTTAATGTCGGTAGATGAAGCACATTTATATTACATAATGTTAACTTCTTAACACATCATTGTTATAATGAGACTTCCCTTTGGGGTTTGACTGAAAACTCCCTTGTTAATGTGAATTGGAAATATCTATTTTTTAAATAAAAATGGAAATAAATAATTGAATTCTATGATCTATAATCAAATATATCTTTGGATAAATTTGAGGAAATAATTAAATTACCTTCCACCACATCAATAGAAACTTCAACCTTAGCAGTTGTGATTGCATAAGATTGTCTTTGCTCGCTTGTCCTTTTCTAGGGAATGTTTCCTTGACACATAGGAAAATCATTTTCATAATGTCTCAAATAATTACAATTGTAGCATTGAACATTGGTATCTTATTTCTTTCCCTTGAAATTGTGATCTTGGTGGACTTTTTCTCCACACATGTAATAAACTCTCAGATCCTTTAGGCATGTATTTGGATGTTTCTTCCCACAATTACTAAAGAGTGGAAAGTAAAATTTTCTCTTCATCACCTTATTTATTTTTCTTGAGTGCTCAATGTCCTTCTTCTTATCTTACTTTATTTTAAATTCATAAGACAAAGAGAATTCCTTTTTTGTCTTTAAAAAACATGAGACGATATCTTCATATGATGAGAAGGGTTGTGATCCCAATAACCATCAGAATGGTTTTAACACATCAAGGAATTGACCAATCACACTTGTTTGTTTATATGTGTATATTGCATCATTCCCTACTATCTATGTGAAGTTAGCTTCAAACTTTGCAACATTATTATCCTCCTTCTACCTCAAACTCTGAAATTTCCTCTCAATATGCACTCATAGATCATGAGGAATGTATTTTTCTTGGAATATTTATTTAAATTCCCCCATTTCATGTTTTTTACCTCTACATACTCCTTCATGTTTTGAATTAATGAAGACTATTTATCTGCATCTCCTGATAGATGATAGACTTCAATAACAACTTTTTCCATTTCATTACTCCCCAATGCAAGAAATATTTTCTCTAAGGACTTATCCATTAATTAGCTAAAAATGAATTTGTTTTCCCCTTAAATGTTGAATGTTGTTGTATTAGGAATTGTCCTATCATTGATCTTCCATGTTATGGATCAAGCTTCTCTATAAAGGTAAGGATATTATTCATAACCTGAGTTAGTTATCCAAGTATTGTTATAAGTTATTCATCTCACGTTGTATCATTATCCCTACTATCATTATCTTACAAAGGATAGTAATCCATATGTGGATTACGTGTGTTGATTCAGTTTCCATTCCTTCAGCTATGTTCCATTTATAAATAATGTAATAAACTATATAAGGTTATGAATCATGATGCATAATTCCAAACTAGTAAAATGAATAAAATATATTGAAATATTTTTTAATATTTAATCCATAATCTTAAAATTGGTTTTTATGGGGTCAAAAATACTCATAAATCCTTCATAATGGATTATAAATTAATTTTTATTATCCTAATAATATCCCCCATGAGTGTTAAAACGTGTGCATATTAAGGATTGTTGTCATGTACTAGGTTACCCCGATTCAAGCCTAGAACACCATGTTAGAGTAGATAAACCTAGGTAAATCTATGCAAGATCAATTTCCACTTGTATTATTTGAATAAATGGAGGATGGGTTCATCTTCAAAATAGGACATGCTTAACATGCTGACTTGTTGTTCCTCCTTGCTTTCAAATGCTGCCCCCACCCCCTTTAGTGGCCTCTGGTGGTGTCGGATCCTCGCGGCCCTTGTTGAAGGAGGTCCTCCATAGAGCCTCATCTGGCCTGGAAAATCCTCCACCCTCGGCTTCTCCAGTGCCTTCCCCCCCTCAGCTACCTTAAGGGGCTTCCGATGGGTCGCAGGGCATCCCTATTATCCTTGTGTCGGAGTCCACTTTCAAGGAGGCATCACTGCAGCTGAGTTGGTCCCTAGTTGCTCGGTTTAAGGTTTCCAAGCCCCCGTTTGGGGTCTTCCGGGAGTTTTTCCGTGGTTGGGCTCTCAATGTACCAGGTAGGCTTTCATCCCTCAACCGAAGATCATTCTTCATTGTTCTGGAATCCCATGAGGACTTTTTCCACACCTGAGCTAGTTGTCCATGCTCGTTCGGTCGATGGAGATTCTTCATTTCTTGATGGTCCATGGAGGTTCACCGGGATTGGGAGTCTCCGGTAGTTGCAGTCTGGTTTTCCCTACCCGGCATACCCTCTCCATTCATGAGAGTAATTTTTCTGGAATTGATTGAAACTCCATCAGGTAATTTCATTATGTCGATGATTGGAACATCTCCCTCCAGAGCTCGGAGACTACTTGGATTTGCGTGGCGATGGAAATCTCATCTCCCCCTCCATACAAGATCCATCTTCTTGTTGGGGAGGTTCTGTATCGGAGATAGGATATTGTACTCTTGGTAGTGCCCCAGTTTTTCTCTTCTTACCATTTGATTGGCCATGCGGTGTATGAGGGTAGGAGATCGTTAGTTTTTAGGCACTCTTTTCAGGCAGTTTCTAGGATTCCTTCTCTAGGAGTAAGTGATGCTTCGGTGCTAAGGTTCACTGCCCCTCTAGCCCCTGCCCTTAAACCCACCTCCCTTCTACATAAGATTCCCTTTCCTCCTGGCATGCCCTCTCTTGTGGCCCCTATCCACCCAACCTCCCTTTCTTCTATCCCTGAATCTCTTTATACTTCTCCCTTCCCATTAATTCCCCATTCCCCTCACCTGGAACCTCCCAGCTCTCCATCTTCCCCTCCCCCTTGACCATACCCTCTTAGCCCCTCCATCTCCATCTCCTTATTGGGATTTAGTCCCTTATGTCCCTCGGATCCTTCCCACCAGCTTGCTTCCCTCCCTCCTCCTTCCTAGGTAGAGCCAGCTAGATTTCCAAAGGGAAAGACGTCCTCCTCTATGACTCTCCTCTTCCCCCTCCCACTCTCATGCCTCTGACCTCCCTTTCCTACCTATCTCACTCACTAACCGCGGTAGTGCACTCACAAATGACCCCCTTCTCCCTGCCTCTAGTCTAGACCTATCACTGGGTCTCCCCTGCCATGGTCAGTTCCTCAGCATGCCTCCCCACGCAATCCATATACCCAACGTTCCAACTCATGCAGGCCATCTTCCTGGCCTATTGGAAAGTCCCCTACATTGGAGGCCCGTTCCCCTTCCCCATACCTTCCTCTTCATGGATATGCACATGCTCTTTGTCTAATTCCCTTCTCTTATCTTCATGGGAGCTCTCTAGTGGACCTTCTCCTAGGTTCAGGACTAGGAGCCCTTTTTTTAGTTATATCACTACTTATCTAGAATGCTTGGGGCTTAGGGTCATGTGTTGAGATAGAATTCATCTCTAAATACGTGTTTAATAAAAAGCCTCTATTGTGGTTATTCTTGAGCCTAAGGATAGCTCTTAAAGGATTGAGGAGTGTTCTAGGAAATCAGGGATGTGGTTCTTTTTGCACGAAAAGCCATAAAATCATCATATCTAGATTTTTTGGAACGATTCTATCCTAGTGAATAAGCTAGATGCTTCTGACCAGCATCTCTTAGTCAAGGTGGATTGTGGACAGTGCATTTGTTTTTTCTCCTTTATCTATGAAAAATGTGAGGTATGACTCCATGAGATGTTATGGATGGATCTTAGTTCTTTTAACCTTGGGGACGAACCTTGGATAGTTGGGGGAGACATTAATTGTATACTGGACCTGTCAGAAAAGAAGGGGGAAATATCCCTCTCTCAGAGTGATAGGGTCTAATTCTAATCCTTTGTGGCTCTAGAGGGTATTCTTGATCTGGGATTTTCTGGCGGTAGCTTCACTTGGTGAAATAATCGAATAGTAGCCTGTAGTACATGGAGCAGATTGGACTGCTGCTTTGGGAACCCATGAGCTATATATGACTTCTCCAAATAAAAGTTCATACATGACCCGTGCTTTTTCTGATCGATCACCCCTTCTTTTCCACCTCAGGTCAGCTTCACCTCGGGGACACAGCTTATTTTTCTACAAATGCTCGACAACTCACCCCAATTTTCTTGAGTTGGTCCATTCCTCTTGGGTGGCCCCCTGTCAGGGGGGCCTTGGACTCGGCTCCACAATAAGCTCTGGCACTTAAATTATGTCCTTAGAGGTTGGTCGGATGATCTTCCTACTATGAAGCTCTCTCTAGAGGACATGAAGAAGGATATTTAGATGGATGAGGCCCACCTAGAAGATCTATAGGATGAGGAATTTTTTTGTCCTATTATCCTCAATAAGAATAATTTTAGTAATAGTTCGCTGGATTAGTAAAGGTGCCTTTGTGATCGTTTTCGGGTCACCTGGCTCAAGAAGGGAGGCCAAAACTCGGCCTACTTTCATGCTTTTCTAAGAGAGAAATAGCATCATAGGGATTCGAATATCCAACATGAAGATTAATCCTTTACTAGAAACTTGGATTTTATTGGTGGTATGGTCGGCTCGTTTTTTACTTCCCTATTGTGTAATCCTAACTCTAAATGGAAGAATGGGTATCCCCAAGACCAGACCAACCTTTTTAGCTCAGTCACAAGGATGGTGTCTTCCCATACTAATGAGGTTCTTGAACATGTTCCAGAGGATGAGGTGGTGTTGGATTCAGCTACCTCACTGAACAAGGAGAGTGCACCTTTACCATATGGGTTTCTGGGATTCTTCTTTGTTAGTGCATGGAGTATCATCAAGGAGGATCTTACCAGTGATATTTGGGATTTTTTCTATAGTGGAGGGCTGACGTGGGTTTTGGCTTCTACTACCTTGGTCCTCATCCCAAAGGTAAGTGATTCTATATCCATTGGGAAGCATCTACCTACCATCATGTGCAATTTCACGTATAAGGTGGTGAGAAAACTCATCAACAGAAGACTTTCTCAGTTTATTCATAGTTGGGTTGTGGAGGAACAACATGCCTTCATCTGTGGGAGGTCCATTCAGG
Source organism: Viscum album (assembly GCA_963277665.1). Classification (NCBI taxonomy): domain Eukaryota; kingdom Viridiplantae; phylum Streptophyta; class Magnoliopsida; order Santalales; family Viscaceae; genus Viscum; species Viscum album. The sequence goes on along the minus strand of OY728126.1, from coordinate 1,558,386,575 downwards.
GGGAGATAACTATTGCACATGAGATTAAGGGTGAGATTAATAGGAAGGTTTGAGGTCCAATCATCGTGATCAAGGTTGATATGAAAAAGGCCTATGACATATTGGTGTAGGGGTTTATCATCTGTGCCATGAGGAGAATGGGGTTTTCCAAATGGGTTGTTGACCTCTAATTTTCATGATATAGCTCGCTATGGATCAATATTCTCTTTATGGGGAGGCAATGTGGCCTCCTGAAACAAGTCAAAGGGCTTAGGCATAGTGACCCTATCTCTCCCAATATCTTTATTTTGGTACAGGATGTCCTAAGTAAGTATGTGGCCTCCTCTATGCACTGTGCTCATTCCCTACCTTATCACTATGGGGCATGTGTTCTAGGAGTGTCTCACCTCCTCTTAGTGGATTATATAGTCTTCTTCATCAATGTTGGTAGTGCCTCCATCAGGGGATTTATCATAATCATGGATGAGTATGCTTTATGCATATGAAAAATGATGAATAGGGAAAATAGTAGGGTTTACTTTCCCTCCTCTTTCCCAGACAGTAGAAAGGATAACATTGTCTCCACTCTTGGAATTCAGAGAAAAAACTTTCCTATGCTTTACCTTGGAGCTCCCATTTCCCCTAACAGGATTCGGGTTTGATTTTTTGATGGTCTGGTGGCCAAAATTACCAACCACATCCTCAACTGGAAGAATATGTTCATATCCTTTAGAGGAAGGATCAAACTTGTTAATTTTTGTACTCTCATCTATCCCTATGCACCTGATTTCCATCCACAAGGCCCAAATTCTATAATTATTCAGATAAATAATTCCTTTAATGGTTTCATTTGTGATAGTCAAGGGGAGGGAAAATGTTATTGGTCCTCTTAAAGTAAGCTTTCCAGGCCAGTGGAGTTGGGAGGTATTGGGGTTAGAGACGTGGGACATGCTATGTACTTCCTCCAGGCCAGGCTTGCATGGGAGGTTATTGAGGTACCCTCCTTGTGGAGCCAAATTATTTGAGGGAATTATGGATTCATAATTTGTGATAATGGATGATATCCCTCGAGCCTCTAGATATTTTTCCGAGTTTATATCTATGTGCCCTTGTGTCATTCCTAGTGGGTTCTGGGCCAGGGTGATTTCATCTTCTGGCAGTGTGACTGGGGGGTGGCATGATGGACTTCCCAAATTTCCCATCACCTAATATTTCTTTAATTGAATCTTGTGAACTCCCCTCCTTCATCTAGGTGGTTATCTCTCCCACAAAAGTCCCTCTTTGATAGAATTATCTTGGATGGATCCCCTGACAGTTGCATCATCACTGGATCCTATACTGGTATGTTCTTAGACAACGATTATCACCAGTGTATGCTTTCCCAGCCAGAGATTGATTAGTGGGGAAGGAGACTCTGGTGAAAAGCCATCCAAAATGAATTCTCTTTCTTTCTTTGGAGAATCAGACACCAGGATATCCCCTCAGATCTGGCGATTAAAGGGAAGGGTTTCTAACTTGCATCTAGGTGTGTTTGTTGTCTGTCCCACTCTAAGGAATCTACACTAAACCACTTCTTCCAAAGAGAATGGGACATGAGGATTTGGGATGCACTTGGATATTTCTCTCTGCATCCTAGTGTTGTGGCCTCCCTTAAGGACTTCCTCTCAAGCTAGTTCATCTGCTTCCTAAACAACATCCAGGAGACTACATCTTGGGCGAATCTCTTGGGGATAGGCTATTGGTGCATATGGAAGGTGTTAAACCAGGAATTTCATGGGGTGCCTTGATTCTCTCTAGCCCTACTGGTCATATCTAGGTTCCTCACCTCAAAGATGGCCAGCCTCCTTCCCCATCAGGATGCAGTGTCTTCCTTGTGATGTTTTCTCTCTAGGGCCACTCCTCTAGGCTATATCAACCCCAGGAAGAGGGTGTGTCGGGTTCCCTAGTTTCCCCCCACCTCAGTCCTGAAGGTCAACATCCATAGAGCCTTTGGCTCTGGCATCATGCTTGAAGGTGTAGTGGTCCGTGACACATCTGGATCAGTGATTTTTGTTTTTATTGCCTTCAATGGACCAAGGAATTATCTTATGGAAGAGGCGATGGAACTTCTCACCACCCTCTCTATATCAAGTTCTAAAAACATTTCATTTTCCACTATTTACATGAATTCCAAACTTGTGTGGAGATATCTCATTGGTATCTCTCAATATCCCAGGAAAATCACTTACTTGATCTGAAAGTGAAAGGCCCTCCTCTCTGAAGACATAGAGATCCTCCATATGTGGCATGAGGGCAATCGGGTGGATGATTTATTGACACATTTTCCTACCAAGGACGGCCCCCTTTTTTAGTTTTATACCCTTGGATCACTTCCCCTAGGTGGGTTGGCCCATGTTATTAGTGACTCTCTCGATCTTCATTTCTTCAGGATTCCCTGATTTGTAATGTTATTTCTCCCCTTAATGAAATAAATATTTATTTGTGGTGTTGTAGTATCTAAATTCGGATGTATTTTTCTTAAAATACTTACATAATCTCTACATATCATAAATTTTAGGATGTTTATATATAAATATAGATAAATTATATCTTCAGTTTGTGTCCCCTAATTAAATTAATTTATAAATTTAGATTCTATTGTTTGTACTAAACTTCCTATGATACCAACTAAAATACCCCAAACGAAGTTTCCCAGAGATAGTGCATTGTTTTATTACATTGGCATGATCACATGAAATCAAATTAGAATGGATTTATTAGTTTATAAACCTTGAAAAAACTAGATAAAATCATAATTTTATCATTACATCTTGAAAAGATAAACAATGTAGTGTCTACTTTGAAAACACTCATATCCCTTAGATTATCCATGTAGGTAATTCATAATATACTTCTTCGCATCATAGGGAAAAATGAAACATGAGAAATGGGGGAGCTCAGATGCTCATTAAGGATAAAAATATATCGGAATATTTCATAAATAATATTAAACATTTAAGGAAATAAATTAAACTAAAGAAAAAGACATTGAAAAATAATATGAAACAAAATATGGAAAAAATAAATCAAATTATTCCATTTAACCATTCACATGGATACTATACTAGTATAACAACCACATGAAATATATATAACTATTCTAATAATGATGGAATTCATAATGATGGACATCATAACCACACCGTCAATGCCTCATTCTAAGAACAATATAAACGGATAAACCCCCAAACTAGATTTTTTAATGACACCTACCGATGCATCGAGGGGATATAGAGATCCCCACCCATCAATTATTAAGTCCAATGCATTCCTCATATGAAAATGGTGAAATGTAACATAATAATTACTATTAAAACTAGAATAAAAAATGTTAATACTTTAACAATAGACAATGAATGGTATAAAAATAGTGCATCCATAGTCAAAAATATCATAAAACATTCAATGAAATATGGACTATTATATCATAATAATTCAACCTCAATTAAGCATAAAATCAAATAACGTATGTTGACGTAGGTCAAAATAATCTAACAAAATCATTAAAACTCTTTGAGAGAAATTTCCTATTTTACTTTGAAATCATTTAAAATCCATACTATTATAAAAGAAAACATATATTTTGAAAATAAAAATTTGAGACTATTATGGAAGCTTCAAAATTTCAATGCATAATAATGGAGGAAAATATCCTCCCATGTCATATAAGTTAAAAAACATTCTTTCTTTAATTTTAGAATAGGTCATATGGTACCTCATTTGGAAAATGATGGAAAGATTGCATTAATAATGTCTTAGAAAAGTTAAAAAATGGATAAAAATTAATTTAAAAAAAAATTGATAATATTTTGGAATACATTTTATGACACATGGACATGGCTGATAAATATCTCTTGGTAGATACATACGTATAAGCACTCTCATATAATAATGACATTGTGAAATTAATCCTTAACTTGTAATTTAAATTATTCAAGGGTGTATTAACCTCATTTATAAGGGATAAAGTAAGTTATTAAATTAGACCAGAACCATATCCATATTTATGATAATATATATGATCCTCTTATAATGTATTTTAATAATATTTTTGTATTACCATTGTTTTGAGTGTTAACTCCTTCATTTACCTATGCATGGTTGGTTGTGTAAGTCGAGGTTGTTAGGAATAGAATATATTTTATTCATATCCAGAATGATATAAATTTCATAATAATTATTTTTTCTCATCATATAAATTTTATAATCCTTCTTGAATGGTTAATGTAGAGAATGTACATTACTGCATCGTGGAGACAGTAGGTCGTACATACACATGAACGAGGATATCATTCCCTTGATTGTTAAAAGGTTTGTAATTGTATGGTATATTCATTATATAGAATAATTATCATGTCATTTTAATTAATTTATCCATTATACTCATCATTATTCCCATCCAAATAATGTAGTGCTGAATAAAAAATTACACCACAGTGTGGAGATGGTAAGTCATACATAGGCATGAATGGGGTTATTGTAACTCATAGGATGAATAAAAGAAATAATATGAATGTTAGACAACCATAATAAAATATAATTATGTGTAAGGAACCATATTTATTAATTTAGTACAGAAACAATATAGGAGGATAAAGTAGAATGAGAAAATAAATTGAATGTAATTGGTAAAACAATTACCTCTTATTTGAGAATCTCATTTTGATTTATAAAAAAGGACACCATAGGATGGATTTATACCCAATGAATGGTCAATAATTTTATGTAAGGGAAGTTGGGTAGAGATTTGTGTAGTTATTGTTCATGCCAAAGGGCTTTAGAGGTGTGATTAAGATAGAGTGATTGGTTCTCTTTTATAAGAGAGGGGAGGGGATCTTTGGGAAAATCCAATTATATTAAATTATTATTAATTTATTATCAGTTTCAAATAGATCCAAAATGAGTTATTTTTAAGATAATATACAGATATGTCTAAATACTCTCAAATAATGATTTTAGAAAACTTTAGGTCACAAAATTAACCATATATTTTTTATTTTTTCCTTAGTTAAATGGTTTAACTCTTACCATGTTTAATTGTCTTTTTATAATACTAGTCCTCACCCGTGCGTACGCACGACATACTAAATTAACGTTTTTTCTTTAAAAATAGAATGTTATTTTTAAAATTTACCTAGTAAAAATAATTTTTATTAATTTTTAATCAGATAATATTGGTACAAATAAATGGAATCGAAGGGGAAAAATCTGGATACAACAAAATAAAATTTTAACATGGAACAAATACACAAAAAGCAGTTTCTGTTATTGGAAGAAGTTTGCAAATAATTTCAAAATGCATACAAGTCATGCTTCTCTTCCATTGTGGGTAGAGGATTAATTTGAGTAAAAAATGTCACAACCAAATCTATAGCACCTCACTACATGAATCTCCAAAATATTTACCCACATTTTCTGAGACAGTTTTGATGTTTTACAGTATTGCGAGTGAATTGAAATGGGTCGGATCGGTTTTGGGGTTGTTCTTTTTTTGGCACACTACTGTTAGCTTCAATATATTATCATTACCAATCAAAAAAGACAAAAAGGGATAAAAAATTACTTCTATTGGTCATCTTCTCAGTATAAAATAGCTTCTAAATCAGCATTGGTAAAATGCAAGACCTATGAGAATTTAATAACCAGGCTCCTATTTGTTTGTATGTGGGAAATAAAAATTACCCTCAAGTGGGTGGAATGTTGAATTTTTTCCACCACAAGATGAGGGGATTGTGTCATTTGTACACGCATCTAAAATATCCACACAAAGGGGGTGCCTTTATGTGCCTCTGCATATTTAAATTATACAATAAGGTGATAGGTTTGCAAGACATGTCTATAGGAATCTGCATTAATGGACTCTCGAAGGTTGTCTAATTGTCTCGGGTCAAGTGGTATCCCTTTGATAAAATAATCTCAGGAAGCTATCCAGCCCACAATTAAATTCCATATACATTTTAAAAATAACAATATATTGTACCTGTAGCATGTGCAATGGGAAGCCTTGCTAAGGCCCGTCATCTAGGGAAATAAGAGACAATGTAGTTCCTTGAAACCATGTCATTCATGACGAATAACCCATTTTCATCATAATCTTTACCTTAATTCATGCTGACCAATACACGACCAGTGAAGAATCCACTACCCGAGAACCCACCATGAAATCTACAATTGAGCACATACATTTCTCAAGATAACATGTTTGGAAAATGTCTTCTACCAAAATGATTTAGCTATAAACATCTATGGGTATTCCACAACTTTTCAGTTCTTCAAAAATAATAGAAGCATCAGATAGTTCAGCACTGAAACACAGACCATAAATAATATCATTATAATAATAACAGTTGACATGAAGCCCTCTAAACCTAAAATCCCTAATAATATCCCAATAAAGCTCAATATTTCAAACATTGTAAATCCCATAGATATATATAATTTATGTTACTACAATAGGTTTCATCCCACTGATTTCTATTTCATTTAAAATATCAGAATCTTGTGCAAGATCAATTTTACACTACCATAAATTCAACTTATAATAAAATTTCATCATAATTCTATAGGATTAAACATTTGGTTATGGTCCACACATCTTTAATTCATCAAAAAAATATTTAATAAATAAATAGAAGACTGCATATTCAATATAATAAATAAGAAATATAATCTAGGATATTTAAGTGCAATTTTGTAGTTTGTTACTAAACATGAAGTGGTGTGAAAAAATATGCATAAATCTGAACCTATTTTAAGAAAACATCAACCTATGTGATCAAGTTTGTTTAAACGTAAAGGGGATAAAAATTAAAATAAAAATTGGAAAAATGTGAACCTCTATATTAAATTGGAATCAATAATAAATTACAGAACTCTGAAAATTTTAAAAACAGATAAATGTAATAACAAAAAAATATGAACATTTATGAAAAAAATAGACCTAATTGAAAAAAAATATGAACAAATGAGAAAAAGACAAGAACCTTCTAAAAATTTTGAATCTATAAAAAACCAAACTCGCCATTCCAGAAGAACATGAACATCTCCAACATGGGATATGCCACGGGTGTTTTGAAGCTGATATAGACAACAGAAGCATTGTTAGAAACTTTTACACTTTAGTAAAAATAAAATATATCGTAATATAAATATAAAAGAAGAAATAAATAAAAAATTTGAATATATAAAAAAACAAACTCACCATTCAAGAATTACTTAGACACATCCACCATGGGATACACCATGGTTATTTTGAAGTGTAGAGATTTAATAGAATCATGGTTAGAAATACATTAATACTTTAGTAACAATAAAATAGATATGAATTTAAATATACCAGAAGCTATAGAAAAAAAATTGAACTTATAAAAAAATCAAACTCACCATTCCAGAAGTACATAAATACCTTCACAATGGGATACACTATGGGTGTTTTGAAGTCTAGAGAGGAAACAAAAGAACAGTTATAAATACTTTTATACTTTTGTAACAATAAGATAGATAAGAATATAAATATAAGAGATTATATAAATAAAATCAATCTTCCCATATAATTTTAAATCTAATATTGCAAAGAGAACTGAAAATTTTATGCTCATGTAATTATATTGAAATCTCTAGATGTGTTCTTATGTGAAATGGGTGATATTGTTACAAATGAAAATATACTTAATTATAAAATGACTTACTTTTTTCCCAAAATCCTCCATTATTTTTCTCGATTGAATATAACTATCCAAAACATTTCACAAATTCAATCATTTAAAAAATTATAATACAATGTTAGAAATAAAAATCATAGAATAATTAGAAAAATATTAATTTAGAAGCATTTATAGAACATTAAGTTCCAATAAAAATACCTACATTCATAGTACAACCCGTGATTCCCAATTTAAAAGTACATAGTCGTTTTCGTTCAAATTGTTTGAGGATCATTTTACACATTGTTATTGAAACTAATGACACATAAGAACATGTCTACAAAGAAGGAGTTTTTTTCAAAAACATGGGAGAAAACTATAACAACATAAATTATAAAATTCTGGTAGAAGACCGGAAAGGTTAAAATAATAGAAGTGCCCTGCTATTAATAGCATGACAGAAGTGTCCTGCATCGTTGCTTCAATGTTCCAGTATTTGTGCATGTAGATTGACTACAGATTAGTCTCTTACAGAAGTTCAATATACCTCATGAAAAAGTAATCTTAGAATGTGAAAATTGTAAATTTATTTATCAACCAAAAGGATAAAATTTTGGTAGTGTATAGTATTCCAGACATATCATTCCATGAAATTGTGACATATCTCATCATTGGAAAATATAATAGACAGTTACCACTCAAACATGTCATTGCAATGAAATGTAATTTTATGGGATTGTACAGTATACAAAAGTAGGGAATGTAAAAATATAGGGAGAATACTCGAAATGATAAAATAATAGTTATTTCAATCAAATAACCTGCATGTTCCAGATACATGTATGTTCAGAACCTAAATATTATAGTTTAAAAAAATACATGATAAAAAAAAGATAGAGGATTGTATATATGATTGGGTACATGGTCTTCACAATGACATAAGAATATAAAGGATATCAGAAATCAAAAGAATGAGCGAAATACAATTTGAAATAAGTTTTCTATTTTCTATAGAATGTGTTAAATATATTACTACCAATTAGAATTTAGAAAATAGATATGAAAACAAATTAAACAGTTAACATGTATTCTTACCATTTGATTTCAATGTAATTGATCAGTCTTTTTTTTCAGTTTCCCTATTTATATTTAACCTCATGTTGGTGTGTATATCCGGACATTGACTTGTTGTAGTTGCACTGTCTGGACATATCTGGACAATATTTTTCACTCTATTATCATTATGAAAATCACATGATAGTTTTTTTCAAACATAATATTGTTAGAAGTATTTGGAGATAGTACATGAGGTGGTTGTAATCGTTGAGACGCAGACCAAATATTTAATTGTACATAGTTATCTAACTATAGAAAGATGAATATGGAAAGAATATTTTGTTTGAAATACATAGAACACAGTTTCTACATTGAATTAATGAATCTATTTTTATGTTAATAGAAATAAATTTGTAGTCATTAAAGATAAAAATTAAATACCTGAGTAGTTAACATATTTGAGGTTGAAGTATCAAATCATGTGTCAATGTTTTAAGTCTGTGAATAAAACCTAACAGTTTGATGCACCTATCATGAAATATTAAAATTAATATAACAATAATGTGATTTTCAATTGTTAATAAAACAAATTAAAGAAGTTGAAATAAAATGTACCTGGATATATTATATGCCACTACATACTCGTGATGACACACTGCTTTGATCTCCCTATTCAATAATGAATAAATCATTAATATTTTGTGTGTTTTGTTTTCAAAAAAAATTAGAAATATTTATACACTACTACCTGGATCTATTAAAAGTTCTCAGTAAAGCTACTGATGTAGTTGTCATTATTGTAGATAAAAAGTACTTTATAGCTATTTTGTTTGAAATAACGATGTCGGTTTTGAATATTGTAATTTGTTACATCAATTACTAAGAGAGATTTCATTGATTTTAAAATGATTAACTCTAGAGGAAAACCAAAATCATAATCATCCTAATTAAAAAACATTAAGCAATGTTATTTGTAATATTTCATTAATATATAGAGATGATATAAACAATTGGTTTTACATGTATCAAACTAGATCGTAATTATGATGTTGTTATATTTATATATTTCATGACTTCATTTTCAAACAGGACAACTGAAATTGAATCCTAGAGACCACATCAATTCTATATATACTCTAATAATCTATAATTTGAAATCAAATAGTTTCATTAATGTTGAATAGGTTGTGATGCAACTTACTTGCTGTGTGTCAACCGAATCAGATTTGTTAAGAACCACGCATATTTTTTCATCATGACAACGTAGATAAGTGATCACTCATTTGAATTCGCACTAATTTCGAGTTTATGAGGAATGAATAAAAGAAGAAATAGATCACACTTCACTACAAACCAAGAAATTATGCCACTAAAATCATAGAATTATTGTTTTCATTGCTTCTCCCCTGATAAAACCCCAAGGGTGTCTAAAAATGTGTTGCAATCCAATATGTGGAATATTAAAGAAGGATTCGATGATATTTATATACAATAGTTATTATAGATTCAACCCCTATTAGTATGTAGCTCACAGGATGTGGCATTTGATAACCCTCTAATTTGGATAAAAAAGATCCCCCAAATGTTGACAGGCCTGTAAACGGCATGTCTGTATGAACTACAATCGTGTTTCCAGGAATTATCCTTTCATCGAGTCCAGACTGGGTAAAATAACACAATGATCCATTAATCGCACAGTATGAAATAAGAACTATAGGGTACATTGCATCGGATAACAGTCAAAAGAGAAAATTATTTTGCAGAGTGATTAAAACCACATGCTTTCCCCAAATAGGAAAAGAAAGGAATTGATCCTTCAAACCAAACTCCAGTTTATTCAGTAAGTAGAACACAGAAAAAGAAAAGCATGTATATAAATAAATAAATAATAATACTATTAATAATAATAATCATGATACCATAACAACAACAAATCAACTGATGGTAGGATATAGTTTAATGTGCACTCCAATTAAAAGAAAGAATGAAACAGTAAATTTTACCCATATAATTAATCATTCATTAAAAATGAAGAAACCCAAAAAAAATGTGGAAAATGAGCTTTCTTACCCGGGTAGTCACTCCTAATCAAGTGTTTTATAATGGTAGTTTTTCTAGTTTAATACTGACTGATAAGTATAACCACAGGATTTACATCGAAATCAATCTTTTTCTATAAGAAAAAATATAAATCACATTTAATTTGAAACCATGGAATAATATATCCTACATGAAAATGACTGATTTTAGAAGGGGAGCGAAATATATTCATAATGTGTTCAATCTTCTTACCAATAAGGGAGATATGAAATCATTAAAAAAATATGAAACTTCTAGTGGCTTAAGCTTTTCAATTTACTATCTTTTCAACCCATCAATTATTGATTTAACTACACCTAACAGTATCTACAAAAAAACATGCAAAATAAGAAATTGTGATCCTTTCCATCCAGTTGTAATTACAATTTCTAGCTTCACCCACTTTGTAGATTCTGAAGTAAACCATTGTTTGGATGGTAAATGCTTCTAACGTACAGTCCCTGCAAAGTAATTTTTTACGGTCAAGAAACTAATCTAACCAATTAATTATTGAGTGATGGAAAACTGACCATTGACTTGAGATTTAGCATTTCTCATCAAATTGTTTACCTTCACCATGGAGAGTGAATCAGTACCTTCCATTAGTTGAGGCTTCAAAATATCTAGGCCACATTCCTTTGGATGGGAACAGACCAGCTCTCAAATCAACATTTAATCTTCATTTGATGATGTGGTTAGGTTATTAAATAAGATAACGTGATTCTTAGGAAATGTGAAGCAATAACTTGAATGATATATAAAATTAAGAAAATTCTTTAAGTGTCTAACTTTGAATTTTTAGAGAAAAATATTATAACCCTAAATTCATCAATGATAGGACAATAATTCTGATTAAAGAAAAAATTTGAGAAAAAATAATTTTCTTGCTTGCAAACCTGAGGAGATATTGCATCATTTCATATCCTCCTTGTGCCAAAGAAATCATCTGGTTCCAACATATAAGATACAACATAGGTATGCATTAAACCATTAAATAAAATGAAAGAAGAAAAATGCATTTAAGGAACCATGAATTCCATAATTCATCGCTATAACAAACTCATTAAAACTGAGGAATCCTTCACATTCAGAATTCGCAATTTTTCATACATTTTAAATAGGAAATGCATAAACAAAATAGCTAAGAACAATTTCAACCTGCAATCAATCTGTGAGTGAAAATGAGAACACAAATATGAGCATCAAATCTACAAGTTACTCTAAAAAGGAAAATTCAACTAAAATATACATGTTATTTAGAAGAACATTGACATCATTCTTATATAATGGAAGCGGAGATTCTCTGTAGGCATTTTGTCTTTTCTTTTTCTTGTTTAATCCTGAAGAGATTGTTGTCTCGACTACTGATTCTGTAGGCACTGTTAACATATAATATGTTCAATATGACTAAGTTGCATTAGTTTTCAATGTAGTTATAAGTATATAGCTTCAAACATAAAAATTATACAAAAATAAGCATTGATAGATAAGGGTGTTAATGTAATGTGTGTCTCTCCATGTGTGATGCCATTTGTTGGTAGCGGTATTCTTATTGAATTTTCCTATTAAAGTGAAAATCTACTGTAAGACTCCATGCACTACAAATATATTAGAATATATGTGGAATCTAAAATGAGATAGATAGTTATTAATACAACATTATTTCAAATATATACTTGGAATAGGTGAATTAAAAGTAGACTACCTCAATACAGAAATTGATTAGTGTAACAGTATCCTCTAATCAATAGTTGTGTGTCAAATCATAGATTAGTGTATATGATAGAGAAAAATGTGCACCCAATTGAAGTTTCACTGCTTGAATTGTTCCTAAGATATGGAGTCTAGAGAGACAGTTTCATATTGTTTTTTGAAAACTAATGTTGAAAGTTACAGAGATGATACCTCTACGGGAAGCTTCTCCAATGAAAATTTGTACCTGAACGCAATGGAATATTATGGGACAATTTTTCTGGTGTATGTAAAGAAGGACCATCATGGGTTTATGTTGGAGTATTTTAGGGTTTCTGGTAGTTGATTCAGAAATTATAGGATGTATGGTTTTGGGTAGCTGATTTGGAGCAAGGTGAACAGTGATTATGCTGCAGGTGTAAAGTCGCAGAAAATAGAGGAGAAATCGAAGATAATCATAAGCTCTTGATTCTGGTTCTGTGGAAGAATACTGTTAGTTATTTTCTTCATATAGACTGGAGAATATCAGTGAACCATGGAGGTAGAGAATCCCTAAAAACAGAATATGAAAAATGGTTTTTTGGCGGTAGAGTGAGATTGATGCGGGAGGAAGAATATGGATGACTGTAACCCTAAGCTTAAAGAAGGGTCACGGTAACGTGGTGGTGGGAGTGTAAAAGTGAGGGGTAATGTGGTTGTGGGAGTTGAAAGGGGAGGGGAGCAGGAACCCGGGGGATTTGGTGAGGGGAGCGGGAACTGGAGAGCAGGGAGAGGGTATTTGGGGAGGGGTTTCGGGGAGGGGAGTGTGAGACAGAGGGAAATCCTAGTGTTGGGATGGATAGCGGGTGAATTTTTAGGATTTAGAGGGAGGAATAAAGAAATAAGGTTGATGTGGAGGCATGGGAAGGTGACATGTTAGTAAGTAGAATCCAAGTTTAGTATAGATAATAGATATGGTTAATATAGTTACTATAAATGGAAAAAAATGAAAATTGGATCAGTTATGAAATCTTTATCATTATCCTAGTTACTTAAATAATCATGATATTTCTATTTATTTCATAACATTTAATAAAATATTATGTATTTTAAAGTATCATTTATGTCAATTTTGATACTATTGAATATATTAATTTTTAAAAATAACAAACCAACACAATAAATTAGATCCAATACTTCCAATATGCCGATAACATATCAATTTTATCTATAAAATTAAAGGATGTCATTAATTAAGTCAAAGGATATTTATTCAAAAAAAATTAATATCATTTAACTGATTCTTCTTTTCATAATTCAATTACTACATCATTATTTTGTCACCATTTTATTTATTTATTTACTTACTAAAATTATAAATAAATTACCATTATGTATATAAAAATTTTAAAATTCTAATTTCCATTTATAGTTGATAGTATCATTTATATAACCTCATATTAAGAATTATATTGTTATTAAAATTTGAATATGACATTTTTAACTCTTCTTATTAAAAATATAATAAATGTCCTAATATGACACAAGTAGCTTAAAAAGGTCCATATTTATACCAATGGATGATTTTGTCCAAAAAACATATCCAATTAAATTAGGACAAGTGTAAGGGTAATATTATATTATTATAATATTATTTTTACATTTAATTACATTATTTACCATTAATCGTGGTAAATAAAATCCAAAAGTTACTATTCACAAAAAATTATTTTAATACTATTACACCAAATTTTTCTTACTAATTACAACCACGTGTGTCTTTTTGTCGATATTCAATTTATAGAAGTGGTATAATTAGGTTTAATGTGAATTCCATAGATGTGGCTAGAAGGCGAGTAAAAGAGACATTCAAAAGATCAATAAATTTTAATATCTTATTCTATTATAAAATTATTCCAATGAAATATATTGTATTAATAAATGAATTATTTATATATTGTGACATTAATATAAATTTACAGTAAAATAATTATTTAAATGAAGATTTTGGTTTTTAACAAAAGTGCAATATTTTCACTATTCATTAATAATAGAAACATTTCTAAAAAATACCAAAAATTCACATTATGATAATTTCAATGTTACAAATTCAAAAATTAAGTCTATTTTGAAAAAAAATAATAAATTTCATAATTTAGTTGATACTATTCATAATTATTTTAACCAGAAAGTTTGATAGACCATGGTGTTCATGAACACGGTGTTTCATGCAGCGCAAGCTATTGACATATTTAATATGAAGCGTACCAAGGAATCTTGGGGTGTTACATAAATGTTGATCCTAATTATTATATATTTAGGATGGATAAATACTATTTATTATGACATTTCATGTATTTTTTTTGGAGTTTTACTAATGTAGAAAATGTGATTTGTGGCGTACATGTTTCATTAGTTGAGAACTCTTGAGTGAAATTACCCAATGCACAACTAACATATAGAATCCAAAATTCATCATTTATGTTGTTGGAGGCATTATTTACATGAGGATAATTTGTGGTATTCAAGGATCCCAAAACCATCAATTACATATTTACTCAACTTGATCTAAATCTAATGCATCGTAGATGGGTTGAGTACCTATAGTTATTTGATTTTCTATTTTTCTACATGCCTGTAAAAGGAAATGATGTAGGTGATTCTATAAGCCAAAAAACTCAAAAAAAAATTATTTTAGGAGGCTAGTGATGAGTGTTATCTCATATAATTATGTTCATAGATTCATGTTGAGGTTCTATATGATCATGCATAGACAATCCTCTCCAAATATTTTGTGATCTCTACTATTATTCAATGGGTAAGAGAGAAGAAACCCTCAAATATCTATGTATTTTTTATAAGGGATGGAATCTTAGATGATGATTCATCTTATGGTTGGATTTTGGATGATAATGTGACCTTACACTTTCAGGTGTGTGTCTTGGTTCAAGAAAACATTATATAGGAGCTGATGTAGGAATTTCATACCTCAGTCTAGGTGGTACATATTAGAGTTATCAATATGTATTGATACATATATATCCAACAATGGTGGATTGGTATGAAAATGGTAGATAGCTAGATTTATTACTCATTGTTCCACCTATCAAAAGGTGAAGGCGGATCATCAGTGACTAGAGGAACTATTATAGTTGTAGTCTATTATTGAGTGGAAATGGGTGGTTGTTTCCATGGTCTCTGTAGCTAGTTATACTTGATTACCATGATCCAATGATACAGTTTATGTTATCATTGATTGGTTGATGAAGGTTTCACACATCATACCTATTCAAGGTATGATTTTTGTATATTACCTAGTTAAGATATACATTATTAAAGTCATACCTCTTCATGGAGCTACACAATCTATCATATTTGAAAGTGAAAATATATTCACATCATGATTATAGTAGGGTTTACAAATTCTCATAGTTACAAAAGTTTTTCTACGGATGGCCTATTTCCCACAAAATGAAAGTTACAAAGAGTCAAAAATTCAAGTGTTGGAGGACATGTTTCGTGCATGTGTCCTCAATTTTTGGGGTTCTTAGAATAGTCATATACCCCTTGTTGTCTTCTATTATAATAAAAGTTTTTAGGATACCATACAGATGGATTCTTATGAAGAATTATATGATAGGCCTTTATTATCACCTCTTTGATGGTTAGTGTCAATGGAGGTAGGTTTTTTTAGACCATGTATTGTCTAGGAGACATCAGAGAAGGACCAACTAATTTGGAATAACATGTTCTCATCTCAGTTTGTACAATATTCATATACCACTCAACCCTAATCACTTCTTGAGATTGAGTTCAGGGATTAGGGATTTTTTTATTTCACTCTAGTTGGGCCATGGATGAAGTTTTTGGTATGTTAGTCTTTGACATTGTTTCATTGGTACCTTTGAAGTTTTTTAATGAATCATACCAGCATAATATCAAACAAAACTTCCTCAAATATACTAGTTTATTCTTGATGACATTCACATATATCATCATTTCCATTATTATCCAGAAATGTTTCATGTTTGACAGCCTAATGAGGCTAAAATGGATGTGTATGCTTCCTTCTAGAAGTATCTTCGATATATTTTGGATTGAACTGTGATGACAATTCATGGTAGGTCAATCTATTTAGTATTGGTTCTTTGGTTACACATCCAAGTACAGTTCAATACCTAGGAGCAGGAAGATGACATATGAGCCTTGTGGATGGATATTTTATGAAAAATCCATCTTCACACTATTAATTCAAACTCAGATAAGTATGTTTTTAGGGAAATTTGGTTTTAATAACACTTACTTTCAAGAAGGTGTGACTCATTTTTTTTAGTTTGAATCCTTTTTTCTCTTCTTATATGTTCTCTATATCCTATGAAGTATTCAAGAGTTTTTGGGGCTTCTATAGAGCTCAGAGATCCCAGAATTGGATAAATAGGGTGCACCAAATAATTAGCGCATGATTAGTGCTAACCGTGAAACTCAACCATGTAAGGTACCTTATAAATAGGGGATACATAGTATTTATTTAATCATTTGAGTCATGGTTCATTACCATGAGAAATATTTCATACATGTGGCATTGTATTTTACCACTATTTTGTATGATTAGTTAAACCATGTTCCAATCCTGTATTCAGAGTGTCCTTGGATAATGCAAGTAGCAGATATAGAGAACAGTTTGGAAAACCAGGTGGCCCTAATTTTTTAATTTGATTTTACTAAATTTCCTCAGAAATGTTTTAACACTCCATCAATTTTTATTTCTCCTCCTATAAACGTGATTCAATTATTTCCTCTCTCAAATTGTTTCCTTCCTCCTCGCTTATGTTTTCTGATAGCACCTTCATCCTGACACCAATCAGACTTCCATAAAAAGAATTAGATAGATAAGGGTAATCTCTATAATCCTCTAATGTCCTACCTTATCTTCCCACTCCATCCCTTATACTTTTTTATTGGTAAGATCAGTTACCCTATGTTCAGGGAATTTGTCTATTTTTGGGTTTTCTTCCATTCTACATCAAATTGAAGGTCAAACTAGATGAGTTGACTTCTAGGTTCCTAAGTTTAACATTTTAGAAATATTTTATAAATTTTTATGTGTATCCAAATATATTTTTAAGTTGTGACATCATAAATTTTTTTCAGTGCTTTAAGTTCAAATATACCTATGGGTGTTCCAAATAAAATACAATCTTTTATAAAAAAATTTAATGAACAAGAAACCTTTTATGAATTTTTATTGACCTGGATTTGGTATTTTTATTTCCTTATAAATTTAATGGCTTAATATATTTAAGGAGAAATGATTGTAAATTCCATGCCACATGTTTTATAAATATGAACCTAAATTATATTAATTGTAAACCCATGGATACATGTTTTAAATTATTATAAATGAATTAGATTTGATTCATCATGTTCTTCTTATTATTATGGTTATTCCATTACAATTGGTTCGTGATCAATGGTTTAGGGTTTTATTGACCATTAGATTTTATTTTTCCCTTATGTTGGGCGATAGGAATGATGTCTCACACCATTATACATTTATTTAGATGATGGAAATAATTCTCTATATTCCCTTTCTTCGGGTTTTGGGCATGAAGACTCGCCCTACCATCTCATGTGATGGGAAAAATGTATTTCATTCACATGAGATTATGGTATAGTACTGTTGCTGGATCAATTGGCTCATTATACTTTTTATGGACACCTAACTTACTCTGAAGGTCAAACTAGCACCTAGTATCCATGTATATGTCCCAAAATGTCATCATGTATAGTGTTCATATACAAGTATACATATTATTAACATATATATATATATATGAATATTATAAATATTATTACTTATCAAACTCATTTTTACATATACTGAAGTAGGAAGAGATAGACATTTGTCATGTAGGAACCTAAGTCCATCATAGTTTATTATTCGTCATTTTTTATTATTCATTTATTCCAGCACAATATTATTCTATGTACATTGTATGGATTATTTTATACACCATTGTTAGTGACCTCTGAGTTTATCTCATACCCTACTCTGACCACCTTTGGTATTTAAGAAGACTTCATTACAATAGGTATGTATAAGAGAATACTCCATGCAATTGATTCATGATCTATTTAGCTTATATAATGGAACAGGGGGAAGAGGACCAAGCATATCCTCATAATTCTAGTGGATCTATATATTCAACATTTTATATTATTGTATAGAATGTTTTATATGAATGTCCAACATATATAACATTTCCATTTTTGTATATAAATAAGAAAATAAATCATTGTATATGAATTAGACTTTGGATTTTTGAATTTATCTTACTGCTTGGTTGTAATAATTTATTAGTTGTTTCTTATATATTTTTACATTGTTCCATATATTATATCATTCCTATGTTATTTTGGATTATTTATTATATCCTCTATGACACTCTAATATGTGGTTATACTATCCCCATAAAACAACAATACATCCCCCACTACTAGTGAGAAACCTTTGGTTTAAGTGGAGGGATAGATGATTCCATGTGACCCACAGACTCTGGGTCCCGGTTAAGTAGACCATAAGTTAGAATATTATAGCATTTGATTGAAAGTAACCTTAACTATAATGGAATAATATAGATTTAAAGTTCCACTTTTTCATGGGATAGGGTGGAAGAGTTTGGTATCATACTACCACAGCCTCTGATATTCACATGTTGAGATGACACTATCTTGATTCACCATTGAATATTACGGCTCTTAGAGCATGTTTGCTTCTGTGTATAGTGGTAAACATAACTTTTAGGGCACTAATAAATTGAAAAAACTATCAAATCAATCGAATTTCAATATTTTTGGATGAAATTGATGTGCTCCTGACATCCTTGGTAGGTCATAGAAGCTTTTTGAAGGTGTTTATACATTGTCTATATATTATAGAGGTAAAAAACGTTGTAGTCATCTATGAGGGAATCCAGAATGAAAATGTTCAAAGTTATAGGCACATGGAATAAAACATATAGCTAGTTGATGTCCAAGAGTCTGTACATGTCCTCCTATTCATTACCTGTAGGGTGATCTTTCTCGTAGGGATCCCAAGACCTTATTGAAGTATGTTAAGAAACTTGTGGTAAAACTAGTGCTAATTTTCTTTTTTTCTAATTTACCAATATAGGGTTTGTCTTATTGGCCAATAATCTACATAAAATTTGAATTCATCAAAGAGTAAGATTAAAATTAAAGACCATATCC
The DNA here is from genome assembly GCA_963277665.1 of Viscum album. Taxonomy (NCBI): domain Eukaryota; kingdom Viridiplantae; phylum Streptophyta; class Magnoliopsida; order Santalales; family Viscaceae; genus Viscum; species Viscum album. Next base: position 1,558,366,857 of record OY728126.1, on the reverse strand, counting down.
ATATTGTATGGTGTGTATACTAAATACCCATGTGTGAGTGATGAAGAATCTCTTTTGGCCTCAGCAGAGTTCTCACCATCATCTGGGGGAGTAATCCCAAACCTTGAAATCTATCCAACATCCAGTAGAGAGGTTGAGAGAAGATAAATTTAACACAATGGCTATGGTTTCACTGTGATTTCTTTGAAGGAGGCCATAACATCATCAACCTAAATTCATGTTGAGGGATTTGGAATTTTTTTGCCATTAGGTTTTAGTATCGTATGATATAATTGACGTGATTCTACACCCAACTCTGGTAGAGGGATTGAATATCCCCTCATTGATTCATTGGTCATGTCAAAGTATAATAGTTCTATAGTGACACAATTCTTCCTAGGGCCCTACCTCTGATGACACAAGTTATTGGTATCCTCTTTGTTTTCCCTCAAACATGTTATGACATGCATGGTGGGAATATCCCACATAGTGTTTATTCACTATCCTTCCCTAGGATAGATAATCATAGTTGAAAATTTCTTCAAAATTTGTAGGGATACCTCATTTGTTTTTTCTACTGAAATAAGGACCTCCATAATGGAATTCCTCATTATAAGATGGCCCATAATAGTTGTAGTTTGTGCTGAATATTGAGAGAGTTAACCTAATATTCTGGAGATATGGTTGAGGTCTCAATAGAAGAGGGAAAATATAGGGTTCCAAAAATTGATCATGGGGGTGATATGGGATGTTTTATTAGTAGGGAGGTCCACTATAGTAGAAAAATATTCACTTTATATGGATGTGTTATGGGCCTTCACCCAATATCATTATTTGGAGATCATCATCTATATCAGTAGAGGGGGTGAGATTTATCCTCTAATGGACCTGTGTGACTGGTCAGTGTTGGAACAATCATGATAATGTGGTATTCATCATTTATAGGTACATAGTGGTGGATTTGTTTGGTACAAATCAAACATCCCCTACCTCTTTTGTATTTTGGTTAATTATCCAAATGATCTGAGGAGATGATCTCGAAGCAGTTTTCAGTTACAATGGGTGGTGGTTTCCCCATGAGAAAACCACACGGGAGGTAGTGTTAGTAGGGTTTTTATGATTTTATATCATGGTGTGATATATCCTTTATTAGGATGATCCCTTATCGTTGTACTCGTTTAAAAAGGGTTTTGATCAACCTACTATGAATGGTATCAAAGGGGGATATGGGGTCTGTGTGCCTGTTAGATGTATATGGAGTGATTTTTGACATAGGAACATAGCCATGCATAGTTTCCACAAAACAATTCCCACTAACCCTATGTCTATTGGGGTTGGATGGTCAATATCCTATATAATTAATCTAATAATGTACATGGAATCATCCATAAATATAGATATGATTAAGAAAATTCCCTTTAATACTGGCCCACTAATCATTATGTGTCACCTGGCATGGAATATATTTTTTAGATGACATGAAAATGTGATGGTTCCCTAATTTTAATAGTCTTCATAGTTGTAGATTAATATCTTTACTTCGATATTAACATTTTTTTTCTAATGCTTTATGTATGGGCTACACATGATGTTTAGTTTTGTCCCACATTCTTTCTTTACAAATGTGGGTGGCCTCATCCATAATGGTTGGTTATGTTAGTACCACAATCAAAATAGGATTATGGGATGTCAATTTATCCTTCCATGGATTCCTATATAGAGCTCATTTTTTTGTTTGGGTATCCCTTAAATATTTGAGTCATTTTTGTGAAACTCATTACCAATTACATATCGATGTGCACACTAATAAATTACACCTCTAATGTCTTAAAAGTGTATTAAACATTAGCTAGTGTACATATTAGTGTTGGTAATGTCTAGTATTCTCTGTATATTACACATTTTCTACATCAATAATGTCTCGCTATTTGGAAATCGATGGTATATCTTGTATGAGGAATCTTTGGTGTAGAACCAAATAAATCTTGTGTTAGCCATGGGGATGCTTATGACATCCAAATAGAAATCTATGTAACTTTACCATAGGCATCCCATGTTTATTATATGGGGTAGAGATTTTGGACATTTTCATAGCATTAATTTCCTCTGAAGGAGGGTGTTTAATATGTTCAATGTCTTCTGTGGAAGGGTTTTTCCTAGGTTTAATGTATTTTTGGTATTTGTTCATGGTAATGTGTGTCACTGAATGAGGATATTTTAAACTTGGGAATTGATAAATTATACCCCCATGTGGGATTATTTCATACTTTGGATTTGATTAAATGAGACACTAGGTCAAAAGATTTATCATTTGGGTTTTGGTTAATTATTCCCCAAGGGGAGAATATTTCACAATTGGTATTTGGATAAGTGTTCTCTGGGGGGTAAGATTTCACAAATGGGGTTTTTCAGTAATGTTTGGGGTTACAGGATTAAACTTTAAGGGGTTATCCCATGTGTATCTAGTTTCAGGATAGAACATTATGGAGGTTTCTATAGTAACCTTTTTAAAATACATGATAAATATATATTTATTTTGATGCCACAGTTTATGTTCATGTCGTAGGACTAGTCCATGCTTTATAAAACCTTGTAATATGGGATATAATTCCATTAAAAAATAAATAATGAGGGATAGTGGTGGGATTTTATTTTTGTGATGTATGAAGGAGGACGAACATCCTATTTTGGGGAAGGATTGTGTGGGGAATACACATGGAGTCTACCTAAAGTAGAAAAAACCATCTCATAGTGAGGGATAATGTGGAATCCCATTATGATCATACATGGGGAATCTTGAGATCATCAAATGGGGTAAGTTGTAGTTTTCCATCATGTTCTGAAGGAATTATCATTTATTTTAATGTTATAATACTATGATTTTTTTCTAAATAGTGTTACTCCATACAACATGGATTTTTGTTGGGCCTACACTCGGGGTGAAAATTTCCATGTAGGAGGGGAAGATCAGACAAAATGCCTCCCTACCAAAAAATGTGGGTAGTTTTCCTATATGATTCCACCTTCATGACATATTCATCTACTACTCATGAACCTCTATGTTTGTAATAACATAAAAATGATCATGGAGGAATGTAAATCAGGTGTCCCAATGTTAAGTTGTCTATTCTTAGTATCAAGAGGTTGTAGGTTTCATATGATTATGAGAAAAAGGTAATGTAATCGTTCAGGATATGCGTAAAGAAAAATGGATGGACACAATGATTTGGGATATAGGTTTCATGGGAATTTTTTGTGTGTATGAACCAGTTTTGGATGGGTATAGGGGACCTAGGAACTCAAAATTCTTAAAAGGGTATTGGACAAAAGGAGGATCCATGTAGTTTCTTGGTGTATGGGTTTTGTGAAATATAGGGATTTATAAATGGTTAGGGATTCATGGAGGATAGTGATCCCATGAATTCGTATCTTTCCTAAAATAGGGTGACCCTACCTTGGAATGAAATCTTTATTGTCATGGGGTTAGTTTGGAAAATAAACTTATCATATGAAACCCCATGTTTGAAAAAGGAATTTATTTTTATGTGAATTCCATAGGCGATCACAAAATTCATTTCTTCTATAAAATGAGTTATTCCAAAACCATATGTGTTGGTTTTGTGAAATTTTTCTTTCTTATGAAATCAGTCTATTATTTCTTTTGCGACGGTTCTACATTGCAAAATTCTGAGCCTTGGAAAGAATTCTAAAGGTCATGTCACTGTCAAATGATAAATATTGTGTTGTATTTATTGGCCTAGTATAGGTGGGGGATATTATTTCAATTAATATATTGGTTTCAAAAAAATATTATGACATTAAAAATAGAAGGGTGTTTCATGAGTTTACCTATGTAGCATGCAAGTTACTACCACAACCTCCATATATCTCGGTGACATCTATGAACCAGATATATGCTGCGAAGAGGTTATCTCCTCAACATCCATATAGACGATGAGATTCGATCAAGAATTTTTTGAACTTCATGAGTAGATATTCATAATTGGAATTTTGGGAAATTTTGTACAATATTTTCATTAAAACATTCATTCCTTCCATGTCCTCTCCCATCCCACATATGTTTCGGCTTTAACTGATACCCCATAGAGGAGGGAGTCTTTTAGCTTCATCTTAGGGAACCTCATAAACCATATGATGAAGATAGTTTTTACATCTCATCAATATAATGTACAAAAAGTCTTTTTCATCCTTTTAATTAAACTTAAATCCATTTTATCTCATGAATAAGTTTATGAATTTATTTCTTAAGACCACTAAATATCACCCAAGTCAACCAAAAAAATTCTATGGTTGAGGGTCATTCACAAAAAAATAGAGGCTCTAGGTGGTTCCCTATATTTAAAACATGACCTCATATATTCTATGACATGACCACAATTAACTTGATTTATTTTAATAGTTAAATTACTGATCTAAAAATTATTTCATGTTATTTATACATTTGAAAAATTCTATTATACTTTTACAACATGAGTTTATACACATATTTTTACCAACATTATAGGTTCAAAGAAAACATGACATGTTTCATAAATCCAACATAATCCATGAAATGAAACAATATCATGTATCATTACCCATGATCACTATAAAACCCCCAATATATAATCATAACTCTCCATGAAATGTTTTAGAATAATCTGATGTTTTTCCTTGATATCCAATAGCTCCACTAATATTCCCTTCAATCCAAACTCACTAACCATGATATTTCAAACTAAAATATCACATATTGTAAATAAACTATCTTATGTTTCCCAAAATATTCCATGTAGTTGGTAAATTAGTATCCATGACCTATATATGAAAATAATTTCCCCTACAATCCCCTTTTAAATGTAACCTAGACCTTTCCCTTAGTCAACATGATTTGGTTTCTATGTCAACATAAATTTCTCTCCCTAATCCACTTTTCATATTCCCCTTTATTCTCCAACCACACTCAAATAAAAAATATTAAATAATTTATATTCTCCTACATCTATATTAATATATCTTAAAATATATTAATCCTCAAAAGAAAAACATATATCTTAGTATGATATAAGAAACCTCCCAAATATTGAAATCATTGATACCCCACATATAAAAAAATAAATTTATAAAACAACATAATCAAGTGTGTGACGTATTAAAAATAGGGATTCACATGATCCCTTCGATATTGTATCCTGAAAAAAATGAGGTAATATTGAAAATAAAAAAATATACAAATAAAAAAAACTTTAAAATAAAAACTTTTTCCATGTTCAAATAATAAATCACAAATTTTGTTAACACAAAATATTTAGGGAAAACGTTTATTGAAATATCATTTTATGGTTATTCTAGTCCTAAAATCAACTCTATAAATATTATATATGGTTAGTTTATGAAAAAACATTAGTAAGGTTATAAATGAATAAAATACAATTCCATCTATTATGAATACTTATAAATTCTAATACAGATTCAATTAGTGAAAATTCGAAGGTGTATGATTTTAGATTTTGGTGAAAAATCATGAAACTAGCAGAAAATCTTCTTCAACTGAGGATAATCATTTTTAACATAAAAAATAATAATATTAAATCCTAAAATTATCAATACATATTAAAATTTTAGATTCATCCACGTTACTAAAAATGTTTCTCAATCAAACTACAAAAGGAATGGACCATAACAAAATCTCTAGAAAATTTTAATTCTATATGCAGCATAATGAACCACATTAAGAAAAATGTCATAATTTTTTATTTCTATATATTAATTAAATTAAATTAATGGGATAATAATGTATCCATTCATTGAAAAATAAAATAGTTCTTAATATTTTTTTAGATTTAAAATTTATTATGGGGATTGTGTTGCCCACTGGTAGTGTCTCTTTCTAAAAAAATAAATAATGTAAAACATGAATTACTCAATATATTCAATAATTTAATCATATATAGATTAAATGATGCTAAAACTTGGTAAAAAAAGTTCAACCAACATATAAGAGATTCATTATATTGGTTTTTATATTTCAAAATATTTTAGGATAATCTAATAGTTCCTCTATAATCTCAGGGGTCATCTTCAAAAGAAACACAATTTTATATTACTTTCTATCAATATCATATAAAAAATGGATATCATTATACTCATGTATTTTTTTATTACATTTATATTCCCTCTGGTTTTATGAGAAATTTTTCTTATAGGATAAATTCCATTAAACAATAAATAGTATTTTATCGCTAACAAAATTATCGTCATTAATATAAAATATATATAAAAAATCACGTATTATGTTGTCTAAGTCTTCAACATAATTTTATGAAAATATAATAAATTATTTTATAAAAAAAATAAATTATCGAACATCTTATAAACCTTTTTTTCTTATCCATTATACATAGATTTATCAAATATTTAAAGAAATATATTTTATTATTTTCTTAATTTTTGGATAATGGGTTGTTTTTGGGAATATATTTAATGGATTCCCACTATCTGGGACTCCCATTCTACTCACACTAGGGCCACTTTATAGTGTAATTTCTCCCTCCCTCTCATCACCCCCTTGCGGTGATTGGTCATTTCAGACATGATATTCCTCGTCTTTTTCTAATCCCCTTTTTCCACAAGGTATATGTTCATCTCCTTCCTTGTATTATTCTTTTTTCATTGAGAATGTCATTTTAGTTGATGATTCAAGGGACTCTCCCACTGTAACATTCACCCTTAATTTTGGAATCATCTTGAATAAACACCATCATGGCTTAACTCTATGATACTCTGGATTTTAGGGATTTTTTCATGGTGGCATCCTATGATGTTTTTGGTTTGATTTCATGGAATGTTTTTTTTTTCATTCATCATTTCCTTGATGTTGGTCTTTTCTGAACATCCTATTTATCATTTTTCTCTGTTTCCCAATTCTACGTTCCTTTCCAATGGATATGGATTCTATCATTTCTAAATTTCCATGTGAGTTCTCCACATACACTCTTATTTTATTACTGACCATTCGCGACCACATTTTGGCCAATCAAAATGGTATTTTAATAATTTTTTTAATGGTTATTATAGTCTACCTAATGATATTTCCTCCCTAGTTTTCTATGTTTTCCCCTTTATACTTTAATTCTTTTTTATTTCCCTTTCATGTTTGTGGAGTTTCTATGAATTTTAATTCTTTTTTATTTCCATTTCATGTCATATTGGTAAAACCACATCTACCTTCAAATCTTCTATGCATTTAGTTTCCATTTCCCTATACTAGTCCTTCAATTGTGTTTGTTTCCAAGAATGTTTTGGGATGTCATGTTTATGTACTCAAAGGGGTTCAAATAGAATCAAAAATAATAAAAAATACCTCTATATATTTGATGTTTATCTGTGACACATTCTCATAATGTAATGTTTCATTCATTGGAAATCCTTTCTATGAATACAGATATTCTGAGGGCTGCAATCGTCATTGTTTCAAGTGTATAAGACAACGATGGAGTGTTAGCTTGTATGGATCACATAGGATCTTATGGATAAAATAATGATGTGTTCGGTCAGACAATATGGTTTTGTATATCATCATTTATTTTTTTTAATTTTGAATATGGATATGGTAGTGTTTGGGGTTTGTGGTGTGGTGGTAGTTCTCTAATGTCAATTTCATTTTTAAATTTTTAATAGTAATTTATGGTGATTTTGATTTATTCCAATACCATTTATGGTTAGCTAATTGGTATGTGATCCCTATTTTAATCTTATTAAAAATAGGAAAAAATTTATATATATGGCGTGGATATTCAACAACTCAGTAAACCATAAAAGAATTGTATATCATGATCTATATACAAATTTTTAATCATTTGAAATATTAAAGTGTGGTAAATTTAGAATATTAGTAAAAGTATTTATGTAGTTGGGTTTATATTTTTATGAACCAAAACATACATTAATAAATTTAAAAATTCATTTCTTACATCACATCAGTGGTCATAAATTTAACATTATACTAATATTTTTTGAAAATTTATTTATAAACAACTACCTCATTGGGAATAAGGAATAAAACAATTATATAACATATCATTAGTAGATATTTTTCTACATTTATTTCTTATGGTCAAAGTTATCATGAAATTTCAAATTCATATAGTTCTATAAAATAAACAATATTTAATGAAAAATAATATATTTTTTAAAATAAATAATCCAATATTTATATTCTAAAAAAAATTGATTATGATCCAAAATAAATGGTATAATTATTTTTAAAAATAGTATATGAAATTTTCATTTTTCAAGAAACTATTGAAATTTTAAATCGATTAATTATTATGGTGTTTAGGTAAAATAATATATTACTGATCAAAGTCATAAAATGATAACTTTTTAACAACCACAGATAAGACAACAAAAATCCTAAAACAAGAATACACTATATGAACTGACCAATAAAACATGGAAATGGAAAAATATATAGAGTATAGAATACAATTAACACCTCATGAAACATGAGCCTCTCGTGTTCCAAATATCCACTTTTTCAAAAATGAGTGAGTGGCCCAATCCTGACAATATTCGACACTTATAACAACACTAGTAAAAAATATGATAAAAAAATATTTGCATACACCCAGAGGGTGTATGTAGGGTATGACCATGATAATACTAAAAGGATTCCAGCTAGTACTCTAGGTGAATCCCATAAAAAAGAACCATGGACCTATAGTCTAGAATACAATTTTTAAAAATTGGATACACAATTTAATGGAAAAATATAGATTTAATATTTAAAAATAAATCCCAAAGGGAAAATTTTAAAGGTTTAATTTTATAATAGAAGCATTTCATATAATTATGAGTGTGTAAAGGGAAAAGGACTATACATGGTATGATATGAGGGAAATATTTTTGGGGAAAAAATCCCTCATACTAACACATCTGGACACCTGAAAGATCCACTAGGTAAGTTATCATCTTGACCTAGCTTGGGATCATGCTTTTATGGTCTAATAGAGATATCCAACAACCATAAAATAATTGGAACAGTTGTGGGTGTAATGGCCCAGTTTCTAGTGGCCCTTTATTTTTTATTTTTTATGTATTCTAGGTTCTTGGAGGAGGTTATGTGTAGTTTGAACTGTAAATGGTGGAAAAGTAGTATCCCCTACAAAATATGGAATAGCTTCAATGTGAAGGGATTCACTAAATCTTGGTTCTGGTGGTTATAACATGGTGGAACTTGTTAGGGTGTATGTGTTCTCAATATGTAAAATAAATATGATTCATTTTTAGGGGTGGCTACGATATAAATGTAGGTTATGGAATATTCCCTTATTTTATGGTCAAGTATTGTCTTGTGGACTATGGTTGGTACGGCGTATAGGGTTTTGATGATGCGAATAAATCATGATTTTTTGTGTAGTGGTCATTTGGATGTTGAATATCCCCCCTCTTAACAATGGGATATTGTAATGTGGTTATTGGAGCTAAATCATAAACCCAAATTAACATTAATAAGATCTAAATCATATTTCTTAGACAAAGAATTAACCATGGGGATCTATTGTGTGGTCCTTCAGGATTTAAAATACAATTCCATATATTGGAAAGGGAAGCAATATAATCTATGGGGGTTACACCATGGTCCTATAAAATTTTATATATCTATAAATATCCCAATCCATGTCAAACTTGGTTTTCATATACATATTTTTATCGAACCTGAGACACCCTAGAGTTATTTATAATGTATTTTAAGCACCCTTTAAAAAGGGATTGACCCTTGAACATACATATGAATATGTGGTAATAAAATTTGATAATTACCTTATTTTTAAATAGTTTTCTCTCTCTTTGATCTTGAATCCCACACATTAGTCTCATTATTATTTTTACCTTGATATCCACTATTATAATGGAATTTTCTTGTCATTTTTTGGTGTGTTCATGGCATGAAATATATAGGGGAATATAGTTTTTTCATGTGAGATTTGATCGGAGAACCATGTTGGTATTTTGTTCTAGTTTATTAATGTATGATATTTTTGGTCAGGAATTCATTAATTATCATATTTATTTATATGAAATAATAATGATATATTGATTTATACCCTGGTATAGTAGTGTAATTATCTTAATAATGATTAATTTATATTAATAAATAAATTGAATATAGATCATATCTCTATGTTTTATAACATGATAATAATTGTCTTTCTGAATTTATAGATAGTTTTCTATTTATGTTATTCTTTTTATGGGATATTTTAATGATTATTTTAGTATATAGAAATTGGGGTAATCAAATATAGAATTCAAATCCTGAATTATTAGATAAATTGAATTATTAATTAATGACAATTAATGTTTGAAATTTTGTGTTCCTTATAATATTTGTTAATAAAATTTATGTAAGTTGAATGAAAATTTTAATTTAATTTTACGTGTGTTAATGTAATTGGTTAAATAACATGAATCATTATAATTCATGTAATAAATGAATTTTTCTTCTCACAGTTTGTTGAAACTGGAGTTAATTTTATGAGCATGTTTAAATAAATGTGATAGCTTGATATAGCTAATTACGTAGGTTTCTCATATTTGGAACCTATAAATAATGAATATAATAATTCAAGATTTAATAAAAACTATTTTTTGGTAAATAAAATGTTTGGGATGAGATTACAAATTATTTATAAATGCTAAAATCCTTGTGTTTGGGGCCATTAGAGGTTATTTCCATGTGAAGGCTGAATTCCTTGTTTTAGAGCCATTATTTTTTATTTAGTATGTTTATTGACTCATACCTCACGAGGTTCTTTGGATTTTATCCTTTTTATGAGTTTTGACATGACCCTAAGATCGATGATCTTGGGACAACTAATGAGATATGAGTAGGGAGGCCCCAGGTTCTGGAAGTATTTAAAATATGTTATAGTAAGATGCATAGTGATATGAATGATGGTGTCTAGGAAAGAAAAAAAATTATGAATGGATTGAATTTTGGATTATTCATTATTGTTCTTAATCAAGATTCTTATTTTTAATGGATCAATTAAATTTTCGATGGCCATGTTTATTGTTTATCTACAAACTTTTTCCCACTTCTTGAGGTAGCTATATGTTATTTGTTACATTTCTTTTATTTTATCATAGATGTTTTCCTAATGTTCCATAAAATATGAAATGTTTAATAATGTTTAATAAATTTCCTAACCCATGGTGTTTTTGTTGCTATAATATGAATTTTGATGATAGATATTGAGAAAATGTAGAATTGGATGGATTATTCCCAGAGGTAATGGACATTCCCTGATGTTAAATTAATGTAATATGAAAAATTTAAATAATTTGGGTTGATTTACTGAATGAGACATTAATTTTTTAAAGGGAACTAAGTAATTTAATGTATCTTTATAAATTCTTTTGATCTTATAGGATTTATTTTCACAAATAGTTGATTCTAGTGTCCGAGTGTTGTTATTTTCTATTGATAATGGGGAAAGGTTATTCCCACAGTGTGGTTTTGATATATATTATATCATGTTTGTTTTATGATTTCATACTCTAACACTCATTTTAGTTATGGATACTGACACCCAGTGGACCCTTGGAGTGTTTTCCCCAATTATTCCTATGTGAGGATGGATAGATAACTTCCTCCTCTATCACCAATCTTATCTCTTGATAGTATTATGTACTGGTATACATGGTGGGTAGTTTCCCCATATAGGTGATTAATGGGGTGGAAAGTATTTTGGTTATTTTACACAACTGTATCTTAAGATATATAATGCATATGATGATCAAAGTTATGATGAGTATAAGTTGTGATGGCTTCAGATGCCTTACATGGTGTATCGGTTTTGTTGAATTTAAGAAAAACACCTATTGTATGACACATTTATTTTGAGATCTAGTGGATCCCCATAACTACATGATTACTATATAGGGATGCGGTATCAGATTAATTTATGATTTGATGCCCATGGTGTATGTTGAGATATTTAGCCCAGATGTCTTTAGGTTCGATTATTTTGGAGAATGATGGATCTGGATGTGTGATGTGGAGGAAGAGAGGAAAACTAGTGGGGAATCAATAACAGAATAACCATGATTTTTCATTTTTATAATATATAATATTTATTATGCAATAATTGGTGATAGATATCCATATTGAGGCTTTGAACTTTGTATACATGTTCAGGTGATGGGTTTGTTTCATTGACGTTAACTGTGATTCAGAATTAATTAATTATCATTTACAAGGGATGCTTTGAGGAGGACCATACTGAGTATAATTTTATGTTTACCCCAAATATATATAAACACTATTTACATTTCATTTTTTTAAGGTTATATATTAGGTCATATATTACTATCTTAGGGTTTTACAGGAGCTATTTGGCTTCAGGGTCACTGTAAATATTACTTTTTAGTACATGGGGACTTCTAATCAATTATATTAGAATTATGTGACACTTAGTTCATTATATTGGTATTTAAATTCCCTTTATTATTTGGGTTTTCTTTTTTAATTTATATTTTATCTCTCTTATTCATGTACTATTATGGTTTAATTCCTTAATTTTGTATTTATGAAATACACATAGTGATATTCTCCAACTTTTAGACTAATGGAGGTAAGACTCGAGAATTCACTATCAACCCTCTCCCATTGATGGGTCATGAGGGGATTTGTTTGGTAGGAGGGGTAGTGATAGAGGTGTTTTAAAATACTTTAGGTAGAGGGATATGATAGATTTTGGAGATATATAATGATGAGACAACCTGGTTTAGTAGGTAAGTAGTGAAAGCTAAATTTAGTATGTGATTTAATGATGGGGGACTTGATGAGACATGGGTATATTGGGATCCATATGATCTGATGCATGAACAATTAATTTTATTAATCCGAATGAATGAAGTGATTCTAGTTTCTATGTAGATACCCAGGAAATTATCATTTATTAATCTTCTAGGAGAAGTTGATGGATGCGGTTAGACCTTGGGATAGGTTAAAACTAAAAATAAGATTAAAAAGATAATTAATTAGTTATTTAAAGTCATGTATTCCATGATCTAGTCTTAGGAGTCTCTAAATTTTTTTTCGTGTTAAATAATTCTTCCATCTCAACATCCTCATCATGTTCATCATGAATATTTTCCATAGGATGTACAAGATGATCCATGCAGAGTGGAGGTAAAAGATGATAAATATTATAAGAGTTAACTTTAAGAGATTTAGTTACACTTTTATTAGAATGATTATGGATCTATTTTTAAATTAATCATGTAATATTAGTTATAAAAGGTTTATATTGCTTTTAGTTTTACCCTTTTTTAGAAAGAACACTTATTTTTATGGCTATGATGTCGTTTCATGTAGTAGTGAGTCCATCGTTGACCTTTTTCTAATGTGATCATAGGGAGTTGATAGTATCATAAGGGATGTACTAAAACCAACTGTGAATTGTGTTTATTTCTTTGAGCACAAAAGAATCTAGTTTTCTGGTTCTATTGACCCTTCGGCATGGGATTTATTGTGTTTAAGAGTTTGGGATCCATTTTAGGACCATTATTTGATATGATTTAGATATATTCGTATATTGGGTGGCTAGGGAGAGGCATTGTCTAGAAGATTTTCATCAGGGGATCCATCACTAGGTAACCCCATTCTTATTGTCAACATAAATTGATGTTCTAGAAATAGAAATGGTTATTGATAAGATGCTAACTTGAACCACTTCATCATGGGATGGGAATCATCAAGATTCTACAAGTAGAATTGTTGTTTTCCATGGTTCCCAATTTCATATACATGAGTGTTTTTGTCCAGTTAGTGGTAGGTCCCATCCCTCAACATATTCATTCATTAGGGGTGATAGCACTTAGACCTTTTCTAAGGGAACAAAAACATGTTTTATTGTAGAGGTTGATATAATCAACAATAAGTGTTTTTGACATTTCTTGATATTTATCATTTCCTATTATTTGAAATTAGTTTCCCCTGTTAATAAATTTTCAATAGAGGCACTATCAATAGGGTGTTCCAATTTGCGCTTAGTATAGAGGAGATGGGGAAATTAGAGGGAATCCTCTAGATTATCCTTACCCTCATATGGAAGAACATTTCTAGGGAGTTGGTCTTCATCAGTGATAAATAACTAGTGGAGAAGTTCATCATCAATTTCATACATTAGTGCTTCCAACTCAATGTTATCCAAATTTCATTTGATGTAATATTTTTTTTTCTATATAAGTTCATGATTTTTTTGATACATGGGTAATAAAATCCTTTATATAACCTACACTAGTCTACTCATTGGAACATAAGATGGGGAGACATCGATTGACCAAGGAATTTACTATATTAGACAGAATTTGAGATTATTTTTATAATGTATATAGAGACTATGATCAATTGTTGTGAGAATCACTGATCTTTGGGAGACTTCTTATGTTTTCCCATATGTCCATACAATGTTGTCCTCGAAATGGATTAGCTATATTTGGGGAACGAAAATTTTTATTTATTTAAGAGACATGTCCGGTTCTATGGTGCAGATAGATCACCTAAAATATTTTTTATTAGAGAGACCCTTTAATAGTTCATTGAATTTTTCTATTCATGTATTCCTTAATAACTATGATGATACTAATTTTTTAATAGGTTTATCCAATAGATTTTTCTGGGGTAGTGGAATATTTCACTATTGTTTTCCTTTAGGAGGATTAGAATTTCCACCTAGACCAAACATAAAGATTGGGATTGAACTACAGTTTGGGGATTATCCTATCTAGATGTACCTATATAGAATGGTTCCTTATGATTAGTTAGAGCTATTCAGATAACTCAAAGTTCTGTTGTAGTTTTATTTTTTTTTCTGAGTGATCACCTTGTGGTTCACTTGTTTTTTCTCATTTAGATTGATGATGGTAATTTTCCCCCTTTTGATTAGTTATCATTGAAAGAATCACATGTATGTGAAGAACCGCTATAATATTATCAGTATTTATGAAAGAGATAATTAGGTTAAAGTTATATTATGGTTCTCAAAGATCAATATTTGATTCAAATATCCTAATATGAAGTTTAAATACAAAAACATTATGAAGACCTCTTTTTGAAGTTGTTACGAGAAATAAGAGATTCTGATGATATCATTTTTTTGGGGAAAATGGTCCAATTATGTTCAAAGGGTTTATGAATGATGTTTTTAGAGAACTATTGGATTAGTTCATGGAGGTTTCTATCAATTAAATCATTATATATCCTTTGTTATTTTAGGATAATATAGAACATCTTCATTCTAGTTTGGGTGTTCATAATCATCATCAACTATTCTATATGTTTTTAAAGAATGAATCATGGGTTCATGATGCTTTTTTCATGTGGAATTTTATTCCTAAAAAGGGAGTAACGATGTGTTATTTGAATATAAATGTAGAAATTTCTTCAGTTTCCCCAATAAAATTGTACACATGAAACTTTTAATTGTTCTTGCACGACAATACAAGTTGTTCGCATCTAATTTATCAAATGTGGATGGCTCTCTTTTTACGGTGACAATAAAGTATTAGTAATTCTTGTCAAATGACAAGTTTTAGGAAGATTTTGATTACTTGAAGGAGAAGTTGGTCATCACTCCAGTTATTATTCAACAATAATAGGGAGTTTAGTTCGTGGTTTTTAATGAATCGTATTATCTTAGTTTGGGATGTGTTCAATTATATTGGTGACCTGTTTTTTCTTAGGGGTGTCATTATTTGCATCCCCATAGGCATGAAAATAAAATACATGATCTCTAATTCATGTCGAGTTATTTTTTTATTAATATTGTGGAGACATTACCTTATCAACGAGTCCTTTTTTTGGTCTTTACCATTTATAATATCCTGATGTATATATTATCCCATATTGATATGAACTAATAACAATGATGGTGGATGGAATTATTGAAGGACTATAACATTGATATTTCATATAAACTAGGAACCTGTATTGTTGTAGTTGTTGTATTGAGAATAATTTCACATAGTGTTTCTAATTGTACATCTAGATTTTTATATAGAGTGATGGAAAATTTCTTGGTGTTGCATCTTGGAATAGTTGAGGTTGATGGAAGATGTTTTCTATTTTAGAAAAAAAAAATTGTATTATTTCATGAATCTGGTTAAGAAATCTCAGTAAGGGGATTCTAATGTCCCTTTTTGTAGAGACAGGGTGATTTTAGGTGATTATCCCAATGGTTGTTCATATAATGGACAACACTATATAATGTTCATATTGATTTACATAATCACTTTGGTGATCTATGAGATAGTTGTATATGACTTACACATATCACATTTTGTGGTATATTTCAGTGTGAAAATGATGTACTAGGATCTAAGAGGTTATTTTTTGTGTACTTGGATGATGATTACAATTTTAGAGTTTTTATCTCAATGTTTGGTCTTCCGGAATGTGGATATAGAGAACAACATTTATATTGGGTTTCTCTACCTATCAGACAATCCTATATGGAAATGGGAACACATCTTGACATACATTATTACCACTTTACAACAATCTCTAGGAGACTATGATTATATATCAGTTATAGTTGATCATTTGAAGAAATCATCCCATGTTATATCAATTGGAGAGTCCATATGAGTAGGGTTTTGGCAAGGAACTATCTTGAGGATGTCCTTTGACCACACGGATTATCATGGATGATCATCTATGATCATGATCCTAGTTTTATATCTAGAGTTTCAAGTGGTATCTTGTATTTTTTGGATATATTTTATGACTTAGAAATTCTACTCATCCACATATAGAGAGTCTGATAGAGTGAAACATTGAGACTCTTGAATACATATTGATAACTTATGTTCCAGATTTTCGTGGTTTGTAGATGAGGCACATTCCTTGGGATGAGTTTTATTACACTTTTTTTTAATCCACAATTTTTATGGAACAATGTGAACATTTTTATGAATGAACATTCCATTCTCCATTCTGATAATCTAGGGTTGAATAGGAATTAATTCATGGGACATAACTATGGATGAATACATAGAGATGGTTTAGTTGGTTCTTAAGAGGATGAAAGTTGTGTAAGAACATTGTAAATATTTTTTCAATCATTGGAGGAGGCCTCAAGAGTTCAATGTTATAGATCTCATTTTCCTAAAGGTGGGTTCTTTCTATTATAATGAAACTTATGGTCATTGAAGTAATCTCTTAGTACATTTTATTCGCCCTTTTGATGTGTTATATTTCATTGGATTTATAGATAATCATATTGAACATCCCCAAGGATGAGTCATGTTCATGATTTCACCCATGGGTGATAGTTTTATTTTTACCATTAAAAATATTATCACATTATTGATTGGGAATATATCTATTCCCTTGATAATGAGACCTTCAATAAGCATCTTTTAGAGATTTGGGACTAGACAGAAGAGGTATTTTGTGGGAGTGATATTCCCTTGGTTCATGTCCTCTCTTTAAATTGTGTTGTGTAGTTGAGAAATTAGGAACGTGAATCGTAGATATGTTTTTATTACCCAATGCAGTTTTATTTTTTATCTTCTCCTATTTCAACTCATGATGTGGTTGTTAATTATTATATTATCCATGATGTGTCTTGTTATCTTGTTTCATCTAATATATTTAAACTCATTTTCGAGGTATCTTCCAATAATAGTGATTAATTATTGGTTATTTTTCATTCATGTTTTAAAATTGTTCCCTCTGAGTGATGTGGTTAAGGTCATGTGATTGAAAGATCCATGATATGTATCTCACTAGGTGGGTTTTTAGAAAAATAATTTTTCTTTATTTCTCCTTTAGATTAGTTCTAAATTCATGAGAATTATAATGGTTTTAAATGAATATGATACAATATAATAGATCCCTGTGGAAATTTCCGTTGAATATTTTTTTTGTGGGATGTGGGTAGAGGAGGTTATAGGCATTTTGGAAGGTAAATAGGGAAAATGGTGGAGTCAGTGCCAAAAATGATATGGTTATGGCGTAGACAGACTCATTTCACTATGGTAATTGTGGTTATATGGTGGAGGATCTACATGTGGCGTAATATATATCTAGAAACAAATCAAGAATAATTTCATTTTAGAGGTTGTTAGACCATAGTGGTTGGTTGTGATGTAGTCCCTTCATCAATGGATGAGAACTATGGAACAAAATGAGGAAGCTATGGTGTAGTTTATTTTGAGGATATTTACAAAATAAGGGTATATACATCATGAAGCATTGGTTGTTACGTAACCTCCGTATTGGTGAAGGGTGTTGCATCATAGTTCATAGGGTTTTGGTGTAGCCTCACACCCCCATTTGTAGGATATAATAATTTTTTTCTCGAACATTTCCGGGAAAATGGGGTTATGTGGGGTGTTAACCCATGAAACATCGTATAAATCACTATGATACGAAGGGTTGCAGAATGGTCCTATATGATATAGAATATTATCATAAAATTTTATCTTTTCTGGATACCCTATTCACATTGGAACTCTTATTTCTTCAACAAATCCAGTTCAAACCCTCGGATTTCCATAATTATTTTTGAATGCCTTAAATCTATCTTATGATAAGGATTTTCTCTTGGATCCAATATATAAATCTGTGGTAATCCATGGTGATTTAAACATATTTTTTATGGTTTTTCTATGTTTGATCTTGTTTCCCACATGTTCTTTTTCCCATTCTTTGGTGTATGATCTCCATAATTCTAATGGACTACTTCATGTCATTTCTTTATATTCTAGTGGACTGATTTATTTGAACATGGTAGTTTCCTAATTGGAGATGTGATAGGAGATCCCCATTGGAACTCTATTTCCATTTTAAGAACATTAGATGGTGGGGTAGGGTATTCATTTTTTCTTTTATTTATTTTCCTAAAATCATTTTATTTGAATATTTTGTTCCATTGGATGGAAGAGTGACTAACCTAATAAATATTGACCAAATTAATAAAATTTTATAGATATTAGAATTCATTTTTTACATTGTGATAATAGTTTTGATTCTGATTTTACATATATTTTGTTATCTATGTAATTATTTGTGTAACATTTTTTTCATTCTTCTATTAAAATTTCAAAATTGTTATAATTAGATAAATAACATAAATCTATAATTAATGGATTAATTGAATAAATAATTAATGAATTGTCTCGATTAAAATCCAATATTTGTTATTTTTATTATATAGTCTTGAACATATTATAAAAAGCTATTATATTTTAATTGATGAATATTAATTACATAACATAGTGATCCATGCTAGAATCATTTTATGTCTTTTGCATTTATAAATAAGGACTCATAAAAAACTAGTCCATAAGTGATTTATGTCATCTACCACTATGTTTCTCATAACTAGAACCCTCCATAATTTTATCATACAAAATACTTTTCCTAAAAACCTATGAAAAGGTACTATAATAAAGGTTGATATCATATTTTCATTAAGGTAAAATGGGTGATTTATATAAACATAACGTAAGTATAAGGGTATGATAACATGGTAATTTCATTTCAAAACCAAACTCTTTATATCAAAAATATTAATCTTGTGTAGTATTATAATGATTGGAAACTTATGAGACATGAATTGTAAGGGAATCAAATAACATGAGCCATAATAACATAACATTTCATTAATACATGGGGTTTTTGAATACACATAATCATAAATAATCAATTCTATAATATTCAAGGCCCATTTTCAAGGCTATCACAGTGGAATGGAAACTGTCATAATAGTCAAGGTTCACTCCAAATACTATAATTTTATTCAAAGTTCACTCCCATGACTATCATAATGCAAAACTTACTTTATTGAACTATGTTCAATCCAAATTATATTCTTTTTTATCTCATGAGATATGAATCGTTACCTAATTAATTATTGTGAGATATTTTTCCCACCAGTCATGTAATGATAATCATACATATATGTTCTAAATGACCATAAAATAGTCATTATATCATAACCCAGGAAAAATAGTTTTCATAAACGTTTCATTATAGAATAACCCATAGGAGAGTAAAAGGATTCATGAAAATTTCAACATTTCATCATAGAATAACCCATAAAAATGGAATCAGTTTCATGGGATTCTTTTTAATATAATTAAAAGAACTTGTAAAAGAGAATAATAAAGGTACCAACGGGTCATATACCATTTAAATAAAAAAGTAACATCAAATGATATCAAATTTGATTTAAAATTATTTTGAAAGATCTCCTGGAACATTTTTTACGAAAAATTCATTTTCTAATTGAAAATATATTTTGAAAACTATAAAAAATTGAAAAATAAATTTCTTTGAAAATAACCCAAGAAATATATAAATGAATCATTAAAATCATTTAAAACATTTCTTTATGAATATTTCATTTCAACATTGACAAAACAATTTAAAACATAAAATATTTTCTCAAATTTATTTATTTAAAAATAACCATGAAAACATAAAAAAGGAATCTTTAAAGGTCATTTAAAACATTAAATGGGAAAAGATCACTTTATATTTGAAAAAAAATGAAACAAAAAAAAATAGAATAAAATTCATTTAAAATAATTTTTGAAATTTATAAATTATTCATTAAAACATTTTGTGGTCATGACAAAAGAAAATTATGTTATTTCCATACACAGTAAAGCAATGATTTGTTTCATATTTTCCATAAAATCCAAAAGAAACATCTGTGAAAAAAAGACATAAATATTCATTTTAGAAAATTAAAAATTAAACACGGGTAAAAATAACTCTAATAAATATTTTTGACAATTTTAAATTATTTTTTAAAACATTTTTAAATAACATGGATAAAGAAGAAAAATGGGTTTTGACAGACGATAGAAATATTGATGATTATTCATAGAAATATATTGTGGTATCTCATGTACATAAAGTGTGTAAAATGAAAGGGAAAAATTGGTTTCATGAAATAATAATATATGGAATTTAATTAATTAAATTATAGATATATTATAATATTTCATCATCGAAAGAAAAATCATAAACAATCTCGATGTACAAATAGATTGTAACATCAAACCATTACCTCTTTTGTGTCTTGTGAATAATAGGTCCCATTAATGATTAACATCAAATAAATCATTTAATATCATGAAAATAATTACATTTATGATATAATAGGTCAAATGGAAAATATATACACCTCATTGAATAAGATAGGTTGATAATGTTACTTATGTCCCAAAGAAGAAAAATTGAGACAACAATCCCTTACCATAAGTATTAAATTCCGTCATACAGAATAAAAACAATTGTATAATAAAAATAAGTTTATTATAAAGATATATATATATATTAAATAACCATAATTATATATATTATTCTATAAATTAATTACATTTTACCTTTTATTACCATTTTATTAACAATTCCTTGTACAAAACAAGTTATGGGTAATAACTAGTTTATTTTTCATTTTTGTTTTGATTCTGTATTTTTTGGTGACATTAAATTGATCATGGATCCATAATAATCATAATTTTAACCACAATAAAAATATAATATATATTATGTATATATTAATTTATATTAATCCATAAAATATAGATATAGAAAATAAAATACATCGTTTATATAGACGACATGTCGTACATACATAGGAACATCGTTTCCATTTTCTTGATATTGGAAATGAAAGGAAGGTAAATACGATATTAAATTTATATGATCTTTTTTATGTACTATATATAACATATATTCATTATATTTACCCTAATTACATTTAATGTGAAATGCTAGTGAACAACGAATCATGTCACTTTGTGAGGTTGTAGTTGGGCATACACACAAACGACGTTAACATATACCCCACTAAAAGGAATGTAATAAGAAACATGTGATATTATAATTAAATAATTATAATTATATCATATATTTTAGATATAAATTAAATCCATTATTATATCCCACTAAGAATAGTGGGTCTGAAAACTATGTAACATCGGTCCATGAGCCGGTACTCCGCTATACACATGAATGATGATTTTGTATCGCATTTGATAGGAGAGGGTACACTGTTGGGATATTATGATAAGATAATAACAAAGTATTATATTTTAGATACTTATGTGAATATTTCATCATAGTTGATGAATATTTGATGTAGGATAAAGAATAAATAAAATAAAGATTCTTGGTTAAGAACAATACTTCTTCTTCTTAAACATAAATATATAAGAACCAAAATTATTATTAGGATGAAATGAGGATCAATATAGGGGATCATGGTAGTTGGGATTTTATTAAGAATGTTTTACATATTCTTTTCCTGATCCAAAGGTCTTTAATTGTGTCAAGAGGAGAGGATATGGGTGTCTTTAAAAAGTGAGGTGAGTGGAAAACTTTTAATTTATGAAATGAAAAAGGCATACATGTGATAATAATATGAAAAAGGATCAAATTTTGACCAATAATAATAATTATACAATATATGTTCAAAATATTTCCATAAAATATATTTTATACAAGTTTTTAAGTCATTTAAAACCTTATCATTTTACTTAAATCTCTAGTAAACATGTTTTCACCTCAACCACAATAATTAATTTATACTATTCTCATTATTCATTATTCTTTAAAATAAACCTGAAATTATTATATAATAAAAAAATATTTTGATTAAAAATATGGAACCGATATTAAAAAATTAATTTCATATTGGTGTAAAAAAATTAATATTGATGTAATTCCATAGATGTGAGGAAAGAGGGTTTTCAAAAGGCATATTTTTAAGAAAATGATTACTTTATATAAACTCTTTTACTAGTAATAATCATTATAATAATTTAAATTTAAATTTATTGAAATATAATCTAAATTTTTTTTAAATCAACCCTAATTAATAGTTATTTTAATTAATTCGGATGGATAAAGATTATAAATAATAAAACAATTTTTAGAAAATTCTAGTTTTGAAACCAAAAAATAAAAATCCACTAAAATCCAATATATATTTTTTAAAAAGAATTATTAATTATATTAAATATAAATAATTAATAATTAAGTAACTTAAAATAATATTCAATATATAATGGTAGTTTTTATTTATATAACTTATTGAAATGAGATGTTTTTTTAACAAATATATATATTTTTCACAATTCAGAGAAAAGATTAACTTTTCAAAAAAATCCATAAAAATCACTCAAAGATAATTTTCACAAAATTATTTAAAAATTAAAGTTCATTTTTTTGAAATAATTTTTCTACAAGTGGAAAAAATTAATTTTAATATAATTACAGAAATTTGAAAATTCATCTTTATGAAATAATACAGTTTTAATCATATAATTGGATTTATTCTTATATCATTCATAGAAAACAAATGAGAATAACGTTAGACATATGATTGAATAAATAATATAAAAATTTCAGTAAAATAATTCACAAAATTTAATTTATATAATTTATTGAGACAGAATGCACTTGTGAACATAAAAATAGTTTTTCAAAAAAATATTTCCATTATTATGAAATTGTATTTAATTTAAATTTCTAAATTATTTGTAACCTAATAATTAATTTTATATAAATTTATAATTTTTTTCATTATTTATTAAATATTTAGCATACATTTAATTACAATATCTATGAAATATTTATCATATTGAATACTAATAGTTTCGTTGTGTGACGTGTTTTGTTAAGACTCGATGTTTGTGTAATGAAAGATACCAAAACATTTAATTCTTTTCAGAATAAATTCATTAAATATCATATTTTTACATTCTACCACACTAAATATGAATTTAACCACTGATATTAAATCACTTTGGTATTGAAAACTGTGGATAAAGCTTCCTCATGACATCCTCATTTTCCCATTTAGCTTTCTCAAGTTGGTGATTGCATTAAAAAACATTGACCAGGTGAGTGGTGTGGTTTCCTATAACATTATCCCTATTATAAAGAATATCCAATTATTTTTCTTTATAACAATGATCATTCACTAGTGGTATGAAAATTATAATATGTATATGTTTTGGATTGGGTATGAACTTTCTGAAGAGAGATACATGGAACAGAATATGGACATGGTATAGTTTTATTGGAAGTGCCAAATGATATGTCATTGTCCTCATATGATCAAGAATTTCAAAAGGAATGATAAATTAGGGGAATAGTTTTACCTTATTTCCAAATATAATTACTTATTTCCAATAATAAATTTTTAAAAATATATTTTCTCTGACCTCAAAAACCATATCATGTCCACGATTATCATCAAAACCTTTCTATCAAATTTTCTCCACATATCTGTGTTTTTTAATAGCTCTAAACATTTGTATCATTTGTTCAATAAGTCCCAATATATTTAATTCTCTAATTAAATCCCAATATGTTTGATTTCTATACTTATTTTCAAATAGGTCTTCATATGTATCGATTTCAATTCTTCTAGTTAATGTTATTTTTGTTGGTAAACTCAACTATAGGAATACATTGAACCCGATCACCTTTCATATCTATAGAATAATATCTTTGCATATCCTAAATGATTGGAATTATTTTCTTAGAATGACCACATGTTTTAGGATTATATGTAGTACTAAAATTTTACTTCGTATCAATATAATGATAAAAAAATAAATAAAAGTTTGATGTAAATATTATATCCTCATCAGATACAATTGAATGTGGTACTCCATGCAACCCAACCACATCCTTAATGCTTATCATGGAAATACGATCAATATAGAAGTACTATCTAATATTGATTAAGTGTGCTAAATTGGAAAGGAGATCAACTATAAACAACATAGAATTATTCACATTAATTTTTGGAGTCTTATGAAAAAATTAAAGGTGATGTTTTCACATTATTTTCTGATATGGATAATAGTTGGAGAATCAAATTTATCATTAATCTCTAAAATTTATCTTGATAACATATCAAACACTGAAATAAAAACTCAAAAATATTGGTCTTCATTTTTTCCCCCCAGAAAAACTATTTCATTAGGACATTTGTATTTGTTATATCCTAGTTTCACCTTTGTTGTGGGTTCAAGCACCATGACCATTCAAGATGCGATGAGTTGTAACTAAAAATATGAGTTTTATATTGACTAAAAAAATTATATATTTCGTATAACATTCCCAAATTTTGATAACCCCTAATTTACTCAACATAAAATATAATATATAGACAAATAGTTTCACACACCTTCAATCTTATGCCTAAAAAATGAACGCATTCCACCCCAAATAACATTTTCAATAAAATATATCCAATGACTTGAATTGAAATAATTTTTTCCGAATGTATATTTAATCATGTTTAACTACCAAAAAACGTCAGAGTGGTTTCTATTCCACTTATCTTTGGTTCAACCTTAAACTAATAAACCTATTATGGTATCATTAAATCTTAAGCTAATATTACATGAATACATATATGATTCTAAAATATAAAAAATCTAGATATGTTTCATGATTCTTATAAAAAAATACTATTGGTAAAAATTTCAACTAAAATATAATTCTTAAATCCCAATAAGAAAATACATCACTCGTCCCACTTTCTTTATACACCATTAACCGTGATTTTTCATCTTTTTCCTCAAAACATCATTAATTTCATATATAATTTTTAGTCTCGTCATCATCATAATTATAAAAATTACTTGTAAAACCAATCTGATTCTTTTTGTGATAATTACACCTAGGAAATCTATTTTTAAAATTCCATTACATTCATCATTTAAAATATTCGACTGGTGATGATACCTTAGGGAGACCATTATTCCCATCCATTTTGTCAAATGATATTTTCTATTTTCAATGAAAATTAATTATTTTGTGTCATTTATTTTCCCACTCAATGAATCTTAACATTCCCCTAAGACATTCACATGGATTCTTCTTCCCATATTCTAGATACATGAGAAACCAAATCTTGTTTCCCTATGGTCTCCAGTACCTGAACCATTAGATAAATATATCCTTATCTTCCATGGTGAGTCTAATATTTTTTTAAGGTTATATTTTTGAATCATATATCATGAAAACTTCTTAAGTATAATCACAACATAATTAGAACTAGCCATTATCCCATTGGGATTATCATAAACATGTTCTATATCACATTAAATATTAACAGAGTTCCTTTTGATTTTGTAAATTGACTAAAACCAAAAAAACATAGTGTATTAAATAATATTCATAGTGGCAAGGACATAATCATGAAAAATAACTTATAGGATGTGTAATCGTGAAACCTTTTTTTTAGTCAATAAATATATTTTTTATCCTAGGATATCCATGCTCATTATTAAAATCCATTATGATGGTTTGTAATGAGTTTTTTAATATCCAATACATATCCCCCCAGGAGTTTCAAACTAGGTCTGTAGTAAGGCCCATTGGTGTGGACCACGTAATTCTTGAGTAAATCCTGAAAGAATATTTTTTGGAGTTGTTACACCTAGGAACATTTTTTTGAGAACAATTTCCACATTTAGTATTGAGAGAGTGATATATTTCTAGGAAAAAAATTATTTATTTACAGAAACATAGTATGTTCTCTTATTTTGGGGATTATCCTAAGGGTTCTCACTGTCATTTTCTCATCCAAGTTCCAATGGTTTAACTAAAAATTACACTGACACCAATTATAAGACCCAAAATTATCTTACATACATATAACATATTAATCAAATTTTATTCATTAAATCAAGTAGTTATCTAAAATTGAATCATTTATATCTAGTGACTTTGGAAAGGTACACTGATTGAAATCTGGTCCAAAAGATAGCTATGTCATCTCCCAATAAGTTCTTCATAACTAGTACACTTCTCAAACATATCCTAAGTAATACAATTTTTCATTAATTGGAGATATGAAACATAAAAAGCGATGATATCAGATTCTTAATAAGGGTAGGTAGGGGATATATATAGACATAACATGAGAATAATGGTATATGAAAATAAGAAGAACATTTTAAAACCATACCATTCATATCAAAGATCATAATCTTGAGACATGGTAGAATAATTAGCAGTTCTTAAGGAATAAATCATAATGGAATCAATGAAAATGATCCACAAGATCATAACAATAGCCTAATATATAGAATTGTGGAGTACACATTAGTATAAAAAATTATTTACATAATAGTCAAGGATTATTTCCAAGGTTATCATTCTGGAATTGGTTTACTCTAGAAACTATCTTAGTAGTCAATAGTAGTCAATGTTAACTTCCAAAACATTCATAGTAGAAAATGTACAATACAAAAATGGGTTCATTCCCCATTCCCATCCGGTTTTTCTCATAAGATATCAATTATTAACCAATGAGTTAGAGGGAACTATAGGTTTAAGATATTATATGATGAAATTCATATATATGTGTACCTCAAGATAATAAAACAATCACCATATTAAAACCAATTAAAAAATTTTGTTTTAAAAATAATATATTATAGAATAATACATAGAAAAGAAATGGGTTTCCTAAATATTTCATTAATTAATCATGGAAAAAAACCCTCAAAATTGAATGGGTTTCATTGGCATACTATCTTTATAATAATAATCCATTCAAAAAAATAATAATATTGGTATCCATGGATCATATCTAAAGTAAGTAACGTGTATTATCAATGGATTCTGTCATCAATGGTAAATGATTTTGAAAGATCACTTACAATTTTTTTGAGAAATAGAGTCTTTTCACATTGACAATCAATACATAAAAAATTTATAAATCAATTTTAAAATTATTTTAATTGAAAACAACTTTAGAAAAATATAAATAAGTCCTTAAAAATAAATTAAAAAAAATTAGGAAAATAAACTTTCCACTTTAAATTTTTTTAAATAAAACCTTTTCATGATGCTTTAACTTGAAAATGTCCTTGGAAACCTATAAATGAAACATTAAAGATCAATTAAAAAATTCATGAGGAAAATATCCATTCAATTTCGATAAAATTTTAAAACATAATTTGTTTTTCAAAATCATATTATTCAAAAAAATTAATTTTAAACAAATACTTTAATCTTTAATTAATTGGGTGGTATTGATTTTGGGAAATTAAATTCATATGTTACCTATTATATAAATGATTACATTCC
Source organism: Viscum album (assembly GCA_963277665.1). Taxonomy (NCBI): domain Eukaryota; kingdom Viridiplantae; phylum Streptophyta; class Magnoliopsida; order Santalales; family Viscaceae; genus Viscum; species Viscum album. The sequence continues at coordinate 1,558,338,722 of OY728126.1, read as the reverse complement.
CATTTTTGTTAATATCCAAACATGAATTGTTTGGAAAATGACATGAAGATACATTCTTTTTAAAACTCTTAGAAAGTCAAACATGAAAAAATGACTCTTATAGATCCTGTGGAGAATGCCAAAACGCTTTTGAAAACATTTTAAAAAAACTCTAATATTGAAGAAAAACAATTTTCTACCAAAAGCAGAAATAAGGATGATTTATCTTAAAAATATTATTTTGGATGCTTGAATAAAAAAAATAGAGTAAAATTATAGGATTTTTTTATGAAATAACAATATTATTATAATAGTTATTAATTAATTGATTAATATATCATACAATTTCATCTTCAAATTCATAATCTTAAATAATCAAAATAAATAACGGGGTCATAACATCAAACCTTTGCGACATGGGTATATTTATTATCATATGCTGCTTTAAACAACAAAATGAAATGAAACATTGAATATCATGAAAATAAGGGTTTTCATATAATAACATTTCAATGATAATTATAAAAAATTTATAGAAAAATAGAGGTGAATAAAATAACATTTGTCCCAAGGAAGGCATTTTGAGACCAAAATCAATTACCGTAATTAGAAAATCCTTTAGACATGGTAAAATAAGTTATTTTAAAAATATAATATTATAATAAATATATTATATAATGATAATTATATATATCCTACAATAAATTAATTCTTATAAACATTTATTACACATTCATTAATAATTCCACGTTAAAATCACATTTTGGGTAATAAAAAAATTATTTTTCACGTATATCTTGATTATATTTTTTGATCTTGATAAATTTATAATGGTTTAATCATATAAATAAGGTTAAAAATATAAATTATATATATTTATTCAGTATATATGTATATATGTTAACATGTAAAAAAAGAAATATATAAAATTAAATACACCATTCATTGAGATGGTAGGTCGTACATATGCATGAACACAATTTTTTATTTTATCAAAGAATGAAATGAAATATGGATATATAATATATTAAAATTAAATAATTATTATTTTTTCCTATATATAATATATATTAATTTAATTTACGCCACTTTCATTCCATGAAAATTATTTTTGAAAAACAAATCACAGCGCTTTGAGAAGTGGTAGTCTTCCATACACATGAGTATTATGATCATATCCCCAATGGAACAGAATTTAAGAATGTATATATGACTTGAAAATTGGAATTGTTTAATAAGGTCATAAATATGATATATATTTACTAAATCATTAATTATTTCTGTCTATGAAAGTTGGCAATGGAAAATTAATAACATCATTCTGTGAGATGGTAGTATGTCATACAAATGAATGATGTGTTCATATCCCATTTGATATAAGAGGATATGGATGTTGAGTATTACATTAATATAATAAAAAATAGTATATTTAATATAATGGTTTTATTATATTATTATAATTTAATATTATTTCAAGGAGGTGAAGAAGAAATAAAATAAATATGCCAGATTAAGCATGATACCTATTCTTCATGAAACTCCATAGGTAAGCACCAAAAGGCTTTATTATATTCCATTAAGAACTAATAATGGATATGGGTAGAGTTTAGGTAATTAATTAAGATATTTTTGTAGTTATTATCTAATAAAAATGGGGTTTTATGTTCTTAATAGGTGAGGAGAGTGGGTGGCCTTTTATAATTGAGGTGAATTTGACATTTGAAATATTTGAAATGAAAAAGGTGTACCCACGTTTTTCAGATGAAATAATGAAAAAAATGGACTATCATCAATAATATAACATTATAATGTCATAATTGTTCCATAAAATGTATTTTAGGCAATTTTTAGACTATTTTAACCCTTATCACTCTACATTAAGCCCTTCATAAACTGTTTTCCCCTTCACCATAGTAATTAATTTTTGTTTTCTTCAATATTAATTTTGGTAAAAATTTATGTTTAAATTATTAACTAATATAAAATATTCTCATTAAAAATATTTAATATATTTTACCAATATTCAATTCATATAATTTTCAAATGATTATCGAAAATGAAACCCATAGATGAGATGAAGAAGTCAGTTTTCAAAAAAGTGTATTTTAAAAAAATAATGATTTTATATTAACATTTTGTCTATAATTATCATTATATTAAATAAAATTAATATTTATTGAAATATTTTATATCATTTATTTTAAATATTTCCAAACTATGTGTGGTATTACTTAATTAAATAGGATAAAAATTATTTACCTTAAAATAATTTCAAGATAAAACCTGTTTTTAATCAAAAAAACAAACATATAACAACATCCAATATCATTTTGATTAAAAATAATTTAATTGAATTAAATATACATAAATAATTATTATTTTAATATAAAAAAATAAGAAACTGAATGAAACATTCAATTAAAATAATTGATTAAAATGAGATGACATTTATTGTAAATATTTGTAATTTTCACTATTCACTAAAAGATTTATCTGCTCATAAACTTATCAAAATAATCAATACATGATAGTTTTTGGCATGATTATTTTCAAAATTATTTTCACTTTCTCAAATAAATTTTCTATAATTGGTATAAATTAATTTCAAAATTAGTACGAAAATGCGACAAAACAATTTCTTACACAAAACATGGGTTTGGAATTAAATTTCAATTTATTCTTATCTCAGGAATATAAAACACATAAGATGAATGATAAAATTTTATTTATTATATATTGTATTAATTTATTAAAAATAATTCACCAATATTTATTTATATTTATTATTGATATAGAATGCCTTTGGGGGTATAAAAATTGATTTCCCAAAAAAATATTCCATTATTTTCAAATTAGTTTGATTTGAATTTATAAATAATTGTTTATGAATGAAATAATTTTATAGACTAACATTGCCAAAATATTTTTGTAATTTGATTAATCCTATTCATACCCACCATTCCATCTTCTAGATGATTATTATCATTTTTTTAAAAACAATTATTGGGTTGGGTTTCATTAAGGATCAGTTTCTCATGGAACACTAGTTATCAAAGAATTTTAATTTAAATAAAATGATATTTCATAAAATTAGGGGGTTTTACATTTACGGTAGTTATATTTTAAAACAATTATTGATTTATTGAGTTTTTTACCACGGGTTAATGTATTTTTTAATTAACATGAAGCACAATAATGTTGGATGATAATAATAATAATTAAAAATAACATGTTGGAGTATAATTGTTATTCAAAGAGTTTTTTCTAATTAGAATTAAATATAAGATAATATATAAATAAATTTTATTGATTGAGATTGAAAATAACTTTATTTTCCCATAGTTATAATGCATGGATAATTAATTGGTTAATTCAATATATAATAAAAACATTTTTTTATAAAAACAATCCTTGAGGATTTGAGTTCACATACTTTATAAAGTGTAGATTAATTTTTTTTGGGTTTATGGGAGCCCATATACTTGTAAAATATGAATGTATAATTTTGGTTCTATGTTTCTCTATTTTCTATCATTGTTGTTTTCTTGCTATTGACGTGATTTTAATGTAATACTTGCAATGTGTTGTTATATGAGCCTGTAGTTGTTGATCCATGGATGGATGAAGATATAAGGGGATATATGATGGATGTTTTGGAAGTATTTAACACTTATTATAGTGAGATTCATGGTGATATGCATTAGGGTGTCATGGATGGCATTCGAGATGAACCGAATTGTTGATGCTAGGATTAACAGTTGTTGTTCAAAGGATGGATACTCAATTTTAATGGATCTTATAAATTATTGATGGATTGGTTTCTTGTTTACCTACATTACCTTAAAAAATTCTTGGGGTAGATATATGTTCTTGGTTTCATCCATTTTATTTTATGTCATAATGATTTCCTAGAGTAACTATAATTATTTATAGTTTAATAATTCTTAGAAAATGACTTAAAACAAGGGGTTAGTATCATTGGAATGAAAATGATAATGATAAATATAGAGAAATCGTGGACTCTGTTGGAGGATTCCTTTAGGAATAGGCATGTCTTAATAGTTAAATTAATGTAATTACAATAGTTTTAAATAATAAATAATGAATTAATCAATGATTGGATAGATATTTAAAATAAAATATGTAATTTTATGTATATTTATAAATTTGTGCCTACTTGTTAGATGTATTTTCCCAAATAGTGGAAGTGGGGTGCAGAGTGACGATTGTTCTGGTTTGTCCTTGTAATAAGTTAAACATAGAGTTTTTTTGTGATATATATTACATCCTTTATAATTTTTGATTTTATACACTATCCCACCCATGTTTGTTTGGGTGACTAACACCTAGTGGACTCTGGGAGGGTGTTTTCCCCAACATTCTAGGGATATGTTGAGTTGATATTTAATTTTAATTATTTTTTATTGTTATGCATGATGTTTTGTTTATCCATATTTGTTTTTATTGGGATGTAATAGCATTCAGTTATTTTAAACATATGTATCTTAGGATATAGTGTCTAAAGGATTACTATAGGTATGACATGTATAGGTTATGATAGCTTCGGGTTCAATACTCAGTGTATGGGATTTGATGGATTTAGGTATAATACATGTTGTATGATATATGAAACATTAATTTTTCATACAAAATTATAATTATATTATAATTTTTTTTTGATGGATTTATATGAATATTCACTTAGAATAAATTATTTAATAAAAATTTGGAAAATTGGTGTTGAGATATTAAAATGATTTAAAGTGGGGGTTCTTAATGAATTATTTTAATTAATAATATTTTGTGAGAATTTTAGTAACAAGTTTTAACATTTTTGACTTAATGAACTAGTTCATCCTTAAAAAGACCTCATCCAAATTTTACCGATCCTTATAGTTATCCCATAAGGGGTCGATCATCCTAGCTTGAAACTGGGAGAGCCCTCTCAAATCCAGCCGGTGTGTGGGCCTGTTAGAAGAGACCACATGAATTGGTAGTCCTAACTCCAAAAATATTTATGTTGTGCAACATGACCCATTTTCTGAGTGTGACCTCATTTCACCACTTGAATGGTCCATGAAACACCCTGAACACTAGTGGATAGCTCAGTCCTGAGATAAACTCTACATTATTAGGCCCATACCACTATTGAACAACTGTGGGACCTCATAAGACCACTTTTATTCCCCTTTAGAAGTTTTATAATTCCATGCACACCAATAAGAGGTCCCTATAACCACTATAATATATTAATGAATTGATGGAGGACCACTCATCAACTACAACATATTCCATATCACCATGGACAATTCCATTTCACATGAGGCCTTGAAATCCAGACACCAAATTATATTGTTGCCCCTCAAGACTTCTTCCAAGGCACTACAGTGTCCCAAACCCTATTATCAATGTGTCATATTCTAATATACCAATTAAATAGAGAATGAGTTTTCTAAAATACTGCAAAAGTATGTTAATAGCACCATGACTTAATACTTTTCATAATGATATAATGGGTAATCATCTACTATAAATTGAGGAGGATATTCCCACTAATAGGGAGTATGACCACCGAGTAGGAGAGGACTAATACTACTACCATTTATTATTCTTTATATTTTTAAATTTATATATTTATTATTAAGTTGAAATTTATTTTACATATAATTCATTCATATTGTTTCTAATTTAACCATGTTTAATTATAGAAAAAATTATTCTTCTTGTTCTTCGGTTTATTTTTATTTCTTCAGCTTTCTCTCTTAACTATTTTATTAAATTTTTGTTTCATGCCATCACTTTATTACATCTCTTTTTATCTAATTATTAATTTTTTATTTTTATTTACATAATCTCATTCTCAACTTTTTAAAATCATGATCATGAAAATGTGGGGTTGACTTGTGGTTTGGTATCGGGAGAGGTTAGTTCTTCTTGAATTCATCTATTAATTTCATTAATTGTTTTTATTTCTTTTTGTGGTGGATGAACTAAAGTGAATGTGTGTAGTTCTTAATAGCTACATCATGAAACTTAGCATCACTTATATTCTTTTTTTTAACATATTCCCCACCTTCCATTGAATATAATATCTTTATATAATATTGTTAGTCCATTCAATAGATGTAATGACATACGATGGAGCTAGGTATTAAAAGTTTTCACACACTTGGTTGATGTGCGTCATCATCCTTGATTATAGTAAGTGGTGTAATTTAGTTTGATTGGGAGTTTGATATTTCAAAACCAATAAATTTTAGGATAACCATTCAACTATTAGACTGAATTTTAATCAACAATGATGAATAATTAAGAAACCAAAAAAAACCTAAAGTCCATGTTCATTCTTCATTTTATTTAGAATAACATGCTAATTTATATATTCACTTCATTTTATAATTTTATAAAATTATAAAAACCAAAAAATAACATTATCTTTATAACATAATAAAAAACCACAAAAATAAGTAGCTCATATGTAAATTTGAACTAGTAAGTAGACAACTATGAATTTCCTCATGTGAGACAGACCAGGTAATCCACAATGCTGCACTAGGAAGTAGTTTTAAATTTATTTTTTCCATGAACTATGACAGGTGTACATCAATGCATGTTTTACAAGATTTGGAGGATCTTTAGAACAACTTGATTTCAATATAGTTATGTGATATGAGATGATGTGACAATGTGATGTGTGAGATGTATGATCTTGAAAATAGCTGAGGGTAAAAAGGGACAAATTATTTTAGAGGAAGATGGATCAATTCATAAAATGTTGGGTCCAAGACACAAACTGATAGGGAATCAAGAACAAGGTACCATTTATGTTTCATTACTATAATATATTATCATTTATTTGTGATACATTTTGATAGATTCCCATGGTGAGACTAGGAAAATAGCATAACTTCTCAGTTTAAGAGTTATTTTCACTATTATTCACTTTTTCATAGCACGCTATCTATATATTTTGAAGGATAGAATCATGGGAGGATATTACGTAGTATATTTTTATGAAATCCTCATGTATATATTAACCATTTTCAGGTTATAATGAGTTAGTTATAGATTGGGGTGGATATTAGTAGCTTGTGGTTTTATAGGATCTATTTGGGAATTTTGGTCAGTGTTGAGTTAACATTTTTATACTTGTTGTTTCCCTTTCTACGGTTGTATAATTTTATGACATTACATGTGTGGCCATTAGATTTCATTTATCTTTATGAGTAGTTTTTAATTTTTTTACATATCTTATCAAAATACTATCTATGTACTCTTAAATGGTAATTCCTTTCGTTTGTATGTATGACATACCCTCAGTATTACTCACCAATAAGAGGCATACTCGATGAGGGACTCGATTAATCACTATCCTCCTTCTCACATTCACAACCAAAGTGGGTGCTTCATGGGGTAGGGGGTTGTAATATTCAGTTCATTGCAGTAAAAAAATAAAATTTTTAACTTCTAGAAAATAAATAATATTTATTATCATGGGATCCTATCAGAAAAAATAATGACATCCACTAGGTTGGGAAATAAATTATTCTAGTATTTGATGAGTATATATTCCTACCTATAGACATTGGGCTTATCATTATGTATCTTTATTCTTCATGTGCCTTAGAATCTAAAAGATAAGTTATGTAACTATTTCATTACCATTAATGACTATGTTTCATGAAAATCAAACATTATATTATAACATATAGTCATTGTGTAATCATGACCATAAACACTTAATTTTTATAATAACACCTTAAAAAAATAAATGCACTTTTACCAAAGGGTATTTTCCCAAATTAATTTTAACAATACATTATAAATAAGCTATAATTATTTCACTAAATCATCCCAACATATTTTATAGAAAATTAAAAAGGGTAATTTCAATAATAAAATTATGTAAATATTATCTATTAAATTTAATTTTAGTTTCAATCAATAAAACCCTCTCTATATTCAACAAAAAATTCATTTGGGATACATATATAATTTTAATCAGTCTTTAAAAGCCTTGAATTAAAAAAAAATTATAAAAAAAACTTGTCAAAAAATCCCGAAAAATAATGGGTCACAAGATATGGGAAAATATAGAGTTGAATTCATCTATGAGTTCATATAAAGATTTTTAAAAGGTATTATCCAAGTAATACCACCCTTATAATCCAATAGAATTAATAAAAATGATAATAGAATTATAATTACACAAATTTGTTAATTTTTTATTGAACAAGAAGTTTGAAAACATATTGGTGATCCACAAAGTAAAAACAGTCCCTAGAATTGAGGGTGAATAAAAAAAATCCTTCTCAAATTACTTATGATGGAATCCTGAAGGATTTCAATTATTTTTCCTTAACATGTCAAAACACCCAAATCCAAGAACCCATGATTTTGAAAGGACGTGAGATTGATTATTGAAATAGAGAAGTGTGGGAAGAGAAATTAGTAGATAGAAGGAAGGGCCACCTCCATCCTTTATATATTCTCTATATAAATTAATTGAGGATATTTGAAGGGGTTTCCTCCCCTCAGTTATTAACCACCATGATAAGAAATTTTTGAGAAATGGGCTCCCCATTCACATTTATGTAACACCCCTCATGTTTATCCACTATTAATTATTTTCATAATATATCAATATTTGTAAATTAGATTGAATTTTATTATGAAGAAATATTGTATCATATAATTTATTTAAATTTCATTTAATATCAATCTAATACTAGTACAACCCCTTTAAAACAATTTAATATATAATACATTCTTTTATATAGAAATATTAATAACCCCATGAAATTCATTGAAATTAATTAAAATTTATTTCATAATATTATTACAAAAAAATATCTAGATGGGGTTTAATTATTAATACAACCATGGTAATCAAAAAATATTAATGTTACAATAATATATTTTACCATGAAATTTTTCATGATTTTTTAGAATATTATGACCAGAAAAGTATTATCAGATTCTATTTAGAATGTATAAAAAAAATCTAACTCCTAACTTGACATATTCTTTTGGAAACTATTCTGGAACAATACAACTTATTCACTTTGCTACTCTTGTCTTTCTAACTCATCATTTTCATTATTTCTCTAATTATTCCCAAAGTAAGTTTCCAAAAATCATAAATTTCTGAATTTTATTATTCTTGATATGATTATCTAAAACCCATAAAGATAAATATGATACTTTTAATCCAATTAATATTTATTAAATGTATATGAGTCAAATTCTAGAAAAAAAATCATTTACAAAGAGTTTAGTTGTCAAAAAATACAAAAACATTGTTAAAAAAAATTATCACATTGGTTTTTAATTACCCCAATACAATTTGATAGGGAATTAACTTCTAGGTACAACATCAAGATCCTTGAAAATTTCAAGTATTGAAAAAACATTCTTGGCTTCATCAAAATATGTAATATAATTTGACTCTATTGTGGAATCAATAATAACTGGCTACATCAAACTCTTTTAACTCAAAACTCCTCTGTTTAAAAGGAAGACATATAAAGAATGTGACTTTAGATCATTATGATCTATTTGGAAACTACCATTAGTATAACCCCTGATTACCAGCTCATAATCTCCTCCATACAACATGGTCATATATTTTGTTCTCCATAGATACTTAAGGAAAGAATTAATGACATGCCAATGTCATTTTACAACATCTTCTTGATATCATACTACAATTATCAATTCATAAGTAATATCTAGTATAGTATATAACCTGGAATACATGATTGATCATTTCTCTAAAGCGTATTGGATTTTACTCATTCTCTATATCTCAAATTATATCTGAGGGAACATTTTCTAAGAAAGTTGTAAACCATGTGACAATAGAACCAATCACCTCTTGTGTTATTCCATAATAAATATTTTTAGTATCTTTTCCATGTATTTTTGTTGAATTAGTCCAATCAGACTCTTGAATCTCTGATTAATGATCTGGATCCCTATAATATAGTTTTTTTCACCCATGTTATTAATGTAAAAACACTTGTTTAACTAGACCATAATACACTGTAAGACTGGTAAGTCATTTCCAAAAAAGTAACATTTCCTTTTCATATAATACTAGGATAGTGACTTTATTTCTAATAAAACTCTTGAAAATAAATCAATTACATTTGTTCTTAATTAAACCAAATTATTTTACAGCTTCATCGAATGGAATGTTCCATGACCAAGATTCTTCCTTAAATCCGTATATGGATCATTACATTTGAAAATAATTTTGGCATCTCTTGGAGCCCAAAACCATTCTAGTTATGTCAAATAGATATCATCCTGATGGTTCCCATTATGTATTGATGTTTTTAAAACCATCTACCAAGTCTCATTATCATAGTAATCTACTATAGGAAGTATAATTCTAACGGATTGAATCATCATAACTGGTGAAATGGTTTCATCCAAGTCAATTACAGGATGTTGGATAAACCCTTTTACCATTATCCTTTATTTATATGTTTTTATGTTACCTTCAAAGTATATTTTCCTCTTGAATACCCATTTTAATACAATGGCCTTTACATCATGTGGATCATTGATCAGAACCCTAATATGCTTCTAATACTCGGAATCCATTTCATAATTCATGTATTATTTCCATCTTCCATCTGATGATCTCTCTACTACCTATTTTTAGGAAAGGGGTTTATCATTTTCAACCAACAATGAGTCACCATATATGGTGACTAGAAAAAATATCTCTCTGATTCTCTTATCTTTCTTATACTATAACACAATTCTTGCATTTTAGGAACTAATTCTTACACAGAAACTTGTGGAACCTATTTTGTACCAACTCTTACATTTCATGAGAATAAAAAACCATTGATGTCAATCTTTCTCCCACTGTCTTTTTTTAGGATGTGATCCCCCTCAAAAAATATGGGTTGTCTATTGATAGTCACTTTCTTAACCAAGGGGTTGTGTTGGTTGTATCCATTTGTTTCCTTGGATACCAAAAAAATATACACATTGTGACATAGGGAGATAGTTTGTTTCCTGAGAAAGCCTTAAAAATTCTTTTCAACCCAATACATGTGTATGTGAATGAATGGGGTTCTTTCCACTCCACAACACAAATTTAATTTAATTTACAATTTTAGTTGGTACACAATTTATTGTGTATTCCATAGTTTTTAATGAATATCCCCAAAAGTATAATGGAAGATATATATGAATCATTATTTACCTAACCATTTTTAATATGGTATGGTTCCTCCTTTAAGTAACACAATTCCAATGTCGTGTGTAAGGGTGGGTGAGTTGATTTTGAATCCCAAACTCTTGCAAGAAGATGATAAAATCTTGGTTAGGATATTCAACACCTAGATCTGGTCAAAGATTCTTTATCTTTATTCCAAGTTGATTCTTTTCTTCATTCATGAATTACTTGAATTTCTCAAAGAACTTGGACTTATACCACATCAAGTAGACATAACCATATCTATTCAAGTCCTTATTAAATATTATAATGTAAGAATACCCAGATATATCATCTACTGGAAATGGTCCACACACATCAGTGTGTACCAATCCTAGAGGCATTGTGACCCTTACACCATGTCCACCAAATGTTGATATGTTAATTTTCCCTTATAAAGAGTCATGACATAATTCATGTGGTTTTAAGTCATATTAGTCTAAATATAACACACCAAACATTTTACGGTATGTTTATCTTAAATAAATTCTATTCATAGCCTATATTTCATAAATCATTGAGTTTCCTTGAATAAAAAATTGGTTATTTAGGATATAGTCATAACCTAGACATTAAAAATAAATTTTCCACTTCTGTGTTTTGAATTTTGAAAAATGGACATACATAGTAGCGATCAGGGTGATATTTGGAGTCTAATAGAATCAAGTTAATTTTCAATGAATAGTAACATACCCATATGAATAGTAACATACCCTTATGAACAATGAAATACCTTTATAAATATTAAAAAGGACCTTATAAATGGTAACCTTACACATGAAAGTATAAATAAATTTAGGCACCTTAAAAATGAAGATGAATATTTTAAGTGTTGTTATTTTTCGATTAAATAATGATTTTATTTAAAAATTAAATTTCTCATATTTAGTGAATTATTTTTTAAAATGGACTTCATTTTTGGATTCTACACATTGAAAAATGGTTAGGGTAAATTTTTGGGATTTTTTTGAAATACATGATTTTTTGGTGAATAGTAAAATACATTAATTTACCGTATAAATACATTATAAATTAAATTAACTATTCCTAGAATCATGAGTGATGTAAGAACCAAAATATTGAACTCACAAGAACTTTTTACCATTATAGGTCTTTGAATCCTCACTATATATTTTCTAGTGGAGAAAAAATAAATTAATTATTATAAAATTATGGAAACCCTCCTCCCCGCCACTATATAAACAACCCCTCTCCCCATCTTCCTCCCACGCCACTGAAGATTCAAGAGTTTCCTAAATTCAGATAAAATATCTCCTTAAGATCCACTCCCACGTCTGATACCTAATGGTCTCACCAAAAGGCCAAAAAAAGGTATTAAGGATATTCTCAAGCAGGAGTACTCAAGAGGTGAACCTCTCTTCCCTTTTCTTTCAAATTCGTTTACAAGTTCCATTCTTTTTTTGCTCTACCATAACCACCCAAAATCCAGATGCTTTGATAATTCCAGTACCACATATGGACTGTAATTTTATTATTCTAATGTAATATTTCATCATCATATCTCTTTTCCCCCACCTCTTACACAAAAAATGAAAATATCATCTAAGATGTGTTAATTTATCACATTCATGGAAGACGACTTTTCAATTTCTATTAATATGTTCATAACTGGTCATGAAAACTTTTTAATGGTTGAAAAGGAAAATAATATATTTATTTCACATTATGAAATTTTATTTAATCCTTACATACTCATAATACAAAATATTAATACAAAACAAATTCTTTATGCAGAAAACAACCAAGTTAAACCAAGTGTTTATCTATAACTTTTAACTAATGATTCACCCTCAAGGTATATAACCAAAAATAATTATAAGATAATTTATAATGTTACTAATAATATATATTTATAATTCTGGTTGTTTAACCACATTTCAAATGTTCTTCCATTCATGAATACAAGTAAACATATCATGGAAATCAAGGAAAAAATATTTCCAAAACAATAACATTGAATATATTAAACCGATCCAAAAGTGTGTGAATGAACCTAATAAGGTTATACTATATCAATTAAATGTTTATTAGGTTCATAAATTATTAATTAATTAAGATAAATTTGATTATTCAGGTTGTTAAGATCAAATAAGAACACCTTCGGGCATAAGGTAAGGGATCATCTCTCTCACTTTTGTTCAAGAATTCCCAAAAGTTGTGTGCTTTTATTTTTAATTCATAATGATGGGGTATGATTTCTCAACATCCCCATAATTCTATTATGATATATAAATTATGGGATACCAATTTACCTCTCATTAATCCCTCACAAGAACACATGTTACCATGTTGAAATGTTTATAATGGTTTTCTTTTCTAACTTTTAATTCCGTGATATTTCCATTGTTCACCACTTGCATGTGGTGTATTTTTTATTTCCATTTGATATATATTATCATGATTATATTTATATTCATTTTATTTTGTGATTCATTTAGTGGTTATTAATTTTTTTTCATACCACTCAATTGATTACAACGTGATAACGAGATCTGTATCAACTTCCATTTCGTTGTGACTTACATTGTATTGTGCACCTTATAATTTTTATGTGGTGTACCTACTACCCATTTTAGATCACTTTTACTCTGAAATTATACATCTATTATATATCTATATTCTAGTTTCATGGATGATATTATTTTCTTAAGATGTATACCCTTTAACATACGGTGTTTATTTGGAATGTTGTTTTAACTATGCAAATATTGATTACTTCATATCCTCTACTATATACGGATATTGAGAAGAAAAATTTTAATGGTATTAAATCTATATATAAAGAATTATTGGGACATTAAGTGATAGGAGGGGCTGTTATAGCCACTATATGCATCAACAGGTCTCATGCAACAAATCAGTTGGCGATAAACCCACCGAGTTTGTTTCCAAAAATCAGACGGGTTTCTACCTAAAGACTTAAAACAATTTGAAGTTATAGTGGAATCATGTTCCAAATAAATGATTTCCAATTAATAATAATTCTCTTTATTCATTTTCATTTTTTAATATCCATGTGGTTATCACTATAAAAAAATATATGGATGCAGGTTCATTCTTAGTTTATTAATGGTGTGTGTTTTTCATTTATTCACCATGCCATATTTTTTTTATGATTCAGTTATTATTGATTCATTCTTCCACTACTTATAAACCTTACTGGTCATTTGAGCTCACCCTTCTCATTTGTCTACCATCAACATATTATGAATAGGAGACTATTTATTAAGTTTCCATGGATGTAGTTTATTAGTTTTTGTTATGGATTCTTTTTTGTTACCTTTACCAATGTAATTTTAGTTACAAATACGGATCTAGTTTATTAAATAATACTAAAATATCATTACTTTGGGATTTCATTCCTATTAATCATTCCATTTTAATAAATAATGCACCATCTCCTAGTTTCTTGGTTTGGGGTGTTACAGTTGGTATCAAATGAAGTTTAGTAGAAAACATGGAAACTATATTAGAAAATGTTGATTAGGGAACAAAGATATAAGGTAGTATTTGAGGAAAAACATACAATAATGTCCTAGAATATTTTTAAGGATTAGATGATGTGGATCTATCTAGAAAATTGATCCCTTTTTTGATATAAATGGGTTGAGGTGTCTCTAGAACAGATGTACCTAGAAGTGAAAACTCCGACAAAGAGTTTCAGGCTTGAACTAGGGTATCCTCGTACATGACAATGGTCCTTGCTGCACTGTTGGTTTGAAACTCTCGATGGATATGATTATGATAATTCACATTTAATTTATAAGCCATTATTAAGCCATTTAATGTAAATTTTTCATCAGATAAAACATGTTTATGATATTATCTATGCATAAAATTTTGATTTATGTTATTTAATTTTCTAGTTGATATTATAAATTATGATTAATAACCTAATGTTGTGTATTCCATTATTTAGAAATGGTGACTAATGGAATAAGGGGAATAAATACTAGTAGACAATGTAGGTATTTCCTTATTGAGAAACTCAACACAATCAATGTTGGAGTGTATCATATCATAACCATATTGGGACAACATACTCAGGATGTGACAAAAAAACCATGATACACCTTTGTTGGATCATTTCATGTAGCAGAGGCCCCCATATTTTTGTGGGACTACTAATCCAGTGGTAGCTAAGCAGTGGATCAAGTACCTTGAAAATATATTCATGGCATTAAGATACATTGAAAATGAAAATTTAGTGTTGGTAGTATAGTGTCTCAAGGGAAATGTTGATCAATGGTGGTCCTTGATCTAGAATATCATAGAGGAAGAATAAATAAAAGATATGGAATAGGGTACTTTTAAGGGAATATTATTTGAAAAATATTTCCCTCATGAGAAAAGAACTAAATTAAGATAAAATTCCTTGGCTGAAAGAAAAGTAAAGAAGGTAGTGTTATAGATTATGAGGAAACCTTCACAAGACTATACAAGTATGCCTTAGATTACATGCATGCCTCAGAAGACAAGATTCATCATTTCTTTTAAGGTTCTAAGCGATGTCTTGGAAGGGCACTACATTCTCAAAAAATTTCATTATATGATGAAATTTTATCAAGTGACATCAAAACAGAGAGGAAGTTTGCTAGATCAAATTTTTTTAAGGGAAACAAAGATAATAAGCGGTACACTGATAACCATGGAAAAGGTGAATCACCAAAAAAGAACAAGGGAATGAAGAAATTCCCGTTATGTGAGAACTGTAGAAATAATCATCTTGGTAAATGCTTGAAAGGAATGAGAGTATACTATAATTGTGGAGAAAAGGGTCATCAATCTAATGAATTAAAGGGGAAGAAACAAGTCGATGATGTTCAATGATACAATTGTAGAGAGATGGAACACTATGCAAATGAGTGTCTTAAGTGCTAAGGAAACTTTCCATTGATAATACCATGAGAGCAAGGGAATGCTTATGTGATTACAACCATAGAGGTTTTAGTTCCTAATGATGCAGTGATAGGTACTTTAATTGTTTCCTAAAATATAGCCAACACTTTATTTGATTTTGGATCATCACATTCATTTATAACTTTTTTGTTTTCCATGAAAATTAGACATGTCCAATTTGATTTAATAAAGGAGTTATCAGTCGAAACTCCTAGGGGATGTATCATTGAAACAAAGGCATGTCGCTCAGTCCCCCTCATGACACATAAATGTGCTTTAGTTTCTACACATAATATCATACCAATGAATGACTTTGATATAATTATTAGTATGAATTGGATGTTAAATCATGATGTGAAGATCTATTGTAAGAATAATGAAGTTACAATATTTAAAAATGGTGTATAATCCCATATTTTTGGAGCAGAAAACTCACCATATGATTCTTATCAAGATCCACCCCTAGTATATTTATTAAATGAAATTCTTGTAGAGGAAGAGAAACAAATTTCTATGGGTGAGGAAAGAAATATTCAAATTTAATATGTACATATATTGCAAGAATAAGTTGATGTATTTCTAGAGGATATACTTGGACATCCTCTAAAGTGTGAAGTTGAGTTCTCTATTGATTTAATTCCTCATGCAAGACCTATTTCAAGTAATCCCTACAGAATGACCACTATGGAATTAGTGGAGCTAAAGAAATAACTAGAGGAATAGATTGAAAGATGATTTATTCGACCTAGTGTTTCTCTATGGGGATCCCATGTCCTCTTTGTTAAGAAGAAAGATGGATCAATGAGGCTATGTATTGATTACATGGAAATCAATGATATTACAATAAATAATAAGTATCCTTTGCCAAAAATTGATGGTTTATTTTATAAAATTCTGGGAGCACAATACTTTTTAGAATATTTAACTTCAATCTAGACATCATCAACTATGTGTGTGGAAGGAAGATATTCCAAAGACAGCACTCTGAACCAGTTATGGGAATTACGAATTTATAATGATGCATTTTGGACTAACTTATGCACCCACTTTTTTCATGGATTTAATTAATATAGTTATCAAGGAATATCTTGATAAATTTGTTTTGGTATTTATCTATGATATCCTCATATAATTAGAAAGTAATGAAGACCATGATAATTGCTTGTGGATTATTCTAAAAATTCTCAGAAGAAATTAATTATACTGGATGTTTAGCAAGTATGATTTTTTGCATCAGTCGGTTTCTTTTATAGGCCATATTTTCTCTAAGGATGGAATCCTAGTTGATCCTGTGAAGTCAATGGAAATCCAAGAATGGCTCATTCTAATGAACATAACTGAGGTATGTAGTTTTGTTGGCTTATAAGGTTACTATCAGAATTTCTTTTAGAATTTCACCAGACTAGCTAATCCACTAACCAAGCTCACACACAAAGGTGTTAAGTTGGTATAGACGAGAGAATGTACAGAATTCTTTAAAGAATTGAAAATAAATTGTTCAATGCTTCAATTTTGACTCTTCCATCTAGAAATGATGGATTTGTGATATACAGTGATGCATCAAAGAATGGGTTCGTCCTTATGGAAAATTATAATGTTATTGATTATGATTTAAGGTAGTTGAAGACTCATGAGAAAAATTACCCATCTCATGATCTTGAGTTAGTAGCCATAATATTTTCCATGAAAATATGGAGACATTATTTCTACAGTGAAAGATATGCGATATATATGGATTAAAAGAGTTTGAAATACATTTTCGCAAAGAATGAACTCAACATGAGGAAAAGTATATGGCTCATGTTACTCAAAGATTATGATTTTTCAATACACTACCACCCAATAAAGGAAAATAAGTTGTCATATGCATTAAGCAAGAAATTTCATGGACTTCTGACCTAAATGAGAATTAAGAGAGATCCAATAGTAATGGATCTACTAAATATGGATATGGGAATTTGTTATGGAAGGTGATACATATTTACTCTTTCAAATGATTGATAAAACATCTCTACAAGAGAAGATAGAAATCTCTCAATATGATGATGAGAATCTGTATAAGAAAATTAATGATGTTAAGGATAGAATACTGGAAGACTTTGTGTATGAAGAAAGAGTTTTTGAATTTGGAAAGAGGTTATGTGTTCCCTCAGTAACTGAGATAAAAATGGAACTATTAGATGAAACTCATTGCTAAAATTTTTCTATACACCCTAGTATCAAAATTTTATTTAGATATATGAAGGAACATTTTTTGTTGGATAATATTAAGCAAGAAATTTCCGACTACGTGTCAAGGTGTCTAGTTTTTCAATAAGTGAAGGAAGAGATACAACATCCTAGAGGGTTGATACAACATCTAAATATTAATATATGGAAGTTGGATTACATTACGAAGGATTTTTTCATAGGACTACCGAGGATACCTATAATGAATGATGCAACATGGGTACTTATTGATCGTCTCAAAAAATTAGCACATTTCTCTGATATAAGAGAGGATTTACTACTTGAGCAACTGGAAAGACATTATATTAATGAAGTTGTAAGACTTCATAGTGCACCTCTATAGATTGTGTCTAATCAAGATCCTCAGTTTACATTAAAATTCTGGAAAAAGTTTCTAGAAGTCATTGGATACTGAGCTTTATATGAGTACTTCTTATCACCCACAAATCGATGGGCAGTTTGAAAGGACTACTCAAACACTGGAAGATATGTTGAGATCATTCTTCATTGAATTTCAAGGTATGTGGGATAAATACTTTCCTTTTGTGAATTTTTCCTGAAATAATAGCTTCCATTCTAGCACTTTAATGGCACCATATGAGTCATTATATGGTCATAGTTTCCGAACTCCAACTTGTTGGGATGAATTTGGTTAGACGACACTTTTATGCCCAGAACGTATCGAGGAGACAACAATAACAATAATGAAAGTTATGGACCATATTAAATAATCCCAATTTAGTAAAAAGAGTTATGATGACAACTGGAGAATGTATTTGTAATTTCAAGTAGGAGACCATGTCTTTCTAAAAGTATATCTGTGGAAGGGTGTCCTTTGGTTTGGTAAGAAAGAGAAACTGAGCCCTAGGTTCATCAGACCATTTGAAATTTTAGAAACGATTGGATTCATAGATTTTAATTTATCAATGCCCCCAAGTCTCTTCAAAGTTCATAATGTGTTCCATGTGTCATTATCGAGGAAATACATGCCATACCCAATGCATGTACTCACCTATGAAAAAATAGAACTTGAACCTGATTTTTCATACTATGAAGAGCCTATCGAGATTCTTGACATAAGGGAGATGGAATTGAGGAATAAATGAACATGTATAGTAAATATTATTTAGAGAAACCATAATTTGGAGGAAGCAATTTGGTATCCTGAGGATGTTATGAAGAATAACCAACCACATCTTTTTATAGGGCTTAATACATGAAAATTTTTTAGGATGAAATTTCCGAATGTGGGAATAATATAATACCTCAAACATTTTATTGTATGCTTCTCTAAGATACATTCTATTTATAGCCTATATTTGATAAAACATTGAGTTTCGTTGAAAAAACACCAACCTAGCCATTAAACATAAATTTTCCACTTTTGTGTTTTTAATTTTAATAAACGGACATACACGACTGTGATTAGGGTAATATTTAGAGTTTTATAGAATCAAGTTAATTTTTGTGAATAGTAACTTACCCTTATGAACAGTAACCTACCCTTATGAATAGTAATACGAACATTATGAATTTAAATCTTACTCATGAATCTATAAATAAATTTATGCACCTTAGAAATGAAGATGAATATTTTAAGTGTTGGTATTTTTCAATTAAATAATGATTTTAATTAAAAATTAAATTTCTCATATTTATAAAATTAGTTTTGAAAAATCAAGTTAATTTTTGGATTCTACATATTGAAAAATGGTTAGGGTTAATTTTTGGGATTTTTCTGAAACACTTGAATTTTTGGTGAATGGTAAAATACATTAATTTACCATATAAATACATTATAATTTAAATTAAATATTCTTAGCATCATGAGTGATGTAAGAAACCAAATCTTTAAATCATATTTATTTATTTATATTCTAGGTCATGAAATCCACACTCTATATTTTCTTGTGGAGAAATAAAAAATTTATAATTATAATATTAAGGAAACCCTCCTCCCCACCACTATATAAACCACCCCTCACCCCTCTTCCTCATACATCTCTCAAGTTTTAATAATTATATAAATTCTTATCAAATATCTCCCTAAGATCCTATACCACTTCCAAGACCCACTGGTCTCACCAAAAGGCAAAAAACAAAGGTCTTTTCGCGATTCTCAAGGGCGAGTACTCCAGAGGTGAACCTCTCTTCCCTTTTCTTTCAAATTCATTTACATGTTCCATTCTTTTGTTTCTATATCCTCACCTCTCAACATAAATATGATATGATAATTCCAGTACATTACATGGACTGGAATTATATTATTCTATTGGAATATTTCCTCATCATATCTCTTTTACCCCACCTCTTATAGTAAAAATGAAAATACCATTCGAGATGTGTTAATTTATCACATTCAAGGACGATGAGTTTTCAATTTGTATTACTATATTCAATACAGTTCATGAAACCTTTTTTATGGTTGAAAAATATCATTATTTATTTATTTTACCTTGTTCAATGTTCTGTAATCCTTACACAATCATAATACAAAAAAATAATACAAAACAAGTTCTTTATGCACAAAACTACCAAGTTAAACCAAGTGTTTGTTAATAACTTTTAACTAACGAGTCATCCACAAGGTATAAAACCCAAAATCATTATAAGATAATTTATAATGTCACTAATAATATATATTTACAATTATGTATGTTTAACCACATTTCATACTAACTTCCATTCTTGAATACAAGTAAAATGATCATGGAAACCAAGGAATAAAATGCTTCCAAAACAATAAAATTGAATCTGTTAAACCCATAAAAAAGTGTGAATGAACCTAATAATGTTATAACATATCAATTAAATTTCTATGAGTTTATTTTATTATTAATTAATGAATCTAAACTTTATTATTCAGGTCATTAAGATCAAAAAAGATCACCTTCAGGCATAAGGAAAGGGATCCTTTCTCTCACTTTTGTTCAAGAATTCCCCCTATATTGTATCCTTTTATTTTTAATTCCAAGTGATAGGGTATGATTTTTCTACACCCTAATACTTACCTTATGATATATAAATTATGGTATACCCCTTTAACTCTCCTCAATACCTCATAAGAACACCTATTACCATGCCTAAATGTTTATAAGGGGTTTCTTATCTCACTTTTCATTCTGTGAGATTTCCATTGTTTGCCACTTATTTCTGGCATGTTTTGTATTTTGTACTACTATTAGAAATATATTATCATGATTATATTTATATTAATGGTATTCTATGTTTTATTTGGTGGTTATTAGTTTTTTTTCATACGACTCAATGGATTACAACGTGGTAACGACCTTTGTATCAACATGCATTTCGTTGTGACTTACTTTGTATTATGCACCTAATAATTCTTATGTGGTGTAACTTCTACCCATTTGTGATCAAATTTCATTTGAAATTATATTTATATTATATATCCATATTCTATTTTTAGGGATATGATTATTTTCTTAAACTATATAACTTTCAACATTAGGTGTTTATTTGGAATGGTGTTTTAACTATGGAAATATTTATTAATTTGTGTCCTCTACTCTATACGGATATTGAGAACGCATATTGTAATTTTATTAAATATATGTATAAATAATTATTTATAAATGTTGTGATGGGAAGGGTCCACTATAGCCCATTGATGCATCGACATGCCTAATGAGAAAAATCAGTTGCTGACAAATCCTTTCAATTTGTTTCCAAAAATCAGGTGGGTTTCTACCTATGGACTTAAATTGTTTAAACAGTATAGTGGTATCATGTTCCAGATACATTGAATAAAATTAATAATCATTATCTTTATTCATTTTCAATTATTACTATCCAAGAGGTTTTCACTATGAAAAAATTTATGGATGGAGGCTCATTATCAGTTTAATAACGGCTTGCATTTTTCATTTATTCACCATTCCATATTTGTTTATAATTCGGTTATTTTTTATTCATGATTTCGCTACTTGTAACAAATACTGAGCATTTGAGATCACCACTTTCATTTTTTTACCTTCAATAGGTTATGAATAGCAAACTATTTGTTGAGTTTCTATAGATGCAGTTTATTAGTTTTTGTTATGGAATTTTTTGTTACCTTTCCCAATACAATTTGACTTAAATATATGTATCTAGTTTCTTCAGGACTAATAAATTGATCATTAATTAGTTATTTAATTCCTCTTAATCATGCTAATGTAATAACTAATTCACTAGCTCTGGGATTCTGGGGTTGGGGTGTTATAAAATAACCATCTTGATAGAGAATTATCAAGCACTTCTCATTTACATGACCATGTTGGTGATGCCATATGTGTGTGTTATTTGATTCTTTTGAAAATTATTCATTGTCAATTTCTAATACCTGATCTTAATAATTTAATACATAAATACCATTAATTAAATGTTTTGTTCCATCAAATATGTTTTCCTTAACATGTTATTTACAAATAAGAAAATAAACCCACATTTGTCTAATCATTATATATAAATTATGTTCTTGGTAACATTAGTACATAATAATAATTTTCTAAAACCAAAATCATTCCAATTATCAAGGAAATGTGGTAGTCAACATTGGTTATATAATTAATTATCACACCATTATCAGTTATCAAATCCAGATCTCCACTAGAAATCATTCAGAATATACCTGGTTCCAACATTTAGATATATATATCAGCACCACAAGTTATATCTAATAATGAATAGTGAGATATTAAAAGATTACACTAGATTATGAATGTTCCTTTACATTCCCCTTGATTCTGGATATTTTACCTCTTCTAATTGCTTCGTTTCCCACATAAAAAAACATTTTACCTCTTATTTCTTTATGTTCCTTTGAATCTTCATCTTCATGGATAGATGGTGCTCAAGAGATTTATACATATTATGAGTCATGGGCCCATTCACCTTGTTCCTCTTTTTCTTATTCACCCAATGGTCTATGGGTTTATCACATTCCATATCCTTATCTACATGGATAATAAAATTGGGATGTTCTAAAAGACTCTTCTCATTATTGATTAAATTGAAATCAACAGTAAAACTAGTGGTGGTCTTGGGAAGTGAGTAATGTATAATATATGTACACATATAATTTGGGAATTAAATCTCTAATAAGTCAAAGTGTTTATTATAGACAATAATCCTGACTACATGAGGACCATCTATCATTGATTGTCCATGATTTTTTTGTGAACAAATAATTAGAGATCTTCTATCTCTCTTGTCTTGTTGTCTATTTATGGAGATCATTAAGGTGATACATCATGCTATATGCATCCAAGTCATCATGTTGCTTAAAAGTATCAGTGTTCAATAATTATATCATGAAATATTGAACATAAGTGGAATCATTAAAATGTTTCTGATAGAGTAAAAAATCATCATCACTTTTTTCAATACCTGTCACATCAAGAATAGGTTCTTCTTATTACATAAAATTTTCTTTCATGGAGAAGGAAAATGTGTGAGAGACTTTTCTAAACATGAAAATTTGTTCTGGTTAGAAGGATGTCCCTCTTGGGAATGGATCACAGTGATATGTTAGAACACATTTTAATGTTGTTTCTAACAATTAAGTTGAGTAAAATTTTAGTACATTATATGAAAAAAATTATTAAAATACATAAATATTTTATTTACTTATCTCCCACTATTTTATAAAAATATAATAGACCTCAACATTAGCTTTATATGAAATTATTTCTCAGAAATTATTGTGGAAACAATCCATATTCCCATTATCATTACCAAAACATTGGTTTCTCAAGTAACGTGATTTGTTTTAAGAAGGTATTCCTAATTCCAACTTCACTAACTCGTATTTTCAGGATCAATAGAGTGGACTCCCCAATCCTAAAATCCATAAATTGGATTCCATCAACCATTTCCTCTAAGATACACCAAGTCCTTCTTTGGAAGTTAATCATTGGTCTAATGTAGGTTAAGTCAACCAAAAAATAAAGTCAGAATTCCATGATAATTGACAGCACCACAACATTTCATGGGAAATCACATTGAACAACGGTTCTATTTTAACTTTAGTGGAAGGCTATACCGACTTAATATATAAAGTTGATGGATTTTATCCTTTTATGTGTATATCACCAATTATTATCCTTATCACATAACTTATAATTCTAAATGTACTTAATTAAGTAATTAACCATTCCTTAGATACAATTTAGACAATATCCAATTTATTTTAGTCAAATATTAGATTATTGTTAATTCAATAATTCCTGTGATCTTGAAAAAAATACATAATGAAATTACCAGACTACATGATAGAAATAAAATAATAAATCTTTATTTTCATGAGGGTATACTAATTTATTTTTTATCTAGTAGATGATAAACCAACCATTGACCTAGGGAAAACACCATAAACCAATTAAGGGTAGCTTTACCACTTTCCCCTTATCTATCAATTTATATCTTTAGGACTGGTATTTTATTGAATACAAATATAAATTACCTCCACTAAATTGGTATCCCTATCCATTACATATTTTTTTACTCACACACATGTTAGTGAAATGGTTTACATTAATGAAACCATGGTAATTCATTCCCTTGCATAATAAAAGGAGAGAAAACAAAAATTTTGATATTCTTTATTTCATAATTAATTAATTAAACCAATAATAGAAAAAAATTATTTCTATGATAATGGTAATCCTCATGCTTGTACAAAATAACTCATTTAATAAAACTTGAATTAAATTCCTAATTGTTCTTATTTATGATTAATCATGGTCGAATCAATTATTTAGCTTTGTTAATTAATAAAATATTTTATCTCAATTCTGATATGAATTTCCATCAGATTCCCATCCATAATAGTTTTAAAAATATTAAATAGATTTTTTAAAAATTTACTATGTAAATAAATGTACATTGGAGTAAAAATGATGAATACCCATCTAGATCTACCCAAAATGTATTATAATTGTATAAAATTTACCTTTTATGATATATAACATACACAACATATCACATACTTTAATGATGGTGCTGTCATCATAATGATTACACAAATTACATAATTTTCTTGTAATGTTTTATGATTCAATGCACATAGAGTAATATATTTCATATAAATCACACATGGTTTTCATATCTGAACACTTTGCAGGGATTAATTAAACACACACACACACACACATATATATATATATATATATTAAAGCCCACCACATGGTATGTCCTATCGGCATAAGGACCACACACAAGCTCATGTATATAATTTTTACACAATATAATAAATTAATTTTAATTGTTCATAATTTGGTATATGTTCATGTAGTGTACATGCAAGTTATATAGTGTGTATGAATCACATTGTATGTCTGAGGCATGACCCTATAGACTCTGTATTAAATTTTCTTTCATGTAAGTGGATAACATAGAATGTAAAATGGGATAAACCATATGTAGTTTATAAATTCCATGTTCACTACTCAGGTATACCATGTAAGAAAATACATGGACCATCTATGACATAAAGGAATACATTCCATGTAGGTGGGCTACACAGAATGTACTCTGGTTGACCGTGTGCCAGGCCGACCTAATCAGCATGTCGTGTAAGATATTAAATGAACTATGTGTGATCAATGTGCATGATTTGAATTAATTATGAGTTAATTCCTTATGAATTGAACACAAGTATACAATGTGTAACTCCAGTTACATGGTGTGTACTCTTGTGTTATCCTAGAAGAATTCTCAGCACATCCTGATGAGTTCATCCATTTTATTACATTCAAAAAATTATCCATTTTTATTAGATCCATGGGAAACAAAGGAAGAAAAAAAAGATCCCATAATTTAGATTAAAATAATGATTAAGATATTATTGAAATCTAAATATATTTTTTTTAAATCAATTAATGATATTTAAAAAATTATAAATAATTATGTCTCTTCTCTAACACCACTTGTATCTTTCAGGAATATAGGAATCATGTGTTGGGTCGTGAGAAACTTTTACTTATGTCATGATCGATGATCAACCTAATATTTTCACAATGATAAATGTCATGATCAGCTGGATTGAATCAATAAAAGTAGAAAAATGATAAAATGATAGAACCATAGACATGTTCATCACATATTATTTATAATTAATTTAATAATTACCAAGTTCAAATTATTTATTCATTTGTGGATATGAAAATATATCTATATTGTTTTTTATTTTCATTGTATAAATCCAGAGCATATTCCCTCTACTGTTGATCCATACATGTTCCATAAATCATTAAAACAACACCATATGAATCTCTGAGTTATTACACAGAATATCCATTCACTGGAGTCTTTCACCTTTTATCACCATCATAATCTCTTTTAAAGTGTTCTCCTTGACCACAATAGACTTGATTGTGGGAGATAGAGGAAGGTCACACTTCGTTATTGGGAACATTCTTCGAGAAGGGATCTCTCTAGTGCTTCATAGGATTCTCAAAATATATTATGCACAACCAAACAATTGAATTGAATCTCTTATAAAATAAAAAAATTTGGATTATATACCACATGGTTAAAACAAAATAATTGCACAAATGTCATTTATTATATATTTAATCCATGTGGAACCCCATGTCTAATATTGATTATTATAATATTATTTCTTGACATTTTATTAACTTGAGAATTAAATTAAATTTTATTTAATAAAATAATATTCAATATTTACTATTTCTCACTAGACCATTTAAAATCATCCCACCATTCATCAAAAATATTTTTTATTCCTTGAATAATGAATTTATTTTTAATAAATAAATATCAATGCATTATTATATAATAAAAAAATATTATATTCAAAATATAAAAAAAATATTTATTAAAAGTTATGCGGAAATTATATTCTCTTGAGTAACTGGTGGCAGAATATATGCCATCAATAAACCATTAATAATTATTATACAAAACACTAGATTAATATTTATTCAAATTGGTATATAATAAATAATAATATATTATTTAATAGAGATTCTGGATACACATTGACTGTGACCCTCTTTTCCTTTTTCTTAGTGGAATTAGGATAAGCCGCCCAAAGTCCATGATCATCATATAGAAAATGTTTTTGAACCCATAGAGAAAAAATTCAATGTCAAAATAACAAAATCCTATATACAGATTCTTATTGGAAAATATAATCCCTTTATCATGATATCTCTAATAAAGAAGGTTTCATTTTGGTGACATTAACCTATATGCTTGATGTCTCTTAATTTGACTTATGGGAAACTCATATTGCCAATAAAAAACCATGGCTTTGAATTTAGTTTGGATATATAATTTCCACCAAAGGTTATGAGATATCAAACTCCATTAATTAATAGTGGAAAATAAATCATATCGTTCATTATTCATTAATGGGATATTACTCATGGCACACCCAACAAATCCAACCTCACTATGAACAAATGTCACCATGGTTTTTGTCAATACATAAAATTACACAACTCATAATACTCAATAAGAAAAATCAAAATGTCTAAAGATCAATACACATATTCACAGATAGGAACATACAATGACATATGTAATTTTTTACTTCCTATTATTGGCACTCATTCATATAATATCTTACACTGGATATAACCAAGGGAGTATACTTTGAGAAGGTTCATCAATATCTAACAACATATATCATTTGTTTCCTTAAATTATATCATCATATTAGAGAACAAATATTTATGAATAGTGTTGTAGAACTTATGGGTTCCCAATATAGTGGGGAACGTCTATAGCCTTTTAGTTCGATAGATAATCTAAGGAAATTAATACATAGTATGTTACGTAGAAGAAAAATATTGATATGATAAGTAGTTTATTAATATTCAAAACTATAAATATAGGTTATCATCATGTTACTTGGTTCTATAGAACCAACTCAAGAAGTCTCTATGATCTAATATCATCATCTGCTTCTGCTAATAAAAAATAATATTCTTTAATGGTACCACCTCTGGATTTAGTATACATGAGGGGTTTGGTATGTACTTCCTCAAGAGTAATATTTTAAACATGTCATGTAATTGATATTGGTTAGGTGCAATGCTAGTCGATAGGTCACCGCTCTGATGTGATCAAGAACTCAAATGGGCCAATGTATGTTGGAATAATATTTCCCTTCTTCCCAAATATCTTGAATTTTTTTCCTGTATATATGAATAGAAACAAAATATCCTCAAATTCATACTCTATGTCTCACTTAAAATTATTTGCATAGTTATTGTTTTCAACTCTGAGTTTTCTTGATGTGTTGTCAAATGGTCATGACCATTTTCACCATTCCATTGACTATTTCAGGACCCATAGGATGGTGCTCACTAACCTTATCCCAACATGTATGAATTTTTCATCTCATCCTATATATGGTATTATAGGGAGCCATTTTTATGATTGAGTGGAAACTATTGTTCAGTGGGAACTTGACCACAAGAATATGTTGATCTCGTCCTCCTTTGTAGTCAATTGATAGGTTTCTCAACATGTTCTCGAGTTTCTAGATAGTTATCTACAATTGGATTTCATTTTGAGGGTGGAATTAATGTTGAATTTGAACTCAATAATTGGAGTATCTTGGAGACTCATTAAGAACATGGAGTTAAATCAAGAATCTTGGTCATATACAATCGACAGTAGTATTTCATTCAACCTTACCACTTCCCTAATGTATATCCTTACAGGTTGATCAAGTGAGAAGTCATCTCAATTTTAAATGAAGTGAAAAGTCTTTTTTTGATTATCCTACACAATCTATATTGAATTATTTCCTCTTGATTTCTTTAGAAGACTAGTGACAACTTCAATGATTATTTTTTCCAAATTCTGGGTATGCATGGATAATGGTTGCATCATACCCTACAATTTTTTTATTTCCTCATTCACTTGTTAACTTACAATAGTTCTTTATGTAGAGTCCACAATCTTGTTCTTCATATTTTACGATCAATAGTTATTTTAGAGATATCGATACATCCTTGTGTTTCATAGATGGATAGAGAATGTCAAACTATGTGAATCATCCAATAGATCCTCCTTTTACCCAATATTATATGGTACACTTAGTCATGATCCAAATCATAACTCATTATTCATTAAAATTATACTCCAATAATTTACCTTTGATTATAACATCCACATTTTTACTAATTAACACATCATCTCTATGAGAACACATTATCTTCTCTGGGAGAGATAGGAGAAAAATCATTTTTGAAATGATCGATGATGTTCTTTACTTTATGATTCTCATGTACATATTTCTTCTGTTTAAGAATATGAAAACATAGTCAGATCACATCAATGATAAAAATTTTGGATCCTTTCTATGTTGAAAATCTACCACCTCAATTTCATCCCCTAATGGTAGTGGATTTAGAAATAAAATTCTTTATGGGATCTACAAATATTTTTTGGTTCATATTCATCTCTTTAAATGTGAATATATACTTGAGGATCTTATCATATGTATATATCTCACACTTCTCCTAAATGTGATAATTCCACCCTATTTTCAACATATTGATCACTACATATAACTCTATATCATGTTTTTGGTTTTTATATTTTTCAAATTAAAAATTCATTGAATAAAATTATATAAAATTTTCATTATTCAATAACACACAACCCAATCATTTCTTTAAATCATGGTTGTACAACATCAAATGTTCTCCACTTATGGGTAGTATAAGTATATGTGCAGTGATAAGACTATCTTTTAACTTCTTTATTATCTTTTAATATTCATTATTCCTAATAAAATTTACTCCCTTATAAGTTATATTGGTCATAGGGTTTGAAAATAGTGATAAATTTCTCAAAAATTTATGATAATACCCAAATAATCCAAGAAAAATACATGTTTTTATAAAAGTTGATGTTTTTGGATATCCTTTAATTCCTTATATCTTTTATGGGTTACATATATCCCATATAATGTGATAATATTCTCTATTAATGATAATTACTTCAACCTGAACTCATGTATGTTTTAATTTTCATAAAGCTTCCCCTTTCATAAGGTTTTTAGCACATTGTTCAGATGCTCCTCATGATGCTCCATAATTTTAGACTATATTAGATTATAATCTATCTATAATACTATAAATATGATGATATAATCTCTAGAAAATCTATTCATCACGTCCATGAATATTTCATGATCATTAGTGAGTCCAAATGGAATTACTATGAACTCATAGTTCCTGTAAATTCTTTAGAAATAAGTCTTGGTGATATCCATCTTCATTACCCATACTTGGTAATACCCTGACTGAAGGTATACCATCGAGAAGTATTGGAATTTACACAGCTTATAAAATAAGTGATCAATCCATGGAATATGATACTTATTATTTATCATGATCTCATATAGATAATGATAATCAATGTAAAGATGCATTGACACATCCTTATTCTTGATTAAGGGGATAGGTGTACCCTAAAGTGAAATACATGTGCATATAAACCCTTTATATAGAATCTTATATAGTTTTTTATTCAGATAATCATGTTCTAGAACAACCAATCTATATGAATTATTGGATAATTGAAACTCCCTAGGAATAATCTCGATTAAAAATTCAACTGCTCCGCTATGAGGAAGACTATAAAATTTTTTAAGATACACTATATCACATTACCTCACAATGGAAATGTCTTCAAAGATGATATTTTCCTTATAATAAATCATTTGATCTAGATACCCTTGATTATAGGGTAGTAATATCCTTGCTTGATATTTTGGTTCTAAAGAAGATTCATCTTTATCCTTACATTTATAAATAATCATATGACGATTAATGATACATTGAGTGATTTCCATCTCACATATATTTATGTTAGATTTATATAAGTAAATACAATCCATTACTATAATTGAATCAAATTATGTTAATTAGAGTATCATAAGGTTATATGGTAAGTTTTGTACACAAATTTTGATTGGGGATAAGTTATATACTTGGGATGCTATAATTATCCCATTTTTTTCACCAACAAAACTTCATTAATTATTTGTGGTGGTGTTTGAATTGTTCTAATAAATTTGAATGTAATTAAAGAAGGTGTACAAAAAATAATAAAAGTATGTTCATTATTATTTAATAAAAAACTATATTTCCTATCAAAAATCAATTGTCAGGTCCTAGATCAGTGTTTGTGAAGGAATAAGCTCACCCTTTCTATAGTGGAGGTTGTTGGTTGTCTTTGAAAATCATTTTCTTAGTGCATTGGTTTTTAATGTTCCCTTATTCATTATAGTTTTAATCATTAACAATGTGATGAGGGTTGACATATGAAATCCATTTCTCCATTGCATTTTTTGGTTACTCCCATTGAAAATATCTAGCTAGGTTTCCTTCCTTCCTAAACAAAAATAATTTCTTATTCCCCTATTAGTCAATTCTTAGGGTGCTTCTTTCCACACCATTGATAGTTGGGATATTTAAATTTCATAGCACCATTAAGTTTTTCCATCGGACCAGAAATACTTAAACTCCACTTTATGCTTATTATCCCCATGATACCCATTATACTAACCAACCTCAATTTATACTTTTAGGGAACATCAGACTATTTCCTCATATATATAAAATTATTAAATACCTAATTATTATTTTTATAATATTTTTTATCCTACCAAAATATGATCAACCTATTATTCATGGATAATGAAAATGTGTGAGTTGTATCATGAATGTCTTGTGAAGATTTATCCATACACTTTGATATATTATTAGTTTCTTCTTATGTTCATAGATATAACTTTCCATTTTATTATAGAGAGTTTGAGGAAAATATTTTTCAAAAAACATTTTCAATAATTCTTTCCATCACATCACTTCAATATCTTCGTCATGATTCATATTTTTGATCAATGTCCACCACTTATCAGTTTCTCCCTACAAATGATAAATAAATAGTATAATACTTTCTTTCTTAGAACATTAAATTATGAATAATATCATCTTAATGGAGTGGAATAATTGTTCCACAATTAGAAGATCATATAATCAATTGAATGTCAAAGGCCTTTATCATATAAAGGTCCCAATTATAGTTTGTTCTCTATTAAATGGTATTTGGGAACTCCCCCTGATCATGGACTTTATTCATAACCCGATTCAACTGAGGGAGTATCATCACAATGTATTCTATTTATTCACCCAATAGGTTAGGAATATTTTTTGGGTATTCATCATATTTCTGTTCACATAGGTTTCTTACCAGATTCCTCCTATTTTCAACCATTGGCTATTGTGAAGAGAAAATTATGGATGTGCCTTTTAAACCAATTTAACACATAAATAATATTCTAATTAAATTGAAGTGATAACTATAAAATGATGTTTATTCCTCGTATTTATAATTTATAGGATTTAATGTATGTTATACATGATCTATTTCATAACATATAATTTTATGGGAATTTTGTTTCCTTAATATTGTTTCATAATTATATTGTATATTTTTCAAAGCATATCCATTGGGAGTGTAAAAACCAGAGTGAAGTAATGCCCATTTTCATTCACCAGTTCCAAATCTAGTATAGCCTGACATATTGTTTTAGAGTTTCAACCCAATGTACATCTTTGACAGAGCCACATCCACATGTAGTATCAAGGCAGTGACATATTTTCTAGGAAACCATGTACTATATACATTACCAAAATTTAGCAATGTATTTACATGTTTAATATTAAACCTAATACTTTTCTAGGCATTTATAATTCTACTCCCAAAATAACCAATCATTTCCATTAATACAAACTATGAAAACCCTAATTTTTCATACATATTATTTAGGAATTATTACATAATATTACACAAAATTCAACCCCGAATATCGATATGTCTAGTATATTTGGGAAATAGGTATATTAAATAAAAACACAAAACATGGGATATGATGATATTAATGAAACCTTCTTGGACATGCTCATATTATTCCATTGCACTGAAAATTCTAGGGATAAATTAGAGACATATAGAAGAAAGAAGTGAGATATAGAACCCAGTAAGGGAATAAACAAAGAATTACTTAAATAATGTAAAAAATTATTGAAAAAACAATATCACTAAGGTTTGAAAGGAGTAGGGATCATAAACATGAACAATGAGACGTGATATAACATGAATATCACAAAGGAAACATGGTTAATGTGGAAGCAACTTAAAATAGTACATCATAAACATAGGTCATGGAAAAATGCTAGGAAATCATGATGAAAAAAGTCTCATGATGAATTGTATTATCTCCCAAAAACCATAATATACTTATCATGAGACTAAAAAAATTCACCACACATTAGAGTTGTATATAATTCTCATCATGCTCATCATTTTCATTTCTTTCTCATGTATATGTTTTCAACATATATCATAAAACATGGAATAATTTATGAACACATTTTATTCCATGATCATTGATTGTGAAATAAATAAAGGTAAGTATCCAATAAAATAATTATAAATTCCTAATTTTTAACATCCTTGAAAGGAAATGGGTATGGGAATTCAAAAAATAATTGTTTTGGTGTGAGAGATTATGGTGAATTTTTTTGAAAACATAACCGGTGCTTATAAATGTTCATGGGAGGGATTAATGAGAGTGAGGGGTATCTCATAATTTAGAAATAAAATGAACATTATGTTTGGTATTTAAGAGAATATACCAAAATTATGAATTTGATATAAGACATAAGAAAATGAAGATACTTGAATAAAGAATATAATGAGAGGATCCCTTACCTTGAGAGGGTGATTCCAAATTCATGGGAAGAACTTATGGAGAGATTACAGGCACCTTGGGGGGACTATATAGAAGGTATAGAAGATTAATTAATTTATCCATGGTTTATGAGTTAATAGAAGCGGGATATTGGATGGTATTATATTGGGAATGTTTGGGGAATTCATGATTATTTCCCAAAGTTAGGTTTTGAAATCTATATAATAAAATAACCAACACCACAAACATTCCAATGGGATATCCCATTTTTTAGAAATGATGGTAATTATTAATTATATTAGAAGGAATAGATCTGATATTATTAAAATATTACCCTTGTATATGTGGATGTCTGGAATTTCTTTAACAAAATGATTCTAAAACCTTCATATAAAATATAGGTTTTTGAGGATTCATAATGGGAGTATAAAATTAATCAAATAATAAAAAATAACATTATTTTGAAGGAAAAACATATATTTTGTATTGGATATTCTTAGATTATTTATTACATCATTTTGGTCCATTATGATTCCATAATACATACTGTGTATTTAGACAGTATTTAATTTTTACCAAAATTTTTGACTACCTTAAATAATTATGAAAAATTTACCATCAGATAATTTTGAAATTTTGATACGAAAAAAATATTTATATTATCTAAATAATTTTTTAAATATATTAGTTTTCACTTTGAAAATATAATCCACAATTATTTTGAAATTGTGGGTTTTTGACAATAATATTTTTTGAATTGTTATAAAAATTACATTTGACATCATAAAAAGTAAACGATCATTTATATTTAAATAATAATAATATTTTTTCAAAATAATATTTATTTCAAAAATCAACAAATCAATAAAAATAATTTTTCTA
Source organism: Viscum album (assembly GCA_963277665.1). Lineage (NCBI taxonomy): Eukaryota > Viridiplantae > Streptophyta > Magnoliopsida > Santalales > Viscaceae > Viscum > Viscum album. Next base: position 1,558,303,725 of record OY728126.1, on the reverse strand, counting down.
AATTTAATTGAATATTACCCAAAAATACCATTTTTATTTTATTGTATCAAAATTGGACGTAGTCATAATGCAAAAATATATATAAATATTACCATTATTATATTTAAAATGAAATATAAATATTCATATTCTTAGTGTATTGATTCAAATCCCTTTAATACACCAGAAAATACCCTAATAGTTTGGTGTTTGAGGATAAGACATTCATGGTGTGGTTGGAAATACATGGTTTGGGTCACGATCTTGATGAGCATTAACTTCTACCAAAAATGGCTTCACACGGGTTTATGTTGTTGGATCTCACATCGGGATTGGTCAAGAGAAAATACATGTGATGTTATCTACCAATGAATCTATAATAAATGGGCTTGATATGGTGTGATCCTAATGTTTGAGGCCAACACTTCTTTTTTATGTTTCAATTAAATTTTTGAAAACCCTATATTTTTATTAATAAAATGAAAACCATTCAAAAACAATATAATCAAAGGTGATGATGCTTAATAGTGTTTTAAATATGATCAAATATTAAAAAATCAAAGAATTTATTTTGTTTACTATTACCATGACACATAGTAATACATTTAATATAACTAAAAATGGAATTTTATTTATAAAACTTTGGGTCGTTATATGTTACGTATGTAGTTATGTTATTTAAATATTTTTTGGTAGTGTTACATTTTGATTTTCTCGGAAAAATTGTGATTTTGTATATTAATTTAGAATTAGGAATACTATAATTTGAGATATTCTTACTAATAATTTTACTGAACCCTAGCATTTTTGAAGTGATTTTGGAGTGGAACTCTTGGATTACAATGATTCTAGGCGGGGCACCGGTGTGTCAGGTCATGTAAACATTTTAATATAGTAGGTTTTCCTTAATACAGAGTGTTGTTATTGTTTTCATGAGAGGAGTGGTATATGAATTTAGGGAAATTATGTTAAAGGGTCTATAGTTTGGTTATCTGACTATAGAGACAATTATATTTGTTTTTGATGATGTATCATATATCCTAGACACTGAAAACCTATTTATCGACCCATATTGTTAAGAAATTGTTACTTGGTATAGGCCAGTTAGTACAAGATTCACATAGAGGATAGCTATTATTTACGATGAACATGTTTCAGCTTATTCCTATAATCTCCTACACATCTTGGTTATCATATCAAATGAAGGGTGCCGTGTGATGTTATATAACTCAAGTGTAGAGGGAGGGTTTGTGGGGAGAATGTTCATGTATTTGGTATTTTATCCACTAATATTTTCAGTGATGGGTATAATAGTCATGTAGTTAAGTATTTTGTCCATTTGTCTATCTTATTTATTATATTATTTCATAAGTTTTTTTCCTCACACCTGATTATTGTCTTCCATATTTTCCATCTATGTGAAAATGATTGAGGTGTGGAAACTAATTTATGATAATGTATCTAATCTATTATGTTCTAAAACTAATATGTTTGTTCCAACCTCATCAACTGGGTTCTATACTATGTGGTGTTGGTTCTTTACCATTTATTCTGGGTCATAACCGAATGTTGTTTTCCAAAATCATCAATGACATTTCATATAATTAGGATTTATTTCCCCATTGTGATAACAGAGGATTGATGGTGAATTATTTATAGGACTAGGCTGAGAAACTTTCATTCCCTGAGTAGAGGATTTTCCTATTCATTTTTCTCATAGTTTTGGTTTTCTTGTGGGGAAACGTATGGTTCTTTCTAATTGGATGGAGCTAATTATAAAAATCCAACATAGGTCAACCAAACATATTACCCAACATGGAATACCACATATCACATAGTGAGTTCCCTATCACCATGGGCAGGAAAAAACAACTAGGTGCCAAATAAATAATCAGGGGAACATTTTCACCCTTCAACAGAAATATGATATGGTTGACAAAATCATATTATCGTAGCAGATACCACAAATAAAACATATCATCAAACATAATAACAATAAATTTAACATAAAAAATGTGAAAACATGGTCTATATGAACAAACTGGAAGACCATAAAAATTCAACTAAAAAAATATGGTATCATCCCCAATTGACAATATATCACCACCATCCCAATGATCTTGATGCAAATATTTGAATAAAAAATCATCATCTATATAATTCTCATCCTATTACCTATATGCAACAATCCAAGGAAAAAAATTCACAAAGGAAAAAATAAGATGCGAACACTAAAACTTTTTTGGATAAAACTATAGAATATATAAAAAATTTATCCCCATGAATCATTTAATTTTTCTATAAAATTTATATCAAAAATATTTCAAATGAAATATAATTTTTATATAAAATAAAAAATGTGATTTCTTTTAAAAACAAGTCATAGAATAATAAGAAAAGAAATATTAAATATCATATATCCATAAGTCATAAGAAGATAAATAAAATAGGTTTCAATTCAATTTTTTCTAAATCAAGTGGGAAAATAATTATATTAAACAAATATTCTTGTAATGTATCCAAAAATCACCAAAGGGAGATCCATGAAACAAGTGTGTATATAAATAAGACAAATAACAAACACTAGTTAGCATAAATATCTATAACTTTTTAAACCATAATTATTTAGTAAAGGCAATCCATAAATCCATGCGATCATGAAAAAATTCCCTAGTCGTAGCTTACACTTTTAAGGAATTCATCTATCTAGTTTTTTCCTCTGCAGAGAGGACATTCCAATGTGTAATTACATCATCATTAGGTTTAATGAATCATATCCTCATTTATTAATAATTTTCCATGGAAAATAAATTTTATTATTATGCACACATTTCATAAAATAATTTTACATAGTGATTCCATGATGAATCTAATCATTAAACACCATTCAGATTTCAAATCAATTTTTCGATTCTTTTAAACAAATACATAATGTGCATCAAAACTCTTTTCAAAATAAAATATACAATATAAAACACATTCCCCTAGCCATAAAAGAAGAAGTTAATCAGAAATTAATTTCAAAATCATAAATTTCATAAATAAAAACCCTATAATCCAAAAAACCACAATTCATACAGAGTAATAGTCCAATGGATAGGGACTACTACCTTAAGAACAATAAAAAAATCATTTCCTTATAGACCACTGATGGGAAATTTATATAGTGTGTCCTCATAAGTCTATATTCCGGGTAAACCCTATCAATTTCCTATAAAGACCTCTAGATAATAGAATTACCCCCCAATATAATTTCAATATAAAAAGGGGAAGATAGATTAAAAATATATATAAATAAAATAGTTAAAGTGAGAAGAAAATAAAACACACCATGATGAGATACACATAAATCGAATAACGACACTGTAAAAACAAGGGGATAACCATATAGATCATCATATAATTAATGATTCAAGATAATGAGGAATTATATGGATATTAATTATTCAAATTATTCTGGTAATAGGGGTAATTTTCTATTTTCATGGGATCAGATTGGGTTTCATAATTATATTTCATGGTGAGAAAATCAGCATTCAAACCATCAGGTAGAAACTATACCTTGAAAGAAATCTACAAATTTCCTATGAATATTCACATGTAATGGAAAACCATTCTCAAGTTGTTAAATATCCTATAGACCAACTAAATCCCCTTTCATTGTTTACATTTTCACTCACATGGTTAGAAATTCTAGGACATTACTGTGAAAATCACCACTACAACTCATAATTACATACCACATGGTTACTACTAAACATGTTCCTATACATTTAATTATTCATGTTCTCCCTTAAAAGAAATATGTTCAACCTTCAACTCCCAAAATCTTGTAGAACCTTAAATTAGATTAAAAAAAGCTCAAAATTATACATCACAGTGACCTAGAGGGCATTATATTTCACCCCGTAATAAAATATTTTATGCCCAGAAAGTCTTAGGTTCGCAAATATAAAAAGGAAAATATCATTTATTATTCATTAATAACTCACATCCCATAATCTCATGGTGGCCCCTCATACACTTTCAACACCCTCAAAATAATGCAATCATCTTTCCTTACAACACCTTATCATGTTGGAATGATATCTGAACAGGCTATTGAATTAATGAGGTGTTAGTTTCCATTTACATATCCCCCCTTGATCAGGGGAAGTGAATATGGATAATAATTTATCAGTTAGGAATCATGTAATATGTCATGTATATAACTACAAAGGGAATGTATGTTTAATCAATAAAACACCTTCTCGAGACTCTCTACAATAGAAAAAGAGCTAATATAATGAGATAATAACTTGGCCGCTATACAAAAGCTTATATATCCCATCCAAGGTGAATAAGTAAGAAAAATATAATCACCAACCCTAACTTCCAATGGGTGATAACATTAATAGGAATATCTAATATGGTTACATTAATCTACCAATATCCTTTTCCATACTATATGCATGATATATTTCATATCCTGGATGATGTTCAATAAAAACAAGGTCAATTGTCAATTTTTTCCCCAATAGATGTGATCTACATACCCTAGAATAGAAATATAAAATTGGGTCATCCAAATACAATATTGATAATTAATATCATAGAATAAATATTATAATGCAAGATGTTTTAACAATATATACTAAAGTCAATAATGCATTATTGAAGAATATCTTCAACAATCTGGATGACTTTCTCATTATTTCCACCAACCAAGAGATGAGATTTAATGGTCAACATCAACAGAGAACCCATCATTGATTTTAATTCAGTTTAACACTTAGATATCATGCTAGTATTTCAACCTGAAATATTAAATAAAATCAAAATTTGGAATTTGGAAATCTCATAGACATATAAAAAACCTATATCCATTAAATTCATTTATTTTTTGTGGGTATTAAATTAAAAAAATTGTAATTGGAATCCTGATTACCAATATCACATAATATCCACATGTATTCAAACATAGCCAAAACATGATGATTATTTCCAACCTCATTAATTTTATATGATAAAATAGGATTGGGTTGTTGTAAACTAAAAGTATTCTGATGGTTTACCTTAGTTATATAACATGTTACTCATTGAGACACAAAAACTATAATCAGTTATCTCATTCTAGGAAACCAATATTAATGTCTTAGGTCATTATAAAAAATTGTAGTACCATGGGGAACATAATAATTATATAAATTTCAATTATATGTCAATTCATATGTCTGGTTTATTTGAACAAACATCCTACCATGAAAGAATAAAACCCATTTGAGAGATTGAGTACACTCACTTGATGTCTCTACATCATAAATAATCCAACTAATGTTGTGACACTCTACATCATTAGACTATCCAAGTAAAATTAGATCATTAATATGTGACTTGGACAAATCAAAGTTTTGTAATACATTTCAGTTGGCCATAACTTCATCCATGTAAATGACAACAGACGGTCTAATCAAGCACCAACCATCCCCAGATTCTCACACTGTTTGATTCTATAATTTTCTCCCGAAGCATATTAGAAGATATTTCATTTCCAATGAAAGTATTCAATATCAATATCGATGTTCTGAATCTTGTCCCACAAAATTACGTGTTTCATGTATATATCCCTTTGGATGAAAATATATTTTATAATCTTATGGTCTGAATAAACAATATATTTCACCATATAGAGATAGTGTCACAAATTTTTATGTGTATCTATCACTTCCAATAAATCAAGATCCTAAAATGGGGTAGATATTATCATTATCGAATAATCGATGAGATCCATAAGTTACAACCTTTTATCCCTACAAGATACCACTACACAAACATATACCTATGAAATAATAGTAGACATAATATCCCAAACCTAAATTAGGAATGATTAATATTTGATATGATTTCAAACTCTATTTCAATTCCAAAAAAATATTTTTTCCACTAATCTCCTAAAAAATACATCACACCCTTACTGGGTAACTATGTTATAGGATATTCATGCACGGAAAATTCCCCAAAAAATTATTTAATAACAATCTAATCCAAAGAAACTCTGGATCTAAAATTCATTTATTAGATTCTACAAGGACAACACAATCTGAATATTCTTTAGATCCACTAATTTATGTTTCTCATAAATGACCTAACCTAGAAATTTCAACTCATAAATCCAAAATGGACATTTCGATATATTCCCATATAGAATAATTTATTTCATGATCAAATGTATAATATTCAATTTTATAGTTTAATCCTTCCCTAACCTAGAATAAATAATGATAATCTCCATGAAAATAACCATAAATAATCTAAGAACCAATGTATGTATTTATTAATTAGACCCACAAGAACTGAAGGATAAATGGAGTTACCAAATAGTATAAACAAACACTCTGAATTATCTTACCTTATCATGAATTCCATCATAGGAATATATTTATCTCTGACCCTCAGCTAATGGTTCCCCCAATTTCTCATAATTTTTTATAAATGACTCGACTCCCATAAGCTGATCAAAAAGGATATCAATTTAGTGAATGTGATATTAGTTCTCCAGTATCACCTAGTTGGGTTTCCAATAATCAACACAAACTCAAAGGCCTCTTTCATATTTCTTTGAAAATATTACTAGTGAATCGCAAGGTAAAATAATATGAAAAAAAATAACTTAACCTAAAAATAAGGAATATAAACATATTATTATTTTAATTTAGTGGTTTCTATATGTTATAATGATAAAGAAACATGACAATGTCCCCATGTATAAGTATATAGTAAACTCCTCATCCCTCAAAGGAAAAAACCAAGATAAGTAATTGGTAAAAACCACATGATACTCACTGAATACTAATGAAAGAAGTTCACTATGGTGTGGATCAAAAACATCGGGAAATATCTCAAACAATTTGAATGAGATCATCACTTCACTGGGGGAAATGAGTTCTTATATCATAGATAATGATCCTACTAACATTGAAAGATATGATTTACTCTATGAGACAAATGTTATTAACCCATTGATTATTAAAATTGATATGGATTAATTGATAATCATTTAATCCAGGGAAATTATGAGATTAATGATATCAAGATCATGAAAATGAAAATACTATATGGTTTTATGGTTAGAAATCATAAACCAAAACTCAAGTAATTTAAAACTCTTCTATGACTTATTACATAGAAGACTCAAAATACATGTAATGAAAGTAATAATATTCTAATGAAAACCCAATGCATCGATGACCTTGGAAATTATAGTGGAATATGTTTAACTATTGTTTAATAATATCAAAAAAAATATATGATTCAATTTCATCATACCTCTCATAGTATTTGGTCCAACTTATGAATCCATTGGTTTACACTTCAAAACATATATATTACTTGATATATTAAATCCATTATTCACATCTTAGGAATCACCCTTGGAAATATTTTGAGGCCCACCCCTTTTTCACATTTGAACTAAAATAATAGACCATGGGGAAGGTAGATCTAGCTCTACCACCATGGGATGATTTCTAATAGAAATTGAAATCAGGACTAGATATCCCACATGATTGAAATACCATGGGTACTACTTTGGAATCAATTTTGACATGTCCTTTCCTCCATTAATGGAAACATAACACTTTTCCCCACCTTAACATTCATTATCAACTCTTGTCACCACCTTAACGACAAACACCTATCTTTCTATGAAATCCTGATGATAAACTCTAGATACCTCTTGTTTTTACTACATAATCGATGTGACCTCCCTTTCAATAAATATCCTCTGTATACCTAGATATCATCTATATAAAATTCATCAAGGTGGGTATGAACATAATAACAATAAAATGGATAATGTAATACCACAATACCATCTCACACCTCTATTCCTTGAAATAGTAATTATAAAAAATTTCTAGGGACATGTACACTGAATTAGGAAACCAAGTGGAAAATCCATTATTGAATGATCCCCAAGCTCTATAGTAATGAACCGCCATTCCATTTTCACACTTCATGTATCAATATTCAATATTTGGTTAATGGATTTCTTAAATATAGTCTAGGTGAGATATTCATTTCACTTGTCATGAACATTAGATTCCCACTAACTCCTTCATATCCATTTGGTCATATAATGGGTGAATAGAACCTTTGAGACATCTAGATTTTTCAATGAGTGTGAAATACACTTAATCACTTCAATCCATTCTCTTGATTCTTGGGTTCCCTAGTCATCATGAATGACTAGTGTATGCTTATTATTGAATACTGAATAATTTTACATGTTTCATTATAGTAAAATATTTTATGCTTTTAACTAGGAATGTAACATTTTGAAATTAATTTCCCAAAAAAAATCAAACAATGGATTCTCTTATGAGGCTTTCTCGACATCTCATTTTCATTAATTCAGAGATAGTATTCATGGATAAAAAATATTTTATAAAAAAATACTAAAAACTATCAAGAATGATATTTGCTTCCTTTCTCATAATCTTATTTTTAGATAACAAAATCTAAAATTATAAACAAAGAAATAATGATTATAGAGAACCTTGAAATTCCCATGGTTAATTAAGGTTCATCATAAATGTGAGATGGCTAGGAACACTCACACACTACCTCCAAATATCCAACAATACTATATCTATTATAACAACAAATGATAGATACAGTATGGTGATATACTTGTTTCCTCATAGGATAAATGGATAACCTTCTAATGATACAAATTTGAAATAAACCAACACATGCCAACCGATAATATTTCTAGACATTGTCTACCACATGGACCAAATGTAATTTTTTACCATCATGTGTTGTTGATAAGAACATGGGTATCATAAAATGAAGCATGGAAATGATTTAAACCTTTATCTGACATAGGATATGATATAAAAAATATGTGTATCAAAATAGATATTCTAAATACATAAAATTCCAAAACAACCAAACCCTAAAGATAATATCCAACATATGGATAAAATTTTCTAGAAAAAAAAATTGGAAGACGATCAATATAGAACATGAAACAACCCATGGGTCCATATTCATGTCTCCATATGTTACCAAAATACTTACCCATAATAAGAAAACACAATTCTCAGGACCCATAAATTAAATTATGGTATTCCCTGTATATGTATCTGGAAAAACCAAGGCTCAAAACACCTATGGAAAAATGTATTATATGAGAACTAAATCTTAGTAGGTTAGCACAAAATAATCTATTCAATGTCTATACACATGAATCCATTTATTCTTATATAAAATTTTTTTTAAAATAATTTCAATGACATCATTTTTTCATATAAAATAGTCATTTTCTTTTATTTTCAAAAACATGTTATATTCTATTAATAATAGTAATATAAAAACCCATTTTCCATAGGAATTAGAAGATAAATTAAATAGTTTTTAAGAACCATTATCCATGTTAAGTGGAAAATTAATAATTTTTAATATATTCATGTAAAATATATAAAAAATCACAAAATAGAAATCCACAAAACTAGGGCACACATAACTAAGAAAAACAAGAAACAATATCCAGAAAAAGTGAATCCCAAATCTTTGAGCCATGGTTCCCCAGTAAATGCTTACCATAACTCTATGAAATCATGATCGCATAACATAGTGATAGATTTCTCCACATTGACTTGTATATTTTAATATTTTTTTCATACCCAAATTTCATCCTAATGAGCTATGAAAACATCAATACATTTAAGAAACCAAATCCATTTTTCTATAACATATTACGTATAAAAAATCATGCCCACATTTCATTAGAATATTTTCTATAGTGATTATACGCTACTTAAAAACATGTAAAACACTTTGAAATTCAAAGAAATCATTAAGGGTTTTTATCAAATGCATCATGTCTATTAAAATGGTTTTCAATAAAAACTAATTCTTAGAAAACATTCCCTAATCTATCAAAGGTAAAAAATTTCTACGATGAATTTTCAATCATTTATTTCATAAATAGAAACTAAATTAATTCATAAGAACATATAAATTTATTGAGATATACTTAGTGACCCAAATATATCATACATAAATATTACATAATATTAGATAAATATTCATTACATAATACAATGATCCACATCAGAATCATTTAGGTCTATTGACATTAGAAATAGGGGGACATAAATATCTAATCAAAAGCGAGATACATAACCTTCCTCTATGTTCTTCATATCTAGATCCCTTTTTATAAATATCATACATAACAACTTTCATCATATCCTATGGAATGGAAACATAAGATAGGTTGAAATTAGAAGCTCAATAAGGGTAAAATAGAGAGATATTGATATAACATGAGCATATATGTATGGAAATACGTGAATAAAAATTTAAAACTATACCCTACATATCATAGATCATAAATGTGAGTCATGTAATAAATAATGGTAGTTTATATAAAATTAATCATAATTGAATCAATGAAAATTTAACACTGTAATATAAATAGATATTAAGCGTAGACATAAGCATAATAATCTTATTTTAAGGGAATCCTCCCCAGAGGTCCAATGAACATCATGAGTGTATTCTCTACTCTCTCGTGCTAGGGAATCTCTTTGGTGGCGGTTCGATGGGGGGAAGGCCTTTGCACAGCTCCAGCACTGTCCCCCCCCCTCTCCTCCTTCTCTTCTTGCTTCTCCGCTGGTGCTGCTGTTTCGCTTCATATTTTCTCACGATCTGGCATTTCCTTCTATCTGGTTCTTTCTTTATAGATCTTGCTATAAGGGGGTTTCCCCCATTTTTTCTTCGATCTTCCCAGCATTGGTGATTTTCAGTAGAAGTCATCGGCTACTCAAAACCTACTCTGACCCCATGTTCCTCTATTCTTCTCCAGGTCGGAGCTAGATTTTCGGTTTAAAGGGGTTTTAGATCATGTGTTGTTCCAGAGGTTTATGGGTTCCCTGGAACTCCCGACATTGGCCTTATCTCATTCTAACTTCTTCTAGTTTTTGGCTTCGCAGTGGCATCGTTCAGATCCCCCTAGCCACCGAACACTACTTTGACCTTGAGCTCCTCAGTGCCTCTCCCAGTCAGATTTGGATCGGTGGATTCATTAAGGTTCTTGGAATTGTGGGTCGGTGGCTTTCAGTGCTCCAAATGATTGTTAATTTGGTTTTATCCTATTATGTTGGGTTCTCTTTTGTCATATTTTAGTTGTGTTTCTTCTTCAAATTATTTGGTGACGATTTGGTTGTTCAGAGTTAGCCTTCTGGTGTTGTTGATGGTTCTCGGTGGTGTAGGATATAGATGGTGATAGTGAAGGTGGAGCAATGAAAATATGGGTTTTTAGACTGGTTTCAGGACTTAGATAATGGTGGGGGTGATAAAGATCTTACAAAGGCGTTGATGGACTCCAGTGGAAGGGCTCATCAGCGATTTGATCTGAATCGACGATGAGGTTGTGATGGGACAAAGTGTTTGAATCATGGTGTTCAGGCGACTTTAGGTGGAATGTGCACCAAGATGGAATGATGGATCATCTTTGATTTTGAATTTTGAATTGTGAATTGTGAGGATTTTGTAGGTTTTGATGTGGCTTACCTCTCGGCCTTAAAGTGGGTTCAAAATCAAATAAAAAAGGAATTTTCAGTCAAAAAAAAGGAAAAAATAAAAGGGAATCCTCCCAGATATTTTTAACATGCTAGAATTAGGATAACCATTTGGGTACCATCTTTTGTCTTGGGATAACCTCTTGTGTAACCTCTTTCTAGCATGTGATAACAAGTAATGAACTATATTTATAGTATGGGATAACCTATTGGGTACCCATTATGCTCATATAGCATTATTATTTACCCAATTCATTGGAAGGAAAAATATGTCACACTTGTCACATAATGAAAATAATAAATACTCCTACAAAAATCTCATAAAACATTAAAAACATAAGAACCTATGAAAATAAATAATTTTCATAAATATTTTATCATATAGTATAACCTAAGGAAATTATATATGTTTCAATTTTATTTCATCATTTCATCATAGCGTAACCCATGTCAAAATAAGTGAGGTTCATAAACTTTTTATTATTGTATAAATAATAGAATAGAAACACTTATCATAATCAGATTTTCTTTATATAAATAATCCATTCAATTAAATAATATGAATGTGATAATTATAACATATAACCAGTAAAAATAATTAACATTCATTGGACTCCCTCTTATATATAATATGATTTTAAAATTTCTCTTGGAACACTTCATATGGAAATCATGAGTTCCACTTTGAAAAATACTTTTCAAAATTAAAAATAATATTAAATTTTCCATCAAATTTTCTATGAAAATTACTTTGGAAAACTATAAAAAATTATTTAACTATAATTTGAATAATTTCTTAAGAAAAAATTACTTTCCACTTTGTAAAAAAACATTTTAAATCATAAAAAATTAAAAAATTATTTTCTTTGAAAATAACCTTGAAAATATACAAAGGAATATTTAGTGAAAATAATAATCATGATTGTGAAATATTCTATTCATTCTATGCTATTTAAAATAATGATTCCTTTTGAATTGTATGTAAAAGAAAAATGGGCCTTATTTTATAAAATGAAATGAAGATACATGTTTTAAAAAAAATGTAAAAATTCAAAAATGGGTATAAAATTCTTTAATAAATCCACATGAAAATTCTAAAACATTTTTTTAAACATTCATTGAAAACATACATATGGATGAAAAAGAGATCAAAATCTAAAAAAACACTTCTGGTTTTTCTTAAAAATATTCATTTGGAATATTGAAAACATAAATAGAGAAAAATGATGGTAAAACTTGTTTTCTAAATATATAACCATATTATAAGAAAAATTGTGACTATCATGAGATATAGATTATAAGATTTCCTCATTGAATTCATTTACTTAAAAATTTACAATAAATGATGAGCTTGTATTGTGAAAAACGTATAACTTTATGACATTTAACTGCAAGGACTGTGAAAGAATAACATTAAATGAACATTAAATATAATTAGGATGAATAAATTCCTGATATTAAATTTCTATGGGGTGCCTATAAAACTCCATAAATAAGATAGGTCCATAACATAATTCATGTACCAAAGAAGACAAATTCAGACAAAAATATCATACCTCTATGGTATCTTTTGAATCTTATACCCCATGAAAGTGGTATAGTGAAATGGATTTGTAAATAAATTTTATATTCAGGATATTAATAATAAAATACATTCATTGATATAATATATACTAGATCAAAGAAACATGTTTTGAAAATAGCATGTGTCTCACCAAAATAAAAGTGATACAGAAAACTCTTACCTTAAGTCTTAAATTCCCTCAAACAAGTTAGAATATCCTTTATGATAAATATAAGTTTATTTTAAATATATTATAATACCATATTTATATAAATAATACCATATATGATTTATTTATAACTTTTTATAAAAAATTTATTAATAATTCAATGTTAAAAATGGGCTTCGTGTAATAACAGCTTTGTTTCACATGTATCTTTGGATTTATTATTATTGTTCCTATTTCATTGATCATGATTAAATAGTATAAATAATTACATATATGGTATAAATGTATTAAATATTTACTATATATTTTTTTAGATTAATCCGTAAAAATTAGATATAGAACATGAAATAAATTGTTCATGGAGCCGGTAGGCTGTACGTATGTATGAACATTGTGTCCACTTTTGCAATGGATGGAAGGAAATAAAGGATAATAAAATAATACAATTAAAAATATATTTTTTTCATATATATCAAATATATTAATAAAAATTACCCATATTACCTTCTTTGAAAATATTTCTTAAAAAATGAATCACATCACTTCAAGAGGTGGTATTCTATTGTACACATAAACGATGTTATTGTACCCCCCACATAATAGAAAGTAAGAAGGTATATGTGATATAAAATTTATATAATTAAAAATATGTTAAAAATATATTATATATTCACTCAATATATCCTTGTTACTATATATGTAAAACATAAATGAAAAAAAAATCATCACATTAGTTTGTGGGGTGATAGTTTTTCATACACGGTAGAGATATTATTACTTTCCAAAGGGTTGGTAGGTAAAATGGTACATGTGGAATTATAATTATAGAGGTATAAAATATCATAAATATTATTTTTAATTATTAAATACATCATTTTTTCTATCCATCATATGTGGTGATCTAAGAAAACTATCATTAGTAAGTGAGGTGGTAGTCTACCATACACACGATCTACTATTTGATTTTCCAATTAATGTAAGAGGAGATTGATATAGTATATTCCATTAACAAAATAAAATAATATAATATGGGATATAATGGTGTTATGATATCACAATAATTTATTAATATTTTTTGTGTGAGAATAAATAAAACAAAACTCATGGTAAAGATATTTACCTCTTCTTTGGAGATATATTTATATTTATATCGAAACCCTACTTACTATGGGTAAATAATAAAAATTATAAATATAGGTTGATTAAAGGTAAATAAAAAAATATTTTTTATTTAATAGACTAATAAAAGGTTTTATAGGTGTTACTAGGATCGGATATGAGAGGGGGTGGCATTTTATACATGGGGAGAGGACACAGTAGAAATTTTTGAAATAAATAAATTCCACCCATTTTTTCACAAGAAAATGGCCCTAAAATAGACCATTTATTATTCTTAGAGGATATAATGTCTAAATATATCCACTCAATGGGTTTGGATAATCTTCTAACTTATTTTATCCCATTTATTTTTAGTTTAACCCTAGTAAACTCATTTTAACCTTAACTTTGGTAATTACTTTTTCCTATATTTTATATTCACCTTGAATGAAAATAAAGTTGAAATTATAAGTTAATTTTAATTATTATAATGTAATAATTGGAATCCATTAATCCAAATTCAACTCACAAGATTCGTAAAATATATTTCAAAATTAATATCATAGACGTGATGTGATAGTGGTTTTCAAATGTGAAAATGTTTAGAAGCTTAAAAAAATTATGAAAAAATTCCATATGATATTCGATAAAATTAAATAAAATGGATATATATATTTAATAAAATTAGAAATAAATTCAAATTTAAAATCATTTTATAATAAAATATATCTTTTAAATTATTTTAATAAAAATTATATCTTTTTATAAAATCCAATATTTTTCACTATTCACTTGTAAATTAATCTCTTCAACAAATTTAAAAAAAAATTAAATATATTTTTCAGATGATGATTTTAGGAATTATGTTAATTATTTTAAATACCTTTGTTAATGTAGGAAATAATTAATCTTTACATAATTGTAAACAATGTGACAAACTATTTTTCTATTTAAAATGGTGTTTTTATGGGTAAAATTTGTTTCATTCATATATCATTCCTAGAAAACATATATGATGGATGATAAAAGTTTGAAAGAAAATATAATATATATATATATTTCATTAAAATCATTCACCAAAAGTGACTGATTAAATTTATTAATATAAAACATAATTTTCCACCTAAATTTTTTTTATAGAAAAATATTACTTTTATTTTCAAATGTTTTAAATTTACATTTCTAATTAATTGGTAACTCATTAATTCAATTTAAATAAATTTTTAAACAATATATTATCATAATTTCATTAATCCTATTTCTTCTCACAATTATAATGGCTAGGAGATAACTATCACATTTTAATAATATTTAAATAGTATATAATGTTTCATTTAAACATGGTGTTCTATGTAACATAAGTAAAAATAGATGTTGATTTCAAGACATGATTGACTCATTATTTCATGAGATATAACCTATCAAAATATTTAATTTATTTGAACAGTAATTATTTCCCAAAAAATCTAAGCGTTACATTCTTCCCACCATTAAAATGATTTTCCCTATAAATTTTTTCACATAGATACAAAAAATGGGAATACATAAGCCTCCTCATCTCCTCATGTTTTCATATATCTTCCCAAGTGTGGTGGTTTCAGAAAAAAAAAAATCTTTGGAAGTTTTAGTTCTATTTGTTTGTGTTGGGCATACATTGTCCCAAAAATAAACTATAAATATTATTGATTTTGATGCTCAAAGATACCTTAGTTTGTTTTATTAATAATTTTATTTTTAGTATATTTCAAGAAATTTATATTCTAGGAAATTTATATTCTTATCTTCAAATAATATATAACTAATAATTTGTGACAAATATTTGTTAAAGTGTTCAGAATGATCTTAATCGTATTCTGGAAACACTGTTCACTATTTGTTTTTTACTGGAATTACTATTTATTCAGTACATCGAAGAAAGTAACATATGGAACAAAAATTACATTTCTAATAAAGGATAAGTGTGTATTGTTAATCAACCTTACATTTGAAGAAACGTATGGTTAAGGAAAATTGCGTTTTGATAAAAACCTTATGTTTGTTAGAATGAAAAATTATGGTAAAAGAAACCTATGTTAGTATGAAACATTAGAAACATATGGATCATCAACCTTAATTTTGTAATCAACCTTACATTTTCAACCTTACGTTTGGGAACAGAGAATGTATGAATAATCAATGTTACATTTAGAGATCTATGCTAACATGGATAAATGTATGGATTTTCAACCCTACGCTATTTATTTGAACCGTATTTTTTATTTTTTTCGTTTTATGAAGGGACCATACATTTGAATTTTCAACATTGAAAATTTGAATTTACGTCTTTATCGGAGAATTTTTCAACAGTATTTTTAGGATGTCCGGATGATTTAAAAGTCGATTTAGATTGATTCCAAGTTTGTATTAAATGATTTAAATATCCATTTATAGTGGATATTTTCTCTTGTATTATTTAGGGATGTTATGACTACCCTGAGTTGTATTCTTTGAATTTAAATTCACTAAATTTATCAGGAATCTTTTACGGATATGAAACCATGTTGCATATTTATCATTATATATCTCTCTGAGTATCATCTGAAAAATCACTGGATCCATGAATACCTCTCAGATATCTATGAATATTATATTCACTGATTTCTTCCTGTGAAAATGGTTTATAGTATTATAGAAATCAAGTATCTCAAAAAAAAGGACTATATTTTGGAGATATACTTGTTTAATCATGGAAGTGCAATGATCTGTTTTCATTTCTATTCATAAAATTGAAGATCTCTTCTGCAACTGGATCTCTTAAAATATATTACAAAGTTTATTTTCTTCTAAGTTTTGAATATCATCTCTTTTCAGTTGTGTGCGGCTACAACTATGAGCTATATCTGTTTCTAATCACACTACATCTTATCTATCTTGAGTTTTGGATGCTCGTATTCTGTCATGGTGGAGTGTCATCTTCTCACACTAAGATGTGGTTTTATCAGTTCCCTATAAAAGAACTAGAAGAATCTATTTTGTAATACTTTGTTTGTTAGGGTGACAACTGCCTTCACTCATTTGTGGTCAGTCTTATGATATGAGGACCTTACAAGTGAAATTCACCGAGCCCACTGAGAGGGTTATTGGTATAGTGTACTAGGGGATTTTCATGCCCCAAACCACTATAAATTGTTGTGCATTATTCACTATTCATATCCACTTCATATACTCTCATAAAAAAACCTCGCCAGCTCTATCTATTGTTGATGTGAATTGACAAAATAGTGAATTTTTTTTAAAAGAACACAATTCAGCCCCCTCTTGTGTTATCATTATAGCCATTCTGACCTAACATTTGGTATCAAATTCTGAGCATTTCAATTAATCTATAATAAGATAAATGCATAAGATCTATATTAGTGATGTAAAAGGAGAATATCATGGATGTAATTTCAATGGTTCGTGATCCATATCCCAATGGTGAGAATTATGGATGTTGGATGTCTCGAATGATAACCTACTTAAAAATCATTGATTTAGAGTATACTCAAAGATTAATACTCCTTACACAATTCCTGAAAAACCTTAATCTTTTTATACTACTACAAAGGCTGAGTATGATATGAATTATAAAGCAATGAATTCCATTATTTGTGGTCTTGGACTAGATTAATTCAACTATGTATCACAATGACCAACAACCTATGAAATATGGAAGACAATTGTAGTAGCCTATAATGGTACTAACAATGTTATCGAAATGAGATATTCTACATCAAAATTAAGGTTTGATACTTTCAAAATGTATTGTTGAGAGAGCATCACACAGATGAATGGAAGGCGGATAGAAATTGTTAATAACATAACATCTTTAGGCGAGCCTATCAGCTAGTCTGATTACACAAAGAATGTTATAAGAGTTCTACCTGCGAAGTGAAATTGAATTTCTATTACAATCCGTTAATTAGTAACTTTAAAGAATCTAACAATGAGATAATTTATTGTACCTTTAATGATGTATGAGGCTGAAATGGAAGTTGAATATGAATATCACAAAGTCCTAGAAAAAAAGATGAAACTACTCTAAAAATTACATCCCAAAGCAGAACAGAAAAACAAAACAAGAAGGATGAAATTCAGACTCATCTAATTTAGAAATTGATATCGCTCAATTAGCTATAAAATTCAGTAAATTCTATAGGAAGAATATATGATTCATAAAACCAATCAAAAATGTTGAGAAATAATCAAGGGAAGTTAGATGCTATGAATGAAAAAAATTGGGTTATATAAGACCTGGTTGTCCTCAATTGAAAGGATATAAGAGAAAGACATAAAAGAAAAATCAGAAGAATACTGATTATGAGAAAAAGGAAAAAAATAGTAATGAAGGCTAATTGGAGTGTTTCTGAAGACTCCAGCAGCTCATCAATATTTGATTCAGAGAATGAAGAATCGAATTTAAAAGCCAATATGTGATTTATGGCTGAAGAAGAGCAGGTAAAATCCTACTATTCATATAATTCTGATTCTAGTTACTCAATTTATAAAATGATTTCCTACTATACTATGATATAAGAATGATATAAATCCCCATTAAAGAAACAAAAATATTTAAAAAATATTCATAATGATATTTTAGGATAATTGTATACTTTACATAAACAACATCAAGAGTCAGTTGAGAAATATAGTTCATCTACTACAAATTTTACTAACCATGAAAATAAAATTAAAAAACTACAAAATTAAGTAGAAACCTATAAAAGTTCTTCTATTATATTTAATATAAGAGAAAATATACTAAATGGAATTCTTGGTAAAAATATTGTTAAAATGGAAAAAATTGGTATTGATAGTAAGGGTGAAAAGCCCAAAATCTAAAAAATATTATTTTTTCCCTAATTCTAACTACAAAAGCATTTCTACTGTTAAATGTTCTTATTGTGGTATTAATAGAAATTATTCTAATGAATTATATTTAAGAAAACCTCAATTATGTGGTGGCAATCAGTTTCAGTATTCAAAATCTTTATCTACTTTTAATTATAATATTTTTGATCAAAATAAATTTGTTTGGATTCCTAAATCTTAGATAGCAAACACTGCTAGACACAAAAAGAACTAGGTACCAAAACAAATTTTTGTTTAATTTGACCTTGTAGGTAACAAGACACAAAAGAGGAAAAGATATATAGTATATGGATAGTGGATGTTCACGACATATGAGTGGAAATTTATCAAATTTCTATAATCTAACTAAAATAGATGGAGACCTAGTCACCTTTGGTGACAATGACAAAACAAAATATTATTGGACTCAGAATGGTTGGAGATCTAGATATTATCTTAATTAATAAATTACTCTATGTACAAGTATTGAAGAAAAGTATGATAAGTATCTCTCATCTTTGTGATGATGGATACTATGTTGATTTTTTTAATAATTATTGTTCTATTTTAAAGTTAATTTACTTAAATGTAGAACACCTGGAACAAATAGTGTCTACACTTTGGATTTAAATTCTTTGTATGAATAGAAAGTGAACTATTTAATTTCTACAATAAATGAGTCATGGATTTGGCACATAAGACTTGGTTATTGTGATATTTTTTAATTACATAAGTTATCTACAAAACAATTAGTATCATATTTACCTAGTCTCAAATTGGATAGTGATAGATTTTATGATGCTTGTCATATTAGAAAGCAACAAAAATCTTCCTTAAAAACTGTTAACAAAATTTCTACTTCAAATCCTCTAGAACTTATTCATATGGATTTTTTGTATACCATATAAAATAGAATGTTTGGATGTTAAATTCTATGTATATGTTTTAGTTGATTATTAATCTATATTTACATGGGTACATTTTCTAAAACTCAAAAATGAAGTTTTTTCTATTTTTAAATGTTTTTATAAAAGTGTTGAAAATGAAAAAGGTTTCAGGATAATTTTATTAAGAATTGATCTTGGTGGAGAGTTTGAGAATCAAGAATTTAATTCTTTTTCTCTAATATTGGTATTAAACACAACTTCTCTACACCAAGAACGCCTCAACAAAATGAAATTTCTGAAAAAGGAATAAAACTATTCAATAAATGGATATAACTATACTAAATGAATACAGTATTACAACCTACTTTTGGGAAGAAGCTGTAAGCACCAAATGCTATATTATAAATAGATTTTTAATTCAACCTATTTTCAAAAGGACTCCTTATAAACCTTGGAATAACAGAAACCTAGGGTAAAGTACTTTAAGGATTTGGGATAAAAGTTATATATCTTGAACTCCAAGGATAATCTTGGAATGTTCGATCCAAAAGATAGAGAAGGAATATTCATAGGATATTTAGAAACTTCTAAATCTTATAGAGTATTTAATAAGTGTTCAAGGATTTTTGAAAAATCAGTTCATGTGATGTTTGATGAAACTGATCCTTTTATTAAAGAAAAAGATCAAACAGGCGAATCTGATGATTCTTCTAACAACATGGGACTTGATAACATGAAAAATGATTAGGAAAATATATATGAAATTCAGTCCAGTTTAAGAGAACATGATACTAATAAGACTAAAATTGATCGATTTAGGTAGTCTAGAATCCTGAATAATCACCCTCTAGACTCTTTTATAGGATATCTAGACATAGAAATAAAAACAAGAAGAAGTGTATGAAACCTAGTGGAATTTTCTTCTCTTCTATCTCAGCTAGAGCCTAATTATTTTGAAGAATATTTAGAAGAAGAAAGTTGGATATTAGCAATTCAAGAAGATCTAGATCAGTTTAAAAGAAACAATGTTTGGAAATTAGTGGAATGACGATCAAAAAATCTAGTTATAGGAAATAAATTTGTTTTTAATAATAAACAAGATGATCAAGGTATTATAACTTGAAACAATTTTAGACTAGTAGCTAAAGGGAATAATAAAGAAGAATGTATATATTATGATGAAAACTTTACTCCCATAGTTAGACTAGAATCAAATTAAAATTCTTTTAGCCTATATATCTCATATGAATTTATAATTATATCACATGGATGTAAAATATTCCATTTTAAATGGATATTTAAAGGAGGAATTTTATGTTGAGAAACCTCTTAGTTTTGAACATTCTCAAAAACCATATTTTGTTTTTAAACATAATAAAGCTCTCTATGGACTTAATCATGCACCTAGAGCTTGGTATGAAAGATTACGTTCATTTCTTTTGAAAAATGGTTTTACTATTGGTTTGGCAGACCCAACCCTTTTTAAGATAAAAATTTTATTCTAATTTATTATTAGTTCAAATCTATGTTGACGATGTTATTTTTGGATCAACAAATAAAAAACATTGTAATGATTTTTTAGAACCTATGTAGATAGAATTTGAAATGAGCATGATGGGAGAATTAAATTTCTTTTTAAGACTTAAAAGTTAAAAAAAAGGTTATGGAAATGTATTAAATCAAAGTAAATATATTACATATCTATTGAAAAAATTTGGTCTTTAGAACAACAAGACATATCCAACTCCCATGTGTACTAATATCAAACATGACATGGATGAAACTAGAAAACAAGTGGATAAAAAGTTATATAGAGGTATGAATGGATGTTTACTATATATTAATGTTAGAATATATGATATTATGTTTTCAGTATTTCTTTGTTCTAGATTTTAGTCAATCCAATATAATCCCATCATGCTGCTGAAAAAAATATTTTTAGATATTTAAAATAGATATTTGTTCAATCTCTTCTTTTTCCAAAAACATATGATTTTAATTTTTTATCATATTCAAATGTAGATTTTGGATTTTGTGGATTTGATAGAAAAAACAATTCAAGAACCTATCACTTTTTAGGAAAATCATTAGTTTCATGGTCAAGTAAAAAATCAACACTCGGTTGCACTATTAACCGCTAAAGCAGAGTATGTATCTGTAGGCAGTTGTCATGCGCAAGTTCTGTGGATGAAAAAACGTTCTCATGGTCTTTGGAATTAATTTTTTTAATACACCTATTTTATGTGGTAATAAAATTTCTATAAATATTTCAAATGATCCAATAATTCATTCTATAACTAAGAATATTTATATTAGACATCATTTTCTAAGAGTTAATGTTCTTAAAAAAGATATATCTTTAGAATTTGTTAACACTAAATATCTATTAGCTAGTATTTTTACTAAACCAATTCCCACTATTTGATTTGATTTTATAAAGGGGAGTTAATTTTATTTTTTTTAATTATTATTTTCTATTTAATTTTATTTTATTTTAATTTATTTTATGCTTAATTTATTTCTGTAAATATAATTTACTTTTCTTATTTTTATCTTATGGTATTTCAGTTAATCAATGTTATTTTAAATGTATTTATTCCTCATAATTATTAAAAAAAATTGGTAATAACTCTACGACATGATAAACGAGGACATGTATCATTTGTCAGAAACTAATCATATTTCAAACGCCTAGTCTTCCAAACCATTTGTTTACCCAAAAAAACCCATTTCGCCTAACCCTAAATATTCATCCTTCCAAACCCTATAAGCTGAAAAACTCATATTTTTAGATCTTAAAAAACAATAAAAACCAAGAGATTCAAAGAAGGAGAAGAAAGTGAACCAAAAAATCAAAGAGTTTCAGGCAGTAAAATTCTTTAGGGAATGGTGATTAATCTCGAATGGTTATATCAAAAAAACGTACTCCTGAAAGAAGTGTTATCCTTTCAGGGACTCAAGACAGATTTCAATGACATCAACTAAGTATTTCTATATGAGGTACAGTTGAATTCGTTTTATAATAGTGTGTAGTTTATTTTTGGAGATTCATAGGATGTGATTTTTTCTATTATCAAAGATAGAGACTTCCTTATTTCTTCTAATGAGGTTGAAAAAAATTAGAGCTGTCCACATGAATGAATTTTCCATTTTGATGTTTAATCAATTGGTGATAAGGAAAATTCTTCTAAAGACATCATGTATTTTCTATTCAATTCAACACACATCAGAAAGATTTTTTTTAAGGATTTAGAAGTTGACTATAAGATTTTGGTAAATTTTATTCAGATAGGAATAACGCCAAGGATGAATGAGATAAAGAAAATTCAATATCTAGACATGAATATCATGTTTCTTCAACTATATGATATCAAATTGAATTTTCCATGGTATTTATTTTGGTATCTTTATTACTGTTGTTCACCTGATGTAAGTATGAATTTCTATCGACATGGAAGTATAATTTCAAAGATTTTATTTCAGAGGGAAATGATCAGACTAGTTGATGCAAGAGTCAAATTTCATTATAGTAATTTTTTGATTGCTAGAACATTAAGAAAACATGGATTTTTCTGGAGCATTGTAAAAGAAAAAAAAATTCCTATGGGCACTGAGGAAGAATAGAGATCAGGAGATTTTTCTCAAAGGGAGAAAGCAACTGTTAAAAAGGAGGGTCTAGCTGAATCGCGAATAGATACAGTTTCACAACTGACTCATAGGAGGATTATATTTAATACAGAAGAAGAATAGGTAGCGCCGAGTCTGGAGGGACTAGTTATGAAACTAAGAAAAAGAAATGCTCCTCCAATTGAAGAACATATGTTGGCCTCTGGAGAAGCAACATGATCGGTTAATTTGGAAGAAACTATTATTTAAGAGGAAATTCAAATGGAGAGTCAAGCTAGAGACCTTGTTATTGTTCCTCTAGTAAGTGAAAAGTACAAGATCAAATTCTGGTAGAAATAGTTCAAGAACAAAAACCTTCATCTAAAAATGTTCAATTAGAGATTGTCAGAGAAGAACTTATTGAACAAGTATATGTTCAAGAAGGGAATATTTTATAGGAATTAGTAATAGAAATTCAATCCTTAATTGTAGATCAAACTATGGGATAGACAGGTCGTATTTCAGGTTTTGAGACTGATGTTTTAGATAATCGATTGTTTTATTGTGATGAATCAATAATTAAAACAGTGGAAGATCCTTTACCTACAGATGGTGAAAATTAGGCTATGAATGTAGATGATGTTACATCTGATTCATTGTCTAATCTTATTGATGAAATTGTGATTAAATTCAACAAGTCTTTGGAATATAATGCCACTCTCTAGCAGGAACATGAAATTACAAAGAAAAAATATTTAGGATCATTATGAGAATACTATTTCTAGAATATATTTTGATGCCCTAGAGAGAGATATTTTAAATGAGATTAGAAAGATCATATCTGAAGCTATTTAAAAAATAGATTTTTTATATTTAATGTGGTATATGGGCAGTTAGTTTGAATCATTAAAAGGTTCAGTAAATATGGATAGTGCATCTACTCCTACCACTCCTACAAGTCTAGATCTGATTAAAAGATTTTAGGCTATTACATCTTTTATGGCAGACATGAAAAATCGGCTTTAGGTCCTTTAATGAAACAGTTACCCTCTGTTAGTTTTATTATACAATCACTAATTTCTTGTTGATAAGTTAACTCAATTATATCCTAGCATTAGATTGATGTTAATTCGGTTTTCAGAAATGTTGGAGTTGTTCATGAATAAAGAGTAAATTCTTCATGAGTTTATGAAGGTCAACATAGTGGAGAATCTTCATATCAATGGTGACTCCAGCATGTTGACAATTCAACTAAGAGATAGTTTGATGAAGAAGCTAAGATTTTTGTTGGCTGAGCAGAAGGAGATGTTTGAAGCCACACAAAATTCAAATCCAGCCAATCATTTTCCTTCTTTAATTTTCCTACCTGGGACCATGACAATAAATTTCTTCATTTATAAGTCACAAATACTTTTTATATTAATGTCTTTATTGATCAATGACCATGTTTTCTATATATATATTACATTTTATTATTCAATTTTCATTTATATGTTTTTCTCTTAGCCAAAATACAATTCTATTTTTTCATTAAAGTTACTTATAACAATCACTTAACATTCTATTCAATATTAAATGTGTTTTAATCTATTTATGTACTTTATTTTTATATCACAAAAGGGGGAGAAAATTGGATAAATGAAACATTTATTTTATTTGAGAAATTTAGATAAACATACTTATTTCCATGAAATTTACCTTTGGGGTAAAACTTAAAAATATTTATTTTTTATCGAAATTTGTTTGTCAAATCGAAATTAGTTTCTTTTATTGTTTACAAAATTCTAAAGTATATTGATAAGATTATAGTTTAAATTCATGGTTTTTATGATCATCAAAACGGGGTATATTGTTTTGCATGTATTGTCTCAACAATACTCTATAAATATTATTGATTTTAACGCCCACAAATTCTTTTGTTTGTTTTACTAATGAACTTTTTTGCGTATATTTTAGGAAATTTATATTCTGAAAAATTTATATTCTTATCTTGAAATAATATTCAATTATTTTTTTCCAAGAAATATCTGTTAAAGTGTTCATAATGCTCTTAAGCATATTCTAGAAACATTGTTCACCATTTTTTATTTACTGTAATTTATATTTATTCAATACGCCGAAGAAAGTAATGTATATAACATACCTTATATTTATGTTAAAGGATTATCACATATGGATAATAAACCTTATGTTTAAAGAAATGTATGGTTAAGTAACATTACATTTGGATAAGAACCTTACATTTTTCAGAAGGAAAAATTATGGTTAAAGAACCCTATGTAAGTATGAAACTTTACAAAAGTATGGATCATCATCCCTTACTTTTGTAATCAAACTTACGTAGTAAACCATACATTTAGGAAAAGTGAATGTATGAATAATAAATTTTACGTTCAGAGATCTATGCTGACATGGATAAACATATAGATTATCAATTCTATGTTATGAATTCAAACCCTACATTTGTTATTTTTTCATTTTATTAAGGAACATTACATTTGACTTTTCAACATTGGAAATTTGAATTTAATTCATTATCATAGCACTTTGAAACATCCTTTGTGGAATTTTAGGACAATTTAAATCTCGATTTCTATTGATACAAATCTCGTTTTAAATGATTTAAAGAGCTTCCTACAATAGATATTTTCTATCTTATTCTAAAGGGATATTAAGACTACTCTAAGTTGTATTCTTTGAGTTTTAATTCACTATCAGGAAGCTTTTACAGATCTAAAACCATGATGGAGATTTTTCATTATATATATCTCTGGGTATCATTTAAAAAATCACTGGATCTATGAATAACTCTCAGATATCTATGAAAATTTTATTCATTGAATTATTCCTATGAATTTTTTTTAAAATATTACAGCAATCAATTATCTCAGAAAAAAGGACTGAATTTTTGAGATATACATGTTTAATCCTAGAAATGTGATGCTCTATTCTTATTGATGTTCATATAATTGAAGATCTCTTTTGCAACTGGATCTCTTCAAATATATTTCAAAGTTTATTTTCTTATGATTTTCAAAGATCCACCTTCTGTCACTTGCATGCTACTACAACTACAAGCTATATTTGTTTCTCATCGAACTATATCTTATCTATCTTGAGTTTCAGCTACTCGTATTCACTTGTGGTGGAGTTTCAGTTTCTCGCACTAAGTTGTGGTTTTATCAGTTCCCAATAAAAGAACCATAAGGATCTGTTTTGTAACACTTTTTTTGTAAGGGTGACAACTTCCTACACTCAGTTGTGGATCGGTCTTATGATATGAGGATGTTACTAGTGAAATTCACCAAGCTCGTTGAAGGGGTGATTGGTGGATTAGACTAGGGAATTTTTGTGCCCCAAACCACTATAAATTATAATGATTTATTCATTGTTCATATCTATTGCATATACTCTCATGAAAAAAAGTCTCTATCTCTATCAATTATTGATGTAAATTTATAGAATTGTGAAATTTTTTAAAGAACACAATTCACCCCCCTCTTGTGTTATCACTATATCCTTTCTGACCTTACAATTTTTAGTAATTTCTCTTTATGATTCATCATCTCTAAACATTATCCCTCATAAGAAAGATCAATATCCAGTGTTATAGTCTCTATGTTTATTACATGTGAATGGTCAGGTATGTGATTATTAATAAGATATGCATGGAAGACATTGTTTAATTGAGTGATTTTTTGTGTAACAAACAAATGATAATATCCCATCCTTATACGATCAATAATTTCAATGGGACCGATATAACTAGGGATTAGTTTTCCCCTCCCTCTTCCATGGGGAAATTTATATCAATACCATATCATTCATTGATGATTATTTTCATAAATTTTCTATTGACTATGTTCCATACTTATATGTTTCTAAATGGATTTAAACTTCAATATTGTTTGTTCATCTAACTCGGGTCCCATTATATTTCATTCCAAAACATAATCTTGATACATTGGAGTTCTACACTTATTTCCATAGAGGGATTCATTAGGATCCATCTAAATGCACGAGTTAAATTTATCTCTAAATTAAAATTCAACTATATTATGGTTTAAATTAAAAATACATTTGAAATTCATATAATATTTTATTAGAAAATATTCTTGTGTTTGAATTGTTCTCTACGACAAACCATATGTCTAAGGATGATAAAAAGTTCTGAAACTGAACTCAATAACAAGATATTGTTGATTACTTCAATAAAACATAAAGGTAAACCAAATTTCCCAATAAGAAAAAATAAAAACTACTACTATAGGCCACCTTACCACTTCTTTAATGTATATCCTAGAAAAATGATCATACGAGAAATCACCACTACTAGGGATGAAGTGTAGGGACTTCATATATCTATAGACTAAAAACCAAATATAATTATTTCATTTTAATGTTTTGGGGAATCCAATTAAAAAATCCATGCTTATTTTTTCTCATTTCCATTATTGAAAAGATAATGGTTGTATATTGATTTCAAAATATTATCTATCAACCTTAACATGGTGAAATAATTTGCATCGAGAAATATACCCAACATTATCTATATTTATGTTATCCCAATATAAATACTCTTTCACATGGTCTAGTGGTTTTATCATTTCTATTTTCCCTATTAAGTGTTGGGTTCAATCCTCACGACCTTTCTAGATGCAATAGGTTGTCCCCCAGATACAGGCTATTAATTTTGAAAAAATATTTAATTCTTTAAAAGTTCAAAAATTGAAATAACACATAATTACATTAAAATAAATGATATTATGAGCCCTAAATGATAAAAATAAATTCAATAATATGAAAAAAATGTAAATTTATTCATCTATAAAATTATTTTTTCACTAAAAATTTTACAAAACAAATGGGTTACAAGTCAATAAATTTCTTCCAAAATATTATTAATCATGATAAACTCCTAGTACATAATACCACAAAATGGGTATCTACATGTTTGAAATTATAATATACCTTAAAATGTCAAACCCAAAATTGTATCCATAATTAAAAAGTTAATATTTCACAGAGACATATATACTTCAAAAATTAACGCAATACTTAGATGTTTTATTATTTATAAAATCAATATATAATTAAAAAAATTATGAAATAGAATATTTAAATCCCATTACAAAAATAATTAAATCCTTCCACCTCAAATATTTACATTTAATTAGTCATTCCTTGGTATATAAGTTAACTCTTGGATCGAGGCATTGAGTTAGATAATGTCCATGTTCCCCACACATAATAAATTAATCTCCACAGCAATTCTTCACTATATGGCCATGTTTTTAATAGATAAATCATCTTCCCAACCAATTGATATATTATTTTAGGTGCTTATTCCCTCATTAATGAAATATAAGAAGCTAAATATTATTTCATCTATATTCATTACCAGATGAAATTTCTTAAAATTCTATCTTCTAATTATTTTATGCATTAGTAATCTCACCGATATTAGAATTGTTAATCATATATCACCATCTCATTTTAGGAATCATGAAAATATATTTATTTTATGTCACCATCCAATATAGTTACTAAATTTTACATTGTATTCAGTTATAACATGACTCTTTATAGTTATATCCATCGAATAAAATCAGAAATCATAGTGTGGGAAAGACGAATCATAGTAGAAGACCATATAATCATGGAAAATAAAATATTGCATGTCGAAACCATGAATACTTATTTCCAATATTTTACGCCATAGACTTATCATAGGTCATTATTTAAATCCTTCATTATGGTTCATAAATATATTTTTAAATTGCAAATAAAATCCCTTAAGGGTGTCAAGACAGGTGTGATGTAATCCCTATTGTCATGTTCCATGGAATGCTCAATTCATGCATGCCATAAATTTTTAAGAGTTATTTCTCCTAGGAATATGTATTCCAGAACTAGGTTAACTAGTAGTATCCAAACATGGATGTAATTTTCCAGAAACCATTTCATCTATCATTCACAAACATTCAAGGATATTTTTTCATTCTTATACGCATCATTATGGTTCGCACTAATGTTTTCTCATCCTATTTTCTAATGGTTTAACAAAACCTAGATTTTATACCAACTATAGAGACCTAATAATCTCAAATAAAAATATTATATCGCAGTTGATAAATTTTCATTACTTTACTAATCATCCATGACATAATTTTCTAGTTATAGTGCCTTTGGAAATGTCAACACATATACAAAAGGACCATAATTGAACTATTTCATCTCCAAAGAAGATCTTAATTACTATAAATGTTCTTATACATAGCATACATAATCCCATTATTTATATCCTAAGGAAATAAAATATAATAAAGGTTCATATAAAATTCTCAATATGTGTAAAAATGTGGACATAAATATAACATGAGAATATGCTTATGACAACTTGAGAATAACATTTGAAAACCATACCATTTGTTTCATAGATCATAATCAGGAGTCATTTTAGAAATATTGGTAGTATATAATCCATGAATCATAATGGAATGAAAAAACATGATCCATTATAGCATATCTATAGAATAAGACATAGATTGGTAGAATTCACACAAGCATAGGAATCTCATGTCAATTATATCAATCGAATTTTTTGTAAATTTGTTAGGATTGTTATAACCACCGTTGTTCCTACTTTGGGCAAGGGATAAACACTCATGTACCCTCATTCATTCTTGTAATAACCACCAATGTTTTCTCTTTTTATCTTGGGATAACCGCTTGTGCACCATTTGAGTTCATATAACCTTAATCTTTACCCCAAAAAATAAGGGGGGATATAGGTCCCACCCCTCACAATTTGAAATCCATACTTACGTGTGAAACAATATAATTAAACATTAATCATATTAGAACCCTTGAAAAGAAATGATATTCATAAAAATTCCTTCATATCATAATCTGAGGTAATGAGACACGATTCATAATCACTTCATCATTTGATAATATGCAGAAAATGAAGTGGGTTCCCTAATTATTTCATCATGTTATAACCTATTGATGATAAATGATAATCTTATACATATTTTAATCATCAACCTAAAAAAATAGGAAAAAAATAAGAATGTAATGCATGGATCATATCCCATATAAAAAATAATTAATATCAAAGGATGTAATCTTATATGGAAAAATATTTTGATATATCACTTGGAACATTTCATGGAGAAAATATGTTTTCCTATTTGAAAATCACATATCAAAACTAAAAATTCATAAAAAAATTTCTAGGTCCTATTTATTGATAATAATCATTTAAAATTACAAATGAATATTTAATAATCATTTAAAATATTTATTGAGAAAATAAATTTCCAAATTTGAAAAAAAAAATTAACACATAAAAAAACTCAGTATATTTTCTCTAAAAAAAATCATGGTAACAAATAAAGAATATACAAAGAAAATGATGGTCTGGACAGAATGAAATTCCTTTCATCCTTTAAAAATTAAAATAAATATTCTTTTCGCATTTATTTGTAAGAACAAAAATGACATTGTTTTTTAATATGAAATGAAGGATTAATTTATGAAACACTTTTTCAAAATTGAATAATTTGTTATAATTATTCAATAAATCCATTTGATAATTGAAAAAAATATTTAAATCATTTTTATAAAACATTGATATGAAAAAAGGGTTTATCATCCAAATAGAGTAATAATTTCAGGTTTCAATAAGAAAATTATTATCAAATATTGAGTATATAAAGAGAGGAATATTATTGTAAAACATGTATTCTAATTAAACAATGAGAGTATAGAATTCATAGGTATCATGAATAATAGTTCATAATATTTCATCATTAGGAGCATAAACTTAAAAAATCTCGATAAATGATGAGATTGTATCATGAATCCATCACTGCTTTAGTAACATTAAATCATAAGACCTATGAAAGAATAAAATAAAATAACACTTAAAATAAAATGATAATAAATAAATTCAGGATATTACATGTAAAATGGGTTTTGTATATACAATATAAATGAAAATATAAACATATATAATGTATGTCCCAAATAATAAAAATAGAGAAATAAATGCCTTACCGCTTTGGAATATTTTTAACCCTAAACCCCATAAAATATATATCATTAACTGGATATGAAAAGCCTCATAATTTTTTGTATTTTAATAAAAAAATACATTTATAGACAGAATATACTCCACATAAAAAATTCTTGTGGTGAATATGGCATTTGTCTCACCAATAATAAAAGTGAGATGGAAATCCCATTCCATCTATCTCAAAATTCTTTTTACGTGTTTAAACCTCATATAAAATAAATATATGTGTATTATATTTATTATAATTTTAAAATTTCATATATAATACCATATATTATTTCATTGTGAAGTACCAAAAGTGGGTTTGAACAAAAGCATTGAATCGAAAATTCGGATTTGACAATTCTCCCCACCATAAATATTTCCACCCTCAAAATAGAAAATACAAAAGCAAAAACCAAACCCAAATGATAAACCAATAGGTACTCATTTTCCAAGTTTCTCCCCCAAAGGCCAAAACACCTCCGGTGATCAATAAAGGAAGGGATACTCCCACAAACCAAAACTTACATCACTTCACTGAAATGATCAATCACATTCAGAATTTATCCCAAAATAAAACTCCTAAAAACCATCCAAACAAGACTCCATCAATATACCCAAATGAACAACAAAAACGAACAAGGTTACACTTACCTTGCTTTAACCAAACCTTGGGCATCCTTCAATCCCAACGTTTACCCAAGGAAGATGTAGTAGGTAGATAGCTCTGAATGAGACTACCTACCACCAAGCCAAGAACAAGGACAAATATGAGTTACTATTATGGGGAGACACAAATGTGCACCCCACCATTAGAGACAACTTAAATTTTCCTAAGACAGAATCGGGACACTAATAGGGTGAGGCCCGAACGAACTCTTCAGTACAAGGGGGAGACTTCCATTAGACCTTTCCAAAATAACTTACATAAAACTCATAGTGGGTCTCCCCACCATAAGAACCAACTATATTAACCAACCAGCATGGGTCGGCATAGAAAGACCCAAAAATTTAAAGAGTTAGGACGGTCGCACAGTCAATCCACACAATTTGGTAAATCGTGTGATAACAATGTAGATCCTTCTACTTGCATGGTTTTCTAGGGAATGGTTACTACTAACCATGATAAAAATGTGCGCTCAACCTTTCTAGCCAAATTACGAACCATAATCCAAAAACTAAATAGAAATAAAATGGGAAAAGAGTGACATTGGGTGATAACATGGGTACGAGGCCCTCCACCTCTTTCCACCGAACAGGAACAACAAAAGAAAGATGACGACACCAGAGGTTTATAAAATCCCCATATTTTATAATCAGGATAGTACTTTGTACAAGGGTTGGAACAACCCTGGAATTTCCCCTGAATATGCGCCAACTTCACTCTGGAACCTATGGCTAGAGCTCAAATGATTAAAGCATCTTCAGCCTCGTTGTTAGGATTTGGAAACCCCCTGAGCTGAACTTATTCTTCCGGTGATAGAAACAACTACACCACAATCCCTAATAAGTTTACCGAGACATAACACATTCCAAACTCACCTTACCCTAACCTTACATTTCATTGAAACAAGGGATTGGAAGATGCACACACATCACACCTTGTTTCTTCGAGTGAGAAACAATAGAAGGAAACAACACATATAATTACCTTCCTCTAAAATAGAGGATTTTGAAGTTTTTCCAATGTAGATATACTCCTAACATAACAGATACTCTCAAAGGATTGCACAACTTTCACCTTTACAGTCAAATGAGAACACGACATCACAAGGCATCACCGAACATGACCATTGCGACTGATAGAAACAGTACATGGAAAGGAACTTATGCCAAGTCCCCAAACAACACACAATTCCAGAAAGTGGCCATAATAGCCTCTCATGACCAGATTTCCCACACTGTTGGTTCAACATGAACTCCTGCTTTGAAGAGAATACGAAGGACCCAGAGGCCCTTTTGTACACCATCCATACACTCCTCCACACTAACAACCCCAAAACATTTCCACCTTCGACGAATCGGGTAACTTAAGATATTGAGGTTTATTTCAACCTTCCACATGCAATCTCCATATACAAGAGGATAAAAAAATCAAAGAAATGAAATTTTGAAAACTCAATATCCAAATCTCAAGAAAAAGATACCTTATATTGATCAACTCAAGGATTTTCCAATGGCGAAACAATTCGGGTTGCACTTCAGTCGTGCACTAACCCTTAATAGGGGTGTACCTTATTCAATAAGAGAACCCAAAGAACCTACCAAGATTTTCCATTGGTCAAAACATGCCACAAACCAGATCCAAACACATGAAGGGAACCATTGTAAAGGCTTCCTGAACTTTTCTCAAAAGAGACCACTAACCAGCTCTTCAACCCAGCTTACCAACTGAACACAAACCCAAAGCATCGTTCAAACAGGAGGGGTTCTTGGACTCAAAAAATCCCACAACATCAACATTTTTAAAAACACATAAGACACACCATCCTAAAATAGTCATCAAGACATCATTTTTTCCTTTAAAATCATCTCTTTGAAAACAAACGGTTCAGCAGTTAGCGTATCCACCAATGGTACCCCATGGGCCTCACACGTGCATGTTTCCCTGCCACACTAGGCACCCTCCTCATATCCATCCCGACACTAATCCAAACATGCCAACAATCATCCATCATCACATACAACTTTATGCATGTGGTATCTCATGGAAATACCAAAGGTTAAAACAAAAATTCTTTCTACTTTTCAAAACCAAAACTTTCAACCAGTACTTCCTTTTTCTCAAGACCGCTAACCATGAAATAAAAATCCCAACTTAAATCTTACAAAACTTTTTATAAATACACAACCATTAAAATTAAAACTCACTTTAAATATATTCATGTCAATTTCAAAACATCTCATCCCATTAAAACACCTTTCAATAGTTTAGAAAACTCTATTGGAAATATTTTTTTGAAACCAACTTTAACATAGTTCCTGCTTTCAAAAGAGGTGTAAACACACCATTTTACATTTCAAAACAATTCTGAAAATTTAGTTCCACCATTTCACAAATCAAACAATTCCCTATTTATTAAAAAAATTATTTCACAAAAACTTTATGCTTCTTAAAACCATGTCATTTTTCTTTAAAACCAAACTTCCAGGATTCTGAAACTAAAGGACCCAAGATTATGTGAGAACAAACTAGTTTCGGTGGGTGAGTTGGACATATGGTTAGTGGCTATATTCCAATCACTTCACCATCAAGGAGAGTATTTTGAGGAATATATCCATCTCTACATGGATTTCTAGGCCCTGTGAACTCACTAAGACCATTAACCAAACTCTCTTTTCATTTCCCCTAATCATCATCAAACCAAGAAAACCAGAGGACTCGGATAAATACCGACTTCCCCTAGAGACTCGAATCCCATCATGAGGTGTGGTGATTAGGCACACTACCCATAACTGAAATTCCAAGTACCTACAATCCTAACTCCAGACTATCCTGACTGTTCCCTAAATAATAAGACCCAAAGAGTTAACCTGAACCTCCTTTAATACCATTTTTTCACGAACCGAATCTGGTCACCATCAAAACCGGCACCCGAAATGGTCTGAAACAAGGCCTAAAGGGCATTCCAGATCCCCATGGGCTGGAAAAAGTGCTCAGGTATCATATACTAAAAATTGGGAACAATTTACCTGAGTTTATAAACTTAAAACCACAAATGAATCCAATAAAACGAATCTGAATTTTTCAAACAAAATCATCTTTTACAAAATTTCATAATTGAATTACATAATTTGAAAAAATTATAAAATAATAAAACAACTGAATAAACCCACAATTAACATCCCAAGAACCATACTCATGAGAAGAGGCACCACCCTCAAGCCATCTCTACAAGACAACACCGCGAAGGACCTGCTAGAAACTCGAACCACTGGCACTATAAATTGTATGCAAACCTGTAACAAAGATAACCAAGTATACTTACACCCAAAGGTATAGGTAGGGTGTGATAAAAATCATATTAGGATACCACCACTAATAGATTCCATGTGATAAACAATTAAAGATGAAAACCTTTCAAGTTTTCATAAACAGGAAATGCTAGTTACAATTTCTAAAAGATGCGACTTTAAATAAAAACAATTTTCAAGTGGTTTATTTTAAAGAATAAAAACTTTTGAAAGAAATGGAAAATATACTTAATTTTTTCATCCAATCATACCATATGCTGACTATAATCACAAATCACCTAATGAGAACAAGCAATAGGAAATAACCCTAGGCACTAGCTCGATGTGGGTCCCAGGTACCTCGTATCTCGGTGAAAGTAACCATCATAATATATGTTCTCATGCACAAGAAACTAGTAGGGAACATACCCATAACCTAGTGGTCCTCCATCATCATAGTTTAGTTAGTGTTTTAAGTGTCAAACTTGCTACGTGAAACTGAGGCCAAACCACATTGGATCACTAGTACACTAGTACACGTCCACCCACCTAGATACCCATGTTTCCCTCTTGTGCTAAAATAAGTTCAACAAGACAAGAAATATAATTTTCACATGAAAATATCACTTCCACATCACAATCCCACATGTACATCACAAAAGTCACAAAAATCAACTTTTTCATTCAAATTCATTTTGAAATCATACTCACACTAAAATAGCCCACAACACATTTTGCACATCTTTCACAATTCAAAAAATCCTTTAACAATTTAATAAAATCTTTTCCCGAATTCTAAAAATCACATAACAACCCACTTACATGTTACATAATACCCTTTTCATAAACAAAATCCACTTTTCACATCACACTCATCCAAACAGCCCACAAACATGTTTCGCACCCACATCACAATTTCATAAATCACCTCGACAAATTACAAAACATTCTTAAAACGTTTGACGTCACAGATGACCACATTATCTTTCAAAAATACATTTTAAGAATATACACCCACCAAAATAGTACATAAACATCCTTTTCACACTTTGTGTAACTCATTAAATCATTTACAATTTTCATAAAACCAACACAAGGGGTAAAACTATATTTTGCATACAACCCATTCCAAAACCTTCTTTCAAGGCCAAATCACACCAATACCAATCCAAAACAGAATTTTCAGTCCTATAAACATTTACAAAACCACTCTCAAGTGTTATAAAATCACCTCGAATAATATCACAAAAGATACACATGAAAACACACATTTTCATTAAATGATCTCAAGAATTATAACAAAGTATTACACATAAAAATGCATTAAAAACACCCTTACAAGGCCCACATGACGCTAAGGAATTAAAAAAATAGAATTTTCATCCCCTTTCCACAACTAATAAATCAATTTCATATTTTATAAAACTACCACAAAAGATATCACATGTGTTACATTTGAAAAGTACACAACTTCAAACAGAAATGCAACTATAAAATTAAATGATTAACCAAATCCATCAAAAATGGTTTTCACACTATACACAGCATATGAGGAACATGAAAAATCAGTGAAACAAGCAAACTAACTCATCAATAAATGGTTACATAGGTAATCACCTACCGAAAGTGTCGAATTCCTCAAATCTTAGTGCAAAACATCAACCGCACCACCACCGCACCACGAGGAGGATAAATCCAGCCCTAGACCACAATATTTCCCCAAAAACACAACTGGTTAAACACTAGGTACGAACCCTAGATACTGGACAATATGAACTTCAAGAAAGAGTGGAAGAAAATCTAAATAAACAGAAGAAATCAAAGATCGAATGACTTAATTTCATAATTTTGATGTTTCCCCCATCAAATCTCCCATAAAAGACGAGGTACAAGGGAAGAGGAATGACTTTGGAGGCTGTCCATGGAGGTAAGGCACGAAATGGGGAATAATGGGGTAGATTTGTGTTTATTCTGAAAGGGAAAATTTGGAAATTCAAAAGTATTTTTAATGACCTGGACACACCTGTACGGTTTGCCTGCACGGTTTGGAACCGTGTGGCCAAACCATGCAGCCTGTTTTGGCCACCTAAAACCATTCCATTCTTCTTCAATTTTAGGGGGGTCCAGGGGGAAACCAAGGGGGAAATATAGTCCAAGTATAGGGGAGAAAATCCCAAATGAACCCATACTTTTCACCCCAAAACTCATCCAACTCATGGGTACAAACCACCTCACCAGTTTACCCCAGAAGTGGTGTAACTAGGAGTGTCACTAAGACAACTCCAAAACAAAACAACCTCATACCATCCCTTTGAAAAAAGAGAAGTCCAATTACTATACAATACCCCCCAAGACTAAGGTCATAGATCAAGAACATAGGAGACACCAAAAAATCAAACTCAAAACACCCAAAAACCAAGAGAAAGCTAAGTACTGAAAGAGGATTTGAACAAATGCATGGAATCAAAAATCCAGGTGTGATGGTACCCTGATCTATTTGATGTTTATCTCTTCTCTTCTAATGTTGTTTATTTTGTTATTGTAGACGTTTTTTGTTTTATGAGATGGCTTTCTCTTGTTTCTTGTTGTGGCTTGCTCTATTTTAAGGAGTATCTCCCCTGGGTTAGTTTTTAAGATCTAGTTGTGGTTGTTGTGTGGTTTCATGTTGCTCCCTTTGTGAGGTGGTTGATATTATGTGGTGGTGAGAGCTTTGAGAGGTATCTCATAGGGTGGCTATTCATACGACCCCTCTCGTGTTTTCTCTATGGGTTGTTTTTTGGATTCTTGAGGATGAGAATGTTTTAATAGGTATATACTGTAGGGGGCTGGATCTATGTGGATTGACCCTTTGTGTGTTTCCGAAGACCAAGGTGCTTGGAGGAGGCTTGGAAGAAGTCAAGAGATGTTTGGCTGCTAGATGCTGGAAGTAAGGAGATTTCATATCATGTAAACATTTTTCATGATGTGTAATGGTTTTACATGATGTGAAATTGGGTTTCATGATGTGTAATATATCAGGGTTTAAAAAATAAAATTAAATGGAGAGGTGATGTGTTTTTTGGAAAAAAGTAAAATTTGAGTATTACATGATTTGAAAGGGGATTACACATTGTGTAATTACTTGATTCTATTTGTTTTAAAACATTTTCAATCGCTCAGGTTGTCAAACCATATGCCTGCAGTAGATATCTCTCAACTTCAGGTGACCTGGTGACCTCCTCTTCAATTTTTTGGGGATTCCTTCATCAAGGATCAATTCCTAGCTTCCATATTCAATCTGTGGTGACCTGAGTTGATCCAAGTTGTGTTTTCCTTCATTTTCCAGTGGTTTCTTCGAGTTTGATCTCTTTTTACTCCCATTATTATTTCCATGTGATGGAGGGTGATCTACCATGTTTATAATGGGGTTTTTCTTGGTTTTTGGTTGGTGTGGTTGTTTCGAGATGTCCTCAGGTGGATAAAGTTCTTACGGGATGGGTGGTCGAAGATCCATTGTGTTCTCTCTTCTCATGTGAAGAATGTAGACAACCTTTTGAGGTAGGGAATTCATTGCTTCTCTATTAAATTATGTGTAATCGTAGATTTAGCATGATTTATCTCCTTGGATCACAATGAAATTGACCTGATAATTATTTGAACCAAATTAAATAATTGGTATTGATCACATAGTGATGTTTATTCTTTATACCATGATAATGGTTGGCCTCTTGATTTTCTAGATACTGTGATATCTATGCCTTTTTTTTATCATGTTGTTCTTGATGGAAATTTTTAAAGAATGTACAGTTATAATTAATTGATAATTAATTTGATAAAAGAATAAAGTGGAAATTTTGATGAATTTGGTTGTTGTTATAATTTTTTTAATCAAATTGATGCAAGTATACATGTTTAATTGAATTGGTTAATGAACTTGAATAATGATGATTCTTTTTTATAAAACAATTAAAGTAATGTTAAATTAATTGGTTAATTAATTTGTAATAGATTGAGATAGGTTGTTTATTAGTTTTACCATAGTTGGAACCTATCAATAATGAATCATTTAATTCAAGATGGAATAAGAACTAGTTGTGTGATAAAAGACAATGCCTTTGTAGGGTCTAAGTTTCTCACTTGCTTGTAAAGGCCAAGTGCCTTATGATTTAAAGTCGTGAGAGAAAATTTTATGTAAAGGATGGATTCCTTGTTTTAGAGCCAATATCTTGGTTTTTATGTTTGTTTTCCTACTGCTTGTGATGTTACGTGAGCCTGGGATGGATGATCTTAGAGGTTTGTTGTGGTATGTGGGGCGGGGAGGCTCAGATGTGTTGTGAGCCTAGGATAACTGAGCTTGGAGGTTTGTTATGATATGAGGGGAAGGGAGTCCTAGTTATTGTGGCAGAATTTGACACCTAGAGTGGTGAGATTCATTTTTATATTCATGTGGGTGTTAGGAAGGACACTGAAGATGATGAAACATGTTGAAACTGGGCTTACCCAATGATATGAAAGTTGGATGCTTGTTTGAATTAGTTGTTTGGCTAAAGACCATGTTGTTGTTTATCTCCTTTCCTTTCCCATTGGTTGTGGTATATGGTTTTGGTTATTCTCCTTCCATGTGAGTATAAGATGCATGGGGTATGCCACATGCTTTCCATGTTTAGATTCTTGTGGTTGGATGATTCTACGCTCCTGCTATAAGTGGTGAAGACTCAACGGGTAGTTCACCTACTCACCATGTTGATCCCCTTGTGTTTGGTATATTAGAATATTTTCCTATAAAACCTATAAATATGAAAAGTAATTTTTTAAATAAATGAATAAATTTTTAACCCATGGGGTTGGAGCTTTCTAGGATGTAATGTTGAGGTTGTAATTCTGAAAAGTCGTGGACTCAGTTGCTTATTCCTGGAGGGCATGGAACTTTTTTGTGATGCTAATGAAATGATATGTGTATATTTTTAATGGTTAATTAATGTTTAAATAATTAATTAACATAAATTTCAACTTATGAAAAATAATAAATTAATTTAATGTAGCTTTTTAAATGGTTGTGCTTATAGGATGTCTGGTCTTAGTAGTGGTAGTCAAAAGTCCAAGAAATGTTAGTTATAGTTGAGTATGGGACTAGGTTATGCCCATAGTGTGATTTTAAGCTATATAATATCATGTAATATTTGTTTTTGTATATGATACTTCACTCTTTCTGTTAGGGAAACTAATTCCACTGGGATTCTGAGCCCTAGGGGGTGTTTTTCCCTACATCCCAGTGGGAGGATGGATGGATGACTGCCCCCTTTGGCCCTACTCTCTTCTCTTGGTAGTTACTTGTTCTAGTATGAATGATAGTTAGTTTTCCTCATATATTTTTGTAGATGGAAGTAATTTCTTGTGGCTATTTCATACACATGTATTCTGTATATAGTTTACTAAGGACTGTTATAGGTATAACGTGTATAGGTTGTGATGGCTTGAGAATTCTTACTTGGTTTATGGGTTGTGATGGATTGAGGTATAAAAACCAATGTATGATACACATTATATGAGTTGTGGTGGCTCCCAAACACTACTTAGTTTCTTTCGGTTATGTGGATGTGGTAGTGTGATGCACGAGGTGTATATTGTGGTGCTTCTGTCATGACCTGACCCAAGTTGGGGCTCAAGCCGCAAATACCCCGAGCCCATATCTATAGGATAGTGGTGGAGAAAAGTAACAAAGACACACTAAACTTTGGGATTCCTTTTCCTAAATACCTGTACACATTCACACAACCAACTCAATGCAGAAATGAAGAGGGAAAGAAATAAAAGATACAACGCTGCTCTAAATATGCCAAATATGTATGGACCACTAAACAGAACAAAGTATGGTAGTGTATACTAAAAAGTTAAAGGGGAAAAATACATGACCAAACTATAAATATGTCACAACCAGACAAAAATGTAAAAGAGTAAATATCTAAGAGATCCCAACTCCTATATTCCAAGCTATGGCCATTGTACATGGTCCAAGAACCACGTATCCCTAAGCTCCTCTGAAGTTACGGTCGACTTGTCCACCTTCTGAAAAATATATGACACGTGTTTGGAAAATACCATGTAGGGGTGAGTATATAAATACCTAGTAGAAAACCCCAAAAAGTTTAAGGGGGATTGGTAAGATATACAACTGAAGAGGGAAGTAGTAGATAGAACAACGTACGGTAAGAGAGTACAGTTCAACCCAATAAGAGAGTGAAAGTGAAATTTTCCAAACAGAAAGAGCTCAACAAGGTGAGAATATGAACTTCTCGTCAAGTATTCACTACTTATAGCATGATATTGAACTCATATAAACATGAGAAGATAAACACAAAAATCACGTGGCATACCCCGCACATCTTCGCCTCTCCTGGAATAAGAGTAACAATACCCAAGGAGTGCGAACTGAAGTAGGATATATATATATACATATATATATATATATATATATTATCATTCAAGAAACCCAAACGAGAGAGTAAGGGAATATCTATCTCATAGCTCATCCTAAGAAAATGAGTATCCAATAGTTCCAAGGTAAAGTCCATCTTTGATGCCCAGCACCTCATGCATCTACCCAAGGCACACAAGTCAAAGGGACTCAATAACTACACATTGATACTACCCGCTTTAGGCGGCACTGACTCACCCACATGATTTTTAGTCACGTCACAAGGATGTGTCTATGTGGGGAGAACTTTCCTATTTCTCTTGAGTCCAAAGGTTCATCAAACCACACCTCATCATTATGTCGCACAGTCAAGGGGTCACAAGTTTTTGGAAAGTATATTGTGTCCTAGAATGACAGGAGGGTCCAAATCTGGTAGTCAACAAAGAAATCCATTACCCTATCCTACTAGAGGATACCACTCAAGAAATTTATCAGGGAACTCCACTGCCCAGTCCTACTAGAGGGTAATCTCAATGATTCGTTAGGGAAATGCCACTACCCAGCCCGACAAGAGGCTTACTCTTGGAAGATGTCATTGGGGAATGTCACTGCCCGGCCCTTCTAGAGGGTAAGCCAGGAACATCGAGGAACTACACTGACCAATCCTATTGGAGCATAACTTGGAAAGATCATCAAGGAACATTACTTTCTATTACTACTAGAAGGTTAGTCCAAAACTTCCATCAGGGAATCCCACTGTCCATCCAAGTTGGAGAATAAACACAGAACTATCATCGGGGAATGCCACTACCCAACCCAGTTGGAGGGTAATCCCGATACTACTCTGGTGATTATTTATGATAATTTTCATCATCGAGTTTCACCTCAGCCTATGAAAAAACCCAAAATATTCACATTGTATCTCAAAAGTTGCATCTGAGGTCACCATTGTGTTCTATGCTAAAAAATACTCAGGATAGGAATCTCGTGCAACAAAATAAGAGTTCAAACAAGGAGATAGTGATGTTTTAATATCACTCAGAAGATCTCAAGTAATAAACAGCATGTGAGGGGACCCACATAGTATGTAGTCCCTATTCACTACCTGGTCATGTCTCTGTTCAGTACACAAGTCCCATATGTGTAGGTATAAACGCTATATAGGTGTACTACATAGCATGTCCCACCAATATAAGGATCGGGCCATGTCTTTTTTCCATTTACATGTACTCAAGGAATATGTATTTATACTTTATTACACTATATATGGGTCCACATGGGACGTGTTCTGTGTTTCCAACCCATATATGTGTACTTATACATAGACTTCCCATTCATGTGACCCATCATGAGGTATGTCCTATCAAGGAGGGTGTACATGGTGTGTAAGGTAAGACTATATGTTGTGTCATCCTTAACTTCTACCAAACCCTAGCACCACTGTTGAGGGAGGCTACACGTCGTGTGTTCTTCATCTTACACGGCATGTAGTTGTGATTTTTCCAAAAAAGTTTAGGTTTTCATGGATCTTCATATGTGATTTGAATTTGGTCAAACCACTTTAGATTCTGATGCAGTTCCTTCCAAAATATTTGGATCTAGCTACGAATCACACTCATCAGTTGTCGATCATCAAGAATTAGCTCTGGTGAAGATTTGGTAAACCCTCATTCATTCTGCTCACTATTGCGGCTTCCACCCTTAATGATATGGCCTCAAACCATTTATTTGTTCATCCACTTCCCAAAATCTTCTCGAATCTATGCTCAATTCAACATTCTCCCGATCCTAGGAACTCTTCTGCACGTTTCTGTGTTGCCACAGCATGTGAACCAAAGGGATGGTGTGTCCTCGCAATGTCTGCTCTTATCAACCCTCATTCTCCACTGGCTTCTCTACAAAGATGGCTCCATCCTTGATGTTCATCTCTCCCTAGTCAATGATGTGCATAGGTTCATTCATATATTTTATTAGTTGCAATGCATGGATGATGTCGTGAACCTTCTCCAGCTATGGGGGTTATGTGAGGTGGTAGAAAACCTCACCTACCCTCTCACGATCTCGAACGATCCAATAAACCTTGGGGATAGCTTGCCTCCCCAGATGAACCTTTGCATTTCTCATCATGGGGAGACTCTCAAGAAGATGTGTCCTCCTTGATCGAACTCCAAGGGCCTATGAAGGAGATCTGTAGAGGATTTATGTCTGCTCTAGGCTATCTTCATCTACTTATAGATGACCTACACTTTCTCCATGGTTTCCTTCACCAACTCTAGGCCTATAGGAGATGACTCTCCAATCTCTGTCTAGAATAAGGGTGGACTGTAGGGTCTCCCATATAGGGCCACAAAAGTTTTCACGTCAATGGTAGAGTGGTAGATATTGTTGTATACAAACTCTACCAAAGGCTGGTGGTCCT
Source organism: Viscum album (assembly GCA_963277665.1). Taxonomy (NCBI): domain Eukaryota; kingdom Viridiplantae; phylum Streptophyta; class Magnoliopsida; order Santalales; family Viscaceae; genus Viscum; species Viscum album. The sequence goes on along the minus strand of OY728126.1, from coordinate 1,558,259,151 downwards.
CCTAGATCCAGCCGAAATCCATTATTCAAGCGTTCAACATATCCTCTAGCACTTGGATAGTGCACTCGGTCTGCCCATTATTCTAGGGTTGAGAGGCCATACTCATCCAAAATTGGGTCATGAATTACTCCTAAAAGACTATCCACAATTGTGACATAAACCATGTGTCACAATTAGAGACAATCATCAAGGGTACCCCATGAATGTGGATGATCTCTTGTATATACAACTACCTCAAACTCTCCATTGAACTATGTTCCATGATAGTAAGGAAGTACATCAGCTTCATGAGTAAGTCTACTATCAACCAAATAACATTATAGCTCTTTGATGTTCACGGAATCCCTGTGAATAATTCCAAGGATATCTCGTCCCATTTCTTCTTTGGGATCTTAATGGGATGCAATAAACCCTCCATAACTTGGTGCCCAGATTTCACCTGATGACAGGTGAGGCACCGTGTGATGAACTTGGCTATGCTTCATCTCATTTCGGACCACAAAAATCATTGCTGAAGATATCTGTACATATTCTCAACACCATAATGTACATCTAAGGGAGAAGTGTGGAACTCCTGCATCACGACTGGAACAATTGTTCACCCCTAGAACAAGATTTCATGATTCCCTCCTTCAGAATACTCATCTGGTGCATTGTTTGTAGATATTTGATCACGCAAAACCTCATAGTCGATGTCTCCCAACTAGGAATCCTTCACACACTCGAGAAGAGATAGAGTAAACACCATCTACTGAAGAAAATTTGTACCCTCCTACACTACTAAGGTCAGTCATAGGGAAGATAAGTGCTCTGAAGCATCCTACACTAAGCGAGCCTAGTAATTCCTATTAAGGGAATATTCTAAAACATTTACCTTACCTGGAGTATAGACTATCTCAAAGTCATAGTCCTGTAGGAACTACAACCAGCATCACTGACTCAGGTTCAGGTATCTCTGAGAGAATACATATCTGAGACTCTGGTGGTCTGAGTAAACCATAAAGCGCTCTCCCAGAAGGTAGTGCCTCTACATCCTCAAGGTTAATACTTCCACTAATAGCTCTAGGTCATGGGTTTCATAGTTCTAATCATGGGGTATTAACTACCTTGACCCATATATGATGACTTCTTGTCATTGCGTCTACACGTAAGTGAGCCCAACTACTTAGGCATCACAATACACCATGAACTCAATGGCTTCCTCTGGTAGCCTCAACATTGGAGTGCTAGTTAGCCTCTGCCTCAACTCCTCAAAGGCCTTCTAGAACTACCCAGACTAAGTAAATGGCTTTCTCTTCTGCATTAGTTCAGTCAAAGGGGCCTCAATTTTGGATAATTAGGCCAAAAATATCCTATAGTACCCTACTATACCAAGAAAACTCTACACCAATAACACATTATTGGGTGGATACCAAGTAATAACTGCATATATATTTGTTTAATCCATGGTTAAACCTTGTTTAGAAATGAAATTCCTCATAAAGTGAACCTCAATTATCCAGAACTATTATTTTGAGAGCTTTCTATAAAGTTGGTGCTCTCAAAGTAAATCAAGGACCTTCCTCAAGTGCTCTGCATTCTCCTCCTCTATGGAAGAGTATAAAAGTATGACATTGATGAAGATAATAAAAAACTTGTCCAATTATGGCTTGAATACCTAGTTTATCAAGGTCATAAAGTTGGTGGGGGGATTTATCACACCAAAGGGAATCACTAGGAACTTAGAGTGTCCATAGCGACATTAGAAATCCAACTTTGGAATATCAGCCTCAAGAACCCACAACTCATGGTAGCCGGACCTAAGATCAATCTTGGAGAACCATATCTCACCTTGAAACTAATCAAAGAGGTTTTCAATCCTCATAAATGGGTACTTTTTCTTTATCATTGTCTGGTTCAGGTGACGATACTCCACACAAATTCGTAAGCTCTTATCTACTTTATTAATGAACATAACTGGAGATGCCCAGTGGGACACACTAGGATTGATGAAACCTTTCTCGTGAAGGTCCTCTAACTACAACCGTAACTCTTAGAGTTTATTATGTGCCATCTGATGTGCCGTAGAAGATATCAGGGTAGTCCCTAGTTGCAATTCAATGCAAAACTCTATCTCCCACCTCAAAGGCAGTCCCAGAACGTCTTCAGGGAAGACATCCATATAATCCTCCATAACTGAAGGAACCCATATTATTTAATAATATACTTCACCAAGGGTTGTTCTTTTTAAATTATGGTTAATAGGATACAAAATCCTACTCACAACACTCGCTTATCCTATTATAAGGTCTCTATCACCGAAAAAGGAGAGCCTCATCCCATCAGTGTGTAGGCATCTGAATAGTTTGAGGTGAAAATCAATTTGTGCTCGAATCATGGAAATCCAATCCATTCCAAAAATGATGTCATAGGGTTCCATCGTGTTGACCAAAAGGTCCAATGTGAACCTCTCTCATCCAAGCAATAGCTTTTACTTCTAACAGATGAAAGATACAAAATAATCATTCCCTATATGAACCTCAAGACAAAGCTGTTGTGATAGAATCACTACTAGGACCTCTAGATCACACACCAGGAACCAAGAGATAAAGGAATGACTAGAACATGTGTCTACTAATATTTAATAAAGATTTTAATAAACATAGATCGTACCTCGAATCAACTCGTGCACTATAGGATCATAGACATTTGAAGCTTATAGTTGTTTGCAGCCTTGGATTCCAGCTCCCTGCACCTAATGTGGGTAGCCTAGTGGTGGTGGTTAAAGGACTTTATAGCACCATCCTCCACCTGTAGCTCCTCTTGATCCTATTCCATCTCCTCCCCCCTGGGGACCACCTTGATCACAACATTGTCTCTGTCGTGGCAGTCCATCTTTTATCTACCTAGGATACTCAGCTTGTTTAGTCAGGTAGTCTCATGCCATGTGACCTCACCCATCACAAGCATATCACCAGGCTTCCCTGGTGATCTACGTTTTCCCTGCACTGTAAGACCACATCCCTGAGTCTTCTCATGGAAGGGTCTCCAATTTTGAGATATTTGGCACTTACCTTCTGGTGAGATGACTCTTCCCTGTCACACCTAATACTAGCTCCGGCTATCTGGAATCCCTAAAAAATAAATCCCTCGGTCATAGGTGCCTACTCCAGCACCCCATCATAGTTGGGGATGTACAAGGGAACTACACTATCTCAAATCTCTCTATAGAGTCTCTACTCAAACTTTCGTGCTCAGAAGTAGCCATATCTGATCATGTCGATAGATTAGCATGTAAGGTCTGTGAACCAAGCTTTATAATCATCCACTATCATCCCTCACTTTGGAAGCTTCAGAAGGTCCTAGATCTAAATGGAGTGTAAGAAGAAGGGGTAGTACTTCTCATTAAATAGCTGATGGAATTCATCCCACAAGAGTGTCGACTCAACATACATTTGGGTAACCAGACTCCACCAATGCCTAGCTTCTCCATGGAAAAGATTGGATACCAAATCCATTATTTGATCCATCAAGGTCTAAATAATCCTGAATATATGAACCACTGACTCTATCTAATCCTCTGCCACCTGATAATCTAGCTCACCATGAAACCTCAGTGGTCTCTAATGCTGGAACTCATAGAGTGCACTCAACCTGTGCACGTCCTCATCCTAATTTACTAAGATAATCGCTCAACTAGTGGAGGTGTTGCTACCTTCCCACCTGGAGGAAGGGGATATTAAGATGGACCCTAAACTAGGGCCACTTTCATAGGGTCATCATTATGAACCAAATCTGGTATCCTAACTGGCTGTTATTGTGGAGGCATCTTGAAAGTTATCAAGGAGTATCATGGTCAGATGAGCATATATATATATATATATCAACAACAATGGAGAGCTGACTCAAGAAGAATAGTCAAAGACTCAATCCTATATGATGCATGTACCATTGATCCTTATAAAAAATGTCTTGGCATGATGAGTTGACAAGAGGGTAGTCAAGGTCCAGGTGAATGGCTACGCCATCCACCACACCATCACTGGACTCCTTGACCTAAGATTCGAACTTGAGAAATTTTTCACTACTACCCTAAACCCAACAAAAAACCTTTTTAGGGAAACATTTGAACAACATCACAAGGGTCTAACCACCTATGATACCAATCTTTCTTGACCCGACCCAAGTTAGGGCTCGATCCACAACAACCTCAACCTTCCACCATAGTCCAGGGGTGGTGACAAGAATCGAAGGCACGCTAAACTTTGGGATGCCTTTTCTTAAATACCTATACACAAGCACACAACCAACTCAATAAAAAAGTTCATAGGTAAATAAATAAAAGATGCAACACTACTATAAATATACCAAATATGTATGGCCCACTAAACAGAACAAAGTATGGTAGTGTATACTAAAAAGTAAAAGGAGAAAAATATATGCCCAAACCAGAAATATGTCCCAACCTTACAAAACTGGAAAAGAGTAAACATCTGAGAGATTCAGTATCCTATATCCCAAGATACAACCACTATACCTGGTCCAATCACCCTATATCCATAAGCTCTTCAGAAGTCACGATCGACTATTCACCATCTACAAAAGACACGACACGTGTTGGGAATAACCCATGCAGGGGTGAGTATATACATACCTAGTAGAACACCCCAAAAAGGAGAAGGAGGGGTGGTAAGAGATACAACTAAAGAGGGAATCGTTAGATAGAACAAGTTATGGAAATAGAGTATAGCTCAACATAATAAGAGATTGAAAGTGAACTCATCCAAATATAAGGAGATCGATACAGTGAGAAGATGAGACCCTCATTGAGTCTTTTATACCTATAGCTGAAGAGTGGACTCATCCAATCATGAGAATATAAACACAAAAATAATGTGGCATAACTCCTACATATTTTCCTCTCCTAGAAGGAGAGTAACTATACCCAAGGAGTGGGTACTAAAGTAGGAAATATATACTCAATCAAGAAACTCAAATGAGAGAGTAAGGGGATCTTTATCTCACAGCTCATCCCAAGAAGATGAATAGCCAATAGTTACAAGGTAAAGTCCATCTGTTATACCCAACACCTCATGCATCTTCCTAGGGTACACAAGTCAAAGGGACTCATTCACCACGCCTTGATACTATCCACTTTTGGTGGAACTGACTCACCTACACGGTTTTAAGTCGCATCATAAGGACATGTCTAGGTGGATAAATTGACCATATTTCTTATGAGTCCAAAGGTTCATCAAACTATGACACGTTGCTATGTCACACAGTCGAGGGGTCACCAGTTTTAGGAATGGATCTTGTGCCCTCGTACGATAAGAGGGTCCTACTCAAGTAGTCACTGAGGAATGCCACTTCCCAGTCCTACTGGAGGGTACTTTTTGGGAAGGTCATCGAGGAATGCCACTAATCAGTCCAAATAGAGGGTAAGCCTGATAAGTCTTCATGGAAATTATAATACCCAACCCAGATGGAGGGTTACGCTTGGAAAATATCATTGGGGAACACCAATGTCTATCCATGCTGGAGGGTAATCCTGGAACATCGAGGAACTCCACTACTAAGTCATATTTTAGGGTAACTCAGAAAGATCATCGGGGAATGCCACTACCCAGTCCTACTGGAGGGTCAGTCTAGAACTACTATCAGTGAACACCACTACCTAGACTAGCTAGAGGGTAAGCTCAAAACTGCCATTGGAGAATGCCACTGCCTAGCCCAACTGGAGGGTAGGCTTGGTACTAATTTGGTAATTCTATATAATCGTTGTCATCATCAGGTGTCTCCTCAATATGTGAAAAACCTAGAAAATTTACATCATGTATAAAAATCTATTTTTGAGGGTACCATCGCATTCTACATGGAAAAACACTTAGGATAGGTATCTCACATGCCAAAATTTGAGTTCAATGAAGGAGATATGGATATTTGAATATCACTTAGAAGAGCTCAAGTAATACATGGTGTACAGGGGGGATGCACACAGCATGTGGCCCCTCTTCACTATTTGGACGTGTCTTTGTTTAGTACACGGGTCCCTTTTGTGTAAGGGTACATGCCGTGTAGGTGGAATACACGATGTATTCCACCTATCTGGGGAGCAGGTTGTGTCTGTTAGTCGTGTTCGTGAACTCAGAACCCGTATTTGTGTACTTTGGTACATGACATGTGGGTCCACATGGGATGTTGCCTATGTGGCCAACTTGTGTCTGTGTACTTCTAAATAGACTCTGCATCTATGTGACCCATCATACAGGATATACAACTGGGGAGGGTTTACATGGAGTATAATCCAATACTACACGTTGTGTCATCCTTAACTTCTCCCAAACCCTAGCAGCACCTCTGAGGGAGGATACATGTCGTGTGTTCTTCCTCCTACATGGCATGTAGTCAGGATTTTTCCAAAAAGTTTAGGTTTTCACAGATCTTCATTCATGCTTCTAATCTAGTCAAATTTCTTTAGATTTTGATGTGATTCCTTCTGAAATCTTCATATCTAGCCATGAATCGCACTCATCGGCCATCGTTCACTAGGAATCAGCTCTAGTGAAGATTTGGTAAACCCTCGTTCATTTCACTCACTATTGTGAAATCCACCCTTGACGATCTGGCCTCAAACCACCAATTTTTTCATCCCCATCTCATAAGCTTCTCAGATCTATTCTTGATTCAACATTCTGCTATAGTTTTATCGATCCGCTAAAAATATGGGCACCCAATCGAGCTTGGGGTTCTCGAAAACCATAGAACAGGGAACCAAAGGGTTCCAAGGGAAAAGAACATGAAAAATGGCAGAATAAATGCACAAGAACAATGATATTATGATTTTTAGACAATCCTTCTTGGTCAATGACCATGAATGTGAAATTTGGATTAGAAACATTTGATAAAATGAAGTTTCAATACTTTGGCGCATGCAAAGGTAAAAATCATAGTGTAGATCTAAGGAAAGAAGATGATCTACTCAATCATTTAATTATAATAAAGGAAAACCATAAATAAAAAATCCTACCTCTTGTTTGGATCGATCACTGGTGAAGAATGTGTTTTCCAATGAAGAAGGAGGATCTGTTGTGTTCATCACATCTTGATCCAATCTGGTCTAACATTCCATTATTCTTAATTATTTGAAGAGATTCTCCGAAGGGAGGAGAAATGAGAGGTTCACTAGTGGATAATTGAATAATGAGTCAACCCCGGCCAAAATCTCTTAACGACCAATTTTTAACCAAAAAATTAGGTTAAAGGTACTTAAGTGGTTGATTAATTAATTAATCCACTTAAGCATACTACCAACAAGTGAGGGGTCTTCACATTTCATGTTGACTCATTTTATATCATACATGTTGGAGTTGGTGTCCTATAACCAACTGTTTGTACTTTGATTACATGAATATTTAATGTATTTAAATATTAAACATATTATTACATATTTTTCATTATTCTTCATGGCTACAATTTAATAATGTCCTAGAGTATTTTCCTCATTAATAAGGTCATAGTAGTTCCCTCCTATAATTAGAACCTTGAAGTAATATGACAATATTTTTAAATATAGTTCTGTAGATGGATAACATACTATGATGGGACCCATAGTATACATACCATTAGGTGTGAGTACTCATAAGTATATGAGACTTCATCTCATGAAGTTCTCACTTAGTAATCTCCAAGACGATAGATTATGAGAATAGACCTGCCAGTAGGAATTCAGCATGTTTTGGTGTCATTGGATATTTCTATCTGTGAGCATGTATAATGGTCCTTAGACTTTAAGATTATCATCAATACATGTCATGACTTGCGTACTTATATTTAATGATGAAAACTGTCATGCCATATGTTGGCGGGAAGTTGGGTATATTGGGTGCGTCACGAATGACATGTTATTAATGGATAAGTCAAAGAAGGATTTGTCCCTTCCATTTATGGAAGTTGATATCTCATCCATTTGACTGAAGTATAATTGTCACCCTAAATTTCATGGTCATGGTGTAATGATGAGTTTACTTCAGGAAGTCAAATAATGATGTATCAAGCATATAGGTTGATGAAACTATCATGAAACTTGTTTGATGAGATATTGTGACAAAGGGATTATATTACATAGTGAGCATTCGTATGTGGATATTGTCATTGTAACTTTAAGTTATTTATATTTGGTTATTTGACTTGTTGCTACATAGTAATCTTGGACTTTAGAAAAGCTCGTCTAATGCCAATGAGAAAGAATCCTAGAGTGTCACAGACTAAGTGTTTCTGGTGGTCTCGATTAAATTCTATTTAAATTTAATTAATGGAATAAATATTATTCTCTAGGCTAAGTAATAATTTTATTCAAGTTAAAATGATCGCATAAATTAAATAAATATTTATTCACTAGATTGTGAATAAAATATATTTATTTATTTTATTGAAAATTTAATAAATATTTATTTACTAGTTTGTAAATAAAAAATATTTAATTTAGAGAATAAAATATTTTATTCGGGTGTTCAATAAATGGAAGAGTAGTTTGAACGGACCAAGACTGTGTCCGTTGATAAATTAATTATTAAAAAGTTGGTAAATAATGTTTATCTAGTTGGCATAAGAAATAATAATAATATTGTTACCATTATGTGGCATGGGATTTCATTTATGGTTTAGTTTTGTGCAATTTGGTGCACCACAAATAATGGTGTTGTTATTGTTATTTTGTGTAATAGTTATAATTTCATTTAATTTTTGTTTCGCAATTAAATATTGTAACTGAAACCCCATGTTGATTAATAATCAGGTATGTATATTGTGTCAAACCCTGAAGAATTGAGATTTGTTGATCCAAACATTTTCTCTCTCAACTCCTCTCATATAACCCTCTCAAGAACAAGATAAGAGATCGAAGAACGAATGATCAAGAATGATTGACGCAAGACATTTTTTCCACCATGCTAGAACCCATAGAACGAGTGGCATTAATCAGATACCAATGGATCATGGGTGGATCACCACTAGAGGAATTCTACTTTGGATCCTCACAAGTGCAATGAAATAAATATGGAAGGGTCTTTCTGAATGATCAACAATCATCAATGAAGAAAGTACCGAAGACCCAGATATTTAATTTCTTCAGAAATTATTAAATTAATTATGAAAATGATGTAAAATATCCTCCTTCTTAGATCTAGTGCTATTATTATCTTTGTCTAAATCTTTGATTTCAATCCATGGATACTAGTGTTCATTGTCGTATTGATATCATATTGGTCATTGATTATGGAAAAAGCAAAGTTGGGCCCTCCCAAACGGCACACTTCCACTGCTTCCAGATCCATCAAGTGGTATCAGAGTGGGCTCATCATCATTTATAATTATCTAAATAATTCATTTATTATTTATGTTTTAATAATTTAGTTTTTTAATTCATGTTTAAACGTTCTTGTAATCTGAATTTCAAGATTTTTTATTCCTCTTTTCATTTCTCACAGATCAAACAAAAATGAATAATTTTTTGATTAAAATTAAATTGAGGATCTCATTAGGAGGTGCTAACAATTCGATCTAGATAACAAAATAGTACACACCATGAATTCGGAGTTACACATTGTGTAATCTACCATACATGTTGTGTAATCCAGATTACATACCGTGTATTTGTGTTCAGTGCATCGAGATTAATTCGAAAATTACTCATGTTGTGTGCATTAATGACATGTAGTGTAGATAATTATTACACCGTGTGTTGAGAAAGACAGACTGGCGCACGGTCAACCAGATTATATGCTATGTTTCCCACTGGACATGACGTGTATTCCCTTCAGGTCAAGGACCAAAACATATATCACATACCTGGCTAAGTCGACCGGTAACCATGTAACCTGAAGACAACATAGTGTGTGTCCCACTGGACATGTTGTGTACTCCAAGATTTCTGAAGTACACCTCACATGCTAAGTCCCTAGGCATGTACTTTAAATAAGATGGTGAAGGCAGTACACACCAGGTAGTCAGAACTACACATCGTGTACTTTACCAAATTACACTGAATTAAAACTTTAATTTTCATGTAATGTTTAGAATTATATATCATGTAGATTCAAACAAGTGTTCACCATGTTACCTCCATGGTTATGGATGAGAATCTTAGGGAAATTCAGAAAAAAAAATTAAGATAAAAGGATTGAGTAATTAAATATAACAATTAATCGATTCAAGCATGATTTATCTTAATAATAATGTTTAAATAATTTAATTCGAGTTTTATTAAATGTGAAATTCGTTGCATGTATGTAGATGATCGTGAGCTAGACCAGACCTTTATATGTGATTGGTTTCATTTTTATTTATTTTAAATTAAATTATTGGTCTGCATGCCATCTCTCTTTATTAATATGTAGGGCCTACATGCCCATGGTTTTTTTATGTAAACCCCCTTTTTAACCCTCACCTGCATGTGATTTAAAAAGTATATGTAATGGATGTATCTCTCAATCTAGTGGAGTTGGTTCAAGCTGGAGCCAAGACAAAACCAATCCCAGGAGATACAAAGGTGGACAGATGGAAAGCTATAAACACGAACCCAAAAATTTCAAGGTATTTTTCATCTAGGTCAAGGTTATTTTATCAACCACTAGATAAACTAACCATTAGAAAATCTCATGATCATACCCTTTATTTTATTTTATTTCAGTTGCATGGTTTATCATTATGGATGTGTTGTCACGATCACATAATTAATGAATTAAAAAAACATAAAAGATAGAACTAAAATAAACTAGGCTTATGCATAAATATTATCAATACATGTTTAATCACTTAATTAAGTTCCACTTAATATTACAAATCATGTGATAAAGATAATAATCAATTTACACATAAGAGATAAAAATACCTCAATAAAAAATTAAGTCAGACTAAGCCTTCTGTTACTTGATTAAAGTCAAGACTCAATAAAACTATGTGTTTGACCAACCCTTGTTGGGAAACTTACTTCTTTACAGGAAGACCTTGTGAAATTTTTGGGTTGACTTAACCATATTACATCAAAAGGAGTATCCCTTGATAGACTTGGTGTAATATCAGAGGCAAGTGTTGAGGAAATCCAAGTCAGGATTTCAGGATTAGGGAGTCTACTCAATAGATCAAGGAGATACAAGCCTATAGTAGGCAAAGACCTGCCTACCTAAATACCTTCAAATAGCTTGACCAACCCTTATTGGGGTTATAAAAAGGGTAATATGAATCCTTTCCACTATAATGTCCAAGAAACTAGATATTCTGAGTTCAATGGTGAGGTTCATTGGGACTTGATAAAATAGTGGGAGACTTAATAAAATTAATTTGTTATTTCTCATAAAATTTTATTAATAAATTACTAATTATATTCTCTTTTAATTATTTAATAAAAAATAAAAAAATTTCAACCACACTATCCCTGTAATCAATAATGGATAAAGACAACATCCTCACTAGTAGTAACTTCTAGGAATGGTTTAGACACCTTCGGGACATTCTACGCCATGAATGGAAATATTACATGCTAGAGCCCTCATTGCCTGATTTGCCTTCCCAAGAGGCGAGTGATGAAGAGTTCCTAGTCTACAAAAAACATATGAACGATTTATTCGATGTTTAATGTTTTATGTTATCATAAATGTCTAGTGAACTCATGAAGTCTCACGAAAACATGGATGTCTATAGCATGCTTGAGCACCTCCATGGTCTTTACTAGGATAGAGAAATATAGGAATGGTTTGAGATCTCCAAGTCACTCTTTCAAAGTAATCTTGGAGAGGGTTCCCCATCTGGGTCTCACGTAGTCAAGATCATTGGCTACATTGAGTGTTTGGAGGTTCTGGGTTTAAAATCCCCAAAGAACTGGGTATCAATCTCATTCTTGCATCACTCCCTCTGATATTTTCTAGTTTTTTGTGAATTTTAATATATAAAACATTGAGAAGTCTCTACCAGATCTTCTTATCCTCCTTTTCTAATGGACAAAGACATGAAGAATGAAAATACTTCTTTTTTATGGTGAATAAGAGGAAAGGGTAGGTGAATATATTTAAGCCCAATGCTTCTCCATGCCCTTCTAAGAAAAGGAAGAACAAGGAGGTGAATGGTAATAGGAAGTTTTTTGGTTCGCATGTGGCAAGAAGGGTCACTGGAAGAAAAAATGCACCCAGCTAAAAAAGCAAGGGGAAGCTTTAGGTGCATTTGTTATTGAGTTAAATTTATCTATTTCTACATATTGGATATTAGATATAGTCTTTGGTGCTCACATATGTATCCAAATATAGTAACCAAGTAGATTCAAGAAAATTGAGTGAGGGGATATAGATCTATGAGTAGGCAACGAATCTAGACTTGTTGTTGTAGTTATCGGAGACAACCACCTCATGCTGCCAACTAGTATGATCTTGGTATTAAAAGGTTGTTATTATGTGCCTTCTGTAACCAAAAACATTATTTCTATATCTAGACTAGATATAGATGGATTTATTTTCAAGTTCAGAAATGAATGATGCTTCTTTTATAAATATATCATTTTTTTTGGTAAGGTACATTTATAAAATGGTCTTTACGTGTTGGATTACACAAACCAAGTAATGGTAATCGATAAAAAAACTACTTCACATGACTCATACCACACCCAACTTTGGCATCAAAGGCTATGTTATATAAATAAGAAATGATTGATAGAGTTACATCAAGATGTATATTTAGATTCTTTCGAACTAAAACCTATTGGTCTATATCAAAAATGTTTATAAGAAAAAATAACCAAATCCCTATTTATTGGGAAAGGTGAAAGAGCCAAATATTTCTTGAATTGTTTTATATCGATGTTTGTGGACCATTTCCAATTGAATAAATAGGTGGTTACTCATACTTAATAACTTTTACTAATGATTTTCGTATATATGGGTATATCTACTTAATGAGGTATAAGTCAGATTATTTTGATAAGTTCAAGGAATACAAGAATAAATTTAAAATCTAGCTTGGTAAGAAGATTAAGAAACTCCACTCAGACCGAGGTGGCGAATATCTTAATCAATACTTAATTGATTACTTACTGAATTTTGGGATCCTATCCCAACTCACTCCTCCTAACATGCCCTAGTGGAATGGTGTAAGAGAAAGGAGGAACCACACCTTATTGGACATGGTGAGATCAATGATGAGTCATGAAAGTCTTCCATTATCCTTTTGGGAATATGAATTAAAAATAGTGGCACACATTCAAAACCAAGTACCAACTAAATCAATAAATGGTATTCCATATGAGCTTTGGAGTGGAAGAAAACCCATGTTATCGAATTTACATGTGTGGGGAAGCGAAGCGTTTATTAAGGCCTCTTCAGGTAACAAAATCTCACCCCAAGGCACAAAGTGTACCTTTATAGGATACCCCAAAGAAACAAGGGGATATTTCCTATACGAACCCTCATACAAAAAGGTTACAGTGAAAAGACATTCCATATTCCTTAAGAGGGAGCACATCTCCAAAAGAGATAGTGGGAGTGAGATATACTTTGATGAATTCGAGGATCAAGGTACACAAGAGTCGGTACATGAGCATATTCCACAAAGTCCCATGGAAGAAAGATATGTTCTAGAGAAAAAAGTACTGCGTAGGAGTATAATAGAGGTTAGAGAATTGGAATGGTACGGTTTTATAGTTAATGAGGATGGTGACTCATTATTATTTGATAATAATGATCCTCTAACCTATAATGAATTTTTAAGTGGCAAAGATGTTTCCAAGTGGAAAGAATCCATGAATTATAAAATTGATTCCATGTACCAAAACCAAGTCTAGATTTTGGTAGATCATCCAGTTGATGTAAATACTATTGGTTACAAATGGGTATTCAAGAAGAAACTGGACATGGAAGGACAAGTCAGTACCTATATGGCATGATTGGTTGCAAAAGGGTTCAAACAGAGTCAAGGCATTGGATAAGATGAAACCTTTTCACTAGTTGAAATTCTAAAATCCATCAAAATTCTATTGGCCATTACTTCTTACCATGACTATGAGATTTGGAAAATGGATGTCAAAACATCCTTCCTTAACAGGAAACTTCAAGAAGATGTCTATTTGACACAACCTGAAGGGTTATTGACTCCAAAGGATGCCAATAAGATATTAAGTTTTAAAAATACATTTATGAATTAAAGAAAGCATCTAGGTAATGAAAAATTTGTTTTGATGAATACATAATAGAATTTAGTTTTATAAAGAAAGAATGTGAGAATTGTGTCTCAAAACGGTTTAGTGGGAGTGCAGTCGTTTTCCTAATAGTATAAGTTGATGACATATTACTTATTGGAAAATAAATATAGATCTTATATTCTATTAAGGAATGGTTGAATAAATTATTCTCCATGAATGACTTGGTCAAGGTAGTATATGTTATTGGGATCAAGATCTATTGTGATAGATCTATGAGATTATTGGGACTAAGTCAAAGTGCATACATTAACAAGATACTGAAGAGATTCAGTATAGAACAATCCAAGATTGAATTGTTTCCAGCATTACATGGAATTAATATTTCCAAGAAAATGTGTCCTCAGACACATGAGGAAAGAAAGAGAATGGAAATGATTCTATATGCATCAGCGATTGGGTCAGTCATGTATGTTATGCTATGTACTATTCTAGATTTCTCCTACGCATTGAGTGTGGTAGGAAGATGTCAAGTTGATCCAGGTGACTGTCATTGGATGGTAGTCAAGACTGTCCTTAAGTATCTAAGTCATACTAAGGATATGTTCCTGGTTTATAGAGTAGATGAGGAACTAGTCATCATAGGATATAAAGATGCTAGTTTCCAGACTGATCAAGATGACAGGAAGTTGAAAGTGGGATACATCTTCACTTTGAATGGAGGTGATGTGAGCTGGAAGAGCTCAAAACAAGGTGTGGTTGTAGATTCTACAATAGAGTCTGAGTATATCATAGCTTCTAAGGTAGCTAAAGAATCATTTTAGATGTGGAGCTTCATCCAAGAGCAGAATGTGGTACCTAGCAGTAAAGATCTCATAACACCCTATTGTGATAATACTACAGTGGTGGATCTCGCAAAAGAGCCAAGGTCACATCAGTGGACAAAGCACATACTATTGAAGTATCATATCTTAATGAATTTTTCATAGAGAGGTGAAGTTGCAGTGAGTAGTATTTCCATGTAATACTACATATCAAACCACTTGACTAAAGCCTTGACTCATCAGAAACATGATTATCATGTGAGGTCTAGCGGACTAAAAGTCGTAGGAAGTCGTAGTACAGGTAGAAGTTTTTTTGGGTTGGTGTCCTAGAACCAACTATTTGTACTTTGATTACATGAATATTTAACATATTTAAATATTAAACATCTTATTATATATTTTTTATTTTTCTACATGACTATAATGTAATAATGTCCAAGAGTATTAGTCATATTAATAAGGTCATAGTAGTTCCTCACTATGATGAGAACCTTGAAGTACTATAACAATATTTTTAAATATAGTTCTCCGGTTAGATGACATACTATGATGGGGCACATAGTATACATACTGTTAGGTTCAAGTACTCATAAGAAGATGAGACTTCTTCTCATGAAGTTTTCACTTGGTAATATCTAACATAGGATATTATGAGAACAAACCCACTAGTATGAATTCCACATGTTTTGGTGTCATTAGATATTCCTATTTTTTAGTGTGTATAATAGTACTTAGACTTTAAAATTATCATTAATACGTGTCATGACTCACGCACTTAGAATTTCTGATGAAAACTGTCATGCCATACGTTGGCAGGAAGTAGGGTATGTTAGGTGCGTCACGAATGACATTTTATTAATGGATAAGTCAAGGAAGGATGTATCCCTTCCATTTATGGAAGTTGATATCTCAGCCCTTTGATTAAAATAGAACCCTCACCCTAAATTCCATGGACATGGTGTAATGGAAAGTTTATTTCAGATATTCAAAGAATTACATATCAATCATATAGGTTGATGACACTATCATGAAACCATCTTGATGAGATATTGTGACAAAGGGATTATATTACACAGTGAGTGTTCATATATGGATGTCATCATTGTGAATTTAAGTTCTTTCTCTTGGTTTCATTGACCTATTGTTAGATAGTAATCTTGGACTTTAGGAAATCACACATAATGCCAATGAGAAATAATCCTAGAGGGTCACACACTAAGTCTTTCTAGTGGTCTTGATTAAATTATATTTCAATTTAATTAATGAAATAAATATTATTCTCAAGACTGAGGAATAATTTTATTCAAGTTAAAATGATTGCATAAATTAAATAAATATTTATTCACCAGATTGTGAATAAAATATACTTATTTATTTTATTGAACATTTAATAAATATTTATTTACTATTTTGTAAATAAAAAAATATTTATTTAATAGAATAAAATATTTTATTCCAGTTTTCAATAAATGGAAGAGGAGTTCAAATGGACCAAGACCATGTCCATTGATAAATCAATTA
Organism: Viscum album; assembly: GCA_963277665.1. NCBI lineage: Eukaryota > Viridiplantae > Streptophyta > Magnoliopsida > Santalales > Viscaceae > Viscum > Viscum album. The sequence continues at coordinate 1,558,242,648 of OY728126.1, read as the reverse complement.
TTTACAAGTTAGTAAATAATGTTTATCTAGTTGGTGCAAGAAATAATAATAATATTGTTATCATTATGTGGCACGGTATTTCATTTATGGTTCCGTTTTTTGCAAGTTGGCGCACCACAAATAATGGTGTTGTTATTGTTATTATGTGGCATGGGTTTTCTCTAATAGTTATAATTGCATTTAATTTCTATTTTGTAATTAAATATTGTAACTAAAACCACATATAGATTAAAATGCAGGTATGTCTATTGTGCCAAACCTTGATGAATTGAGAATTTTTTAGCCAAAAATTTTCTCTCTCGACTCCTCTCATCTCTTCCTCTCAAGAATGAGATAAGTTCTTCAAAACCAAAGAACGAACAATCAAGAACGATCGATGGAAGACATTAATTCTTCTATGCTAGCACCCAGAGAATGAGTGGCGTTGATCGGAGACCATTGGGCATGTGTGGATCACTTCTAGATGGATTCTGCTTTGGATCCTCACAAGTGCAATGAAGGTAATCCGGAAGGGTCATTCTGAACAATCAATGATCATCAATGAAGAAATTACTAAAGACCCAGGTATTTAATTTCTTCAGAAATTATTAAATTAATTATAAACATGATGTGTAAGATCCTCTTTCTCGGATCTGGTTTTATTCTTCTCTTTGTCTAAATCTTTGATTTCAATCTTTGGATACAGGTGTTCATTGTCATATTGATCCCGGATTGGTTATCGATTACGGAAAAGGAAAATTTGGGACCTCCCAACTGCCACGCTTCCACTGTGTCTAGATCCATCAGTGCATAAGGTAAACACTATATTCTGGGCACAACTATGGTATCATATTTCCAATATTATCAATTGTTTAAGATTAATCCTTTTTTCTTTAACAAATTGCACGGGTGTAATATAAAATGTATTTAACATTTTTATAAAATTAATTCTAGACACACCAGACCTCAAAATTGCATGTCGTCTCAGAGCCTTTCACTTGAAATTTATTTAGAAATATTTCAAAGTCTTACAAGGAAAAAATCAGGTCTCTACAGCTTCACCCAGGTGTTTGCAGGTTAGCCTATTTGGAGAGAGATTCTTAGGAAGTGCAACATTGGGGAAGAGCAGAAAACCATTGGGGAAGTTGTAGAAAGATATGATCTGGTATGAGATACTTGGTGAGAGTAGACATGGTAGGGTTGGGAACTCATTATACCTATTTAGGTGATGATTTAGTTTCACTTGTTGGTCATTATGCTTTATCATGCTTTCTTTACTTTTTCACAAGAGGATCTAGGGAGTATCCTACTGAGTATACTGTTATACTCACCCTTTGTATATATAATTTTTTTAGTTCAATTAGAGTAGGTTAGAGATCATGCTGGTTACTACTAACTTGGGGTTTAGCATGAGGTGTTTAGGCTTCATGGTTGTTTCCATCTTTACTTTCATTTTTGGTACATGCAGGTTTCCTTTCATTTGTAATAGTTCTTACATGACATTACATATGTGTACTTTGGATTTTCTAATATATTGGAGTCTGAGAAAGAGTTGTTTGGTGTCTATATTATCTATCTATTTCGCATGTGTTCTCTTAGAAGGTAATGCCTCCCATTTGTGTGTTTATTATACCCTCGGTGCTGGTCACCAAACCGAGGCTTACAGGAGGCGGGACTTAGGGGTCACTATCTCTCTTCTCCCACTATCATCCTGGGAGGGTTACACTTTGTGGGGAGGGGTCGTAACAATAATTTAGTGTAAATGTTAAACTATATAATTAATAAATCTAAATTACCATTAAATTTATGGGGTAAAGCTTTGTTGGTTACATGTCATATTCATAATAGGATTGATGCTAGGAAAACTAAGTTATCCCCTTATTTAAATCTAGAGAGGTAGAAGACCTGATCTTTCTTATTTTAAATTTATGGGGTGTTTAGCTTACTACAGAGTGAAGGTTCTGGGTGCAGCGGAAGTGTGGTTGGTGTAAAGACCCAGAATTTACATGTAAATTTTTTTTAATTAAATGGAAATTTTAAAAGTCTACAAAAATTGATGGTGCGTGATTCCGAGACCCAGAGTGCCCGGAATGAATTTCTGAACTTTTTTTCGGGTACGTTTAGTAAATGTGGGAGCGGGTTTTTCTAACTTTTGAACCGATGCTCGGAATTGAAATTTGAGGGCACCATTGAACTCACAGCGTTGGTATTCACTTAAGAAGACTTTCACCTCGACGGCAGTTGGTTGAGGGTGAAAGTTAGTTTTTTTGGTTTTTCGTGGAAATATTAAAATAAAATAAACTCACGTTTTATTTTATTTTGTTGTAACCAACCTCTTTGTAGAAGTTGGTGGTGGGGACCACCAGACCTTAACTTCTCATGAGAGGTTATGGTAGTGGGGACCACCCAAGCCTAACATCCCATGAGTGGTTATAGTTGTGGGGACCACCCGAGATTAAACCCCCTTGAAACCCCCCTTTAATTGGGAGAAAAAACTCAACTCCCTCATAAATGTATGAAAACCTCTCAACACCCCTCATTAATGAGGGAGAGCCTCTTCAACTCCTCCTACATTAATTTTTTCAACCCTTCCCTTTAATTAATTGAGCCAACACATAAATTAATTAATTTAACTATTTGAATTTATGCCAAAAAACATAATAGAACTCACAATATATTACTTTGGTCTACCTATTCTTTTGTTGGAAAAGGAGGATTGGGAGAACATGAGAGAAAGCTCTTCAACGAAGAATGCTCTGCCAACGAATAATGGCGACCTCCTTCGACCTTCTTCCTCGGGACTTCTTCCGACGTGGTATGTCTTCATCTATGACGAATCGACGACCGCACTACCTCCTTGAGCCAACGTCAACAAGAGAACGAGGTAGGGGTTTATTCCTAAATGTTTATCACTCTCCATGTAATCCCTTATTTTCTTGTGCGGTTTGAGAACAAACATTGCGGAAGATTATGGTTTCACGTTCATGCTTTGTTCTTTGTGAACCACTAGCTACCACTCTAAATGCAGAGGGTGTAGGCCAAAAAAACATGTACTGACTCCTCCGCTGTTCTTCTTTGGTGTATTCTTTGAAATGTAGGAAGGCGACGAAGATGATGGAGGCAACTGCACCGCCACCCGTGGCCTCGCCGCACCACCCTGGCCGACCCACGGCCTCATCGCACCGTCTCGGCCGACCCATGGCCTCGTTACGCCGCCCTGGCCGACCCGCGGCCTTGAGGAGCTACGCCAATGTCCGACGAGCCGCGCCGCCATCCGAGCCTAGCCGCAGCGTGGAGCCAAGCCGCGCCCCCATCCGAGCCGAGCCGCGCCACCGTCCGCCGAGCCGTGCCGTCGTCCGAGCCATGTCGTGCCGCCATCCGCCGAGCCGCACTATCGTCTGAGCTGAGTTGCGCCGCCGAGACAAGCCATGCCACCACCCGATCCAAGCCGCGCTACCGTCCGCTGAGTCATGCTGTCGTCCAAGCTAAGTCGCGCCACCGTCCACCGAGCCGCACCGCCTTCCGAGCCGAGTTGCGCCGCCGCTGAGCCGAGCCACTCCGCCCTCCTCACTAAATCGTCGTCAAACCGCAGTCGGTCTGCTGACCCGCATCTGGTCTGCGCTCCTCATGGCCGGTCTGAGCCCCTCACGTCCGGTCTACGCCCTCGCAGCCGGTCCGCTCCCTTGCGGCCGGGTCTGCAGACCATGCGGTACCCCTCGGCCGAGCCGCCCCCGCGGTACCCTCGCGGGCTGGCCGCATTGCGGGTCGGGCCAGACCCAAAGGATCGGGCTGAGTCCACCTAAACCAGGTCGGCCCAGGCTAGGTTGGGACGAGTTGGTCCGACCGAGTCAGACCGGACCTGGGCCCACTACGACCCATTTACTTTTTTTTGGCCATAACTTTAGCACCGGATGTCCGTTTGACGAACCATCAGCAGTGCTGGAAATCTTGGAAATAGTCGTTCCCTTTGAGTGATACCCCACTGTGTTTTGGATTAAGATGGAGAATGGTCAGGTTGTATTGAGCACGAATCCAACCGGGCCCCTGGGACTAAAAGGCTAATAACTCACAGACCAGGCGTCTGATTGATGTGTCGTTTGTTGCGTTGAGACCCTTATGACATGGCGGACCTTTGAGATACTTCTTCATGGGACTTCATGGCAGTTGTAGTATCAATCAGCAGCTTATGGATAGGATCCTCCTAGATATGAATGAGCATAGTGCGGAGACGTAGTGGCTGGTTGGGACTTGATGACTGCTGACTGTTTAACTCGGAGTGAATCAACAGGCCCAGTGGGGACTGCCTTGGTGACACGGTAGACCCATGGTGGGGAGTGCCTTGGTGACACGGTATACCGACATTACTCAACAGGAGGATTACCTCAGCAGGCCTTGAGGGGGAGCACCTCTATGTGACGTGGCAGACCCACGGTGGGGAGCGCCTCTATGTGACGCGGTAGACCCATGGTACTTGACAGGAGGAGTAATTCATGTTGGATTTGGTGTCCTAGAACCAACTACATTGTACTTTATTCATTAATAAATGCCTTATCACATATTGATTGTTCTTCTGCGTGATAATGCATGTGATAATTTCCTAAGGATAGCTGTTGCATTAATGGGTCATAGCGAATCCCTGTTATGATGAGAACCCGAAAGTGACATAACACTGTTCTTGAATATATGTTCTATGGCCAGATGATTTTATTTGAGGGATACAAATAATACAGGTCATTAGGGGTGAGTACTCATAAAACCTTGAGGTACCTTCTCATGGTGTGCGCCCTTGGTAATATCCAGGAGGATATTATGAGAACGAGACCCGCCAGTAGGAATTCCACATTTCATAGTGTCATTGGATGTTCCTAACTGCAGATGTGTGTATTGGTCCTTAGACTTTAAGATGATTATTAATGGGTATTACAACTCGCGCACTTAGATGTATTGACGAAAACTGTGATGACACACTATTCGCAGCGAGGTAGGATACGTTGGGTGCGTCAAGAGTAATACTGCATTAATAGATGATGCGAGAAATGATTTTTCCCTTCTATTCCATAACGGAAGTAGATATCTCATGCCCTTTGATGGAATTTATATAGCCTAAATAAATCCATGGCCATGGTAAGGTATGGGCGAGTTCAATTCCAGAAAGTCAAAGAAAGAATAATCGAGCACGTGGGTTGATGACACTAGCATGCAATCCGCTTGATTTGAGATATCATGACAAAGGGATTATATTACACAGTAAGAATTCATATGAGGTGACACATCAATGCGGTGTCAACTTCTTTCTCTTGGGTACCTTGACCCGTTGCTAGACAGTAATCTTGGATTTTAGGCAAGCCCGCCTAATGCCAACGAGAAAGAGTCCTAGAGGGTCACACACTAAGTGTGTCCATGTATCTCAGTTAAATATTAATTTAATAAGTTAAATAAATATTATTCCAAACTGTGGTTTAATAATTATTTAAGGATTCCTGATTGCATTTATTTCGACACTAGTTATTTTAGAGAATATATTGTGGGTGAAATAATATATTTATTGGAAAGTGATGAATATAACTACCCATACTTTACATACATTGTTAATACTTCAAAATTGAAGCACACTTATTATAACATATAACAAAAACATGAAAGGACCGTATAGGTATAGTGTCTTTAGAAACTGGGAAACATAAACAACTGGTTCATAAAGCATATACATTGTCTCCCATTTATTTCATCATATCTAGAGTCACTTTTGGCATATCCTACTTAATAACCTTCTTCCTGGCCTGGGGGAAAGAAAACATACAAAAGGGTGATCTCAAATTCTCAGTAAAGGTAAACAAAAGAAAAATCAATCACATCATATTCATAAGAACATAACAATTTGGAAATCTTACCCTACAAAAGAGATCATAATTTCATAACATTGGATAAATCATGGTAGTGAAATGTAATCACAATAATCATAACTTAAATCATGAAGCTTTGTGTCATACACACATAATCATAGATAATCATTTCTTATTAATCAAGACTCATTTCCAAGACTATCTTAGTGGACAAAGTCCATTTCTGAACCGAGTTCATTCCTATGTTTCAGTCATGTTTCACTGAACCAGTTTAACCTGTTGTTCCATACTTGAGATATAAAATCTTTACCCAATTAATTGGAGGGAGATATAGGTCCCACCCATCCCATAATGATACCATTCTTATGTGTGCCGCAAAATCATAAACCATACATCATAGCATAACCCATGTAATAAAAATGGGATTCTTAAACATCGTGACATCATAAAATAATTCATATAAGATAAATGAATTCATAAAAATATTTCCATCAAAACATAGTCAAATCAATGTAATAATAGGGATAGAAACAGAACCCTATATTATCTTAGATGAAAAATAATTTTGATAAAACACTTGAACTCCATTCTTGAGGAAAATATCTTTTCTACTTCAAAAACATTTTTCCTTTCTTAACATGTTATACAATTTTAAACTAAAAGAAGTTGATTAAAAATAAACTTGAAACATGTAAAGGAATCTTCTTGTAAATAATGTTTTAAAAATCCATTCATGCTGTATAAGTTAAAAAAACATTCTTCTCGTACTTTTGTCGGAAAAGTCAAAAAGTACCTCGTACGAAAAACGACAAAAGATTCCTTTCATATCTTTTACTAAAAACTCACCGAAGGGTAAAATTGGATATAAACTATTGTAGAAGGATATAAATATTACATATTGAGGAAACATGTATGTGGATGTAAATATTCCCCAGTAAATTCTGAAGTATAAACAATCTCAGAAAAAAAATTGAGATTGCGAGATTTTCCCTTACCTTAAGTCCGATTTGCTTCGTAAGTGTCCGAACCTCCTGTATAATGATTTAAATAATGTAATTGGCTTATTCCAGAATCATAATCATTGTTATGATATCATATATGGTCATATTCTTAGCTTCTTATTAGTAATATTTCATTATTACTTGTTATTCGGGTGTTTATTTCTTTTTGTTCTTATGCGTGTTTTGTCGAATAAATTCTTATTATTCTTTTTGGGTTATAGATACCTAATTTACATAATGGTATTAGTGTAATATATATCATATTTATTCATTCAATTCATTTATATAATCATTATGCAATTAAGATCATGTAGAACGAGTCGCATCGCATCGTGGAGACGGTATTCCGTACGTACGCACGAGCGATGATATCGTTCCCATGATCGTGAAATTGTAATGGAGTGTATGTATACTATTTCAGAATCAATATAACTTTACAATAATAATTTATATTTATTATTTACACCATTATAACCATCCAAGTAAGGTGGTGGTGGAAAATATATTACACCACGGCATGGAGAAGGTATTCTGTACGTACGCACGCGCGGTAATTTCGTTTTCCGTAGGATGGATATATGGTGAAATAGGGTTGTTTCATACTTATAATAACATATAATTATATGAGTGATACTTATGTTATTACTTCATAATGAAACAACTAAAGAAGAATAAGTGGAAGAAGAAATAAAGTTGAAAGAATCGGTAACGGACATTACCTCTTTTTTGAAGCACCTCTTTGAGACCTCCTTTTAGGGCACTAAAATTGGTCTTTGAAGAAGACCAGGACCTCTAGGATGTTTCTAGGGAAGTTTAGAAGATAATATGGTACGTTTTGGCCGATCTTGAAGGCTCAAAGTGGTGTGAGGAAGAGAGGGAGGAGGTGTCCTTTTATAAGGGAAGAGAGGGGCACCTATGGAAAAACTAAAAATATTATTTTATTATAAAGTCATATTCGGTTTTAAATAGCTCCAAATTGATTTATTTATAAGATAAGGTTGGTATGGGTCGAAATAATCTCATCCAATATAATTTATACAAGTTTAGGTCCCTATTTTAACCTTATCATTTAGATTTAACTTTAAGTTAAATAATTTTACTTTTCCCGTGTCTTCTTGTGTTCTTACACTATAAGGTTAATAAACTTACTATAACAAGAAAAACGAACCCCAAGTTGTTTATTATTAATATATATAACCTTATATAAGTCATTTGGCCGAACATTTGATTTTTAGGAATAAAATAACAATTAATAATATAATATTTGTTTTAAAAACTATTTTATGTCAATTTTGACACTATTTAGTAATTGATTTTTTTGAAACTTATAACAGAAATATTAGTTCAAAAAAAGTGAATAAAATCAATACTAACATGTCATATTAACATATAAAATTATTGTAATTCATAAAAAGTCTCAAATTACATTTATTTGGGTATTTATAAGATCAATTATGTCAATATTTCATTAATAAGATAATTACTTCATCATCATTGTGTCATAAATAAATTAAATTATTTAATGTCTAAAAATTAAAAATAAAATATCCTTATGTAGGAAATATTTTTATCTTTCTAATTAATATTTATAGTAGAATTTATCTTATTTATAACCCTATATTAAAAATTATTTACTTATTAAACTTTGATTTTAACTATTTTAACCCTTCTTTAAATAAATTAATAATAAATGTCCTAATCTAATCCAAGTGGGCCTAAATGGTCATATTTTATTCCTAAGGTTGTTTTTGGTCGAATTAAACTTATAAAATAGAATTAGGACATGTGTTAAGGTAATAATAATAACATTTTTACCCTTAATTTCCCTATTTACTTTTAACCGTGGTAAAAAAAGGTAAAAAGTTACTATTCACCAAAAATTATTTTCATCTCATTGAACCACATTTTACTTATTGAAATCAACCGTGTCTCTCGGATTTTTGAAATTCCACTCACAGAAGTGGTAAAATTAAGTTTTATGTAAATTTGCAAATTCTCCTAGGAGGTGGGTAAAAGACGGTCAAAAGTTCAATAAAAATTTTATATATCTAAAATTATTATAAAATGAATCCAATTAATTGCATTGAACTTATATAGGTATTATGTATCAATTTTGACCTAAAATAAATTTAATTAAAATAAATCATTATTTAAATAAAAATTCGTTTTTTAAATAGTAACCTAGTGTTTCCACTATTCATCAAAAATTGAAAGTTTTCAGAAAAATACCAAAATTTCAACCTATTCTAATTTCGATATTTCGAATCCAAAAATGAAGTCCATTTTGAAAAATAAAATTTTAAAAATTTTAAAAACTGGTTATTACTATTCATAACGGCTAGTTTTAATAATATTTTAATAGCATATCGTTGTTTAGTGAAACTCAGTATTGCGTACGACGCAAGCTATCAAGGAAGGTCGTGATTGCGTATAAAGCAAGCCAAGATAGTGTTGTGGGTAGTGAAAGATTCCTTTGATGATTTATATAAAAACAAAATATTTCTCATAAAAGTCTCGGGTGTTACATTCTACCCCCCTTAAAATGAATTTCGCCCTCGAAATTCATCACTTTGTAACAAAAAGATGAGGATACCTCTCCCTCATCATTTCCTCAAGCTCCCATGTAGCTTCTTATAATTGGTGGTTCCTCCATAAAACTTTCACAAGCGAGTGGTCTTGTTCCGTAGGACTTTTTCGCGACGATCCAGAATCTCTATCGGTTGTTCTTCATAAGAAAGATCTTGTTCCAGCGGTACAACTTCTGAGCTGAGTACATGTGAAGGATCAGGTATGTACTTTCTCAGGAGAGATACATGGAACACATCGTGAACTTGAGAGAGATTCGGTGGAAGCGCCAATCGGTAAGCTACCTTCCCAACATGATTCAGTATTTCGAAAGGACCGATATACCTAGGGCTCAGCTTTCCCTTCTTTCCAAATCTCATTACTCTCTTCCAAGGAGATATTCATAAGAACACTTTATCACCCACTTCAAACTCTAAGTCTTTTCTTCGGTTGTCAGCATAACTTTTTTTTTCGACTTTGAGCTGCTCATATGTGTTGTTGAATATATCTGACCTTTTCTGCCATCTCATCAACAAGATCAGGTCCTAATAGCTTTATTTCCCCAACTTCATCCCATCAAGTTGGAGTCCTGCATTTATTTCCATAGAGAGCTTCATAAGGAGCCATCTGAATACTAGAGTGAAAGCTATTATTATAAGAAAATTTCACCAAAGGTAGGTGTTGATACCAACCACCTTTGAAATCCATAGATCAAGCTCTCAACATATCTTCTAGAGTTTGAATTGTCCTCTCAGACTGACCGTCTGTCTGAGGATGATAAGCAGTGCTGAAACTCAACTCTGTATCCAGAGTATGCTGAAGACTTCACCAGAACTTTGAGGTAAACCTCGGATCCCGATCAGATATAATAGAAAGTGGTACTCCATGAAATCTTACCACTTACTTTACATATATCCTAGCAAGCTGATCCAGAGAGAAATCCGCTCTAATATCAATGAAGTGTGCAGACTTTGTAAGATGATCAACTATAACCCATATAGAATTATTGCCTTTGGATGCTTTAGGAAGTCCTGTGACAAAGTCCATAGTGATGTTTTCCCATTTCCATTCGGGTATGGGTAATGGTTGTAACATCCTCTTAGACTTCTGTCTCTCAGCTTTAACTTTCTGACAAACCAAGCAGCGAGAGACATATTCAGAAACATCTCTTTTCATGTCATCCTACCAGAAGTACTCTTTCAGGTACCTATACATCTTTGTGCTTCCATGATTAATAGAGAATGAAGAACTATGAGCCTCATCCAGCATCTCCTTCTTTAATTCGGGGATGGGAAGAACACAAACCCGATTCCTGAACTTTATTATCCCATCACAATCAAGGTTGAATTCAGGAACATTTATCACCTTCTTTTGTAACTCTACATCTTCTTTCTATGCCTCTTTAATCTTCACATCTACATATGGTTGAACATTCATTTGAGAAAGATAAGATTTTTCCCCTTCCATTATAATTCCAAGATCCATCCTTTGTAAATCCATAAATATTGTATCTTTTGTGATCCTCATCATGGATAAACTGGCATGGCCTTGTCGACTTAATGCATCTTCCACCTTGTTTGCTTTCCCGGAGTGGTAATGAATTGAGCAGTCGTAATCCTTAATCAGCTCCAACCATCTTCTTTGGCGCATATTCAGCTCCTTTTGTGTGAAAATATACTTTAAACTTTTATGATCAGTATAAATATCACACCTTTCTCCATAAAGATAATGCCTCCAAATATTTAATGCAAAGATTACCGCAGCTAAATCCAAATCATGAGTTGGGTAATTTTGCTCATGGATTTTCAACTGTCGTGAGGCATAAGCTATCACCATATCATTTTTCATGAGAACACACCCCAATCCCTTCTTGTATGCAACACTGTAGATCACAAACATTTCTCCACTACAAGGAAGTGTGAGTACAGGTGCACTGGATAACCTTCTTTTCGACTCCTTGAAATTATCTTCACATTCCTTCGTCCAAACAAACTTAACTCCTTTCCGAGTCAACTTGGTGAGTGGATTAGATAATCGTGAAAAATCTTTCACAAAACGTCGATAATATCCATCCAAACCAAGAAAACTTCAGATATCAGTTACTGTTGTTGGTCTCAACCATCTTTCGATAACCTCTATTTTTTCTGGATCCACAAATATCCCCTCTTTTGAGATTATGTGACCCAAAAATGCAACTTTTTTAAGCCAAAATTCACACTTGGTAAATTTGGCATAAAGCTTCTCCTTTCTCAGGGTCTTCAATATAATTCTCAAGTGATCTTCATGTTCTTCCTTGCTCTTTTAATAGACAAGAATATCGTCTATAAAGACTACCAAAAACTGATCAAGATAGTCTCTAAAGACTCTATTCATTATATCCATGAAGATAGCAGGGGCATTAGTAATACCAAATGGCATCACTATAAATTCATAGTGTCCATACCTTGTACGGAAATCCGTCTTTGGTATATCCTCCCTTTTGACCCTTAATTGATGATACCCTGAACGAAGATCAATCTTGGAAAAGTATTGAGCTCCGCGTAGTTGGTCAAATAAGTCATCAATGCGTGGGAGAGGATATTTTTTCTTGATAGTGATCTTGTTAAGTTCTCGATAATCAATGAAGAGTCTCATTGATCCATATTTCTTCTTAACAAACAGAACAAGTTCTCCCCAAGGTGATGCACTAGGGCGTATGAATCCCTTATCAATATTCTCTTGGAGTTGCTTCTTCAATTCCTGCAACTCAATTGGGGCCATTCTATAAGGTGTATTTGAAATAGGCAAAGCACCCGGTACGAGTTCTATTGAAAACTCAACTTCACAATTTGGTGGAAGACCCGGCAATTCCTCCAGAAAGACATCATCAAACTCCCGTACAATGGGAATATTCTTAATCGTGAGTTTCTCACCAATCATTTGAGATAAATAACCTTCATTTAGTGGAATCAAGACCCATAAGATGGAAGAAATTTCCACTGGAAGGTTATGTTCATCCTTGCATCGATAGACGATCATAGATTGATCTGGAATATGGAATGTGACTTCCCTTCTTTGGCAATTGATATGAGCTCCATATAGAGAAATCCAATCCATGCCAAGAATCACATCAAATTCCACTATAGTAAGGATCACAAGATTTTTAGGAAGCATTTTCCCACAAACTTCAATCGGAGAAGAATTATAAACTTTTGATGCGACTGTTGTGCCATTAGGGTCACAGCTAACTCAACATCTAATTTTTGAGGTAATACGGTGATACCCTTAGAAAATTCTTCAAAAATAAAAGAGTGGGTGGACCCAGAATCAAATAAAACATTTACTACTTTAGAGTAGATGGTAAGTGTACCTTTGACCACTTCGTTATCGTACTCCACATCGCTGATAGAAATTGCATGTGACTCTCCTTTGTCTTTAGCCTTAAGAGTTTTTTGACGTCGATCATCATCAACAACCCTTGGATTAGGGCATTTATTGGCATAATTCCCCATTTCCTTGCACTTGTAACATTGAAGTGTAGGAGGTGCACTCTGTGTAGCCTTTTATTTGTTCGCATCACTAGACATCTTCTTCCCATCATTGCAGCATTCAAATGCCTGATGACCTTCCTTTCTACATTTGAAACATTTACTTGTCCCTTTAAGACAACTCCCTCCATGTTTCTTTCCACACATTGAGCATAAGGTAAAACTCATCTTCTTTTCGGTGTGCTCTTTGGATTTTCCTTTGAATTCCATTTTCCTCTTCTTATCAAACCCATATGACTGATGGGTTACTCCAATCTCCATCTCAACATTGAGAGCACATCGAACGATTTCCTCGTAGCTATTGAAGTCCCTTATGGATAACGCCCTTAGAAGACTTGGTTTTAAGACACTAAAGAATCGATCGATTTTACTCTCAGGTTGGATAATAATACCAGAAGCATACCTTGCAAGTCTTGTAAAATTTGCTTCATAGGTACCAACAGGTTCATCATCCTTTTGCATTAGTTCAAGAAACTCCTTCTCCATCTTTGTTCGAAGAATACGAGGGAAGTACTTACTAAAAATAAGTTCTTGAACTCGTCCCATTCTATGGACTCAATTTCATCTCTTTGCCTCATATTATTGATAAGATTCCACCATTGATCAGCATCACCTTCCAAACGATACACTGCTAAGATGACTTTATCATGTTCAGAACATTGAAGAACTGAAAATATCTTTTCAGTAGTACTCATCCATTGTTCATCAACTAATGGATCAGTAGACCCGCTAAATGAAGGTGGATGCTGCCTCATGAAGGATTCAACAGAATTTTTCTCCTTCCTTTGCTCGTTTGGAAGTCCTGTATAATTCATAGCTTGAGAAAGTTATGTGATCATGGTTACAAGATTTTCCATTCCAGCTCCCATAACGTTTGGTGGCTTATGGGGACAATCATTGCATTTCCCGTCACATTCTGCATTAACATGGTTCCTTCGGGTTCTAGCCATTGACTAAAACCAAGAAGAATAGTGTGAGAAACACTCATTATAATAGGAAAAATACATAATCAAGAATAAAATTTCACACTTAAGGTCTTATCCTAGGTTATTCATGGCCATTTCTAAAATACTAAGATTTTGTTCTATGCTTAGACTTATCCTTAGGATTCTTACTAAGTCTTTCACATCCTAGTTTCCAAATGTTGACTATACCTTTCCTCGGATACCAACTATAACGACCCATACTTTACATACATTGTTAATACTTCAAAATTGAAGCACACTTATTACAAAATATAACAAAAACATGAAAGGACCGTATAGGTATAGTTTCTTTAGAAACTAGGAAACATAAACAACTGGTTCGTAAAGCATCTACATTGTCTCTCATTTATTTCATCATATCTAGAGTCACTTTTGGAATATCCTACTTAATAACCTTCTTCCTGACCTGGGGGAAAGAAAACATACAAAAGGGTTATAGATACCTCATTTCCAGAATGGTATTAGTGTAATATATATCATATTTATTCATTCAATTCATTTATATAATCATTATGCAATGAAGAACATGTAGAACGAGTCGCATCGCATCGTGGAGACGGTATTCCGTAAGTACGCACGAGCGATGATATCGTTCCCATGATCTTGAAATTGTAATGGAGTGTATGTATACTATTTCAGAATCAATATCACTTTATAATAATAATTTATAGTTATTATTTACACCATTATACCCATCCAAGTAATGTGGTGGTGGAAAATAGATTACACCACGGCATAGAGACGGTATTCCGTACGTACGCACGCGTGGTGATTTTGTTTTCCGTAGGATGGATATATGGTGAAATAGGGTTGTTTCATACTTATAATAACATATCATTATATGATTGATACTGATGTTATTACTTCATAATGAAACAACTAAAGAAGAATAAGTGGAAGAAGAAATAAAGTTGAAAGAATCGGTAACGAACATTACCTCTTCTTTGAAGCGCCTCTTTGATACCTCCTTTTAGGGTACTAAAATTGGTCTTTGAATAAGACCAGGACCTCTAGGATGTTTCTAGGGAAGTTTAGAATAGAATTTGGCATGGTTTGGTCTAGCTTGAAGGCTCAAAGTGGTGTGAGGAAGAGAGGGAGGAGGTGTCCTTTTATAAGGGAGGAGAGGGGCACCTTTGGAAAAACTAAAAATATTATTTTATTATAAAGTCATATTCGGTTTTAAATAGATCCAAATTGATTTATTTCGAAGCTAAGGTGGGGATGGGTCGAAATTCTCTCATCCAATAGAATTTAGACAAGTTTAGGTTCCTATTTTAACCTTATCATTTAGATTTAACTTTAAGTTAAATAATTTTACTTTTACCGTGTCTTCTTGTGTTCTTACACTATAAGGTTAATAAACTTACTATAACAAGACAAACGAACCCCAAGTTGTTTATTATTAATATATATAACCTTATATAATTCATTTGTCCGAACATTATATTTTTAAGAATAAAATAACAATTAATAATATAATATTTGTTTTAAAAACTATTGTATGTCAATTTTGACACTATTTAGTAATTGATTTTTGTAAAAATCATAACAGAAATATTAGTTCAAAAAAAGTGAATTAAATCAATACTAACATGTCATATTAACATATAAAATTATTTTAATTCATAAAAAGTCTCAAATTACATTTATTTGGGTATTTATAACATCAATTATGTCAATATTTCATTAATAAGATAATTACTGTATCATCATTGTGTCATAAATAAATTAAATTATTTAATGACTAAAAATTACAAAAAAAATATCATTATGTAGGAAATCTTTTTATCTTTCTAATTAATATTTATAGTCGAATTTATCTTATGTATAACCCTATATTAAAAATTATTTACTTATTAAACTTTGATTTTAACTATTTTAACCCTTCTTTAAATAAATTAATAATAAATGTCCTAATCTAATCCAAGTGGGCCTAAATGGTCATATTTTATTCATAAGGTTGTTTTTGGTCGAATTACACTTATCCAATAGAATTAGGACATGTGTTAAGGTAATAATAATAACATTTTTACCCTTAATTACCCTATTTACTTTTAACCGTGGTAAAAAAAGGTAAAAAGTTACTATTCACCCAAAATTATTTTCATCTCATTGAACCACATTTTACTTACTGACATCAACCATGTCTCTCGGATTTTTGAAATTCCACTCACATAAGTGGTAAAATTAATTTTTATGTAAATTTTCAAATTCTCCTAGGAGGTGGGTAAAAGACGGTCAAAAGTTCAATAAAATTTTTATATATCTAAAATTATTATAAAATGAATCCAATGAATTGCATTGAACTTATATAGGTATTATGTATCAATTTTGACCTAAAATAAATTTAATTAAAATAAATCATTATTTAAATAAAAATTCGTTTTTTAAATAGTAACCCAGTGTTTCCACTATTCATCAAAAATTGAAAGTTTTCAGAAAAATACAAAAAATTTCAACCTAGGCTAATTTCGATATTTCAAATCCAAAAATGAAGTCCATTTTGAAAAATAAAGTTTACAAAATTTTAAAAACTGGTTATTACTATTCATAACGGCTAGTTTTAATAATATTTTAATAGTATATCATTGTTTAGTGAAACTCGGTATTGCGTACGACGCAAGCTATCAAGGAAGGTCACGATTGCGTGTAAAGCAAGCCAAGATAGTGTTGTGTGTAGTGAAAGATTCCTTTGATGATTTATATAAAAACAAAATATTTCTCATAAAAGTCTCAGGTGTTACAATGCAGTTACATTTATTTAAGAAATAAATAGCCATTACTCAAGGTCTAATAAATGTGGAGGAGGAGATAAAGAAAAGTGGAAAATAAAAGTACACACCGTGTATATTTAATATACACGCCGTGTAGTTTTATGGAGAACAAGTACACGCCTTGTATTAATGATTACACGGCATGTAGTTTTTCTGGTCAGGATTTTGAGAAAATAATATCATTATTGTGATATTAATTATAATCAGTGTGGGCACATGTCAAGGAATTAAGCATTCGACATGTGGGTTTTCAATAAGGGTTAATGAAATAAATAAAACGCGTTACGCGTTTATTTATTGTCATAACTCTATGACCTAAAACACGATTATAAATATCCTCACAACCCCAACACTTTTCAATCAATTGTTGTGCACAACAATTTTGGAGAATTCTTTCATGGCCGAAATAACTCCTTCCTCAAAGAACACTCTCAATACTGAGAGACCAAGGCGATCGAAAGAGGACATCCCAAGCGAAGGTTCTTCCGCGCTAGCACCCAGAGATCCCTTCGGCGACTTCCGTAGATACGTGGCATAGGTGTGGATCACCGCTAGAGGAATCCTACACTTAGATTCTACGACGCAATTATGGATCACTAAATCGTGACCGGACACATCAACGAAGAAAGAATTCCACCAAGGTAATTCTTGTGAATTAATTAAATTAATTATAACCCACATTTGATGATCCTATCTTTATGTTTCTGGGATTCCCTCTAAAGTTTTTCGTTCTTCGTTCTATTCTGAAGAGTCGGCATTTTAAATCATGATGAATCTCGGATTGAATGTTTCTTAACGTTAAAATTAAAGTTAGGAAAACTCCCACCAACGCGCTTCCGCTGCAGCCAGAACCTACAAGTGGTATCAGAGAGAGTTTATATCATTGATCATAATTATTTAGTTTTTTGTTGATGTTTTACGGATTTAAAAAATTAGTTGTTTCAATTCAAGTTTAATCATCCTGGAAATATGAATCTTGAGATTTGTTCCTCCTCCCTCATTTCTCGTTCACCTCACATAAACGAATTTTTCTTTTAATTTTGATTAAAATAAAATAGCTCATCCAGAGGAGCCAAACGTTTATGGTCGTACAACACCAGAATACACGGTGTGTATTCGGAAGTACACGCCATGTAGTCTAGATTCAATGCATTTACTGATCCTCCAAATCAGGCCGTGTATTGGAGTATACCTATGTCATTTAGGACACTGTGTGTTGACCAAGAACAAGTGGTACATGGTTTCTGGATTACATGTCGTGTGGTCCAACTAAACACGGCGTGTAGTCCCTTCAGGTTCGGGTTGGACCGTGTACCCCGTACACGGCTTGCCCAGCTGGAAACCGTGTAACACGGCATGTGTCCCAAAGAACACGTCGTGTACTTCGAAAATTTCCGAAGTACATTAACACGCCATATCCCCGGGCATGTACTTCAGATGGACAGTGAAGAAAAGTACACATCGTGTAGTCAGAACTACACGCCGTGTACTCACAAAAATTACACAGATTTATTGAAATTTATTATTATATTATAGAAACCCTTGAGACGTGTATGATGGTGCAGGTGTAAAGCTGAGGCACAACACGTGATAGGTTGTATATATATGTGTGTTTAATTTAACATCTTCGTAATGAATGGGAATTCACCGGGTTGCCTTCAAGGTACAAGTTACGTACAAGGATAATTTTAAATGAATTTATTTGTTTAAAATTATGATGTATTAGAATCTCAAGGAAGTTCAGAAAAAAGGTTTAAGATAAAAGGATTGATTAATTAAATATAATTAATTTATTTGAGCGTGATTTATCTTAAACAAGAATGATTAAAGAATTGAATGCTAGTTTTATTTATGCGTAAATATCGTTGCATGTATGGATGATCATGAGCTAGACCGAGACCTTTTTATGTGAATGGTTTCTTTTAATTTATTTATTTAAATTAAATTTGTTGGCCTGCGAGAAATATCCTCATTAATATGTAGGGCATGCACACCCAAGGATTCTTTTATGTAAAAACCCCTTTTCCCCTCACCTGTGTGTGAGATAAATGCATATGTAATGGATGGAGCTCCCAAGCTAGTGTATCCAGCTCAAGTTAGGATCCAAGGTGAAACCAATCCAAGGAGATAAAATGTGGACAGGTGGAAAGATGTAAACACGAACCCAAAAGGTTCAAGGTGTTTCTCCCCTAGGTCTTGGGATAGTTTATCAACCTCTAGATAAACTAACCAATGGAAAATCTCATGATCATACCATTTATTTTATTTCTATCAGTTTCATGGTTTATTTATTGTGGTTGTGTTGTCACAATCACACAATTAATGAATTAAACAAGCATGCAAGATGGAACTAAAATAAAAACTGGCTTATGCGTAAATATTATCTTAGACATGGTTAATCACTTAAGTATATCCCACTTAATATTAAAAAGCATGTAATCAAATATAATAAATTGTAAATTTACGTATAAGTATAAAATCCATCAAATAAATATTAAGTCGGTATAGCCTTCCATAATCTTGGTTAGAATCGAACCATAGTTCAAAGTGCTTGACCAACCCTAGTTGGGGTGCTTTCAATTATAGGGGAATTCTAATTCATGGTTTTGGGTTGAATTGACTTGGTTCGCATCAAGGGTTGACTACCACAGTAGGACTTGGTGTGACCAAGAGGCAAAGGTTAAGGAAATCCAATATAAAAGGATTTCAGGATTGGGGAGTCCACTCAGAGGATCAAGGAGCTGCGAGTTAATGCAGTTGGCATTTGGAATGCCTACCTAAAACCCTTTAAGTTGTTTGACCAACCCTAGTTGGGGTAATGAGAAGGGAAATATGGATCCTTGCCACTAGAATATTCAGGAAGCAGAATATTCTAAAGTCAATGGTGAGGGCTATTGGATTTCGATAAAATAGTGGGAGACTAATAAGTATTAATTTATCTATTTGTCTCGGTTTTTTAATAAAGTACTAAACCTTTTCTCATCTTAATTTGTAGAAACGACAAGAAAATGACTTCAAAAATATCATTGCAAACCATACTTGAGAAGGAAAACCTTCTCACTGGCACCAATTTCCAAGAGTGGAAGAGGCGTTTACGCGTCATCCTTCGCCATGAAAGGAAATTGTATGTGCTGGAAGAGCCTATTCTAGTTGTGCTTGGGAAAGAGGATAGTGATGAGGAATTATCTCTCTATATGAAACACATGGATGATACCACAGATGTCCAGTGTTTTATGCTATCATCCATGTCTAATGATCTCTTGAAGCAACATGAAAACATGGATGTGTATAGCATGATGTCTCACCTTAAGGATATCTACCAAGAGAAGGCGAGACAGGAGAGGTATGAGATCTCCAATGCTTTGTTTACAACTAATCTTGGAGATTCTGTGTCAGCTGGGCCTCAGGTAGTCAACATTATTGGCTATATTGAACGCCTGGACATCTTAGGGATTAAATTCCCAGATGATTTGCGTACAGATCTCATCCTATCATCACTGCCCAAGACCTTCTCTAGATTCATTGTCAATTATAACATGAGCGGCAATGAGAAGAGTCTATCAGAGCTTCTGACCATGATTCGCCAGGTAGACAAGGACATGGGGCGTGACAAACCCGCAGTCCCTATGGTGAACAAGAAAAGGAAGGACAAGGCAAAGGGGAAAAATACTTATAAAGGGTCTGAAGCCCCCGAGCACCGTCCCTCCAAGAAGGGGAAGATCTAGAGGCAGGGCAAGGAATGGGAGGCGGTGTTTTTTGCATGTGGCAAGTAAGGCCACTAGAAGAATAACTACACCCAGAAGCATGGGGATGCTAAAGTTGTGTTCATTATCGAGTGTAATCTTTCAATTTCTACACATTGGGTATTATATACAGCTTGTGGGGATCACATATGTATTCAAATGCAGGAACCAAGTAGATTTAGAAATATTTCTAGAGGAGAGGTGGATCTTCAAGCTGCCAATGGCGCAAGGCTGGCTGCGTAGGCTATTGGCGATTACCACCTCTCATTGCCGACTGGAATGATTTTGGTTTTACATAACTATTATTATGTGCCTAGTGTTACCAAGAACATAATTTCAGTATCTTGTTTGGATATGGATGGATTTATTTTCAAGTTTGAAAATAAGGGTTGTCTCTTTTATAAGAACAACGTATGTTATGGTATGGCACATTTAAATAATGGTTTGTATGTATTAAATTATGAAAACCAAGTGTTGGAAATCGATAACGAAACAAACTCACATGACTCGTACATCACCCAGTTGTGGCATTACTGTCTCAGTCATGTGAATGATAAGCGCTTGACAAAGCTCTGCCAAGATGGCTATTTAGACTCTACTGAGCTAAAACCACTTGATAGATGTTACGCTTGTTTACAAAGAAAAATGACCAAGACGCCTTTTGTTGGACAGGGTGAAGGGGCCACAGAGCTTCTAGGATTGGTACACATGGATGTGTGTGGACCATTTCCAGTAGAAGCTAGAGGTGGATATTCTTACTTCATTACTTTTATTGATGATTTGAGTAGATATGGCTATGTCTACTTAATGAGGTATAAGTCAAAGTCCTTAGAGAAATTTAAGGAATTCAAGAATGAAGTAGAGAATCATCTTGGTAATAAGATAAAGAAACTTCGATCGGATCGAGGTAGAGAATATATGAACCAAGAGTTCATCAATCTTCTACGGGAGTCTGGGATTCTATCTCAGCTCACTCCTACTTACACTCCACAGTGGAACGGTGTTAGTGAAAGGAGGAACCGCACCTTGTTGGACAGGGTGAGGTGGATGATGAGTCATGTGGATCTTTTATTATCCTTTTGGGGATATGCATTACAAACTAAAGCATACACATTAAACCGAGTACCAACTAAGGCGGAAAATGGAATTCCATTCAAGTTTTGGAATGGAAGGAAACCCACTTTGTTGCACACACGTGTATGGGGATGCGAGACATTTTTTAAGGCCTTCTCAGGCAACAAACTATCACCCTGGGGCATGAGGTGTATCTTTATAGGATATCCCAAGGAAACGAAAGGATATTGCCTATATAACCCTTCAGACAAGAAAGTGATTGAGGCCATACAAGATGTCTTTCTTGAGAGGGAGCACATCCTCAAGAAGGATAGTGGGAGCAAGATTGACTTCGATGAAGTTGATGCTCAAGATACACAGGAGTTGGTATAGGAACAAGTTCCACAGGTCCCCATGTAAGAGGTTCCAGAAACACAAGTACTGTGTAGGATCTCAATAGAGGTAAAGGAACCCGAGAGATTTGGTTTCCTAGTCACCGAGGATGGTGAATCATTATTGTTGTACAATGATGAAACTCTCTCCTACAAGGAAGAAGTAGAAAGATCAGAAGCTGCAAGATGACTAGAATATAAGAATTCTGAGATGGATTCCATGTATCAAAACCAAGTTTGGGTTCTGGTCGATGAGCTAGTTGATGTAAAGCCTGTTGGATGCAAATGGGTATTCAAGAGAGAACTGGACATGGAAGGTCAAGTTAGCACCTATAAAGCAAGGCTTGTGCCTAAAGGATTCAGATAGCGTCAAGGAATTGACTATGATTAGGGGTGTAATTTTGGCCTGGTCGGGCCTGCCATGCAAAGAGTCGGGTCGCTGACCACTATTCGGGCCGGGTCGGGCCAGCCCGAACAACCCCATGAGGCGGCTCGAGACTGGCCTCGGGTCAACCCAAACCATCAGGTCGGGCCATGACTAAAGGCCTATCTCAATGGAGGAGTTGTGAGCTGGAAGAGTTCAAAGCAGCCAGTTGTCGCCAATTCTACAACTAATTCCAAATATATAGCGGCTTCTGATGCTTCCAAGGAAGCCGTTTGGATTTAGAACTTTGTCTAGTAGCTTGATGTGGTGCCTGGCAGTAAATATCCCATTAAATTTTATTGTGATAATACTACAGTGGTGGCTCTTGAAAAATAACCAAGGTCACATCAATGGACAAAGCACATACTCCGAAAGTATCACCTCTTGAGGGATTTATATCAAAGGGGTGAAGTTACAGTGAGTAGAGTGTCCATGGAAGAGAACGTGGCGGACCCCGTGACTAAAGGCCTATCTCAACAGAAGCATGAATATCATGTGAGAGCTAGCGGGTTAAAGGTTGTTAGTAGTTGGCTCTAGTCCAAGTGGGAGTCTGTTGGAGTTGGTGGCCTAGAACCAACTACTTTTTACTTTATTCATTAATAAATTCCTTATCACATCTTTATTGTTCTTCTGCGTGACAATGCATGTGATAATGTCATAAGGACAGCTGTTGCACTAATGGTTCATAGCGGATCCCTGCTATGATGAGAACCCAGAAGTGCCATAACACTGTTCTTGAATATATGTTCTATGGCCGGATGATTTTATTTGAGGGACCAAAATAATACAGGTCATTAGGGGTGAGGACTCATAAAACTTTGAGGCACCTTCTCATGGTGTGCGCCCTTGGTAATATCCAAGAGGATATTATGAGAACGAGACCCGCCAGTAGGAATTCCACATTTCATAGTGTCATTGGATGTTCCTATCTGCAGACGTGTGTATTGGTCCTTAGACTTTAAGATTATTATTAATGGGTATTACAACTCACGCACTTAGATGTATTGACGAAAACTGTGACGACACACTATTCGCAGCGATGTAGGATACATTGGGTGCGTCATGAGTAATATTGCATTAATAGATAATGCGAGAAAGGATTTTTCCCTTCTGTTCCATAACGGAAGTAGATATCTCATGCCCTTTTATGGAATTGATATAGCCTAAATAAATCCATGTCCATGGTAAGGTATGGGAAAGTTCAATTCCAGAAAGTCAAAGAAAGAATAATCGAGCACGTGGTTGATGAAACTAGCATGAAACCCGCTTGATTCGAGATATCGTGACAAAGGGATTATATTACACGGTAAGCGTTCATATGAGGTGACACGTCAATGCGGCATCAACTTCTTTCTTTGGGGTACCTTGACCCATTTCTAGACAGTAATCTTGGACTTTAGGCAAGCCCGCCTAATGCCAATGAGAAAGAGTCCTAGAGGGTCACACGCTAAGTGTGTCCATGTATCTTAGTTAAATATTAATTTAACAAGTTAAATAAATATTATTCCCGAATGTGGTTTAATAATTATTTAAGGATGCCTCATTGCATTTATCTCGACACTAGTTATTCGAGAGAATATATTGTGGGAGAAATAATATATTTATTTGCGAGTGATGCAGTTACATTTATTAAAGAAATAAATAGTCATTACTCAAGGTCTAATAAATGTGGAGGAGGAGATAAAGAAAAGTGGAAAATAAAAAGTACACGCTGTGTATATTTAATATACACGCCGTGTAGTTTTATGGAAAATAAGCACACTCCGTGTATTAATGATTACACGGCGTGTAGTTTTTCTGGTCGGGATTTTGAGGAAATAATATCATTATTGTGATATTAATTATAATCAGCGTGGGTGCATGTCAAGGAATTAATCATTCGACGTGGGGGTTTTCAATAAGGGTTAATGAAATAAATAAAATGCGTAACACATTTATTTATTGTCATAACTCTATGACCTCAAACACGATTATAAATATCCTCACAACCCCAACACTTTTCAATCAATCGTTGTGCACAACAATTTTGGAGAATTCTTTCAAGGCCAAAAGAACTCCTTCCTACAAGAACACTCTCAAGACCGAGAGACCAAGGTGATCGAAGGCAGACATCACAAGTGAAGGTTCTTCCATGCTAGTACCCGGAGATCCCTTCGGTGATGTCCAGAGATACGTGGCACATGTGTGGATAACCGCTAGAGGAATCCTACACTTGGATTCTATGAGGCAACGACGGATCACCAAATCGTGACCGGACACATAAACGAAGAAAGAATTTCACCAAGGTAATTCTTGTGAATTAATTAAATTAATTATAACCAACATATGATGATCCAATCTCTATGGTTCTAGAATTCCCTCTTAATTTTTTC
Organism: Viscum album; assembly: GCA_963277665.1. NCBI lineage: Eukaryota > Viridiplantae > Streptophyta > Magnoliopsida > Santalales > Viscaceae > Viscum > Viscum album. The sequence goes on along the minus strand of OY728126.1, from coordinate 1,558,217,989 downwards.
GTTCTTCGTTCTATTCTGAAGATTCGGCGTTTTAAATCGTGAAAAATCTCAGATTGAATGTTGATTAACGTTAAAATTAAAGTTGGGAAAACTCCCACCAACACGCTTCCGCTGCACCCGGAACCTACACCTCAGCAGTCCAAGGTTTGTGGGAAGCACCTCTGTGTGATGTGACAGGCCCACTGTACTCGATAGAGGAGGAGTTCTCCAGCAGCTGAGGTGTTCGACGTTGTGTTCGGAATGTTACTTGATACTACCCCTAGAATAAATCATGATTTGAGCTGAGTCAGAACCTTTGTGTTTTCCTCATGATTGAGATGGATTACTTGATAACTTAGGTATATGTATGGGCATATACCTAAGTAAGGTTATCTATTTTTTTCATACTTTTTATTTTATCCTTGTTGTATTTTGTGAGACCTAGAGGGTCTCAGGGTCCCTACTAAGTATCGTTATACTCACTCCTGTATGGGCTTTTCCCACACCTTGTTGTGTTGGATGAAGATGATGGATAGCGCTGACTAATGCTGAGAGTACTAGGACTAGATGGTACCTGGAGGTGAACCTTACGATGATTCGGTACACAGAGGAGACGGACAGATGAGGAGTGCTGAGGAGGCGATCTATACCTACCCTTCCGGTAGGAACCTCAGAGGATTATCCAGTAGTTGTGTTTCTTTTTCTTCAGTTGTGTTGCATTTTAGTTGTACTTGTACTTTCCAGTTGGTCTTGTATTCTGGCCCCTTTTTACTTACTGTACTCACTTTTTTACTATATAGTTGACTTGTGTTCGTATCTTATTGTGTGTTTGGTTGTGTGTGTTTACAGATTATAAAGGAAATGTCTTCCCATTTTTAGGGAATATTCCTTTGGTTCTAGTCGCCATCCCCTAGCCTATGGAAGGTGGGATTGGGGTAGTCATGACACGGGCCCTGGGGGACAGGTTGTGACTAATTGGTATTAGAGGAGTTGGTTCCACCGCAGAACTAGGACTATGATCTTTTCTGTGAAGCAATAGTGTTAAGGGTAATGAGTGCGGTTTTCAGTTCACGGAATCCAGTGTTGGTGCGGCAGCTAACGTATCCATACACCAAGACCCTGACTTCTGATTTCCGACTCAGTTCATGAAAACACTGATTGCGTGTGTGTTTTCAAAAGTTTTCTTTGTGATATTTTGATTCATCTCAACAGGTATAAATTTCAACTCATCGGGTATAACTTTTGACCGTGGGGCACCTATTTGTTTTTAGGATGCCTCCACACAGACAGTCAGCTAGAGTTCTGAGAGTTGTACACACTGATATCCCACCAAGCGATGAGGCCTCGGTGCAGGGCCCTTTTTAGTAGAGGCACCAGCGGTACCACTCCCCGTTGTTCTACTGATTCCACGAGCCCCAGAAGTAGATGGTGCACACCACTTGAGCAGGTTGCATGAGTTCCAGCACCAGAGGCCACCCAGGTTCAGGGGAGAGATGGACCCATAGGTGGTTGAGGATTGGCTGGAGGCTGTGGTGAGAGTTTTCTGACTGGTAGGGACACCAGTTGATTTCATGGTGATCCTTGCCACCAGCCTTCTACATGCAGCAGCAGGAAGATGATGGAGCTTGATTCTCCAGGTTCATGATGAGGTGACGCTTCTCTGGGAAGACTTCAAGAGCCTGTTTCAGGCAGAGTTTATCCCAGTGACTCTCCACGCAGTGCGCATTCCGGAGATACTTCATCCGCAGTAGGGCAGCATGACTGTATCTCAGTTCTCAGGGAGTTTCACTGACCTCTCATGATACTCCATGGATATGGTACGGGAACCATTCTACAAGTCTTGGACCTTTGATAAGGGGATCAAGTGGGAGATCCGGGCTTCGATGATCTCACTCAGCATCCCGACACTGGCGGAAGTGTTAGAGAGATCCCTCCTAGTGGAGATTTTCCTTACTGAGCAGTCTTCAGCAGCGAGATCCACCACTAGTTGTCACGTAGCGGAGTCTTCTGTAGCTGGCAGCAAACAGATGTCGCAGAGGTCCAAGAGGACCAGACCTACAGGTGGATGATCGCAGGACTCAGGATCAGTTGTGCGGGACACCCGAGGCAAAAACAGTCAGGCATGGATCATGAAGTGTTACTCATGCTACGGGCAGGGTCACATGGGTTGTGACTGTCCGACCAGTCATACGAATGATCAGCAGATGGTCGAGGGATCGCCCAGGAAGAGACAGAGGTTCGATTGAGGTGGTCCGCAGGGAGCAGGCAGACGTGGCAGAGGAGATGGTTGTGTAGCTAGCGGTGGGAGACGATTCGAGATGTTACCACCACCACCACCAAAATGTCCACCCTGACCACAGGGAGTAGGTGGATAGGGGATATCTCGGCTCTAGGAAGCTGAGGCCTATGATCATGGTGCTTCAGAGATGATACAAGGTAAAATCTATGTCTAGTTCACCTTAGCTACAGTACTTATAAACACAGGTTCCAGTCATTCTTTTATTTCCACCACCCTCGTTTGGAGCTTGGAGATTTCGACAGAGTTGTTGGCTCAATCCTTACGGCTAGAGACTCCTACGGGAGCAGATTCGATGATTACGCACTGGTTCCGGCAGTGCGAGATTACTCTAGGAGGCATGAACTTCGGCTGGGATCTCCTAGTAGTGGCATCGAGGCCTTACAACATCATCTTGGGTATGGGCTGGTTATCTATAGTCCATGCTCAGATTGACTGTATTAGGCACAAAGTGCGGTGTGTCCGCACGGATGGGACCAGGTTTACCTTCACTGGAGAGAAGGGAGCCATTGCAGCGCAGAATGGACTTATCTGGAGGATATTACAGTCGATCACTCATCAGTTGGCTAGACTTATCCTCAGAGATGTTGATGTGGAGAGTCTGAGTTATCCTATAGTGGTGGACCAATACGCGGATGTCTTCCCTGATGATGTTCTGTGTCTACCTCCTCACAGATAGGTAGACTTTTACATTGAATTGTACCCTGGGATAGCACCGATATTTACACCAGCATATCGGATGGCTCCAGAGGATCTTCATGTGTAGCAGGTACAGCTAGAGGACTTGCAGGGGAAGGGGTTCATCTGACCTAGTGTTTCACCTTGGGTAGCCCCGATTCTATTCTCCAAGAAGGCGGATGAGAGCTTGAGGCTTTGTGTTGACTACCGGTTCCTAAACCAGGTGACTGTGAAGAACAAGTACCCACTCCAGAGGATTGATGACATCTTTGATCAGCTGAAGGGAGCACGGTGGTTCTCAAAGATAGACCTCATATAAAGCTATCTCCATCTCAGAGTTTGAGATGAGGATGTGCATAAGATGGCTTTCAGATGTCGGTACGGCCACTATGAGTTCTTGGTTATGCCATTCGACGCAACCAATGCTCCAGTAGTGTTCATGGGACTCATGAACAGGATATGTTATCCATACCTTGATCGCTTTATAGTAGTCTTCATCGATGACATTTTGATCTACTCGGCTACTGAGGAGGAGCATGCCTATCATTTGTAGGTGGTACTGGACACACTCCGAGAGCACCAACTCTATGGTAAGCTCTCGAAAGTGCCAGTTCTGGATCCGAGAGGTTCACTTTCTGGGACATGTCATATCGGAAGCTAGAGTTTCAGTGGATCCAGCAAAGATTGAGGTGGTACTTGCTTGGTAGCCACCTAGGAGTGTGATGGAGGTACGAAGTTTCCTGGGTTTGGCTGGATATTACTGGAGGTTTGTACCAGATTTCTCCAGAGTTGCAGCACCACTATTAGCCTTAACAAAGAAGGGGTAACCCTTCATGTGGTTAGAGAGATTCCAGCAGAGTTTTCAAGAGCTGAGGCAGAGGCTGACTAGTGCTCCCATCTTGAGGCTTCCAGAGGAGGTCGTAGGGTACGTAGTTTACTGCGGCGCATCAGGGACCAGACTCGGATGTATCCTGATGCAGGAGCGAGCAGTGATCGCATATGGTTCTCGACAGCTGAGACAACATGAACAGAACTACGCTACCCATGACCTGGAGTTAGTAGCAGTGGTTTTCGCATTGAACATGTGGCGGCACTATCTGATGGGAGAATGTTTTACCATGCACTCTAATCACAAGAGTCTCAGGTATATCTTATCTCAGAAAGACCTGAACCTGAGATAGCGACATTGGCTTGAGTCCCTCAAGGACTATGACTTTGAGATAGTTTATACTCTTGGGAAGGGGAACATTGTAGCAGATGCACTCAGCAGGAGGTCTGGTATACAGCTGCTAGGTGAGGTGACGGAGAAGCTGGCCGCTTTACAAATATCCTTTATGGATAGAGATAGAGCATCCTTCCTTTAATCTCTTACAGTCACTCCCTCACTTCTTCAATGAGTTAGGGAGGCGCAGTGTGGGGACACTGACTGTGAGGCACGACGTATTCAGATATCCATAGGACAGGCACCTGATGGATTTTATGAAGGTGGGGAGCACGTCATCCTCTTCAGAGGATATACCATGGTACCAGTTTCATTTAAAGAGGAAGTGTTGAGGGAGTTCCACACATCCCCTCTAGCGGTACATCTAGGAGTGGAGAAGATGTACCGGGATCTCCGACGACAACATTGGTGGCCAGGAATGAAGAAAGCAGCAACAGAGTTTGTCTCTTGGTGCCTCACTTGTCAGCAAGTGAAGGCAGAGCATCAGGTACCAGTAGGCTTGGTTCATCCTTTAGAGGTCCCAGAGTGGAAGTGGGATTGGATATCCATGGACTTTGTGACAGGACTTCCACATACATCCAAAGTTCATGACTCAATTTAGGTGATTGTCGATCAACTCACCAAGTCAGCCCACTTCCTACAGATCAGAGAGCAGGGTTCAGTAGAGAGCTTGGGACACCTCTATGTGCATAATATTGTGCGGATACATGTAGTACCTTCGACGATTATCTCCAATCGTGATTCACATTTTACTTTCCAGCTATGGAAGGGGTTGTAGGAGGATTTTGGGGCGCAGCTTCATTTGAGAACCGCCTTCCATACTCAGACGGATGGCCAGACTGAGCAGACCATTCAGACCCATGAGGACATGTTGTGTGCTTGTGTCTTCGACTTCGGTCACAGCTAGGAGGATCACTTACCTTTGGTGGAGTTTGCTTACAATAACAGCTATCACTCTGCCATGGAGATGGAACCTTTCGAGGTGTTATACAGGTGACCTTGCAGATCACCTTTGTGTCGGACTGACCCAGGAAAGTCAGTACCAGTGGGACCAGAGATGGTACAGGCTACTACAAAGAAGGTTCATATCATCCAGGAGCCTATGAAGACTACACAAAGTAGTCAGAAGTCATATTCCTATAGGAGATGGAGGCCACTAGAGTTTGAGGATGGATACCACATCTTTCTACGGGTCTCACCCCGATGAGGTCTATGGAGATTTGGCCGAGGCGACAAGTTATCTTTGAGGTTCATTGGACCTTTTCAGGTCCACAGCAGAGTTGGTGAGGTGGCATATTTCTTAGCTCTTCCACCTCAATTGCATCGGTTGCATGAAATCTTCCACGTATCCCAGCTGAGGAGATATGTGCACGACCCTTCTTACATCATCGACCATGGCGAGCTGGATGTTGACGATGGGGTGACTTTTACGGTGGTTCCAGTAGAGATTGAGGATCGATAGGATCGGATCCTTCATGGACAGTCGATACCTCGGGTGCGTGTTCGCTGGCATCATGGGAACCTCCAAGAGATCACATGGGAGCGGGAGGCTCAGATGCGTGCTTAATACCCCCACTTGTTCCCTTAGTTTGAGTTGTGGCTTACGGGGACATAAAGCCTAAGGTGGGGAGAATGTAAAGACACAGAATTTCCATGTAATTTTTTTTAATTAAATGGTAATTTTACGAGTCTGTGAAAATTGACGGCATGTGATTCCGAGGCCCGGAGTTCCCAAAATGAATTTCTGAACTTTTTTTGGGTACGTTCAGTAAACGTGTGAGCAGGTTTTTCTAACATTTGAACTGGTACTCGGAATTGAAATCCAAGGGCACCGTTGAACTTGCAGTGCCGGTATTCGCTTAAGAAGACTTTCACCTCGACGATAGTTGGTCAAGGGTGAAATTTAGTTTTTTGGTTTTTTGTGGAAATACTAAAATAAAATAAATACACGTTTTATTTTATATTGTTGTAACCAACCTCCTTGTGGAAGTTAGTGGTGGGGACCACCAGACCTTAACCTCCCATGAGAGGTTATGGTGGTGGGGACCACCCGATCCTAACCTCCCATGAGAGGTTATGGTGTTGGGGACCACCCGGGATTAAACCCCCTTGAAACCCCCCTTTAATTGGGAGAAAAACCTCAACTCCCTCATAAATGTAGGAAAAACACTCAACCCCCCTCATTAATGAGGGAGAGCCTCTTCAACTCCTCCTACATTAATTTTTTCAACCCTTCCATTTAATTAATTGATCCAACACATCTATTAATTAATTAAACTATTTGAATTTATGCCAAAAAACATAATAGAACTCACAATCTATTACTTTGGTCTACTTATTCTTTTGTAGGAAAAGGAGGATTGGGAGAACTTGGGTGAAATCTCTCCAACGAAGAACGCTCCGCCAACGAAGAACTCCGACCTCCTTCAACCTTCTTCCTCGGTACTTCTTCCGACGTGGGATGTCTTCATCTACGATGAATTGACGACCGTACACCTCCTTGCGCCAGCGTCAACAAGCAAACGAGGTAGGGGCTTATTCCTAAATGTTTATCACTCTCCATGTACTCCATTCTTTTCTTGTGCGGGTTGGGAACAAACATTGCATAAGATTATGGTTTTATGTTCATGCTTCGTTCTTTATGAACCACTTGCTACCACTCTAAATGCGGAGGGTGGGGGCCAAACAAACACGGACCGACCCCTTCACCGTTCTTCTTTGGTGTATTCTTCAAAATGGAGGAAGGCGACGAAGATGATCGAGGCAACGGCGCCGCCACCTGCGACCTTGCTGCGCTGCCCCGGACGACCCGCGGCCTCGCCGCGCCACCCCGGCCGACTTGCAACCTCACCGAGCCGCACCGTCGTCCGCCAAGCCGCGCCGCCGTCCGAGCCAAGCCATGTCGTCGTCTTCCGAGTCGCGCCCCAGTTCGAGCAGAGCCGCGCCGCCAAGCCGAGCCATGCCACCATCCGAGTCAAGCCACGCCGCTGTCCGCTGAGTCGCACCGCCATCCGAGCCAAGCCGCACCACCATCTGCCAAGCCGCACCGCCGTCCGAACCGAGACGCGCCACCGAGCCAAGTTGTGCTTCCATCTGATCCGAGTTGCACTACCACCCACTAAGTCGTGCTGCTGTCCGAGCCGAGCCACGCCGCCGTCCACCAAGTTGCACCGCCGTCCGAGCCGAGCCACGCCGCCGCTGAGCCGACCCGCGCCATTGAGCTGAGTCGATTCACCCTCCTTACCAAACCACCGCTGAACCGCGGCCGGTCCACCGACCCGTGGCCGGTCTGTGCTCCCCGTAGTCGGTCTATGCCCCTCGCGGTCGGTACGCACCCTCACGGTCGGGTCTGCCGCCCTCACGGTACCCCTCGGTCGAGTCGCCCCTACGAGTCCATGGACCGGGCCGGACCCAATGGTTTGGGCCGCATTACGGGCCGGGCCAGACATAAAGGGTCGGTTCGGGTCGACCCGATCCCACTACGACCCATTTACTTTCTTTTGGTCATAACTTTGGCATCGGATGTTCGTTTAACGAACCGTCAGCGGCGCTGGAAATCTAGGAAAGATTCGGTCCCTTTGAGTGATACCCCACTATGTTTTGAATTAAGATGGGGAACAGTTAGGTTGGATTGAGCATGAATCCAATCGGGCCCTCAAGACTAAAAGTCTAATAACTCACAGACCAGGTGTTCGATTGACGCGCCATCTGTTGCGCTGAGACCCCTATGACGTGGTGAACCTTTGAGATACTTCTTAGTAGGACTTTGTGGTAGTTGGAGTATCGATCAGTAGCTTATAGAGCGGATCCTCCTGGAGATGAACGAGCATAGTGTGGAGACCTAGTGGTTGGCTGAGACTTGATGACTGCTGACCGTTTGACTCGAAGTGACTCGACAGGCCCAGTGGGGAGCGCCTTGGTGATGCGGCAGATCCACAGTGGGGAGCACCTTGGTGACACGGCAGACCCACAGTACTTGACAGGAGGAGTACCTCAGCAGGCCTTGAGGCGGAGCGCCTCTATGTGATGCGGCAGACCCACGGTGGGGAGCGCCTCTGTGTGACACGGCAGACCCACGGTACTCGACAAGAGGAGTACCTCAGCAGTCTAAGGTTAGTGGGAAGTACCTCTGTGTGACATGGCAAGCCCATTGTACTCGATAGAGGAGGAGTTCTCTAGCAGTAGAGATGTTCGACGTTGTGTTCGAAATGTTACTTTATACTACCCCTAGAATAAATCATGGTTTGAGCAGAGTCAGAACCTTTGTGTTTTCCTCATGATTGAGATGGATTACTTGATAACTTATGTATATGTATGGGAATATACCTAAGTAATGTTATCTGTTGATTTTATACTTTTTGTTTTATCCTTGTTGGATTTTGTGAGACCTAGAGGGTCTAGGGTCCCTACTGAGTATCGTTATACTCACCCCTGCACGGGCTTTTCCCGCACCTTGTTGTGTTGGATGTAGACGAAGGACAGCGCTGACTGAGGCCGAGAGTACCAGGACTGGATGGTACTTGGAGGTGGACCTTATGACGAGTTGGTACACGGAGGAGACGGATGGACGGGGTGTGCTAAGGATGCGATCTATACCTACCCTTTAGGTAGGAACCTCAGAGGATGATCCAATAGTTGTCTTTCTTTTTCTTCAGTTGTGTTTCATTTCAGTTGTACGTGTACTTTCCAGTTGGGCTTATATTTTGGCCCTTTTTTACTTACTGTACTCACTTTTTTACTATAGAGTTGACTTGCATTCGTATCTTGCTATGTGTTTGTTTGCGTGTGTTTACAGGTTATAAAGGCAATGCCTTCCCATTTTTAGGGAATACGCCTTTGGTGTTAGTCGCCAGCCCCTAGCCTATGGAATGCAGGCTTGGGGTAGTCACGGAACGGGCCCTAAGGGACGGGTCATGACAGTTGGGACGGGACCCAATTTGATTTTTACCATGATCAATGATTATTCCGGAATCAATACGATAATGAATGCCAGTCTCCATGGAATATAATCAATGATTTAGATAAAGAATAAAGAGGCTCTAAACCTTTAGAGAGGATCTTGCACATCATGTTTATAATTAATTTAATTAATTTCATAAAGAAAAATAATACCTGGATCTTTGATATTTTTCTTCATTGATGATGTTTATTGTTCGGAATGACCCTTCCAGATTATCTCGTTGCGCTTGTAAGGATCCAAACTAGAATCCCTCTAGTGGTTATCCACACATGCTCTGATGGCCTCCAATCGACACCGCTCATTCTTCGGGTGCTAGCGTGGAGAATTGAGTGTCTTGTGTCTATCATTCTTGATCACCTATTATTAGGCCTTGAAGAATTTCTCTTGTTCTTTATAGGGGAGAGAATAAGATTCGAGAGAGAAATTGTTTGGCTCAACAATTCTCAATTCACCAGGCGTGTGGTGTGGTTTATGGCACAATAGACGTACTTGCCTATTTATATACAAGGAATTTCAGTTACAATATTTAATTGTATAGAAACAATTAAATACATTCATGAACTTAGAGAAAACCCATGCATTTAATAACTATATCGCGTCATTATTTATGGTGTTCCAACTTGCGCAAAACGGAATTATAAATAAAATTCCACCTCACAAAAAAATAGTAGTGTTATTTTAATTTGTGTCAACTAGTTAAATAATTATTTACCATCTTGCAAATAATTATTTTACTACTGTATCGACCTTGGTCTGCTTGAACTCCACTTCCATTTATTGAACACCCGAATAAATAAATAAATAGTTTATTCTCTTAAATAAATATTTTATTTAAAAACTAGTAAATAAATATTTATTAAATGTTTAATAAAATAAATAAATATATTTTATTTAATTTATGTGATCATTTTAACCTGAATAAAAATTTTCCACGGTCTTGAGAATAATATTTATTTCATTAATTAAATTCAAATAGAATTTAACTGAGACCACCAAAAACACTTATTGTGTGACCCTCTAGGATTCTTTCTCCTTGGAATTAGGCGGGCTTGCCTAAAGTCCAAGAGTACTGTCTAGCAATGGGTCAAGGAATGCAAGAGAAAGAATGTAAAGTCGCAACAATGACATCCATATACAAACGCTAACTATGTAATATAATCCCTTTGTCACAATATCTCATCAAGCGGGTTTCATGACTGTGTCATCAAATTTTATGCTTGATATTTAATTCTTTGACTACCAAAAATAAACTCATTGTTACACCATGGACATGAAATTTCATGTGACAGTTCTATTTCAATAAAAGGGATGATATATCAACTTCCATAAATGGAAGGGACAAATCTTTCATCGACTTGTCCATTAATAACATGTCACTCATGACGCACCCAACATACCCTACTTCCTTCCAATAGTCAGTGTGACGGTTTTCATCAATAAATCAAAGTGTGTAAGTCACAACACATATTAATGATAATCTTAAAGTCTAAGGATCATTACACATGCTCGCAGATAGAAATATCTGATGACACCAAAACATGCGGAATTCCTACTAGCGGGTCTGTTCTCATAATCTCCTATCTTAGAGATTACCAAGTGCGAACTTCATGAGAGGAAGTATCATCTGCTTACGAGTACTTGTACCTGATAGTCTGCATGCTATGTTTCCCATTATATCATGTCATCCAACCATAGAACTATATTTAAGAATATTTTTATATCATTTCAAGGTTCTCATCATAGCGGGGAACTTCCATGAACTTATCAATGAAGAAAATACTCTGGGACATTATTACATCATAATCATGCAGAACAATGAACAATGTGTAATAATACATTAAATATACATGTAATAAAAGTAAAACCAGTTGGTTCTTGGACTCCAACTCTTAAAAACTCTCACTTTTACTAGTACCAACTGCCTACGACTTTCAGTCCACTTGACCTCACATGATGATCATGTTTCTGCTGATTCAAGGATTTCATCAAAGGTTCTGCCACATTGTCTTCAGTAGAAATACTACTCACTGCAACTTCACCTCTCTGAGAAAAATCTTTCAAGAGATGATACTTCTAAAGTATGTGCTTTGTCCACTGATGTGACCTTGGCTCTTTTGTGAGATCCACTACTATAATATTATCATAGTATAGTGTGATGGGATATTTACTACTAGGTATCACATCTAGCTCATATACAAAGCTTCGCATCCAAACTGCTTCTTTAGATACCTCAGAAGTTGTGATATACTCAGCCTCTGCTGTAGAATCTATGACCATACTCTGCTTTGAGCTCTTCCAGCTCACTGCACCTCCATTCAAAGTGAATATGTATCCTATTTGCGACTTCATTTCATCTTGATTAGTCTAGAAACTAGAATCTTTATATCCTTTTATGACTAGTTACTCAACTCTTCCATAAACCAAGAACATATCCTTAGTATGATTCAGATACTTTAGGATAGTCTTGACTACCATCCAATGGCGATCACCTAGTCCAGCTTGATATATGCCTTCCGCACTCAATGTGTAGGCAACATCTAGCCTAATACATGGCATGGCATACATGACTGACCAAATCACTGATGTGTATATAGTCCTTACCATTATTTGTCTTTCCTCATGTGTCTGAGGACACAATATCTTGGAAATATGAATGCCATGTGACGCTGGAAACAATCCCCTCTTGGATTGTTCCATACTGAATGTCTTTAGTATCTTATCAATGTATGTACTTTGACTTAGGTCCATAAATCTCTTGGATCTATCATGATGTATCTTGATCCCAAGAATATACACTACCTCACCCAAGTATTTTATGGAGAAGCATTGATTCAACCATGCCTTAACAGACTGTAATACTAGTATCTCATTTCCAATAAGTAATATGTCATCAACATATACTATTAAGAAAACGACTGCACTCCCACTAAACCATTTGTAGACAAAAGGCTCACATTCATTCTTGATAAAACCAAATTCTTTTATGGCTTCATCAAAATGAATTTTCCATGACCTGGATGCTTGCTTTAATCTATAAATGTATTTTTGCAACTTTCATACCTGATTGTCATCCTTTGGAGTCACAAACCCTTCAGGTTGTGTCATGTATAAATCTTCCTAAAGGTTCCCATTAAGGAATGATATTTTGACATCCATTTTCCAAATCTCATAGTCATGGTAAGTTGTAATGGAAAGTATAATTCTGATGGATTTCAGCATTGAAACTGGAGAGAAGGTTTCATCGTAGTCAATTCCTTGAAGTTGTTTAAAACCTTTTGCAACCAGTCGTACCTTATAGGTACTTACTTGTCCATCCATGTCTGGTTTCTTCTCGAATACCCATTTTCAACCAACAAGATTTACATCAACTGGAGGATCTACCAAAATCCAGACTTAGTTTTGGTACATGGAATCCATTTCACAATTCATGGTTTCTTGCCACTTGGCATCATCTCTGCCACTTAATGCTTACTTGTTGGTTAGAGGATCATTATTATCAACTAATAAGGAGTCACCATCATCAGTAACTAGAAAAATGTACCATTCCAGTTCTCTAACCTCTCTTTTACTCCTACGCAGTACTTCTGTCTCTGGAACAGATTCTTCTTCCATGAGGATTTGTGGAATCTGTTCATGTACCAACTCTTGTGTACCTTGAGCCTCGACTTCATCGAAGTGTATCTCGCTCCCACTATGTCTTTTGGATATTTGCACCCTCTCAAGAAATATGGCATGTCTTTCCACTATAACATTTTTGTCCAAGGGGTTGTATAGGTAATATCCACTTGTTTCCTTATGGTATCCTATAAAGGTAAACTTTGTGCCTTGGGGTGCGAGTTTGTTACCTGAAGAGGCATTAACAAATGCTTCGCTACCCCACACATGTAAATTCGATAACATGGATTTTCTTCCACTCCAGAACTCGTATGGAATACCATTTATTGATTTAGTTAGTACTTGGTTTAGTATGTGTGTCATTGTTTGTAACTCATATCCCTAAAAGGATAATGGAAGACTCACATGACTCGTCATTGATCTCACCATGTCCAATAGGGTGTGGTTTTTCCTTTCTCTCACACCATTCCACTGGGGCATGTTTGAAGGAGTGAGTTGGGATAGGATCCCAAACTCCTGTAAGTAATCAATGAAGTCTTGATTAAGATATTCTCTACCTCGGTCTAAGTGGAGTTTCTTAATCTTCTTACCAAGATGGTTCTCAACTTCATTCTTGTATTCTTTGAACTTATCAAAATAATCTGACTTATACCTCATTAAGTAGATATATCCATATCTAATAAAATCATCAGTAAAAGTTATTAAGTATGAGTACCCTCCCCTTTCTTCAACTGGAAATGTTCCACACACATCAGTATGAACCAATTCAAGAAGTTCTTTATCCCTTTCACCTTTCCCACTAAATGGGGATTTGGTCATTTTTCCTTGTAAACATGCATGACATACGCCAAGTGGTTTTAGTTTGAAAGAATCTAAATATCTATCTTGATGTAACTTTATCAAGCATTTCTCATTTACATGACTTATCCAATGATTCCAAAGTTGGGTGTGGTATGATTCATGTGAAGTATCTTTGTCATCAATTTCCATTACTTGGTTTGTGTAATCCAACACATAAATTCTGTTGTATAAATATGCCCTACTGTAAAAAATACTATCTTTGTGAAAGAAGAAACATTCATTTCCAAAATTGAAAACAAATCCATATGTATCTAATCTGGATAAAAAAATAATGTTTTTAGTAATAGAAGGAACATAATAACAACCCTTTAATACCATGATCATCCCATTTGGCAACGTGAGGTGGTAGTCCCTGATAGCTACAGCAGCAAGTCTGGCTCTGTTGGCTGCTCGTAGATCTACCTACCCTCAATAAATATTCTTGAATCTACTTGGTTCCTATATTTGGATACATATGTGAGAACCACAAGCTGTATCTAATACCCAATTTGTAGAAACAGATAGATTGCATTTGATAATAAACGCACCTTAAGCTTCCCCTTTCTTCTTAGGTTGGGTACAGTCCTTCTTCCAGTGGCCCTTCTTGCCACATGAAAAACAAACAGCTTATTGTTCCCTTGACTCCCCTTTGATCTTCCTTTTCTTGGAAGGCCGTGAAGAAGCTTTGGGCTTAAATCTCTTCACCTTCCCTTTCTTCTTATTCACCATAAGGACAGAAGGCTTTTTGTGCTTCATATATTTGTCCACTTGGAGAATGAGGTTAAGAAGATCAGATAGAGACTTATCAATGTTTTTCATATTGAAATTGACAACAAAGTTAGAGAATCTCTGAGGGAGTGATGCGAGAATGAGATCGATGCCCAATTCTTCAGGGAGTTTAAACCCTAGAACCTCCAGGAGCTCAATGTAGCCAATCAGCTTGACTACATGAGGCCCATATGGGGTACCTTCTCCAAGATTACTCTGAAAGAGTGCCTTAGATATCTCAAACCTTTCATGTATTGCTCTCTCCTGGTAAAGACCACGGAGGTGCTTGAGAATTCTATAATCATCCATGTTTTCATGAGACTTTATGAGATTGTTATACATTGATGATAGCATCAAACATTGAACGTTGACCGCATTGTTCATATGTTTCTCATAGACTAGGAAATCCTCATCACTCGCCTCTTTGGCAGGCAGATCAGGTGATGTTGACTCCAGCACATAAGACTTCCATTCATGGGATAGGATAACCTGAAGGCGTCTAAACCATTCCTAGAAGTTACTGTCGGTGAGGATGTTGTCTTTATCCAAAATTTATCATAGGGATAGTGTGGTTGATGAGTTTTTAATTTTTATTCTACAATTAAAAGAGCATATCATTAGTACCTTCTTGATTACATTTTATAAGAAATAATAAATTTTATTAAGTCTCCCACTATTTTATCAAGTCCCAATAGCCCTCACCATTGAACTCAGAATGTCCAGTTTCCATGACATTCTAGTGGCATAGATCCATATTCCCCTTTGCATAACCCTAACAAGGGTTGTTCAAGCTATTATAAGGTATTTAGGTAGGTAGGTATTTGCCAATAGCAGGCTCGCAGCTCCTTGATATATTGAGTGGACTCCCCAATCCTGAAATCATGACTTTGGATTTCCTCAACTCTTGCCTCCAATATTACACCAAGTCTAGAAAGGGCCAATCCTCTTGATGCAATATAGTTAAGTCAACCCAAAACCTTTTATAAGGGCTTCCTGTATAAAAGTAAGTGTTTCAAAAAGTGTTGGTCAAACACATAGTTTTATTTATTTTTTTCCTTAATCAAGTAACAGAAGGCTTATTCTGAATTAATATTTTATTTGAGGGATTTTTTATCTCTTATGCGTGAATTGATTGTTATCATTATCACACACTTGTTAATATTAAGTGGAACTTACTTATGTGATTAACCATGTCTTGATAATATTTACACATAATTCTAGTTTATTTTAGTTTCATCTTGCATGCTTGTTTAATTCATTAATTTCGTGATCGTGACAACACATCCATAAGGATAAACCATGAAACTGACAGGAATAAAATAAATTAAATGGCATGATCATGATATTTTCTAATGTTTAGTTTATCTAGCAGTTGATAAACTAACCCTGACCAAGGGGAGAAACACATTGAACCTTTTGGGTTCATGTTTACAACTTCCACCTATCCACCTCTGTATCTACTGGGATTAGTTTCGTCTCGGCTCCATCTTGAACCGCCTCCACTAGCTTGGGAGTTCCATCCATTACATATGCCTTTTTTAACTCACATATAGGTGATGGGTAAAAAGGGGTTTTACATAAAAGAAACATTGGGCACATAGGCCCTACATATTAATGAGGAGAAGGATCGCAGCCCAACAAATTTAATTCAAATAAATAAATTAAAAGAAATCATCCACATAAAAAGGTCTTGGTCTAGATTATGATCATCCATACATGCAACAATATTTATGCATAAATAAAACTAGAAATTAATTCTTTAATCATTATTGTTTAAGATAAATCGTGCTCGAATCAATTAATTATCATATTTAATTAATCAATCCTTTACCTTAAACCATTTTCTAAATTTCCTTGAGATTCTCATCCATCATAATTTTAAACAAATAAATTCATTTAAAATTATCTTTGTATGTAACTTGTACCTTGGAGGCAACCCGGTGAATTCCTCTTCATAACTACCCAATGAGTAGAAATGAACATTATGCAGATGTTAAATTAAACACATATATATAAAACACCTATCACGTGTTGTGCCTCAGCTTTATGCCCGCACGATGGAACACGTATCAAGGGTTTATATAATATAATAATAACTTTTAATAAATCTGCGTAATTTGGATGAGTACAGGACTTGTAGTTCCAACTACACGATGTGTATTATTTTTCACCGTCTATCCAAAGTATACACCTGGGGAATCGGCATATGGGTATACTTCAAAAATCTTCAGAGTACACAAGGTGTCCAGTGGGCCACATGTTGTGTAGTTCCTTGTTACACGGTCTCCAGCCGAGCAAGCTGTGTATGGGGTACACGGTCCAACCCTAACCTGAAGGGACTACACGCCATGTCCATTAGGCCACATGGTGTGTAATCCGAAAACTGCGTTCCACCTATTCCTGGTCAACACACAGAGTCATTTAAGATTTAGAAAGACTCCAACACATGGCTTGGTTTGGCAGACCAGTCTGATGCATTGAATCTTGACTACACGGCATGTACTACCGAATACACGTCGTGTGTTCTAGTGTTGTACGACCAGGAATCTTTGGCACCTCCAGATGAGATCCTCTATTTTATTTTAATCAAAATTAAAATAAAATATTGTTTATGTAAGGTGAATGAGAAACAAAAGAGGAGGAATAGATCTCAAGATTTAGATTTGCAGAACGATTAACTTGAATTGAAACAACTAAATTATTAAATTCATAATTCATCAACGAAATATTTAAATAATTATAAACTATGATGTAACCCCTCTGATACCACTTGAAGGTTTAGGGTGGTTGGGACGGGACCCAGTTTTATTTTTACCATGATCAATGATTATTCTGAGATCAATACGACTATGAACTCTAGTATCCACAGAATATAATCAAAGATTTAGATAAATAATAAAGAGGCTCAAAACCTTTAGAGAGGATCTTGCACATCATGTTTATAATTAATTTAATTAATTTTATAAATAAAAATAATACCTGGATCTTGGGTATTTTTCTTCGTTGATGATGTTGATCATCCGGAATGACCCTTCCAGATTCTCTCATTGCGCTTGTAAGGATCCAAACTAGAATTCCTCTAGCGGTTATCCACACATGCTCCGATGGCCTCCAATAAACACTACTCGTTCTCTGGGTGCTAGTGCAGAGAATCGAGTGTCTTGTGTCTGTCGTTCTTGATTTCCTGTTCTTCAGCCTTAAAGAATGTCTCTCATTCTTAAGAGGGTAGAGAATAATATTTGAGAGAGAAATTGTTTGGCTCAAAAATTCTCAATTCACCAGGCGTGTGGTGTGGTTTATGGCACAATAGGCGTACTTTCCTATTTATATACATGGAATTTCAGTTACAATATTTAATTTCATAGAAACAATTAAATACATTCATGAACTTAGAGAAAACCCATGCATTTAATAATAATATTGCATCATTATTTATGATGCGCCAACTTGCGCAAAACGGAATTATAAATAAAATTCCACATCACAAAATAATAGCAGCATTATTTTAAATCGTGCCAACTAGTTAAATAATTATTTACTATCTTGAAAATAGTTATTTTACTACTAGATCGTCCTTGGTTCACTTGAACTCCACTTCCATTTATTGAACACCCAAATAAATAAAGAAATAATTTATTCTCTTAAATAAATATTTTATTTACAAACTAGTAAATAAATATTTATTAAATGTTCAATAAAATAAATAAATATATTTAATTTAATTTTTGCGGTCATTTTAACTTGAATAAAAATTCCCCACAGTATTGAGAATAATATTTATTTTATTAATTAAATTCAAATAGAATTTAACCAAGACAACCAAAAACACTTAGTGTGTGACCCTCTAGGATTCTTTCTTGTTGGCATTAGGCGGGCTTGCCTAAAGTCCAAGAGCACTGTCTAGAAATGGGTCAAGGCACCCAAGAGAAAGAACGTAAAGTCGCAACAACGACATCCACATAAGAATGCTCATTGTGTAATATAATCCCTTTGTCAGAATATCTCATCAAGCAGGTTTCATAATTGTGTCATCAACTTTTATGCTTGATATGTCGTTCATTGACTACCTAAAACAAACTCATCATTACACCATAACCATGGAATTTCATGTGACGGTTATATTTTAATCAAAGGGTCGAGATATCAACTTATATTTATGGAAGGGAAAAATCATTCCTCGACTTATCCATTAATAACATGCCACTCATGGTGCACCCAACATACCCTACTTCACGCAACTATTTTTGTGACAGTTTTCGTCAGTAAATCAAATTGTGTAAGTCTTGACACATATTAATGATAATATTAAAGTATAAGGATAATTACACATGCTCGCAGATAGAAATATCTGATGACACAAAAACATTCAAAATTCATTAGTAGCGAGTCTGTTCTCATAATCTCATATCTTATAGATTACTAAGTGTGAACTTCATGAAAGGAAGTCTCATCTGCTTACAAGTACTTTCACCTGACAGTCTGTATGCTATGTGTCCCATCATAGCATGTCATCCAACCACATAACTATATTTAAGAATATTGTCATAACATTTCAAGGTTCTCATCATAGCGGGGAAGTATCATGACCTTATCAATGCAACAAATACTCTAGAACATTATTACATCATAATCATGCAGAACAATGAACAGTATGTAATAATACATTAAATATCCATGTAATCAAAGTAAAACCAGTTGGTTCTAGGACACCAACTCTTATATAGAGTTCTTGATCCTAAAAGAACTAAAATTTGTTCTAGAGTAATTAAATGTGTTTTTGTTGGATATGAAAAAAATAGCAAATCATATAGAATTATGGATTTGGGAGCTAATATAATTATTGAATCTAAAGGATGTAAATTGTTTTGAAAATAAGTTTTATAAAGATGAAATGGAGGAATTTATTTCACATACCCATATCTCATGTAATTAATCTAGTTTAAATACAATAATAGATAATAATGATGATTCTCGAGTTGAACCTAAACAGAGTACAAGAATTAAGAAAGAGAAACATCTACATATATATTATATTTCTCATAATTCCATAGTTTTTCTTGATAAGGAAGATCAAAATAATCATCTTCTAAATAAGTATCATTTAATATTGACTATAAAATATGACCCAAATATATATATATAAGATATGACATATAGATATGTTTCTTTTTGGAAAGAAGTAATTAATTATGAAATGGATTCCATTATGGGGAATAATAATTTGGTCATTATGGATTTACCAAGAGGTTCAAAACCTATTGGTTGTAAATGGGTTTTTGGGAAAAAATATTATTACAATTGTAAAATTCAAACTTTTAAAGATAGATTGGTTGCTAAAGTTTTCAAACAAAAAAGGGGATTAATTATTTTGATACTTATGGTCCTATAACTTGGATTACTTCAATAAGTATTTTATTTTCTTTGGCTTCAATTGATCAGTTGTATATCCATCAAATGGATATCAAAAATACTTTTTTTAATGGAGACTTAAATGAATAGATTTACATGGAACAACTAGAAGGGTTTTTTTTACATGGTAATGAAAATAAAGTATATAAACTAGTTAAATCTCTTTATGGCCTTAAACAACCTCTGAAGCAATAACATGAGAAATTTGATTCTATTATTTAATCTAATGGATTTACTCGTAATAATGCGGATAAATGTGTTTATTCAAAGTTTACAAAAGAATATGGAGTTATTGTGTGTCTATATGTGGATGATATGTTAATTTTTGGAACTAATATGATTGGTGTAATTGAGACAAATAATTACTTATCTTCTATGTTTAAAATGAAGTATCATGGAATAGTTGATACTATTCTAGGTACTAAAGTTAGAAAAAATAGTGGGGGTTATTATTTAAGCCTCTATCATTACATAGAAAAAATGTTAAATAAATTTGATCATCTTGGTTTCAAGGATAGGAATACTCCATTTGATTCTAGTGCTAAACCATTTATATATATGGGTAGAGTTGTAGTACAACTCGAGTATACTAGTTCAATTGATTCTTTAATGTATGCAATGCATTTCACTAGATCTGGTATTTCTTTTTTTGTATATAAAATGAGTAGATTTACTAGTAATCCTGGTATAGATCATTGGAGATATATAATAAGAATATTTGGATACTTAAGAAAGACCAAATATTTAAATTTGTACTATAATGATTATCTGGTTGTATTAGAAGGATACACCGATAAAAGTTGGATTACCAGTATTGGTGATAACCAATCCACATCTGGATGGTTGTTTACTCTTTGAGGTTGTGTTGTTTCTTGGGTGAGTAAGAAACAAACATGTATTTCTCATTTGACTATGGAGTTAGAGTTTATCACCTTAGCGGCATGTGGAAAGGAAGTTGGATTGATTATGAATCTATTATTTAATAATAGATTGTGGCCTAGTATGATGGCTCCTATCTCTATCAATTGTGATAGTGAAGTAACTTTATCAATGGAATATAGTTGCATGTACAATGGAAAGTCTAGACATGTATGTTTTAGACGCGATTATGTGAGAAAATTATTAAAAGATGGTACCATAACAATTTTTTATATGAGATTGTGTAAAAACCTTACAGATCTATTTATAAAATCTCTACTAGGAGAGATAATTCATGTAACTAATAAATATAGGGGGTTAAAACCCATATAATAATTTATTTCTGTAATGGAAACCCAATACTCTCTTTAGGTATATCCTAATCAAAGTGTTTAATGGGTAAAAACAAGTTACGAAGATGATTATTGATATTGACAATTATAACCCCAATTTTCTTGGTGTCAATATCATCTATTATGATAAGAGTTTGAGTTATAAATTCTTAAAAAAATTAAGACGTGATGAGTTGTGTGTTCTAATAATAGAAGCATATTGTAATATTTTTTCTATGTGGGCTTAGAAGTTGTCCTGCTACAAAATAATATGTTGGATGGAAAGATCATTGTATGTGTGATATCTCTAGTTTATCCTTAAGATTAACAAGTTTAATTTTTCAACAACTTGTAAATATGATAATACTTTGAAATATTGATATTAAATAAAGGTTTAAAAATGAAATATACCTTTATTATGTATAATTATTCACTTGTGATCTGGAGAATTAATATTTATGAATAACAGTGGTGGATTGTTGTAATGTTATTCATAATAATAATAAAAGGAATAAATTGTTTTAATTGGTCAAAACACTTATGGCTTGGATTTATGAGGTGGACATGTTTTGATTGGTCAAAATACCTATGGCTTGGATTTATGAGGTGTGCATAGATGTGTAATCCCACATTGGAGTTGAGGGTAGAATTTTCATAGCTCATCCCTTATAAAAGGAGCCTTAGGAATTGTAATTTTCATAAAAATATGTGTTTTCTTAAATGATTTTAAAGTGTTTTTAAAAAATATATATATTTGTAAAAAGTTTTGTTATATATATATATATGAAACAAAAAAACAAAACAAAACAAAAATAAAAAATATATATTTTATAAAAATGACTAATAATGTGATAGGTCGTAATAGTTGGATTTCAATTTTTCAAAATCCGAATGAGTGCCCCTCATCAAGGGTTGTCTCGTTTTGGTCGAACAAAGGTGTTCTTTGAACAAAATAGTGAGATCAAATTGGTTTGATTCACACTAATTTTGATTTATAAATAAGTTATGACAAGATTTCTTATGAGTTAATTTTCTTCAATTCAAGAAATTCTACAGATATTTTTCCAACATAAGTGTTGTGAGGCTGTCGACAATTGGAGTTAAATTTCCCTTAAATCTTGATGAAATTCTCAAGAGAAACTTCTACTGATAACCCTACATAAACAATGTGGGGGTGGATCAAACCTTTTTTGACAGTGAATTAAATCCATGCATCGAGATTCAATCTGTCTTCTCTATTTGCCTACCTATTCTCTAAAAGGGTTCAGTCCCACTAGTGTTGGATTTTTTTGGGGACATGTATCTTGCACGGGTTGGAAAGCCCACCAATGGTAAAGGGGCTTGTTTATAACACATGTTTATCCCCATGTGGGCTGCCCCAATGGTTGGGTTGTTCAGTTGGCCACATGTCGTTGGGGGGGCTGCTGGTTGGCCATGAGATTTGTAATGACATCGGAGAAAGATTTAACCCACTATTTCATGGAGAGTTATGAAAGTAAGAGCATACTGCCACAATGGGGGTTGGGGTTTATGATCAAACAATATACATATATAATTTCATTTATTATAAATATATTTTTTATTAACAAAGTAAATACAGATATAATCATTGGATATTTTATATAATAAATGTAAATATATTATAAATATAGTTATATTTATAATTATATAATTATATTTCTATTTTTCATAATTATAAATATATTTATTTCTATAATATAAATGCACATAAACTTTTTTTTATATTTTTAGAAATGTTATTATAATTATTATAATACCCCATACCATTTTAAATAATTATTTTAAATATAAATATATTTATTATATTAAAATGGTTTATATTTATTATATGTATTATATTTATTAAAAAACAAGATTATATAATTGATATTTGTTAAATTTTAATATATTTTTACATATTTTTTATAAATATAATATAAGTACATTTATTATAAATAAAACCATAAATTTAGTTATATTATTAGTATAAATATATTTTAATTGTAATTAAAAACCCAATAAAAAAATTATCGAACGAATAAAAATGTTATAAAAATTTTAAAAAACGTGAACAGTTATCATTGGTACTGTTCACCACGTCAATGATGACCATTTTGGGAAATATATTAAAAAACCCTTATCAATCATTTATCCAGAGTCACATCAGCTTGCGTGTTTTTTTTTGGAAAATGGGAACCGGGATAAAAAGTGAAATTGATTTCAATTAAATCAGTTATAAACATATTCAAAAAAATAATCACATAAAATTTCAAATTTTATTTTCGCTTTATTTCCAATAACATTATTTTATGTCGAAGTCTCTTCAACCCATGCTATAAAAGGACCATTAGTCTTGCCCATGTGCATCTGGTTCCTCCTACATCATCCCAAGTAGGGAAAGAACAAATCTTTTTCCAATCCATGGCACATTACGGCATTATTTTCCTCAACCTAAGATGGCATGACCCTGAGCTGGTGACTCCTACTCGGGAAATGTCATGGGAGCTAAAGCCACTATTGGACATCGATGACCAGGACAGCATGCATTTCCAAATCCCCATCATACAATTCAACCAAAGCCACCATGGCAACATTGGGGATTCGGTGGTAGTGATTCGGGAGGCGCTAGTGAGGGAAATGGTCCCTTAATACCCCTTCATTGAGAGGCTCGGAGAAGGGAGCGACCGAAAACTAGATGTGGAGTGAAACATTGAAGGCATAATATTCATCGAAGTCGATGTTGAAGTCACACTGCAGTAGTTGTGTGCACAGGGCTCTAAGCTTCAGCCCCCTTTCTCTCATGTACGTAGCCACACTGTCAAACCATGTTAATTTCTTGTGTTCTTCCATTTTATTCCTCGTTTGTGTTTGATTTCATCACCACGAAGCTCTGTTTCCCCAACAAAGTGGTATCAAAGAGTTCGGGTATGAAACAACAAACTGGCAGAAACATTTTCTGGTGATTGGAAAATTGAACGTGGTCAATTTTTTTTTTTTTTTTTGAGGCTAGATCTGTTAATAGCATGGTGAGACGATTCCAATAGCGCAAGCGGTGTCAAAAACATAGCTGATATGAAGGAGATAGGATCGGTCAAAATTTTGGTCAAACAGTGGGTGCTACAATACCTATGCTGAAGAAGACGGGCCTGTTCATGACGCCAAAAAAATTCTAGAAACTTTTCCAACCACTGTTCTGGTGAGCCACGTCAGCGGTTAATCCAGACCTTTGAAACTATTTTGGTCATATCTCGGCCAATCGAAGTCCATTTGTTGTGATCTAGGAGTCAATTCTAGGTATTTCGACCGTTTTAGACACATCCGTATGGTTAATTTTTCTAAATTCACACTGCAAAAACGGATAAAAATACCAGTAACATGATTAAAATTAATACATTTAATTATGCCATTAGAAAACCGAAAATGGAGGACTTTTTGTATATTAAAGATTTGTGGAAGCCTATAGTGGCACTAAGCCCGTTACAGCACAAGTAGAGGAATCATCTATCACAACTCGTCCCCTGAGGCCCATGTCGTTACTACCCCAAGCCTGCTTTCTAAAGGCCAAGGGCTGGAGACTAGCACTGAAGGCATTATCCCACGAGTGGGTGACATTTTCCTGAATACCTATACGCACACACACACACAACCACATCCCCAAAAAACTAAAAAGAAAAACATGCATGCTACTAAAACAACCACTGAGTAAAGGTACAAGATGTAAGTCAAATGAGCCAGAATACAAACCCAAAAAAAGGCAAACTTAAAATAGGAAAGTATAAAGATCTTTGAAAAAGTCATCCATAGGAGAACCCCACCTGAAGGGTAGGCAAGGAGTGGCTGTCAGAAGCTGTAGAAGTATGTCCTGCCTGTCGTATCTCACTAGGCACCACCTGGTCCTGGGCCACCAAGGTCTCTGTTGAAGTGCTCATCATCTACACCAGACACGATACATGCGAGCAAAGTCCATGCAAGGGTGAGAAACAAAATACTCAGTAAGGACCCCAAAACACAAGGTAAAGACCACAAAAGAAGTTATGCGCAAGGTACTTTTAGCTCACGCAAATATAATCTAAAGTATGGAAAACAAGATTGTCACTTGTAACACTAAATACCTTGGACTGCTGAGGTCCTCATCCCTGATGTGTATCGTGGGTCTACTGGGTCACACAGAGCTACTCCCCTCCATGGGTCTGCTGGGTCACATGGAGTTTCTCACCACTTAGGCCATCATAGCTGGTCCACACAGGACCGCTTATAGCTGGTCCACATAGGGTCACTTATAGCTGGTCCACACAAGGCTTCTTATAGCAGGTCCACATAGGTTTATTTATAGATGGTTCACACAGATCCACTTGAAACTGGTCTATATAGGGTTTTTTATCATCTAGGCATGTAGGGTCACTTTGACCCACTCGTTAAGAGTATTCGAGTCTCAACTAGCAGCAGGATTCCATCACGTAGTGCGCTTTATTCCAGGAGAATCCACTCCTCAAGCCATTTGTAGAATTTCAACTTCTATGAAAGCATCCTTATAGAATTCCAAAAGAACCACCTCGTCATGAGAGTCCCAATGCTGCAAATGGATTGTCAATCGGGCGTACAGTTAGAAAGTTATGACCATTTTTTCAAAAAGAGTTCAGTCGGGTCTAGGTCTGGTCCAACCCGGGCAGCCTGGTCCGCTAGGTCATGGATTCGGACCAACTCGCCTCCTACCGGCCTACTGTGTGGGTTGGCTCTCCTCCATCCAAGATTTCATGAGGCATCCATCTTGTGTCTCCATGTGGCCAGCTGAGGTCTGCCGCCCCCTATCCCATATGTATTCCCCGTTGGACTACATGCCAGTGCTCACTACGGCTGGCAGCCACGGGTTGCTCCTCCAACTTGGTTGGGTGCCCACATCCATCTCTGCTAGCCGCCGGCCTATGTGACAACATCCCTAGCTGGCCACAGCCTCCGCCTTGGTGCGTCGCCGTGGCACGCCGCCACCGATGGTATCTTCTGTGGACCACCAGGTCCACTCCAGTGGTCCATTTATCAAACCGTCTATGCCCCCAAACTTCTTGAGTCACCGTATTCCTTTATACAACCTCAAAGTTTCCTTTCTGATGATTTGGAGGTGCAGTCATGAATATCACAAGAACGCCCAAAAACGGAGGAATCGAGGCCTTGTTTGAGTCGGCCCGATTGCTCTGCATTAGAGTTTTTTTTAACATGGGAAGAGAATATTAAGGTTCTATCAACAAATAACCCTAATGAAATCCCCGAGATAAAACACCCTCCCATAAGAATGAGTGACCCATAGATCAATCTATTTGTGGGTTGATCCACATTCTTTGTTTTAGAAAGAAGAACGGGGCATTCAAATTCTCAAAAATATAAACCCTAACTTGGAGAAGCTTCGATCGGAGGGAAGACTCATTACTGGTGGCGATCTATCTTTAGGGATTCATGATCTGTTCGAAGTTGTTGGCGTTCGTCGATATACGGTCCCAGATCCATTCTTCAAGGGTGTCGTTCTCTCTTTCTGATCTTCCAGTATTCTTTGTTGGAGAGGATTCCTTCATCATTCATTAGAGGAATTCCAGGTCTAGATCTATTTCTCCAACCTCGTTATCTCGTTAAAAGAGAAACGTGTTGCAGTGTTTCTGTTATGCTGAGTCATTATATTGTTACACTTCAATTAAAGATTCATTACACTGTTTCATTTATGTAATGAAATAGTTGGCTCTTCGTTGTGTTGCAGTGAAACAATTTGAATAAAATAAACTAGTTAAGTTTATTTTATTTTTTTTCTTAAAATTTCTGAAAACTATCATTCACCCTCAAACCACATCAGTTTAGGTTAAGATATTCCTAATGGAAATACACCCTCACGAGCTCAACGGTACTCTAAGATTTCCAATCCGAGTTATCGTTTATGAGTTATAAGGATTTTAAAATAAAAATAATTGTTGCTTAATTATTTTATTTACGGCCAAAAACTAACTTCCACTATTGGCCCGTACCGACCACTGTTAGGCCCTTTCTAGGTGAATCCTGATGTTCTGAGTTCAACGGTGCCCTCTGATTTTTGATCCGGGCACTGGTTTAAAGGTTATAAAAACCCATTCGCACGATTATTTAATGAACCTCAAAAATAGTTCAAAAATATGTTTCGGCCACTCCGGGCCTCGGAATTACATGTCATCTCAGAACCTGGTCTTGAAATAATCCTATTTAATTTTCAAAAAAATTACATGGAATTATAGGGAATTACATTACTCCCCCATTTTTGGTCTTTATGTCCTCATAAACCAAAACGAAGGCTAGTAAAACAAATGAGTGTATTGAGCATGAATCTGAGCCTCCCGCTCCCACATGAACTCCTATAGATTCTTGTGCTACCAACGAACACACACCAGAGGAATTGACCATCCATGAAGGATCCTCTCCTATCGATCCTCTATCTCCACTGGGTACTCTGTGAATGTCGCCCCGTCGTCAATCTCCAGATCGTTGTGGTCGATGACGTGAGAAGGTTCGTGCACGTATTACCTCAACTATGATACGTGGAAGACGTCGTTCACTCTCTCTAACATTGGAGTTAGATCCAAGAAGTAAGCTACCTCTCCCACTCTACACAGTATCCGGAAATATTCGATGAACCCTGGAGATAACTTGTCGCCTCGGCCAAATCTTTGTATCCTTCATCGAGGAGAGACTCATAAGAATACATGGTCCCCCTCCTAGAACTCTAAGGGTCTTTGCCGCCTATCAGTATAGTACTTTTTTCAGCTCTGTTCAGTCTTCATCTGCTCTTAGATAACCTGAAACTTCTCAGTGGTAGCCTATACCATATCTAGACCCATGAGTGCTGACTCCCTATGGTCTTTCTAGCATAACGGTGACCTGCATGGTTTTCCGTATAATGCCTCGAATGGTGCCATAATGATGGGGGAATGGTAGCTATTGTTGTATGAAAACTCCATTAGTGATATTTGGTCCTCCCAACTATGACCAAAATCAAGGACACAAGCATGAAGCATGTCCTCCAAGGTCTGTATGGTCTGCTCCAACTAACCATCAGTCTGTGGGTGAAAGGCTATGCTCAAGTACAACTGATTCCAAAAATCCTCCTATAATCCCTTCCACAACCGAGATGTAAAGAGTTTATCACGATCTGATACTATCATATATGGGACTCCATGGACTCTAACTATCTTCTTCATATAGAGGTGTCCTAATATCTCTATTGAGCTCTGCTCTTGAATGGGTAGGAAGTCGGCCGACTTGGTGATTCGGTGTATGATCACCCAAATGGTATTGTGCCCCATAGACATACGTGGTAATCCCATCATGAATTCTATTGATATTTCATCCCACATCCACTCTGGTACCTCGAGGGGTTGTATCAAACCTGCTGGAACCTCGTGCTAAGCCTTAAATTGCTGACAAGTGAAGCATCTCGAGACAAACTCTACTACTGTCTTCTTTATCCCCGACCACCAGTAATATCATCGGAGGTCCTGGTACATATTCACCACACCTAGATATACCACCAAAGGGGGTTTATGGACTCCCTCAATACCTCCTCCTGCAATGCCACTGTAACTACTGTATGTCATTTGAAAAGGATGACATTCTCCCCACCTTTTGAATGTCTAATAAGGGCATGCCCTGTAGACATCTGGGTATGTGTAGTCTTGCAGCTAGTATCTCCGATTTGTTCCTCACTGACTCATTGTAAGAGTGGAGGGGAAACTACCATCGACTGTAGATAAGCTACCTCAACTCTATCCACAAAGGATATCTAAATCAAGGACAACTACTATGAGGTCTTGTTCAGTAGTTGTGAACTCGATCTCCTGCTGAGAGAATTTTCCACCACGTTCCCCTTCCTAGGAGTATAGACTATCTAGAATTAATAGTCCTGGAGGAACTCTACCAAATGTCGTTTTCTTGGATTTAGATCCTTCTGAGAAAATATATACTTGCGACTCTTGTCATTATAGTAGATGATGAATCGTTCACCCATAAGGTAGTGTCACCACATCTTCAGTACGAAGACTATCGCTACCAACTCTAGGTCATGAGTCACAGAGTTTTTATCATGTTGTCTCAACTATCATGAGCCATAAGCAATCACTAATTTCCCCTGCATCAGGACACAACCAAGCTCGATTCCTGATGTGTCACAGTACACCATGTAGGCAGCACCCTCATCTGGCATTCTCAATATAGGAGCACTCGTCAAGATCTTCCTTAGCTGCTGAAAGATCTGCTGGTGTATTTCTGTCCACATGAAGTGTTTTCCTTTCTTTTTCAATGCCTTCATGGGTGCTGATACTCTTTAGAAGTCAAGTAAAAACCTCCGATAGTACCTAGCCAACCCAAGGAAACTATGAACCTCGGTAACTCTCTTGGGTGGCTCCCAAGCAAGAACTGCCTCTATCTTCTCTAGATCCACCGAAACTCCAGCTTTTGAGATGACATGTCCTAGGAAGTGGACCTTTCATATCCAGAACTCACACTTAGAGAGCTTACCATAAAGCTGGTTCTCTCGGAGTGTGTCCAGAACCATCCTCGGGTGTATCGCATGCTCCTCCTATGATGCTAAATACATTAATATTTCATCAATGAATACCACTACAAACTGTTCTAGGTACGGTTGGAAGATCCTATTCATGAGTCCCATGAACATAGTCGGGGCGTTCGTCATGCCAAACAACATCACTAAGTACTCACAATGTCCATAACAACATCTAAAATCCATCTTCGAGATGTCCTCATCTCACACTCGAAGCTGGTGATAGCCTGATCTGAGGTCTATATTTAAGAACCATCTCACTCCCTTCAGCTGATCGAAGAGGTCATAAATCCTTTTTAGCGGATACTTGTTCTTCACAATCACCTAGTTGAGGTATCAGAAGTCCATGAATAGCCTCAAGATTCAGTCTTCCTTCTTGGAAAACAACACTAGGGATGCCCATGGTGAAACACTAGACCTTACAAACCCCATTCTCTACAAGTCCTCCAACTTCACCCTTAGATCCTGGAGCTCTGTGGGAGTCATATGATATGCAGGTGTATATATCAGTGTTGTCCCGAGGTACAAGTTGATGTAGAAGCTGACCTCCCTATGAGGAGGTAATCCTGGAACATCCTCAGGGATGACATCCTCATACTCATCCACCACTATAGGGAACTAGGGACTCTCCTCATCCAATGAACCAAGGGTGAGGCTAGCCAACTGGTGAGTGATCGGCTGCACCCTTCTTCGAGAAAGTTGGTCCTATGCTACAAGTATCCCCCATTCACTGTTTAAGGAGAACCCGATTCTATCTCTATAGATACACCGCACACTACACCTAAAATAGTCAATATAAGCATGGACTATGGATAACCATTCCATACCCATAATGAATTCGTAATGCCTTAATGCCGCTACTAGGAGATTCTAGCCAAATCTCTTGCCTCCAAGAGTAAGCTCACACTTCTGTCACCAGTGTGTAATCGTCGAATCCCCTCCTGTAGGAGTCTCTAATTGTAAGGATCGAGCCAACGACTCCACTAGAATATCCAAGCTCTGAACAAGGTCTATAGAAAGGTAAGAGTGACTGGTAGCTATATCTATAAGAACTGCAACTAAGGTGAAGAAGATACAGATCGTACCTCTAATCATCTCCGGAGCACTATGGTCATAGGCCTCCCTCGCCTAAAGCTGAGCCCTCCCTAGTCCACCTGCTTCCTGAGGTTGTGGTGGACCACCTGGGGGTGATGGTTGTGATACCTCAAACCTCTTTCACCTACTAATATTCCCACTCCTCTGCCATATCTTCCACCCTTCGACCACCTCTCTCAAACCTCTTCCTCTACCTCAGCAGTCCCTCAATCATCTTCTGATCATCTACGCAGTGAGTTGGGAAATCACGAGCCATGCGTCCTTGCCTACTTCATAAGAAACATAGCTCGGCCCCCTGCTAACTCCCTCTACTCTAGGAGCCCTGTACTACATACCCCAAGTCCTGGGGTCATCCCCTGAAAGGCCTAACCTTCTTGGGTCCCAGCACCTGCTGCCTGCTACCCACCACTAAAGACTCTGTCGCCTGGTGTCTATTGGTGGATCCAGCTATCGGCGCCTTCTCTTCTAAGAATCTCTCTACAAGTAGGGCTCTCTCCAACACCTTAGCCTGAGTAATGATGCTGAGAGACACCATGGATGCTCTATTCTTCTGGTGTTGTCCCTTATCAAAGGCCTAAGCCCTAAAGAATAGGTCTCTCACCATTTCTATAGAGTAGGGATAAAGCTCAGTGAATCTCACTGAGTACTCTGCTATTGTCATGCTACCCAACTATAGGTGAATTAGCTCTTGTATGCACATAGAGCACAATGTCTCCAGGAAGAAATCCTCCCTGAAGAGGCACTCAAAGTTTTTCCAAGTGAGGGATGCCTCATCATGGGTCTGAATGGTCAAACTCCACCATCTCCCCACTGATCCCTGTAGAAGTTTCATGTATAGAACCACCATCTGGTCAAATGTCATCATTACTAAGCAGAAGACTCGCGTCACCACCTCCATCCAATCATTAGTGACCTGAGGATCTATCTCTCCCTAGAACCTAGGAGGTATATATTTTTGGAACTTGTGTAAGGTACTGAGCCTACGTGCTTCCTCTACTGAAAGCGTCGATAGTAAATACTGATCAACGGGTGGTGGTAACACTGGAACAACACCCAGTGGGGCCATCTCTAGCACTGGTCCCTAAACCAACACCTCATCACTGGGTGGGTTGTCCTCGCGATCACACATCAGAATCCTGGCTGGCTGTCTGCATGGAGGCATCTTGAAATAGATCAAGATGTACCACAGTCAATACATTATACCTACTGATCTTACTCTGATTCAAGAAGAACATGAGAAAACACTCAATTCCTATATGATGCATGCAACCATTGGTTTCATGTAACGAGTCAAAAATAAGAATTTAGAGTCCTGGTGTATGGATACATTGGCTACCACACCAACACTAGACTCCCCAAACCTAAAAGTCAAACTCGAAACATGCAACACCATTTCCCCAAAACAAAACCACAGACTCTCAGTCTTTAAGGTATAACTGACATCCTCTGATACTAATTTGTCATAATATGTCCTCCAGGGCCCGTGCCTTGACTACCCCAAGCCCGCCTCCCAAAGGTAAGGGGCTGGCAACTAGCACTGAAGGAATTATCCCATGAGTGGGAGGAATTTTCCTGAATACATGTATGCACACACACACACAACCACATCCTCAAAAAAAACTGGAAAGAAAAACGTGCATGCCGCTAAAACAACCACTGAGTAAAGGTATAAGCTGTAATTCAAATGGGCCAGAATACAAACCCAAAAAAAAGATAAACTGAAAATATAAAAGTAAAAATATCTCTGAAAAATTCATCCACAAGAGAACCCCACCTGAAGGGTAGGCAAGGAGTGGCTGCCAGAAGCTATAGAAGTACATCCTCCATGTCGTATCTCACTGGGCATCACCTGGTCCCGGGACACCAAGGTCTCTGTCGAAGCACCTATCATCTGCACCAGACATGATATGTGTGGGAGGAGCCCGTGTAGGGGTGAGTAACACAATACTCAGTAAGGACCTTGAAACACAAGGGAAATACCACAAAAGAAGGTATGCAAAAGGTATTGTCAGCTCATGCAGGTATAATCTAAAGTTTAGAAATAAAGACTATTAGTCGTAACACTGAACACCTTGGACTGATGAGGTGCTCATCCCTGATTAGTACCATGGGTCTGCTAGGTCACATAGAGCCTCACTCCACCGTGGGTTTTTTGGGTCACACAGAGCCTCTCCCCACTTAGGTAATCATAACTAGTCCACACAGAGCCTCTTATAGATGGTCCACATAGGGACGCTTATAGTTGGTCCACATAGGGCTACTTATATATGGTTCACATAGATCTACTTTTAGTTGGTCCACATAGGTCTTCTTATCATCTAATCCTACATGGTCACTTATACTCACTCATCAGTAGTATTCAGGTCTCAGCCAGCCACAGGATTCCTGCACGTAGTGCGATTGATTCCGAGAGAATCCACTTCTCAAGCCATTCTTCAAATTTCAAATTCCATGAAAGCCTCCTTAGAGCATTCCAAAATAACTTCCTCGTCATGAGGGTTCCAACACCGCAAATGGCTCATCAATCGGGCATACGGTTTGAAAGTTATGATTGTTTCTTTGAAAAGGGGTCGATTGGGTTTGGGTCTGACCCATCTTGGGGTCCCCAGACCCAGCCCGGGGTCCCCCGACCCGATCTGAGTCTATCGATCCGACTCAGGTCTGCTGACCCGGCATGTTGGGTCGTAGGTCCGGCCCGCTGGGCGGCAGGTCCATCCCACTGGGTGGCCCAATCCGTTGGTTCGTGGGTCTACCCCGACCCGCCTCTTGCTAGCCCACTATACGGGATGGATCTCCTCCAGTCTGAATACCTGAAGGCATCTAGCTTCTACCACCATGTGGCCGGCTGAGGTCGGCCTCCCCCTTTCCTGCACGCAGTCCTCACTAGACCGCGTGCTAGTGCTCACCGTGGGCCACTCCTATAACGTGACCGGGTGGCTGCGTCCGTCACCGCCAGCCATCGGCCTGAATGCCAGTGGCCCCTACCGCACCGCCACAGCCCTAGCCAGTCGCGGGCTTCGCCTCGACGCACTAGCAGTATCTTCCGCGGACCATCGGGTCTGCTCTGGTGGTCAGTTTCTTGAACTGTCTGCACCCTCATACTTCTTGGGTCATTTTCTTCCTTATTACAGCCTTGAGGTTGCCTTGCCGCCGATTCGGAGGTGCGGTCACGAAGATCACAAGAATGCCCAAAGATTGAGGAATCGGGGCCTTGTTCGTGTTTTCCCAATTCCTCCGCATTAGAGGTTTTTTTTTTGAAACATGGAAAGAGGAGATTAAGGTTCTATCAAAAAATAAACATGATGCAATCCTCGAGATAAAATACCCTCCCACAAGAATGAGAGACCCGCGGATCAACCTATTCGTTGGTTGATCTACATTCGTTGTTTTAGAAAGAAGAATTGGGCATTAAAATTCTCAAAAAGATAAACCCTTATTGAGAGAATCTTTAATCAAAGGGAAGGCTCATTGTTGGTGGTGATCCATCGGTAGGGATTCACGATCCATTCGAAGTCATTGTTGTTCATCGATCTCTGGTCCTGGATCAGTTCTTCAAGGGTGTCATCGTCACTTTTCGATCTGTCGGCATTCATTGTTGGAGAGGATTCCTTCGTCACTTGTCAAAGGAATTCTAGATCTATATTTTTTTATCCAACCCCGTTATCTTGTTAAAAGAGAAACACATTGCAGCGTTTCTATTATATTGAGTCATCATGTCATTACGTTTCAATTAAAGAGTCATTACATTGTTTCATTTATGGAATGAAACAATCGGATCGTCGCTGCATTGCAGCGAAACAATTTGAATAAAATAAACTTTTTAAGTTTATTTTATTTTTTTCATAAAATGTCTGAAAACTATCTTTCACCCTCAACTCGCTCCGGCCGAGGTTAAGATCCGCCTAAGGGAAACACGCTCTCATGAGCTCAACGGTACTCTCAGATTTCCAATCCTTGTTACGGTTTATGATTTATAAGGACTTGAAAATAAAAAATAATTGTTAATTATTTTATTTACAACCAAAAACTAACTTCCACTATTGGCCCACGCCGACCAATATTAGGCCCTTTCTAGGCGAATCCCGATGCTCTGAGTTCAATGGTGCCCTTGGATTTTCGATTCGGGTATTAGTTTAAAAGTTATAAAAACTCGCTCACATGATTATTTAATGAACCTCAAAAATATTTCAAAAATACATTCTGGCCACTCCGGGCCTTGGAAATACGTTCTCTCAAAGCCTAGTCTCGAAATAATCCCATTTAATTTTCAAAAAAAAATACATATAATTTCGGGGTATTACATCATCAACAAGTGTTAAACCCGATGAGAAGATGTCAGCCAGTATCCCGCCAGTTGATGTGGAGTGGTTCATACTCAACAGGAATTGTGTTGCTCAAATTAGACAGGGGATCGACAAAAGCATCTTCCAAATTTTTTCCAATGAACAAGATGCCTCCATTATTTGGAAAAAAAATTGAAAAGATATATGCGAGGATAGCCATGTAGAACAAAGAAAACCTGATATGTCGTCTTGTCAACTTGAAATACAAAGACGGGACCAACATATCAGAGCACATGAGTGAGTTACAAGGTACTGCTGATCAGTTTAATTCCATGAAAATGATGATTGGTGATCAGTTATAGGCACTATTAATGTTGATCTCTTTACCAAAGATGGGGGACATACTAATTGTGACATTCAGTAATTCAAATCCATATGGAACTCTCACTGTAGAGATGGTGAAAGATAGCATGCTGAATGAAGTGTCCTGAAGAAAATATGGACATACACCAAAATCAGAAGCACTTGTCACTAAAAGACAAGGGAATAAAAAATGGCTAGGAAGAAGTAGAGGAAGTGAACCTCATGACCAAAGTCTTCAAAGGATGAAGCGATTAAAATCTCAATCAAGATATGACATGAAGTGACACCACTATGAAAATCCTAGACACTTCATCTGAGAGTGTAGAAAGTTGAAAGCGGAGTAGATTAATCAGGATGGTAAGACACAAAATAATGATGTTTTAGTTGTCAATGAAGGGATTGTTATTGTTCAAGAAAATAATCAGGTTAGTCTTGAAATCCAAGAATCGACATGGGTGATCGATTCTGGTTCCTCCTACCATGTCACTACCAAAAGAGATTTCTTTTCATCTTACTATTCAGGGAGTTTTGGACATGTGAAGATGGGAAATGATGGCACATCCAAAATCACTGTTATTGGTAATATTTTTCTGGAAACTAATATTGGATGCAGATTATTGTTGAAGGATATGATGCACGTTCCTAATATTTACCTCAATCTGATATTCACTAGAATGCTTGATGGAGAGGGATATTTCAGTTCTTTTAATTATGGGAAATGGAAGCTTACCAAAGGTAACTTGGTAATTGCTAAAGGAAAGAAAGATACCTTTCTTTATATCATATATGTTAGACCTTATAGACGAGAAGTCAATGCAGCCAGGAAAGATGTTCCTGTAGAATTTTAGCACAGGCAGCTTGGTCACATGAGTAAGAGGGGAATCGGAATTCTCTCTAGGAAGGATCTCTTGCCATGAATAAAAGGTACACATCTGAATACTTGTTTTGATTGTATCATGGGAAAACCAAACAGAGTATCATTTCGTGGTTATATACCGTCCAAAAAAGCAAATGTTTTAGATTTGATTCACACTGATGTCTGCATGATGAGTAATAAGTCGATGAGAGGTTCTATTTATTTTGTTACCTTCATAGATGATCATTTTAAAAAATTCTAGTCCTTTTCTTTGAAAACTAAATATCAAGTACAATATTTTTTCAAGTGGTTTCATGTGAAGGTGGAAATAGAAACAAATAGGCGATTAAAGTGTGTGTGGATAGACAATGGAGGAGAGTATCATGATCTGTTTGAGGAGTACTGTAGGAGTTTCGGTATTAGGATAGAAAAATTAGTACCGAAGATGACTTGGCATAACAGTCTTGCTGAGAGGATGAATAGAACAATTTGCGAGAGAATCAGATGTATGCTCTCAAATGAAAAGTTTCCAAACACATTTTGGGGGGAGGAAATGATGACCACAGTTGATCTTATCAACTTTTCTCCATCATTTCCACTAAACTATGATGTTCCATAAAGTTTTTAGATAGGTAAAGATGTTTCTTACAAACACTTGAGAGTATTTGGCTGTAGGGAATTTGTTCACATCCCAAAATATGAGCGGGAAAAGTTGGATGGAAAAGGAAAGCAGTGTATCTTTTTGGGATACTCTCATGAGGAGTTTGAATACTGACTATGGGATCCTATCAGTGGGAGGATCATTAGAAGCAGAGATGTGGTGTTTCTTGAGGATCAGACGATTGAAGATTTTTAGAAGCCAGAAAGTGGAGAGAAGTCACAGTCATAGGAAATTCCAGTTAGTCTAGAACTAGTCTCACCACCATCAGTACCAGTTAGATTGAGAGAGATATGTGAAAGTTATGATACATCACTATTAAGTAATATGTCTCCATCTTTTGATATGTATCCTTCATATTATATTCCAGAGAAAATTCACCTCGAAGCACAGTTGAGGAGATCCACCAGTGAACGAAAATTGAGTCATAGATACTCACCACGTGAGTATGTGATGCTCACTGATGGTGGAGAGACAGAAAGTTATGATGATGCAATCATGAGTGATAAGAAGATGGAATGGAAGAATTCTATGCAAGAGGAGATGATATCCCTGCATAAGAACTGTACATTTGATTTGATAGAGTTACTATATGAAAATAAGACACTCAAGAACAAATGTGTGTATAGAATTAAAGGAGAATATGGTATCTCACAGCTGTGCTACAAATACATAATGGTTGTGAATGGATTCATCCAAAAGAAAGGTTTTGAATTTGATGATTTTTTTTCTCCTGTGGTTAAAATGACTTCTATCAGAGTTGTTCTTGGATTGGAACTAGTTTGAACCTAGAGGTTCAACAACTATATGTAAAGACATCGTTCTTACATGGTAATCTTTATGAGGAGATATACATGGAGCAGCCATAGGTATTTCAGGTGAAAGGAAAATAAAACCTAGTATTCAAGATTAAGAAAAAATTATATGGCCTAAAACAGATGTCGATGAAATGGTATAGAAAATTCAACTCATTCATGGAGAAAAAAGAGTATAGGAGGATGATTTTTGATCACTGTGTTTTCATCAAACAATTTTATGATGGTGAATTCATTGTCTTGTTGCTTTATGTTGATGATATACTGATTATTGGAAGAGATATCACCAAGATTGACAGGTTGAAGAAGGAGTTGAACAAGTCATTTGAAATAAAGGACTTGGGATATGCTACTCATATTCTTGGTATAACGATTACTCATGATAGGATGAATCATAAGATTTGGTTATCTCAAGAGCGGTACATTGAGAAGGTTCTTGAAAGATTCAAAATGAGCAAGGCAAAACCAGTTATCACTCCACTTGCGAGTCATTTTAGGCTCATGATAGGTCATAATCCATCAACTGAGGAGGAGAAAGGAGATAAAGAAAATGTTCCTTATCAGTCAGTAGTTGGCAATATTATGTATGTCATAGTGTGCACCAGACCAGATATTTCTCACATTGTTGGCATTGTGAGAAGATTCTTATCAGATCTAGAAAAGGATCATTGTACAGTGGTCAAATGGATATTGAAGAATCTTCGAGGTACATATAGTCATTGTTTATGTTTTGGAAGTGACAATCTTATTTTAGAAGGATACACATATGCAAATATGGCTGGAGATATAGACATGAGGGAATCCATATCCAGGTAGCTGATATCATTTTCATGGGGAGTAATCTCATGGTAATCATGACTTTAGAAGTGTGTTGCCTTATCCACCACATAAGAAAAATATATCACTATCAATGAGCGATGTAAGGAGATGGTGTGGATGAAGAATTTTTTACAGGAGATGGGACAGAATCATGAGAATTATATTATCTATTATGATAGTCAGAGTGTTATTCATCTCAACAAGAACCCAACATTTCATTCCAAGTCCAAACACATAAATGTGTGATATCACTGGATCCGAATTGTCTAGGAAGAAATATTTTTGAATGTTGAGAAAATCCACACCAATGATAATGGGGAAGACATGATGACGAAGGTTCTATCGAAATAGAAGCAGGACGCATGCAAGGAGACGACACCCGGATGAGGAGGTTCACATCATCTGCATTTTGAATGTGCATTCCAAGTTGAGGGATCCTCCCCTCCCCACCAGCTAATACAGAAACGAGTTCTCTTTCCCTGTAGTGGCGTTGCAGGTGGTGAAGCTATGTGAGATCCCACATGTACCATGGAGCTGGTGGTGTGTGCGAAGGAGAGGGTGACATAGGATCATATCAGGTCAGTGGCGGACATGATGGTGGAGAGTGTCCAGCCGTATTTCATGCTAGAGAAAACATTTTTGGTGTCAGACGTGACACGGGTGGGGTTCGAGCTGCTGGATTTCGGGTGGGGGAGCCGATTTATGGCGGTCCAGCAAAGGGTGGTGCGGGGCCCAAGGTGGCCAGCTTCTTCATCCGTGAGGTTAACTAGAGAGGGGAGAGGGGGATTTGGGTGTCGATCTGCTTGTCGGTGACGGTGATGGAGAAGTTTGCGGTGGAGCTGAGTTGGGTAGTTGGTCATTGCGGCGGTCACGACCCCGTTTTGAGTGCACTGTGAATTCGTGGACTCATGATGATTGACCCCTTTATCTTTGTACAAGTTTCTCATCCATCGTTTTTAGCATCCGTTTTGTGGTGAGTCAATTAATTATCAGTCGTCAACTCATAATGACTGCCCCCTTATCTCGCCAGCCGTCAATTTTAGCGTCAGTTTTGTGGTGAGCCTATTAATTGTCAGTTTCGTCGAGTGTTCACATTTATAAATAATTTACATATTTTAATATTTTTTTAATTTTTATATAAAATAAATAATTTTATTATATTTCTACAACACACAAAAACATGTAGTTCCAATTTATGTAGTTTTAAATGCAAATCATAATTTTTACAAAACATTTTAAATACAACAAAAAAAATAACAACAATATAATGATTTGACCAAATTTTAAGTCTAAATAGTTGCTTTAGAATTTTTAAGGGTTAAAAAAATTGTATAAAATCCTCTTGGTGTTCAACAAAAAAATAATTTCCTAATTATGAGGTTTGTATCTCAAAATCATGATGGATTTGGGTTTTTGATTAAGGTAATGGGTCTTCCCGTAAGCCTATTTCCTGCTTTAAATTATTTTTTTAAAATTTCAATATCTCATTAGTTTTTTACTTTTTTTCAGTGATTTGACCTCCCACTTGAAGCCAAACACCTCATTCTCACTCCCTTTATCTCTTTTTCCTCTTTGGAGCTCATATACCCCGCAGATTAGGGCGATATTTCTCAATCTTTCTCAAATCGACCAGATTTGATGAGGTAAAATGATTCTTTCATAAATCCATAAATTTTCAGTATTTTTCCCCAAATTCGGTCCCCACATGACCTAATATAAATCCTTCAATCCTCCATACCAGTTTTGGGTACTTCAAGATTCAAATATTGGTGGATTGGGGCTGATTTCCTAGAGATTTTTCAAGTAAGAGAATTCTTTCTTGGTTCCTTCCATCCTCTTTTAGTTTTATTTCCTCTTTCTTGAAGTTCCTCATATCCAGAAGTTGGGGTTCGATCCTAAGGTCTGATTTTGTGTCTTTTGGGTCAATTATTGTGGTTTAGTTCTGGATTTATATTCCTTGTGGTGTTGCGATGGTGCGCTTAAGGTTTCGCACCAAGTTTTGAGGGTTTCGACTCAAAAGGGTAGGTGATTCCATGTGTAACCATTTTATGATGAGTTAGCTTGCTTGGTTTATTAATTTAGTATGTTTATAATCTGTTTTTTGTGGTTTGAAAACTGTTTTTGATGGATTTGGTTAAACATTTAATTTTTAGTTGTATTTTAGCTTGAAATTGGGTACTTTTCATGTGTGACTCTTGGGGTAATGTTTGGGTCTAGTTTATAACATATGAAAGTGATTTATTAGTCTTCAAAGGGGATTCCAATTATTTTTTGTTAATTCCTTATTGTCATGTGGGCCTTGAAAAGATGATTTTGAATGAGTTTAAGGTGTAAAACTGTGTTATACTTCTTGAAGGTGATTTATGAAAACGTGTGTTTTTCATGTGTATCTTTGTGGTATTATTTGATGTATTTTTATAACACTTGGGGGTGGTTTAATAATTGTTATAGGGCTGAAAATTCTGTTTTGGATAGGTATCGGTATGATTTTGGTTTTGAATGAGGGGTTTTGAAATGGGTTTAGTGTGCAAACAATGGTTATACCTCTTGGGTTTGTTTTATAAAAATTGAAAATGTTTTATTTGGTTAAACAAAGTTGGGAAAGGTTGTATATGTACTGTTTGGGTGAGTGTGTTCACCTAATGTGGGTTTTTTAATGGTAAAGTGGTGATTTGAGATGTCAAACATTTTTAGAATGTTTTATAAATTGCTAAAATGTTTTACTAAATTGTGTTTTGTGTGAGAAACACGGGTGTGGGATGTTTCGTGTGAGTTTATTGATAAAATGAATTGTGAAGGTGAGAAGGGTATTATGTGACATGTGTGTGGGTTTCTATGTGAGTTGAATATCTTTTAATGGTTTTATAAAATTGTTTAAAGGATTTTTGGAAGTGTTAAAGGAATATGAAAAGTGTTGTAGGCAATTTTGGTGTGAGTGTGATTTCAAAATGCATTTGAATGAAAAGTGGAATTTGTGAGTTTTGTGGTGTACATGGGGATTTTTGGTTAATGAGTGATGTGGAAGTGATATTTTCATTTGAAAACTATATTTATTGGATTGTTGAACTTTTTTTAGCACAAAGGGAAAACCCGGGTATCTAGGTGGTTGGACGTGTACTAGTATGCTAGTGAATCTGTGGGGTTTGGCCTCAGTTTCATTTAGCAAGATTGACGCTTACAACTCTAACTAAACTATGATGATGATTATTATTATTATTGGGGACCACTAGGTTATGGGTATGATCCCTACTAGTGAATCGTGCATGAGAATGGATATTTTTTGTGGTTACTCTCACCGAGATACGAGGTACCTGGGACCCACAGCTAGCTAGTGCCTAGGGGTTTTTTTCTATTACTTGTGCTCATTAGATCCTTTGTACTTACCGTCGGTATATGGTATTTTTGGCTGGAAAATTCAGTAGCTTTGTTATTTATTTTATAATTGTTGGTCCTTTAAAATTAGACCACATGAAAACTGTTTTCATTTATTATTGCATCCTTTAGAAAATTGTAACAAGCATTTATTATTTACAAAACTTGCAATGCTTTTTGTCATGAAATTTTTATCACATGTAATGTCTTAGCGGTGGTATCCTACTGGTATTTCGCTCACACCCTACTTACACCTTTGGGTGTAAGTATACTTGCTTATTTTATGTCACAGGTTTGGGTACAGGTTTTATGCCATTGGTTCAGGTTTTTAGCGGTCCATCGTGATGCAATGTCGTGGAGATGGCTTGAGGGCGGTGCCTCTTTCCATGTGGAGGTTCTTGGGCTATATTTTTTTGGGTTTTTACCTTTGTAATGGTATTCAAACATTGTTTAAAATTGTGTAATTCAGTTCTGAATTTTAGTAAAATATGTTTTGGTTTGAAAAATCCATATTTGATTTCTTGGATTCATTTGTTGTTTTAAGTATACAAACTCGGGTAAATCATTCCCAATTTTCATTTTTTGATACCCAGACACTTGGGCCAGACCGTGGGGATCGGGAACACCCTTCGGTCCTTGTCAAGGGCCGGGTTTGGTGCCAGTTTTGGTGGCGATCAGATTCGGTTTGTGACAAAATGGTATCAGAGGGGGTTCGCTCTATTTGAGTCATGTTATTTGGGAAATAGTCGGGATAGTCTGGAGTTAAGATTGTCAGGACATGAAATTACGATTATGGGTAGTGTGCTTGATCACCACACCTCATGTTGGGATTCAAGTCTCTAGGAGAAGTCGGGATTTATCTATGTCTTTTGGTTTTCTTGGTCTGATGATGATTAGGGGAAATGAAAAGAGAGTTGGGTTAATGGTCTCAGTGAGCTCACAGGGTCTGGAAAACCATGTGGAGCTGGGGATATTCCCTAGAACACTCTATGTGATGGTGAAGTGAATGGAATATGACTTCCAACCATATTTCCAAGTCACCCACTGAAACTAGTTTCATCTCTCATTGTTTTGTGCTTTCGTTTTGAAATCATGGAACTTTGGTTTTAAAGTGACTTGGTTTTACAAAGCGTAAAGTTTTTGTGAAATGATTTTCAAATAAAGAGGGAATGGTTTGATTTATGAAATGGTGGAACTAAATTTTCAGAATTATTTTGAAATGGAAAATAGTGTGCTTACGCCTCTTTTGAAATCAGAAACCATATTGAAGTTGGTTTTCAAAAGTGTTTCCAATATAGTTTTCTAAACAATTAAAGGGTGTTTTAATGGGATGAGATGTTTTCAAATTGATGTGAATAAATTGAAAGTGAGTTTTTTTCTAAATGTTTGTGTCCTTATGAATAGTTTTTTAAGATTTGAATTGAGATTTTGATCTCATTTTTAGCAGTTTTGAGAAAGAGGATGGGTTGGTTGACTGTTTTGTTTTTGAAAAGTGGAAAGAATTTTCATTTTAACCATTTGTATTTTCATGAGAGACCAAATGCATTGGGTTATATGGGATTATGGATGGTTGATGGAATGACTGGATGAGTGTCAGGATGAATATGAGGAGGGTGTCTGGTGTGGCACAGAAACATGCATGTGTGAGGCCCATGGGGTACCATTGGTGGATACGCTAACTGCTGAACCGTTGGTTTTCAAAGAAATGTTTTTAAAGAAAAACATGATGTCTTGATGAATTATTTGGTATGGTGTATATTATGTGTATTTGGAAAATTTTGATGCTGTGGGATGTTTTGAGTCCAAGAACCCCTTCTATTCGAACTGTGTTTTGGGTTTGTGTTTGGTTGGTAAGCTGGGTAGAAGGTCTGTTTAGTATTCTCCTATGATATATGTTTCGGGACACCTTTAATGTGGTTCTATTAATGATTTTGGATCTGTTTTGTGGCATGTTTTTACCAATGGACCATCTTGGTTGGTTCCTTGGGTTCTCTCGTTGGATAAGGTACGCCCGCATTAAGGTTTAGTGCACAACTGAAGTGCAACCCAGATTGTTTCACCGTTGGAAAATCCTCCAGTTGATCAATGTAAGGAATCTTTTCTTAAGATTTGTAGAATTAGTTTACACCATTTACTTTCTTGGTTTTTTTTGGATCCTCTTATTGCAGAAGAGTGCTCGTGGATGGTTGAAAGAGACCTTAGTTTCTTAAGCTACCTGATTCGTCGAAGGTGAAAGTTGTCTGGGGTTGTCGGTATGGATAGTGTCTAAGAGGGCCTCTAAGTACTTGATAGTCTCTTTGAATAAGGGGTTTATGTTAAACCACCAGTGTGGTAAATCTGGCCACGAGAGGCTATTATGGCCACTTTTTGGAATGCTTTGATTTTTGGGGGTGTTGT
The DNA here is from genome assembly GCA_963277665.1 of Viscum album. Taxonomy (NCBI): domain Eukaryota; kingdom Viridiplantae; phylum Streptophyta; class Magnoliopsida; order Santalales; family Viscaceae; genus Viscum; species Viscum album. The sequence continues at coordinate 1,558,173,748 of OY728126.1, read as the reverse complement.
GTAAGGCCCCCTCCTTGTATTATTTCTATCAGTGGCTTTGGTCATGTTCGGTGACGCGATGTGATGTCACGTGATCGTTTGATTTTAAAGGTGAAGTTGTACAATATTTTGTGAGTTTATTTTTTTTTATAAGTGTTTCTCCTTTTGGGAGATCTCGACATCCTCTATTTTAGAGGAAGGTTTTTATATGTGTCCTTTATTTCTATTGTTTTTCACCCGAAGAAACAAGGTGTGATGTGAGTGCATCCTCTAAACCCTTATTTCAGTGAATTTCCAAGTTAGGGTAAAGTGAGTTCTGGAGTGTGTTATGTCTTGGTGAACCCATCTGGGATTGCGTGTAGTTTTTTGTAGCATCGAAAGAAGAAATTCTATTCGGGGGTTTCCAAATCCTAACTGCGAGGCCGGAGATGCTTCAATCATTCCAGCTCCAGCCATAGGTCCCGGAGAGAAGTCGGCACGTAGTCAGAGGAAATACCTGTGTAGTTTTTAACCTTATAAAACGAACTGTTCTCAGTATGAGAGATGGTAATAGTTTAAACATTTGGTGTTTTCATCTTGCTTCTTTTGTTCCCGTTCGGTGGAAAGAGGTGGAGGGCCTCATCCACATGTTATCTCCCAATGAATTTCTTTTCCCCTTTTGTTTCTTTTGGGTTTGGGGGAAATATTTTATATTTGTCTAGACATGTTGAGTGCACATTTATTAGTAACCATCCCCCAGAAAACCATGTAGTTATAAGGATCCACATGGTTAGCGCACAGTTTCCCAAACTGTGCGGGCTAACCGTGTGGCCGTCCCAACTCTTTAAGTTTTTGGGTCCTTCTGTGCCGGCACATATTGGTAAGTTAAGATGGTTGGTTCTTATGGTGGGGAGACCCACTATGAGTCTCATGTATATTATTTTGAATATGTATAATGGGATTATACCCCTTGTACCAGGGAGTTTTTTCGAGGCTCCCCTATTAGTGTCTTGATTCTATCTCGGAAAAATTTAAGTTGTCTCTTATGGTGGGGAGCCCATTTGTATATCCTTTTACCAGTAACTCACTTTTTTCCTTGGTCTTGGATTGGAAGTGGGTAGTCTTGTTGGGAGATATATAACCACCTACATCTTCTTTGGGTGAACGTTGCGGTTGGAGAGTGCCCAATGGTTTAGTTATATCAAGGTAAGTGCAACCTTGTTCGGTGTTCTTGTTTGTTTGGGTAAATTGATTGAGCCTTGTTCAGATAGTGTTTGAGGAGTTTTCTTTTAGGATAAATCTTGAATGTTCTTGATCATTTCAATAAAGAGTTTTATGTTTTTTTTGTGAAATATTCCTTCCTTAATTGATCACTGGAGGTGTTTTGGCCTTTGGGGGTGAAGCTTAGCAAAGGAGTCCATTTCTGCCTTTTGGTTGGGTTTGGTTTTTGCTTTGTCCTTAATGTGGCTTTTCGAGGGCGGAAAGTTTTATGGTGGGGAGAATTTTCACACCCATGAACTTTTTTTAAATTCATTATTCATTTAATTTCCATTCCTGATTTTTTTTGGGGGTTTACCACTCATTTTGGTGAAAATGTTGGGTTTTGAAAATTTGGGCCAAACCGTGAGCCCAATTCCAGATTTAAAAACAAATTTCTTTTCTTCTATAACTCCATAAATTTTTACTATTTTATACCCATTCCACTTCCCAATTGGCATACCATGATATATTAAAATCACCATATCCCTTTGGACCACATAGAAATCCAAAATCATGATGGATTTGGGTTTTTTATTAAGGTAATGGGCTTGCCCGTAAGCCCATTTTCTGCTTTAAATTATTTTTTTAAAATTTCAATATATCATTTTTTTACTGTTTTTCAGTGATTCAACCTCCCACTCAAATCCAAACACCTCAGGCTCACCCCCTTTATTGTGTTTTCCTCTTTGGATCTCATATACCCCGCGGATTATGGCGATCTTTCTCAATCTTTCTCAAATCGATTATATTTGATGAGGTAAAATGATTCTTTCGTAACTCCATAAATTTTCAGTCTTTTTCCCCAAATTCGGTCCCCACATGACCTAATATAAATCCTTCAGTCCTCCATACTAGTTTTGAGTAATTCAAGATTCAAATATTGGTATATTGGGTCCAATTTTCTCAAGATTGTTCAAGTAAGATAATTCCTTCTTGGTTCCTTCCATCCTCTTTTAGTTTTATTTCCTCTTTCTTGAAGTTCCTCATATCCAGAAGTTGGGGTTCGATCCTAAGGTCTGATTTTATGTCTTTTAGGTCAATTATTGTGGTTTAGGTCTGGATTTATATTCCTTGTGGTGCAGCGGTGGTTCGCTTAAGGTTTCGCACCAAGTTTTGAGGGTTTCGACTCAAAAGGGTAGGTGATTCCATGTGTAACCATTTTATTATGAGTTATTTTGCTTGGTTTATTAACTTAGTATGTTTATAATCTGTTTTTTGTGGTTTGAAAACTATTTTTGATGGATTTGGTTAAACATTTAATTTTTAGTTGTATTTTAGCTTGAAATTAGGTACTTTTCATGTGTGACTCTTGGGGTAATGTTTGGGTTTAGTTTATAACATATGAAAGTGATTTATTAGTCTTGAAAGGGGCTTCCAATTCTGGTTTGTTAATTCCTTATTGTCATGTGGGCCTTGAAAATGTTTTTTTGAATGATTTTAAGGTGTAAAACTGTGTTGTACTTCTTTAAGGTGATTTATGAAAACTTGTGTTTTTCATGTTTATCTTTGTGGAATTATTTGATGTATTTTTATAACACTTGGGGGTGGTTTAATAATTGTTTTAGGGCTGAAAATTCTGTTTTGTAAAGGTATCAGTATGATTTTGGTTTTGAATGAGGGTTTTGAAATGGGTTTAGTGTGCAAACAATGGTTATACCTCTTGGGTTTGTTTTATAAAAATTGAAAATGTTTTATTTGGTTAAACAAAGTTGGGAAAGGGTGTGTATGTACTGTTTGGGTGAGTGTGTTCACCTAATGTGGGTTTTTGAATAGTAAAGTGGTGATTTGAGATGTCAAACATTTTTAGAATGTTTTATAAATTGCCGAAATTTTTTACTAAATTGTGTTTTGTGTGTGAAACACGGGTGTGGGATGTTTCGTGTGAGTTTATTGATAAAATGAATTGTGAAGGTGAGAAGGGTATTATGTGACATGTGTGTGGGATAGTATGTGAGTTGAATATCTTTTAATGGTTTTATAAAATTATTTAAATGATTTTTGGAAGTGTTAAAGAAATATGAAAAGTATTGTAGGTAATTTTTGGTGTGAGTGTGATTTCAAAATGCATTTGAATGAAAAGTGGAATTTGTGACTTGTGTGGTGTACATGGGGCTGTTTGGTTAATGTGTGATGTGGAAGTGATATTTTCATGTGAAAACTATATTTCTTGGATTGTTGAACTTGTTTGAGCACAAAGGGAAAACCCGGGTATCTAGGTGGGTGGACGTGTACTAGTATGCTAGTGAATCTGTGGGGTTTGGCCTTAGTTTCACTTAGCAAGTTTGACGCTTCCAACTCTAACTAAACTATGATAATGATGATGATTATTGGGGACCACTAGGTTATGGGTATGATCCCTACTAGTGTCTCGTGCACGAGAATGGATATTTTTTGTATTACTCTCACCGAGATATGAGGTACCTGGGACCCACATCTAGCTAGTGCCTAGGGGTTATTTCCTATTACTTGTGCTCATTAGATCCTTTGTACTTACCGTCGGTATAAGGTATTGTTGGATTGAAAATTCAGTAGCTTTTGTTATTTATTTTAAAATTGTTGGTCCTTTAAAATTATCCCACATGAAAACTGTTTTCATTTATTATTGCATCCTTTAGAAAATTGTAACAAGCATTTCTTATTTACAAAACTTGCAATGCTTTTTGTCATGAAATTTTTATCACATGGAATATATTAGTGGTGGTATCCTACTGGGATTTCGCTCACACCCTACTTACACCTTTGGGTGTAAGTAGACTTGCTTATTTTATGTCACAGGTTTGGGTACAGGTTTTATGCCATTGGTTCGGGTTTTAGCGGTCCATCGTGATGTAGTGTCGTGGAGATGGCTTGAGGGTGGTGCCTATTTCCATGTGGAGGTTCTTGGGTTGTCTTTTCTTGGGTTTGTACCTTTTTAATGGTCTTAAAACATTGTTTAAAATTGTGTAATTAAGTTCTGAATTTTAGTAAAAGATGTTTTGGTTTGAAAAATCCAGATTTGATTTCTTGGATTCATTTATTGTTTTAAGTATACAAACTCGGGTAAATTGTTCCAAATTTTCAGTTTTTGATACTCAGGAACTTGTGCCAGCCCGTGGGGATCGGGAACGCCCTTCGGGCCTTGTCACGGGCCGGGTTTGGTACTGGTTTTGGTGGCGATCAGATTCGGTTCGTGACAAAATGGTATCAGAGGGGGTTCGCTCTATTTGAGTCATGTTATTTGGGAAATAGTCGGGATAGTCTAGAGTTAAGATTGTCAGGACATGAAATTCCGATTATGGGTAGTTTTCTTGATCACCACACCTCATGTCGGGATTAAAGTCTCTAGGGTAAGTCTTGATTTATCTATGTCTTTTTGGTTTTCTTGGTCTGATGATGATTAGGGGAAATGAAAAGAGAGTTGGGTTAATGGTCTCAGTGAGTTCGTAGGGTATGGAAAGCCATGTGGAGCTGGGGATATTCTCTAGAACACTCTCTGTGATGGTGAAGTTAATTTAATATGGTTGCCAACCATATTTCCAAGTCACCCGCTGAAACTAGTTTCCTCTCGCATTGTTTTGTGCTTTAGTTTTGAAATCATGGAACTTTGGTTTTAAAGTGACTTGGTTTTACGAAGCGTAAAGTTTTTGTGAAATGATTTTCAAATAAAGAGGGAATGGTTTTATTTATGAAATGGTGGAACTGAATTTTCAGAATTATTTTGAAATGGAAAATATTGTGCTTACACCTCTTTTGAAATCAAGAACCATATTGAAGTTGGTTTTCAAAAGTGTTTCCAATATAGTTTTCTAAACAATTAAAGGGTGTTTTAATGGGATGATATTTTTTCAAATTGATGTGAATAACTTGAAAGTGAGTTATTTTCTAAATGGTTGTGTCCTTATGAATAGTTTTTTAAGATGTGAATTGAGATTTTGATCTCATTTTTAGCAGTTTTGAGAACAAGGATGGGTTGGTTGACCGTTTTGTTTTTGAAAAGTGGAAAGATTTTTTTTTAACCATTGGTATTTCCATGAGAGATCACATGCATTGGGTTATATGGTATGATGGATGGTTGATGGCATGACTGAATGAGTTTCAGGATGAATATGAGGAGGGTGCCTAGTGTGGCACATAAACATGCATGTGTGAGGCCCATGGGGTATCATTGGTGGATATGCTAATTGCTGAACAGTTGGTTTTCAAAGAAATGTTTTTAAAGAAAAACATGATGTCTTGATGAATTTTTTGGTATGGTTTATATTATGTGTATTTGGAAAATTTTGATGTTGTGGGATGTTTTGAGTCCAAGAACCCCTCCTGTTCGAACTGTGTTTTGGGTTTGTGTTTGGTCGGTAAGCTGGGTAGAAGGTTTGGTTAGTAGTCTCCTATGATATATGTTTCGGGAAACCTTTAAGGTGGTTCCATTAATGAGTTTAGATCTTATTTGTGTCATGTTTTTACCAATGGACCAGCTTTGTTGGGTCCTTGGGTTCTCTCGTTGGATAAGGTACGCCCCCATTAAGGTTTAGTGCACAACTGAAGTGAAACCTGGATTGTTTCACCATTGAAAAATCCTGCAACTGATCAATGTAAGGAATATTTTCTTGATCTTTGTATAATGAGTCTACACCATTTAATTTCTTGGTTTTTTTTGGATCCTCTTGTTGCGGAAGAGTGCTCGTGGATGGTTGAAAGAGACCTTAGTTTCTTAAGCTACCTGATTCGTCGAAGGTGAAAGTTGTCTGGGGTTGTCAGTATGGATAGTGTTTGAGAGGGCCTTTAAGTCCTTCATAGTCTCTTCGAAGAAGGGGTTTATGTTAAACCACTAGTGTGGTAAATCTGGCCACGAGAGGCTGTTATGTCCACTTTCTGGAATGTTGTGATTTTTGGGGGTGTTGTGTAAGGCCCCCTCCTTGTATTATTTCTATCAGTCGCTTTGGTCATGTTTGGTGACGTGATGTGATGTCGCGTGATCGTTTTATTTTAAAGGTAAAGTTGTACAATATTTTGTGAGTCTATTTTTTTTAGAAGTGTTTATCCTTTTGGGAGATCTCGACATCCTCTATTTTAGAGGAAGGTGTTTATATGTGTCCTTTATTTCTGTTGTTTCTCACCCGAAGGAACAAGGTGTGATGTGAGTGCATCCTCTAAACCCTTATTTCAGTGAATTTTCAAGTTAGGGTAAAGTGAGTTATGGAGTCTGTTATGTCTTGGTGAACCCATCTGGGATTGTGTGTAGTTTTTTGTAGCATCAGAAAAAGAAATTCTATTCGGGGGTTTCCAAATCCTAACTGCGAGGCCGAAGATGCTTCAATCATTCCAGCTCCAGCCATAGGTCCCGGAGAGAAGTTGGCACGTAGTCAGAGGAAATCCCAGTGTATTTTTTAACCTTATACAACAAACTTTTCTCAATATGAGAGATGGGAATAGTTTAAACATTTGGTGTCGTCATCTTTCTTCTTTTGTTCCTGTTCGGTGGAAAGAGGTGGAGGGCCTCATCCCCATGTTATCTCTCAATGACTTTCTTTTCCCCTTTTGTTTCCTTTGGGTTTGGGGAAATGTTTTAGATTTGTCTAAACATGTTGAGTGCACATTTAGTAGTAACCATTCCCTAGAAAAAAAATGTAGGTATTAGGATCCACATTGTTAACGCACAGTTTCCCAAACTATGCGGGCTAACCGTGCGGTCGTCCCAACTCTTTAAGTTTTGGGGTCTTTCTGTGCCGGCACATATTGGTCAGTTAAGATGGTTGGTTCTTATGGTGGGGAGACCCACTATGAGTCTCATGTATATTATTTTGAATATTTCTAATGGGATTCTACCCCTTGTACCAGGGAGTTTGTTCGGGGCTCCCCTTTTAGTGTCTTGATTCTGTCTCGGAAAAAATTAAGTTGTCTCTTATGGTGGGGAGCCCATTTGTGTATCCTTGTACCAGTAACTCACTTTTGTCCTTGCTCTGGGCTTGGAATTGGTTAGTCTCGTTCAGAGCTATATAACCACTGGTTCACGCCCAAATTTACCCAAGAGAAGAAGGGTAGAACGGTCCTTGTAGTGTAGCTTGGGTTGTCGATTCCACAGAGACCTAAGAAGATACCTAAGATACACAACCTAAGGAATGGATTTTTGGCTATGAAGTGGCCAAATTTGGGTTGATTTTAGATGGGTTTAAGTGAACTCTAATATACTTAAGTGAATTCAAATTAAAATAATGATTTGATCCTAGGTTATCACTCGGGGTGGATTGGACGTATTTTCTTTTTAATGATTTCAAATTCTTCAATTTGAGATGGGTTCATTTAAGGAGATAAAACAACATCATCACTTACTGGTTTAATGCCTACACCCTTTAATACTAATCACCTATAAACTTGAAGGTTCAATGTTTCAAGCACTTCAAGGTAAAGGATCGTATTAGTACTTGAAGTGTGTGGCCTTAAATTCAACAAGGACGATGGAGTTTAAAAATCATCAAATAAAAATCCCAATTAAAGAAGTGATTATACATTAATTAGGTGATAAATAAAATCCAATCCAGCCCCTTGCTACTCCCTTGTATCAACCCATAAGTGGGTTATCCCTCCATTGATCCCATGGTTTCAATGGAAGCGGAATGTAGACTCATTAGGGAGGAAATGGAGAAGTAAAGAAAACAACAAAAATAAAATGATCACTCCACCGTTGTGTGAATAATTTCACAAGGGTTGGTGTGAATAAATTCACACCTTGATCCAAAGGTATCAAAGTGATATTAAAAATAACATAATAAGAGTATAAGAAGAACTTTTATTAAGAAACTAAAGTGAATTGAACAACTTACATGTGAAAGACAAAATTGAGGCAACAAAAATGCAGCATAACATTACAATTGAACAAAGCATCCAAGATCCTCAACTCCTTCACCAACACTACCTTAAATAGGCATTTTTGGAGCCTTGGGTCGAACCACCAACAGTACAAAGCATCTTAATTAATTTTTCTAGGCTATAGGTGGTGGAAAGCTTGTGGAATTTGGACTTTTCCACGTTTGACCCGAGGTGGCAGCCAGCTTTCCTTCACCGAACAGACGCGTCTGGAAGACCTTCTAGACGGCCGAATCAGGGTGGGACATAGAAGACGAAAATGGATCACAGGATGTCGTATAACCGTCTGTAAAATTTGGACCCATTTGGAGTTGTGGATTCTGAGATATGATCAAATTAGTGGGATGTTTTTCTGGGCCGCAGAATCTGGCCCAGAATTGTATCTCTAACTTGGGCCGACTAAATGACCAACATGGAGGCCGAATTAGCATTAAATCCTGAAGAGTGATTTGTTTATATACATGTCTTCTAGCATCCCATGAAATTTGGGATTAATTGGGCTTGTATGTTGGGCCCCACAGTCTCATCATTGGGATGGTGTCCAATCTGCCTTCTCCAGAATTGCTTCCTTTCATTGCCAAATATCTCCATCATCCTCCATAAATTCTCCACTGATCCCTGAATAAAACATGTTCATATTTAAGTGTAGATCAATTTCCAAAAATATCAAATTAAAATATTTAAAATTCAATTCCTTAAAATCAGATGAATCATTGGGTACTTTAAATGATGTTCAAAAATGTACCACATAATAGTGCATTTTAAGAAGGTATTACAATCATAATGTGAAATGATGTTCAAAGTGTAAAATGCACTAAAATGGTGTTTATTAATAACAAAGAACATGAAAATTATATATATTAAAAATGAATATTAGCCTCATTTAGTGGCTAATCACACCCCCCAACTTGAGTTTTGCTAGTCCCGAGCAAAATATATCTCATCAAAAATGAAATTCGAATTCCCTTTTCCAAAAACATTTTAATACACAATGATCACCAAAAAACCTTATACCAAACAATCATGAAACCCATCAAAATATTTTAATACGAGATAGTTTCATAAGCAGATCCCAATCCCAAGCCCATTCCTTTGATCAAATCCATCATCATTCTTCATCCAACTCAATTAGGTGTAATGATGTGTTGTGAATCACAATAGATATGGGGGTTCATTTTCATTCAAGGGGGAAATCATGGAAGCGCTAGGTGGAATCACATTTAATCCTAATATGAGTATTCTTCATCCCTCTTTTTTTTTGATTTTTTTTTGCAATATTGCTATAGTAATTGAGATTGCAATTAATCAAATTAACCCATGTAGCAAGACTTTGCCGATGACTCCCAGACTCAAAGGCCTTAGGGCACCAAGTGAAACCCACATACTCGGGCATCGTCTCGAGTTAACTTAATCAAATACAAAGTCATATTACCATAAATAGAGATAGATTGAAAAACTCAGGGCTAGACAACTCTGGAGTCACGATCCCCAAGTGCCGAAAGCCTCGCATTTTATCAATCCATTGCTCTACACGCAATTTTTTATTTTTTTTTATTTTTTATTTTTAATTTTTTTTTTTGAATACTCATATTATTCATAAAAATAAAACCATCCTATGCTATTTATTATGGGACCCCAAAAATTCAAATTAGTACCCCACAGTCTAGAGGACGTGCATTGTGGCATTTTTTTTATTTGGATGAAAATATAAACGATGAAATGTCACATTGGACAGCCACACTTTCCAAAATCTATGCTCATGAAATTATACAAGGATTAAAATCAGAATCAGGGCATGCTAAATTATTTGATATTCAGTTTCAAAGTGTGCAATGTGTATTACCATGTTCAAAGTTAAAGGAATTTTTCCTTCCATTTACTTTTTTTTCAAATCATTCATTTTTTTTGACACAAAACCATTTTTTTATTTTATCTCCCCCCCCCCCAACTTAAATTAACACTGTCCCCAGTGTTTAAAGAAAAGAAAATTTAGAAGGGGGTAGAGGTAGAGAATGAAAGTTCAAAAAGAAAATTGAAAGTGAGGGTCATGGAATGAAGTCACCTGGTGGATGAAGTTTGAAGTTCTTGCTGCTCCAATTTAGACCTTTGATTTCCATGTCGCTTGCAAAGTTCCCTAGTGAAAAAAGTAAAACAAACAAACAAAACAAAAGAGTATATATATATATAATTAAAATATAAGTATATATATAAAATAAAATAAACTGATGATACATTGTCTTCTTCTTAAATTTCTGGGTAAGGTATTACTCAAGGATCACACCACGTGACACGGATGAATACGGTGCTCCCCTTTCATACCCATCCATACTCAAAATAGAAGAACAGGTCAACAGTCTATATATTTTTTAAATATAAAATGATTAATTAAAATATAAATTTTATTAAAACAACAAAATGATAGGAAACTTGAAAACCATGGGTTGCCTCCCATGTAGCGCTTTGTTTAACGTCGTTAGCTCGACTTGAACCCCCCCAACTTATCCAATACCAACTTTCAACATTTTAAGGACCACATGTTTCACCACTTCTACTAGTTTGAGATTGATTCTATGTTTAGAATTTGTTTCATGCACAAACCTATGTTCTAAAATGAGTTGGTAAATCCAAGGAATATCAGAAATTGTGAATCTAGTTGCTTCTCTAGTCTTGCCTAATACATCAAGGGTCATTCCAATTTTATTTATATCAAGAGAAGAAACAATGAAAACATGATGGTTTTGGATATCCTCAATGAATGAAAACTTGAGAAAGGATGGAAAGGACACATGTTCGAGTTCAGGCAGACTAACATTTTTAGACATAGGTTGGGAATTTGGATCGATCTCAATTTTATTTTCAAAATTTATCAATAGAATTGGTTCCTTTGGAATAGAAGATTCAACCACAAAATTGGAAATATCAGTGTTAGAAATGGGTATGGACTCAAAAATTGTGATTTATCTTAATGGTTCAATGATTGGTGTTTTTGAAAAATCATCAACAGAGTTATATTCATGAGACTCAATCCATGATGTCAAATTCTCCTCTTTTGAATCCAAAAAGTCAATTTCCTCTTGATTTAAAGACCCATCAACAATTCCTTGATCCTCTTCATCTTCCTCATATACAAAGGTTTTCTCTTCATTAAATTCATGAGAGGTTTGTGGGAAACTAGACACTTCACATAAGGTTATGGAAGGGATAGTTTGTGTAGGGATGGGTTCCTCACAATTTTTAATGCTTTGTAGTTCTAACCTCAATGATGAAACCTCAAAATTCATTATCTCCATTTGTTGACATATTTTTTCAAGTAATGGATGTGGATCAGGATGGATAAGTGGTTGAGACAGATGGTCTATTCCAGGAGGATAACTATGTTGTTGGAATTCCATAGGAGGGTGTTCAGATTGGCCTTGTTGGGATTGGAACTCATAATATGTTGGAATGTATTGTGGATCATATGAACAAAAACATTGTGGTTCATTAGGTTGTTGATGATCCCATAAGTAGGAATTTGGATGGTCATTGTACATCATACATGGAGTTGGGTGATAAAAGTAGGGATAGGTTTCCCATGTTTGGACTTGTTCAAAATTGACTTCCATAGGAGTGAGGAGTGAGAAAAGAGAAGTAGAATGAAAAAAAAGGACGATAGTGTCTAAGATAACTTACTTAGGTCCCCGGAAACGGCGCCAAAATTTGGTTCACGCCCAAATTTACCCAAGAGAAGAAGGGTAGAACGGTCCTTGTAGTGTAGCTTGGGTTGTCGATTCCACAGAGACCTAAGAAGATACCTAAGATACACAACCTAAGGGATGGATTTTTGGCTATGAAGTGGCCAACTTTGGGTTGATTTTAGATGGGTTTAAGTGAACTCTAATATACTTAAGTGAATTCAAATTAAAATAATGAGTTGATCCTAGGTTATCACTCGGGGTGGATTAGACGTATTTTCTTTTTAATGATTTCAAATTCTTCAATTTGAGATGGGTTCATTTAAGGAGATAAAACAACATCATCACTTACTGGTTTAATGCCTACACCCTTTAATACTAATCACCTATACACTTGAAGGTTCAATGTTTCAAGCACTTCAAGGTAAAGGATCGTATTAGTACTTGAAGTGTGTGGCCTTAAATTCAACAAGGACGATGGAGTTTAAAAATCATCAAATAAAAATCTCAATTAAAGAAGTGATTATACATTAATTAGGTGATAAATAAAATCCAATCCAGCCCCTTGATACTCCCTTGGATCAACCCATAAGTGGGTTAGCCCTCCATTGATCTCATGGTTTCAATGGAAGCGGAATGTAGACTCATGAGGGAGGAAATGGAGAAGTAAAGAAAACAACAAAAATAAAATGATCACTCCACCGTTGTGTGAATAATTTCACAAGGGTTGGTGTGAATAAATTCACACCTTGATCCAACGGTATCAAAGTGATATTAAGAATAACATAATAAGAGTATAAGAAGAACTTTTATTAAGAAACTAAAGTGAATTGAACAACTTACATGTGAAAGACAAAATTGAGGCAACAAAAATGCAGCATAACATTACAATTGAACAAAGCATCCAAGATCCTCAACTCCTTCACCACCACTGACTTAAATAGGAATTTTGGGAGCCTTGGGTCGAACCAAAAACAGTACAAAGCATCTTAATTAATTTTTCTAGGCTATAGGTGGTGGAAAGCTTGTGGAATTTGGACTTTTCCACGTTTGACCCGAGGTGGCAGCCAGCTTTCCTTCACCGAACAGACGCGTCTGGAAGACCTTCTAGACGGCAGAATCAGGGTAGTCCATAGAAGACGAAAATGGATAAAAGTATGTCGTCTAACTGTCTGTAAAATTTGGACCCATTTGGAGTTTTGGATTCTGAGATATGATCAAATTAGTGGGCTGTTTTTCTGGGCCGTAGAATCTGGCCCAGAATTGTATCTCTAACTTGGGCCGACTAAATTACCAACATGGAGGCATAATTAGCATTAACTCCTGAAGAGTTATTTGTTCCTATACATGTCTTCTAGCATCCCATGAAATTTGGGATTAATTGGGCTTGTATGTTGGGCCCCACAGTCTCATCAGTGGGCTGGTGTCCAATCTGTCTTCTCCAGAATTGCTTCCTTTCATTGCCAAATATCTCCATCATCCTCCATGAATTCTCCACTGATCCCTGAATCAAACATGTTCATATTTAAGTGTAGATCAATTTCAAAAAATATCAAATTAAAATATGTAAAATTAAATTCCTTAAAATCATATGAATCATTGGGTACTTTAAATGATGTTCAAAAATGTACCACATAATAGTGCATTTTAAGAAGGTATTACAATCATAATGTGAAATGATGTTCAAAGTGTAAAATGCACTAAAATGGTGTTTATGAATAACAAAGAACATGAAAATTATGTATATTAAAAATGAATATTATCCTCATTTAGTGGCTAATCAACCACCTACATCTTCCTTGGGTAAACGTTGGGGTTGTAGCCCAATGGTTTAATTATATCAAGGTAAGTGCAACCTTGTTCGATGTTCTTGTTTGTTTGGGTAAATTGCTTGATCCTTGTTCAGATAGTGTTTGATGAGTTTTCTTTTAGGATAAATCTTGAATGTACTTGATCATTTCAATAAATATCTTTATGTTTTGGTTGTGAAATATTCCTTCCTTAATTGATCACTGGAGGTGTTTTGGCCTTTGGGGGTGAAGCTTAGCAAAGGAGTCCATTTCTGCCTTTCGGTTGGGTTTGGTTTTTGCATTGTCCTTGATGTGGCTTTTTGAGGGCGGAAAGTTTTATGCTGGGGAGAATTGTCATACCCATGACCTTTTTTTAAATTAATTATTAATTTAATTTCCATTCCTGATTTGTTTTGGGGGTTTACCACTCATTTTGGTGAAAATGGTGGGTTTTGAAAATTTGGGCCAAACCGTGAGCCCAATTCCAGATTTAAAAACAAATTTTGTTTCTTCTATAAATTCTTCAATTTTTAATATTTTATACCCATTCTACTTCCCAATTGGAATACACTTATATATTAAAGTCACCATATCCCTTTGGACCACATAGAAATCCAAAATCATGATGGATTTGGATTTTTGATTAAGGTAATGGACATGCCCGTAAGCCCATTTCCTGCTTTAAATTATTTTTTTTTTATTTCAATATCTCATTCGTTTTTTAATTTGTTTTGGTGATTAGACATCCCACTCGAATCCAAATACCTCAGGCTCACCCCCTTTATCGCGTTTTCCTCTTTGGAGCTCATATACCCCGCGAATTTGGGTGATCTTTCTCAAATCGACCAGATTTGATGAGGTAAAATGATTCTTTCATAACTCCATAAATTTTCAATCTTTTTCCCCAAATTCAGTCCCCACGTGACCTAATATAAATCCTTCAATCCTCCATACCAGTTTTGGGTACTTCAAGATTCAAATATTGGTGGATTGGGGCTGATTTCCTCAAGATTTTTCAATTAAGAGAATTCCTTCTTGGTTCCTTCCATCCTCTTTTAGTTTTATTTCCTCTTTCTTGAAGTTCCTCATATCCAGAAGCTGGGGTTAGATACTAAGGTATGATTTGGTGTCTTTTGGGTCAATTATTTTGGTTTAGGTCTGTATTTATATTCCTTGTGGTGCAGCGGTGGTGCGCTTAAGGTTTCGCACCAAGTTTTGAGGGTTTCGACTCAAAAGGGTAGGTGATTCCATGTGTAACCATTTTATGATGAGTTAGCTTGCTTGGTTTATTAATTTAGTATTTTTATAATCTGTTTTGTGTGTTTTGAAAACTTTTTTTGATGGATTTGGTTAAACATTTAATTTTTAGTTGTATTTTAGCTTGAAATTGGGTACTTTTCATGTGTGACTCTTGGGGTAATGTTTGGGTTTTTTTTATAACATATGAAAGTGATTTATTAGTCTTAAAAGGGGCTTCCAATTTTGGTTTTTTAATTCCTTATTGTCATGTGGGACTTGAAAAGGGGTTTTTGAATGAGTTTAAGGTGTAAAACTGTGTTGTACTTCTTGAAGGTGATATATGAAAACGTGTGTTTTTCATGTGTATCTTTGTGGTATTATTTGATGTATTTTTATAACACTTGGGGGTGGTTTAATAATTGTTTTAGGGCTGAAAATTCTGTTTTGGATAGGTATTGGTATGATCTTGGTTTTGAATTAGGGTTTTGAAATGGGTTTAGTGTGCAAACAATGGTTATACCTCTTGGGTTTGTTTTATAAAAATTGAAAATGTTTTATTTGGTTAAACAAAGTTGGGAAAGGTTGTATATGTACTGTTTGGGTGAGTGTGTTCACCTAATGTGGGTTTTTTAATGGTAAAGTGGTGATTTGAGATGTCAAACATTTTTAGAATGTTTTATAAATTGCTAAAATGTTTTACTAAATTGTGTTTTGTGTGAGAAACACGGGTGTGGGATGTTTCGTGTGAGTTTATTGATAAAATGAATTGTGAAGGTGAGAAGGGTATTATGTGACATGTGTGTGGGTTTCTATGTGAGTTGAATATCTTTTAATGGTTTTATAAAATTGTTTAAAGGATTTTTGGAAGTGTTAAAGGAATATGAAAAGTGTTGTAGGCAATTTTGGTGTGAGTGTGATTTCAAAATGCATTTGAATGAAAAGTGGAATTTGTGAGTTTTGTGGTGTACATGGGGATTTTTGGTTAATGAGTGATGTGGAAGTGATATTTTCATTTGAAAACTATATTTATTGGATTGTTGAACTTTTTTTAGCACAAAGGGAAAACCCGGGTATCTAGGTGGTTGGACGTGTACTAGTATGCTAGTGAATCTGTGGGGTTTGGCCTCAGTTTCATTTAGCAAGATTGACGCTTACAACTCTAACTAAACTATGATGATGATTATTATTATTATTGGGGACCACTAGGTTATGGGTATGATCCCTACTAGTGGATCGTGCATGA
The DNA here is from genome assembly GCA_963277665.1 of Viscum album. Lineage (NCBI taxonomy): Eukaryota > Viridiplantae > Streptophyta > Magnoliopsida > Santalales > Viscaceae > Viscum > Viscum album. The sequence goes on along the minus strand of OY728126.1, from coordinate 1,558,157,744 downwards.
GAATGGATATTTTTTGTGGTTACTCTCACCGAGATACGAGGTACCTGGGACCCACAGCTAGCTAGTGCCTAGGGGTTATTTCCTATTACTTGTGCTCATTAGATCCTTTGTACTTACCATTGGTATACGGTATTGTTGGATGGAAAATTCAGTAGCTTTGTTATTTATTTTAAAATTGTTGGTCCTTTAAAATTAGCCCACATGAAAACTGTTTTCATTTATTATTGCATCCTTTAGAAAATTGTAACAAGCATTTATTATTTACAAAACTTGCAATGCTTTTTGTCATGAAATTTTTATCACATGTAATGTCTTAGCGGTGGTATCCTACTGGTATTTCGCTCACACCCTACTTACACCTTTGGGTGTAAGTATACTTGCTTATTTTATGTCACAGGTTTGGGTACAGGTTTTATGCCATTGGTTCAGGTTTTTAGCGGTCCATCGTGATGCAATGTCGTGGAGATGGCTTGAGGGCGGTGCCTCTTTCCATGTGGAGGTTATTGGGATGTATTTTCTTGGGTTTTTACCTTTGTAATGGTCTTCAAACATTGTTTAAAATTGTATAATTCATTTCTGAATTTTAGTAAAAGATGTTTCGGTTTGAAAAATCTAGATTTGATTACTTGGATTCATTTGTCATTTTAAGTATACAAACTCGGGTAAATCGTTCCCAATTTTCAGTTTTTGATACCCAGGCACTTGTGCTAGCCCGTGGGGATCAGGAATTCCCTTAGGTCCTTATCACGGGCCGAGTTTGGTGTCAGTTTTGGTGGCGATCAGATTCGGTTCGTGACATTACATATTAATATATGTCTAGAATATAGAAAAGAAGTTGAACATGAAGATTTTGACTGAAACATAAGCGCTTATAGAGTCCGATCCAAACTCAATGATTGTAAAATTTTATGGATCATTCACATATTGTACAAAACATAAAAATCGTGACCAACAAAATTTAATGAAAAAATATTGAGAAGAATGGTTTTTAGAACCAAGAGAATATATTTTCACGTCAAATTTATAATTAATTTAAATAGATCACAAGAAAGAATAACTTGATCTTGAGATATTTCTTTGATGAAAATATTGATCATCTCAAACCCTTTTCGGTCTACCATCGTTTCATTTGTAGCATCCAAGTGTAGAATGTAAGAACCCAACCTTAAACATTACATAATTTTGAGTCTTAAGTCAAGAATTCATTCTCTTTCATTGGAGGATCTTTATGGTTTAGAGTTTCAAAGAATTAGGCCATCACCCTTATATAAATAAATATTACATCACATAGTGGACACTTCCATTTAGTATATATTTTTTCAGCAAAACAAAACTTTTATGATATAACAAGTTTTCTTTTCATGACATATCTTCACAATTTTCAACTTGACTTTGTCATTGTCCATAAATATCCTTTAAACTCTATGAAAACATTTTAAAATATGATATGAGAACAGAAAGTTCAATAAGGGACATAAAAATAAAAAAAGTAACTTTTTCAGTCCATGAATAATTATAAAAAATTTCCCTTTTCAAAATAAACTTTGAGCTCATAATAATCATTTTCTTATCCAAGAAATCAACTTCTCTGCCCAAAGATTTCCATAAAACTTTTCATAATAAATCTTGAGTAAAAATAAAAATCTTGAAGGATTTTTTTGTAATTATAAAAAACTAAAAAAAATCAAAAATTTATACATTTTACCCTTAAGAACTATCAAATACTTTCATTTAACATAATCCCATTAGCTTATCTTGTAAAATCATATGATTTCTTTTAAAAACATATAAAACATAAATAAATCATTTAGGTAACTTGGTAGATAATTTTCCATATCACTCTTACAAATTGAATAACTAATATGGTAAACCTCCATCATAATTCTATGAAGAACATAGTCATTACATAATGCATTGGAAGGCTATAACATGCCCCCCCCCCATCCTTGATTTATAATGTAAACACTCATCCTTGGTTTATAACGGAACCAAACATCTTTGGTTCATAATGGAACCACTCATCCTTGGTTTATAACAGAACCACCCGCCAATATAAACAATGCCCAAGAACCATAACATAAACACATGAAATCTTTCATACTTAAAAAAATATTCCTTGCGCCCCTAAAAAAATATTTCAAGATATCTAAATATCCATTCATTTTGAAACCCTTTTTGAAAATACCCAGAACATAGGGAAGAAGAGTTTTTCTTTTAAGATAACATGAAATTTTATAAAGGAATCCAAATATCAAATAATGGTTGCATAGGTGAGAGAATCGGTTAACGTTGTAGACGTTAAAATAGAACATTCCTTTTTTCCTTTTGTAAAGAAATTCAAAACGTTAAGTATAAAATACATAAAAATATTCCTTTTGAAAACCTTTGAAAGAAAGTAAAAATAGGTATAAAATATCCTTTATAATTCTTTTATGACCATCCATAAAATAATTTTAAAATTTTGGACATGGAAGGAAATGATTTTAAAAATAAATCTTTAAAACATTTAAAATGAGGTTTAAGTTAAAGTGTCCCTTACTATGAGTTAGACTCACCATGTACGCTCTTTATCTTCTTGAATAATAAAATTATGTAAATTTTTTACTTTATTGGGAACCCTTTTTAGTTTTATTATTCATTTTACCATGTTATAATCAATTACTTAATTGAGTAATTTTACGTTGAACGTTTTGACGATATTTGGTTCATATGTTTAAAATGACTTCGATAGTTGACTATGGTGAAAGAGGTCATTATTTAACCATCTCTAGAATGATAATCATGAAATAATTATCATTTTTATACATCAATTATACTTTTAAAACCAACCATGAAAGATGGTTATAAAAAATGAACTATGTTAATGTTTCTATTTTTCAATGATCATGATGGAAAGAAGATAAGTATTGTTTTATGCATCCATAATGACCATTATATCATAAATACCATATTATTTCTTTAAATACACTTATATATATCATCCATGTGATGTGGTTATGAAAAATGAATCATATCACTTCGTGGAGGTGGTAATCCACACGTACACGAACAACGTTATCATTTTTTAATAGATTGAAAGGTAAGAAAATAGATGAAACATTATCTTCATAGAATTATAATTATGTCATTAATATTATATATATACATTAAATTCATCATTTGATTATAAAGGAATTTAACAGAACCATAGAACCATGGAATGCAGTGGTGTGATCAGATTATAGACAATGTATATTCTAAAGACAAATAATCCTTAGAATGTGCATGTAGTCACTGCTAGGGTTGCATGTACTAATGCTACCAGTTACAGTTATTTAATATGATGAATATAATGTAACCCTAGTAATAATGAATGGTCAATGAAAAAAGGCTGAGTGGATTAAACATGTCTACTTGGAGGTAGTACTGTGATAATAGTATAGACAATGTATATTCTCAAGAAAAATAATCCTTAGAATGTGCATGTAGTCACTGATATGGTTAGTTGTCTAGTTACAGTTATTTACTATCATGAGAAGAATATAAACCCTACTAATAATGAATGGTCAATATAAAAAGGCAGAGCAGATTAAACATGTGTACTTGGAGTATTGAAATAGGAAAAAGTATTATGAAAGTATCATTACCTTATGTTAACCTACAAATAATAGAAGATGCACAGGAGGGATAGGTATTGAAGGATAATAGGATAACATACCTATTTCAAAAGGGAATGTGGGAGCTGAACCAAGAAGAACCCGAGTGAACTGGAAGAGTAGAAGAGTGCGGATTTTAGAGAAAAACATAGGAGAAGTTGGTGGTGGACGATTTAGCGGTTATTGTAGCAGAGGTAGATGAAGGAATTGAAGGTGGTCGACAGCGATGGAGCCCTGGTAGCTGAGCACGAAGGACTTGAAACCATAGATTTGGAAGTCTGAATGGAGTAGCTTACCAAACCCTAGATTGCGGATATCGGAAGAGGTGAAGATGGAGTGTTGAGAAGCATAACTAACCATAGATTTGGGAGGTCGATGTTGGTAAAATCAGTAGATGAGGAGGAAGGGGAAACGATGGAGGTTTTCAAACAGGTGATTCTAAATAGGTAACTTGCGATGGGGAGGAGATCGAAATGGGTGAATATGGAGTAGTGAAGTCATGACGAGGAGGAGATAGGAAGAGGTGAAGATGGAGTAGCGAGATGCCGCGTAAATAGTAGATTTGAGAGGCCTATGTTGGTGAAATTGGAAGCTAACGGGGAAGGAAGAATAGGGGAGGTTTTGAAATAGTATAATTGGAAGATGGAAGTTGTGATGGGGAGAGAGCGGCAGTCAAAGGAATAATGGAAGAGGGTTACAAGATTGGGAAGGGAGTTGATGAGGGAGTGACACGTGTCTAGAAACATGCCAACTTTAGTATATATATAGATTTATATATTATAATATTTTTTAAAATATATATATATATAATAAGGTTTAAACGATTGATCTAGGCTTTGTAGTAGGTGTAAAAATTGTAGATAATTTTCTTAGATTTATATCACAACAAAAAAACACATAATTCCAATATATGTAGTTTGAAATGAAAAGTATAATTCGTGCAAAAAAATTTAAATACAATGATTTGACCGAATTTTAGGTCTAAACGGATGCTTTATACTTTTTCAGAATTAACAAAATTATAGAAAATCCTCTTTAGTTTTCAAAAAAACTAATTGGCTAATTCTGAACTTTGTATCTCAAAATACAAAACATAGAATGTAAAAAAAAATCTAGTACAAAACCTCAAGATTGCAGTGATTTCAAAATAACTTTAGAAGGTCTAAGTAATGGATCTACAATTTTTCACAATTGAAAAAATTGTTGATAATTCTATTAGAATTTTAACTCTATAAAAACATGCAATTCCAAGATTTATAACTCCAAATACGTAACATAGTGTGTATATATCATTTTAAATCCAAAACATAAATATTTTGTGTGATTCAACTCTTTTTTATATTTATTTTTTAAGGTTTGGTGATTTTTTTTCTTTTTTATTCTCTTTTTTTTTTGAAGAAAAGAAGAAACTCGTATATTAAGAGATCAAATATTAGGAAAAATAATAGAAGAAACCCAACTAGGAATAGATCTAACCAGACATGTAGGTTATTCAAGAGGCCTTGAGTATCTAAATGATGAGCCATTATATTACCTTCCCTTTTGGTAAAGGAGGAGTAAGTCAAAAAGTGGAGCTGAAGTGACTGGATCTTTGAGATCAGGAGGCCAAAAGGCTGAAATCCAGCCTCCAGAGCGGAGATAGCAGGGATGATAGTGAGTCAATTTGATTCCAAAGTAATGGATTATCATCTTTTCTCTAAAGTGAATTCCATGATAAGAACAATTGCTTGAGCTTCAGTGACCACGGGTGAGAGTGACATCAAGAAGGAAGAGTGAAAAGCTGCAATGATTAGCCCATGAGAGTCCTGAGCGATGACACTGAAACTTGTGATGCCTTTGTTTGAAGTTGATGCATCCATGTTAATTTTTAGGGTGCCACCAATGGCGGTTTTATTGGTATAAAGATCATGCTTGAAAAGAGGGTTGTCAAACATATACTCTCTATGGTTCCACACTGATAACCAGTGGGATGTGTTCTCGACCCAAAAAGTGCATGGCTTGGAGACTTGGTTAAAGAGAATGTCATTTCTCCTCACCTAAATGATTCATGGAATTATACAATGGGAATCCATATCATTGGCGGCGAGGTGCGAAGACCATTTTGTGAGAAGAGTCTCCAGATCAGGATCCATATCCAAGAGGATGTCAACATGAGGGTTGAAGGTGTTCCATACATTCCTTGCTCTGGGTCAGTGGGAAATAGAATTCATGAGATATTCAGGCATGGACATGAATATAGGATGTGTTGGGTTGTTCTATTAGTGACAAGAGGTAAGAAACCCCAAAGAAGGAAGGATCTAGGTGCAGACTTGCCACAAGAAATAGCAAGATTTAAGGGGAATACGTAGGCACCAAATAGATTTCCAGAGAGCCCCCACCTCTAGAGTTGGATCAGTTGAAGCAATAACATACCCCGATTTAACAGTATAAGTACCATAGTTTTCCCCACTCCGATTTAAATGATCAGGACCCCGATCCCTAGAGACCGTGATACTAAGAATATTTTTTTTATCCCTTTCGTTGAATCGGGAGGAGATTTTCTCAGGGCACCATCTACTTCCCTCCTTATTAAAAAGGGAGATAACCTTTGCATCTTCGAGACCTTTAAGGCTGGGAGAAGTTGTTTTGAGCTCATTTCCATCAACTGGCCATGAGCCCGTCCAAATATTAACATAGGTTCCGTTTATAATTCTCCAGTAAAGTCCCCTCAGGAGGGTCGTGTGTGATACCCACAGGCCACGCCAGAGGAAACTAGGGCAGGGACCTAATGGGGCACTGTAGAAATTAGCATATGCAGAGTATTTAGCCTTGATAACCTTTGCTCATAGAGAATGAGGTTGTTGAAGGAATCATCATCCTTGCTTGGAAAGAAGTGCATCGTTGAAGAGGTGCAGGTCCCTGAACTCCATTCCCCCATGAGGCTTGGGTTTGTAGAGTTTATCCCAAGTGATCCAATGAGCCTTGTGCTTTCCTTTATTGAGACCCCACAAAAAATTTGTGAAGAGAGAGTGGAATTGATTGGTGATGAAGCTGGGGATCTTGAAGAGCATCATAAATTAGGAGGGAATTGGATTGAGCGACTGATTTAATGAGAATTTATTTGCCTAATTTGGAGACTCTTTTGTAATTCCAACCTTGAATTTTTTTATACACCCTCTCCAAGATGCTGGAGAAACCTTCTTTTTTGGATCGAATGAAGACCATACAAAGCCCAAGGTACTTTTGGTGTTTATAAACCATTTGGAAGCCAGATGCCTGTTGAACTCAGTCATCCTATTTGGGGGAACGATCGTGCTAAAACAAATTTCTGATTTAGAAGGGTTGATAGGTTTCCCTAAGGCGTTCTCATAAAGGCAGATAAGAAAGTTAATATGCTTGCATTATTCCAATGTGGCCCTCGAGAAAAGGAGACAATCATCATTGAAGAATATGTGGGAAATGGGGGGGGCGACGACAAGCATTCACTCCATGAACTAATTTATCCATAGTCGATGCTAAAATGAGATTTGAGAAAATGTCATCCATTAAAATAAAGAGAGAAGGGGAAAGAGGGTTTCCCTAGAGAGTTCTCCTAGAGGGTGAGAAGCTCCGCGAAATTCCTCCATTAATTAAAATCTTGAATGAGACGTAGGTAACACATTTCATAATAATATCAATCCATCTTGAGAAAAGGCCCATTTTTCTCAGAATGAACTGGATGAATGACCATTCCACTCTGTCAAAAGATTTAGTCGTGTCCAGCTTCTAGGCCATGATGCCTCGTTTTTCCACATTGTGGTTCTTCATAGAGTGAAAGGTATCATGGATATTGATCACATTGTCTAAGATACACCAGCTGGGGACAAAGGTACTTTGGTTTTTTGAAACAATGGATGGTAGAAAGGTGTAAAGACGGTTGATCAGAAGTTTAGAGAAAATTTTATAGGTGATATTGCATAAGCTAATGGGATAAAACTTAGAAACCTGAGAGAGTTTATGGGTTTTAAGAATTGGAGTGGTGAGGGTTTTGTTGATGGAGGTGAATTCGGCATTCCTGTGCCAGAGGTCCTTTATCATGCTCGACGCATCAGGCCCTACAATGTGCCAGAAGTTTTTAAAGAAGAGGGTGTGGAATCCGTTCGGGTATGGGGATTTAGTGAAGTGGATTTGTTTGAGGATGAAAAGGATTTCATCATCAGTAATATCCTGGATGAGATTTTTATTCATAGCCTCAGTAAAAATAGGCAAAATATAGGAGGCAACCTCAGTGGGGATGGAGGGCTCACCAGTCATGTAGATATCCTGAAAAAAAAAACGAAGGACAAGGTCATGGATCTTCGCTTCTTTCTGTTGGAGTTGGTGCCCTAGAACTAACTTCTATGTACTTTATGATAAAAATTTATTCATTTTTTTAAATATTAATAAACTATTTATCACATCATGATTGTTCTTCTACATGACATAGTATGTGATAATGTCATAACAGTAGATGTCGCGTTAAAAGGTCACAACAGTTACCCGCTATGATGAGAACCCAGAAGTGCTACGACACTATTCTTGAATAAATGTTCTATAACCAGATGATATCATTTGAGGGACAGAAATGATATAGGATATTAGGGGTGGAGACTCATAGAAATTTGAGGCACCTTCTCATGGTGTACGCCCTTGGTATTATCTAATATGATATTATGATAACGAGACCCGGCATTAGGAAATTCAAATTTATATGTGTCGTTGGATGTTCCTATCTACAGACGTGTGTATTGGTCCTTAAATTTTAAGATTATTATTAATGAGTATTATGAGTCGTGCACTTAGATGTATTGACAAAAAACGTGACGACATATGTTCGCATCGAAGTAAGATATGTTGGGTGCATCATGAGTAATATTGCATTAATGAATAGCGTGAGAAAGGATTTGTCACTTCTGTTTATTAATGGAAGTTGATATCTTGAAGCCTTTGATGGAAATGATATAACCTAAATAAATTCATGGTCATAGTGTTCTAAAGGCAAGTTTATTTTCCGGCAAGTCAAAGAAAGAGACATCGAACACATAGGTTGATAGCACCAGCATGCAACCTACTTGATTAGAGATATTGAGATAAAGGGATTATATTACACAATTAGTGTTTGTATGAGGTGACATGTCATTGTGGCATTAACTTCATTCTCTATGGGTGTCTTGAATAAATATTATTCTCTTATGTTGTTTAATAATTATTCATGTATGCCTAATCTTATATAAATATTTATTTTCTATTTAGTAAATATAATATTTATTTATTAATTAATGAATAATGTAGTGATATTTATTTAATAAATAGATAGTAATTATTCAATGTTCCATAAATAATATGGAGGAATGGCAGATCGATTTTTTAGGTCCGGTGAGAAATAATAAATATTGAATATTATTTGATTAAATAATATTTAATTATAATTCGCAAGTTAAGCGCATTTCGAGAAATAGTGATATTATTATTATTATTCGACATGGGGTTTTGCTATGATTAAATAAATAATTAAGGGCACTTGTGCAGTTATTTTATTTTAACCCTAGCTATATATAAACCTAATTATGTTATTTTCTCATTAAACCAATTCATTTGTCTTGGTTGTGCACAACAGATTTGGAGAAACTCCTCAAGCCTAGAGAGTTCCCTTCTTTAAGAACACTCCCAAGAATGGAGAGCAATCATCCTCCACCGGATCAAGGAGAATGCTTTAGAAGCGATTCTCGAAGCGATCAAAGGCGGATGACGCAAGCGCAAAGATCTGTCATGCTAGCACCTAGAGATTCCATCGGCGATGTTTGAAGATTCATGGAACATGTGTGGATCACCGTTAGAGGAAATCTACACTTGGTTTCTACAACGTAATAATGGCGGATAACAGATCTATTACCAGATTCATCAACGAAGAAAGAATTCCTTAAAGGTAATTCTTTATTTAATTAAATTAATTATAAATAATATGTGATGATCCTCCCTCTGGTTTCGGTATGATTTCCTTTGTCTGTTTTCTTTGATTCAATTTCGTAGATCTCGACATTTATCATCATTTAGATCTCGAATTGATCATCGATCGTGACAAAAGCAATGTTGGGGACCGCCCATTGCACGCTTCCGCTGCACCCAGAACCTATAAGTGGTATCAAAGGGGTCACATAATTATTTATAATTATATTTACGCATTTTAATTTAGTTTTTCAATTCAAGTTTGATCGTTCTTTTAATCTGAATCGCGAGATCTACTTCTTCCTCAATCGTTTCTCATAGATTTAATCGAGATGATTAATTTTATGATTAAAATAAAATTGAGGAACTCATCTAAAGGTGCCAAGGTTTCTAGCTAGACAACACCAGACTACATGCCATGTAACTAGAGTTATACGCCGTGTAGTCACGTTCAATGCATCAAAATTAATTCAGAAATCAATTCAAGATTATGCACTGATTATTGCATTAATTACACACTTAATGCACCATGTGTTGACCAGAATTTAATGGTGCATGGTAAGCTGGACTACACGTCGTGTAGCCCACGTACATGGCGTTTAGTCCCTTTAAGTCACAAATGGGCCGTGTATTCCATACACGGCCTCACTGACGGGTGACCATGTAATTTAGAGTTCACATGACGTGTGGCCCATTGGGCACACCGTGTACTCCAAAATTTCTAAGGCATGGATTACACACTGAGTCCCTAGACGTGTGTCTCGTATAGACGATGAGAGGTGTACACGCCGTGTAGATCAGATCTATATGTCGTGTACTTATACCAAGTTACGTGGATTTAAAATTTATATATTTTACTACGTAAACCTTGAGACATGTACATGCACGTGGTCGTAAAGATAGGACACACAATATGATATGTTTTAATATACATAAATATTTAAATGTTTAATTAATATCTACGTAATGTTCTGATCTGTATATCATGTATAAGTTGTATTACAAGTTGTTACTCTATATGCATTTAAACATAACATGTGATTGAAAAATAATTTAATTCGTGTAATTATCCATTAAGTACACGTTGTAAAAGTACGTGATAAGTCATGTATGTCATATGTCACAAGAGTAAAATGGTATTCGAGTATAATACATGTTTGGCAGAATCAGACGGGTGTTCACCATGTTACCTCTGAGGTACATTTATGTACAAAGTTAATTTTAAATGAATTTATTTAATTTGTTTAAAATTACAATGGATGGTAAAGTCTTTGTAGAATAGTAAGAGATAAGGGGTTCTCATCTCTCCCAGGGCATATATATGTTAGATTTATGCATGGCATATGCATGCATGATAAGATAAATAAGTAATAAATAATAATAATAATAATAATAATCATCATCATCATCATCATCATCATCATCATCATCATCATCATCATCATCATCATCATCATCATCATCAATAAATAACATTATTAAACCAGTTAATTACTAAAATAAAAAATAAATAACAATTAATTAATTAATTACGTAAAAAACGCCGCAAAATGTTTCCCAACACGCAAATAAGAGGTGCTTTTAGAAAGCGTCTCGCATTATTTAGTGACGATTAAAACTGCCGCTAAATGCCAAAAAAACCGTTGAGAAACACTATTTTCCTTGTAGTGGTGCTAGGGTCGGATATGCTAGGGGGTGTGCACCCTGCATGGGTTAGCAACCCCACCAATGGTAAAGGAGATTGTTTATAACACATGTTTTGACCGTGGGGGGCTGCCCCAATGGTTGGGTTGTTCAGTTGGCCACATGTGGTTGTGGGGTCGCGGCCCACTGGTTGGCTACAAGGTTCGTAATGATGGTGCATAAAGATTTAGCCCACTATTTTGTGGAGGGGCTTGCGGATGATGACAGTTTTACTCAACTTCAACCGTGGAACGCCATTTGAGACCCACACTTTGATACCTACTCGGTGAGGGAGAGTTATGCACAAAAGAGGATCATACCACAAAGGGGGGTTGGGGTTTATGTTCAAACACACACATATATAATGTACCATATATAATTTCATTTATTATAAATATACTTTTTATAACAAAGTAAATACAAATATAATCATTGGATATTTTATATCATAAATGTAAATATATTATAATTATGGTTATATTTATACTTATATAAATATATTTATTTCTATAATATAAATGCAAATAAACTTTATTTTTTATGTTTATTAGAAATGGTATTATAATAATTATAATATCCCATGTCATTTCAAATAATTATTATAAATATAAATATATTTATTATATTAAAATGGTTTATATTTATTATATTTGTTATATTTTATTATATTTTTACATATTTTTTATAAATATAATAGAAGTACACTTATTATAAATAAAACCATAAATTTAGCTATATTTTTTACGTTTTAAAAAACGTGAACAGTTCACGTAGTGAACACTTATAGTCGGCTCTGTTCACCGCGTCAATGACGACCATTTTGGGAAATATTTTAAAACCCTTATCAATAATTTATCCGGAATCAAATCCGTTTGCGCGTTTTTTTTTTTTTTGGAAAATGGTCGCTTGGATAAAATTGGAACTTTATTTCAATTAAATCATTTATAAACATATTCACCAAAACAACCACGTAAAATTGCAAATTTGATTTTCACTTTATTTCCGGTAACATTATTTTATGGCGAAGTCACTTCAACCCATGCTATAAAAGGACCGCTGGTCCTGCCCATGTGCATCCGGTTCCTCCAAGCAGGGAAAGAACAAATCTCCGGCCAATCCATGGCACATTACGGCGCCGTTTCCCTCAACCTAAGACGGCGTGACCCCGAGCTGGTGACTCCTGCCCGGGCGACGCCGTGGGAGGTGAAGCCGCTGTCGGACATCGACGACCAGGACGGCCTGCGCTTCCAAATCCCCGTCATACAATTCTACCAGAGCCACCGCGGCAACGCCGGGGATCCGGCGGCGGTGATCCGGGACGCGCTGGCGAGGGCGCTGGTCCCTTACTACCCCTTCGCCGGGAGGCTCAGGGAGGGGAGGGACCGGAAACTGGCTGTGGAGTGCAACGGTGAGGGCGTGCTGTTCATCGAAGCCGATGCTGAAGTCACACTGCAGCAGCTGCGTGCGCAGGGCTCTGAGCTTCAGCCTCCTTTCTCCTACCTGGAAGAAGTGCTTTTCGACGTCCCCGGCTCCGGAGGAGTCGTTGGCTGTCCTTTGCTTCTGTTTCAGGTGACGCGCCTCAAGTGCGGGGGATTTATCTTGGCCGTCCGACTGAACCACACCATGGCCGACGCCGACGGCCTGGTCCAATTCCTCGCCGCCGTTGCGGAACTGGCCCGAGGCGCTGCCGCCCCATCCGTCCCGCCGGCGTGGCGCCGCGATATTCTCAGGGCCCGGGTCCCTCCGAGCGTCAGCTGCACGCACCTCGAGTACACCCCGGTCGCCGGAGCCACGGGAACTCTGGTTCCCTTCCACGACATGGCTCACCGCTCCTTCTTCTTTGGCTCCTCCGAAATCGCTGCCCTCCGCGCGGTTGTCGGCCATCGCCGCTGCTCCACCTTCGATCTCCTCGCGGCGTGCCTGTGGCGGTGCCGCACCCGCGCCATCCGCCGCCGCCCGGATGAGGAGGTTCGCGTCATCTGCATCGTGAACGCGCGCTCCAAGTTCAGGGACCCTCCCCTCCCCGCCGGCTACTACGGAAACGCGTTCGCTTTCCCTGCGGCGGCGTCGCCGGCGGCGAAGCTCTGCGAGAGCCCGCTGGCGCACGCGGTGGAGCTGGTGGTGTCCGCGAAGGCGAGGGTGACGGAGGAGTATATGAGGTCGGCGGCGGACATGATGGTGGAGAGGGGGCGGCCGCATTTCACGGTGGAGCAGACATTCCTGGTGTCGGACGTGACGCGGGCGGGGTTCGAGCTGCTGGATTTCGGGTGGGGGGAGCCGGCCTACGGCGGTCCGGCAAAGGGAGGCGTGGGGGCGATCCCCGGGGTGGCCAGCTTCTTCATCCGTGGGGTTAATCAGAGTGGAGAGCGGGGGATTTGGGTGCCGATCTGCTTGCCGGCGATGGCGATGGAGAAGTTCGCGGCGGAGCTGACTTGGGTGCTTGGTCGTCGCGGTGGTCACGACCCCGTTTTGAGTGCACTGTGAATCCGTGGACTTATGATGACTGCCCTGCCCCCTCATCTTTGGTCGAGTTGTCCAACCGTCGATTTTCGCGTCTGTTTTGTGTTCAGTCAATTAATAGTCAGTTTCGTCCCTTGTTCGCATTTATAAATAATTTACATATTATAATATTTTTTATAAATCTACTTCTACTGTATACTTAGAACTGGGTTTCATTTTTTATTATGTATATTTTAAGTCATATGATTACCCATATATACTATTATGTTCTAAAAAATACATATAAAATTACATTAAATATATTTAAATAATAAATTTAGTTATTCTATTTATAATTATTAAATTTTAATTATATATAAATACTTTTTAAATATATTTATTTGTAATTATAATTATAACTATATATATATAGATAATTATAAAATTACAATAAATACATATATTATAATTATAATTATATATAATTATATACAAATATTTATAAATATAATTATTTATAGTTATAATTATAACTATAAATAAATATATGTGTAAATAATTATAAAATTTTAATAAATATATTTATTATACTGCTTATAAAGTTATAAATATATAATTAAATAAATATATTTATAAATATATACAAATATTTATAATTATAATTCCTAAATAAATATAGATATATTTAAATAATTAAGAAATTATAATAAATATATTAATTACATATATTTATATACAAATATTTATAAATAAATACAAATAGTTATAAATATAATTCTAAATAAATGTAGATATATTCAAATAATTAAAAAATTATAAGAAATATATTAATTATATATATTTATAAAATTATAAATATATTTGTTATAATTTTATAATTATTTAAATAAATATATATATTTAAAATTGTAAAAATAAATAAATATTTATTTATTATATTTTTTAATTACAAATAAATAAATAAATATATTTATTAGACTCTCGCCAAGGATGGATTTGTTGGAATTGGACTCTTGGCCCGGGACCATCATGGTCAAATCATAACTGCCAAACATGAATCAAACCACGCTCTCTGGGAGCCCGTCATTGCCGAAGCCTTCGTTATCCTTGCCGGGCTGAAATTTGCAAAAGATTTTGGATGAGAAACTATCCACATTGAATCAGATTGTCGCACCATCATCAATGGTATCAGGTTTAATGATGGTGACCTCCAATCTTTTGGCTTCCTCATCACGAAAATCCAATCTCTCAATCAAAGCTTCACACCCTCCTCCTTCTCTTTCATCAAAAGGGAAGAAAATGAAGCACCCCACCATCCGGCCTCCTATGGACTTTCTGAGATTATAAATAAAATAAGTACATTTCTTATAATTTTATAATTCCTTAAATTAAAATTTTATAAATATAAATATAAATATAAATATATTTATTTATAGTTATAATTATAAATAAATATATGATAAATAAATAAATAAATAAATAAATATATATATATATATATATATATTTATAAAAATAACTATATAAATGGGCATTACTCAAACTTAAAACATTAATAATAAGATTAATGATTTTGAGATAAAGCATCATAGTATTCATAGAGTTCTTTTGAATGATGATTCTATAAACATAATTGCATACCAAGAAAGTCGACTTGATATTAAACGGTTAAATAGAGAACAAAATTGGAATTTGAGATCGAGGATTGCTTAGATTAATGAAGTATATATATAGAAACACTTCATTCTTTTATCAAAAAGACTGTGTTAGATGGAGGAATAACCATATTTCAAGGTTAAAGGCTAATAATGGTATGTGTGTTGATACAAATGAAGGCATTAAGAATTTAATAACATATTTTTATGAAATCTTATTTTATTCTCAACATAATTTTATATCTAAATGTCTAAATTATTATTTTATTACAACTTTAACAAATTATATGAATGAATTAATAACTATTGATATTCAATGTTATGAAGTGGTCGTGGCATTTAGGTCGATGCATCCATCAAAGGTACCAACCCTAGATTTTCTTTATGAAATTTTCTTTAAAAGGTTCTAGACTATTTTGGGACTTGATGTTGTTAACTTTATGAATGAGTTTTGTAGAGGTACGAATTCTCTTGAGACCTATAATGATACTCTCATCACTTTGATTCTAGAGGTTACTGGTATGAGTTCAATTAAGGATTTTAGAATGACTAGTCTTTGTAATGTCATTTACAAAGCCTTTTTGAAGATTTTAGAAAATAGACTATGGAAAACCATACCATCTATTAGTTTAGTACCATAGTTTTTTTCTTGTGTTAAAGAGTTATATGATACTGTAGTCTCTATGAAGCAGTCTTCAAGCATGAAAAATATTTGGAATGTGAATCCTTACTCGTTTTTTGATTAATTCAGTCTTTTTCCCCAAATTCAGTCCCCACGTGACCTAATATAAATCCTTCAATCCTCCATACCATTTTTGGGTACTTCAAGATTCAAATATTGGTGGATTGGGGCTGATTTCCTCAAGATTTTTCAATTAAGAGAATTCCTTCTTGGTTCCTTCCATCCTCTTTTAGTTTTATTTCCTCTTTCTTGAAGTTCCTCATATCCAGAAGCTGGGGTTAGATACTAAGGTATGATTTGGTGTCTTTTGGGTCAATTATTGTGGTTTAGGTCTGTATTTATATTCCTTGTGGTGCAGCGGTGGTGCGCTTAAGGTTTCGCACCAAGTTTTGAGGGTTTCGACTCAAAAGGGTAGGTGATTCCATGTGTAACCATTTTATGATGAGTTAGCTTGCTTGGTTTATTAATTTAGTATTTTTATAATCTGTTTTGCGTGTTTTGAAAACTTTTTTTGATGGATTTGGTTAAACATTTAATTTTTAGTTGTATTTTAGCTTGAAATTGGGTACTTTTCATGTGTGACTCTTGGGGTAATGTTTGGGTTTTTTTTATAACATATGAAAGTGATTTATTAGTCTTAAAAGCGGATTCCAATTTTGGTTTTTTAATTCCTTATTGTCATGTGGGACTTGAAAAGGGTTTTTTGAATGAGTTTAAGGTGTAAAACTGTGTTGTACTTCTTGAAGGTGATATATGAAAACGTGTGTTTTTCATGTGTATCTTTGTGGTATTATTTGATGTATTTTTATAACACTTGGGGGTGGTTTAATAATTATTTTAGGGCTGAAAATTCTGTTTTGGATAGGTATTGGTATGATCTTGGTTTTGAATTAGGGTTTTGAAATGGGTTTAGTGTGCAAACAATGGTTATACCTCTTGGGTTTGTTTTATAAAAATTGAAAATGTTTTATTTGGTTAAACAAAGTTGGGAAAGGGTGTATATGTACTGTTTGGGTGAGTGTGTTCACCTAATGTGGGTTTTTGAATGGTAAAGTGGTGATTTGAGATGTCAAACATTTTTAGAATGTTTTATAAATTGCTGAAATGTTTTACTAAATTGTGTTTTGTGTGAGAAACACGGGTGTGGGATGTTTCGTGTGAGTTTATTGATAAAATGAATTGTGAAGGTGAGAAGGGTATTATGTGACATGTGTGTGGGTTTCTATGTGAGTTGAATATCTTTTAATGGTTTTATAAAATTGTTTAAAGGATTTGTGGAAGTGTTAAAGGAATATGAAAAGTGTTGTAGGCAATTTTGGTGTGAGTGTGATTTCAAAATGCATTTGAATGAAAAGTGGAATTTGTGAGTTTTGTGGTGTACATGGGGATGTTTGGTTAATGAGTGATGTGGAAGTGATATTTTCATTTGAAAACTATATTTATTGGATTGTTGAACTTTTTTTAGCACAAAGGGAAAACCCGGGTATCTAGGTGGGTAGACGTGTACTAGTATGCTAGTGAATCTATGGGGTTTGGCCTCAGTTTCATTTAGCAAGATTGACGCTTACAACTCTAACTAAACTATGATGATGATTATTATTATTATTGGGGACCACTAGGTTATGGGTATGATCCCTACTAGTGGATCGTGCACGATAATGGATATTTTTTGTGGTTACTCTCACCGAGATACGAGGTACCTGGGACCCACAGCTAGCTAGTGCCTAGGGGTTATTTCCTATTACTTGTGCTCATTAGATCCTTTGTACTTACCATTGGTATACGGTATTGTTGGATGGAAAATTCAGTAGCTTTGTTATTTATTTTAAAATTGTTGGTCCTTTAAAATTAGCCCACATGAAAACTGTTTTCATTTATTATTGCATCCTTTAGAAAATTGTAACAAGCATTTATTATTTACAAAACTTGCAATGCTTTTTGTCATGAAATTTTTATCACATGGAATGTCTTAGCGGTGGTATCCTACTGGTATTTCTCTCACACCCTACTTACACCTTTGGGTGTAAGTATACTTGCTTATTTTATGTCACAGGTTTGGGTACAGGTTTTATGCCATTGGTTCAGGTTTTTAGCGGTCCATCGTGATGCAATGTTGTGGAGATGGCTTGAGGGCGGTGCCTCTTTCCATGTGGAGGTTATTGGGATGTATTTTCTTGGGTTTTTACCTTTGTAATGGTCTTCAAACATTGTTTAAAATTGTGTAATTCATTTCTGAATTTTAGTAAAAGATGTTTCTATTTGAAAAATCTAGATTTGATTTCTTGGATTCATTTGTCGTTTTAAGTATACAAACTCGGGTAAATCATTCCCAATTTTCAGTTTTTGTTACCCAGGCACTTGTGCTAGCCCGTGGGGATCAGGAATTCCCTTCGGTCCTTGTCACGGGCCGGGTTTGGTGTCGGTTTTGGTGGCGATCAGATTCAGTTCGTGACATTACATATTAATATATGTCTAGAATATAGAAAAGAAGTTGAACATGAAGATTTTGACTGAAACATAAGCGCTTATAGAGGCCGATCCAAACTCAATGATTGTAAAATTTTATGGATCATTCACATATTGTACAAAACATAAAAATCGTGACCAACAAAATTTAATGAAAAAATATTGAGAAGAATGGTTTTTAGAACCAAGAGAATATATTTTCACGTCAAATTTATAATTAATTTAAATAGATCACAAGAAAGAATAACTTGATCTTGAGATATTTCTTTGATGAAAATATTGATCATCTCAAACCCTTTTCGGTCTACCATCGTTGCATTTGTAGCATCCAAGTGTAGAATGTAAGAACCCAACCTTAAACATTACATAATTTTGAGTCTTAAGTCAAGAATTCATTCTCTTTCATTGGAGGATCTTTATGGTTTAGAGTTTCAAAGAATTAGGCCATCACCCTTATATAAATAAATATTACATCACATAGTGGACACTTCCATTTAGTATATATTTTTTCAACAAAACAAAACTTTTATGATATAACAAGTTTCTTTTCATGACATATCTTCACAATTTTCAACTTGACTTTGTCATTGTCCATAAATATCCTTTAAACTCTATGAAAACATTTTAAAATATGATATGAGAACAGAAAGTTCAATAAGGGACATAAAAATAAAAAAAGTAACTTTTTCAGTCCATGAATAATTATAAAAAATTTCCCTTTTCAAAATAAACTTTGAGCTCATAATAATCATTTTATTATCCAAGAAATCAACTTATCTGCCCAAAGATTTCCATAAAACTTTTCATAATAAATCTTGATTAAAAATAAAAATCTTGAAGGATTTTTTTGTAATTATAAAAAACTAAAAAAAATCAAAAATTTATACATTTTACCCTTAAGAACTATCAAATACTTTCATTTAACATAATCCCATTAGCTTATCTTGTAAAATCATATGATTTCTTTTAAAAACATAGAAAACATAAATAAATCATTTAGGTAACTTGGGAGATAATTTTCCATATCACTCTTACAAATTGAATAACTAATATGGTAAACCTCCATCATAATTCTATGAAGAACATAGTCATTACATAATGCATTGGAAGGCTATAACATGCCCCCCCCCCATCCTTGATTTATAATGTAAACACTCATCCTTGGTTTATAACGGAACCAAACATCTTTGGTTCATAATGGAACCACTCATCCTTGGTTTATAACAGAACCACCTGCCAATATAAACAATGCCCAAGAACCATAACATAAACACATGAAATCTTTCATACTTAAAAAAATATTCCTTGCGCCCCTAAAAAAATATTTCAAGATATCTAAATATCCATTCATTTTGAAACCCTTTTTGAAAATACCCAGAACATAGGGAAGAAGAGTTTTTCTTTTAAGATAACATGAAATTTTATAAAGGAATCCAAATATCAAATAATGGTTGCATAGGTGAGAGAATCGGTTAACGTTGTAGACGTTAAAATAGAACATTCCTTTTTTCCTTTTGTAAAGAAATTCAAAACGTTAAGTATAAAATACATAAAAATATTCCTTTTGAAAGCCTTTGAAAGAAAGTAAAAATAGGTATAAAATATCCTTTATAATTCTTTTATGACCATCCATAAAATAATTTTAAAATTTTGGACATGGAAGGAAATGATTTTAAAAATAAATCTTTAAAACATTTAAAATGAGGTTTAAGTTAAAGTGTCCCTTACTTTGAGTTAGACTCACCATGTACGCTCTTTATCTTCTTGAATAATAAAATTATGTAAATTTTTTACTTTATTGGGAACCCTTTTTAGTTTTATTATTCATTTTACCATGTTATAATCAATTACTTAATTGAGTAATTTTACGTTGAACGTTTTGACGATATTTGGTTCATATGTTTAAAATGACTTCGGTAGTTGACTATGGTGAAAGAGGTCATTATTTAACCATCTCTAGAATGATAATCATGAAATAATTATCATTTTTATACATCAATTATACTTTTAAAACCAACCATGAAAGATGGTTATAAAAAATGAACTATGTTAATGTTTCTATTTTTCAATGATCATGATGGAAATAAGATAAGTATTGTTTTATGCATCCATAATGACCATTATATCATAAATACCATATTATTTCTTTAAATACACTTATATATATCATCCATGTGATGTGGTTATGAAAAATGAATCATATCACTTCGTGGAGGTGGTAATCCACACGTACACGAACAACGTTATCATTTTTTAATAGATTGAAAGGTAAGAAAATAGATGAAACATTATCTTCATAGAATTATAATTATGTCATTAATATTATATATATACATTAAATTCATCATTTGATTATAAAGGAATTTAACAGAACCATAGAACCATGGAATGCAGTGGTGTGATCAGATTATAGACAATGTATATTCTAAAGACAAATAATCCTTAGAATGTGCATATAGTCACTGCTAGGGTTGCATGTACTAATGCTACCAGTTACAGTTATTTAATATGATGAATATAATGTAACCCTAGTAATAATGAATGGTCAATGAAAAAAGGCTGAGTAGATTAAACATGTCTACTTGGAGGTAGTACTGTGATAATAGTATAGACAATTTATATTCTCAAGAAAAATAATCCTTAGAATGTGCATGTAGTCACTGATATGGTTAGTTGTCTAGTTACAGTTATTTACTGTCATGAGAAGAATATAAACCCTACTAATAATGAATGGTCAATATAAAAAGGCAGAGCAGATTAAACATGTGTACTTGGAGTATTGAAATAGGAAAAAGTATTATGAAAGTATCATTACCTTATGTTAACCTACAAATAATAGAAGATGCACAGGAGGGATAGGTATTGAAGGATAATAGGATAACATACCTATTTCAAAAGGGAATGCGGGAGCTGAACCAAGAAGAACCCGAGTGAACTGGAAGAGTAGAAGAGTGCGGATTTTAGAGAAAAACATAGGAGAAGTTGGTGGTGGACGATTTAGCGGTTATCGTAGCAGAGGTAGATGAAGGAATTGAAGGTGGTCGACAGCGATGGAGCCCTGGTAGCTAAGCACAAAGGACTTGAAACCATAGATTTGGAAGTCTGAATGGAGTAGCTTACCAAACCCTAGATTGCGGATATCGGAAGAGGTGAAGATGGAGTGTTGAGAAGCATAACTAACCATAGATTTGGGAGGTCGATGTTGGTAAAATCAGTAGATGAGGAGGAAGGGGAAACGATGGAGGTTTTCAAACAGGTGATTCTAAATAGGTAACTTGCGATGGGGAGGAGATCGAAATGGGTGAATATGGAGTAGTGAAGTCGTGACGAGGAGGAGATAGGAAGAGGTGAAGATGGAGTAGCGAGATGCCGCGTAAATAGTAGATTTGAGAGGCCTATGTTGGTGAAATTGGAAGCTAACGGGGAAGGAAGAACAGGGGAGGTTTTGAAATAGTATAATTGGAAGATGGAAGTTGTGATGGGGAGAGAGCGGCAGTCAAAGGAATAATGGAAGAGGGTTACAAGATTGGGAAGGGAGTTGATGAGGGAGTGACACGTGTCTAGAAACATGCCAAATTTAGTATATATATAGATTTATATATTATAATATTTTTTAAAATATATATATATATATATATAATAAGGTTTAAACGATTGATCTAGGCTTTGTAGTAGGTGTAAAAATTGTAGATAATTTTCTTAGATTTATATCACAACAAAAAAACACATAATTCCAATATATGTAGTTTGAAATGAAAAGTATAATTCGTGCAAAAAAATTTAAATACAATGATTTGACCGAATTTTAGGTCTAAACGGATGCTTTATACTTTTTCACAATTAACAAAATTATAGAAAATCCTCTTTAGTTTTCAAAAAAACTAATTGGCTAATTCTGAACTTTGTATCTCAAAATACAAAACATAGAATGTAAAAAAAATCTAGTACAAAACCTCAAGATTGCAGTGATTTTAAAATAACTTTAGAAGGTCTAAGTAATGGATCTACAATTTTTCACAATTGAAAAAATTGTTGATAATTCTATTAGAATTTTAACTCTATAAGAACATGCAATTCCAAGATTTATAACTCCAAATACGTAACATAGTGTGTATATATCATTTTAAATCCAAAACATAAATATTTTGTGAGATTCAACTCTTTTTTATATTTATTTTTTAATGTTTGGTGATTTTTTTTCTTTTTTATTCTCTTATTTTTTTTTTTGAAGAAAAGAAGAAACTCGTATATTAAGAGATCAAATATTAGGAAAAATAATAGAAGATACCCAACTAGGAATAGATCTAACCAGACATGTAGGTTATTCAAGAGGCCTTGAGTATCTAAATGATGAGCCATTATATTACCTTCCCTTTTGGTAAAGGAGGAGTAAGTCAAAAAGTGGAGCTGAAGTGACTGGATCTTTGAGATCAGGAGGCCAAAAGGCTGAAATCCAGCCTCCAGAGCGGAGATAGCAGGGATGATAGTGAGTCAATTTGATTCCAAAGTAATGGATTATCATCTTTTCTCTAAAGTGAATTCCATGATAAGAACAATTGCTTGAGCTTCAGTGACCACGGGTGAGAGTGACATCAAGAAGGAAGAGTGAAAAGCTGCAATGATTAGCCCATGAGAGTCCTGAGCGATGACACTGAAACTTGTGATTCCTTTGTTTGAAGTTGATGCATCCATGTTAATTTTCAGGGTGCCACCAATGGCGGTTTTATTGGTATAAATATCATGCTTGAAAAGAGGGTTGTCAAACATATACTCTCTATGGTTCCACACTGATAACCAGTGGGATGTGTTCTCGACCCAAAAAGTGCATGGCTTGGAGACTTGGTTAAAGAGAATGTCATTTCTCCTCACCTAAATGATTCATGGAATTATACAATGGGAATCCATATCATTGGCGGCGAGGTGCGAATACCATTTTGTGAGAAGAGTCTCCAGATCAGGATCCATATCCAAGAGGATGTCAACATGAGGGTTGAAGGTGTTCCATACATTCCTTGCTCTGGGTCAGTGGGAAATGGAATTCATGAGATATTCAGGCATGGACATGAATATAGGATGTGTTGGGTTGTTCGATTAGTGACAAGAGGTAAGAAACCCCAAAGAAGGAAGGATCTAGGTGCAGACTTGCCACAAGAAATAGCAAGCTTTAAGGGGAATACGTAGGCACCAAATAGATTTCCAGAGAGCCTCCACCTCTAGAGTTGGATCAGTTGAAGCAATAACATACCCCGATTTAATAGTATAAGTACCATAGTTTTCCCCACTCCGATTTAAATGATCAGGACCCCGATCCCTAGAGACCGTGATACTAAGAATATTTTTTTTATCCCTTTCGTTGAATCGGGAGGAGATTTTCTTAGGGCACCATCTACTTCCCTCCTTATTAAAAAGGGAGATAACCTTTGCATCTTCGAGACCTTTAAGGCTGGGAGAAGTTGTTTTGAGCTCATTTCCATCAACTGGCCATGAGTCCGTCCAAATATTAACATAGGTTCCATTTATAATTCTCCAGTAAAGTCCCCTCAGGAGGGTCGCGTGTGATACCCACAGGCCACGCCAGAGGAAACTAGGGCAGGGACCTAATGGGGCACTGTAGAAATTAGCATATGCAGAGTATTTAGCCTTGATAACCTTTGCTCATAGAGAATGAGGTTGTTGAAGGAATCATCATCCTTTCTTGGAAAGAAGTGCATCGTTGAAGAGGTGCAGGTCCCTGAACTCCATTCCCCCATGAGGCTTGGGTTTGTAGAGTTTATCCCAAGTGATCCAATGAGCCTTGTGCTTTCCTTTATTGAGACCCCACAAAAAATTTGTGAAGAGAGAGTGGAATTGATTGGTGATGAAGCTGGGGATCTTGAAGAGCATCATAAATTAGGAGGGAATTGGATTGAGCGACTGATTTAATGAGAATTTATTTGCCTAATTTGGAGACTCTTGTAATTCCAACCTTGAATTTTTTTATACACCCTCTCCAAGATGCTGGAGAAACCTTCTTTTTTGGATCGAACGAAGACCATACAAATCCCAAGGTACTTTTGGTGTTTATAACCCATTTGGAAGCCAGATGCCTGTTGAACTCAGTCATCCTATTTGGGGGAACGATCGTGCTAAAACAAATTTCTGATTTAGAAGGGTTGATAGGTTTCCCTAAGGCGTTCTCATAAAGGCAGATAAGAAAGTTAATATGCTTGCATTCTTCCAATGTGGCCCTCGAGAAAAGGAGACAATCATCATTGAAGAATATGTGGGAAATGGGGGGGGGCGACGACAAGCATTCACTCCATGAACTAATTTATCCATAGTCGATGCTAAAATGAGATTTGAGAAAATGTCATCCATTAAAATAAAGAGAGAAGGGGAAAGAGGGTTTCCCTAGAGAGTTCTCCTAGAGGGTGAGAAGCTCCGCGAAATTCCTCCATTAATTAAAATCTTGAATGAGACGTAGGTAACACATTTCATAATGATATCAATCCATCTTGAGAAAAGGCCCATTTTTCTCAGAATGAACTGGATGAATGACCATTCCACTCTGTCAAAAGATTTAGTCGTGTCCAGCTTCTAGGCCATGATGCCTCGTTTTTCCACATTGTGGTTCTTCATAGAGTGAAAGGTATCATGGATATTGATCACATTGTCTAAGATACACCTGTTGGGGACAAAGGTACTTTGGTTTTTTGAAACAATGGATGGTAGAAAGGTGTAAAGACGGTTGATCAGAAGTTTAGAGAAAATTTTATAGGTGACATTGCATAAGCTAATGGGATAAAACTTAGAAACCTAAGAGAGTTTATGGGTTTTAAGAATTGGAGTGGTGAGGGTTTTATTGATGGAGGTGAAGTCGGCATTCCTGTGCCAGAGGTCCTTTATCATGCTCGACGCATCAGGCCCTACAATGTGCCAGAAGTTTTTAAAGAAGAGGGTGTGGAATCCGTTCGGGTATGGGGATTTAGTGAAGTGGATTTGTTTGAGGATGAAAAGGATTTCATCATCAGTAATATCCTGGATGAGATTTTTATTCATAGCCTCAGTAAAAATAGGCAAAATATAGGAGGCAACCTCAGTGGGGATGGAGGGCTCACTAGTCATGTAGATATCCTGAAAAAAAAACGAAGGACAAGGTCATGGATCTTCGCTTCTTTCTGTTGGAGTTGGTGCCCTAGAACTAACTTCTATGTACTTTATGATAAAAATTTATTCATTGTTTTAAATATTAATAAACTATTTATCACATCATGATTGTTCTTCTACATGACATAGTATGTGATAATGTCATAACAGTAGATGTCGCGCTAAAAGGTCACAACAGTTACCCGCTATGATGAGAACCCAGAAGTGCTACGACACTATTCTTGAATAAATGTTCTATAACCAGATGATATCATTTGAGGGACAGAAATGATATAGGATATTAGGGGTGGAGACTCATAGAAATTTGAGGCACCTTCTCATGGTGTACGCCCTTGGTATTATCTAATATGATATTATGAGAACGAGACCCGGCATTAGGAAATTAAAATTTATGTGTCGTTGGATGTTCCTATCTACAGACGTGTGTATTGGTCCTTAAATTTTAAGATTATTATTAATGAGTATTATGAGTCGTGCACTTAGATGTATTGACAAAAACCGTGACGACATATGTTCGCATCGAAGTAGGATATGTTGGGTGCATCATGAGTAATATTGCATTAATGAATAGCGTGAGAAAGGATTTGTCACTTCTGTTTATTAATGGAAGTTGATATCTTGAAGCCTTTGATGGAAATGATATAACCTAAATAAATTCATGGTCATGGTGTTCTAAAGGTAAGTTTATTTTCCGGCAAGTCAAAGAAAGAGACATCGAACACATAGGTTGATAGCACCAGCATGCAACCTACTTGATTAGAGATATTGAGATAAAGGGATTATATTACACAATTAGTGTTTGTATGAGGTGACATGTCATTGTGGCATTAACTTCATTCTCTATGGGTGTCTTGAATAAATATTATTCTCTTATGTGGTTTAATAATTATTCATGTATGCCTAATCTTATATAAATATTTATTTTCTATTTAGTAAATATAATATTTATTTATTAATTAATGAATAATGTAGTGATATTTATTTAATAAATAGATAGTAATTATTCAATGTTCGATAAATAATATGGAGGAATGGCAGATCGATTTTTTAGGTCCGGTGAGAAATAATAAATATTGAATATTATTTGATTAAATAATATTTAATTATAATTCTCAAGTTAAGCGCATTTCGAGAAATAGTGATATTATTATTATTATTCGACATGGGGTTTTGCTATGATTAAATAAATAATTAAGGGCACTTGTGCATTTATTTTATTCTAACCCTAGCTATATATAAACCTAATTATGTTATTTTCTCATTAAACCAATTCATTTGTCTTGGCTGTGCACAACGGATTTGGAGAAACTCCTCAAGCCTAGAGAGTTCCCTTCTTTAAGAACACTCCCAAGAATGGAGAGCAATCATCCTCCACCGGATCAAGGAGAATGCTTTAGAAGCGATTCTCGAAGCGATCAAAGGCGGATGACGCAAGCGCAAAGATCTGTCATGCTAGCACCTAGAGATTCCATCGGCGATGTTTGAAGATTCATGGAACATGTGTGGATCACCGTTAGAGGAAATCTACACTTGGTTTCTACAACGTAATAATGGCGGATAACAGATCTATTACCAGATTCATCAACGAAGAAAGAATTCCTTAAAGGTAATTCTTTATTTAATTAAATTAATTATAAATAATATGTGATGATCCTCCCTCTGGTTTCGGTATGATTTCCTTTGTCTGTTTTCTTTGATTCAATTTCGTAGATCTCGACATTTATCATCATTTAGATCTCGAATTGATCATCGATCGTGACAAAAGCAATGTTGGGGACCGCCCATTGCACGCTTCCGCTGCACCCAGAACCTATAAGTGGTATCAAAGGGGTCACATAATTATTTATAATTATATTTACGCATTTTAATTTAGTTTTTCAATTCAAGTTTGATCGTTCTTTTAATCTGAATCGCGAGATCTACTTCTTCCTCAATCGTTTCTCATAGATTTAATCGAGATGATTAATTTTATGATTAAAATAAAATTGAGGAACTCATCTAAAGGTGCCAAGGTTTCTAGCTAGACAACACCAGACTACATGCCATGTAACTAGAGTTATACGCCGTGTAGTCACGTTCAATGCATCAAAATTAATTCAGAAATCAATTCAAGATTATGCACTGATTATTGCATTAATTACACACTTAATGCACCATGTGTTGACCAGAATTTAATGGTGCATGGTAAGCTGGACTACACGTCGTGTAGCCCACGTACATGGCGTTTAGTCCCTTTAAGTCACAAATGGGCCGTGTATTCCATACACGGCCTCACTGACGGGTGACCATGTAATTTAGAGTTCACATGACGTGTGGCCCATTGGGCACACCGTGTACTCCAAAATTTCTAAGGCATGGATTACACACTGAGTCCCTAGACGTGTGTCTCGTATAGACGATGAGAGGTGTACACGCCGTGTAGATCAGATCTATATGTCGTGTACTTATACCAAGTTACGTGGATTTAAAATTTATATATTTTACTACGTAAACCTTGAGACATGTACATGCACGTGGTCGTAAAGATAGGACACACAATATGATATGTTTTAATATACATAAATATTTAAATGTTTAATTAATATCTACGTAATGTTCTGATCTGTATATCATGTATAAGTTGTATTACAAGTTGTTACTCTATATGCATTTAAACATAACATGTGATTGAAAAATAATTTAATTCGTGTAATTATCCATTAAGTACACGTTGTAAAAGTACGTGATAAGTCATGTATGTCATATGTCACAAGAGTAAAATGGTATTCGAGTATAATACATGTTTGGCAGAATCAGACGGGTGTTCACCATGTTACCTCTGAGGTACATTTATGTACAAAGTTAATTTTAAATGAATTTATTTAATTTGTTTAAAATTACAATGGATGGTAAAGTCTTTGTAGAATAGTAAGAGATAAGGGGTTCTCATCTCTCCCAGGGCATATATATGTTAGATTTATGCATGGCATATGCATGCATGATAAGATAAATAAGTAATAAATAATAATAATAATAATAATAATAATAATAATCATCATCATCATCATCATCATCATCATCATCATCATCATCATCATCATCATCATCAATAAATAACATTATTAAACCAGTTAATTACTAAAATAAAAAATAAATAACAATTAATTAATTAATTACGTAAAAAACGCCGCAAAATGTTTCCCAACACGCAAATAAGAGGTGCTTTTAGAAAGCGTCTCGCATTATTTAGTGACGATTAAAACTGCCGCTAAATGCCAAAAAAACCGTTGAGAAACACTATTTTCCTTGTAGTGGTGCTAGGGTCGGATATGCTAGGGGGTGTGCACCCTGCATGGGTTAGCAACCCCACCAATGGTAAAGGAGATTGTTTATAACACATGTTTTGACCGTGGGGGGCTGCCCCAATGGTTGGGTTGTTCAGTTGGCCACATGTGGTTGTGGGGTCGCGGCCCACTGGTTGGCTACAAGGTTCGTAATGATGGTGCATAAAGATTTAGCCCACTATTTTGTGGAGGGGCTTGCGGATGATGACAGTTTTACTCAACTTCAACCGTGGAACGCCATTTGAGACCCACACTTTGATACCTACTCGGTGAGGGAGAGTTATGCACAAAAGAGGATCATACCACAAAGGGGGGTTGGGGTTTATGTTCAAACACACACATATATAATGTACCATATATAATTTCATTTATTATAAATATACTTTTTATAACAAAGTAAATACAAATATAATCATTGGATATTTTATATCATAAATGTAAATATATTATAATTATGGTTATATTTATACTTATATAAATATATTTATTTCTATAATATAAATGCAAATAAACTTTATTTTTTATGTTTATTAGAAATGGTATTATAATAATTATAATATCCCATGTCATTTCAAATAATTATTATAAATATAAATATATTTATTATATTAAAATGGTTTATATTTATTATATTTGTTATATTTTATTATATTTTTACATATTTTTTATAAATATAATAGAAGTACACTTATTATAAATAAAACCATAAATTTAGCTATATTTTTTACGTTTTAAAAAACGTGAACAGTTCACGTAGTGAACACTTATAGTCGGCTCTGTTCACCGCGTCAATGACGACCATTTTGGGAAATATTTTAAAACCCTTATCAATAATTTATCCGGAATCAAATCCGTTTGCGCGTTTTTTTTTTTTTGGAAAATGGTCGCTTGGATAAAATTGGAACTTTATTTCAATTAAATCATTTATAAACATATTCACCAAAACAACTACGTAAAATTGCAAATTTGATTTTCACTTTATTTCCGGTAACATTATTTTATGGCGAAGTCACTTCAACCCATGCTATAAAAGGACCGCTGGTCCTGCCCATGTGCATCCGGTTCCTCCAAGCAGGGAAAGAACAAATCTCCGGCCAATCCATGGCACATTACGGCGCCGTTTCCCTCAACCTAAGACGGCGTGACCCCGAGCTGGTGACTCCTGCCCGGGCGACGCCGTGGGAGGTGAAGCCGCTGTCGGACATCGACGACCAGGACGGCCTGCGCTTCCAAATCCCCGTCATACAATTCTACCAGAGCCACCGCGGCAACGCCGGGGATCCGGCGGCGGTGATCCGGGACGCGCTGGCGAGGGCGCTGGTCCCTTACTACCCCTTCGCCGGGAGGCTCAGGGAGGGGAGGGACCGGAAACTGGCTGTGGAGTGCAACGGTGAGGGCGTGCTGTTCATCGAAGCCGATGCTGAAGTCACACTGCAGCAGCTGCGTGCGCAGGGCTCTGAGCTTCAGCCTCCTTTCTCCTACCTGGAAGAAGTGCTTTTCGACGTCCCCGGCTCCGGAGGAGTCGTTGGCTGTCCTTTGCTTCTGTTTCAGGTGACGCGCCTCAAGTGCGGGGGATTTATCTTGGCCGTCCGACTGAACCACACCATGGCCGACGCCGACGGCCTGGTCCAATTCCTCGCCGCCGTTGCGGAACTGGCCCGAGGCGCTGCCGCCCCATCCGTCCCGCCGGCGTGGCGCCGCGATATTCTCAGGGCCCGGGTCCCTCCGAGCGTCAGCTGCACGCACCTCGAGTACACCCCGGTCGCCGGAGCCACGGGAACTCTGGTTCCCTTCCACGACATGGCTCACCGCTCCTTCTTCTTTGGCTCCTCCGAAATCGCTGCCCTCCGCGCGGTTGTCGGCCATCGCCGCTGCTCCACCTTCGATCTCCTCGCGGCGTGCCTGTGGCGGTGCCGCACCCGCGCCATCCGCCGCCGCCCGGATGAGGAGGTTCGCGTCATCTGCATCGTGAACGCGCGCTCCAAGTTCAGGGACCCTCCCCTCCCCGCCGGCTACTACGGAAACGCGTTCGCTTTCCCTGCGGCGGCGTCGCCGGCGGCGAAGCTCTGCGAGAGCCCGCTGGCGCACGCGGTGGAGCTGGTGGTGTCCGCGAAGGCGAGGGTGACGGAGGAGTATATGAGGTCGGCGGCGGACATGATGGTGGAGAGGGGGCGGCCGCATTTCACGGTGGAGCAGACATTCCTGGTGTCGGACGTGACGCGGGCGGGGTTCGAGCTGCTGGATTTCGGGTGGGGGGAGCCGGCCTACGGCGGTCCGGCAAAGGGAGGCGTGGGGGCGATCCCCGGGGTGGCCAGCTTCTTCATCCGTGGGGTTAATCAGAGTGGAGAGCGGGGGATTTGGGTGCCGATCTGCTTGCCGGCGATGGCGATGGAGAAGTTCGCGGCGGAGCTGACTTGGGTGCTTGGTCGTCGCGGTGGTCACGACCCCGTTTTGAGTGCACTGTGAATCCGTGGACTTATGATGACTGCCCTGCCCCCTCATCTTTGGTCGAGTTGTCCAACCGTCGATTTTCGCGTCTGTTTTGTGTTCAGTCAATTAATAGTCAGTTTCGTCCCTTGTTCGCATTTATAAATAATTTACATATTATAATATTTTTTATAAATCTACTTCTACTGTATACTTAGAACTGGGTTTCATTTTTTATTATGTATATTTTAAGTCATATGATTACCCATATATACTATTATGTTCTAAAAAATACATATAAAATTACATTAAATATATTTAAATAATAAATTTAGTTATTCTATTTATAATTATTAAATTTTAATTATATATAAATACTTTTTAAATATATTTATTTGTAATTATAATTATAACTATATATATATAGATAATTATAAAATTACAATAAATACATATATTATAATTATAATTATATATAATTATATACAAATATTTATAAATATAATTATTTATAGTTATAATTATAACTATAAATAAATATATGTGTAAATAATTATAAAATTTTAATAAATATATTTATTATACTGCTTATAAAGTTATAAATATATAATTAAATAAATATATTTATAAATATATACAAATATTTATAATTATAATTCCTAAATAAATATAGATATATTTAAATAATTAAGAAATTATAATAAATATATTAATTACATATATTTATATACAAATATTTATAAATAAATACAAATAGTTATAAATATAATTCTAAATAAATGTAGATATATTCAAATAATTAAAAAATTATAAGAAATATATTAATTATATATATTTATAAAATTATAAATATATTTGTTATAATTTTATAATTATTTAAATAAATATATATATTTAAAATTGTAAAAATAAATAAATATTTATTTATTATATTTTTTAATTACAAATAAATAAATAAATATATTTATTAGACTCTCGCCAAGGATGGATTTGTTGGAATTGGACTCTTGGCCCGGGACCATCATGGTCAAATCATAACTGCCAAACATGAATCAAACCACGCTCTCTGGGAGCCCGTCATTGCCGAAGCCTTCGTTATCCTTGCCGGGCTGAAATTTGCAAAAGATTTTGGATGAGAAACTATCCACATTGAATCAGATTGTCGCACCATCATCAATGGTATCAGGTTTAATGATGGTGACCTCCAATCTTTTGGCTTCCTCATCACGAAAATCCAATCTCTCAATCAAAGCTTCACACCCTCCTTCTCTTTCATCAAAAGGGAAGAAAATGAAGCACCCCACCATCCGGCCTCCTATGGACTTTCTGAGATTATAAATAAAATAAGTACATTTCTTATAATTTTATAATTCCTTAAATTAAAATTTTATAAATATAAATATAAATATAAATATATTTATTTATAGTTATAATTATAAATAAATATATGATAAATAAATAAATAAATAAATAAATATATATATATATATATATATATTTATAAAAATAACTATATAAATGGGCATTACTCAAACTTAAAACATTAATAATAAGATTAATGATTTTGAGATAAAGCATCATAGTATTCATAGAGTTCTTTTGAATGATGATTCTATAAACATAATTGCATACCAAGAAAGTCGACTTGATATTAAACGGTTAAATAGAGAACAAAATTGGAATTTGAGATCGAGGATTGCTTAGATTAATGAAGTATATATATAGAAACACTTCATTCTTTTATCAAAAAGACTGTGTTAGATGGAGGAATAACCATATTTCAAGGTTAAAGGCTAATAATGGTATGTGTGTTGATACAAATGAAGGCATTAAGAATTTAATAACATATTTTTATGAAATCTTATTTTATTCTCAACATAATTTTATATCTAAATGTCTAAATTATTATTTTATTACAACTTTAACAAATTATATGAATGAATTAATAACTATTGATATTCAATGTTATGAAGTGGTCGTGGCATTTAGGTCGATGCATCCATCAAAGGTACCAACCCTAGATTTTCTTTATGAAATTTTCTTTAAAAGGTTCTAGACTATTTTGGGACTTGATGTTGTTAACTTTATGAATGAGTTTTGTAGAGGTACGAATTCTCTTGAGACCTATAATGATACTCTCATCACTTTGATTCTAGAGGTTACTGGTATGAGTTCAATTAAGGATTTTAGAATGACTAGTCTTTGTAATGTCATTTACAAAGCCTTTTTGAAGATTTTAGAAAATAGACTATGGAAAACCATACCATCTATTAGTTTAGTACCATAGTTTTTTTCTTGTGTTAAAGAGTTATATGATACTGTAGTCTCTATGAAGCAGTCTTCAAGCATGAAAAATATTTGGAATGTGAATCCTTACTCGTTTTTTGATTAATTCAGTCTTTTTCCCCAAATTCAGTCCCCACGTGACCTAATATAAATCCTTCAATCCTCCATACCATTTTTGGGTACTTCAAGATTCAAATATTGGTGGATTGGGGCTGATTTCCTCAAGATTTTTCAATTAAGAGAATTCCTTCTTGGTTCCTTCCATCCTCTTTTAGTTTTATTTCCTCTTTCTTGAAGTTCCTCATATCCAGAAGCTGGGGTTAGATACTAAGGTATGATTTGGTGTCTTTTGGGTCAATTATTGTGGTTTAGGTCTGTATTTATATTCCTTGTGGTGCAGCGGTGGTGCGCTTAAGGTTTCGCACCAAGTTTTGAGGGTTTCGACTCAAACATTACCCCAAGAGTCACACATGAAAAGTACCCAATTTCAAGCTAAAATACAACTAAAAATTAAATGTTTAACCAAATTCATCAAAAACAGTTTTCAAACCACACAAGACAGATTATAAACATACTAAATTAATAAAACAAGCAAGCTAACTCATCATAAAATGGTTACACATGGAATCACCTACCTTTTGAGTCGAAACCCTCGAAACTTGGTGCGAAACCTTAAGCGCACCACCGCCGCACCACAAGGAATATAAATACAGACCTAGACCACTAAAAATTGACCCAAAAGATACCAAATCAGACCTTAGGATCTAACCCCAACTTCTGGACATGAGGAACTTCAAGAAATAGGAAATAAAACTAAAAGAGGATGGAAGGAACCAAGAAGGAATTCTCTTACTTGAAATATCTTGATGAAATCGGCCCCAATCCACCTAACTATGAATCTCCAAGTACCCAAAACTGGTATGGAGGTTCTAAGGAGTCATATTAGGTCATTTGGGGACTGAAATGGGGGGCAAAGGATGAAAATTGAAGGAGTTATGAAAGATTCATTTTACCTCATAAAATCTGTCCGATTTGAGAAATATTGAGAAAGATCTTCCAACTCCGCGGGGTATATGAGCTCCAAAGAGGCAAACGAGATACAGGGGGTGAGGGTGAGGTTTTTGGCTTCTAATGGGAGGTTGAATCACTGAAAAACAGTAAAAAAAGAATGAGATATTGAAATTTTAAAAAAATAATTTAAAGCAGGAAATGGGCTTACGGGCAGGCCCATTACCTTAATTAAAAACCCAAATCCATCATGATTTGGGATTTCTATATGGTTCAAATGGATATGGTGATTTTAATATATTAGGTTATGCCAATTGGGAAGTGGAATGGGTTTAAAATAGTAAAAATTGAAGGAGTTATAGAAGAATCAAAATTTGTTTTTAAATCTGGATTTGGGCTCACGGTTTGGCCCAAATTTTCAAAACCTACCATTTTCACCAAAATGAGTGGTAAACCCCCAAAACAAATCAGGAATGGGAATTAAATGAGTAATGAATTTAAACGAAAGTTATGGGTCTGACAATAACACTATGTTTTATGGATCATCTGATACGATTACAAGTGTAAACAATGAAGAAGAGCGTATCGAGGACGTGATTACAGATGTGAATTATGATGAATATTGTATTGAGGAAATGATAAGGATAGTTTAAGATGAACTTTGTGATTTCCCAAAATTGTTTGAGTAGTTAAAAAGTTGTGAAATGACGCTATTGTATGGTGGTTTCACTAAATATACAACATTGTCAGCCATACTGAAGCTGTATAATTTGAAAGCAGACAACGAATGGAGTGATGCCAGTTTTACAGAATTACTTACTCTCTTGAATGACATGTTCCTAGAAGATAATGAGCTCCTGAGACGAACATACGATGTGAAAAAAATGCTACACTCGATGGGTATGATCTATGAAAGAATACATGCCTACCCGAATGAATGTATACTATTTCATAAGGTCCAAAAATCACTTAGAGAATGCCCAAAGTGTGGTGATTCTCGATACAAGAAAGATGAATCTGTTCCTATGAAAGTTGTATGATACTTTCCATGGTTTAGGTACCTATAGGGAAGTGAGGAGACTGCAGGGTAATTGACGTGACATGCAGACAGAAGAAATAAATATGGGAAACTACATCACCCAACAGACTCTTCTTAGTGGAAGAAAATTGATCATGAGTATCCTGAATTTTGAAATGATATGAGAAACCTTCATGTTGCATTATCTACAGATGGAGTGAATCCTTTTGGTTTTCAAAGAAGCACTCACAGTACATGGCCAGTTATGTTGGTAAATTATAACTTGTCACCATGGTTATATATGAAACGAAAACACATCATGTTATTTATACTTATATCAAGACCAAAACAACTGGGTAATGATATTGATGTTTATTTGGCTCCATTGATTGAGGATTTGAAATTATTATGGGATTCAGGTGTTACATTGTATGATGCTTACAGAAATGAATATTTCACATTGAGAGTTATTTTATACGGGGTGATAAATGACTTTCCTTCTTATGGAAATTTTTTAGGATATAGCATTAAAGGAACTCATGGGTGTCCTATTTAAGAACAAGGTACACAATCAATTAGTTTGAAACAATTCATCAAAAATCGCATTTCTAGGACATCACAGATTTCTACCCCAGTGACATAAGTACCAATCTTGGACAATATCATTTGATGGAAGTTCATAAGAATGTACAACACTCTCTCCACTAATAGGTGATCAATTGTTTGAGAAATTAAAATATGTGGATATTGCCTTTGGTAAACCATTTTCGAAAACCTTTCAAAAACCAGTTGGAAGAAAAGATCAGTTTTTTTGGAATTACCATGTTGGAATTATCTGTACGCCAGACACTTTATTGATTTTATGCATGTTAAAAAAGTATGTGATAGTGTCATTAACACGTTGCTAAATGCACCTGATAATATAAAGGATGGAATTAAGGCCACTTTGGATATGGTTGACATGGGAATATGAGAAGAGTTGGTTCCAGTGAAGGGTGAAAAATGAAATTTTCTTCCTTTAGTTGCTTACACTATTTCCAGAAAGGAGAGATATCAGTTTTGCAACTTCTTGAATAATGTAAAGGTTTCATAGGGGTATTCATCAAATATCAAGAACATCATGTCAATGACCGATTTAGAGTTAAATGGACTGAAATCACATGACCGCCATGTTTTGATGTAAGATCTAATGCCTATATATTTACATTTCATTTTCCCTAAGAATGTCCGTCATACAGTAACCAAAATCTATTTCTTCAAATCTATATACAGAAAAGTTATAGACCCGATGAAATTGCTGAGTATGGAAAGGAAAATTGATGTCATATTATGTGAATTGGAAATGTTCTTCTCACCAACATTCTTTGATATGGTGGTTCAATTGATGGTTCACTTGGTGAGAGAGATTCGACTATGTGGTTCTGTACACTATAAATGGATGTACCCCATTGAATGGTATATGAAGATTTTGAAAGGGTATGTCAAAAGTTGAATTCGTTCAGAGGGTTGTATTGAGGAGTGATATTTTATTTAAAAGAGAATCCCCAAGAGTGGCCTTTTTGAACCCACCACACTCGAGAACCCCCCTCCCCACGAAGAGATCTTCCGGAGAAGCCCCAACCGGGAAGGTGTCGTTGCCATCCGAGATGACAGTGCGTCCCATGGGGTAACACCTCTATCAGTGATGGTTCGACACAACAATCCGTCAGCCAGGTGAAGTGTACCCATTCTGCCCACCTGATGAGACACTGGGTGACCCGACAAGCCGTTGAATTCTGTACTGAATACCTATCTAGTGTGGAAAACATCGGTCTACCGAAATATCGTCAAATTGGGCGGCTTGTGGGTGAAGGAATTTTTGGAAGAGATGTTGCCACAATTAATATTATAGATTGAGAGAATACCCACATTTATGTTTTTCATAATAGTTTGGAGGTTTCCCCATATGTCGAAACCCACAAAGAAATTCTTAATC
Source organism: Viscum album (assembly GCA_963277665.1). Taxonomy (NCBI): domain Eukaryota; kingdom Viridiplantae; phylum Streptophyta; class Magnoliopsida; order Santalales; family Viscaceae; genus Viscum; species Viscum album. Next base: position 1,558,120,058 of record OY728126.1, on the reverse strand, counting down.
ATATTAATCCATCAATGGATGAAATATGGATATCAAATAAAAATAATCAATAGTTTATAAGATTGTAACAACTGGGCCCCACCCACCAATTGCCCCGCAGACACATGGTCCCCACCAAGGGTCCACCCACATGCCTGAACGGGTCATCCGACTAATGACAGTCCCCACAGGCCAACACATGTCCTTTCCAGTGTGTTTTGTCCTCACTCACACACACCCTGGGAAACTTCCCAGAATGTCATCCAGGACAAGCACGCTTAAATGTGGAGTTCTAATCATACAGGCTCCTGAAAAGGAAGGTGAACCTTATTGAAGAGATGTTGCAATTCGTCAGCCAGGTGAAGTGCGCCCATTCTGCCCACCCGATGAGTGACCCGGCAAGCCGTTGAATTCTGTACTGAATACCTATCTAGTGTGGAAAACACCGGTCTACCAAAATCTCATCAAATTGGGCGGCTTGTGGGTGAAGGAAGTTTTGGAAGAGATGTTTCCACAATCAATATTACAGATCGAGAGCATACCCACATTTACGTTTTACATAATAGTTTGGAGGTTTCCCCATATTTCGAAACCCGCAAAGAAATTATTAATCATATTAATCTATCAATGGATGAAATATGGATATAAAATAAACATAATCAATAGTTTATAAGATTGTAACAACTGGGCCCCACCCACCAATTGCCCTGCAGACACATGGTCCCCACCAAGGGTCCACCCACATGCCTGAACGGGTCATCTGACTAATGACAGTCCCCACAGGCCAACACATGTCCTTTCCAGTGTGTTTTGTCCTCACTCACACACACCCAGGGAAACTTCCCAGAATGTCATCCATCTTGATCACTACTCCAGGCCAAGCACGCTTAACTGTGGAGTTCTAATCATACAGGATCCCGAAAAGGAAGGTGCACCTTGTTGAAGAGATGTTGCAATTCATCAGCCAGGTGAAGTGCGCCCATTCTTCCCACCCGACAAGACACCAGGTGACCCGGCAAGCCGTTGAATTCTGTACTAAATACCTATCCAGTGTGGAAAACATCGGTCTACCGAAATCTCGTCAAATTGGGCGGCTTGTGGGTGAATGAATTTTTGGAAGAGATGTTGCCACAATCAATATTACAGATCGGGAGCATACCCACATTTACGTTTTACATAATAGTTTGGAGGTTTCCCCATATGTCGAAACTCACAAAGAAATTCTTAGTCATATTAATCCATCAATGGATGAAATATGGATATCAAATACACATAATCAATAGTTTATAGGATTGTAATAACTGGGCCCCACCCACCAATTGCCCCACAGACACATGGTCCCCACCAAGGGTCCACCCACATGCATAAACGGGTCATCTGACTAATGATAGTCCCCACAGGCCAACACATGTCCTTTCCAGTGTGTTTTGTCCTCACTCACACACACCCTGAGAAACTTTCCAGAAGTTCACCCATCCTGATCACTACTCCAGACCAAGCACGCTTAACTGTGGAGTTCTAATCAAAGAGGCTCCCGAAAAGGAAGGTGCACCTTGTTGACATGAGTCATATCATTTAGTAATTTAACCATTCATCATTCTGGGGTGTTACAATCACCCCCCCTTTAGAGCAGAACATCCTCGTTGTGGGCCCTAAATCTCAACCCAGGCAGTGCGGAAACCCACAAAGAAATTCTTAATCATATTAATCCATCAATGGATGAAATATGGATATCAAATACACATAATAAATAGTTTATATGATTTTAACAACTGGGCCCCACCCACCAATTGCCCCGCAGACACATGGTCCCCACCAAGGGTCCACCCACATGCCTGAATGGGTCATCTGACTAATGACAGTCCCCACAGGCCAACACATGTCCTTTCCAGTGTGTTTTGTCCTCACTCACACACACCCTGAGAAACTTTCCAGAAGTTCACCCATCCTGATCACTACTCCAAACCAAGCACGCTTAACTGTGGAGTTCTAATCAAAGAGGCTCCCGAAAAGGAAGGTGCACCTTGTTGACATGAGTCATATCATTTAGTAATTTAACCATTCATTATTCTGGGGTGTTACAATCACCCCCCCCCCCCTTTAGAGCAGAACATCCTCGTTGTGGGCCCTAAATCTCAACCCAGGCAGTGCGGAAACCCACAAAGAAATTCTTAATCATATTAATCCATCAATGGATGAAATATGGATATCAAATACACATAATAAATAGTTTATATGATTTTAACAACTGGGCCCCACCCACCAATTGCCCCGCAGACACATGGTCCCCACCAAGGGTCCACCCACATGCCTGAATGGGTCATCTGACTAATGACAGTCCCCACAGGCCAACACATGTCCTTTCCACTGTGTTTTGTCCTCACTCACACACACCCTGGGAAACTTCCCAGAATTTCACCCATCCTGATCACTACTTCAGGCCAAGCACGCTTAACTGTAGAGTTCTAATCAGACAAGCTCACGAAAAGGAAGGTGCACCTTATTGACATGAGTCATATCATTTAGTCATTTAACCCTTCATCATTATGGGGTGTTACAATCACCCCCCTTTAGAGAAGAACTTCCTCGTTGTGGGCCCTAAATCTCAACCCAGGTAGTGCACCGCACTTAAGGCTGTGTTCCTCCTCTGATACCAAATGCAACAACTGGGCCCCACCCACCAGTTGCCCCGCAGACACATGGTCTCCACCAAGGGTCCATCCACATGCCTGAACGGGTCATATGACTAATGACAGTCCCCACAGGCCAACACATGTCCTTTCTAGTGTGTTTTTTCCTCACTCACACACACCCTAGGAAACTTCCCCAAAGGTCACCCATCCTGATCACTACTCCAGGCCAAACATGTTTAACTGTGAAGTTTTAATCATACAGGATCCTGAAAAGGAAGGTGCACCTTGTTGACATGAGTCATATCATTTAGTCATTTAACCCTTCATCATTCTGGGGTGTTACAAGGATGGTTCTGGGACCATATTTTAAAGGAGTCAGATGAAAATCTTGATTTAATTTCAGAACGAATTTGATGGCTAGCCGGAGGAACAAGTGTGTATGTATTATCTTACAAAGGTTATGTAATTAATGGTTACTCGTTCTATACAAATGAGCATGATGAAGACAGTACTATGAAAGATAGTGGAGTTACACTCATGGCTGAAGTGATGCATGTTTCTGGTACTAAGGATAGAAATACAATTTACACAAATATTTCATACTTTATCATCATCAAAAAAATATGGGAGCTGGATTATATAACATTCCAAGTGCCGATTTTTCAATGAAAGTGGTTTGATAACATGAGTGCCATTTAAATAGATGAATTGGGATTCATGAAAATTGATTTTAGTAAGGAAGGGTACAAATATGAACCGTTTATAATGGAATTACAGATAATACAAGTATTTTATGTTACAAATCCCACAAACTGAAAGTGGTCAATTGTTATGTTATCGAACAAAACCAATGAAGAGTCAGATGAAAATTCAATCGAGGATGACCCTTTCATTAGGACATCCCAATCATTTCATAATGGTCCCAATGTAGATGATGTTTTATATGTCATAAGAGACTATAATGAAGGGATTTAGATCATTTATAGAGGGGTCAAATCCCTTCATCCATTAAAAAATAAAATGAGTGTTAAATAATCAGGTTACATTTTTTTGTAATGTGCATCGTGTTATCTCATGTTATTATCTACTTATTAATGCATTTATGTACTCTAAATTAAATGTTAAACCAATTATACAGATAATGACTTTTGTACGTGTTGGTTTTCCCAATCCAGAGGAACAATATGTCTCTCAACCTGATGCTGCTCGCAGTGCAGAAAAGTAACCTTCTGCACGTGCTGGTGCTCCCATTCCTGAGGAACAATAGGTTTCTCAACCTACTGTTGCTCCCATTACATAGGTACAACAACCATCTTCATGTGACGATGTCACCACTCCAAAGGAACACATTGACGATGTTGATTCCAGATAAATGGTAGGCGATGACGGACTGACATCACAAAAAAAAGCGTTGTAGTTTGACGGTGTTAGAAAAAATCCTTAAGGTGAAAGCCAAAGGCATTAAATACGAGGTCAGATGGAATGCACATAGTCAGCATGTTAACCCCAACAAGGCCATGTTCAACAGTTATATTGGAATCGTCACTCGGTAACACGTACCAGTTGACATAGATTCGTGGCACCATGTTGTGACCAAGATTAAGACACTGATGTGGGAAGAGATTATAGTAAAATTATGATATAATTTCTTTATTTTACTAAAAAAATAATATAATAAAACATTGAATTACTCTTCATCATCCATTGCAGAGTGCATTTATAATAGATGAATCCCATAAGAAGTATGTATTAATTATTTCTGGTAGGATTCACAGAGGCTTTCACACAATCCTAACAAGAAATCATCTTAAAGACGATGAAGGGAAAATAAGCCTGTGCCCACTGCTTATCTATGCACACATGATAACCCAAGAAGTGTGGGAAATGTTTAATGGCCATCGTGGAGATGTGTTTTTTCAGGTACATTGTAGCCAGTAATACGTTGTTTGATGATACATGTATTCATCACTATGATTTTAAATTTTTTATTTATGAAACAACAGCTGAGTGCTGGAAATAAAGAATGAGCAGCAAAACCAGCATACCCCTACTATAAATCAAGGATGAGGTACACTTCACTTGAAAAAAAATGGTACAAATTTTAAATCTACCATAATAATTTTATGTGACATGAAACAACACCATAATTATGTTCCTCTATTTATATGAATATTGATGACTCAAAATCCAAAGACACTTCCATACCATGCCACGTTCTATGGAATAAGACATGTGTAAATAAATATGGGATACTAATAAATTAGAACACACAAAAATTGTGGGAATCATGTGTAAGTATTACATAATAATTTTTTTTTGATTTAAATCGTTATTATGTAATAATGATCGCTTCTTTTCCTATATTTTTTATCTGACATAGTCATAGGAATAAACAACACGTATTCCGGATGAACACAAACTATCAGTGGCCTTGAAGTGTCCATAATAGTATGGATGTGTCAAAGGTGTGAGTTTTGGGGTGACACCCCAAACATATTTTGAGAAAAAAACAAGAGGACAATCAAAGTGAATTAATAAAATAGATGAGAGAAAGAATAGATACCCTTGAAGAACAATTCCAATGGTAGAGGGAGATGATAGAAACTTTAATGATAGATAGGAAAAGAAAAGAAACAACTCAAGAGCAACCACCACGTGAAGATCCTGCCCCACCCCTACCAGCTATGGGGCTAGTTATTCCCCTCAAAGAGATGTCTTAGCAGAGGTAATCAATGTTCTAATAAATGTTTCTGTGAAATGTGAATCAGACATACATTGATACCTTTCTTGCACTGCTATTCTACATGGTGATAATGAATGTTATTTATATCTAGCAACACCCACCCATCACCTTGTGGCGAGGGCTATGATGTTCAATATTCAAAAGGACATGCTACATAAGAGACCACTTCTAACAGGTCATGTGTGAGTGTCGATCAACACAGCCCATGAGCCGAGTGCAGAGCTACCTATTCCAATTCAGGATAATGATACTAATATGGTCAAAAAAGATGTTGGAACATTCATCTCATGGCCATCACATCTTGTAAAAAAAATGTCAACAAGGAGGTATTCATTTCCAATTTACTTTTCAAGAAAAAAATTTAACAATCAATGAAAAAGGTATGAACCGATGAATGTTATTAAATACAGGAAAAGAGAAGGGGATGAAATGAAAGACCATCTCAAAACCATCCAAAGGATCAACCAACCAATCCAAAAGATCTATCTAAATCACAATTACCCCACCCATTCTATATCCACATTTACCATCATTCAATGCTCATGTGGATACAAAGTTAAAATCTGGTGGCAACCACATAGTTGAATTTGAAGTAAATATTGTTGAAATAGAGGGTGTCCTAGACCCAACGATGAAGTACTTTTGATTACCATATCATGTGTACAGTTATCTATGCATGATGTTATCTTACCATTATAGTGCAGACTTTTCTGCGTCCACTATAATAATGGTAATGTCCAAATGTTAATTGTCATTTCGAGAGGTTATAGCAGATCCCAGGCTACAATGAGAACCTTGAGATACAATGATAATGATCTTAAATATATGTTCTATAGTTTAGATACATCTTACTGACTGGACACAGTAGATGTCTGACTATCAGGTGTTGGGGGCTTATAAGAATTGAGACTTCTTCTCATGAAGTTCGCACTTGGTGATCTCTAGTAGTGAGATCTTGAGGTAAGACCCGCCAATAGGAACACCACATGTTTTGGGTGTCATTGGTTGTTCCTATCTACAAACATGTGTATTGGTCTCCTGACTTAAGACCATTACCAATATATATCATTTGATTACGGACTTTGATGCTAGACGAAAACCATGTTAGTGATGTCATGGTGAGGTAGTTCGTGTTGGGTGCGTCGTTGGTGCTATGACATTGGCTGAATGATCAAGAAAGGATTTTTTGCTTCCAAGTTCAGGAAGTTGTATATCTCAGGTCTGGTTGATCAGGATGGTGCCGCCTTCATAAGTCTTTGTCCAAAGAAGTAGAAAGGAAAATCCATCCGGATAGATCAACAAATAATAAAGCAAGATAAGGACGATGACAAAAGAGTTCATCCTGCTTTATGAGACATTTAATGACAAAGAGATTATAGTACACAGTCAGTGTTCATAGGATGGTAGTCGTTGCTATGATTATCCTTATCTCTTTAGGGGTCATGATGGGTTGCTAGACTCTGCTCTTGGTATGTGGATTTTATTCACTACTATCGAGGTAAGGGCCTAGAGAGTCACACATAATAGAGTATTCAAGAATATGCCCTATTCAGTTGAATAGGCATATGGACATAGTGGGCCCCGCCATGGGGTCTGAGCGTTGTCCAAGTTATCGATCACCGATGAATTAAGTAAATTCATTATTATTAAAGTTATGGATAATTGAGATTGAATTTATTTAATGTATTTACAGGTTTAGTAAATACGAGAAAAATATTAATCGAACGAATATTATTTTAATATTCAAGGTTCGTTTAATATTAAGTGGGATAGCGAGTCAAGTTAAATGACTCAGTTTTATCACGTAATATATTATATATATATATTACAAGTATGTTATAAAATAATAAATAATATTGGCACAATTTAGTTCGTCAAAATTATTTATTTAGTGGACGTTGAAATAAACGGAGGTTGGGGAATCCAACCAGGTATTTTGGAATTCCACTATAAATATAAGAGGATGCTCTCTCTTATGTTGGGCAATTCACTATTCATTCATTTGTATGGAATGAAAATTGAGAGCTTCTCTCTCCTCCTACTTCCTAGAGAGAGAAGCTGATTATCCAAGAGTTCGGATCAAGTTCTTCCTCAAGCATCAAAGATATCTCGATGCGGTGATCGTTGGGACGTTGAAAACATCATTGGATCGCCGCGCTAGCACCCGAAATTCGACAATCGACGTTCCAGCAGATTTTCAGAGTGCGTGTGGATGATCTTGAGGGATCCTACTTTGGATCCTTCAAGCGACGATCACCATCGACTAGTTGCAGTCGACCGCGACTTTGGATTTGAAACATGTACGTTTTTGTTTTAGTTTTGTGCTCTTAATAATTTACGTGAGATCCTCGTACCTCTCCGGGGCTCAGATCGTCGGCGACGACAAGTTCCGTCATCTCGCCGATGAATTTTTTTAAAATCCATGGCCCACTGGCTTCCGCTGCGAGCCTCAGAACCTAACGGTGGTATCAAAGGGATCATGTAAATTTTTCAAGCCTAGAAAATTAAATTTACATTAAAAATAAGTAGAGGGTTTAAAGATGGTTCCAACGGTTCAAACTACGCATCGATCCGATGCCAAATGACCGAGTTATGGTCAGTTTAATTTTTCAGATTGAATCGAATATGCTGTTTGATCTCGGGTTCCAATTTTATTTCATCTTGTTGAACTGATTAAAATTCAATCGGTTCATTAGAAATAAAATTAATTGTACAATTATAATTTTATAATTTAATAATTTGCATTATAATTTTATTATAATAATAATATTTATTTTATTATAATAACAATATAATAATAATAAATTATTATTTTATTATAATAATGTTATTATTATTAAATTTAAAGGCTGAATAGCCTTTATAAATTTTGTGTGTGGAAAAAACACAAAAAAAAAACAATTATTGGTGGAGACTTACAATTGTAAGAAGACTCGATTAAAAAAACAAAAGAGGAGGACTTGACTTCCTTTTAAAAGGAAGGGAATTAAAATGGTTTATAATATCCCATATCATTTCAAATAATTATTATAAATATAAATATATTTATTATATTAAAATGGTTTATATTTATTATATTTGTTATATTTTATTATATTTTTACATATTTTTTATAAATATAATAGTAGTACACTTATTATAAATAAAACCATAAATTTAGCTATATTGTTAGTATAAATATATTTTAATTATAATTAAAAACCCAATAAAAAATTATCAAATGATTAAAAACGTTATAAAAAATAAAAAAACGTGAATAGTTCCCATAGGGAACAATTATAGTCGGCTCTGCTCACCGCGTCAACGATGACCATTTTGGGAAATATTTTAAAACGCTTACCAATAATTTATCTGGAGTCAAATCTGGGACGCGCTGGCGAGGGCACTAGTCCCTTAATACCCCTTCGCCGGGAGGCTTAGGGAGGGGAGGGACCAGAAACTGGGTGTGGAGTGCAACAGTGAGGGCATGCTGTTTATCGAAGCCGACACTGAAGTCACACTACAACAGATTCGTGCGCAGGTCTCTGAGATTCAACCTCCTTTCAACTACCTGGAAGAAGTGCTTTTCGACATCCCTGGCTCCGGAGGAATCGTTGGCTGTCTTTTGCTTCTGTTTCAGGTGACACGCCTCAAGTGAGGGGGATTTATCTTGGTTGTCCGACTGAACCACACCATGGCTGATACCGACGGCCTGGTCCAATTCCTCGCCACCGTTGTGGAATTGGCCCGAGGCGTTACCGCCCCATCGGTCCCGCCGGCATGGCGCCGCGATATTCTCAGTGCTCGGGTTCCTCCGAGCGTCATCTGCACCCACCTAGAGTACACCCAGGTTGCCAGAGCCACGGGAACTCTGGTTCCCATCCACGACATGGCTCACCGCTCCTTCTTCTTTGGATCCTCTGTGTTGGGGCGCAACGGAGGTGCATGGTACCTCAAACACACAAAATAAGAAGCAAATGGAGCAACACGAGGATTTTAACGTGGTTCGGTCGGAATAACTACGTCCACAAGAGAAAACGTTACTCTATTTCTTCTCTCCAGTTCTCATCAGAGGATAACAACACACACACCTTACACCACACAACCAGATTACACGACTCTTCTCTTTATAAAGAAAACAAATTCTGCAACATCAAGGGTTGGTTTTGGGTAGCTGCTCACCCACCTTGACCTCCCACCAAAGGAGACTCCTCCTTGCTGGAAAAGACTTCATTCGCTGAAAAATACCACCCCATATTGGGAGTGGCCCCCACAAATCTCCCTCTCACGACCAATTTGGGGTAGAAGCTTGACCTGCAGTCTCCTTACAGGTGTTGAAAACTTCATCAGCAAATCGAACACGCTTCTTCACGCCAGATGACGTGGCACTTCCACCATCTTCACTAGATCTCGGGCTGACTGCGGTTTCTATCAAATGATACAACCCTTGGGACTCCTTCCCAGTAAGCTTCACTGCATCCCCACGTGAGACTTCCAACACTCCACCTGCTATGGAAATCTTGAACCCTTTTGCATCGAGCCTACTTAATGATATCAAGTTCTGCCTCATCCTCGGAATGAATTTCACGTCAGCTAGTTTATGAGATCCTCCATTGGGTGTCTTCAATTTCACAGTCCCGACACCTCGAACCTCGCATGTTGACCCATCACCAAGTCCAGCTTCAATGTCTCCTTCCCCACGATCAATGCAGTCACAAGACCATCAAATGAGCTTGGTAGTGATGACAAAAGCAAAAGTGCTTTGTCTTCCTCTCCAACCTTCACACCGAGCCCCAATAATTATGTCAGTATTTTGTTAAATTCATTGGTATGATCCAAAAAATTCGCTCCCTCGTCCATGCGCAACTCGTACAGTTTCTTCTTTAAGAACAACTTGTTGGTCATCGACTTCTCTATATACCGTTGCTCCAATTTCTTCCAGATCTATTTCAGTGATGTATCATCCAACACCGAATACTTTACCTCATTCGACAGACATAGCTGAATTGTGCTGATGACCCACATCTCGAGTTCTTCCCAATCATCTTTACTGGTTGCATCGGGCTTTTCTCCGATCAACAGTCTGATCATGCCCTACTTCACCAAAAGATCTTTCACCGTTCTTTTCCACAAGCTGAATTATTTCACCCATCAAACTTCTCGATATCAAATCTTGGTAGTGATCTGCCACCCATCATCGTCGTTGTTGCAAAACGCGATCACCACTGTCGATGTCTCACCCTTATGAAACCACCTTATAGAGTGAAAATTTTGAAAAACTAACCATACAGATGCGTCTGGAATGGTCGAAATAGTTGGAATCAACTCCTGGATCGCGGAAATCGGACACCAATTGACTGAGATATGGTCAAAACAAGTTCAACGGTCCAGATCGCTCGCTGACGTGGCGCTGGCGTTCCGATGACGTGGCATGCCGGAATCTCGCCGGAATTGTCGTCGACGGCTTGAATAGTGTCGTCTTCTCCGGCATGGGGGTGCTGTTCACCCGTGAGTTTGACCAAACTTTGACCGAGCCTACCGGGCTCGTTTCAACTCCGTTTTTATCACCACTTGCGCCGTTGGAATCGTCTCGCCGTCCTATTCAAGGATCTGGCCTCAGAAAAATTTTCCATCCACTTTAAATTTTCCGACCACCGGAAAATTCACAGCGGGCTCGCCGTCTCACCTCTGTTCGCTCTGACTCGCATCTGATACCACTTGTTGGGGCGCAGCGGAGGTGCGTGGTACCTCAAACACACAAAATAAGAAGCAAAATGAGCAACATGAGGATTTTAACGTGGTTAGGTCAGATGACCTACGTCCACGGGAGAAAATGTTTCTCTATTTCTTCTCTCCGGTTCTCGTCGGAGGATAACAACACACACACCTTACACCACACAACCAGATTACACATTGCTTCTCTTTATAAAGAAAAAAAATTCTGTAACATCAAGGGTTGGTTTTGGGTAGCTGCTCACCCACCTTGACCGCCCACCAAAGGAGACTCCTTCTCCTTGCCGGAAAAGACTTCATCCGCTGAAAAATACCACCCCATATTGGGAGTGGCCCACATAAATCTCCCTCTCACGACCAATTTGGGGTAGAAGCTTGACCTGCAGTATCCTTACAAGTGTTGAAAACTTCACCAGCAAATCGAACACACTTCTTCACTCCAGATTACATGGCACTTTCACTATCTTCACTCGATCTCGGGTTGACTGTGGTTTCCATCAAATGATACAACCCTTGGGACTCCTTCCGAGTAAGCTTCGCTGCATCCCCGTGTGAGACTTCCAACACTCTACCTGCTTTGGAAATCTTGAACCCTTTTGCATCGAGCCTACTTAATGATATCAAGTTCTGTCTCATCCTCAGAACGAATTTCATGTCATCCAGTTTATGAACTCCTCTATTGGGTGTCTTCAATTTCACCGTCCCGACACCTTGAACCTCACATGTTGACTCATCACAAAGTCCAGCTTCAATGTCTCCTTCTCCATGAGCAATGCAGTCACAATCCCATCAAATGATCTTGGTAGTGATGACAAAAGAAAAAGTGCATTGTCTTCCTCTCCAACCTTCACACCGAGCCCCAATAATTGTGTTAGGATTTTCTTGAATTCATTGGTATGATCCAACAAATTCGCTCCCTCATCCATGCGCAACCGGTACAGTTTCTTCTTTAAGAAAAAATTTTTGGTCAGCGACTTCACTATATACTGCTGCTCCAACTTCTTCTAGATCTCCTTCGGTGATGTCTCGTCCAACACCGAATACTTTAACTCATTCACCAGACATAGACGAATTGTGCTGACGACCTGCATCTCGAGTTCTTCCCAATCATTTTTACTGGTTGCATCGGGCTTTTCTCCGATCAACGGTCTGATCATGCCCTACTGCACCAAAAGATCTTTCACCGTGCTTTGCCACAAGCCGAAATTATTTTGACCATCGAACTTCTCGATATCAAATCTTGGTTGTGCTCCGCCACCCGTCATCGTCGTTGTCGCAAAACGGGATCACCACTGTCGATGTCACACCCTTATGAAACCACCTGATAGAGTGCGAATTTTGAAAAACTAATTGTACGGACGCGTTCGGAATGGTTGAAATAGTTGGAATTGACTCCTGGATCGCTGAAATTGGACACCAATTGACCGAGATATTATCAAAACAAGTTCAACGATCCAGATCGCTCGCTGACGTGGCGCTGACGTGCTGATGACGCGGCATGCGGGAATCTCACCGGAATTGTCGCCGGTGGCGTGAACAGTGTCGTCACTCCCGCATGGGGGTACTGTTCACCCGTGGGTTTGATCAAACTTTGACCGAGCCTATCAGGCTCGTTTCAACTCCGTTTTTATCACCGCTTGCGCTGTTGGAATCGTCTCATCGTCCTCTTCACGGATCTGGCCTCGGAAAAATTTTCCAACCACTTTTAATTTTCTAGCCACCGGAAAATTCGTTGCGGGCTCGCCATCTCACCTCCGTTCGCTCTGACTCGCCTCTGATACCACTTTTTGGGGCACAGCGGAGGTTCGTGGTACCTCAAACACACAAAATAAGAAGCAAACGGCGCAACACGAGGATTTTAACGTGGTTCGGTCGGATGACCTACTTCCACGGGAGAAAACGTTTCTCTATTTCTTCTCTCCGGTTCTCATCGGAGGATAACAACACACACCTTACACCACACAACCAAATTACACAGCTCTTCTCTTTATAAAGAAAACAAATTCTGCAACATCAAGGGTTGGTTTTGGGTAGTTGCTCACCCACCTTGACCCCCACCAAAGGAGACTCCTTCTCCTTGCCGGAAAAGACTTCATCTGCTGAAAAATCCCACCCCATATTAGGAGTGGCCCCCACACTCCTAAATCGGGCTCTATTTCCCCACTTCTCCATCTCAAACTCCTTCTTCGACCTCCGACCACTATCACAAAACGTGGTAAGGGAATCACCTTGTTTTATTAGCGCTAAGTTGAAATCGATGATAAATGGAGGTATTTATCAGCGCTAGTTAGAAATGGTGATAAAAGGTACATTTAACACTAATAAAAGTTTTTAATAATAATTGATATAAAATTATTATATTTATATTAAAAAATAATGTTTATTTGTATATATTAAATAAAAAACACATGTTTATAATTAATATACATTTTTAAATAATTCACATATATATATATATAATTCTTTAAAAAAAGTATTTCTAAGATTATAATTAAATAATTAAATATATTTAAATAATTATAAGATTATAATAAATTTCATTAAATAATAAATATATTTATTAGATTTATTAGATTTATTATATTTATTGGAATTGTTATATTTGTTATATTTAATATATTTATAATTAAAATAAATAAATACTGTTTAAATATATATATTTATATTATAATTATTAAATATATATGTGTTTCCAATGAATTTAGTCAACAAATATATTGATCATGCGTGCATATATGTTATGTATCATCATGAATATTCATTTATACATTACACCCTTATAATGTCCCGAAATTTCTGTATAATTTTTTTTTTAATTATAAGAAATTATTTCGAGACTGAGAAATCTGATGACACGTGATTCTAAGACCCAGAGTGCCCGGAATGATTCGTCAAAGTTTTGTAAAGCTTTAATTAGCGTGCGTAAGCAGTTTTCCTGAAAAAATGGAATAACTCTTAAACAGTTGTCCGGATCAGAAATCTAAGGGCACCGATGCGTTCAGGATGACAAATTTACCCTAGGCGCGACTTAAGTTTAGTCGGCGCAGACCTCCTGTGAGAAAACCCGAAAATGACATAACCGTAAAAATAATAATGAAATAAAGTTATTTTTTTCAAATTCTTTTAACTCACGAACGGTGACTCGGATTAAAAATCCGAGACCACCGCTGAACTCGGGAGGCTATGATTTCCTTAGGGGGACCCTAACATTGTCCGGCGCGGGCCAACTATGAAATTTAGTTTTTGGCTGTGAATAAAATAATTTAATAACAATTATTTTATTGTTAAAATCCATAACTTCTAAACGGTAACTTGGATTGAAAACCTGAGAGTACCGTTGAATTCGTTTCAACGTGTTTCCCTTAGGCAGAGCCTAACCTCGACTGACACGGATCGAGAGTGACTGTTAATAATTTTTTGAAATTTTTTTAAGGTACGTTCAGTAAATGCACGAACGACATTTTCTAACTTTCAAACCGGTGCTCAGATTAAAAATCCGAGAGCACCGTTGAATCCGCAGCGCCGAGATTTGCTTAATGGAGGCTTCACTTCGACCGCAGTAGGTTTGGAGAAAAGTTATATTTTGGGACTTCTTAAAAGAAATAAATAAAATAACTTTGTTATTTTATTTTCATTCTTTTCCTCCAACGGACAAGCGGCAACGTGGGACCAGCAACGTGTCAAGCCAATAAATGGCTTGACCTTTTAATCTTAAGTAACAACAACATTGGGGAGTTAGTAAGGTTCCTAATTAATGATCCCCCATTAATTATCAATGTCGTTACTTACCCTTCTCCTCTCCTATATATATGGAGTTTGGGGAGAGGTATCGACACAGCTTCACCAAGCAACGAAGTGCTGATAAACTGCTGCGATGCCAAACCATTGGAGGATGAAGCTGGTTCCGGCGAGCGGTGACGAGCGACACCGAAACCCCGAACCAGGGATCGACGATCAAACGACGTCGTTAGAGGCTAGTTGTGTGGGACAATGAACACTGACCCACTTCCTTAATCGCAGGCGTTTCTCCATCGTTCTTGAGATAGGGTTTACTTTTGGTTTTAATTTCAAGAATTCTAGAATCATCTTTCCTCCCTCGTGTTGATTATAAGCTAACGGGAGGGCGCGGGCCTAAAAAACCCAGCTCGAACCCTCCGCTACCTTGCTACCCCTGCGCCCTCCGTGAAAGAACGCCGGCGCAACGGCACCGACCAGCTATGAAGGATGCGGCACGCCGTCGCGCGCCGCAAGAGGAGGTCGCGACTCTAAACCGTAGAGGTCATCGGAGTAGCCGACACCGGCCGGCCGAAGCCGCGGCGGGTGAAGGCAGCGGGTGAAGGCGGCGGTCAGCACCGACCGACCGTGAGGAAGGAGGGCGGCACACCCACGCCGCTGAAGGAACCGGTCGTGGCTCGTTAGCTACGGCGGACGGAGAAGGCGACCGACACATCGGCCGGTCGTGGAAGGGAAGGGCGGCGCGACCAACGCGCCGCCGGTGAGCAGAAAGGGGCCGCGGTTGAAGCCGCAACGGAGGTGGAACCCGCACCTACGGAGGGTTCCGCGCTGACCGGGCGGTGCCCATGTAGCACCACCACTTCACAAGCCAAACAACCTCCGGGCCGTTCGGGAGACCGAGGGTCTCACCCCTCACGCCGGCTAGGGCGAACCCCACCACAGGCCGGACCGGTGGGCTTCCCCCTTGTGGGTCGGGCCGCACCCCCCCCCCCCCTTGCGGGTCGGGCCGGACCGCGTCCCAGTGGGCCGAGCCCACCGTGGCCCAGTCCAGCCGTGTCGGACCCGGACCCGGGCCCAATTGGACCCAGAAACACATAAAGGGTCATATCTTGAGAACCAGACGTCTTTTTGACGAACCGTTTATGGCACTGTGATCCTTGGATTGAGACGGTCCTTTTGGTAAACTCCACTTGAGTTTTGGAAACAGTTTGACTATGGCCGAGTTGGATCGATCATGAATCCAAGTGGGGCCTCGGAACAAAAACACTTATAAGTCACAGACCAGGCGTCCGATTGATGCACCATGTGTCATGTTGGAACCCTTACGACATGGCGCTCCTTTGGGTTACTCCTTTGTGGAGCTTAGTGGCAGTCGAGGTATGACCGATATTTGAGGGGCAGATTTTATGGAACTCAAGCGCACTAGGTGCGATGAATCCAGTGGTTGACTGTAATGTGAAAAAAGAACATCGATCCTGTGTGGGTCAGCATCTATCAATCCTGTGTGGATAAGCATATATCAGATCATATGTGGGTCAGTGCATACCCATCATGTGTGGGTCAGATCCTGTGTGTTTCAGTGGGGGTTAGAACCTATCGATCCTGTGTGGGTCAGCAGGAGTGCTTCTTAACTAAATAAGATGATCTAGCTTACGACTAATCATATGTACTTTTGTACTTAAGTTATACCTAGGGTGAGGTGAGTCTTTTAACTTTGTGGTGTTACCTATGTGGTACTTCTATCTTTGTGATGTTACCTATGTGGTACTTCTACCTTCGTGGTGTTATCTTCGTGGTGTTACATGAGTGCACTACTAGAATTCTGGGCAGTTGAGCGTGTCAGTATTAGCGCCTGCCAAATAAAATTCGGTGGGATTTTTCCCGCCTTTTCGTTGCATGTATTAGGGGCCACCATTTGGCGGCTTCTAATACTGAAGTAAAAAATCAGTGGGATTTTTCCCTCGTCTTCTTCAACATGACCTGCAACTCCTCCACTTAACCGCCCGCCGCCCCCTGCCGCCCCACCCTCGCCTCACCTACAGCCATCCCGAACACATCAGTGCACCTCAAGTGACCCTATGGTCTCCCCCCGACATCACCCCACCACAAAACGACTCTCCTTAACCAACCCGAACCCTCCCCGGCCGCCGTGCATCCGCCATGGCTGGTGAGCCAAGCTTGTAGAGGACTTCCGTGTTGCCTACTGCATCATGGAACAAAAATCGCATTTTTTTGGGGTTGATCTTTAGCAGCCGCCATTTGGCGACAGCTAAAGGCTTTAGCGACAGGCCAAAAACGTCTGCCGTTTGGCGGACACTAGGCGGACGCTAAAGGGCTTTAGCGGTCACCAAATGGCGGCCGCTAAAGCCCTTATTTCTAGTAGTGGTGGTACTTCTATCTTCGTGGTGTTACCTGTGTGGTACTTCTACCTTCGTGGTGTTACCTGGGTGGTACTTCTACCTTCGTGGTGTTATCTTTGTGGTGTTACCTGAGTGGTACTTCTATCTTCATGGTGTTACCTGAGTGGTACTTCTATCTGCGTGGTGTTATCTTTCTGGTGTTACCTGAGTGGTACTTCTATCTTCGTGGTGTTACCTGTGCGGTACTTCCACCTTCGTGGTGTTACCTGTGTGGTAATTCTACCTTCGTGGTGTTAACTTTGTGGTGTTACCTGTGTGGTACTTCTATCTTCGTTGTGTTACCTATGTGATACTTCTACCTTCGTGGTGTTACCTTTGTGGTGTTATCTTCGTGGTGTTACCTGTGTGGTACTTCTATCTTCGTGTGTTACCTGTGTGGTACTTGTATCTTCGTGGTGTTATCTGTGTGGTACTTTTACTGTAAGAACCCGAGGTTTTAGAAACAGGTCAAAACCCGACCCTGTTTAAACTTTTGACTGGTTTTTGAGAAGTTTGGAAAATCTGGGCAGTTTCCATAAATTTCCAGACTACACGTCGTGTACTTTAAGTACACGCCGTGTATGATTTACCTGAGTGACCGGCCGTGTGCTCGCCGAGTACATGCCATGTGAAGACCGTGTAGAAATTTCCTACTACACGGCGTGTATTTATAGACACGTCGTGTATCCCTTACCCGTGTGAGGCCAGGTACATGTCGTGTGGTGCCCAGGTTTAAATTTCCATCTACACGGTGTGCAGCCTTCCTTGACACGCCATGTACCCTTGCCCCGTGTAGTGGCTGAGACACTGGCCGTGTGTTGACCGTGTACACGGTCCGGGCCGTGTGTTGGACTCCGCTTAAGTCGGAGTACGGAAACACATATACACGACGTGTACTTTGTAAATACACGTCATGTACTTTTTTTTTATTTTATCGATCGAGGCGTCATCATGCCTCATTCCAAGATTTCCCTTCTTCTTTCCCTTTGGACGAACAGTTCATCCGAGAACTCCTGAAAAACTCAAACCCTTCCAGAATCTCTGTACGACCTCCGTTCTTCAATCCGTCAGTGGCAGCGGGACCGCATCGGAAAGGCTAACCCCGCGCACCCTTCTTCGTCCTTGATTCCTCACCTGTTTCTCCAAAGATTCCATCCGAACGGAATTGCTGGATTTGACGGAAACACAGATCTACCACGACTCAGTCCGATTCAGAGGCTGAAATCAAAGGAGTGTCATCATACGAGTACGAGGTGGGTGGTGCATACCTTCTTTCGTGTTTTCATAGACAATTTGGGGTTGTGACCTTCGGGTGCGACATCGGGTGTTGAGCGGGACCCTGTTTATTTGTTTTTATTTAATTATCTGCATTGTGGAATGCCTCTGGGTATTCTCTAACCCTGTTGCGATCGAGCGAGACCGTGTTAGAGGTCATTTCTCGTTTGGGGCAATTCGTCCGGGGGTGACGAAATGCGTGTGAATTGGACCATTGTTTAAACTGTTGTGTTATACTACTTATTGAATGTCTCGAGTTAAATTGTTTAGTTTAATTGTTAAATCGTGAATGAGTTAGGTGCTGGTATGGGATAGCACAGGTTAGTGCAATTTGACTGTTTAGTAATTGCCTGTTTAAAGTGATGCTTCCAAGTATGAATATGCAATGTGTGATATTGCCCGTGTTGAACTACTTGTTGTGTTGGGCATGGCCTGGATATATTGTTGAGTGATGGGGATCAGAGGTTGGGACTTTGGCTCGGGATACTTTGGGTGGTTGCTACCACGGGATTGGGCGTCATGGACGTCGGTTGAGGCAGTTGGACTGTCAGGTTGGGATTTGGCTCGGGTTACTTGGATAGCGAGGCCATCTGACTTGAGCGACAGGTTCACAGGGACACGAGATGTCAGAGGTGTTGTGGCTTGGGACATACTGAGGTGATTACCGCTCAACGGGTACTTTTGAGTAGTGTGCACACAGATAGACTCTGAGATGAGGTGGTACGACCACTCGCTGGGTAGAGGACCCCGGTAGATGCGGTTAGGTATATTTGGTTTGGGGGTGCTTTCCATAGGAAGCCACGTAGAAGGTGAGGAGACTTCGGGAGACAGGTTTGAGGCGGTCAGGTTGGGGGCAGAGGCTCTCCATGATTTGAGGGCAGACATCGCTGTCCCTCCGGTTATCTTTTGAGGACAGGTATCGCTGTTCCTCCGGATGTTGTGCTATGGGCAGGTTGAGATTTCGAGCTGGGTTACGACGGTTGGGCGTGCCTTCGGGATTTCGGTAATTGAGACACATGGTGTCAGGTGGCACGAGGTGCCGGGCTGCATATCAGACTTTCTGGTATTGGTCGAAGCAGGTGACACTTCCTGGTGGCTGTTGAGCACCAGTTAAGTCCTTGTTTACTTTTGGGCATTGCACTGTTTACTGTTTTCCTTATATAAGCATGTCTTCGTAAACACTTATATTAGGTACGCACCTCTGGGTGGTTTCCTATTGAGACTTGTCTCACAACCTACACGGTCCCTTCAGGACGTGTGTAGACTTTATGAAATTGCGTGCAGGTAGAGGGTCAGCCTCAAGAGCTGGACTTTAGTGCTGTTGACTTAGAGACTGGAATGGACCTTGAGGTCATGCCATACTAGAGTTACTTGTTCAGTATTCTTTCCTTGTATCAGCATGTTTACTTTATATTATAGCTGCTACTGGTTAGCCATTGGTTCCATTATATATGTATTGATTTGTATGACTTGCTTGGATGCATGCTTGTTTTTTTAGCAGTTATTATAGTTGATTCCTGGCATGATGTTTTGTTACTCTCCGCTGCTGTTGTTTCTATATTGCTTCCACTGTTTATTGTTATTGAATGTGCTTCTGCTCTACGAGTCTCATTCGAGTCTGTAGAGTCATTTATTTTCGCTGAATATTTTAGTTTATTACTTGGACTAGCACCTTTAATTCCTCCAAGAGGGTATAGCCTCCCCACTATACCTATTTAGACCCTCACTGCTAGTCGGAAGCCTTTGGCGTTCAGGGGAGGTGCGCCTAAGTTAGTAACACCCGACCCGTTCGGCACTGTTCGGGTGGCTGGCCGGGTCCGGGTCATTAAAAAGTGGTATCAGAGGAGGTCTTCATGACAAGGATTTAGTAGCGTTGCTTTGCTGGATACTAATGAGTTTGAGACTTCTCTTTTCATTTTCTTCTGGTTTTACTATTTGGGATATGGTATATTGGAGGTAGGTTGTTTTTGGAACTGGATTTTTGAACTTGTTCTTGGGTGCCTGCAGCCCCATGTACGAGGGATGGATTGAGTTGCCGGGGGTGGGAATTGCAGTTTGCTTTTTGCTCAGATTACAGTTGATATGATTTCCACCTCGGTGGCTCACTTGTTGTGCGATGTTATTGATTATGATATGTAAACCTTGGCCGGTATGGCAATGGTTTCTTTCTTGGCTTTTGATAGACACATTTTAGGGTATTTCAATTTCATAACTGCACGTATGCTTTCACTACTGGAAATCAGATCTTTCCCAACAATTATATACACCCTTTCCCAACGGTTCTCTCAAACCGTTGGGAAAGGGGGGTCTTTCCCAACGGTTTGGGAGAACCGTTGGGAAAGGGGCCTCAAAACACCCCTTTCCCAACGGTTTGGGAGAACCGTTGGGAAAGGGGGGGTCTTTCCCAACGGTTTGGGAGAACCGTTGGGAAAGACCCCCTTTCCCACCCCTTTCCCAACGGTTCTCCCAAAACCGTTGGGAAAGACCCCCCCTTTCCCAACGGTTTGGGAGAACCGTTGGGAAAGACCCCCCTTTCCCACCCCTTTCCCAACGGTTTGGGAGAACCGTTGGGAAAGGTCACTCTTTCCCAACGGTTCTCAAGAACCGTTGGGAAAAAGCATCAAAAAAATTCAACAGTCGGCCAACAATATTACACCCAACCAGAACCTATCCCAACGGTTTTGAAAACCGTTGGGATAGGGCTATCCCAACGGTTTTGAAAACCGTTGGGATAGGTTCTTTACTTTTTTCCAGATCCACTAACCGAGAACATTATATAAATCAAAATTTAATATAATTATGATAATACATATATATATTTATGAAATTATGATTACAAAAGTGATGTTAGCTTAGTGGTTAAGTGGTTCGATTATAAACGAGGGGTCCTGGGATCAAATCCCAGCGGATGTTTTATTTTTTGAATTTATATACCAACGGTTCCATTACCGTTGGTATAGATTTCATATTACCTATACCAACGGTTCCCAAAACCGTTGGTATAGGTCTATACCAACGGTTTTTGGAAAACCGTTGGTATAGACCTATCCCAACGGCTTACTTGGCTACGGTTCTCCAAACCGTTGGTATAGGCTATACCAACGGTTTGGAGGCCTATACCAACGGTTCCAAACCGTTGGTAAAGGTTAGTTTTCCAGTAGTGTTTGTGAAGTGATAATACCATGTGAATAAAATAAATTTCCATGCTATGTATGATTTGAAATGTGGATAGGTAAAACTCATAATAGAATTGCTTTTTTATGGAAATGTATATGCCATGCTTTGTATTTTTGTAGAATTGCATGTTGCAGGATATTTGGGTCTGGCTCTTATGAGAGGAGACAGGTACTATGGTTGAGGTAGTGTAACTGTCAGGATTGGGCGACTCGGTCGTCAGGATTGAGGCAACTTTGGTTGTCAGGACGGGCATGGCCCGAGGTACTAATGATACTTGGATCTTTTGAGGGCAGGTAAGGAGGCCATGAGGTTGGGATGCCGTGGGGCATGGGTTGTGGTGAGGGGGAGTAAGGGTAGTTGTTATGCACTGCCTTTTACTGCTTTCCTTATCTTCATAGAATATATTGTTATATAGATTTATGTGGGCTGTCTGACCATTTATGGTATTCAGCGGGTTACTTCTTCATGACACGATGGTGCGATAGGCAGGAGAGGACATGGTACCGCAGGATCTGGTTCAAAATCTGGTGCAGGAAGAGCATGAGCTGTAGGTACAGGGTCAAGGACTGGATTAGGTTCAGGATCTAGTGCAGGAAGGGCAGCAGCCGGGTTTGGCAGCGTTCAGACCGTGGCTTGATGAGCAGCTCCGAGCTAGCCTAGTACGCGTCTTGCAGGGGATTGATAGAGGCGCGTAGGGTACAAAGCCTTCTATGGCGTATCTGACACGGGAGTTCCAGTCACAACACCTGCCGCTTTTTCAGGGTGAGGGTGGTCCGCAGGCGGCAGAGAACTGGATAGAGAGTTTGCACATGATCTTCGAGCAGCTCGAGACTCCTCCAGGGCAGAGGGTCAAACTGGCGACGTACATGCTAAGAGGATCGGTGAAATGTTGGTGGGATATGCAGGTACAGGCTCGTAGGCACGAGGGACTGGCATGGAAGGACTTCGAGGACAGGTTTTTCGAGCACTTTTATCCGGAGACGCTGAGGGCAGAGAGAGCTCGGGAGTTCTTGAGTCTTCAGCAGGGAGATATGTCCGTCATGGACTATGCAGATACTTTCACAGAGTTGTCTCGCTTTGCACCTAGTATGGTGAGCGATGATGCAGCTAGGGTGAGGCGCTTCGAGGATGGATTACGACACGCCATTCGGGTCCAGGTGAACATCTTTAGGCTGTGTTCTTTCTCTGAGGCGGTGAATCAGGCGCTCATAGCCGAGGGCAACGAGAGAGAGAAATCTCGTTTTGGCAGGGTGACAACCCCAGGTGATGGTTCAGACAGCAGGAAGCGAGGGAGAGATGAGTTCCCGCAGGGCGGGTATACCAAGGACTCAGCTAGACCACCTCATGGCAGTTTAGCGGTGGTTTGATTTCAGTGCGGACAACCGAGACATGTTCGAGCTTAGTGCGATATGCCTCCGAAGGAGTGCCGGGCCTGTGGACAGGTCGGGCATCTGGAGAGGTTTTGCAGGCAACCTTCTCAGAAAGTCGGCAGGCAGGGACCAGGACAGACTGTGGCGTCAGGAGCTGGTTCATGTTCGGTACATGTAGAGGGTAGTCAAGGTTTAGCTGCACACGGAGGACGTGACCGGGATAGTGGGATTCAGCTAAGGGGCCAGTGGCCGGTGACTGGAGCAGCACCGCAGGGAGGTCAGGCATCAGGCAGTCAGGCTTCAGGCCAGGTGCACGCTCTGGAGCTGTGAGGGATTGATCAGGCTGGAGAGCCGATGACGGTGGCAGGTACACCGCGGGTGTGGCCGTGAGTTTCTTTACTTTCTTTTGGCATGGCCTCTTCAGGCATGTCTGCTTGAGTGCACAGGCTGTATAGGATACTTGTGGACTGACTAGATTCTAGTTAGTGGGATTGGCATCATATCAGATGCGTTTTATGTTTTATTTATATATTTGAGATGCGTGGCATCGGGATAATCAAGGATGCAGGTTACTTGAGGTGTCGTGGGCATCAGGGAATCGTGGATGCGGGTTACTTGAGGTGCATGGCACCAGGTTTGAATTGAGCATATATTAGATGCAGGACCTCTGGGAGGCAGACACCGATGCGGTGAGAGTTACGTTGGGTGTCGGAAGTGACACGTGAGCACCAAGGAGGTGCAGGGGTGACGATGCATCACGGGAGGACCATGGGTCCGGGAAATAGGTCATTGGGCCTTGTTTGTTTATTTGTTTTCTTTGAGATTTGTTCGGGTTGAGACCAAGTAGGTGATTCCTAAGGTGGGGAACCCTTTTTAGGAATTTAGCCAGAACCTTGAGACTGGGGTAGTCTGGGTTGTTTAACCGGGATGGGCATGTTCGGTGCCATTTCCTGGTTTCGTTTGGTAGCTCGGGGATGAGCTACGTTAAGGTGTGGAGTTTGTAAGAACCCGAGTTTTTAGAAACGGGTCAAAACCCAGCCCTATTTAAACTTTTGACTGGTTTTTGAGAAGTCTGGAAAATCTGGGCAGTTTCCAAAAATTTCTAGACCACACGCCGTGTACTTTAAGTACACGCCGTGTATGAGTTACCCGAGTGACCGACCGTGTGCTCTCCGAGTACATGCCGTGTGAAGACCGTGTAGAACTTTCCTACTACACGACGTGTATTTATAGAAACGCCGTGTATCCCTTACCCGTGCAAGGCTATATACATGTCATGTGGTTCCCAGGTGTAAATTTCCATCTACACGGCATGTAGCCTTCCTTGACACGCCGTGTACCCTTGCCCCGTGTAGCGGCCGAGACCCTGGCCGTGTGTTGATCGTGTACACGGTCTAGGCCGTGTGCTGGACTCCGCTTAAGTCGGAGTATGAAAACACATATACACGGTGTGTACTTTTTATATACACGCCGTGTACTTTTTTTATTTGATCGATCGAGGCGTCATCGCGCCTCATTCCCAGATTTCTCTTCTTCTTTCCCTTTGGACGAACAGTTCATCCGAGAACTCCCGAAAAACTCAAACCCTTCCAGAATCTCCGTACGACCTCTGTTCTTCGATCCGTCAGTGGCAGTGGGACCGCATCGGAAAGGCTAACCCCGTGCACCCTTCTTCGTCCTTGATTTATCACCTGTTTCTCTGCATATTCCATCCGAACGGAATTTCCGTATTTGACAGAAATGAAGATCTACCGCGAATCAGTCCGATTCAGAGGCTGAAATCAAAGGAGTGTCATTGTACGAGTACGAGGTGGGTGGTACATACCTTCTTTCGTGTTTTCGTAGACAATTTGGGGTTGTGACCTTCGGGCGCGACGTCGGGTGTTGAGCGGGACCCTGTTTATTTGTTTTTATTTAATTATCTGCATTGTGGAATGCCTATGGGTATTCTCTAACCCTGTTGCAATCGAGCGAGATCGGGATAGAGGTCGTTGCTCGTTTGGGGCAATTCGGCCGGGGGTGCCGAAATGCGTGTGAATTGTACCATTGTTTAAACTGCTGTGTTATACTTCTTATTGAATGTCTCGATTTAAACTGTTTAGTTTAATTGTTAAATCATGAATGAGTTAGGTGATGGTATGGGATAGCACAGGTTAGTGCAATTTGACTGTTTAGTAATTGCCTGTTTAAAGTGATGCTTCCAAGTATGAATATGCAATGTGTGATATTGCCTATGTTAAACTGCTTGTTGTGTTGGGAGTGGCCCAGATATATTGTTGAGTGATGGGGATCACAGGTTTGGGATTTGGCTCGGGATACTTTGGGTGGTTTCTACCATGGGATTGGGCGTCATGGACGTCGGTTGAGGTAGTTGGACTATCAGGTTGGGCTTTGGCCCGGGTTACTTGGATGGCGAGACCATCTAACTTGAGCGACAGGTTCGCAGGGACACGAGGTGTCAGAGGTGTTGTGGCTTGGGACATAATGAGGAGATTACCGCTCACCGGGTACTTTTGAGTAGTGTGCACACAGATAGACTCCGAGATGAGGTGGTACGACCACTCACTGGGTAGAGGCCCCCGGTAGATGCAATTAGGTATATTTGGTTTGGGGGTACTTGCCATAGGAATCCATGTGGAAGGTGAGGAGCCTTCGGGAGATAGCTTTGAGGCGGTCAGGTTGGGGGCAGAGGCTCGCCATGATTTGAGGGAAGACATCGCTGTCCCTCCGGTTATCTTTTGAGGATAGGTATCGTTGTTCCTCCAGATGTTGTGCTATGGGAAGGTTGAGATTTCGAGATGGGTTACGAAGGTTGGGCGTGTCTTCGGGACGTCGGTACTTGCGACACATGGTGTCAGGTGGCACAAGGTGCCGGGCTGCAGATCAAACTTTCTGGCGTTGGCCGAAGCAGGTGACACTTCCTGGTGGCTGCTGAGCACCAGTGAAGTCCTTGTTTACTTTTGGGCATTGCAATGTTTACTATTTTCCTTATATAAGCATGTCTGCCTGAACACTTATATTAGGCACGCACCTCTGGGTGGTATCCTACTGAGACTTGTCTCACACCCTACACGGGCCCTTCGGGACGCGTGTAGACTTTATGAAATTGCGTGCAGGTAGAGGGTCAGCCTCAGGAGCTGGAATTTAGTGCTGTTGACTTGGAGACTGGAATGGACCTTGTGGTCGTGTCGTACTGGAGTTACTTGTTCAGTATTCTTTCCTTGCATCAGCATGTTTACTTTATATTATAGATACTACTGGTTATCCATTGGTGCCATTATATATGTATTGATTTGTATGACTTGATTGGATGCATGCTTGGTTGTTTTAGCAGTTATTGCAGTTGATTCTTGGCATGATGTTTTGTTACTCTCTGCTACTGTTGTTTCTATATTGCTTCCACTGTTTATTGTTATTGAATGTGCTTCCGCTCTGCGGGTCTGGTTAGAGTCTGTAGAGTTATTTATTTTCACTGCATATTTTAGTTTATTACTTGGACCAGCACCTTTAATTCCTCCGAGAGGGTATAGCCTCTCCACTATACCTATTCAGACCCTCGCTGCTAGTCGGCAGCCTTTGGAGTTCAGGGGAGGTGCGCCTAAGGTAGTAACACCCAACCCGTTCGACACTGTTCGGGTGGCTGGCCAGGTCTGGGTCGTTACATTTACCTTCGTGGTGTTAACTTTGTGGTATTCTTCCCTCATGTATGAGGTGAGTATATCTTGATAACTTAGGTATAAGTATGGGCATATACCTAAGTTGAGTTGATGTCTATCGCTTCGTGCTTGAGATGGAGGCCTTGCTTTGTGGTTATTCCTTTGTGGAACTCTGGGAGACGTATGGGGGTCTCAGGGTCCCTATTGAGTATTGTTATACTCACCCATGCATGGGCTTCACTTGCACCTGGTTGTGTCTTGTGCAGACGACATACAATATTGATTGAGGCTGAGGGAGCCAGGACTGGATGTTGCTCGGGGGTAAACTGTTTGGCGTGACGTGACGCATGGACTACTGATCGTGAGCTGCACCTACCCTTCAGGTAGGATCCTCGGTGGATGATCCAGGAGTTGTTTTGTACTTTCAGTTGTATTTGTACTTTTTAGTTGTACTTGTACTTTTCAGTTGGGCTTGTATGCCAGCCCTTTACTTTCAGCACACTTTTTCTACAGCAGTTTACTTCGTGATTGCTTCTTGTTGTGTTCTTGGATTGTGTGTATGTACAGGTTAAAAAGGCAATGTCTTCCCGTTTTAGAGATACGTCTTTTCGATGCTAGTTGCCAGCCCCTGGTATATGGAAGACGGACTTGGGATAGTCACGACACAGGCTCCGGGGGACGGGTCCTGACAACCCTTCTTATTATTCATGTTGTCAATTGATAACTCATTTTTTATTATGTATATTTTACTAGGCATATGATTAATTCATGTTACCCATATATATTATTATGTTCTAAAAAATACTTATAAAATTACATTAAATATATTTAAATAATAAATATAATTATTATATTTATAATTATTAAATTTTAATTATATATAAACACTTTTTAAATATATTTTTTTGTAATTATAATTATAACTATATATATATTTAAATAACTATAAAATTACAATAAATACATATATTTTAATTTTATAAATAAATATATATATATATAATTATACACAAATATTTATAAATATATTTCTTTATAATTATAATTATAATTATAAATAAATATATATATGTAAATAATTATAAAATTATAATAAATATATTTATTATACTACTTATAGAGTTATAAATATATAATTAAATAAATATATTTATAAATATATACAAATATTTATAATTATAATTCCTAAATAAATACAGATATATTTAAATAATTAAGAAATTATAATAAATATATTAATTACATATAATTTAAATACAAATATATTAAACAAATACAAATAGTTATAAATATAATTCTAAATAAATGTAGATATATTTAAATAATTAAAAAATTATAATAAATATATTAATTATATATATTTATAAAATTATAAATATATTTTTTATAATTTTATAATTATTTAAATATATATATATATATTTATAATTATAACTATAAATAAATATTTATTTATTATACTTTTTAATTACGAATAAATATATATTTATTTATTAGTTATAAATATAAATAAATATTTATTTATTTAAATAATTATTAATTTATAATAAAATATATTTATTATTTTCATATATAATATTATATATAATTAAATAAATATATTTATAGTTATAAATAAATACAGATATATTTAAATAATTATAAAATTATAATAAATATATTAATTATATATATTAATAAAATTATAAATATTAGAAATATAAATTTGTTATAATTTTATAATTATTTAAATAAATAAATATATATTCATTTATAATTATAATTATAAATAAATAAATATTCATATAAATAATTATAAAATTAGAAAAAATATAGTTATA
The DNA here is from genome assembly GCA_963277665.1 of Viscum album. NCBI lineage: Eukaryota > Viridiplantae > Streptophyta > Magnoliopsida > Santalales > Viscaceae > Viscum > Viscum album. The sequence continues at coordinate 1,558,091,559 of OY728126.1, read as the reverse complement.
TATATCTATAATCTTATAAATATATATAATTAATATGTTTACTATATATATTTCAAAGATTATAAATATAATAAGTATATTTCTTAAAATTTTATAATTTTTTAAATTATAATTTTATAAAAATAAAAATAAAAATAAAAATAAATATAAATATAAATATAAATATAAATATATTTATATTTATTTATAGTTATAATTATAAATAAATAAATAAATATTTGTCATATATATAATTTTATAAATATATATAATAATAGAAATAAATTATTAACATTATATCTTTATCAACACTTTTTTAGCACTGATAAAGACCTATATTTATCACCGCTAAAAAAACGCTGATAAAGACATGTTTTATCAGTGCTTTCTATTTTAGTGCTGATAAAACATATTTTTATGAGTGTTTTTTATCTAGCGCTAATAAAAATTTCACCTGATTTTATAAAGAAACCCTAACTTTCTCCTCCTTCGCACCCCTCAAGTTCTTGAGGAAGCTGATCCCCACCGCCGCCTCCTCCTCCTCCTCCTCTTCTCGATTCCTCCGCCGCCGCAAATCCGTTTGCCACAAACCCACCTTCGTGGCGTGCCTCTCCTCCGTCGGAGGACTCCTCCGCCGCACGCCTCTCCTCTTCCACGCGCCTCTCCTCCGTCGCGCGCCTCTCCTCTTCCACGCGCCTCTCCTCCACCAGAGGACTCCTCCCCGACGCGCCTCTCCTCTTTCATGCGTTATGCCTGTCAATATATATTACAGCTCATTGGAGGGACCATGTGTACTGATCACTCGGGGATGCACGTGCACATGATGTGTTTACCCCTACTAAAAGAATTTGATCAGGCCGAGACATACAACTAGGGATTAGCCTGCTTGGCATACACGTACAGAGCATTATGCAGGTTATCCCACAGGGACCACGCAGGTCTCGAGGGATGCGTCATCCTTCTTCAGATGTGGGCATGAGAGCACATCCCCGTATTCTGCCCTAAGCTTTCTGGCCCACCAATCGAGATGAAGGTGTTGCATGACGCTTCGTGTGGATGCTGGTATGATCACTCATTTCTATTGTTTTCTGATGCTACTAGGAGTTATTGACTTTAATTTCTCATTATTTTTCACTATCGATGTTGTATTTTACAGGTGGTGTCAGAGACACAATTTTCACATGGTTCCGATACACCATTTGGGCGTATATCAGCTCCAGTTGGACTATCTCTTACCTGACCAGGTATGTATATACAATCAATCAATGCCTAACAAATTTAATAATAACATCAATTTTGATTTTTAGTAAGAAGTTTTTTTGACAAAGGTCACATGTCATTTCAGATTTCATGGCTTCTATACTAGACTATTATGGACCAGTTGCCACCATAATGCACTATTGGGGTTGAGGATGCTATGGGTGTAGTGCCCCTCATTTACTTCCATATTATTGAGTGGAAACATCCTGACAGAGTCATGCGTCAGTTTTTTTGTGCTCAGCCAATTCCATTGTCGCCGAGACAAATAGAGCAGCTTCATGAGGTGAAGCTGATAGGGATGCAGGATGGGGACTGGCACTGAGTACATGCCCTCTTTCTCGACTACTGGTGCAGATGTGGAGAGTTTCGTATTCAGGGTGTACTTAAAAATCGATTCTTTCTTTTAAGAGCAGGTTGAGTATGAGCCATGGTATAGACTAAAGTCTATACTGTATCTTACCTGACACGAAAGAGATATTCATAAGATTGTAAGTTAATAAATTTCCATTAGTTTATTTATTGAAATATTTTCTAATTCATTTTGAATATATTTACATGGCAGTCACTCATAGCATCTTGTTCGCATGAGTGATGAAGAGGATGAGGGGGTCTTTAGCCAGGCAGTCGTCCATGCTAAAGCGTTGGAGCTGAGATCATCTTATCGTGCATTTTTCAAGATCATCTTCGAGCATCCAGCCCGAAGAGAGGAGGTTCCTGCCCCGGAGGAACATCCTGTACCAGCTGCTGGTGCTGAGGATCCACGACGACGGAGACGTAGATAGCGTTGTGTTGCATGTGAGGCCACACCTATTCAACAGGCAACGGTCGACCCTCTAGTAGTCCAGCCTCAACCGATTCAGGATGTGCCTCATGTGGCATGGGATCTATCTTTCTTGACAGGATATTCACAGTTCTCTCCATCTTTGGGTCCAGATCCATTGCATCATTGGGGTCCAGATCTATCACACCCTTAGGGTATAGATCCATCAAAGCCTTGGGGTATAGCTCCATCGCAGGATTGGTTCCCCCACTGTGATGATGGCAGGTTATTCTACCACCCTAGTGGGAGAAGGATTAGGAGCGCAATATGACATGCAGTTCACATCTCCTACCACCGACACACAGGTGGAGGATTTGAAAGTCAGCGTTCCAGTGCCTGAGGATCATCCCTTTCCAGGTCATCAGACTCCACAGTGAACTCGAAGGGGACGTCCTATTCACAGACTACCATGTGGGATGGAATCTCCTCGCCATAGACATAGACATTGATTGTACATGTTCATTTATATGTTTTATGTCTATTGAAATTAAAATAATATTATTACTATTGGACCTTATTATATGTTTATCCAGTGTTTCAGTTTTCATTAATATTTTAGGCACAATTTATATTTGACAGCTTTCAAATTCGATTACTTGAAACATAGGAATAATTATTAAATTTCAAGTAGATAACTTTAAAAGCTTATAAAATATACAGTATAAAAAATGTAAATAAAATTTAAAAGATAGCCTCAACATATATTTTTTTTGAAAATAAAGAGTTTCATAAATTAAATAAATAAATGAAAATGAAAGGAATGTAAGAAAAGTTACTCGGAATGTGAGAGTGAAAAGAAGGAATGTTGAGGAGGATCCAAAGCCACCTACTTGACTTTGAAAGCCTATAAAATATAAACTATAAGACCCATATAAATAAAAATTAAAATTTCAACTACTTATTATATGTTTAATCAATGTTTAAATTTTCATTTATATTGGTCTTATGGTTTATATTTTATAATCTAGTAAAGTCACGTACTTGAGACATTTTTAAGTTTCATGCTGGTGGATTAAAAAGCTTATAAATTATTTTTCATCAACATTTTTTAAGAAATTATTTTTATTTTCAACTATTTTTTATATGTTTAATAAATGTTTAAATTTTAATTTATATTGGTCTTATAGTTTATATTTTATAGGCTAGCAAAGTCATGTACTTGAAACATTTTTAAGTTTCAAGTTGGTGGATTAGAGAGCTTATAAATTATTTTTCATCAACATTTTTTAAGATTATTTTTCGACTACTTCTTATATGTTTAATCCATGTTTTAATTTTTATTTATATTGGTCTTCTACTTTATATTTTATAGGCTAACAAAGTCACGTACTTGAATAAGAGATAAATCATGCTGAAATATTTTGTTATATATATATATATATAAACGTAGAAAAATAATAATAATAAATTAAAATTTTAAATATATAAAAAAGAATAATTAAAATAGAAAAAAAATTAGGGCAAAGGTGGCAGCGGCGATGCTGCCTTTCAGGCACATTTTAAAAAAAAAATTAACCTACGCTTTTTAAAAAAAATCAAAAAAAATATTAAAAAAAACTCTAATAATATCGGTAATCTTAGCATTTGGAACATAACTCACAATCACGTCCACAAATAAACTTTAAGATCATATAGCGCCAATTATACTCAAGCATCAATATATAAATATAAATAATGACAATCATGTTCATGAATATCATCATTATCTCATGATATATATATTATGTGTTTGGGAGTACAATTACATTCAAACACACACAACACACGCACGGGTCAGAAGTGTTGTTCATAGCCCCCCCAAGGGGATAATCCACCCATCAAGTCCTATATATATATATATTTATAATTATAATTAAAATAAATGTATTTAAAAAGTATTTATATATAATTATAAATAAATAATTATAAATATAATAAAAATGTGTTTATTATTTAAAAAAATTATTATAATTTTATAATTATTTAAATATATATTTATTTATTTATAAACTTATAAATAATTTTTTTAAATATTATATATATATATATGAATCATTAAAAAATATATATTATAATATATCATATTTATATTAATTATAAACATGCGTTTTTAATTAATGTATATAAATAAACATTATTTTTGAATATAAATATAATAATTTTATATATATTGATAATATTTTTTATTAAAATCTTGATTTTAGCTAGTGATAATAAAGATGAGACTTTGATCAGCGTTTTCTGTTTAATACTGATAAAAGTCAGTGCATCCTTTACCCGAATCTGTGGTAGTGATACCCCAAACTAGGCAGGCCGCATGATTGTTTGGCACAGTTTGTCAAGTCGTGCACAGACGGTGCGTCTGCCACTATCCCAAAATCCCTATGAGCTGCATGTTTGTCTCACACAATTTCCTTAACTGTGTGCAAACTGTGCATTTCCCTCTGTCACACTACATAGGGTGCATAGTTTCTACTGCATGGTTTCCAAATTGGTCACCTTAACCGTGCAACCCTGAAAAAGGCTCCAAACTTTAAAAATTCAACCTGAAACACCCGAAATCTAAGGGGGGGAAACAACTACAAGACTACTACAAAGAAAGTGACATCACGGGGAGTCCAGAATCATGCTTTTGCTGCGTTGGGATCCTTGAGAGCATATGATGGTTGATTGAATAAAAAAAGGCCGTATTTTAAACAAATTTGAGCAAATAGATCTCAACAGGGAAAAAAATTCATGAGCTTAAGTGAACTGGTCTCAATATATGAGGAATGACTTGTGGATCAAGATTTTTTTTCTTTTATATACTAATATTATTTCAATGTTGCATTTTTTTTAATCTCCCAGGAAATTATTATATTAAATCACTAATTATAAATAAAAAATTAATCGAATGGATCATGGAACACTACATGATTTTTTATACTCTTTCTGATTTTTTAAACATCTTAGGTTATTTTTTTTAAAAAAAATACCTCTTCAAGGCGGCATCACAAATGCCTCCTTTGCCCTAAAACACTAATTTTTTTTTCTATTTTAATTATGTTTTTTATATATTTAAAATTTTAATGTTTTATTATTATGTTCATATGGTTATATATATATATATAAATAAATAAATAAAACTTAACGTTTCAATATAATTTATATTTTATTCAAGTACATGACTTTGCTAGCCTATATAATATAAACTGTAAGATAGATATGAATGAAATTTTAAACATTGATTAAACATATAACAAGTAATAAAAAATAAAAATAAATTCTTAAAAAATGTTGGTGAAAAATTATTTATAAGCTTTCTAATCCACGTACTTGAAACTTAAAAATGTTTCAAGTACATGAATTTGTTGACCTATATAATATAAACTATAAGACAGATATGAATAAAATTTTAAACATTACTTAAAAATATAACAGGTAGTCCAAAATAAAAATAATTTCTTAAAAAGTTTTGGTGAAAAATTATTTATAAGCTTTCTAATCCACCTACTTGAAACTTAAAAATGTTTCAAGTACGTGACTTTGCTGGCCTATATAATATAAAATATAAGACCGATATGAATGAAATTTTAAACATTGCTTAAACATATAACTATTAGTCCAAAATAGAAATAATGTTTTAAAAAATCTTGGTGAAAAATTATTTATAAGCTTTTTAATCCACCTACTGGAAACTTAAAAATGTTTCAAGTACGTGACTTTGCTGGCCTATATAATACAAACTATACGATAGATATGAATAAAATTTTAAACATTGATTAAAAATATAACTAGTAGTCCAAAATAAAAATAATTTCTTAAAAAATCTTGGTGAAAATTTATTTATAAGCTTTCTAATCTACCTAATTGAAACTTAAAAATGTTTCAAGTACATGACTTTGCTGGCCTATAAAATATAAACTATAAGACCGATATGAATGAAATTTTAAAAATTGCTTAAACATATAACTAGTAGTTGAATTTTTAATTTTTATTTATATGGGTCTTATAGTTTATATTTTATAGGGTTTCAAAGTCAAGTAGGTGGCTTAGGATTCTCCTCAACATTCATTTTTCTCTCTCTCACTTCTGAGTTATATTTCTTACATTCCTTTAATTATAATTTATTTATTTTATTTATGAAACTATTTATTTTCAACAACTTTTTAGATGATTAGGATATATTTTAAATTTTATTTACATTGTTTTTATACTGTAGATTTTTTAATCTTTTAAAGTTATTTACTTGAAATTTACTAATTATTTCTATGTTTCAAGAAGTCGACTTTGAAATATGTCAAATATAAATTGTGCCTAAAATATAAATGAAAACTGAAATACTGGATAAACATATAATAAGAGCTAATAGTACTAATAGTATTTTGATTTCAGTAGACATAAAACATGTAAACAAAAATATACAATCAATGTTTATGTCTATGGCGAGGAGATTCCGTCCCACATGGTGGTCTGTGAATATGACATTCGCGTCGAGTGCGCAATGGAGTCTGATGACCTGGAGAACGCTGATCCTCGGGCACTGGAATGTCGACTGGCACATCCTCCATCTCTATGTCAGTGGGAGGAGCTATCAACTACATCTCGTACTGCCCTCCGGATCCTTCTCCCACTATGGTTGTAGAAGGACCTGCCTCCATCGCAGTGGGGAACCAAGCCAGCGATGGAACCCCAAGATGACGATGGATCTGGAATCCAAAGCTAGGATGGATCCCAAGGCTGCGATGGATCTAGAACCCAAGATGGAGAAAACTACGGATATCCTGTCAGGAAAGAAAGATCTCATGCCACCCGAGGCACATCCTGAATCGGCTGATCCCGGACTACTAGAGGGCCGACCTCTGCCTGTGGAACAAGTGAAGCCTCACGTGCAACACGATGATATCTATATCGCTGTGGTCATGGCTCCTCAGCACCAGCAGTAGCTGCAAGATGTTCCTCTGGGGTAGGAACCTCCTCTCTTCGAGCCGGACGTGCGAAGATGCTCCCAGAAAGCGCACAAAAAGATGCCTTCACCTCCAGCGTTGTAGAATAGACGACTGCCCGACTAAAGACTCCCTCCTCCCCTTCATCACTCATGCGAACAAGCTACTCTGTGTGACTTCCCTATATATAGATTCAAATTGAATTAGAAAATAGTTCAATAAACAAACTAACGGAAATTTATTGACTTACCATCCTCTACATCTCTATGTTGGGTTGGGTAAGATATAGTATAGACTTCAGTCTATACCATGGTGCATACTCAAACTGCTCCAAAAGAGATAATCGATTCGTAGGAATACCCTGAATACAAAACTCTGCACATCTATGCTAGCATTCGATAAAGCTGGAATGTACTTGGGACCAGTCATCATCCCTCCTCTTTGTCATCTTCATCCCATGAAGCCGGTCTATCTGTCTCGTTGGTAATGGAATCAGCTGAGTACGGAAAAACTAGCGCATGACTCTGTCAGGCTGCTTCCACTCAATAATATGGAAGTGAATGAGGGGCACTATAGCCATAGCATCCTCAAGACCAACAGTGCAGTATGCTGGCAATTGGTTCGTAATACTCTAGTATGGAAGCCATGAAATCTGAAATGAGAAGTGATTTTGTCAAAAAATCACCTAACCAAAAACCAAAATTGATGATATTATTAAATATGTTATACAGTGATAGATTGTATATACATACCTGATCAGGTAAGAGACAGTTCTATTGCAGCCGATATACGCCCAAATGTTGTCTCAAAACCACGTCAAAATTGTGTCGCTAACACCACCTGTAAAATACATCATCGATAGTGAAAAATAATGAGAAATTATAGTCAATAACTCATAATAGAATAAAAAACCAATAGAAATGAGTGATCATACCAGCATCCACGTGGAGCATCATGCAGCACCTCCATCTAGACCGGTGGACCAGCAAGGTCAGGGCAGAATGCTAGGATTCTATTCCATTCCCACATCTAAATAAGGATGAAGCATCCCCCGAGACCTATGCGGTCCCTGTGGGATAGCCTGCATAATGCTCTACACGTGTATGCCAAGCAGGCTGATCCCCAGTTGTACGTCCTAGCCCGATCAAAGTCCTCTAGTAAGGGTAGATACATCACGTGCACTTGCATCCCTGAGTGATCAATACACATGGTCCCACCAATGATCCGTAATATATATGCACGAGCATAACGCATGACAGTCTGATCGTCATCATCATCCTGTAAATATGGAATCTGTGACTTTAACCAAGGCATAGATATGGACGCTCCATCGGTAGCCCTACGGTCGGATAAAATATCAATGCATAACAAGCGTTGATAAAGGTCTGACCAAGCTGCATGAGTGATTCCAATAACGGGTCTACCCTGGATAGGAAGACCAAGAAGCACTATCACATCCTCGAGGGTGATGGTCATCTCTCCCTCAGGTAGGTGGAATGTGTGTGTCTATGGTCTCCACCTCTCAACGAGGACAGCAAGTAGGTAATGATATACAAATGTGAAATATGATACGACAAGGCCATAGAATCCAGCACAGCGCAAGTATGGTCTAATGGCATGTGGAGGCCCCCTGTGATGAAAATGGTGTGCTCGATGCACCCTGATCGATCGATCTGCATGACCCTCTAACACGGCCTACGAAATATGGGTACGCTGCTGAGTGAGTAGTATGGTATCATCCATCTACATATAAACAAATGAAATGAGTCATAAGTGTAAAATGTAAATATAAAGATATGGTTAGCATAATGTTATGACTTGTATAATGTAAGACATGACATGTTTATTCACATTGTTTTATGAATTTATTTTTATCAAAAGAAATATAATGCTCCATTTCTTTTGGTTCTGAATGAAATAAAGATAACAAGAGGAAAGAAGAGATAACAACATTTAATTTACAATATGAGAATGTGTTCTTTTGGATTTATTAAATAAATTCTATTATCTAAGATTTTATTTAAGGATTAAGGAGAAAGTTATTTCTTGAAAGTATGAATGTTTTTATGAAATAAATTCTATTATCTAAATTATTGGGTCTTGAATTTGGTTAGACATATTTTGGAGGATTTGTATGATTAACTAATTATGGATTGGATTAATATAAACCATCTTATTTACTAATGATGTTTTAGGAATTTATCTAATTATCTGTATTGAATAACTTATGTTAATCATTATGATACTATTATTTCGTTATAGAATAGTTTATTAAAATATCACAAATAATGTTACCAAAAACCATGGTAAAAGGAATATGTTTTTGGGTTGGGGTTTAGGTTTGAGGGTCTAGAGTTTTGAATTTTGATATTAAGGTTTAGGAAACATGTTTCTGAGTTAAGTGTTATGCTTTTGGGTTTTGGGATTTAGAAAACCGAGAAAAAAAGAAGAGATAAAAACATTTAATTTACAATATGAGAATGTGTTCTGCTTTTGGATTTATGAAAAAATTCTATTATCTAAGATTTTATTTAAGGAATAAGGAGAAAGTTATTTCTTGAAAGCATGAATGTTTTTTATGAAATAAATTCTATTATCTAAATTATTGGGTCTTGAATTTGGTTAGACATATTTTGGAGGAGCTGTATGATTAAATAATTATGGATTGGATTAAGATAAACCATGTCATTTACTAATGATGTATTAGGAATTTATCTAATTATATGTATTGAATAACTTATGCTAATCATTATGATACTATTACTTCGTTATAGAATAGTTTATTAATATATCACAAATAATGTTACCAAAAACCATGGTAAAGGGAAGATGTTTTTGGGTTGGGGTTTAGGTTTGAGGGTTTAGAGTTTCGAATTTTGATATTAAGGTTTAGGAAACATGTTTCTGGGTTAAGTGTTATGCTTTTGGGTTTTGGGGTTTAGAAAACCGAGAGAAAAAAAAAGAGATAACAACATTTAATTTACAATATGAGAATGTCACAATGAAGACAATACATCTTTCTGGTTGAGACTGTGAACTCGGCCCAACAACGTTAGGGAATCATTTCCGTTTATGACATTCTTTATGACATATCGTGCATCACAAACTCTACCCTTGTTCTTGATGCCAGTCCATCTCATTACGAATCCTACTGGCCTTTGGTCTCTCACGAGGACGTACCTAATTCATGTCAGGTATCACTATCGGCTGGCCTTCGGGCATTGGGAAATAACGATACTCCCCAATAGGTTTCCATGGTGCAACATAACAGTTAGAAATGGTATCCATCCAGTACACTGGATCAACATATGATTCACATGATATGTTCATAGAGGCACATGCTGCGATGGCGTGTGTGCATGGAAATCGTAAGGGCAGAAAGTTTCCACATTGACATTGCCTTGTTTCCAGTAATACAACCATTTTTTCACCGATGCGATTTGTGATGGGGTATGAATTCTCTTGAACTTCAAATCGGGAGTCTTCTTGCCGAAAAAGGCAGACGTGATAACCAACAGCTTCTTCAATATTATTTTCAACCTCTTGTTGAAAGTGTCTTCCGTGTCTTATCCCCTGTTTTATTCTGTCTAATGCTAGTTTTTGTCTATCAACAAAGCACTTCATGCATTGATATAATGTCTCCTAAACTAGGGAGGTTATAAGTAGGTTGCGAAGCCCTTTGAAGAAGCCATTGATGCACTCCACAATGTTTGTCATCATGTGTCTGTACCTCTTCCCCCTGTCATATGCCAATGTCTATTTCTATTTTGGAATCCGCATCATATAATAATAAACTTCTTGATTAGCTTGCCAGATTTGTTCAAAATGTTCTTCAAACCACCGTTGGTCCGACTAATATGCTACATAGAATAAATGATATTTCACATAAATTGATTTTATCTTTATGTTGAAATGGTAAAAAATAATAAATATAATGCGTACCAAGCCTCGTGATTGCCTTCTTCATCGGTTCATTGTGGAATTTTTTATGCACATTGCTAGCAATGTGTCTAATGCAGAACCGATGATGTGAATTTGGGTATCTCCATGTATTTGGATCCATATTGATTGCCTCATTAATTGCCCGATGACGATCAAATATCAAACAAACACCCCGAATGTTGGTGAAATGGTTGCTGATACATGCCAGAAACTAACTCCATGATTCATAGTTTTCTTTCTCTACAATGACAAAGACAAGCAGAAGAGGTGAACTGTTTCCATCTTGGGTTGCCTCAATCAACAATATGCCCTTGTATTTTCCATACAGAAATGTTCCATCAATCTGAATAAACTGTTTGCTGAAACGAAATGTGGAGATACAGGGAAGGAATGCCCAGAACAACCGATGAAATTGAATACGAGAAGGATAAAGTCAGTTATCGTGAGACACATGTTTGTTTGTACCCAAATGGAAGACAACTTGGTTATGATGCCTCAGTATGGCTAGCAATTGCGACAACGCCTGATATGAGTCATCCCAATCATCATAGACCTTCACAGTTGCCTTATGTTTCACCATCCATGCCTTATTATAGGAATTATTATAACCGAATGTCTGTTGAATCCTCTCTTGCACAAGGGTTATTGGAACATCTTGACATGTCATAATCATCTCAACAACAATAGATGACACAAATTCTGCATCCAATGATGTATGATCTTGTGTGAGGCTTGGATGAACGCAAGTATAAGCCACCTCAATCCTCGAGATTCTCCAACCTCCAAATGTAATGGGCGGCCTCAAGAGAAATCTACAATCATCCCCATACTTCTCACACAGTATGAAATATTTACTATGACATGATTCGTGAACTATATAGCTGCAGTGCCTCTCAATATTAAATCTCTTTAGTGTGTTTTTTAATGCATTTTTACTTGGAAAATTCCTTCCAATATATAAGGTTTTTTCCAACTCACTAAACCTATTTGGTACAACTCTGGGGAACTCAGTTGCCGGTGTGAGAACATTATTGTCGAATTCAGGCACACGTGTCATTTCTTCTGACCAAGATGAAAGGAGTGGTGGATGATTTATTGTAGGTCGAGGTTGATGTAAAACTAATGCATTTCTCGAAACCTCATTCCTACCTTCAGTTGATCCCTCATCATCAGCACTGTTGTCACCATTTGATCTGTTATTTCGAAACTCCTCATCGGAAGTCGGATTACATGTATATTCGGGAGATCATCTAGGTTGTCCTCTTCGGCTGCATCATTTGGAATAGGAACAATTTCATGGGATGGACTGTCTTCAACCACTCTTGTAATTCTACGTCTTCGTACAACTGGATGTTGTTGTTGTACAATAGAAACATCAACGTATAACTCCATCATGGTACCATCTGACCGTTGAGAAAATAAATTAATTGCTTGGACCCATTGCGCATCAGCAACCAATGGACAAGCTAGATTCCACAGTGTTGCTGGGAATTGAAAATTTCTATAACTCATAGACTTGATCTCTTGATCGGGTCCCAGATTTAAGGAACCATGAATTCTCTCTTGAAGGTCACTTATGGTTACACAATCAGTTGTACTAATCATCGTTATTGGTTGTGTAATATAAGAACCTCCTTGCTCAGTTTGAATAACCTCCCTATAACAATACACACAATCAAACATGACTCACTACGTCAAAAATGTTTATTTCATCAGAATTATGATATTGTAACAAATATTAATAGTTAATTATAATTAACTAATCATATGTATTCATTTTTAATCCTAATTTATCATTAATTAATCTATAATTAATCATTACTAATAATAAGTATTATTTTTAAACTATATATAACTAACTAAACTACTTAATTAATTATTAATAATAACTTTTTTAACTAATCACTCATTCTTTAATCACTAGTTAATCAATATTAAGTTATTCTTTAAATATCCATTCTTTAATCCTTAATCATATTATATTCATTAGTTGTTTATAATTAACTAATCATATGTATTCATTTTTAATCATAAGTTATCATTAATTAGTCTATAATTAGTCATTACTAATAATAAGTATTATTTCTAAACTATATATAACTAATTAAACTACTTAAACATATTTAATTACTAATAATAACTTTAAGTCTTTAATGTTTTTTTCCTTATTTCATTCTATAACATCATAATTATCATTTTATCATTGATAAATATACTAATTTAATTTATTTATTTTTAGATATTTTAGTATTTTATAAAGAAAATATGAATCATCTTAAGCATATCCTCCAGGAGTGTCAAACCAGGAGTGCAACAAGACCCATTTTCGTGCACCAGTTCCTGTTCGTGTCTAGCTCAAAGCGGTGTTTTTGGGTTTTACCCCTAGATACATCTGTGTCAGAGTCACATCCACTTGTTTGTATCCAGACAAGGATTTGATTGCTTAGATAACCACATAATCTTTAAACTGCAAAAATTTCACAATACTTAATCCTAAGTTAATCATAAGTTAATACTAAGTTAATCTATACTTAATCTATACTTAATCTATACTAATAACAATAATTATTTCAAACTATATACAACTAGTTACACAACCTAATAAACAAAATATTAAGAATTACCTAAACTACTTAAAAAATTAAATATTTAAAATTAAAAATAATTCAATTAAATAAATAAAAACATTAAATTAAAGAAATAAAAATACCTCTAAACGATGCTTTGCAAAAATCCGGATAGAAAATGAATTTTTTATAGAGAGAGAGATTTTATGAGAGATGAAGGCAAGAATTGAGTGAGAAGAAGAGGAGTGCCCTTTTATAGGGGGTTGAGGCAAAGGCGACATCCCCTGCCGCCTTTGTCATGTCATCGATCCGGACCAAAGGCGGCGCAGGGGATCAAATGCGGCATCGTTGATGCTGCCTTTGTAACGTATTTTTTTAAAAAAAAATCAACCTATTACATTTTTTTTCCAGAAAACGTATTAAAAAAACTCCACACCACACCAATTCATTTGCTCAATTATAAACTGAATTCATCAATTTATATCAAGTTGAAGAGATTATTCGTTTGATTTAGATTTTGTTTTTAAATTTAATCGTTTTCAAAGCCATACAAAACTGATTGAAGCAGACGTACACTTATCGATTTTCGCGTCTGTTTTGTGGTGAGTCAATTAATAGTCAGTTTCGTCCCATGTTCGCATTTATAAATAATTTACATATTATAATATTTTTTATAAATATACTTCTACTGTATACTTAGAACTGAGTTTCATTTTTTATTATGTATATTTTAAGTCATATGATTCGTTATGTTACCCATATATTCTCTTATGTTCTAAAAAATACTCATAAAATTATATTAAATATATTTAAATAATAAATTTAGTTATTATATTTATAATTATTAAATTTTAATTATATATAAATACTTTTTAAATATATTTATTCATAATTATAATTATAACTATAGATATATAAATAATTATAAAATAACAATAAATACATATATTATAATTATAATTATATATAATTATATAAAAATATTTATAAATATAATTATTTATAGGTATAATTATAACTATAAATAAATATATGTGTAAATAATTATAAAATTATAATAAATATATTTATTATACTTCTTATAAAGTTATAAATATATAATTAAATAAATATATTTATAAATATATACAAATATTTATAATTATAATTTCTAAATAAATATAGATATATTTAAATAATTAAGAAATTATAATAAATATATTAATTAAATATATTTATATACAAATATTTATAAATAAATACAAATATTTATAAATATAATTCTAAATAAATGTAGATATATTTAAATAATTAAAAAATTATAAGAAATATATTAATTATATATATTTATAAAATTATAAATATATTATAATTTTATAATTAATTAAATGCATATATATTTAAAATTATAACAATAAATAAATAAATAAATATTATATTTTTTAATTACAAATAAATAAATATATATATATATATATATATTTATAAGACTCTCCAATGATGGATTTTTTGGAATTAGACTCTTGGCCCGGGACCATCATGGCCAAATCATAACTGCCAAACAAGAATCAAACCACGCTCTTTGGGAGTTCGTTGTTGCCGAAACCTTCGCTATCCTTGTCGGACTGAAATTTGCAAAAGATTTTGGATGGGATTCTATCCACATTGAATCGGATTGTCTCACCATCATCAATGTTATCAATTTTAATGAAGGTGACCTCCAATATTTTGGCTTCCTCATCAGGAAAATCCAATCTCTCAATCAAAGTTTCACACCCTCCTCCTTCTCTTTCATCAAAAGGGGAAGGAAATGAATCACCCCACCATCTGGCCTCCTATGGCCTTTCTGACACGAATCATCTCTGAATTGATCTTTTTCCTCCATGGTTGTATGACTTTGTGGTTGCTGATCTCCGTGATTAATATATCTTTTTTCTTTGTCAAAAAAATATATTTATAAATATATTTATAAATATATAGAAATATTGATAAATAAATACAAACATTTATATTTATAATTATAAATAAATACAAATATATTTAAATAATTTTAAAATTATAATAAATATATTAATTATATATATTAATAAAATTATAAATATTAGAAATATAAATTTGTTATAATTTTATAATTATTTAAATAAATAAATATATATTCATATAAACAATTATAAAATCAGAAGAAATATAGTTATATATATCTATAATCTTATAAATATATATAATTAATATATTTATTACATATATTTCTAAGATTATAAATAAAATAAGTATATTTCTTATAATTTTATAATTATTTAAATTAAAGTTTTATAAATATAAATATAAATATAAATATATTTATTTATAGTTATAATTATAAATAAATATATGATAAATAAATAAATAAATATATATATATTTATAAAAATAACTATATAAATGGGCATTACTCAAACTTAAAACATTAATAATAAGATTAATGATTTTGAGATAAAGCATCATAGTATTCATAGAGTTCTTTTGAATGATGATTCTATAAACATAATTGCATACCAAGAAAGTCGACTTGATATTAAACGATTAAATAGAGAACAAAATTGGAATTTGAGATCGAGGATTGCTTATATTAATGAAGTATATATATAGAAACACTTCATTCTTTTATCAAAAAGACTATGTTAGATGGAGGAATAACCATATTTCAAGTTTAAAGGCTGATAATGGTATGTGTATTGATACAAATGAAGGCATTAAGAATTTAATAACATATTTTTATGAAATCTTATTTTATTATCAACATAATTTTATATCTAAATGTATAAATTATTATTTTATTACAACTTTAACAAATTATATGAATGAATTAATAACTATTGATATTCAATGTTATGAAGTGGTCGTGGCATTTAGGTCGATGCATCCATCAAAGGTACCAACCCTAGATTTTCTTTATGAAATTTTCTTTAAAAGGTTCTAGACTATTTTGGGACTTTATGTTGTTAACTTTATGAATGAGTTTTGTAGAGATACGAATTCTCTTGAGACCTATAATGATACTCTCATCACTTTGATTCTAGAGGTTACTGATACGAGTTCAATTAAGTATTTTAGAATGACTAGTCTTTGTAATGTCATTTAAAAAGCCTTTTTGAAGATTTTAGAAAATAGACTATGGAAAATCATACCATCTATTAGTTTAGTACCATAGTTTTTTTCTTGTGTTAAAGAGTTATATGATACTTTAGTCTCCATGAAGCAGTCTTCAAGCATGAAAAATATTTGGAATGTGAATCCTTACTCATTTTTTGATTAATTCAACCAAAAAGAGAGGCTCTAGAACACAACCTCAACTTTTTTTATATATGAAGTAGTTTGGGAAATGCCCTATAGATGTGGTAATTTTGAAAGATATGATTTTTAGAAGTGGATGGTGTAATGGTAAGTAGTCCAGAAGTTATGAATAGAAGTTTTGGTTTTTTAAATATGAGTTTTTTAATGGTGATATGTTAAGGTCTTCTCCTCATTGTATTGAGAAAATGTTTTTGGAATATAAGATTCATTCATTGAAAAGTAAGAGTGACATTAACCATTCATCAAAAGTGAAAGGTTTTAGCTGGACATGGTACAAGTGTTATAAAGTCCACATGTTCAATGGGGATACTTCCATGAAATTTTACAAGTTGGTGAAATTGGATGAACAATCGACACTTACTATAAACAAGGGGGACAACATGCACAAGAAACATGTTATAGATGTGTTTGTTGAATACTCATTGAGAAGAAAAAGCATTGCAAAGGAATCTTTGGAACGTGAAATCAGAATTTTATTATGGTGATTTTGTTAGGAGTTCACTTTTATTACAAGGGGGTCAACTGGGATTCTTCCGAATTGGAAGTGCTAAGAAGGCCTTAACCAAGAATGTGGTACGATTCCTTTTCTTAGATTTTCATGAGAGATCCTTCCATGATCTTAATGGGAGTTTGATGAAAACACTAATCTTAACAATAAATGAGCTGGGTAATAAGTATGGATTATATTGTGATGTATCAGGAGTCAGGATTTGAATAGTTCCAGTCCAAGATGGTCATGTGGTTACTTATGGGCCCAGAAAGTTAAGAACACATAAGAGAAAATTCCCAAATCCTTTCCTAGATTTGGAAATAGTGGTTCTTTCCCTGAGGTTTTATTATAATACACTAAAAAAAGTGTTTGAAATATATTTAATTACAAAGTGAAATGAACCATTAATAGAGGAGAAGGTATGAGTACCTATAGTTCTTTAACTTTGACTTAATGTATACCCTCAAGAAGGAGAACATTTTTTATAATTTACCATATTGGAAGGATCAAGCTTAGGTAGTACATGATTCAAGAATCAAGTGGAAGATGGCTGCCCACTTTGAAGAGATATGAATTTATTTTGAAATGTATCATTGTTAAGTGACACTTATGTTTTTATCTATCACTTATTCACTCCTCAGTAGTATTACGAGAGTAAACTATAGGATTCATACTATTTATTCATGAGAGACATGATAAAACTTTTATATCTTTATATTTTATAAAATGATGGTTATTTTTTATTCATGTATCCTTTGTAAATTGCCTCTCTTAGGATTTATATCTTTGTGAAAATGGATAAGTGGATCTTTTAAAATGATTCAAGTGTTTTGAAATGTTTCTTAAAAAATTATACATGTTCAACAAACCTTTTTTTGGTTTTAAATACCTTTAAAATGATTTAAACACTTGTCATGGACTTTGGTTGCATGCCAAAGGTTTTTTAACTCATCTGATTGGCTTTCAGAAAGGAATGTGAATGTTTTGAAAGTGTATGTAATGCTGGTTTCATTTTAACAAGGGGTGTGTGAAGTTTTAAATGAAAATTTGTAAAATATAAAGGGTTCTCATTCATTTTAGATGATTAATATTGTTGGGTCATGAAGTTACCTTAACTAATTTAAAAAAGGGAATTGGGGTTTTGAGAAAGAGTGTTTGAAACTGATTGGTTTATTTTAAAAAAAAGCATGTGATTTTAAAGAAGAATTTGTGTAAATGGTTTGTTTTTTAATGAGATTTGAATTGTGATTTGATAAATAGTTTTCAAAGGAGACTTAAAGTCTATATCCTTTTTAGCCTTGGTTAATTTTTATATCAATGTTTTGTGTATTTATTTTGTTAAATACTAATATCATCGAATCAAATAGGATGAATATGAATAAAAAATGGATGGATGCCAATCGTTTGACCAACGAATATGAAGATGGAGTGAAAGAGTTCATCAAGTTTGAAAAGGATCATGCATCTGACCCTTCTCAAATCCTTTTTCCTTGTTCATGTTGTTGTTATTTAAGACAAGTTAGTCCAAAGGAGTTGGAAGAACACTTGACCTGTCAAAAAATAGATCAAAGTTATAAATATGGAGGTTTTACATAATAGTTTGGAGGTTTCCCCATATGTCGAAACTCACAAAGAAATTCTTAGTCATATTAATCCATCAATGGATGAAATATGGATATCAAATACACATAATCAATAGTTTATAGGATTGTAATAACTGGGCCCCACCCACCAATTGCCCCGTAGACACATGGTCCCCACCAAGGGTCCACCCACATGCCTAAATGGGTCATCTGACTAATGACAGTCCCCACAGGCCAACACATGTCCTTTCCAGTGTGTTTTGTCCTCACTCACACACATCCTGAGAAACTTCCCAGAAGGTCACCCATCCTGCTCACTACTCCAGGACAAGCACACTTAACTTTGGAGTTCTAATCAAACAGGCTCCCGAAAAGGAAGGTGCACCTTGTTGACATGAGTCATATCATTTATTCATTTAACCATTCATCATTCTGGGGTGTTACAATCACCCCCCCTTTAGATCAGAACATCCTCGTTGTGGGCCCTAAATCTCAACCCAGGCAGTGTGGAAAACCACAAAGAAATTCTTAATCATATTAATCCATCAATGAATGAAATATGGATATCAAATACACATAATCAATAGTTTATATGATTTTAACAACTGGGCCCCACCCACCAATTGCCCCGCAGACACATGGTCCCCACCAAGGGTCCACCCACATGCCTGAACAGGTCATCTGACTAATGACAGTCCCCACAGGCCAACACATGTCCTTTCCAGTGTGTTTTGTCCTCACTCACACACACCCTGAGAAACTTCCCAGAAGGTCACCCATCCTGATCACTATTTAAGTCCAAGCACGCTTAACTGTGGAGTTCTAATCGGACAGGCTCCCGAAAAGGAAGGTGCACCTTGTTGACATGAGTCATATCATTTAGTCATTTAACTCTTCATCATTCTGGGGTGTTACAATCACCCCCCCTTAGAGCAGAACGTCCTCGTTGTGGGCCCTAAATCTCAACCCAGGCAGTGCACCACACTTAAGGCTGAGTTCCTCCTCTGATACCAAATGTAATAGCTGGGCCCCACCCACCAATTGCCCCGCAGACACATGGTCCCCACCAAGGGTCCATCCACATGCCTGAACGGGTCATCTGACTAATGACAGTCCCCACAGGCCAACACATGTCCTTTCCAGTGTGTTTTTTCCTCACTCACACACACCCTGGGAAACTTCCCAGAAGGTCACCCATCCTGATCACTAATCCAGACCAAACACGTTTAACTGTGAAGTTCTAATCATACAGGCTCCCGAAAATGAAGGTGCGCCTTGTTGACATGAGTCATATCATTTAGTCATTTAACCCTTCATCATTCTGGGGTGTTACAAGGATGGTTCTGGGACCATATTTTAAAGGAGTCAGATGAAAATCTAGATTCAATTTCAGAACAAATTTGATGGCTAGCCGGAGGAACAAGTGTGTATGTATTATCTTACAAAGGTTTTGTAATTAATGGTTACTCGTTCTATACAAATGAGCATGATGAAGACAGTACTGTGAAAAATAGTGGAGTTACACTCATGGCTGAAGTGATGCATTTTTCTGGTACTAAGGATAGAAATACAATTAACACAAATATTTCATACTTTCTCATCATCAAAAAAATATGGGAGCTGGATTATATAACATTCCAAGTGCCGATTTTTCAATGAAAGTGGGTTGATAACATGAGTGCCATTTAAATAGATGAATTGAGATTCATGAAAATTGATTTTAGTAAGGAAGGGTACAAAGATGAACCGTTTATAATGGAATCATAAATAATACAAGTATTTTATGTTACAAATCCCACAAACCTAAAGTGGTCAATTGTTATGTTATCGAACAAAACCACTGAAGAGTCAGATGAAAATTCAACCGAGGATGACCCTTTCATTGGGACATCCCAATCATTTCACAATGGTCCCAATGTAGATGATGTTTTATATGTCATAAGAGACTATAATGAAGGGATTTGGATCATTTATAGAGGGGTCAAATCCCTTCATCCATTAAAAAAGAAAATGAGTGTTAAATAATCAGGTTACATTTTTTTGTAATATGCATCGTGTTATCTCATGTTATTATCTACTTATTACTACATTTATGTACTCTAAATTAAATGTTAAACCAATTATACAGATAATGACTTTTGTACGTGTTGGTGCTCCCAATCCAGAGGAACAATATGTCTCTCAACCTGATGCTGCTCGCAGTGCATAGAAGTAACCTTCTGCACGTGTTGGTGCTTCCATTCCTGAGGAACACTAGGTTTCTCAACCTACTGTTGCTCCCATTACATAGGTACAACAACCATCTTCATGTGACAATGTCACCACTCAAAAGGAACACATTGACGATGTTGATTCCTGATAAATGGTAGGTGATGATGGACTGACATCACAAAAAAAAGCATTGTAGTTTGACAGTGGTAGAAAAAATACTTAAGGTGAATGCCAAAGGCATCAAATACGAGGTCAGATGGAATGCGCAGAGTCAGCATGTTAACCCCAACATGTCCATGTTCAACAGTTATATTGGAATCATCACTCGGTAACACGTACCAGTTGACATAGATTCATGGCACCATGTTGTGACCAAGATTAAGACACTGATGTGGGAAGAGATTATAGTAAAATTATGATATAATTTCTTTATTTTACTAAAAAATAATATAATAAAACATTGAATCACTCTTCATCATCCATTGTAGAGTGCATTTATAATAGATGACTCCCATAAGAAGTATGTATTAATGCTTTCTGGAAGGATTCACAGAGGCTTTCACACAATCCTAACAAGAAATCATCTTAAAGATGATGAAGGGAAAATAAGCCTGTGCCCACTGCTTATCTATGCACACATGATAACCCAAGAAGTGTGGGAAATGTTTAATGGCCATCGTGGAGATGTGTTTTTTTAGGTACATTGTGGCCATTAATACGTTGTTTGATGATACATGTATTCATCACTATGATTTTAAATTTTTTATTTATGAAACAACAGCTGAGTGCTGAAAATAAAGAATGAGCAGCAAAACCAGAATACCCCTGCTATAAATCAAGGATGAGGTACACTTCACTTGAAAAAAATTGGTACAAATTTTAAATCTACCATAACAATTTTATGTGACATGAAACAACACAATAATTATGTTCCTCTATTTATATGAATATTGATGACTCGAAATCCAAAGACACTTCCATACCATGCCACGTTCTATGGAATGAGACATGTGTAAATAAATATTGGATACTAATAAATTAGAACAAAGAAAAATTGTGGGAATCATGTGTAAGTATTACATAATAATTTTTTTTGATTTAAATAGTTATTATGTAATAATGATCGCTTATTTTCCTATATTTTTTATCTGACATAGTCATAGGAATCAACAACACGTATTCCGGATGAACACAAACTATCAGTGGCCTTGAAGTGGCCATAATAGTATGGATGTGTCAAAGGTGTGAGTTTTGGGGTGACACCCCAAACATATTTTGAGAAAAAAACAAGAGGACAATCAAAGTGAATTAATAAAATAGATGAGAGAAAGAATAGATACCCTTGAAGAACAATTCCAATGGTAGAGGGAGATGATATAAACTTTAATGATAGATAGGAAAAGAAAAGAAACAACTCAAGATCAACCACCACATGAAGATCCTGCCCCACCCCTACCAGCTATGGGGCTAGCTATTCCCCTCAAAGAGATGTATTAGCAGAGGTAATCAATGTTCTAATAAATGTTTCTGTGAAATGTGAATCAGACATACACTGATACCTTTTTGCACTGCTATTCTACATGGTGATAATGAATGTGATTTATATCTAGCAACACCCACCCATCACCTTGTGGTGAGGGCTATGATGTTCAATATTCAAAAGGACATTCTACACAACAGACCACTTCTAACAGGTCATGTGTGAGTGTCGATCAACACAACCCATGAGCCGAGTGCAGAGCTACCTATGACAATTCATGATAATGATACTAATATGGTCAAAAAAGATGTTGGAACATTCATCTCATGGCCATCACATCTTGTAAAAAAACATGTCAACAAGGAGTTATTCATTTCCAATATACTTTTCAAGCAAAAACTTTAACAATCAATGAAAAAGGTATGAACTGATGAATGTTATTAAATAGAGGAAAAGAGAAGGGGATGAAATGAAAGACCATCTCAAAACCATCCAAAGGATCAACCAACCAATCCAAAAGATCTATTGAAAGAAAAATTACCCCACCCATTCTATATCCACATTTACTATCATTCAATGCTCATGTGGATACAAAGTTAAAATCTGGTGGCAACCACATAGTTGAATTTGTAGGAAATATTGTTGAAATAGTGGGTGCCCTAGACCCAACGATGAAGTACTTTTGATTACCATATCATGTGTACAGTTAGATATGCATGATGTTATCTTACCATTATAGTGCATACTTTTCTGCGTCCACTATAATAATGGTAATGTCCAAAGGTTAATTGTCATTTAGAGAGGTTATAACAGATCCCAGGCTACAATGAGATCCTCTAGATACAATAATAATGATCTTAAATATATGTTCTATAGTTTAGATACATCTTACTGACTGGACACAGTAGATGTATGACTATCAGGTGTTGGGGGCTTATAAGAATTGAGACTTCTTCTCATGAAGTTCGCACTTGGTGATCTCTAGTAGTGAGATCTTGAGGTAAGACCCGCCAATAGGAACACCACATGTTTTGGGTGTCATTGGTTGTTCCTATCTACGAACATGTGTATTGGTCTCCTGACTTAAGACCATTACCAATATATATCATTTGATTATGGACTTTGATGCTAGACGAAAACCATGTTAGTGATGTCGTGGTGAGGTAGTTTGTGTTGGGTGCGTCGTTGGTGCTATGACATTGGCTGAATGATCAAGAAAGGATTTTTCGCTTCCAAGTTCAGGAAGTTGTATATCTCAGGTCTGGTTGATCAAGATGGTGACGCCTTCATAAGTCTTTGTCCAAAGCAGTAGAAAGGAAAATCCATCAGGATAGATCAACAAATAATAAATCAAGATAAGGACGATGACAAAAGAGTTCATCATGCTTTATGAGACATTTAATGACAAAGACATTATAGTACATAGTCAGTGTTTATAGGATGGTAGTCGTTGCTATGATTATCCTTATCTCTTTAGGGGTCATGATGGGTTGCTATACTCTGCTCTTGGTATGTGGATTTTATTCACTACTATCGAGGTAAGGGCCTAGAGAGTCACACACAACAGAGTATTCAAGAATATGCCCTATTCAGTTGAATAAGCATATGGAAATAGTGGGCCCCGCTACGGGGTCTGAGCGTTGTCCAATTTATCGATCACCAATGAATTAAATAAATTCATTATTATTAAATTTGTGGATAATTGAGATTGAATTTATTTAATGTATTTACAGGTTTAGTAAATACGAGAAAAATATTAACCGAACGAATATTATTTTAATATTCAAGGTTCGTTTAATATTAAGTGGGATAGCGAGTCAAGTTAAATGACTCAGTTTTATCACGTAATATATTATATATATATATATATTACAAGTATGTGATAAAATAATAAATAATATTGGCACAGTTTAGTTCGTCAAAATTATTTATTAAGTGGACATTGAAATAAACGGAGGCTGGGGAACCCAACCAGGTATTTTGGAATTCCACTATAAATATAAGAGGATGCTCTCTCTTATGTTGGGAAATTCACTATTGATTCATTTGTATGGAATGAAAATTGAGAACTTCTCTCTCCTCCTACTTCTTAGAGAGAGAAGATGATTATTCAGGAGTTCAGATCAAGTTCTTCCTCAAGCATCGAAGAGATCTCGATGCGGTGATCGTTGGGACGTTGAAAACATCCTTGGATCACCGCGCTAGCACCCGAAATTCGACAATCGACATTCCAGCAGATTTTCAGAGTGCGTGTGGATGATCTTGAGGGATCTTACTTTGGATCCTTCAAGCGACGATCACCATCAACTAGTTGTAGTCAACCACGACTTTGGATTTGAAACCGGTACGTTTTTGTTTTAGTTTTGTGCTCTTAATAATTTACATGATATCCTCGTACCTCTCCGGGGCTCGGATCATCGGCGACTACAAGTTCCATCATCTCGCCGATGAAAATTTTTAAAATCCATGGCCCACTGGCTTCCGCTGCGGGCCCCAGAACCTAACGGTGGTATCAGAGGGATCATGTAAATTTTTCAAGCCTAGAAAATTAAATTTTCATTAAAAATAAGTATAGGGTTTAAAGATGGTCCCAACGGTTCAAACTGCGCATCAATCCGATGCCAAATGACCGAGTTATGGTCAGTTTAATTTTTCAGATTGGATCGAATATGCTGTTTGATCTCGGGTTCCAATTTTATTTCATCTTGTTGAACTGATTAAAATTCAATCGGTTCATTAGAAGTAAAATTAATTGTACAATTATAATTTTATAATTTAATAATTTGCATTATAATTTTATTATAATAATAATATTTATTTTATTATAATAATAATATAATAACAATAAATTATTATTTTATTATAATAATGTTATTATCATTAAATTTAAAGGCTGAATAGCCTTTATAAATTTTGTGTGTGGAAAAAACACAAAAAAAAAAATTTATTGGTGGAGACTTACAATTGTAAGAAGACTCGATTAAAAAAACAAAAGAGGAGGACTTGACTTCCTTTTAAAAGGAAGGGAATTAAAATGGTTTATAATATCCCATATCATTTCAAATAATTATTATAAATATAAATATATTTATTATATTAAAATGGTTTATATTTATTATATTTGTTATATTTTATTATATTTTTACATATTTTTTATAAATATAATAGTAGTACACTTATTATAAATAAAACCATAAATTTAGCTATATTTTTAGTATAAATATATTTTAATTATAATTAAAAACCCAATAACAAATTATCAAATGATTAAAAACGTTATAAAAAATAAAAAAACGTGAATAGTTCCCGTAGGGAACAATTATAGTCGGCTCTGCTCACCGCGTCAATGATGACCATTTTGGGAAATATTTTAAAACACTTATCAATAATTTATCCAGAGTCAAATCTGGGATGTACTGGCGAGGGCGCTGGTCCCTTAATACCCCATCGCCGGGGGGCTTAGGGAGGGGAGGGACCAGAAACTGGGTGTGGAGTGCAACAGTGAGGGCGTGCTGTTTATCGAAGCCGACACTGAAGTCACACTACAGCAGCTTCGTGCACAGGTCTCTGAGCTTCATCCTCCTTTCAACTACCTGGAAGAAGTGATTTTCGACATCCCTGGATCCGGAGGAGTCGTTGGCTGTCTTTTACTTCGGTTTCAGGTGACGCGCCTCAAGTGTAGGGGATTTATCTTGGTCGTCCGACTGAACCACACCATGGCCGATGTCGACGGCCTCGTCCAATTCCTCGCCACTGTTGCAGAACTGGCCCGAGGTGCTGCCGCCCCATCGGTTCCGCCGGCATGGCGCCGTGATATTCTCAGTGCTTGGGTCCCTCCGAGCATCAGCTGCACCCACCTCGAGTACACCCAGGTCGCCAGAGCCACGGGAACTCTGGTTCCCTTCCACGACATGGCTCACCACTCCTTCTTCTTTGGCTCCTCCGTGTTGGGGCGCAACGGAGGTGCATGGTACCTCAAACACACAAAATAAGAAGCAAATGGATCAACATGAGGATTTTAACGTGGTTCGGTCGGATGAACTACGTCCATGGGAGAAAACGTTACTCTATTTCTTCTCTCCAGTTCTCGTCGGAGGATAACAACACACACACCTTACACCACACAACTAGATTACACGACTCTTCTCTTTATAAAGAAAATAAATTCTGCAACATCAAGGGTTGGTTTTGGGTAGCTGCTCACCCACCTTTACCGCCCACCAAAGGAGACTCCTCCTTGCCGGAAAAGACTTCATTCGCTGAAAAATACCACCCCATATTGGGAGTGGCCCCCACAAATCTCCCTCTCATGACCAATTTGGGGTAGAAGCTTGACCTGCAGTCTCCTTGCAGGTGTTGAAAACTTCATCAGCAAATCGAACACGCTTCTTCACGCCAGATGACGTGGCACTTCCACCATCTTCACTCGATCTCAGGCTGACTGCGGTTTCTATCAAATGATACAACCCTTGGGACTCCTTCCCTGTAATCTTCACTGCATCCCTGCGTGAGACTTCCAACACTCCACCTGCTATGGAAATCTTGAACCCTTTTTCATCGAGCCTACTTAATGATATCAAGTTCTGCCTCATCCTCGGAATGAATTTCACGTCAGCTAGTTTATGAGATCCTCTATTGGGTGTCTTCAATTTCACCGTCCCGACACCTCGAACCTCGCATGTTGACCCATCACCAAGTCCAGCTTCAATGTCTCCTTCCTCATGAGCAATGCAGTCACAAGACCATCAAATGAGCTTGGTATTGATGACAAAATCAAAAGTGCTTTGTCTTCCTCTCTAACCTTCACACTGAGCCCCAATAATTGTGTCAGTATTTTGTTAAATTCATTGGTATGATCCAAAAAATTTGCTCCCTCGTCCATGCGCAACTGGTACAGTTTCTTCTTTAATAACAACTTGTTAGTTAGCGAATTTCCATATACCGTTGCTCCAACTTCTTTTAGATCTCTTTCAGTGATGTCTCTTCCAACACCAAATACTTTACCTCATTCGACAGACATAACTGAATTATGCTGATAACCCACATCTCGAGTTCTTCCCAATCATCTTTACTGGTTGCATTGGGCTTTTCTCCGATCAACAGTCAAATCATGCCCCACTTCACCAAAATATCTTTCACCGTTCTTTGCCACTAGCCGAATTATTTCACCCATCAAACTTCTCGATATCAAATCTTGGTAGTTCTCCGCCACCCGTCATCGTCGTTGTCGCAAAACGCGATCACCGTCCTCGATGTCTCACCCTTATGAAACCACCTGATAGAATGAAAATTTTGAAAAACTAACCATACAGATGCGTCCGGAATGGTCGAAATAGTTGGAATCGACTCCTGGATCGCTGAAATCGGACACCAATTGACCGAGATATGGTCAAAACAAGTTCAATGGTCCAGATCGCTCGCTGACATGGCGCTGACGTTCCGATGACGTGGCATGCCGGAATCTCACCGGAATTGTCGCCGATGGCTTGAACAATGTCTTCTTCTCCGGCATGGGGGTTCTGTTCACCCGTGAGTTTGACCAAACTTTGACCGAGCCTACCGAGCTCGTTTCAACTCCATTTTTATCACCGCTTGCGCCGTTAGAATTTTCTCGCCATCCTCTTCAAGGATCTGGCCTCAGAAAAATTTTCCGACCACTTTTAATTTTCCGACCACCAGAAAATTCACAGCGGGCTCGCCGTCTCAGCTCTGTTCGCTCTGACTCGTATCTGATACCACTTGTTGGGGCGCAACGGAGGTGCGTGGTACCTCAAACACACAAAATAAGAAGAAAACTGAGCAACATGAGGATTTTAACGTGGTTAGGTCGGATGACCTACGTCCACGGGAGAAAACGTTTCTCTATTTCTTCTCTCCGGTTCTCGTCGGAGGATAACAACACACACACCTCACACAACACAACCAGATTACACAGCTCTTCTCTTTATAAAGAAAACAATTTCTGCAACATCAAGGGTTGGTTTTGTGTAGCTGCTCACCCACCTTGACCGCCCACCAAAGGAGACTCCTTCTCCTTGCCGGAAAAGACTTCATCCACTGAAAAATACCACCCCATATTGGGAGTGGACCCCATAAATCTCCCTCTCACGACCAATTTGGGGTAGAAGCTTGACCTGCAGTCTCTTTACAAGTGTTGAAAACTTTATTTGCAAATCGAACACGCTTCTTCACTCCAGATGACGTGGCACTTTCAATATCTTCACTCGATCTTGGGCTGACTGCGGTTTCCATCAAATGATACAACCCTTGGGACTCCTTCCCAGTAATCTTCACTACATCCCCGCATGAGACTTCCAACACTCTACCTGCTTTGGAAATCTTGAACCCTTTTGCATCGAGCCTACTTAATGATATCAAGTTCCGCCTCATCCTCGGAACAAATTTCATGTCAGCCAGTTTATGAACTCCTCCATTGGGTGTCTTCAATTTCACCGTCCCGACACCTCGAACCTCGCATGTTGACTCATCACCAAGTCTAGCTTCAATATCTCCTTCTCCACGAGCAATGTAGTCACAAGCCCATCAAATGAGCTTGGTAGTGATGACAAAAGAATAACTTCTTTGTCTTCCTCTCCAACCTTCACACCGAGCCCCAATAATTGTGTCAGGATTTTGTTGAATTCATTGGTATGATCCAACAAATTCACTCCCTCGTCCATGCGCAACTGGTACAATTTATTCTTTAAGAACAAATTTTTGGTCAGCGACATCGCCATATACCGCTGCTCCAACTTCTTCCAGATATCCTTCGGTGATGTCTCGTCCAACACCGAATACTTTACCTCATTCATTAGACATAGTCGAATTGTGCTGATGACCTACATCTCGAGTTCTTCCCAATCATTTTTACTGGTTGCATCGGGATTTTCTCCGATCAACGGCCTGATCATGCCCTGATGCACCAAAAGATATTTCACCATGATTTTCCACAAGCCGAAATTATTTTGACCATCGAACTTCTCGATATCAAATCTTGGTAGTGCTCCGCCACCCGTCATCGTCATTGTCGAAAAACGGGATCACCACTGTTGATGTCACAACCTTCTGAAACCACCTGATAAAGTTATAATTTTTAAAAAATAACTGCACGGACGTGTTCGGAATGGTCGAAATAGTTGGAATTGACTCCTGGATCGCTGAAATTGGACACCAATTGACCGAGATATTGTCAAAACAAGTTCAATGGTCCAGATCGCTCGCTGACGTGCTGATGACGTGGTATGTGGGAATCTCGCCGAAATTGTCGCCGGCGGCGTGAACAGTGTCGTCACTCCCGCATGGGGGTATTGTTCACCCGCGGGTTTGATCAAACTTTGACCGATCCTATCGGGCTCGTTTCAACTCCGTTTTTATCACCGCTTGCGCTGTTGGAATCGTCTCATCGTCCTTTTCACGGATCTGGCCTCGAAAAAATTTTCTGACCACTTTTAATTTTCCAGCCACCAGAAAATTCACTGCGGGCTCGCCATCTCACCTCCGTTCGCTCTGACTCACCTCTGATACCACTTGTTGGGGCACAGCGGAGGTGCGTGGTACCTCAAACACACAAAATAATAAGAAAACGGCGCAACACGAGGATTTTAATGTGGTTCGGTCGGATGACCTACTTCCACGGGAGAAAACGTTTCTCTATTTATTCTCTCTGGTTCTCGTTGGAGGATAACAACACACACCTTACACCACACAACCAAATTACACAGCTCTTCTCTTTATAAAGAAAACAAATTCTGCAACATCAAGGGTTGGTTTTGGGTAGCTGCTCACCCACCTTGACCCCCACCAAAGGAGACTCCTTCTCCTTGCCGGAATAGACTTCATCCACTGAAAAATACCACCCCATATTGGGAGTGGCCCCCACACTCCTAAATCGGGCTCCATTTCCCCACCTCTCCATCTCAAACTCCTTCTTCGACCTCCGACCACTATCACAAAACGTGGTAAGGGAATCACCTCATTTTATTAGCGCTAAGTTGAAATCGATGATAAATGGAGGTATTTATCAACACTAGTTAAAAATGGTGATAAAAGGTACATTTAACACTAATAAAAGTTTTTATTAATAATTGATATAAAATTATTATATTTATATTCAAAAATAATGTTTATTTGTATACATTAAATAAAAAACACATGTTTATAATTAATATATATTTTTAAATAATTCATATATATATATAATGATTTAAAAAAAGTATTTCTAAGATTATAATTAAATATATAAATATATTTAAATAATTATAAGATTATAATAAATTTCATTAAATAATAAATATATTTATTAGATTTATTAGATTTATTATATTTATTGCAATTGTTATATTTGTTATATTTAATATATTTATAATTAAAATAAATAAATACTGTTTAAATATAGATATTTATATTATAATTATTAAATATATATGTGTTTCCAATGAATATAGTCAACAAATATATTGATCATGCGTGCATATATGTTATGTATCATCAAGAATATTCATTTATACATTACACCCTTATAATGTCCCGAAATTTACGTATAATTTTTTTTTAATTATAAGAAATTATTTCAAGACTGAGAAATCTGATGATGTGTGATTCTAAGACCCAGAGTGCCCAGAATGATTCTTCAAAGTTTTGTAAAGCTTTAATTAGCGTGCATAAGCAGTTTTCCTGAAAAAAAGGAATAACTCTTAAACAGTTGCCCGGATTAGAAATACGAGGGCACCGATGCATTCAGGATGACAAATTTACCCTAGGCACGACTTAATTTTAGTCGGCGCAGGCCTCCTGTGAGAAAACCCGAAAATGACATAACCGTAAAAATAATAATTAAATAAAGTTATTTTTTTTCAAATGATTTTAACTCACGAACGGTGACTCGGATTAAAAATCTGAGAACACCGCTGAACTCGTGAGGCTATGCTTTCCTTAGGTGGACCCTAACATTGTCCGACGCGGGCCAACTATGAAATTTAGTTTTTGGCCGTGAATAAAATGATTTAATAACAATTATTTTATTGTTAAAATCCATAACTTCTAAACGGTAACTTGGATTGAAAATCCAAGAATACCGTTGAATTCATTGCAACGTGTTTCCCTTAGGCAGAGCCTATCCTCGACTGATGCGGATCGAGAGTGACTGTTAATAATTTTTTGAAATTTTTTTAAGGTACGTTCAGTAAACACATGAACGACATTTTCTAACTTTCAAACCGGTGCTCAGATTAAAAATCTGAGAGCACCGTTGAATCCGTAGCACTGAGATTCGATTAACAGAGGTTTCACTTTGACCGCAGTAGGTTTGGAGAAAAGTTATATTTTGGTACTTCTTAAAAGAAATAAATAAAATAGCTTTGTTATTTTATTTTCATTCTTTTCCTCCAACGGACAAGCGACAACATGGGACCAGCAACGTGTCAAGCCAATAAATGGCTTGACCTTTTAATCTTAGGTAACAACAACATTGGGGAATTAGGAAGGTTCCTAATTAATGATCCCCCATTAATTCTCAATGTCGTTACTTACCCTTCTCCTCTCCTATATATATGGAGTTTGGGGAGAGGTATCGACACAGCTTCAACAAGCAACGAAGTGCTGATAAACTGCTGCGATGCCAAACCATTGGAGGATGAAGCTGGTTCCGGCGAGTGGTGACGAGCGAAACCGAAACCTCGAACTGGGGATCGACGATCAAACGACGTCGTTAGAGGCTAGTTGCGAGGGACGGAGAACACGGACCCAATTCCTTAATCGCAGGCGTTACTCCATCTTTCTTGAGATAGGGTTTACTTTTGGTTTTAATTTCAAGAATTATAGAATCATCTTTCCTCACTCGTGTTGATTACAAGCTAACAGGAGGGCGCGGGCCTAACGAACCCAGCTCGAACCCTCCACTACCTTGCTACCCCTGCATCCTCCGTGAAAGAACGTCAGCGCGACGACATGCCGCCCCGCGCCGCAAGAGGAGGTCGTGACTCTAAACCGCAGCGGTCATCGGAGCAGCTGACACCGGCCGGTCGCGGAGGAGGTACGACGCGCCGTCGCGGGCCTCCGGTGAGCAGGGGGCTGCGACCGAAGCTGTGGCGGGTGAAGGCGGTGGTCAGAACCGACTGACCGTGAGGAAGGAGGGCGACACACCCACGCCGCCAAAGGAATCGGTCGTGGCTCGTTAGCCGCGGCGGACGGAGAAGGCGACCGACACATCGGCCGGTCATGGAAGGGAAGGGCGGCACGACCAATGCACCTCTGGTGAGTAGAAAGGGGCCGCGGTCGAAGCCATGACGGAGGTGGAACCCGCGCCTTCAGGGGGTTCCACGCTGACCGGGCGGTGCCCATGTGGCACCATCGCTTCACAAGCCGAACGACCTCCGGGCCGTTCAGGAGACCGGGGTTCTCACCCCTCACGCCAGCTAGGGAGAACCCCACCACAGGCCGGACCGGCAGGCTGCCCCCTTGTGGGTTGGGCCGCACCCCCCCCCTTGCGGGTCGGGCCGGACCGCGTCCCAGCGGGCCGAGCCCACCGTGGCCCCGTCCAGCCGTGTCGGACCCAGACCCGGGCCCAATTGGACCCAGAAACACATAAAGGGTCATATCTTGAGAACCAGACGTCCGTTTGATGAACCATTTGTGGAACTGTGATCCTTGGATCGAAACAGTCCTTTTGGTAAACTCCACTTGAGTTTTGGAAATAGTTGGAGTACAGCCGAGTTGGATCGATCATGAATCTAAGTGGGGCCTCGGAACAAAAACACTTATAAGTCACAGACCGGGCGTCCGATTGACGCACCGTGTGTCATGTTGGAACCCTTATGACATGGCGCTCCTTTGGGTTACTTTTTTTTGGAGCTTAGTGGTGGTTGAGGTATGAACGATATTTGAGGGGCAGATTTTATGGAACTCGAGTGCACCAGGTGCGATGAATCCAGTGGTTGACTTTAACGTGAAAAAAGAACATCGGTCCTGTGTGGGTCAACATCTATCAATCCTGTGTGGATCAGCATCTATCAGATCATATGTGGGTCAGCGCATACCGATCATGTGTGGGTCAGATCCTGTGTGTTTTAGTGGGGGTTAGAACCTATCGATCCTGTGTGGATCAACAGGAGTGCTTCTTAACTAAATAAGATGATCTAGCTTACGACTAATCATATGTACTTTTGTACTTAAGTTATACCTAGTGTGAGGTGAGTCTTTTAACTTTGTGGTGTTACCTATGTGGTACTTCTATCATTGTGGTGTTACCTATGTGGTACTTCTACCTTCGCGGTGTTATTTTCGTGGCGTTACATGAGTGCACTACTAGAATTATGGGCAGTTGAGCGTGTCAGTATTAGCGGCCGCCAAATGGCGGCCGCTAATACTGAAATAAAATTCGGTGGGATTTTCCCGCTTTTTCGTTGCATGTATTAGCGGCCTCCATTTGGCGGCCGCTAATACTGAAGTAAAAAATCAGCGGGATTTTTCCCTCATCTTCTTCAACATGACCTGCAACTCCTCCAATTCGCCGCCCGCCGCCCCCTGCCACCCCACCCTCGCCTCACCTACAGCCATCCCGAACACATCAGTACACCTCAAGTGACCCAATGGTCTGCCCCCGACATCACCCAACCACAAAACGACTCTCCCTAACCAACCCAAACCCTCCCCGACCGCCGTTCATCCACCATGGCCGGTGAGCCAAGCTTGTGGAGGACTTCCATGTTTCCTAATGCATCACGAACCGAAAATCTCATTTTTTTGGGGTTGATCTTTAGCGGCCGCCATTTGGCGGTCGCTAAAGGCTTTAGTGATAGGCCAAAAATGTCCTCCGTTTGGCGGACACTAGGTGGACGCTAAAGCCCTTATTTCTAGTAGTGGTGGTACTTCTATCTTCGTGGTGTTACATGTGTGGTACTTCTACCTTCGTGGTGTTACCTGGGTGGTACTTCTACCTTCATGGTGTTATCTTTGTGGTGTTACCTGAGTGGTACTTCTATCTTCATGGTGTTACCTGAGTGGTACTTCTATCTGCGTGGTTTTATCTTTGTGGTGTTACCTGAGTGGTACTTCTATCTTCGTGGTGTTACCTGTGCGGTACTTCCACCTTCGTGGTGTTATCTTCGTGGTGTTACCTGTGTGGTAATTCTACCTTCGCGGTGTTAACTTTGTGGTGTTACCTGTGTGGTACTTCTATCTTCTTTGTGTTACCTATGTGATACTTCTACCTTCGTGGTGTTACCTTTGTGGTGTTATCTTTGTGGTGTTACCTGTGTGGTACTTCTATCTTCGTGTGTTACCTGTGTGGTACTTGTATCTTCGTGGTGTTATCTGTGTGGTACTTTTACTGTAAGAACCCGATTTTTTAGAAACGGGTCAAAACCCGACCCTGTTTAAACTTTTGACTAGTTTTTGAGAAGTTTGGAAAATCTAGGTAGTTTCCAGAAATTTCCAGACTACACATCATGTACTTTAAGTAAACACCGTGTATGATTTACCTGAGTGACCGACCGTGTGATCACCAAGTACATGCCGTGTGAAGACCGTGTAGAACTTTCCTACTACATGGCGTGTATTTATAGACACGTCGTGTATCCCTTACCCGTGGGAGTCTAGTTACATGTCGTGTGGGGACCAGGTGTAAATTTCCATCTACACGGCGTGTATCCTTCCTTGACACACCATGTACCCTTGCCCTGTGTAGTGGCTGAGACCCTGGCCGTGTGTTGACCGTGTACACGGTCCAGGCCGTGTGCTGGACTCCGTTTAAGTTGGAGTACGGAAACACATATACACAGCGTGTACTTTGTAAATACACGTCGTGTACTTTTTTTTATTTGATCGATCGAGGCGTCGTGGTGCCTCATTCCCAGATTTCCCTTCTTCTTTCCCTTTGGACAAACAGTTCGTCCGAGAACTCCCAAAAAACTCAAACCCTTCTAGAATCTCTGTACGACCTCCGTTCTTCGATCCGTCAGTGGCATCAGGACCGCATCGGAAAGGCTAACCCCGCGCACCCTTCTTCATCCTTGATTCCTCACCTGTTTCTC
Source organism: Viscum album (assembly GCA_963277665.1). NCBI lineage: Eukaryota > Viridiplantae > Streptophyta > Magnoliopsida > Santalales > Viscaceae > Viscum > Viscum album. Next base: position 1,558,055,983 of record OY728126.1, on the reverse strand, counting down.
TGCAGATTCCATCCGAATGAAATTGCCGTATTTGACGGAAACGAAAATCTACCGCGACTCAGTCCGATTCAGAGGCTGAAATAAAAGGAGCTTCATCATACGAGTACGAGGTGGGTGTTGCATACTTTCTTTCATGTTTTCGTAGACAATTTGGGGTTGTGACCTTCGGGCGCGACGTCGGGTGTTGAGAGGGACCCTATTTATTTGTTTTTATTTAATTATCTACATTGTGGAATGCCTCTGGGTATTCTCTAACCTTGTTGCGATCGAGGGAGACCGGGTTAGAGGTCGTTACTCGTTTGGGGCAATTCGTCCGGGGGTGCCGAAATGCGTGTGAATTGGACCATTGTTTAAACTATTGTGTTATACTGCTTATTGAATGTCTCGAGTTAAACTGTTTAGTTTAATTGTTAAATCGTGAATGAGTTAGGTGCTGGTATGGGATAACACAGGTTAGTGAAATTTGACTCTTTAGTAATTGCCTGTTTAAAGTTATGCTTCCAAGTATGAATATGCAATGTGTGATATTTCCCATGTTTAACTGCTTGTTGTGTTGGGCGTGGCCTGGATATATTGTTGAGTGATGGGGATCACAGGTTGGGGATTTGCCTCGGGATACTTTGGGTGGTTTCTACCACGGGATTGGGCGTCATGGACGTCGGTTGAGGCAGTTGGACTGTTAGGTTGGGATTTGGCCCGAGTTAATTGGATGGTCAGGCCATCTGACTTGAGCGACAGGTTCGCAGGGACACGAGATGTTAGAGGTGTTGTGGATTGGGATATACTGAGGTGATTACCGCTCACCGGGTACTTTTGAGTAGTGTTCACACAGATAGACTCCGAGATGAGGTGGTACAACCACTCGCTGGGTATAGGCCCCCAGTAGATGCGGTTAGGTATATTTGGTTTGGGGGTGCTTTCCATAGGAAGCCACGTGGAAGGTGAGGAGCCTTCGGGAGACAGGTTTGAGGTGGTCAGGTTGGGGGCATAGGCTCGCCATTATTTGAGGGCAGACATCGCTGTCCCTCCAGTTATCTTTTTAGGACAGGTATCACTGTTCCTCCGGATGTTGTGCTATGGGCAGGTTGAGCTTTCGAGCTAGGTTATGACGGTTGGGCGTGCCTTTGGGATGTTGGTACTTGAGACACATGGTGTCAGGTGGCACGAGGTGCTGGGCTGCATATCAGACTCTCCGGCATCGGCCGAAGCAGGTGACACTTCCTGGTGGCTGTTGAGAACTAGTGAAGTCCTTGTTTACTTTTGGGCATTGCACTATTTACTGTTTTCCTTATATAAGCATGTCTGCCAAAACACTTATATTAGGTACGCACCTCTGGGTGGTATCCTACAGAGACTTGTCTCACACCCTACACGGGCCCTTCAGGATGCGTGTAGACTTTATGAAATTGCATGTAGGTAGAGGGTCAGCCTCAAGAGCTGGACTTTAGTGCTATTGACTTAGAGACTGGCATGGACCTTGAGGTCATGCCGTACTGGAGTTACTTGTTCAGTATTCTTTCCTTGCATCAGCATGTTTACTTTATATTATAGCTACTACTGGTTAGCCATTGGTGCCATTATATATGTATTGATTTGTATGACTTTCTTGGATGCATGCTTGGTTGTTTTAGCAGTTATTGCAGTTGATTCCTGGCATGATGTTTTGTTACTCTCCACTGCTGTTGTTTCTAAATTGCTTCCACTGTTTATTGTTATTGAATGTGCTTCCACTCTGCGAGTCTGGTTCAAGTCTGCGGAGTCATTTATTTTCACTGCATATTTTAGTTTATTACTTGGACTAGCACCTTTAATTCCTCCGAGAGGGTATAGCCTCCCCACTATACCTATTTAGACCCTCTCTACTAGTCATCAGCCTTTGGCATTCAGGGGAGGTGCGCCTAAGGTAGTAACACCCGACCCGTTCGACACTGTTCGGGTGGCTGGCCGGGTCCGGGTCATTAAAAAGTGGTATCAGAGGAGGTCTTCATGACAAGGATTTAGTAGCGTTGCTTTGCTGTCTACTAATGAGTTTGAGACTTCTCTTTTAATTTTCTTCTTGTTTTACTATTTGGGATATGGTAGACTGAAGGTAGGTTGTTTTTGGAACTGGATTTTTGAACTTGTGCTTGGGTGCCTACAGCCCCATGTATGAGGGATGGATTGAGTTGCCAGGGGTGGGAATTGCTGTTTGCTTTTTGCTCAGATTACAGTTGATATGATTTCCACCTCGGTGGCTCACTTGTTGTGCGATGTTATTGATTATGATATGTAAACCTTGGCCGGTATGGAAAGGTTTGCTTGCTTGGATTTTGATAGGCACATTTTAGGGTATTTCAATTTCATAACTGCACATATGCTTTGTGAAGTGATAATACCATGTGAATAAAATCAATTTCCATGCTATGTATACTCTGAAATGTGGATAGGTAAAAATCCTGATAGAATTGCTTGTTTATGGAAATGTATATTCCATGCTTTGTATTTTTGTAGAATTTCATGTTACAGGATATTTGGGTCTGGATCTTATGAGAGCAGACAGTTACTATGGTTGAGGTAGTGTAACTGTCAGGATTGGGCAACTCGGTCGTCGGGATTGAGGCAAATTTGGTTGTCAGGACGGGCAAGACCCGAGGTACTAATGATACTTGGATCTGTTGAGGGCAGGTAAGGAGGCCATGAGGTTGGGATGCCGTGGGGCATGGGTTGCGGTGAGGGGGAGTAAGGGTAGTTGTTATGCACTGCCTTTTACTACTTTCCTTATCTGCATAGAATATATTGTTATATAGATTTATGTGGGCTGTATGACCATTTATGGTATTCAACGGGTTACTTCTTCATGACACGATGGAGCGACAGGCAGGAGAGGATATGGTACTGCAGGATCAGGTTCAGAATCTGGTGTAGGCAGAGCATAAGCTGCAGGTACAGGCTCAGGGACAGGATCAGGTTCAGGATCCAGTGCAGGCAGGGCAGCAGCCGAGTTTGGCAGTGTTCGGACCGTGGCTTGACGATCAGATCCGAGCTAGCCTAGTACGCGTCTTGTAGGGGATTGACAGAGGCGTGCAGGGTACAAAGCCTTCTATGGCGTATCTGACACGAGAGTTCTAGTCGCAGCACCCGCCGCTTTTTCAGGGTGAGGGTGGTTCGAAAGCGGCAGAGAACTGGATAGAGAGTTTGCACATGATCTTCGAGCAGCTCGAGATGCCTCCAGGCCAGAGGGTCAAATTGGCGACGTACATGCTAAGAGGACCGGAGAAACGTTGGAGGGATGTGTAGGTACAGGATCGTAGGCACGAGGGACTGGCATAGAAGCACTTCGAGGATAGGTTTTTCGAGCACTTTTATCCGTAGACGCTAAGGGAAGAGAGATCTCGGGAGTTCTTGAGTCTTCAGGAGGAAGATATGTCCGTCATGGAGTACGCAGATAATTTCACAGAATTGTCTCGCTTTGCACCTGGTATGGTGAGCGATGATGCCGCTAGGGTGAGGCGCTTCGAGGATGGCTTACAACACGCCATTCGGGTCCAGGTGAACATCTTCAGGCTGAGTTCTTTCTCCGAGGTGGTGAATCAGGTGCTCATAGCTGAGGGCAAGGAGAGACAGAAGTCTCGTTTTGGCAGGGTGACAACCCCAAGTGACAGTTCAGACAACAGGAAGCGAGGTAGAGATGAGTTCCAGCAGGGTGGGCATGCCAAGGACTTAGCTAGACCACCTCATGGCAGTTTAGCATTGGTTTTCTTTCAGTGCGGACATCCGGGACATGTTCGAGCTCAGTGCGATAGGCCTCCAAAGGAGTTCCGGGTCTGTGGACAGGTCGGGCATCTGGAGAGGTTTTGCAGGCAGCCTTCTCAGAAAGTCGGCAGGCAGGGACCAGGAGAGACTGTGGCATCAGGAGCTGGTTCAGGTTCGGTACATGGAGAGGGTAGTCGAGGTTCAGATGCACGCGGAGGACGTGACCGGGATAGCGGGATTCAGCTAAGGGGCCAGTGGCCGGTGACTGGAGCAGCACCGCAGGGACGTCAGGAATCAGGCAGTCGGGCTTCAGGCCAGGTGCACGCTCTGGAGATTCTAGGGATTGAGCAGGCTGGAGAGCCGACAACGGTGGCAGGTACACCATAGGTGTGGTCGTGAGTTTCTTTACTTTCTTTTGGCATGGCCTCTTAAGGCATGTCTAGTTGAGTGCACAGGCTGTATAGGATACTTGTGTACTGACAAGATGCTAGTTAGTGGGATTGGCATCATATCAGATGCGTTTTATGTTTTATTTATATATTTGAGATGCGTGGCCTCAGGAGAATCAAGGATGCAGGTTACTTGAGGTGCCGTGGGCATCGGGGCATCGTGGATGCGGGTTACTTGAGGTGCATGGAACTAGGTTTGAATTGAGCATCTATTATATCCAGGACCTCCGGGAGGCGGACGCCGATGCGGTGAGAGTTACGTTGGGTGTCGGAAGCGACACATGAGCACCGAGGAGGTGCAGGGGTGACGATGCATCATGGGAGGACCATGGGTCCGGGAAATAGGTCGTTGGGCCTTGTTTTTTTATTTGTTTGCTTTGAGCTTTGTTCAGGTTGAGGCCGACAAGGCGATTCCAAAGGTGGGGAGCCCTTTTTAGGAATTTAGCCAAAACCTTGAGACCGAGGTAATCTGGGTTGTTTAACCGGGATGGGCGTGTTCGGTGCCATTTCCTGGTTTTATTTGGTAGCTCGGGGACGAGCTACGTTAAGGTGGGGAGTTTGTAAGAACCTGGGTTTTTAGATATGGGTCAAAACCTAGCCCTGTTTAAACTTTTGACTGGTTTTTGAGAAGTCTAGAAAATCTGGGAAGTTTCCAGAAATTTCCAGACTACACGCCGTGTACTTTAAGTACATGCCGTGTATGAGTTACCCGAGTGACCGGCCGTGTGATCGCCGAGTACATGCCGTGTGAAGACCGTGTAGAACTTTCCTACTACACGAAATGTATTTATAGAAACGCCGTGTATACCTAACCCGTGTGAGGCCAGGTACGTGTCGTGTGGTGCCCGGGTGTAAATTTCCATCTACACGGTGTGTAGACTTCCTTGACACGCCGTGTACCCTTGCCCCGTGTAGCGGCCAAGACCCTGGCTGTGTGTTGACCGTGTACACGGTCTAGGCCGTGTGCTGGACTCTGCTTAAGTCGGAGTACGGAAACACATATACACGACGTGTACTTTGTAAATACACACCGTGTACTTTTTTTTATTTGATCGATCGAGGCTTCATCATGCCTCATTTCCAGATTTCCCTTCTTCTTTCCCTTTGGACGAACAGTTCATCCGAGAACTCCCGAAAAACTCAAACCCTTCCAGAATCTCCGTACGACCTCTGTTCTTCGATCCGTCAGTGGCAGCGGGACCGCATAATAAAGGTTAACCCCAAACACCCTTCTTCATCCTTGATTCCTCACCTGTTTCTCCGCAGATTCCATCCAAACAGAATTGCTGGATTTGACAGAAATGCAGATCTACCGTGAATCAGTCCGATTCAGAGGCTGAAATCAAAGGAGTGTCATTGTACGAGTACGAGGTGGGTGGTGCATACCTTCTTTTGTGTTTTCGTAGACAATTTGGGGTTGTGACCTTCGGGCGCGACGTCGGGTGTTGAGCGAGACCCTGTTTATTTGTTTTTATTTAATTATCTGCATTGTGGATTGCCTCTGGGTATTCTCTAACCCTGTTGCAATCGAGCAAGACCGGGTTAGAGGTCGTTGCTCATTTGGGGCAATTCGGTCGGGGGTGCCGAAATGCGTGTGAATAGGACCATTGTTTAAACTGCTGTGTTATACTTCTTATTGAATGTATCAAGTTAAACTGTTTAGTTTAATTGTTAAATTATGAATGAGTTAGGTGTTGGTATGGGATAGCACAGGTTAGTGAAATTTGACTATTTAGTAATTGCCTGTTTAAAGTGATGCTTCCAAGTATGAATATGCAATGCGTAATATTGCCTGTGTTGAACTGCTTGTTGTGTTGGGCGTGGCCCGGATATATTTTTGAGTGATGGGGATCACAGGTTGGGGCTTTGGCTCGGGATACTTTGGGTAGATTATACCACGGGATTGGGCGTCATGGACGTCGGTTGAGGTAGTTGGACTGTCAGGTTGGGCTTTGGCCCGGGTTACTTGGATGGCGAGGCCATCTGACTTGAGCGACAGGTTCGCAGGGACACGAGGTGTCAGAGGTGTTGTGGCTTGGGACATACTGAGGTGATTACCGCTCACTGGGTACTTTTGAGTAGTGTGCACACAGATAGACTCCGAGATGAGGTGGTATGACCACTCGCTGGGTAGTGGCCCCCGGTAGATGCGATTAGGTATATTTGGTTTGGGGGTGCTTTCCCTAGGAAGCCACGTGGAAGGTGAGGAGCATTCGGGAGAAAGATTTGAGGCAGTCAGGTTGGGGGCAGAGGCTCGCTGTGATTTGAGGGCAGACATCACTGTCCCTCCGGTTATCTTTTGAGGATAGGTATCGCTGTTCCTCCGGATGTTGTGCTATGGGCAGGTTGAGCTTTCGAGCTGGGTTGCGATGGTTGGGCCTGCCTTCGAGACGTCGGTACTTGAGACACATGGTGTCAGGTGGCACAAGGTGCCAGGCTTCAGATTAGACTTTCCGGCGTTGGACGAAGCAGGTGACACTTCCTGGTGGCTGCTGAGCACCAATGAAGTCCTTGTTTACTTTTGGGCATTGCACTGTTTACTGTTTTCCTTATATAAGCATGTCTGCCTAAACACTTATATTAGGTATGAACCTCTGGGTGGTATCCTACTGAGACTTGTCTCACACCCTAAACGGGCCCTTTGGGATGCGTGTAGAATTTATGAAATTGCGTGCAGGTAGAGGTTCTACCTCAGGAGCTGGACTTTAGTGCTGTTGACACGGGCCCTTTTGGACGCGTGTAGAATTTATGCCAATGTCCATTTCTCTTTTAGAATCCTCATCATATAATCATAAAATTCTTGATTAGCCTGGAAGATTTGTTCAAAACGTTCTTCAAACCGCCGTTGGTCAGACTCATATGCTACATAGAATAAATGATATTTCACATAAATTGATTTTATCTTTATGTTGAAATGGTAAAAAATAACAAATATAATGCGTACCAGGCCTCGTGATTGCCTTCTTCATCGGTTCATTGTGGAATTTTTTATGCACATTGCTAGCAATGTGTCTAATGCAGAACCGATGATGTGAATTTGGGTATCTCTATGTATTTTTAACCATATTTATTGCCTCATTAATTGCTCGATGATGATTAAATATCAAACAAACACCCCGAATGTTGGTGAAATGGTTGATGATACATGCCAGAAACTAACTCCATGATTCATAGTTTTCTTTCTCTACAATGGAAAAGACAAGCAGAAGAGGTGAACGGTTTCCATCTTGGGTTTCCGCAATCAACAATATGCCCTTGAATTTTCCATACTAAAATGTTCCATCAATCTGAATAAACTGTTTGCTGAAACGAAATGTGGAGATACAGGGAAGGAATTCTCAGAACAACCGATGAAATTGAATACGAGATGGATCAAGTCGGTTATCGTGAGACACATGTTCGTTTGTATCCAAATGGAAGACAACTTGGTTATGATGCCTCAGTATGGATAGAAATTGAGACAACGCCTGATATGAGTCATCCCAATCATCATAGACTTTCACAATTGCCTTTTGTTTCGCCATCCATGCCTTATTATAGGAATTCTTATAACCGAATGTATGTTGAATCCTCTCTTGCATAAGGTTTATTGGAACATCTTGACATGTCATAATCATCTAAAAAACAATAGATGACACAAATTCTACATCCAATGATGTATGATCTTGTGTGAGGCTTGGATGAACGCAAGTATAAGCCACCTCAATCCTCGAGATTCTCCAACCTCCAAATGTAATGGGCGGCCTCAAGAGAAATCTACAATCATCCCCATACTTCTCACACATTATGACGTATTTACTATGACATGATTCGTGAACTATATAGTTGCAGTTCCTCTCAATATGAAATCTCTTTAGCGTGTTTTTTAATGCATTTTTACTTGGAAAATTCCTTCCAATATATAAGGTTTTTTTCCAGCTCACTAAACCTATTTGGTACAACTCCGGGGAACTCAGTTGCCGGTGTGAGAACATTATTGTCGAATTCAGGCACACGTGTCATTGCTTCTGACCAAGATAAAAGGAGTTGTGGATGATTTATTGTAGGTCGAGGTTGATGTACAACTAATGCATTTCTCGAAACCTCATTCCTAACTTCAGCTGATCCCTCCTCATCAGCACTGTTGTCACCATTTTATCTGTTATTACGAAACTCCTCATCGGAAGTCGGATTACATGTATATTCAGGAGATCATCTAGGTTGTCCTCTTCAGTTGCATCATTTGTAATAGGAACAATTTCATGGGGTGGACTGTCTTCAACCACTCTTGTAATTCTACGTCTTCGTACAACTGGGCGTTGTTGTTGTACAATAGCAACATCAACGTATAACTCCATCATGGTACCATCGGACCGTTGAGAAAATAAATTAATTGCTTCGACCCATTGTGAATCAGCAACCAATGGACAATCTAGATTCCACAGTGTTTTTGGGAATTGCAAATGTCTATAACTCATAGACTTGATCTCTTGATCGGGTCCCAGATTTAAGGAACCACGAATTCTCTCTTGAAGGTCACTTATGGTTACACAATCAGTTGTACTAATCATCGTTATTGGTTGTGTACTATAAGAACCTCCTTGCCCAGTTTGAATAACCTCCCTATAACAATACACACAATCAAACATGACTCACTACGTCAAAAATGTTTATTTCATCAGAATTATGATATTGTAACAAATATTAATAGTTAATTATAATTAACTAATCATATGTATTCATTTTTAATCCTAAGTTATCATTAATTAATCTATAATTAATCATTACTAATAATAAGTATTATTTCTAAACTATATATAACTAACTAAACTACTTAATTAATTATTAATAATAACTTTTTTAACTAATCACTCATTCTTTAATCACTAGTTAATCAATATTAAGTTATTCTTTAAATATCTATTCTTTAATCCTTAATCATATTATATTCATTAGTCATTTATAATTAACTAATCATATGTATTCATTTTTAATCATAAGTTATCATTAATTAGTCTATAATTAGTCATTACTAATAATAAGTATTATTTCTAAACTATATATAACTAATTAAACTACTTAAACATATTTAATTACTAATAATAACTTTCAGTAGTTAATGTTTTTGTCCTTATTTCATTCTATAACATCATAATTATCATTTTATCATTGATAAATATACTAATTTAATTTATTTTTTCTTAGATATTTTAGTAGTTTATAAATAAAATATGAATCATCTTAAGCATATCCTCCGGGAGTGTCAAACCAGGAGTGCAGCAAGACCCGTTGTCGTGCACCAGTTCCTATTCGATTCTAGCTCAAAGCGGTGTTTTCGGGTTTTACCCCTAGATACATCTGTGTCAGAGTCACATCCACTTGTTTGTATCCAGACAAGGATTTGATTGCTTAGATAACCACATAATCTTTAAACTGCAAAAATTTCACAATACTTAATCCTAAGTTAATCCTAAGTTAATCCTAAGTTAATCTATACTTAATCTATACTTAATCTATACTAATAACAATAATTATTTCAAACTATATACAACTAGTTACACAACCTAATAAACAAAATATTAAGAATTACCTAAACTACTTAAAAAATGAAATATTTAAAACTAAAAAGAATTCAATTAAATAAATAAAAACATTAAATTAAATAAATAAAAATACCTCTAAACGATGCTTCGCAAAAATCCGGATATAAAATGAATTTTTTAGAGAGAGAGAGATTTTATGAGAGATGAAGGAAAGAATTGAGTGAGAAGAAGAGGAGTGCCCTTTTATAGGGGGTTTAGGCAAAGGCGACATCCCCCGCCGCCTTTGTCATGTCATCGATCCGGACCAAAGACGGTGCGGGGGATCAAAGGTGGCATCGTTGATGCTGCCTTTGTAACGTATTTTTTTTAAAAAAAATCAACCTATTACATTTTTTTCCAGAAAACGTATAAAAAAAACTCCACACCACACCAATTCATTTGATCAATTAAAAACTAAATTCATCAATTTATATCAAGTTGAACAGATTATTCGTTTGATTTAGATTTTGTTTTTAAATTTAATCATTTTCAAAGCCATACAAAACTGATTGAAGCAGACGTACACTTATCGATTTTCGCGTCTGTTTTGTGGTGAGTCAATTAATAGTCAGTTTCATCCCATGTTCGCATGTATAAATAATTTACATATTATAATGTTTTTTATAAATATACTTTTACTGTATACTTAGAACTGAGTTTCATTTTTTATTATGTATATTTTAAGTCATATGATTCGTTATGTTACCCATATATACTCTTATGTTCTAAAAAATACTCATAAAATTACATTAAATATATTTAAATAATAAATTTAGTTATTATATTTATAATTATTAAATTTTAATTATATATAAATACTTTTTAAATATATTTATTCTTAATTATAATTATAACTATATATATATAAATAATTATAAAATTATGATAAATACATATATTATAATTATAATTATATATAATTATATACAAATATTTATAAATATAATTATTTATAGTTATAATTATAACTATAAATAAATATATGTGTAAATAATTATAAAATTATAATAAATATATTTATTATACTGCTTATAAAGTTATAAATATATAATTAAATAAATATATTTATAAATATATACAAATATTTATAATTATAATTTCTTAATAAATATAGATATATTTAAATAATTAAGAAATTATAATAAATATATTAATTACATATATTTATATACAAATATTTATAAATAAATACATATAGTTATAAATATAATTCTAAATAAATGTAGATATATTTAAATAATTAAAAAATTATAAGAAACATATTAATTATATATATTTTTAAAATTATAAATATATTATAATTTTATAATTAATTAAATTCATATATATTTAAAATTATAACAATAAATAAATAAATAAATTTTATATTTTTTAATTACAAATAAATAAATAAATAAATAAATAAATATATATATATATATATATATATATATATATTTATAAGACTCTCTAAGGATGGATTTGTTGGAATTGGACTCTTGGCCCGGGACCATCATGGCTAAATCATAACTGCCAAATATGAATCAAACCACGCTCTTTGGGAGTTCGTTGTTGCCGAAACCTTCGCTATCCTTCTCGGACTGAAATTTGAAAAAGATTTTGGATGGGATTCTATCCACATTGAATCGGATTGTCTCACCATCATCAATGTTATCAAGTTTAATGAAGGTGACCTCCAATCTTTTGGGTTCCTCATCAGGAAAATCCAATCTCTCAATCAAAGCTTCACACCCTCCTCCTTCTCTTTCATCAAAAGGGGAAGGAAATGAATCACCCCACCATCTGGCCTCCAATGGACTTTCTGACGCGAATCATCCCTGAATTGATCTTTTTCCTCCATGGTTGTATGACTTTGTTGCTGCTGATCTCCGTGATTAATATATCTTTTTTCTTTGTTAAAAATATATATTTATAAATATATTTATAAATATATATAAATATTGGTAAATAAATACAAACATTTATATTTATAATTTTAAATAAATACAAATATATTTAAATAATTATAAAATTATAATAAATATATTAATTATATATATAAATAAAATCATAAATATTAGAAATATAAATTTGTTATAATTTTATAATTATTTAAATAAATATATATTCATTTATAATTATAATTATAAAATATATATATATATATATATTCATATAAACAATTATAAAATCAAAATAAATATAGTTATATATATCTACAATCTTATAAATATATATAATTAATATATTTATTATATATATTTCTAAGATTATAAATAAAATAAGTATATTTCTTATAATTTTATAATTCTTTAAATTAAAATTTTATAAATATAAATATAAATATAAATATATTTATTTATAGTTATAATTATAAATAAATATATGATAAATAAATAAATAAATATATATATATTTATAAAAATAACTATATAAATGGGAATTACTCAAACTTAAAACATTAATAATAAGATTAATGATTTTGAGATAAAGCATCATAGTATTCATAGAGTTCTTTTGAATGATGATTCTATAAACATAATTGCATACCAAGAAAGTCGACTTGATATTAAACGATTAAATAGAGAACAAAATTGGAATTTGAGATCGAGGATTGCTTATATTAATGAAGTATATATATAGAAACACTTCATTCTTTTATCAAAAAGACTGTGTTAGATGGAGGAATAACCATATTTCAAGGTTAAAGGCTGATAATGGTTTGTGTGTTGATACAAATGAAGGCATTAATAATTTAATAACATATTTTTATGAAATATTATTTTATTCTCAACATAATTTTATATCTAAATGTCTAAATTATTATTTTATTACAACTTTAACAAATTATATGAATGAATTAATAACTATTGATATTCAATGTTATGAAGTGGTCGTGGCATTTAGGTCGATGCATCCATCAAAGGTACCAACCCTAGATTTTCTTTATGAAATTTTCTTTAAAAGGTTCTAGACTATTTTGGGACTTGATGTTGTTAACTTTATGAATGATTTTTGTAGAGGTATGAATTCTCTTGAGACCTATAATGATACTCTCATAACTTTGATTCTAGAGGTTACTGATATGAGTTCAATTAAGGATTTTATAATGACTAGTCTTTGTAATGTCATTTACAAAGCCTTTTTGAAGATTTTAGAAATTAGACTATGGAAAATCATACCATCTATTAGTTTAGTACCATAGTTTTTTTCTTGTGTTAAAGAGTTATATGATACTGTAGTCTCCATGAAGCAGTCTTCAAGCATGAAAAATATTTGGAATGTGAATCCTTACTCATTTTTTGATTAATTCAACCAAAAAGAGAGGCTCCAGAACACAACCTCAACTTTTTTTATATAGGAAGTAGTTAGGGAAATTCCCTATAGATGTGGTAATTTTGAAAGATATGTTTTTTAGAAGTGGATGGTGTAATGGTAAGTAGTCCAGAAGTTATGAATAGAAGTTTTGGTTTTTTAAATATGAGTGTTTTAATGGTGATATGTTAAGGTCTTATCCTAATTGTATTGAGGAAATGTTTTTGGAATGTAAGATTCATTCATTTAAAAGTAAGAGTGAAATTAACCGTTCATCAAAAGTGAAAGGTTTTAGCTGGACATGGTACAAGTGTTAGAAAGTCCACATGTTCAATGGGGAGACTTCCATGAAATTTTAGAAGTCGGTGAAATTGGTGAACAACTGACACTTACTTTAAACAAGGGGGACAACATGCACAAGAAACATGTTATAGATGTGTTTTTTGAATACTCATTGAGAATAAAAATCATTGCACAAGAATCTTTGGAACGTGAAATGGTAATTTTATTATGGTGATTTTTTTAGGAGTTCACTTTTATTACAAGAGGGTCAACTGGGATTCTTACTGATTGGAAGTGCTGAGAAGGCCTTAACCAAGAATGTGGTATGGTTCCTTTGCTTAGATTGTCATGAGATATCCTTCCACGATCTTAATGGGAGATTGATGAAAACACTAATCTTAACCACAAATGAGCTGGGTAATAAGTATGGATTATATTGTGATGTATCAGGAGTCAGGATTTGAATATTTCTAGTCCATGATGTTCATGTGGTTACTTATGGGCCCAGAAAGGTAAGAACACATAAGAGAAACTTCCCAAATACTTTCCTAGATTTGGAAATAGTGGTTCTTTCCATGAGGTATTATTGGAATACACTAAAAAAACTGTTTGAGATATATTTAATTACAAAGTGAAATGAACCATTAATAGAGGAGAAGGTATGAGTACCTATAGTCCTTTAACTTTGACTTAATGTATACCCTCAAGAAGGAGAACATTTTTTATAATGTACCATATTGGAAGGCTAAAGCTTTGGTAGTACATGATTCAAGAATCAAGTGGAATATGGCTACCCACTTTGAAGAGATATGAATTTATGTTCAAATGTATCATTGTCAAGTGACACTTATGTTTTTATCTATCACTTATTCACTCCTCAGTTGTATTACGAGAGTAAACTATAAGATTCATACTATTTATTCACGAGATACATGATAAACCTTTTATATATTTATATTTTATAAAATGATGGTTATTTTTTATTCATGTATCCTTTGTAAAGTTCCTCTCTTAGGATTTATGTCTTTGCGAAAATGGATAAGTGGCTCTTTTAAAATGATTCAAGTGTTTTGAAATGTTTCATAAAAAATTATATGTGTTCAACAAACCTTTTTTTGGTTTTAAATACCTTTAAAATGATTTAAACACTTGGCATGGACTTTGGTTGCATGCCAAGGGTTTTTTAACTCATCTGATTGGATTTCAGAAAGGAATGTGAATGTTTTGAAAGTGTATGTAATGCTGGTTTCATTTTAACAAGGGGTGTGTGAAGTTTTAAATGAAAATTTGTAAAATATAAAGGGTTCTCATTCATTTTAGATGATTAAGATTGTTGGGTCATGAAGTTACCTTGACTAATTTAAAAAAGGGAATTGGGGTTTTGAGAAAGAGTGTTTGAAACTGATTGGTTTATTTTAAAAAGAGCAAGTGATTTTAAAGAAGAATTTGTGTAAATGGTTGGTTTTTTAATGAGATTTCAATTGTGATTTGATAAATAGTTTTCAAAGGAGACTTAATGTCTATATCCTTTTTAGCTTTGGTTGATTTTTATATCAATGTTTTGTGTATTTATTTTGTTAAATACTAATATCATTGAATAAAATAGGATGAATATGAATAAAAAATGGATGGATGCCAATCGTTTGACCAACGAATATGAAGATGGAGTAAAAGAGTTCATCAAGTTTGAAAAGGATCATGCATCTGACCCTTCTCAGATCCTTTTTCCTTGTTTATGTTGTTGTTATCCAAGACAAGTTAGTCCAGAGAAGTTGGAAGAACACTTGACCTGTCAAAAGATAGATCAAAGTTATAAATGTTGGAATAAACATGTGGAAAAATAAAATGTAGCTAGTGGGTGGGATAACACTGTGTTTTATGGATCATCTGATACGATTACAAGTGTAAACAATGAAGAAGAGCATATCGAGGACGTGATTACAAATGTGAATTATGATGAATATTGTATTGAGGAAATGATAAGGATAGTTGAAGATGAAATTTTTGATTGCCCAAAATTGTTTGAGTAGTTAAAAAGTTGTGTAACAATGCTATTGTATGGTGGTTGCACTAAATATACAACATTGTCAGCCATACTGAAGCTGTATAATTTGAAAGCAGACAACAAATGGAGTGATGCCAGTTTTACAGAATTACTTACTCTCTTGAATGAAATGTTCCAAAAAGATAATGAGCTCCTGAGCCAAACATACGATGTGAAACAAATGCTACGCTCGATGGGTATGATCTATGAAAGAATACATGCCTACCCGAATGAATGTATACTATTTCGTAAGGTCCAAAAATCACTTAGATAATGCCCAAAGTGTGGTGATTCTCGATACAAGAAAGATGAATCTGCTTCTATGAAATTTGTATGATACTTTCCAAGGTTTAGGTACCTATAGGGATGTGAGGAGGGTACAGGGTAATTGACGTGACATGCAGACAGAAGAAATAAATATGGGAAACTACATCACCCAATAGACTCTTCTCAGTGGAAGAAAATTGATCCTAAGTATCCTGAATTTTGAAATGATATGAGAAACCTTCATGTTGCATTATCTACAGATGGAGTGAATCCTTTTGGTTTTCAAAGAAGCACTCACAGTATATGGCCGGTTATGTTGGTAAATTATAACTTGTCACCATGGTTATGTATGAAACGAAAACACATCATGTTATTTATACTTATATCAAGACCAAAACAACTGGGTAATGATATTGATGTTTATTTGGCTTCATTGATTGATGATTTGAAATTATTATGGGATTCAGGTGTTACATTGTATGATGCTTACAGAAATGAATATTTCACATTGAGAGTTAATTTATACAGGGCGATAAATGAATTTCCTTCTTATGGAAATTTTTTAGGATATAGCACTAAAGGAACTCATGGGTGTCCCGTCTAAGAACAAGGTACACAGTCAATTAGTTTGAAACATTCATCAAAAATCGCATTTCTAGGACATCACAGATTTCTACCCCAGTGACATAAGTACTAATCTTGGACAATATCATTTGATGGAAGTTCATAAGAATGTACAACACTCTCTCCACTAATAGGTGATCAATTGTTTCAGAAATTAAATTATGTGGATATTGCTTTTGGTAAACCATTTTCAAAAACCTTACAAAAACTAGTTGGAAGAAAAGATCAGTTTTTTTGGAATTACCATGTTGGAATTATCTGTACGCCGGGCACTTTCTTGATGTTATGCATGTTAAAAAAGGTATATGATAGTGTCATTAACACGTTGCTAAATGCACCTGATAATATAAAGGATGAAATTAAGGCCAGTTTGGATATGGTTGACACGGGAATATTAGAAGAGTTGGTTCCAGTGAAGGGTGAAAAATGAACTTTTCTTCCTTTAGTTGCTTACACTCTTTCCAGATAGGAGAGATATCAGTTTTTCAACTTCTTGAATGATGTAAAGGTTCCATAGGGGTATTCATTGAATATCAAGAACATCGTGTCAATGACAGATTTAGAGTTAAATGGACTGAAATCACATGACTTCCATGTTTTGATGTACGATCTAATGCCTATATATTTACATTGCATTTTCCCCAAGAATTTCTATCATACAGTAACCAAACTCTGTTTCTTCTTCAAATCTATATACAGAAAATTTATAGACCCGATGAAATTGCTGAGTATGGAAAGGGAAATTGCTGTCATATTATGTGAATTGGAAATGTTCTTCTCACCAACATTATTTGATATGGTGGTTCATTTGATGGTTCACTTAGTGAGAGAGATTAGACTATGTGGTTCTATACACTATAAATGGATGTACCCCATTGAATGGTATATGAAGATTTTGAAAGGGTATGTCAAAAGTTGAATTCGTTCAAAGGGTTTTATTGAGGAGTGATATTTTATTTAAAAGAGAATCCCCAAGAGTGGCCTTTTTGAACCCTCCACACTCGAGAACCCCCCTCCCCACGAAGAGATCTTCCGGAGAAGCCCCAACCGGGAAGGTGTCGTTGCCAGTCGAGATGAAAGTGCGTCCCACGGGGTAACACCTCGATCAGTGATGGTTCAACACAACAATCCGTCAGCCAGGTGAAGTGCGCCCATTCTGCCCACCCGATGAGACACTGGGTGACCCGACAAGCCGTTGAATTTTGTACTGAATACCAATCTAGTGTGGAAAACATCGGTCTACCAAAATATCATCAAATTGGGCATCTTGTGGGTGAAGGAAGTTTTGGAAGTGATGTTTCCATAATCAATATTACAGATCGAGAGCATACCCACATTTACGTTTTACATAATAGTTTGGAGGTTTCCCCATATATCGAAACCCACAAAGAAATTCTTAATCATATTAATCCATCAATGGATGAAATATGGATATCAAATTAACATAATCAATAATTTATAAGATTGTAACAACTGGGCCCCACCCACCAATTTCCCCGCAGACACATGGTCCCCACCAAGGGTCCACCCACATGCTTGAACGGGTCATCTGACTAATGACAGTCCCCACAGGCCAACACATGTCCTTTCCAGTGTGTTTTTTCCTCACTCACACACACCCTGGGAAACTTCCCAGAATGTCATCCATCTTGATCACTACTCCAGGCCAAGAACGCTTAACTGTGGAGTTCTAATCATACATTCTCCCGAAAAGGAAGGTGCACCTTGTTGAAGAGATGTTGCAATCCATCAGCCAGGTGAAGTGCGCCCATTCTGCCCACCCGATGAGACACTGGGTGACCCGACAAGCCATTAAATTTTGTACTGAATACCAATCTAGTGTGTAAAACATCGTTCTACCAAAATATCATCAAATTGGGCGGCTTTTGGGTGAAGGAAGTTTTGGAAGAGATGTTTCCACAATCAATATTACAGATCAGGAGCATACCCACATTTACGTTTAACATAATAGTTTGGAGGTTTCCCTATATGTCGAAACTCACAAAGAAATTCTTAGTCATATTAATCCATCAATGGATGAAATATGGATATCAAATACACATAATCAATAGTTTATAGGATTGTAATAACTGGGACCTACCCACCAATTGCCCCGCATACACATGGTCCCCACCAAGGGTCCACCCACATGCTTGAACGGGTCATCTGACTAATGAGAGTCCCCACAGGCCAACACATGTCCTTTCCAGTGTGTTTTGTCCTCACTCACACACACCCTGGGAAACTTCCCAGAATGTCATCCATCTTGATCACTACTCCAGGCCAAGCACACTTAACTATGGAGTTCTAATCATACATTCTCCCGAAAAGGAAGGTGCACCTTGTTGAAGAGATGTTGCAATCCGTCAGCCAGGTGAAGTGCGCCTATTCTGCCCACCCGATGAGACACTGGGTGACCCGACAAGCCGTTGAATTTTGTACTGAATACCAATCTAGTGTGGAAAACATCGGTCTACCAAAATATCATCAAATTGGGCGGCTTGTGGGTGAAGGAAGTTTTGGAAGAGATGTTGCCACAATCAATATTACAAATCAGGAGCATACCCACATTTACGTTTAACATAATAGTTTGGAGGTTTCCCCATATGTCGTAACTCACAAAGAAATTCTTAGTCATATTAATCCATAAATGGATGAAATATGGATATCAAATACACATAATCAATAGTTTATAGGATTTTAATAACTGGGACCTACCCACCAATTGTCCCGCATACACATGGTCCCCACCAAGGGTCCACCCACATGCCTAAACAGGTCATCTGACTAATGACAGTCCCCACAGGCCAACACATGTCCTTTCCAGTGTGTTTTGTCCTCACTCACACACACCCTGGGAAACTTCCCAGAATGTCATCCATCTTGATCACTACTCCAGGCCAAGCACACTTAACTATGGAGTTCTAATCATACATTCTCCTGAAAAGGAAGGTGCACCTTGTTGAAGAGATGTTGCAATCCGTCAGCCAGGTGAAGTGCGCCTATTCTGCCCACCCGATGAGACACTGGGTGACCCGACAAGCCGTTGAATTTTGTAATGAATACCAATCTAGTGTGGAAAACATCGGTCTACCAAAATATCATCAAATTGGGCGGCTTGTGGGTGAAGGAAGTTTTGGAAGAGATGTTGCCACAATCAATATTACAAATCAGGAGCATACCCACATTTACGTTTAACATAATAGTTTGGAGGTTTCCCCATATGTCGAAACTCACAAAGAAATTCTTAGTCATATTAATCCATAAATGGATGAAATATGGATATCAAATACACATAATCAATAGTTTATAGGATTTTAATAACTGGGACCTACCCACCAATTGTCCCGCATACACATGGTCCCCACCAAGGGTCCACCCACATGCCTAAACAGGTCATCTGACTAATGACAGTCCCCACAGGCCAACACATGTCATTTTCAGTGTGTTTTGTCCTCACTCACACACACCCTGAGAAACTTCCCAATAGGTCACCCATCCTGGTCATTACTCCAGGCCAAGCACGCTTAACTGTGGAGTTCTAATCAAACAGGCTCCTGAAAAGGAAGGTGCACCTTGTTGACATGATTCATATCATTTAGTCATTTAACCATTCATCATTCTGGGGTGTTACAATCACCCCCCTTTAGAGCAGAACATCCTCGTTGTGGGCCCTAAATCTCAACCCAGGCAGTGCAGAAACCCACAAAGAAATTCTTAATCATATTAATCCATCAATGGATGAAATATGGATATCAAATACACATAATCAATAGTTTATATGATTGTAACAACTGGGCCCCACCCACCAATTTCCCCGCAGACACATGGTCCCCACCAAGGGTCCACCCACATGCCTAAACGGGTCATCTGACTAATGACAGTCCCCATAGGCCAACACATGTCCTTTCCCGTGTGTTTTGTCCTCACTCACACACACCCCAAGAAACTTACCAGAAGGTCACCCATCATGATCACTACTCTAGGCCAAGCACGCTTAACTGTGGAGTTCTAATCAAATAGACTCTCGAAAAGGAAGGTTCACCTTGTTGACATGAGTCATATCATTTAGTCATTTAACCATTCATCATTCTGGGGTGTTACAATCAACCCCCTTTAGAGCAGAACATCCTCGTTGTGGGCCCTAAATCTCAACCCAGGCAGTGCGGAAACCCACAAAGAAATTCTTAATCATATTAATCCATCAATGGATGAAATATGGATATCAAATACACATAATCAATAGTTTATATGATTGTAACAACTGGGCCCCACCCACCAATTGCCCCGCAGACACATGGTCCCCACCAAGGGTCCACCCCCATGCCTGAACGGGTCATCTGACTAATGACAGTCCCCACAGGCCAACACATGTCCTTTACAGTGTGTTTTGTCCTCACTCACACACACCCTGGGAAACTTCCCAGAAGGTCACCCATCCTGATCACTACTTCAGGTCAAGCACGCTTAACTGTGGAGTTCTAATCAGACAAGCTCTCGAAAAAGAAGGTGCACCTTGTTGACATGAGTCTTATCATTTAGTCATTTAACCCTTCATCATTCTGGGGTGTTACAATCACCCCCCTTTAGAGCAGAACGTCCTCGTTGTGGGCCCTAAATCTCAACCCAGACAGTGCACCGCACTTAAGGCTGAGTTCCTCCTCTGATACCAAATGTAACAACTGGGCCCCACCACTAGTTGTCCCGCAGACACATGGTCCCCACCAAGGGTCCATCCACATGACTGAACGGGTCATCTGACTAATGACAGTCCCCACAGGCCAATACATTTCCTTTCCAGTGTGTTTTGTCCTCACTCACACACACGTTGGGAAACTTCCCAGAAGGTCACCCATCCTGATCACTACTCCAGGCCAAACAATTTTAACTGTGAAGTTGTAATCATACAGGCTCCCGAAAAGGAAGGTGCACCTTGTTGACATGAGTCATATTATTTAGTCATTTAACCCTTCATCCTTCTGGGGTGTTACAAGGATGGTTCTGGGACCATATTTTAAAGGAGTCAGATGAAAATCTAGATTCAATTTTAGAACGAATTTGATGGCTATCCAGAGGAACACGTGTGTATGTATTATCTTACAAAGGTTTTGTAATTAATGGTTACTCGTTCTATACAAATGAGCATGATGAAGACAGTACTCTGAAAAATAGTGGAGTTACACTCATGGCTGAAGTGATGCATGTTTCTGGTACTAAGGATAGAAATACAGTTTACACAAATATTTCATACTTTCTCATCATTAAAAAAATATGGGAGCTAGATTATATAACATTCCAAGTGCCGATTTTTCAATGAAAGTGGGTTGATAACATGAGTTCCATTTAAATAGATGAATTGGGATTCATGAAAATTGATTTTAGTAAGGAAGGGTACAAAGATGAACCGTTTATAATGGCATCACAGACAGTACAAGTATTTTATGTTAAAAATCCCACAAACCGAAAGTGGTCAATTGTTATGTTCTCGAACAAAACCACTGAAGAGTCAGATGAAAATTCAACCGAGGATGACCCTTTCATTGGGAAATCCCAATCATTTCACAATGGTCCCAATGTAGATGATGTTTTATATGTCATAAGAGACTATAATGAAGGGATTTAGATCATTTATAGAGGGGTCAAATCCCTTCATCCATTAAAAAAGAAAATGAGTGTTAAATAATCAGGTTACATTTTTTTGTAATATGCATCATGTTATCTCATGTTATTATCTACTTATTACTACATTTATGTACTCTAAATTAAATGTCAAACCAATTATAAAGATAATGACTTTTGTATGTGTTGGTGGTCCCAATCTAGAGGAACAATATGTCTCTCAACCTGATCCTGCTCGCAGTGTAGAGAAGTAACCTTCTGCACGTGTTTGTGCTCCCATTCCTGAGGAACAGTAGGTTTCTCAACCTACTGTTGCTCCCATTACGTAGGTACAACAACAGTTATATTGGAATCTTCACTCGGTAACACGTACCAGTTGACATAGATTCGCGGCACCATGTTGTAACCAAGATTAAGACACTGATGTGGGAAGAGATTATAGTAAAATTATGATATAATTTCTTTATTTTAATAAAAAATAATATAATAAAACATTGAATTACTCTTCATCATCCATTGCAGAGTGCATTTATAATATATGACTCCCATAATAAGTATGTATTAATGATTTCTGGAAGGATTCACAGAGGCTTTCACACAATCCTAACAAGAAATCATCTTAAATATGATGAAGAGAAAATAAGCCTGTGCCCACTTCTTATCTATGCACACATGATAACCCAAGAAGCGTGGGAAATGTTTAATGGCCATCATGGAGATGTGTTTTTTCAGGTACATTGTGGCCAGTAATACGTTGTTTGATGATACATGTATTCATCACTATGATTTTAAATTTTTTATTTATGAAACAACAGCTGAGTGGTGAAAATAAAGAATGAGCAGCAAAACCAGCATACCCCTACTGTAAATCAAGGATGAGGTACACTTCACTTGAAAAAAATTGGTACAAATTTTAAATCTACCATAATAATTTTATGTGACATGAAACAAAACCATAATTATGTTCCTCTATTTATATGAATATTGATGACTCGAAATCCAAAGACACTTCGATACCACGCCACGTTCTATGGAATAAGACATGTGTAAATAAAGATGGGATACTAATAAATTAGAACACACAAAAATTGTGGGAATCATGTGTAAGTATTACATAATAAAAATTTGTTTTGATTTAAATCGTTATTATGTAATAATGATCGCTTCTTTTCCTATATTTTTTATCTGACATAGTCATAGGAATCAACAACACGTATTATGGATGAAAACAAACTATCAGTGGCCTTGAAGTAGCCATAATAGTATGGATGTGTCAAAGGTGAGAGTTTTGGGGTGACACCCCAAACATATTTTGAGAAAAAAACAAGAGGACAATCAAAGTGAATTAATAAAATAAATGAGAGAAAGAATAGATACCCTTGAAGAAAAATTCCAATGGTAGAGGGAGATGATATAAAATTTAATGATAGATAGGAAAAGAAAAGAAACAACTCAAGAGCAACCACCACGTGAAGATCATGCCCCACCCCTACCAGCTATGGGGATAGCTATTCCCCTCAAAGAGATATCTTAGCAGAGGTAATCAATGTTCTAATAAATGTTTCTGTGAAATGTGAATCAGACATACACTGATACCTTTCTTGCACTGCTATTCTACATGGTGATAATGAATGTGATTTATATCTAGCAACACCCACCCATCACCTTGTGGTTAGGGCTATGATGTTCAATATTCAAAAGTACATGCTACACAACAGACCACTTCTAACAGGTCATTTGTGAGTGTCGATCAACACAGCCCATGAGCCGAGTGCAGAGCTACCTATGACAATTCAGGATGATGATACTAATATGGTCAAAAAATATGTTGGAACATTCATCTCATGGCCGTCACATCTTGTGAAAAAACATGTCAATAAGGAGGTATTCATTTCCAATTTACTTTTCAAGCAAAAACTTTAACAATCAATGAAAAAGGTATGAACCGATGAATGTTATTAAATATAGGAAAAGAGAAGGGGATTAAATGAAAGACCATCTCAAAACCATCCAAAGGATCAACCAACCAATCCAAAATATCTATCGAAAGCACAATTACCCCACCCATTCTATATCCACATTTACTATCATTCAATGCTCATGTGGATACAAAGTTAAAATCTTGTGGCAAACACATAGTTGAATTTGAAGTAAATATTGTTGAAATAGTGGGTTCCCTAGACCCAACGATGAAGTAATTTTGATTACCATATCATGTGTACAGTTAGCTATGCATGATGTTATCTTACCATTATAGTGCAGACTTTTCTGCGTCCACTATAATAATGGTAATATCCAAAGGTTAATTGTCATTTCGAGAGGTTATAGCAGATCCCAGGCTACAATGAGAACCTCGAGATACAATGATAATGATCTTAAATATATGTTCTATAGTTTAGATACATCTTACTGACTGGACACAGTAGATGTCTGACTATCAGGTGTTGGGGGCTTATAAGAATTGAGACTTCTTCTCATGAAGTTCGCACTTGGTGATCTCTAGTAGTGAGATCTTGAGGAAAGACCCACCAATAGGAACACCACATGTTTTGGGTGTCATTGGTTGTTCCTATATACAAACATGTGTATTGGTATCCTGACTTAAGACCATTACCAATGTATATAATTTGATTACGGACTTTGATGCTAGACGAAAACCATGTTAGTGATGTCGTGGTGAGGTAGTTCGTGTTGGGTGCATCGTTGGTGCTATGACATTGGATGAATGATCAAGCAAGGATTCTTCGCTTCCAAGTTCAGGAAGTTGTATATCTCAGGTCTGGTTGATCAGGATGGTTCCGCCTTCATAAGTCTTTATCCAAAGCAGTAGAAAGGAAAATCCATCCGGATAGATCAACAAATAATAAAGCAAGATAAGGACGATGACAAAAGAGTTCATCCTGCTTTATGAGACATTTAATGACAAAGAGATTATAGTACACAATCAGTGTTCATAGGATGGTAGTCGTTGCTATGATTATCCTTATCTCTTTAGGGGTCATGATGGGTTTCTAGACTCTGCTCTTGTTATGTGGATTTTATTCACTACTATCGAGGTAAGGGCCTAGAGAGTCACACACAATAGAGTATTCAAGAATATGCCCTATTCATCTGAATAGGCATATGGACATAGTGGGCCCCGCCATGGGGTCTGAGCGTTGTCCAAGTTATCGATCACCGATGAATTAAATAAATTCATTATTATTAAAGTTATGGATAATTGAGATTGAATTTATTTAATGTATTTAAAGGTTTATTAAATATGAGAAAAATATTAACCGAACGAATATTATTTTAATATTCAAGGTTCGTTTAATATTAAGTGGGATAGCGAGTCAAGTTAAATGACTCAGTTTTATTACGTAATATATTATATATATATATTACAAGTATGTGACAAAATAATAAATAATATTGGCACAGTTTAGTTCGTCAAAATTATTTATTTAGTGGACGTTGAAATAAAAGGAGGCTGGGGAACCCAACCAGGTATTTTGGAATTCCACTATAAATATAAGAGGATGATCTCTCTTATTTTGGGCAATTCACTATTCATTCATTTGTATGGAATGAAAATTGAGAGCTTCTCTCACCTCCTACTTCCTAGAGAGAGAAGCTGACTATCCAAGAGTTCAGATCAAGTTCTTCCTCAAGCATCGAAGAGATCTCAATGCGGTGATCGTTGGGACGTTGAAAACATCGTTGGATCGCCACTCTAGCACCTGAAATTCAACAATCGACGTTCTAGCATATTTTCAGAGTGCGTGTGGATGATCTTGAGGGATCCTACTTTGGATCCTTCAAGCGACGATCAACATCGACTAGTTGCAGTCGACCGCGACTTTGGATTTGAAACAGGTACGTTTTTGTTTTAGTTTTGTGCTTTTAATAATTTACGTGAGATCCTCCTACCTCTCCGGGGCTCAGATCGTCAGCGACGACAAGTTCCGTCATCTCGCCGAAGAAATTTTTTAAAATCCATGGCCCACTGGCTTCCGCTGCGGGCCCCAGAACCTAACGGTGGTATCAGAGGGATCATGTAAATTTTTCAAGCCTAGAAAATTAAATTTGCATTAAAAATAAGTATAGGGTTTAAAGATGGTCCCAATGGTTCAAACTGCGCATCGATCCGATGCCAAATGACTGAGTTATGGTCAGTTTAATTTTTCAGATTAGATCGAATATGCTGTTTGATCTCGGGTTCCAATTTTATTTCATCTTGTTGAACTGATTAAAATTCAATCGGTTCATTAGAAATAAAATTAATTGTACAATTATAATTTTATAATTTAATAATTTTCATTATAATTTTATTATTATAATAATATTTATTTTATTATAATAATAATATAATAATAATAAATTATTATTTTATTATAATAATGTTATTATTATTAAATTTAAAGGCTGAATAGCCTTTATAAATTTTTTGTGTGGAAAAAACACAAAAAAAAATTTATTGGTGGAGACTTACAATTGTAAGAAGACTCGATTAAAAAAACAAAAGAGGAGGACTTGACTTCCTTTTAAAAGGAAGGGAATTAAAATGGTTTATAATATCCCATATCATTTCAAATAATTATTATAAATATAAATATATTTATTATATTAAAATGGTTTATATTTATTATATTTGTTATATTTTATTATATTTTTACATATTTTTTATAAATATAATAGTAGTACACTTATTATAAATAAAACCCTAAATTTAGCTATATTGTTAGTATAAATATATTTTAATTATAATTAAAAACCCAATTAAAAATTATCAAATGATTAAAAACGTTATAAAAAATAAAAAAACGTGAATAGTTCCCGTAGGGAACAATTATAGTTGGCTCTGCTCACCGCGTCAATGATGACCATTTTGGGAAATATTTTAAAACGCTTATCAGAAATTTATCCGGAGTCAAATCTGGGACGCGCTGGCGAGGGCACTGGTCCCTTAATACCCCTTCGCCGGGAGGCTTAGGGAGGGGAGGGACCAGAAAATGGGTGTGGAGTGCAACAGTGAGGGCATGCTGTTTATCGAAGCCGACACTAAAGTCACACTACAACAGCTTCGTGCGCAGGTCTCTGAGCTTCAACCTCCTTTCAACTACCTGGAAGAAGTGATTTTCGACATCCCTGGCTCCGGAGGAGTCGTTGGCTGTCTTTTGCTTCTGTTTTAGGTGACGCGCCTCAAGTGCGGGGGATTTATCTTGGTCGTCCGACTGAACCACACCATGGCTGATACTGATGGCCTAGTCCAATTCCTCGCCACCGTTGCGGAACTGGCCCGAGGTGCTGCCGCCCCATCGGTCCCACCGGCATGGCGCCATGATATTCTCAGTGCTTGGGTCCCTCCGAGCATCAGCTGCACCCACCTCGAGTACACCCAGGTCGCCAGAGCCACGGGAACTCTGGTTCCCTTCCACGACATGGCTCACCGCTCCTTCTTCTTTGGCTCCTCCGTGTTGGGGCGCAATGAAGGTTCATGGTACCTCAAACACACAAAATAAGAAGAAAATGGAGCAACACGAGGATTTTAACATGGTTCGGTCGGATGAACTACGTCCACGGGAGAAAACATTACTCTATTTCTTTTCTTCGATTCTCGTCAGAGGATAACAATACACACACCTTACACCACACAACCATATTACACGGCTCTTATTTTTATAAAGAAAACAAATTCTACAACATCAAGGGTTAGTTTTGGGTAGCTGCTCACCCACCTTGACCGCCCACCAAAGGAGACTCCTCCTTGCCGGAAAAGACTTCATTCGCTGAAAAATACCACCCCATATTGGGAGCGGCCCCCACAAATCTCCCTCTCATGACCAATTTGGGGTAGAAGTTTGACCTGCAGTCTCCTTGCAGGTGTTGAAAACTTCATCAGCAAATTGAACACGCTTCTTCACGCCAGATGACGTTTCACTTCCACCATCTTCACTCGATCTCCGGCTGACTGTGGTTTCT
Organism: Viscum album; assembly: GCA_963277665.1. Taxonomy (NCBI): domain Eukaryota; kingdom Viridiplantae; phylum Streptophyta; class Magnoliopsida; order Santalales; family Viscaceae; genus Viscum; species Viscum album. The sequence goes on along the minus strand of OY728126.1, from coordinate 1,558,028,147 downwards.
ATCAAATGATACAACCCTTGGGACTCCTTCCCAGTAAGCTTCACTGCATCCCCGTGTGAGACTTCCAACACTCCACCTGCTATGGAAATATTGAACCCTTTTTCATCGAGCCTACTTAATGATATCAAGTTCTGCCTCATCCTCGGAACGAATTTCACGTCAGCTAGTTTATGAGCTCCTCCATTGGGTGTCTTCAATTTCACCATCCCGACACCTCGAACCTCGCATGTTGACCCATCACCAAGTCCAGCTTCAATGTCTCCTTCCCCACGAGCAATGCAGTCACAAGACCATCTAATGAGTTTGGTAGTGATGACAAAAGCAAAAGTGCTTTGTCTTCCTCTCCAACCTTCACATCGAGCCCCAATAATTGTGTCAGTATTTTGTTAAATTCATTGGTATAATCCAAAAAATTCGTTCCCTCGTCCATGCGCAACTGGTATAGTTTCTTCTTTAAGAACAACTTGTTGGTCAGTGACTTCGCCATATACCGGTGCTCCAACTTCTTCCAGATCTCTTTCAGTGATGTCTTGTCCAACACCGAATACTTTACCTCATTCGACAGACATAGCTGAATTGTGCTGATGACCCGCATCTCGAGTTCTTCCGAATCAACTTTACTGGTTTCATCGGGATTTTCTCCAATCAACAGTCTGATCATGCCCTTCTTCAACAAAAGATCTTTCACTGTTCTTTTCCACAAGCCGAATTATTTCACCCATCGAACTTCTCGATATCAAATCTTGGTAGTGCTCCGCCACCTGTCATCGTCATTGTCGCAAAACGTGATCACCACCGTCGATGTATCACCGTTCTGAAACCACATGATAGAGTGAAAATTTTGAAAAACTAACCATACAGATGCGTCCGGAATGGTCTAAATAGTTGGAATCGACTCTTAGATCGCTGAAATCGGACACCAATTGACCGAGATATGGTCAAAACAAGTTCAATGGTCCAGATCGCTCGCTGACATGGCGCTGACGTTCTGATGACGTGGCATGCCGGAATATCACCGGAATTGTCACCGAAAGCTTGAACAGTGTCGTCTTCTCTGGCATGTGGGTGCTGTTCACCCGTGAGTTTGACCAAACTTTGACCGAGCCTACCGGGCTCATTTAAACTCCGTTTTTATCGCTGCTTGTGCCGTTGGAATCGTCTCGCCGTCCTCTTCAAGGATATGGCCTCAGAAAAATATTCCGACCACTTTTAATTTTCCGACCACTGGAAAATTCACAGCGGGCTCGCCATCTCACCTCTGTTCGCTCTGACTCGCATCTGATACCACTTTTTGGGGCGCATCGGAGGTGCATGGTACCTCAAACACACAAAATAAGAAGAAAACTGAGCAACATGAGGATTTTAACGTGGTTCGGTTGGATGACCTACGTCCATGGGAGAAAACGTTTCTCTATTTACTCTCTCCGGTTATCGTCGGAGGATAACAACACACACACCTTACACCACACAACCAGATTACACAGCTCTTCTCTTTATAAAGAAAACAAATTCTGTAACATCAAGGGTTGGTTTTGGGTAGCTACTCACCCACCTTGACCGCCCACCAAAGGAGTCTCCTTCTCTTCATCGGAAAAGACTTCATCCGCTGAAAAATACCACCCCATATTGGGAGTGGCCCCCATAAATCTCCCTCTCACGGCCAATTTGGGGTAGAAACTTGACCTGCAGTCTCCTTACAAGTGTTGAAAACTTCATCAGAAAATAAAACACGCTTCTTCACTCCAGATGACGTGGCACTTTCACTATCTTCACTCGATCTCAGACTGACTGCGGTTTCCATAAAATGATACAACCCTTGGGACTCCTTCCCAGTAAGCTTCACTGCATCCCCGCATGAGACTTCCAACACTCTACCTGCTTTGGAAATATTGAACCCTTTTGCATCAAGCCTACTTAATGATATCAAGTTCCGCCTCATCCTCAGAACGAATTTCATGTCAGCCAGTTTATGAACTCCTCCATTGGGTGTCTTCAATTTCACCGTCCCATCACCTCGAATCTCGCATTCTGACTCATCACCAAGTCCAGCTTCAATGTCTCCTTCTCCACGAGCAATGCAGTCACAAGCCCATCAAATGAGCTTGGTAGTGATGAAAAAAGAAAAAGTGCTTTGTCTTCCTCTCCAACCTTCACACCGAGCCCCAATAATTGTGTCAGGATTTTGTTGAATTCATTGGTATGATCCAACAAATTCGCTCCCTCGTCCATGCGCAATTGGTACAGTTTCTTCTTTAAGAACAACTTTTTGGTCAGCGACTTCGCCATATACCGCTGCTCCAACTTCTTCCAGATCTCCTTCAGTGATGTCTCTTCCAACACCGAATACTTTACCTCATTCACCAGACATAGCCGAATTGTGCTGACGACCTACATCTTGAGTTCTTCCCAATCATTTTTACTGGTTGCATCGGGCTTTTCTCCGATCAACGGTCTGATCATGCCCTTCTGCACCAAAATATCTTTCACCGTGCTTTGCCACAAGCCGAAATTATTTTGACCATCAAACTTCTCGATATCAAATCTTGGTAGTGCTCCGCCACCCGTCATCCTCGTTGTCGCAAAACGGGATCACCACTGTCGATGTCACACCCTTATGAAACCACTTGATAGAGTGCTAATTTTGAAAAACTAAATGTACGGACGCGTTTGGAATGGTCGAAATAGTTGGAATTGACTCCTGGATCACTGAAATTGGACCCCAATTGACCGAGATATTGTCAAAACAAGTTCAACGGTCCAGATCGCTCGCTGACGTGGAGCTGACATGCTGATGATGTGGCATGCGGGAATCTCGCCGGAATTGTCGCCGGTGGTGTGAACAGTGTCGTCACTCCCGCATGGGGGTACTGTTCACCCGCGGGTTCGATCAAACTTTGACCGAGCCTATCGGGCTCGTTTCAACTCCATTTTTATCACTGCTTGCGCTATTGGAATCGTCTCATCGTCCTCTTCACGGATCTGGCCTCGGAAAAATTTTCCGACCACTTTCAATTTTCCAGCCACTGGAAAATTCGCTGCGGGCTCGCCATCTCACCTCCGTTCGCTCTGACTTGGCTCTGATACCACTTGTTGGGGCGCAGTGGAGGTGCGTGGTACCTCAAACACACAAAATAAGAAGAAAACGGAGCAACACAAGGATTTTAACGTGGTTCGGTCGAATGACCTACATCCACGGGAGAAAACGTTTCTCTATTTCTTCTCTCCGTTTATCATCGGAGGATAACAACACACACCTTACACCACACAACCAAATTACACAGCTCTTCTCTTTATAAAGAAATCAAATTCTGCGACATCAAGGGTTGGTTTTGGGTAGCTGCTCACCCACCTTGACCCCCACCAAAGGAGACTCCTTCTCCTTGCCGGAAAAGACTTCATCCGCTGAAAAATACCACCCCATATTGGGAGTGGCCCCCACACTCCTAAATCAGGCTCCATTTCCCCACCTATCCATCTTAAACTCTTTCAACCTCTGACCACTATCACAAAACGTGGTAAGGGAATCACCTCGTTTTATTAGCGCTAAGTTGAAATCGATGATAAATGGACGTATTTATCAGCGCTAGTTAAAAATGGTGATAAAAGGTACATTTAACACTAATAAAAGTTTTTAATAATAATTGATATAAAATTATTATATTTATATTCAAAAATAATGTTTATTTGTATACATTAAATAAAAAACACCTGTTTATAATTAATATATATTTTTAAATAATTCATATATATATATATAATGCTTTAAAAAAAGTATTTCTAAGATTATAATTAAATATATAAATATATTTAAATAATTATAAGATTATAATAAATTTCATTAAATAATAAATATATTTATTAGATTTATTATATTTATTATATTTATTGCAATTGTTATATTTGTTATATTTAATATATTTATAATTAAAATAAATAAATACTGTTTAAATATATATATTTATATTATAATTATTAAATATATATGTGTTTCCAATGAATTTAGTCTACAAATATATTGATCATGCGTGCATATATAATATGTATCATCATGAATATTCATTTATACATTACACCCTTATAATGTCCCGAAATTTCCGTATAATTTTTTTTAATTATAAGAAATTATTTCAAGACTGAGAAATCTGATGATGAGTGATTCTAAGACCCAGAGTGCCCGGAATGATTCGTGAAAGTTTTGTAAAGCTTTAATTAGCGTGCGTAAGCAGTTTTCCTGAAAAAATGGAATAACTCTTAAACAGTTGCCCAGATTAGAAATCTGAGGGCATCGATGCGTTTAGGATGACAAATTTACCCTAGGCGCGACTTAAGTTTAGTCAGTGCAGGCCTCCTGTGAGAAAACCCGAAAATGACATAACTGTAAAAATAATAATTAAATAAAGTTATTTTTTTTCAAATGCTTTTAACTCACGAATGGTGACTCAGATTAAAAATCTGAGACCACCACTGAACTCATGAGGCTATGCTTTCCTTAGGTGGACCCTAACATTGTCCGGCGCGGGCCAACTGTGAAATTTAGTTTTTGGCCGTGAATAAAATAATTTAATAACAATTATTTTATTGTTAAAATCCATAACTTCTAAACGGTAACTTGGATTGAAAATTCGAGAGTACCGTTGAATTCGTTGCAACGTGTTTCCCTTAGGCAGAGCCTAACCTCGACCGACGCGGATCGAGAGTGACTGTTAATAATTTTTTGAATTTTTTTTAAGGTACGTTCAGTAAACGCACGAACAACGTTTTCTAACTTTCAAACCGGTGCTCAGATTAAAAATCCGAGAGCACCGTTGAATCCGCAGCGCCGAGATTCACTTAATGGAGACTTCACTTCGACCGCAGTAGGTTTGGAGAAAAGTTATATTTTGGGACTTCTTAAAAGAAATAAATAAAATAACTTTGTTATTTTATTTTCATTCTTTTCCTCCATCGGACAAGCGGCAACGTGGGACCAGCAACGTGTCAAGCCAATAAATGGATTGACCTTTTAATCTTAAGTAACAAAAACATTGGGGAATTAGGAAGGTTCCTAATTAATGAGCCCCCATTAATTCTCAATGTCGTTACTTACCCTTCTCCTCTCCTATATATATGGAGTTTGGGGAGAGGTATCGACACAGCTTCACCAAGCAACGAAGTACTGATAAATTGCTGCGATGCCAAACCATTGGAGGATGAAGTTGATTCCGGCGAGCGGTGATGAGCGACATCGAAATCCCGAACCAGGGATCGACGATCAAACGACGTCGTTAGAGGCTAGTTGTGAGGGACGACAAACACTAACCCACTTCCTTAATCACAGGCGTTTCTCCATCGTTCTTGAGATAGGGTTCACTTTTGGTTTTAATTTCAATAATTCTAGAATCATCTTTCCTCCCTCGTGTTGATTACAAGCTAACAGGAGGGCGTGGGCCTAACAAACCTAGCTCAAACCCTCCGCTACATTGCTAACCCTGCGCCCTCCATGAAAGAACGTCGACATAGAGGCACAGACCAGCTACGAAGGAGGCGGCACGCAGTCACGCACCGCAAGAGGAGGTCGCGACTCTAAACTGCAGCGGTCATCAGAGCAGCCGACACCGGCCAGCCGCGGAGGAGGTACGACGCGCCGTCGCGGGCCGCCGGTGAGCAAGGGGCCGCGACCAAAGCCGCGGCGGGTGAAGGTAGCGGTCAGTACCGACCGACCGTGAGGAAGGAGGGTGGCACACCCACGCCACCGAAGGAACCGGTCGTGGCTCGTTAGCCGCGGCGGACGGAGAAGGCGACCGACACATCGGCCGGTCGTGGAAGGGAAGGGCGGCGTGACCAGCGTGCTGCCGGTGAGCAGAAAGGGTTCGCGGTCGAAGCCGCGACGGAGGTGGAACCCGCGCCTCCGAAGGGTTCCGCGCTGACCGGACGGTGCCCATGTGGCACCACTGCTTCACAAGCCGAACGACCTTCGGGCCGTTTGGGAGACTGGGGGTCTCACCCCTCGCGTCGGCTAGGGTGAACCCCACCACAGGCCGGACCGGTGGGCTTCCCCCTTGTGGGTCGGGCTGCACCCCCCCCCCCTTGTGGGTCGGGCCGGACCACGTCCCAGCTGGCCGAGCCCACCGTGGCCAAGTCCAGCCGTGTCCGACCCGAACCCGGGCCCAATTGGACCAAGAAACACATAAAGGGTCATATCTTGAGAACCAGACGTCCGTTTGACGAACCGTTTGTGGAACTGTGATCCTTGGATTGAGACGGTCCTTTTGGTGAACTCCACTTGAGTTTTGGAAATAGTTGGAGTACGACCGAGTTGGATCGATCATGAATCCAAGTGGGGCCTCGGAACAAAAACACTTATAAGTCACAGACCGGGCATCCGATTGATGCACCGTGTGTCATGTTAGAACCCTTACGACATGGCGTTCCTTTGGGTTACTCCTTTGTGGAGCTTAGTGGAGGTCGATGTACGACCGATATTCGTGGGGCAGATTTTATGGAACTCGAGCGCACTAGGTGCGATGAATCCAGTGGTTGACTGTAACGTGAAAAAAGAACATTGATCCTGTGTGGGTCAGCATCTATCAATCCTATGTGGATCAGCATCTATCAGATCATATGTGGGTCAGCGCATACCGATCATGTGTGGGTTAGATCCTGTGTGTTTCAGTGGGGGTTAGAACCTATCGATCCTGTGTGGGTCAGCAGGAGTTCTTCTTAACTAAATAAGACGATCTAGCTTACGACTAATCATATGTACTTTTGTACTTAAGTTATACCTAGTGTGAGGTGAGTCTTTTAACTTTGTGGTGTTACCTATGTGGTACTTCTATCTTTGTGGTGTTACCTATGTGGTACTTCTACCTTCACAGTGTTATTTTTGTGGTTTTACATGAGTGCACTACTAGAATTCTGGGCAGTTAAGCGTGTCAGTATTAGCGGCCGCCAAATGGCGGCCGCCAAATGCTGGCCGCTAATACTGAAATAAAATTCGGCGGGATTTTTCCCGCCTTTTCGTTGCATGTATTAGCGGCCGCCATTTTGCGGCCGCTAATACTGAATTAAAAAATCAGCGGGATTTTTCCCTCATCTTCTTCAACATGACCTGCAACTCCTCCACTTCGCCGCCCGCCGCCCCCTGCCGCCCCACCCCCGCCTCACCTACAACCATCCCGAACACATCAGTGCACCTCAAGTGACCCTATGGTCTCCCCCCGACATCACCCCACCACAAAACGACTCTCCCTAACCAACCCGAACCCTCCCCGGCCGCCGTGCATCCACCATGGCCGGTGATCCAAGCTTGTGGAGGACTTCCGTGTTTCCTACTGCATCACGGACCGAAAATTGCATTTTTTGGGGTTGATCTTTTGCGGCCGCCATTTGGCGACCGCTAAAGGCTTTTGTGACAGGCCAAAAACGTCCGCCGTTTGGAAGACACTAGGTGGTCGCTAAAGCCCTTATTTCTAGTAGTGGTGGTACTTCTATCTTCATGGTGTTACCTGTTTGGTACTTCTTCCTTCGTGGTGTTACCTGGGTGGTACTTCTACCTTCGTGGTGTTATCTTTGTGGTGTTACCTGAGTGGTACTTCTATCTTCATGGTGTTACCTGTGTGGTACTTCTATCTTCATGGTGTTATCTTTGTGGTGTTACCTGAGTGGTACTTCTATCTTCGTGGTGTTACCTATGCGGTACTTCCACCTTCATGGTGTTATCTTCATGGTGTTACCTGTGTGGTAATTCTACCTTCGTGGTGTTAACTTTGTGGTGTTACCTGTGTGGTACTTCTATCTTCATTGTGTTACCTATGTGATACTTCTACCTTCGCGATGTTACCTTTGTGGTGTTATCTTCATGGTGTTACCTGTGTGGTACTTCTATCTTCGTGTGTTACCTGTGTGGTACTTGTATCTTTGTGGTGTTATATGTGTGGTACTTTTACTCTAAGAACCCGAGTTTTTAGAAACGGTTCAAAACCCGGTCCCTGTTTAAACTTTTGACTGGTTTTTGAGAAGTTTGGAAAATCTGGGTAGTTTCTGGAAATTTCCAGACTACACGTCGTGTGCTTTAAGTACACACCGTGTATGATTTACCTGAGTGACTGACCGTGTGCTCGCTGAGTACATGCCGTGTGAAGACCGTGTATAACTTTCCTACTACATGGCGTGTATTTATAGACACGTCGTGTATCCCTTACCCGTGCGAGGCTAGGTACATGTCTTGTGGTGCTCAGGTGTAAATTTCCATCTACACAGTGTGTAGCCTTCCTTGACACGCCATGTACCCTTGCCCCATGTAGCGGCTGAGACCCTGGCCGTGTGTTGACCATGTACACGGTCCAGGCCGTGTGCATGACTCCGCTTAAGTTAGAGTACGAAAACACATATACACGGCGTGTACTTTGTAAATACACGTCATGTACTTTTTTTTATTTGATCGATCGAGGCGTCGTCATGCCTCATTCCCAGATTTCCCTTCTTCTTTCCCTTTGGATGAACAGTTCGTTTGAGAACTCCCGAAAAACTCAAACCCTTCCAGAATCTTTGTACGAACTCCATTCTTAGATCTGTTAGTGGCAACGGGACCGCATCGGAAAGGCTAACCCCGCACACCCTTCTTCGTCCTTGATTCTTCACCTGTTTCTCTACAGATTCCATTCGAACGGAATTTCCGGATTTAACGGAAACACATATCTACCGCGACTCAGTCCGATTCAGAGGCTGAAATAAAAGGAGTGTCATCATACGAGTACGAGGTGGGTGGTGCATACCTTCTTTTGTGTTTTCGTAGACAATTTGGGGTTTTGACCTTCGGGCGTGATGTCGGGTGTTGAGAGGGACCCAATTTATTTGTTTTTATTTAATTATCTGCATTGTGGAATGCCTCTGGGTATTCTCTAACCCTGTTGCGATCGAGCGAGACCGGGTTAGAGGTCGTTTCTCGTTTGGGGCAATTCGTCAGGGGGTGTCGAAATGTGTGTGAATTGGACCATTGTTTAAACTTCTGTGTTATACTGCTTATTGAATGTCTTGAGTTAAACTGTTTAGTTTAATTTTTAAATCGTGAATGAGTTTGGTGCTGGTATGGGATAACAAAGGTTAGTGCAATTTGACTGTTTAGTAATTGCCTGTTTAAAGTGATGCTTCCAAGTATGAATATGCGATGTGTGATATTGCCCGTGTTGAACTGCTTGTTGTGTTGGGCGTGGCCTGGATATATTGTTGAGTGATGGGGATCACATGTTGGGGCTTTGGATCGGGATACTTTGGGTGGTTTCTACCACAGGATTGGGCGTCATGGACGTCGGTTGAGGAAGTTGGACTGTCAGGTTGGGATTTGGCCTGAGTTACTTGGATGGCGAGGACATCTGACTTGAGCGACAGGTTCGCAGGGACATGAGATGTCAGAGGTGTTGTGGCTTGGGATATACTGAGGTGAATACCGCTCACCGGGTACTTTTGAGTAGTGTGCACATAGATAGACTCCGAGATGAGGTGGTACGACCACTCGTTGGGTAGAGGCCCCCAGTAGATGCGGTTAGGTATATTTGGTTTGGGGGTTATTGCTATAGGAAGCCACGTGGAAGGTGAGGAGCCTTCGGGAGACAGGTTTGAGGCGGTCAGGTTGGGGGCAGAGGCTCGCCATGATTTGAGGGCAGACATCACTGTCCCTCCGGTTATCTTTTGAGGACAGGTATCGTTGTTCCTCCGGATATTGTGCAATGGGCAGGTTGAGCTTTCTAGCTAGGTTATGACAGTTGGGCATGCCTTAGAGATGTCGGTACTTGAGACACATGGTGTCAGGTGGCACGAGGTGCTAGGCTGCACATCAGAATTTCCAGCATTGGCCGAAGCAGGTGACACTTCCTGGTGGCTGTTGAGCACCAGTGAAGTCCTTGTTTACTTTTGGGCATTGCACTGTTTACTGTTTTCCTTATATAATCATGTCTACCTAAAAAATTATATTAGTTACGCACCTATGGGTGGTATCCTACTGAGCCTTGTCTCACACCCTACACGGGCCCTTCAGGACGCATGTAGACTTTATGAAATTGCGTGCAGGTAGAGGGTCAGCCTCAGGAGCTGGACTTTAGTGCTGTTGACTTAGAGACTGGCATGGAACTTGAGGTCGTGCCGTACTGGAGTTACTTTTTCAGTATTCTTTCCTTGCATCAGCATGTTTACTTTATATTATAACTACTACTGGTTAGCCATTGGTGCCATTATATATGTATTGATTTGTATGACTTGCTTGGATTCATGCTTGGTTGTTTTAGCAGTTATTGCAGTTGATTCCGGGCATGATGTTTTGTTACTCTCCACTGCTATTGTTTCTATATTGCTTCCACTGTTTATTGTTATTGAATGTGCTTCCACTCTGCGAGTCTGGTTCGAGTCTGCGGAGTCATTTATTTTCGCTGCATATTTTAGTTTATTACTTGGACTAACACCTTTAATTCCTCCGAGAGGGTATATCCTCCCCACTATACCTATTTAGACCCTCGTTGCTATTCAGAAGGCTTTAGAGTTTAGGGGAGGTGCACCTAAGGTAGTAACACCCGACCCATTCGGCACTGTTCGAGTGGCTGGCTGGGTCCGGGTCCTTAAAAAGTGGTATCAGAGGAGGTCTTCATGAAAAGTATTTAGTAGCGTTGCTTTTCTGGATACTAATGAGTTTGAGACTTCTATTTTCATTTTCTTCTGGTTTTACTATTTGGGATATGGTAGACTGGAGGTAGGTTGTTGTTGGAACTGGATTTTTGAACTTGTGCTTGGGTGCCTGCAGCCCCATGTACGAGGGATGGATTGAGTTGCCGGGGGTGGGAATTGCTGTTTGATTTTTGCTCAGATTACAGTTGATATGATTTCCACCTCAGTGGATCACTTGTTGTGCGATGTTATTGATTATGATATGTAAACCTTGTACAGTATGGAAAGGGTTTCTTTCTTGGCTTTTGATAGGCACATTTTAGGGTATTTCAATTTCATAACTGCACGTATGCTTTGTGAAGTGATAATACCATGTGAATCAAATCAATTTCCATGCTATGTATGCTCTGAAATGTTGATAGGTAAAACTCCTGATGGAATTGCTTGTTTATGACAATGTATATGCCATGCTTTGTATTTTTATAGAATTGCATGTTGCAGGATATTTGGGTCTAGCTCTTATGAGAGCAGACATATGCTATGGTTGAGGCAGTGTAATTGTCAGGATTGGGTGACTCGGTTGTCGGGATTGAGGCAACTTTGGTTGTCAGGATGGGCATGGCCCGAGGTACAAATGATACTTGGATCTGTTGAGGGCAGGTAAGGAGGCCATGAGGCTGGGATGCCATGGGGCATGGGTTGCGGTGAGGGGGAGTAAGGGTAGTTGTTATGCACTGCCTTTTACTGCTTTCCTTATCTGCATAGAATATATTGTTATATAGATTTATGTGGGCTGTCTGACCATTTATGGTATTCAGTGGGTTACTTCTTCACGACACGATGGAGCGACAGGTAGGAGAGGATATGGTACCGCATGATCAGGTTCAGAATCCGGTGTAGGCAGAGCATGAGCCCTAGGTACAGGCTCAGGGACATGATCAGGTTCAGGATCCAGTGCAGGCAGGGCAGCAGCCGGGTTTGGCAGCGTTTGGACCGTGGCTTGATGAGCAGCTCCGAGCTAGCCTAGTACGCGTCTTGCAGGGGATTGACCGAGGCGCGTAGGGTAAAGAGCGTTCTATGGCGTATCTGACATGGGAGTTCCAGTCCCAGCACCCGCCGCTTTTTCAGGGTGAGGGTGGTCCGCAGGCGGCAGAGAACTGGATAGAGAGTTTGCACATGATCTTCGAGTAGCTCGAGAGGCCTCCAGGGCAGAGGGTCAAACTGGCGACGTACATGCTAAGAGGACCGGTGAAACGTTGGTGGGATGTGCAGGTACAGGCTCATAGGTACGAGGGACTGGCGTGGAAGGACTTTGAGGACAGGTTTTTCGAGAACTTTTATCTGGAGACGCTGAGGGCAGAGAGAGCTCGGGAGTTCTTGAGTCTTTAGCAGGGAGATATGTCCGTCATGGACTATGCAACTACTTTCACAGAGTTGTCTCGCTTTGCACCTATTATGGTGAGCGATGATGCAGCTAGGGTGAGGTGCTTCGAGGATGGCTTACGACACGCCATTCGGGTCCAGGTGAATATCTTCAGGCTGGGTTCTTTCTCCGAGGCGGTGAATCAGGCGCTCATAGCCGAGGGAAACGAGAGAGAGAAATCTCATTTTGGCAGGGTGAAAACCCCAGGTGACGGTTCAGAGAGCAGGAAGCGAGGGAGAGATGAGTTCCAGCAGGGTCGGCATTCCAAGGACTCAGCTAGACCACCTCATGGCAGTTTAGCGGTGGTTTTCTTTCAGTGCGGACAACCGGGACATGTTCTAGCTCAGTGCGATAGGCCTCCGAAAAAGTTTCGGGCCTGTGGACAGGTTGGACATCTGGAGTGGTTTTGTAGGCAGCCTTCTCTAACAGTCGGCAGGCAGGGACCAGGACAGACTGTGGCGTCAGGAGATGGTTCAGGTTCGGTACATGGAGAGGGTACTCAAGGTTCAGCTGCACGCGGAGGACGTGACCGGGATAACGAGATTCAGCTAAGGGGCCAGTGGCCGGTGACTGGAGCAGCACCTCAGGGAGGTCAGGCATCAGACAGCCAGGCTTCAGTCCAGGAGCACGCTCTGGAGCTGCCAGGGATTGAGCAGGCTGGAGAGCCGACGACGGTGGCAGGTACACCGCAGATGTGGCCGTGACTTTCTTTAATTTCTTTTGGCATGGCCACTTGACGCATGTCTGGTTGAGTGCACAGGCTGTACATGATACTTGTGGACTGACAAGATGCTAGTTAGTGGGATTGGCATCATATCAGATGCGTTTAATGTTTTATTTATATATTTGAGATGCGTGGCATTAGGAGAATCAAGGATGCAGGTTACTTGAGGTGCCATGGGAATCGGGTCATCGTGGATGCAGGTTACTTGAGGTGCATGTCACCAGGGTTGAATTGAGCATCTATTAGATGCAGGACCTCCGGCAGGCAGACACCGATGCGGTGAGAGTTACGTTGGGTGTCGGAAGCGACACGTGAGCACCGAGGAGGTGTAGGGGTGACGATGCATCACGGGAGGACCATGGGTCCAGGAAATAGGTCATTGGACCTTTTTTGTTTATTTGTTTGCTTTGAAATTTATTTGGGTTGAGACCGAGTAGGCGATTCCTAAGGTGGGGAGCCCTTTTTATGAATTTAGCCAGAACCTTGAGACCGAGGTAGTCTGGGTTGTTTAACCGGGATGGGCGTGTTCGGTGCCATTTCCTGGTTTCATTTTGTAGCTCGGGGACGAGCTACGTTAAGGTGGGGAGTTTGTTAGAACCCGAGTTTTTAGAAACGGGTCAAAACCCGGCCCTGTTTAAACTTTTGACTGGTTTTTGAGAAGTCTGGAAAATATGGGTAGTTTCCAGAAATTTCCAGACTACACGCCGTGTACTTTAAGTACATGCCGTGTTTGAGTTACCCGAGTGACCGGCCGTGTGCTCGCCGAGTACATGCCGTGTGAAGACCATGTAGAACTTTCCTACTACACGGTGTGTATTTATAGAAACGCCGTGTATCCTTTACCCGTGAGAGGCCAGGTACATGTCGTGTGGTGCCCAGGTGTAAATTTCCATCTACAAGGCATGTAGCCTTCCTTGACACGCTGTGTACCCTTGCCCCGTGTAGCGGCCGAGACCCTGGCCGTGTGTTGACCGTGTACACGGTCGAGGCCGTGTGCTGGACTCTGCTTAAGTCGGACTATGGAAACACATATACATGGCGTGTAATTTGTAAATACACGCCATGTACTTTTTTTTATTTGATCGATCGAGGCATCGTCGTGCCTCATTCCCAGATTTCTCTTCTTCTTTCCATTTGGACGAACAGTTCATCCGAGAACTCCCAAAAAAATAAAACCCTTCTAGAATCTCTGTACGACCTTTGTTCTTTGATCCATCAGTGGCAGCGGGACCGCATCAGAAAGACTAACCGCGCGCACCCTTCTTCGTCCTTGATTTCTCACCTGTTTCTCCGCAGATTCCATCCAAAAGGAATTTCCGAATTTGTAGAAATGTAGATCTACCGCGACTCAGTTGGATTCAGAGGCTGAAATCCAAGGAGTGTCATTGTACGAGTACGAGGTGGGTGGTGCATACCTTCTTTCGTGTTTTCGTAGACAATTTGGGGTTGTGACCTTCGGGCGCGATGTCGGGTGTTGAGCGGGACCCTGTTTATTTGTTTTTATTTAATTATATTCATTGTGGAATGCCTCTGGGTATTCTCTAACCCTGTTGCAATCGAGCGAGACCGGGTTAGAGGTCGTTGCTCGTTTGGGGCAATTCGGCCGGGGGTGCCGAAATGCGTGTGAATTGGACCATTGTTTAAACTGCTGTGTTATACTGCTTATTGAATGTCTCGAGTTAAACTGTTTAGTTTAATTGTTAAATCGTGAATGAGTTAGGTGCTGGTATGGGATAGCATAGGTTAGTGCAATTTGACTATTTAGTAATTGCCTGTTTATAGTGATGCTTCCAAGTATGAATATGCAATGTGTGATATTGCCTGTGTTGAACTGCTTGTTGTGTTGGGCGTGGCCCAGATATATTGTTGAGTGATGGGGATTATAGGTTGGGTCTTTGGCTCGGGATACTTTGGGTGGATTCTACCACGGGATTGGGCGTCATGGATGTCGGTTGAGGTAGTTGGACTGTCAGGTTGGGCTTTGGCCCGGGTTACTTGGATGGCGAGGCCATCTGACTTGAGAAACAGGTTCGCAGGGACACGAGGTGTTAGAGGTGTTGTGGCTTGGTACATACTGAGGTGATTACCGCTCACTGGGTACTTTTGAGTAGTGTGCACACAGATAGACTCCGAGATGAGGTGGTACGACCACTCGCTGGGTAGAGGCCCCCGGTAGATGCGGTTAGGTATATTTGGTTTGGGGGTGCTTTCCATAGGAAGCCACGTGGAAGATGAGGAGCCTTCGGGAGACAGCTTTGAGGCGGTCAGGTTAGGGGCAGAGGCTCGCTGTGATTTGAGGGCAGACATCGCTGTCCCTCCGGTTATCTTTTGAGGATAGGTATCGCTATTCCTCTGGATGTTGTGCTATGGGAAGGTTGAGATTTCGAGCTGGGTTACGACGGTTGGGCGTGACTTCAGGACATCGGTACTTGAGACACATGGTGTTAGGTGGCACGAGGTGCCGGGCTGCAGATCAGACTTTCCGGCGTTGGCCGAAGCAGGTGACACTTCCTGGTGGCTGCTGAGCACCAGTGAAGTCCTTGTTTACTTTTGGGCATTGCACTGTTTACTGTTTTCCTTATATAAGCATGTCTGCCTAAACACTTATATTAGGTACGCACCTCTGGGTGGTATCCTACTGAGACTTGTCTCACACCCTACACGGGCCGTTCGGGACGCGTGTAGACTTTATGAAATTGCGTGCAGGTAGAGGGTCAGCCTCAGGAGCTGGACTTTAGTGCTGTTGACTTGGAGACTGGCATGGACCTTGAGGTCGTGCCGTACTGGAGTTACTTGTTCGATATTCTTTCCTTGCATCAGCATGTTTACTTTATATTCTACAACAGTTTACTTCATGATTGCTTCTTGTTGTGTTCTTGGACTGTGTGTATGTACAGGTTAAAAAGGCAATGTCTTCCCGTTTTAGAGATACGTCTTTTCGATGCTAGTTGCCAGCCCCTGGTATATGGAAGACAGATTTGGGGTACTCACGGCACAAGCCCCGGGGGACGGGTCGTGACAACCCTTCTTATTATTCATGTTGTCAATTGATAACTCATTTTTTATTATGTATATTTTACTAGGCATATGATTAATTCATGTTACCCATATATATTATTATGTTCTACAAAATACTTATAAAATTACATTAAATATATTTAAATAATAAATATACTTATTATATTTATAATTATTAAATTTTAATTATATATAAATACTTTTTAAATATTTTTTTTGTAATTATAATTATAACTATATATATATTTAAATAACTATAAAATTACAATAAATACATATATTATAATTTTATAAATAAATAAATATATATATAATTATACACAAATATTTATAAATATATTTCTTTATAATTATAATTATAATTATAAATAAATAAATATATGTAAATAATTATAAAATTATAATAAATATATTTATTATACTACTTATAGAGTTATAAATATATAATTAAATAAATATATTTATAAATATATACAAATATTTATAATTATAATTCCTAAATAAATACAGATATATTTAAATAATTAAGAAATTATAATAAATATATTAATTACATATATTTAAATACAAATATTTATAAATAAATACAAATAGTTATAAATATAATTCTAAATAAATGTAGATATATTTAAATAATTAAAAAAATTATAATAAATATATTAATTATATTTATTTATAAAATTATAAATATATTTTTTATAATTTTATAATTATTTAAATAAATAAATAAATATATATAATTATAACTATAAATAAATATTTATTTATTATACTTTTTAATTACGAATAAATAGATGTTTATTTATTAGTTATAAATATAAATAAATATTTATTTATTTAAATAATTATTAATTTATAATAAAATATATTTATTATTTTCATATATATTATTATATATAATTAAATAAATATATTTATAAATATATAAAAATATTGATAAATAAATACAAATATTTATATTTATAGTTATAAATAAATACAGATATATTTAAATAATTATAAAATTATAATAAATATATTAATTATATATATTAATAAAATTATAAATATTAGAAATATAAATTTGTTATAATTTTATAATTATTTAAATAAATAAATATATATTCATTTATAATTATAATTATAAATAAATAAATATTCATATAAATAATTATAAAATTAGAAAAAATATAGTTATATATATCTATAATCTTATAAATATATATAATTAATATATTTACTATATATATTTCAAAGATTATAAATATAATAAGTATATTTCTTAAAATTTTATAATTTTTTAAATTATAATTTTATAAATATAAATATAAATATAAATATAAATATAAATATAAATATAAATATAAATATAAATATAAATATAAATATAAATATATTTATTTATAGTTATAATTATAAATAAATAAATAAATATTTGTCATATATATAATTTTATAAATATATATAATAATAGAAATAAATTATTAACATTATATCTTTATCAGCACTTTTTTAGCACTGATAAAGACCTATATTTATCACCGCTAAAAAAACGCTGATAAAGACATGTTTTATCAGTGCTTTCTATTTTAGTGCTGATAAAACATATCTTTATGAGTGTTTTTTATCTAGCGCAAATAAAAATTTCACCTGATTTTATAAAGAAACCCTAACTTTCTCCTCCATCGTACCCCTCAAGTTCTTGAAGAAGCTGATCCCCACCGCCGCCTCCTCCTCCTCCTCTCGATTCCTCCACCGCCGCAAATCCGTTTGCCACAAACCCACCTTCGTGGCGCGCCTCTCCTCCGTCGGAGGACTCCTCCGCCACACGCCTCTCCTCTTCCACGCGCCTCTCCTCTGTCGCGCGCCTCTCCTCTTCCACGCACCTATCCTCCACCAGAGGACTCCTCCTCGACGCGCCTCTCCTCTTTCATGCGTTATGCCTGTCAATATATATTACATCTCATTGGAGGGACCATGTGTACTGATCACTTGGGGATGCACGTGCACATGATGTGTTTACCCCTACTAGAGGACTTTGATCAGGCCGAGACATACAACTAGGGATTAGCCTGCTTGGCATACACGTACAGAGCATTATGCAGGTTATCCCACAGGGACCGCGTAGGTCTCGAGAGATGCGTCATACTACTTCAGATGTGGGCATGAGAGCACATCCCCGTATTCCGCCCTAAGCTTTCTGGCCCGCCAATCGAGATGAAGGTGTTGCATGACGCTTCGCGTGGATGCTGGTATGATCACTCATTTATATTGTTTTCTGATTCTACTAGGAGTTATTGACTTTAATTTCTCATTATTTTTCACTATCGATGTTGTATTTTACAGGTGGTGTCAGGGACACAATTTTTACACGGTTCTGATACACCATTTGGGCGTATATCAGCTCCAGTTGTACTGTCTCTTACCTGACCAGGTATGAATATACAATCAATCACTGCCTAACAAATTTAATAATAACATCAATTTTGGTTTTTAGTAAGAAGTTTTTTTTGACAAAGGTCACATGTCATTTCAGATTTCATGGCTTCTATACTATACTATTATGAACCAGTTACCACCATAATGCACTATTGGGGTTGAGGATGCTATGGGTGTAGTGCCCCTCATTTACTTCCATATTATTGAGTGGAAGCAGCCTGACAGAGTCATGCGTCAGTTTTGTTGTGCTCAGCTGATTCCATTGTCAACGAGACAAATAGAGCATCTTCATGAGGTGAAGCTGATAGGGATGCAGGATGGGGACTGGCGCTGATTACATTCCCACTTTCTCGACTACTGGTACAAACATGGAGAGTTTCGTATTCAGGGTGTACTAACAAATTGATTCTTTCTTTTAAGAGAAGGTTGAGTATGAGCCATGGTATAGACTAAAGTCTATACTGTATCTTACCCGACACAAAAGAGATATTCATAATATTGTAAGTTAATAAATTTCCATTAGTTTGTTTATTGAAATATTTTCTAATTCATTTTGAATCTATTTACATGGCAGTCACTCAGAGCATCTTGTTCGCATGAGTGATGAAGAGGATGAGGGGGTATTTAGCCAGGCAGTCGTCCATGCTAAAGCGCTGGAGCTGAGATCATCTTATCGTGCATTTTCAAGATCATCTTCGAGCATCCAACCCAAAGAGAGGAGGTTCCTACCCTGGAGGAACATCCTGTAGCAGATGCTGGTGCTGAGGATCCACGACGACGGAGACATAGATAGTGTTGTGTTGCACGTGAGGCCACACCTATTCAACAGGCAAAGATTGACCCTCTAGTAGTCCAGCCTCAGCCGATTCAGGATGTGCCTCAGGTGGCATGGGATCTATCTTTCTTGACATGATATTCACAGTTCTCTCCATCTTTGGGTCCAGATCCATCACATCCTTGGGGTCCAGATCTATCACACCCTTAGGGTATAGATCCATCACAACCTTGGGGTATAGCTCCATCGCAGGATTGGTTCCCCCACTGCGATGATGGCGGGTTCTTTTACACCCCTAGTGGTAGAGGGATTAGGAGCGCAATATGACATGCAGTTCACATCTCCTACCACCGACACACAGGTGGAGGATTTGACAGTCGGCATTCCAGTGCCTGAGGATCATCCCTTTCCAGGTCATCAGACTCCACAGTGAACTCGAAGGGGACGTCCTATTCACAGACTACCTTGTGGGACGGAATATCCTCGCCATAGACATAGACATTGATTGTACATGTTCATTTATATGTTTTATGTCTATTGAAATGAAAATACTATTATTACTATTGGACCTTATTATATGTTTATCCAATGTTTCAGTTTTCATTAATATTTTAGGTACAATTTATATTTGACAGCTTTCAAAGTCGATTACTTGAAACATAGGAATAATCATTAAATTTCAGGTATATAACTTTAAAAGATTATAAAATATACAGTATAAAAAATGTAAATAAAATTTAAAAGATAGCCTCAACACATATTTTTTTTTGAAAATAAGGAGTTTCATAAATTAAATAAATAAATGAAAATTAAAGGAATGTAAGAAAAGTTACTCGGAATGTGAGAGCGAAAAGAAGGAATGTCAAGGATGATCCAAAGCCACCTACTTGACTTTGAAATCCTATAAAATATAAACTATAAGACCCATATAAATAAAAATTAAAATTTCAACTACTTCTTATATGTTTAATCAATTTTTAAATTTTCATTTATATTGGTCTTATGGTTTATATTTTATAAGCTAGTAAAGTCACGTACTTGAGACATTTTTAAGTTTCAAGTTGGTGGATTAAAAAGCTTATAAATTATTTTTCATCAACATTTTTTAAGAAATTATTTTTATTTTCAACTATTTTTTATATGTTTAATAAATGTTTAAATTTTAATTTATATTGGTTTTATAGTTTATATTTTATAGGCTAGCAAATTCATGTACTTGAAACATTTTTAAGTTTCAAGTTGGTGGATTAGAAAGCTTATAAATTATTTTTCATCAACATTTTTTAAGATTTTTTTTTGACTACTTATATGTTTAATCCATGTTTTAATTTTTATTTATATTGGTCTTCTACTTTATATTTTATAGGCTAACAAAGTCACGTACTTGAATAAGAGATAAATCATGCTGAAATATTTTGTTATATATATATATATATAAACTTAGCAAAATAATAATAATAAATTAAAATTTTAAATATATAAAAAAAATAATTAAAATATAAAAAAAATTAGGGCAAAGGTGGCAGCGGTGATGCTGCCTTTCAGGCACATTTAAAAAAAAAATTAACCTATGCTTTTTTAAAAAAATCAAAAAAAATATTAAAAAAAACTCGAATAATATAGGTAATCTTAGCATTTGGAACATAACTCACAATCACGTCCACAAGTAAACTTTAAGATCATATAGCGCCAATTATACTCAAGCATCAATATATAAATATAAATAATGACAATCATGTCCATGAATATCATAATTATCTCATGATATATATATTATGTGTCTGGGAGTACAATTACATTCAAACACACACAACACACGCACGGGTCAGAAGTGTTGGTCATAGCCCCCCCCAAGGGGATAATCCACCCATCAAGTTCTATATATATATATATATATATATTATAATTATAATTAAAATAAATGTATTTAAAAAGTATTTATATATAATTATAAATATATAATTATAAATATAATAAAAATGTATTTATTATTTAAAAAAATTATTATAATTTTATAATTATTTAAATATATATCTATTTATTTATAAACTTATAAATACTTTTTTTTAAAATTATATATATATATATATGAATCATTAAAAAATATATATTATAATATATCATATTTATATTAATTATAAACATGCGTTTTTAATTAATGTATATAAATAAACATTATTTTTGAATATAAATATAATAATTTTATATATATTGATAATATTTTTTTATTAAAATCTTGATTTTAGCTAGTGCTAATAAAGGTGAGACTTTGATCAGCGTTTTCTATTTAATACTGATAAAAGTCAGCGCATACCTTACCCAAATCTGTGGTAGTGATACCCCAAACTAGGCAGGCCGCATGATTGTTTGGCATAGTTTGTCAAGTCGCGCACAGACGGTGTGTCTGCCACTATCCCAAAATCCCTATTAGCAGCATGTTTGTCTCACAAAATTTCCTTAACCGTGCGAAAACTGTGCATTTCCCTCTGTCACACTACATAGGGTGTATAGTTTCTACTACATGGCTTCCAAATTGTTCACCTTAACCATGAAACCCCAAAAAAGGCTCCAAACTATAAAAATTCAACCTGAAACACCCTGAATCTAAGGGGGGAAACAACTACAAGACTACTACAAAGAAAGTGACATCCCGGGGAGTCCAGAATCATGATTTTGCTGCGTTGGGATCCTTGAGAGCATATGATGGTAGACTGAATAAAAAAAGGCCGTATTTTAAACAAAGTTGAGCAAATGGATCTCAACAGGGAAAAAAATTCATGAGATTAAGCGAACTGGTCTCAATATATGAGGAATGACTTGTGGATCAATATTTTTTTCTTTTATATACTAATATTATTTCAATGTTGCATTTTTTAATCTCCAGGGAAATTGTTATATTAAATAACTAATTATAAATCAAAAATTAATCGAATGGATCATGGCACACCACATGATTTTTTATACTCTTTTTGATTTTTTTAAACATATTAGGTTATTTTTTTAAAAAAATACCTCTTCAAGGCGGCATCACAAATGCCGCCTTTGCCCTAAAACACTATTTTTTTTTTCTATTTTAATTATGTTTTTTAAATATTTAAAATTTTAATGTTTTATTATTATGTTCATATGGTTATATATATATATATATATAAATAAATAAATAAAACTTAATGTTTGAATATAATTTATCTTTTATTCAAGTACGTGACTTTTCTAGCCTATATAATATAAACTGTAAGAAAGATATGAATGAAATTTTAAACATTTATTAAACATATAACAAGTAATAAAAAATATAAATAAATTCTTAAAAAATGTTGGTGAAAAATTATTTATAAGCTTTCTAATCCACCTACTTGAAACTTAAAAATGTTTCAAGTACATAAATTTGTTGACCTATATAATATAAACTATAAGACAGATATGAATAAAATTTTAAAAATTACTTAAAAATATAACAAGTAGTCCAAAATAAAAATAATTTCTTAAAAAGTTTTGGTGAAAAATTATTTATAAGCTTTCTAATCCACCTACTTGAAACTTAAAAATGTTTCAAGTACGTGACTTTTCTGGCTTATATAATATAAACTATAAGACTGATATGAATGAAATTTTAAACATTGCTTAAAAATATAACTAGTAGTCCAAAATAAAAATAATGTTTTAAAAAATCTTGGTGAAAAATTATTTATAAGCTTTTTAATCCACCTACTCTAAACTTAAAAATGTTTCAAGTACGTGACTTTGCTAGCATATATAATACAAACTATAAGATTGATATGAATAAAATTTTAAAAATTGATTAAACATATAACTAGTAGTCCAAAATAAAAATAATTTCTTAAAAAATCTTGGTGAAAATTTATTTATAATCTTTCTAATCTACCTACTTGAAACTTAAAAATGTTTCAAGTACATGACTTTTCTGGCCTATAAAATATAAACTATAAGACCGATATGAATGAAATTTTAAACATTTCTTAAACATATAACTAGTAGTTAAATTTTTAATTTTTATTTATATGGGTCTTATAGTTTATATTTTATAGGGTTTCAAAGTCAAGTAGGTGGATTAATATTCTCCTCAACATCTATTTTTCTCTCTCTCACTTCTGAGTTATATTTCTTACATTCCTTTCATTATAATTTATTTATTTTATTTATGAAACTCTTTATTTTCAACAACTTTTTATATGATTAGGATATATTTTAAATTTTATTTACATTGTTTTTATACTGTAGATTTGTTAATCTTTTAAAGTTATTTACTTGAAATTTACTAATTATTTCTATGTTTCAAGCAGTCGACTTTGAAAGATGTCAAATATAAATTGTACATAAAATATAAATGAAAACTGAAATACTGGATAAACATGTAAGAATATCTAATAGTACTAATAGTATTTTTATTTCAGTACACATAAAACATGTAAACAAAAATATACAATCAATGTTTATGTCTATGGCGAGGAGATTCCATCCCACATGGTGGTCTGTGAATATGACATTCGCGTCGAGTGCGCAATGGAGTCTGATGACCTGGAGAAGGATGATCCTCGAGCACTGGAATGTCGACTGGCACATAATACATCTCTGTGTCAGTGGGAGGAGCTATCAACTACATCTCGTACTGCCCTCCAGATCCTTCTCCCACTATAGTTGTAGAAGGACCTGCCTCCATCGCAGTGGGGAACCAAGCCAGTGATGGATCTATACCCCAAGACGACGATGGATCTGGAATCCAAGGCTATGATGGATCCCAAGGCTACGATGGATCTAGAACCCAAGATGGAGAGAACTACGGATATCCTGTCAGGAAAGAAAGATCTCATGCCACCCGAGGCACATCCTAAATCGGATGATCCTAGACTACTAGAGGGCCGACCTCTGCCTGTGGAACAAGTGAGGCCTCACGTGCAACACGACGCTGTCTATATCGTTGTGTCCATGGATACTCAGCACGATCAGTAGCTGTAAGATGTTCCTCTGGGGTAGGAACCTCCTCTCTTCGAGCCGGACCTGCGAAGATGCTCCCGGAAAGCGCAGAAAAAGATGCCTTCGCCTCCAGCGCTGTAGCATAGACGACTGCCCGACTAAAGACTCCCTCCTCCTCTTCATCACTCATGAGAACAAGCTGCTCTGTGTGACTTCCCTGTAGATAGATTCAAAGTGAATTAGAAAATAGTTCAATAAACAAACTAATGGAAATTTATTGACTTACCATCCTCTACATCTCTATGTCGGGTTGGATAAGATATAGTAGAGAATTCAGTCTATACCATGGTGCATACTCAACCTGCTCCAAAAGAGATAATCGATTCGTAGGAATACCCTGAATATGAAACTGTGCACATCTGTGCCAGTAGTCTATAAAGCTGGCATGTACTCGGGACAAGTCATCACCCTGCCTCTCTGTCAACTTCATCGCATGAAGCCGGTCTATCTGTCTCGATGGTAATGGAATCGGCTGAGTACGGCAAAACTAGCGCATGAATCTGTCAGGCTGCTGCCACTCAATAATATGGAAGTGAATGAGGGGCACTATAGCCATAGCATCCTCAAGCCCAACAGTGCAGTATACTGGCAATTGGTTTGTAATACTCCAGTATGGAAGCCATGAAATCTGAAATGACAAGTGATTTTGTCAAAAAAGCACCTAAACAAAAACCAAAATTGATGATATTATTAAATATGTTAGACAGTGATAGATTGTATATACATACCTGATCAGGTAAGAGATAGTTCAATTGTAGCCGATATACGCCCAAATGTTGTCTCAAAACCATGTCAAAATTGTGTCGCTAACACCACCTGTAAAATACATCATCGATAGTGACAAATAATGAGAAATTATAGTCAATAACTCATAATAGAATAAAAAACCAATAGAAATGAGTGATCATACCAGTGTCCACGTGGAGCATCATGCAGCACCTCCATCTAGACCGACAGACCAGCAAGGTCATGGCGGAATGCTAGGATTCTATCCCATGCCCATATCTAAATAAGGATGAAGCATCCCCCGAGACCTATGCGGTCCCTGTGGGATAGCCTGCATAATTCTCTATACATGTATGCCAAGCAGGCTGATCCCCAGTTGTACGTCCTAGCCCGATCAAAGTCCTCTAGTAAGGGTAGATAAATCACATGCACTTGCATCCCTGAGTGATCAATACACATGGTCCCACCAATGATCCGTAATATATATGCACGAGCATAACACATGACAGTCTGATCGTCATCATCATCCTGTAAATGTGGAATCCATGACTTTAACCAA
This sequence comes from Viscum album, assembly GCA_963277665.1. Classification (NCBI taxonomy): domain Eukaryota; kingdom Viridiplantae; phylum Streptophyta; class Magnoliopsida; order Santalales; family Viscaceae; genus Viscum; species Viscum album. The sequence goes on along the minus strand of OY728126.1, from coordinate 1,558,002,877 downwards.
GGCATAGATATGGACGATCCATCAGTAGCCCTACGGTCGGATAAAATATCAACGCATAACAAGCGTTGAGCAAGGTCTGGCCAAGCAGCATGAGTGAGTCCAATAACGGGTCTACCCTGGATAGGAAGACCGAGAAGCACTGTCACATCCTCGAGGGTGATGTTCATCTCTCCCTCAGGTAGGTGGAATGTGTTTGTCTCTGGTATCCACCTCTCAACGAGGACAGCAAGTAGGTAATGATATACAAATGTGAAATCTGATACGACAAGACCATAAAATCCAGTACAGCACAAGTATGGTCTAATGGCACGTGGAGGCCCCCTGGGATGAAAATGGTGTGCTCGACACACCCTGATCGATCGATCTGCATGACCCTCTAACACGTCCTACGAAATATGGGTACGCTGCTGAGTGAGTAGTATGGTATCATCCATCTGCATATAAACAAATGAAATGAGTCATAAGTGTAAAATGTAAATAAAAATATATGGTTAGCATAATGTTATGAATTGTAGAATGGAAGACATGACATGTTTATTCACATTGTTTTATGAAGTTATTTTGATGAAAAGAAATATAATGCTCCATTTCTTTTGGTTCTGAATGAAATAAAGATAACAAGAGGAAAGAAGAGATAACAACATTTAATTTACAATATGAGAATGCGTTATTTTGGATTTATTAAATAAATTCTATTATCTACGATTTTATTTAAGGAATAAGGAGAAAGTTATTTCTTGAAAGCATGAATGTTTTTATGAAATAAATTCTATTATCTAAATTATTGGGTCTTGAATTTGGTTAGACATATTTTGGAGGAGTTGTATGATTAACTAATTATGGATTGGATTAAGATAAACCATGTTATTTAGTAATTATGTTTTAGGTATTTATCTAATTATCTGTATTGAATAACTTATGTTAATCATTATGATACTATTATTTCGTTATAGAATATTTTATTAAAATATCACAAATAATGTTACCAAAAACCATGGTAAAAGGAAGATGTTTTTGGGTAGGGGTTTCTGTTTGAGGGTTTAGAGTTTTGAATTTTGATATTAAGGTTTAGGAAACATGTTTCTGGGTTAAGTGTTATGCTTTTGAGTTTTGGGATTTAGAAAAACGAGAAAAAAAGAAGAGATAAAAACATTTAATTTACAATATGAGAATGTGTTCTGCTTTTGGATTTATGAAATAAATTCTATTATCTAAGATTTTATTTAAGGAATAAGGAGAAAGTTATTTCTTGAAAGCATGAATGTTTTTATGAAATAAATTCTATTATCTAAATTATTGGGTCTTGAATTTGGTTAGACATATTTTGGAGGAGCTATATGATTAACTAATTATGGATTTGATTAAGATAAACCATGTCATTTACTAATGATGTATTAGGAATTTATCTAATTATATGTATTGAATAACTTATGCTAATAATTATGATACTATTATTTCATTATAGAATAGTTTATTAAAATATCACAAATAATGTTACCAAAAACCATGGTAAAGGGAAGATGTTTTCGGGTTGGGGTTTAGGTTTGAGGGTTTAGAGTTTCGAATTTTGATATTATGGTTTAGGAAACATGTTTCTGGGTTAAGTGTTATGCTTTTGGGTTTTGGGGTTTAGAAAACCGAGAGAAAAAAGAAGAAGAGATAACAACATTTAATTTACAATATGAGAATGTCACAATGAATACAATACATCATTCTGGTTGAGACTGTGAACTTGACCCAACAACGTTAAGGCATCATTTCCGGTTATGACATTCTTTATGACATATCGTGCATCACAAACTCTTCCCTTGTTCTTGATGCCAGTCCATATCATTACGAATCCTAATGGCCTTTGGTCTCTCACGAGGACGTAACTGATTCATGTTAGGTATCTCTATCGGCTAGCCTTCGGGCATTGGGAAGTAACGATACTCCCCAATAGGTTTCCATGGTGCAGCATAACAGTTAGCAATGGTATCCATCCAATACACTGGATCAACATATGATTCCCATGATATGTTCACAGAGGCACATGCTACGATGGTGTGTGTGCATGGAAATCGTAAGGCCAGAAAGTTTCCACATTGACATTGCCTTGTTTCCAGTAATACCACCATTTTTGCACCGATGTGATTTGTGATGGGGTCTGAACGCTCTTGAACTTCAAATTGGGAGTCTTCTCGTCGAAAAAGGAAGACATGATAACCAACAGGTTCTTCAATATTCTTTTCAACCTCTTGTAGAAAGTGTCTTCTGTATCTTATCCCCTGTTGTATTCTGTCTGATGCTAGTTTTTGTCTATCAACAAAGCACTTCATGCATTGATATAATGTCTCCTAAACTAGGGAGGTTATAAGTAGGTTGCGAAGCCCTTTGAAGACGCCATTGATTCACTCCACAATGTTTGTCATCATGTGTCTGTACCTCTTCCCCCTGTCATATGCCAATGTCCATTTCTCTTTTGGAATCCGCATCATATAATCATAAACTTCTTGATTAGCCTGGCATATTTTTTCAAAATGTTCTTCAAACCGCCGATGGTCCAACTAATATGCTACATAGAATAAATGATATTTCACATAAATTGATTTTATCTTTATGTTTAAATGGTAAAAAATAACAAATATAATGCGTACCAAGCCTCGTGATTGCCTTCTTCATCGGTTCATTGTGGAATTTTTTATGCACATTGCTAGCAATGTGTCTAATGCAGAACCGATGATGTGAATTTGGGTATCTCCATGTATTTAGATCCATATTGATTGCCTCATTAATTTCCTGATGATGATCAAATATCAAACAAACACCCCGAATGTTGGTGAAATGGTTGCTGATACATGCCAGAAAATAACTCCATGATTCATAGGTTTATTTCTCTACAATGGAAAAGACAAGCAGAAGAGGTGAACGGTTTCCATCTTGGGTTGCCTCAATCAACAATATGCTCTTGTATTTTCTATATAGAAATGTTCCATCAATCTGAATAAACTGTTTGCTGAAACGAAATGTGGAGATACAAGGAAGGAATTCCCAGAACAACCGATGAAATTGAATACAAGATGGATCAAGTCGGTTATCGTGAGACACATGTTTGTTTGTATCCAAATGGAAGACAACTTGGTTATGATGCCTCAGTATGTCTAGAAATTACGACAACGCCTGATATGAGTCATCCCAATCATCATAGACCTTCACAATTGCCTTATGTTTCGCCATCCATGCCTTATTATAGGAATTCTTATAACCAAATGTCTGTTGAATCCTCTCTTGCACAAGGGTTATTGGAACATCTTGACATGTCATAATCATCTCAACAACAATAGATGACACAAATTCTGCAGCCAATGATGTATGATCTTGTGTGAGGCTTGGCTGAACGCAAGTATAAGCCACCTCAATCCTCGAGATTCTCCAACCTCCAAATGTAATGGGCGGCCTCAAGAGAAATCTACAATCATCCCCATACTTCTCACATAGTATGAAATATTTACTATGAAATGATTCATGAACTATATAGCTGCAGTGCCACTCAATATTAAATCTCTTTAGTGTGTTTTTTAATGAATTTTTACTTGGAAAATTCCTTACAATATATAAGGTTTTGTCCAGCTCACTAAACCTATTTGGTACAACTCTGGGGAACTCAGTTGCTGGTGTGAGAATATTATTGTCGAATTCAGGCACACGCGTCATTGCTTCTGACCAAGATGAAAGGATTGGTGGAAGATTTATTGTAGGTAGAGGTTGATGTACAACTAATGCATTTCTCGAAACCTCATTCCTAACTTCAGCTGATCCCTCCTCATCAGCACTGTTGTCACCATTTGATCCATTATTACGAAACTCCTCATCAGAAGTCGGATTACATGTATATTCAGGAGATCTCTAGGTTGTCCTCTTCGGTTGCATCATTTGGAATAGGAACAATTTCATGGGGTGGACTGTCTTCAACCACTCTTGTAATTATACGTCTTCGTACAACTGGGCATTGTTGTTGTACAATAGAAACATCAACGTATAACTCCATCATGGTACCATATGACCGTTGAGAAAATAAATTAATTGCTTGGACCCATTGTGCATCAGCAACCAATGGACAAGATAGATGCCACAGTGTTGCTGGGAATTGCAAATGTCTATAACTCATAGACTTGATCTCTTGATCGAGTCCCAGATTTAAGGAACCACGAATTCTCTCTTGAAGGTCACTTATGGTTACACAATCAGTTGTACTAATCATCGTTATTGGTTGTGTACTATAAGAACCTCCTTGCTCAGTTTGAATAACCTCCCTATAACAATACACACAATCAAACATGACTCACTGCGTCAAAAATGTTTATTTCATTAGAATTATGATATTGTAACAAATATTAATAGTTAATTATAATTAACTAATCATATGTATTCATTTTTAATCCTAAGTTATCATTAATTAATATATAATTAATCATTACTAATAATAAGTATTATTTTTAAACTATATATAACTAACTAAACTACTTAATTAATTATTAATAATAACTTTTTTAACTAATCACTCATTCTTTAATCACTAGTTAATCAATATTAAGTTATTCTTTAAATATCTATTTTTTAATCCTTAATCATATTATATTCATTAGTCATTTATAATTAAATAATCATATGTATTCATTTTTAATCATAAGTTATCATTAATTAGTCTATAATTAGTCATTACTAATAATAATTATTATTTCGAAACTATATATAACTAATTAAACTACTTAAACATATTTAATTACTAATAATAACTTTCAATCGTTAATGTTTTTGTCCTTATTTAATTCTATAACATCATAATTATCATTTTATCATTGATAAATATACTAATTTAATTTATTTTTTTCTTAGATATTTTAGTAGTTTATAAATAAAATATGAATCATCTTAAGCATATCCTCTGGGAGTGTCAAACCAGGAGTGCAACAAGACCCGTTGTCGTGCACCAGTTCCTGTTCGAGTCTAGCTCAAAGCGGTGTTTTAGGGTTTTACCCCTAGATACATCTGTGTCAGAGTCACATCCACTTGTTTGTATCCAGACAAGGATTTGATTGCTTAGAAAACCACATAATCTTTAAACTGCAAAATTTTCACAATACTTAATCCTAAATTAATCATAAGTTAATCCTAAGTTAATCTATACTTAATCTATACTTAATATATACTAATAACAATAATTATTTCAAACTATATACAACTAGTTACACAACCTAATAAACAAAATATTAATAATTACCTAAACTACTTAAAAAATGAAATATTTAAAACTAAAAAGAATTCAATTAAATAAATAAAAACATTAAATTAAATAAATAAAAATACCTCTAAACGATGCTTCGCAAAAATCCGGATAGAAAATGAATTTTTTAGAGAGAGAGAGATTTTATGAGAGATGAAGGCAAGAATTGAGTGAGAAGAAGAGGAGTGCCCTTTTATAGGGGGTTGAGGCAAATGCGACATCCCCGCCGCCTTTGTCATGTCATCGATCCGGACCAAAGGCGGCGCGGGGGATCAAAGGCGGCATCGTTGATACTACCTTTGTAACGTATTTTTTTTATAAAAAATCAACCTATTACATTTTTTTTAGAAAATGTATAAAAAAACTCCACACCACACCAATTCATTTGATCAATTATAAACTGAATTCATCAATTTATATCAAGTTAAACAGATTATTCGCTTGATTTAGATTTTGTTTTTAAATTTAATCGTTTTCAAATCCATAGAAAACTGATTGAAGCATACATACACTTATCGATTTTCGCGTCTGTTTTGTGGTGATTCAATTAATAGTCAGTTTCGTCCCATGTTCGCATTTATAAATAATTTACATATTATAATATTTTTTATAAATATACTTATACTATATACTTAGAACTGAGTTTCATTTTTTATTATGTATATTTTAAGTCATATGATTCGTTATGTTACCCATATATACTATTATGTTCTAAAAAATACTTATAAAATTACATTAAATATATTTAAATAATAAATTTAGTTATTATATTTATAATTATTAAATTTTAATTATATATAAATACTTTTTAAATATATTTATTCGTAATTATAATTATAACTATATATATATAAATAATTATAAAATTACAATAAATACATATATTATAATTATAATTATATATAATTATATACAAATATTTATAAATATAATTATTTATAGTTATAATTATAACTATAAATAAATATATGTGTAAATAATTATAAAATTATAATAAATATATTTATTATACTGCTTATAAAGTTATAAATATATAATTAAATAAATATATTTATAAATATATACAAATATTTATAATTATAATTTCTAAATAAATATAGATATATTTAAATAATTAAGAAATTATAATAAATATATTAATTACATATATTTATATACAAATATTTATAAATAAATACAAATAGTTATAAATATAATTCTAAATAAATGTATATATATTTAAATAATTAAAAAATTATAAGAAATATATTAATTATATATATTTATAAAATTATAAATATATTTGTTATAATTTTATAATTATTTAAATATATATATATATTTAAAATTGTAAAAATAAATAAATATTTATTTATTATATTTTTTAATTTCAAATAAATAAATATATATTTATTAGACTCTCGCCAAGGATGGATTGGTTGGAATTGGACTCTTGGCCCGGGACCATCATGGTCAAATTATAGCTGCCAAACATAAATCAAACCACGCTCTCTGAGAGCCCGTCGTTGCTGAAGCCTTCGTTATCCTTACCGAGCTGAAATTTGCAAAAGATTTTGGATGAGAAGCTATCCATATTGAATCAGATTGTCGCACCATCATCAATGCTATCAGGTTTAATGATGGTGACCTCTAATCTTTTGGCTTCCTTATCAAGAAAATCCAATCTTTCAATCAAAGCTTCACACCCTCCTTCTCTTTCATCAAAAGGGAATAAAATGAAGCACCCCACCATCCGGCCTCCTATGGACTTTCTGACGCGAATTATCTCTGAATTTAACTCAATAAGGGGAACATTTTTTCTAATGTACCATATTGGAAGGGTCAAGCTTAGGTAGTACATGATTCAAGAATCAAGTGGAAGATGATTGCCCACTTTGAAGAGATGAATTCATATTCAAAATTATCATTATCAAGTGACACTTATGTTTTTATCTATCACTTATTCTTCACTCCTCAGTAGTATTATGGGAGTAAACTATAGGATTCATACAATTTATTCACGAGAGACATGATAAACCTTTTATATCTTTATATTTTATAAAATGATGGTTATTTTTTATTCATATATCCTTTGTAAAGTGCCTCTCTTAGGATTTATGTCTTTGTGAAAATGGCTAAGTGGCTCTTTTAAAATGATTCAGGTGTTTTCAAATGTTTCTTAAAAAATTATACGTGTTCAACAAACCTTTTTTGGGTTTTAAATACCTTTAAAATGATTTAAACACTTGACATGGACTTAGGTTGCATGCCAAGGGTTTTTCAACTCATCTGATTGGCTTTCAGAAAGGGATGTGAATGTTTTGAAAGTGTATGTAATGCTGGTTTCATTTTAACAAGGGGTGTGTGATGTTTTAATTGAAAATTTGTAAAATATAAAGGGTTCTCATTCATTTTAAATGATTAAGATTGTTGGGTCATGAAGTTGCCTTGACTATTTTTAAAAAAGGAATCAGGATTTTGGGAAATAGTGTTTGAAACTGATTGGTTTATTTTAAAAAGAGCATGTTATTTTAAAAAAGAATTTGTGTAAATGGTTGGGTTTTTAATGAGATTTTAATTGTGATTTGATAAATAGTTTTCAAAGGATACTTAAAGTCTATACCTTTTTTAGCCTTGGTTATTTTTTATATCAATGTTTTGTGTATTTATTTTGTTAAATACTAATATCATAGAATAAAATAGGATGAATATAAATAAAGAATGGATGGATTACAATCATTTGACCAATGAATATGAAGATGGAGTGAAAGAATTCATCAAGTTTGCAAAGGATCATGCATATGACCCTTCTCAAATCCTTTGTCTCTGTTTACGCTGTTGTTATTCAAGACAAGTTAGTCCATAGGAGTTGGAAGAACACTTGATCTGTCACAAAATAGACCGAAGTTATAAATGTTGAAATAAACATGGGAAAAAAGAAAATGTAACTAGTGGGTGGGATAACACTTTGTTTTATGGATCATCTAATACGATTACAAGTGTAAGCAATGAAGAAGACCGTATCGAGGATGTTATTACAGATGTGAATGATGATGAAGATTTTATTGAGGAAATGATAAGGACAGTTGAATATGAACTTTGTGATTGCCCAAAATTGTTTGAGTAGTTAAAAAGTTGTGTAAAGACGCCATTGTATGGTGGTTGCACTAAATATACAATATTGTCAGCCGTAATGAAGTTGTATAATTTGAAAGCAGACAACGAATGGAGTGATTCCATTTTTATGGAATTACTTGCTCTCTTGAATGACATGTTCCTAGAAGATAATGAGCTCCCGATCCGAACATACGATGCAAAATGAATGCTACGCTCAATGGGTATGATCTATGAAAGAATACTTGCCTACCCGAATGACTGTATACTATTTCTCAAGGACAAAAAATCACTTAGATAATGCCCAAAGTGTGGTGCTTCTCGATGCAAGAAAGATGAATCTGTTCCTACGAAAGTTGTATAATACTTTCCAAGGTTTAGGTACCTATATGGAAGTGAGGAGACTTCAGGGCAATTGACGTGACATGCAGACAGAAGAAATAAATATGGGAAACTACATCACCCAAAAGAGTCTTCTTAGTGGAAGAAAATTGATCGTGAGTATCCTGAATTTTGAAAAGATATGAGAAACCTTCATGTTGCATTATCTACAGATGAAGTGAATCCTTTTGGTTTTCAAAAAAGCACTCACAGTACATGGTCGTTTATGTCGGAAAATTATAACTTGCCATCGTGGTTATGCATGAAATGAAAACACATCATGTTATTTATGCTTATATCAAGACCAAAACAACTAGGTAATGATATTGATTTTTATTTGGATCCATTGATTGAGGATTTGAAATTATTATAGGATTCAGGTGTTATGTTGTATGATGCTTACAAAAATGAATATTTCACGATGAGAGCCATGTTGTGCGGGACGATAAATGAATTTCCTTATTATGGAAAATTTTCAGGATATAGCATTAAAGGAAGTCATGGGCGTCCCATCTGAAAAAGGTACACAATCAATTAGTTTGAAACATTCATCAAAAATCGTGTTTCTAGGACATCACAAATTTCTACCCTAGTGACATAAGTACCAATCTTGGACAATATCATTCGATAAAAGTTCATAAGAATGTACAACACCGTCTCCACTAATAGGTGATCAACTATTTGAGAAAGTAAAATATGTGGATATTGCTTTTGGTAAACTGTTTTCGAAAAACCATATGAAAAAAAGTTGGAAGAAAAGATCAGTTTTTTTGGAATTACCATGTTGGAATTATCTGTACGCCAGAAACTTTCTTGATGTTATACATGTTAAAAAAAATATGTGATTGTGTCATCGACACGTTGCTAAATGCACCTGATAAAATAAAGGATGGAATTAAGGCCATTTTGGATATGGTTGACATGGGAATATGAGAAGAGTCGGTGCCAGTGAAGGGTGAAAAATGAAATTTTCTTCCTTTAGTTTCTTACACTCTTTCCAAACATGAGAGATATCAGTTTTTCAACTTCTTGAATGATGTATAGGTTCCATAGGGGTATTCATCGAATATCAAGAACATCATGTCAATGACCGATTTAGATTTAAAGGTACTGAAATCACATGACTTCCATGTCAAAGGTGTGGGTTTTGGGGTGACACCCCAAACATATTTTGAAAAAAAACAAGAGGACAATCAAAGTGAATTAATAAAACAGATGAGAGAAAGAATAGATACCCTTGAAGGAAAATTATAATGGTAGAGGGAGATGATGGAAACTTTAATGATATATAGGCAAATAGAAGAAGCAACTCAAGAGCAGCCACCATGTGAATATCATGCCCCACCCCCACCAGCTACGGGGCTAGCCATTCCCCTCAAAGAGATGTCTTAGCAGAGGTAATCAATGTTCTAATAAATGTTTCTATGAAATGTAAATCAGACATACAATGATACCTTTTCAGTACTTCTATTCTGCAAGGTGATATTGAATGTGATTTATATCTAGAAACACCCACCAATCACCTTGTGTCGAGGGCTATGGTGTTCAATATTCAAAACGACATGCTACACAACAGACCACTTCTAATAGGTCATGTGCGAGTGTCGATCAACATAGCCCATGAGATGAGTGCAGAGATACCTATTCCAATTCAGGATAATGATATTAATAAGGTTGAAAAAGATGTTAGAACATTCATCGCATGGCCGTCACATCTTGTAAAAAACATGTTGACAAGGAGGTATTCATTTCCAATTTACTTTTCAAGCTAAACCTTTAACAATCAATGAAAAAGGTATGAACTAATGAATGTTATTAAATACAGGCAAAGAGAAGGGGACGAAATGAAAGACCATCTCAAAACCATCCAAAGGATCAACCAACCAATACAAAAGATCTACCGAAAGCACAATTACCCCACCCGTTCTATATCCACATTTACTATCATTCAAGGCTCATGTGGATACAAAGTTAAAATCTGGTGGAAACCACATAATTTAATTTGAAGTAAATATATACGGAGATAAATATCAAGACTTCATTAGTGTTGAGAGTGAAACTGAAATCCTCGAATATGAATGGATAGGCGGCTCAGTTGTAAATGTATACATGAGGTATGTTCTCATGATTTCATTTTACAAAAGATGATATACTATGATAATTATAACTAAATACATTTCATATTTTTGGCATGTGTATATATGAAAAACAATGGAAGGGATTTTCCCATGAGAAAAAGTTTGGAATTTTTAGTCTTGATGTCACCTCAATAGCATAAGATAAAATATAACCCAAAAAAAGGATGAAATAGTGGCAGGTCTAATCAAATCCTTTGAAAGAAAATTTTTTGATGACATAATCTATTTAATACCAACGATGTAGGGGTAAGACTTTACAATTTAATCATATCAAATTTATTTTAATTTATTTAATTAGTAATTCCATTTTTTATTTTTAAGCATCATTGGATGATCATTGCAATAAATTTGGATACTTCAAAGATTTATTTCCTGTATTCATTGCATGGATATCCAAGAAACCTTCCACACATGATGATGTGTGTCAATTTGTAATACACTACATCCAACGTTTTAGAACTAAACATCAAGTTATATAATTTATATTATCTTTTAATGAGGATTCTATTATGATAGGTTAGTGCATCACTATCGTCTGAAAAAAGGAACGAGGCCAGGGGCGAAGGACAAGGAAGAAAACAAGTATTATGATTGGATAAGTATCAGGGTATATATAATAAGATTTCAATATCCAAACACATATCAAAACAAATTAATTATTCTCCTTAGCATTTATGTAGTGTTCAAAACAAACCAATGGAAAAGATTACGGTTATTATGTTTGTAAATTTATGAGAGAGATCATATCAAATGAAAAAACCAGCATTCCTAAAGAGGTATTTTCAAAGATAATTACTATTTCATTTAAAATATTTATTAATCCTTTGTGTATTTATATTTTTCCAATACTACTATGACTGTCGAAAAGACTCATGTTTACAAGATGATATATATTCACTCAGAAATAAATTGGTAGTATACCTTATGAAATAATGTACACAAATATCAATAAGATGTGACTTCCATATGCAGGGTATGAATTTTTAATGTTTATATCACCTTTTAACATCTTTATGCTCATGTTATCCTTATATGATCAATGATATCTCTATTATTTACACTAATTAAACCTATATGATCACCCTTTATTATGTTTCATATCCTTATATTATTAAGAATATTTTTAGAAATGATCTCTAAGAAGGCCGGTATAACTCAAAGTGTCTCTTTTTATTTAAAATTGACATTAATTTAAGTAAAGACAACAAGTGACATACTAAAAACTGAGAAAACGCATTCAGATTATTTTGATATTTTAGAAAAATTATATATTAGTATTTAGTGATGTGTATGAATTATATGCACCTCAATAATATGCATGGAGTGGCTAGTAAAACTCAAAGTATCTCTTTTTATTTAAAATTGACATTAATTTAAGTAAAAACAACAAGTGACATACTTAAAACCAATAAAATGCATTTGGATTGTTTTTATAATTTAGGAAAATTATTCATGAGTCATTTTTGACATGTAAGAGTAAAAAACACCTCAATTTGACACACGGTGTGGTTGGTATAACTCAAAGTGTTTCTTTTTATTTAAAATTGACATTAATTTAAGTAAAAAAAATGACATACTAAAAATCAAGAAAAGAGATTCATATTGTTTTGATATTTTAGTAAAAATGTCTATTAGTCATTTTTAATGTGTAGAGATCAACCTCACCTCAATATTATGTACAATGTTATTTATAGAACTCAAAATTTCTTTTTATTTAAAATTGACATTAATTTAAGTAAAAACAATAAGTGACATACTGAAAACTGAGAAAATGAATTTGGATTGTTTTGATATTTTATGAAAATGTTCTATTGGTCATTTTTGATGTTTAGGGATTAACCACATCTCAATATGATGCATGGTGTGGCCGGTAGAACTAAAAATGTCTCTTTTTATTTAAAATTGACATTAATTTAAGTAAAAATAACAAGTGACATTATGAAAATTAAGAAAACGCATTTAGATTATTTTGATACTTTAGGTAAATAATACATGAGTAATTTGTGATGTGTATGAGTCAACCTCATCTCAATTTGACACACGGTGTGGCCGCTACAACTCAAAGTGTATCTTTTTATTTAAAATTGACATTAATTTAAGTAAAAACAACAAGTGACATACTGAAAACTGAGTAAACACATTTGAATTGTTTTGATATTTTATAAAAATTCTATATTAGTCATTTTTTATGTGTATGGATCAGCTTCACCTCAATACAATGCTTGGTGTGGTCGGTATAACTCAAAGTGTCTCTTTTTATTTAAAATTGGCATTAATTTAAGTAAAAACAACAAGTAACGTACTTAAAATGGATAAAACACATTCATATTGTTTTGATACTTTAGAAAAAAATGAATGAGCCATTTTTAATGTGTAGGATTCAACCAAACCTTAATCCGACACATGGTGTGGCCGGTACAACTCAAAGTGTCTCTTTTTATTTAAAATTAAAATTAATTTAAGTAAAAACAAAAAATGACATACTAAAAACCAATAAAAAACATTAGGATTGTTTTGATATTTTAGGAAAATGATATATTAATAATTTTTGATGTGTAATAATCAGTCACACATCAATACAATTCACTGTTTTACTGGTATAACTTAAAGTGTCTTTTTTATTTAAAATTGACATTAATTTAAGTAAAAACAACAAGTGACATAATGAAAACTGAGAAAACACATTTGGATTGTTCCGATATTTTAGGAAAATAATATATTATTAATTTTTGACATGTAGGGATTAGATTCACCTCAATACGACGCACGGTGTGGCTAGTATAACTCAAAGTGTCTCTTTTTATTTAAAATTGACATTAATTTAAGTAAAAACAAAAACTGACATATTGAAAACTGAGAAAATGCATTCAGATTATTTTGATACTTTAGGAAAATGATCCATGAGTCATTTGTGATGTTTATGAGTCACCCGTACATAAATCCGATGCACGGTGTGGCCGTTTTGATTAAAAGTGTATGTTATCAATTTAAAATTGACATTTTAGTTCAAAACATGTCACTCACTAAAAACCAAACAAACACACTTTGATTGTATTGATAATTTATGAAAGCAATTAATAAGTCATTTGTGATGTTTATGAAGAATTCTCATTTCAAAAAAACACAAAATGCGATCGATATGACTCAAAATGAGTGTTTTCAATTTGAAATGACATTTTAGTAAAAAAACACAATTGACATACTGAAAACCGAGCAAACAAATTCGGATTGTTTTTATAATTTAGGACAACAATCCATCAGTAATTTGTGATATGTAAGAATCATACGCATCTCAATACGATGCAAAATGTTTTTGGTATAACTCCAAATGTGTCATTATTTAAAATTGACATTAATTTTAGTAAAAGAACAAGTGACATACTCAAAATCAAGAAAACACATTCATATTGTTTTAATATTTTAGGAAAATGATCCATAACTAATTTGTAACCGGTATGAATCAAACCCACCTCAATAGGAAACATGGTGTAACTGGTATAACTCCAAATGTTTTATTTTTATTAAATATTTATATTTTATTAATGCGTTCTTTCATATTAATGTACAATTTATTTCTTTATAGTATTACTAACATATTTTTTTTTCTTATATAGGTGTAATCTTTTGATTGGGTTTAGATGATTTGTTCAGCAACTGATACCATGGGTGGATATTTTTGATAGGGGATCACAGGTTTCAAAAGATAAAATATTAATGTTTTATAATGTTTTTTGGACAATTGTAAATGTAATTATATAAAACATTTTGTTTTAAATGTAAATAATAGTGTTTATTTTTGTATATAACATGGGTGGAAAATTTTGTATTTATTATTTCAATTAAATGTATATAATAGGTTTGCTTCTGGTGTACTGTTTAAATTTTACTTTGCTTCTGGGTGTGTTGTGTTTAAATTACAGGTTCGGTGTGCTGTTATATGTGTTTAAATTATAGGTTGGGTGTGTTGTTTGCAGGTTGGAGGTGCTGTTATATAAACAACATAGTACAGTTGGGTAGCCCTTTATCAGTACTAAAATAACACTGACAAAGGGATCCTTTATCCGGGCTAAAACAACACTGATAAAGGGGACCCCCCTTTATGAGTGTTGCGATTAACAATGCCTTTTAGTGTTGTTAAAGGTCATTTTGCACACTGTTAAAGGCCAAATTTGTAGTAGTGGACTCTACTACCTAATGTTGTTTCTAGAAACCCTAGAATTCATTCCTCTCCATCTTCCTCCTCCTCCTGATACCAATTACATATTCCCTTCACATTGTACTCTGATTCACTCGCTCTTCTGAAAAGTTGTTCAACCATTGATTTTAGCAACTGTTTTGTGGGGAGCCTATTAATTATCAATTTCATCATGTGTTTTCATTTCTAAATAATTGTCACATTTTAATAATTTTTATAAATCTACTTATACAATCTAATTCTACTATATAAACTAAAGATAGGTACCTTCCAAGACACGCATCACATTCTCCATTCTCTACATTCCTCCTCTACTTCCCTCCCTTTACATTCTCTCCAATATCACCCCTCCCACTCGCACTTTACCTTCACTAGTCCTAGGGTTCCCACTGAATACCGTTGCCTCCAACCTCTCGAGCCATGCCTTCACCTTCGCCTCCACCTCCGACCTCCTCCCCAACACCTCCTTCCACCAAGGTATCCACATCATCATCGACACCTCCTCTAAACCCTGTTCCCATTCTACCACCATCCTGATTCCCTCCAATCTCACCCCTCCTACTCGTGATTTTCATCTGCTGGTCTTAGGGTTTCTGTTGAATACCGCTGGCTCCAACCTCTCCATCCACACCTCCACCTCTACCTCTGACCTCCTCCATGACATCTCCTCCACCAGGGTATTAACATCATGCTTGGAAACTTCTGCAAACCCCGTTCCCATTCTACCATCATCCTCAGCCTCAACTTACCCACATAACCAACTTCTCAGCTCGCCACCTCCAACTATGCATCTCAAGCCCTCTTCTTTCCCATATCTACTTCATAATTTATTTTCATGATGATTTTCCTATTCTAAAAACTAAATCCTCGATTCTTGCCACCTCATTTTCTACTAAAGGCCACCATTAATAGATCTCTATGAAGTTGACATTGCTAGGCCCTTGCTTTGGATGGATTTTCTTTTACCAAGGTATGTTGTCCCTAACATCATTTTAAGGCATGATTTTGTTATCAATCAGGGTGTTTTCCTTTCTTTTTGAATGATTTATTTTTGGGTTATATAACATGATTAAGAAACACAATTTCACTTCTGGTCTTTTCATATATTTTCACATTAATTTTTGTTTCCTAATTCTGCATTATAACTATGAAAATAAAAAACTTTTATTATGGTTAGTTTTATGTTATGCATTGCAGCTTACTCTATTTTATTTTGGTTTTTCACATTGATATCCATTATAATAAATTCATTTAGAATGATTTGTTTCAAATTATTCTAAATATTCATGATGGATATGCACTCATATTTTGGTGATGGTTTGACTGTATTCATTTAAGAGTTTTATCTTCCATTTTTATTGGTTTTTTTCTCACATTGATTTTACAGTAATCATGAAATGGGGATGATATGAGGTAATGATATTGTTTCCTGATTCAGCATAATAATTTTGAAAATATTTTTTTGTGGTTAGTTTTAGGTTATGCGTTGGAAGTTATTTTATTTTCTTTTGGTTCTACACATTGATATCCATTCCAATACATCTATTTGGAATGATTTGTTTCGAATTATTCTCAATATCCATGATGGATATGTACTCATATTTTAGTGTTGGTTAGACTGTATTCATTTGGGAGTTTTTCTTCGATTTTATTGGTTTGTTTCTCACATTGATTTTATAGTAATCATGTCATGGGGATGATACGCGGTAATGAAATTGAAAGTGCAGTTGTGTTATTGATATTCATTTTTCTTGGTTTCTTTGAAATGTTATAACAAACATAAAAATAAAATAACCATTTTTGACATCGGTTATCAACAAATGTTTACAAAATAATAATGATAAATAATTTTCATATTCATGATAAATGGTGTCCATTTTGATTTAGAAAAACACTTACACATATACATTAAATTAATTTTATTTTTAATCCACTATCAATAATTTAATATCTTCATATTAATTTTTTTATTTTGTATGTACCACTTCCAGGAACCTTGCTAGACTACAAATATAAGTGAAATATTCAAAAAATTTCTTTGTTCAATACATACTCTCCAAGTGGAACCAAAGGTACTTTCCTACTATATTCACTATATGTTTTGTATTTAAACTGCTTATTATATGTTTTTGTTCCTTCATAGAAATTGATGAGGGGTAAATTGGCATACAATAATTTCTTCTTCTTTTCTTCTCTGTTATACACATTTTTTGAATTATTTTATGCTTCTCTCCTATATTTATTATTCCCGCTTTTCAATGATTTTTTCAAAGGTTACTTCAATATATCTATATTTCTGATTCAATAAATACAACCTCAACTTTTGCATTGTAACTCCTCTTCTTTCCTGCATATGCTTCACACTTCATTTCTGTGATGATTTTCCTATTACAAAAACTAAATCCCTGATTCTTTCCACCTCATTATCGACTAAAGGACACCATTAATAGATCTCTATTAAGTCAACCTTGATAGGCCCTTGATTACGATGGATCATCCTTTTCTAAGGTATGTCTTCGATAACGTCATTTAAAGGCCTATTTTTCTCAATCAGGGTGTTTTCCACTCTTTTTGAATGATTTATTGTTGGGTTGTACAACATGATTAAGCAACATAGTTACACTTTTGGGATTTTTATATCTTTTCACATAAATTTTATTATTGGGTTGTACAACATGATTAAGAAAGACATTTTCACTTCTGGGATTTTCATATCTTTTCTCATAAATTTATGTTTCTTGATTTTGCCTTATAATTATGAAAATAAAAATCATTTATTGTGGTTAGTTTTAGGTTATGTGTTTTAACTTATTCTATTTTCTTTTGGTTCTGAGTATTTATATCAATTCCAATACATTAATTCGGAATGATTTGTTTTGAATTATTCTAAATCTTCATGATGGATATGTATTCATATTTCAGTGATGGTTTGACTGTATTCATTTGGGAGTTTTATCTTCCATTTTTATTGGTTTGTTTCTCACATTGATTTTATAGTAATCATGTAATGTGGATGATACCAGGTAATGAAATTGTTGTCTGATTCTTCATGATAATTTTTAAAATAAAAACTTTTTGTTGCGATTAGTTTTAGGTTATGCGTTGCAAGTTATTTTGTTTTATTTTGGTTCTGGAAATTGATATCCACTCCAATAAATCTATTTGGAATGATTTGTTTCGAATTCTTCTAAATATCCATGATGGATAGGTACTCATATTTCAGTTTTGTTTTGAATGTATTCATTTGTGAGTTTTATCTTCCATTTTTATTGGTTTGTTTATGACATTGATTTTATAATAATCATTTCATGGGGATGGTATGAGGTAATGAAATTGTAAGTGTAGTTGTGTTATTGATATTCATTTTTCTTTGTTTCTTTGAAATGTTTTAACAAACATAAAAAATAAAATAACCATGTTTGATAGTGGCTATTAAAAAATGTTTACAACATAATAATGATAA
The DNA here is from genome assembly GCA_963277665.1 of Viscum album. Lineage (NCBI taxonomy): Eukaryota > Viridiplantae > Streptophyta > Magnoliopsida > Santalales > Viscaceae > Viscum > Viscum album. The sequence goes on along the minus strand of OY728126.1, from coordinate 1,557,984,344 downwards.
ATCATTTTCATATTCATGACAAATGGTTCCCATTTTGTTTCTGTAAAACACTAACAAATATACATTAAATTAATTTTATATTCACTCCACTGTCTATAATTTTATATCTTCATATTAAATTTTTTATTTTGTATGTACCACTTCTAGGAAACTTTCTATGATAAAACTTTAAGTGCAATATTCAAACAATTTCTTTGTTCAATACATTCTCTCCAAGTGGAACCAAAGGTACTTGCTTACTCTATTCACTATACTTTTTGTATTCAAACTACTTGTTATATGTTTGCGTTCCTTCATAGAAATCGAAAAGGGGTCAATCAGCATACAAAAATTTCTTCTTTCTGTCTTCTCTGTTATACCTATTTTTTGAATTACTTTATTCTTATCTCCTATATTTATTATTTCTGATTTACTATGATTTTTTCAAAGGTTACTAAAATATATATGTATTTATGATTCAAAAAATATGAACTCAAATTCTTTTGGTCATATAATCATTCAACACATGTATTTTCTACCAGCATAGATATCTTACTCCTTCACCAAATCAAAGCATGTAACACTTTAGGTAAGCCTAACTTTTTTTAATTCAAAACAAATTTTTTCCGATTTTTATCATGTATATTTTATGTACTAGTCATTACTATTTTTATAATCATCTTCGATTACATGCTTATTTAGCTCACTATTTTCCTTTCTAAGATATATTACATTCAATATAATCACAATTATGCATAACATGATTTTATTGAACACCTTGACAATTCAATAAAAAGAAAAACAATATGAACATGTAATCCCCATCAAGATCTAAATAAGAAAGGTTTAAAAGGAGACTACTAAAGCAACAACGAAAACAAGGCTGTGAGTTATGAATTATCTTTAATTTAAGTTGTTATATTGTTTATCATTTTTTGCTACATATATTTTCTTTATTACCCTAATTAAAGGTTTAACATATATTTGAAATTATTCTATTACATATACTGAGATGTATTATACTCCTATAACTGAACCACTACCAGCAAATGAAAATGAACATAGAGGAACATGAATTCCATTATCACCTATATCTATCAATGGTTCATTCATTTTAAATTTATCAGTACAATCAATTTTCCTTAATACTTCAATTCAAATTACCACAAATTGGTCAAATTTAACTTTTATTTATTTGATAGTGCCTCACCAATATGCTACATTTTCAACCTTATTTACTTGATCAAACAAGTGAAAACAAAGACTAGATACCATAGTACAACATGGTCTTTCATATTGTAAGTATGATTCAAACGTACTATGGTGAACAATATACTTCTCATACAAACCTTATATTTACCAACTAAATGTTTCTTCATTGCTTTTTCTATCTCTGAATAATGATGAAAATATTATTATTGATTCATCCCTTACCTGGTCGTCATAGTAAGAACCACTCATATTAGTACACATTTTCTTCTATGTCATTTCAGCATTCTTTATTATGCATTCCCCTTTCAATAAAACTTTTTTACTGATACTATTACTGACAACTATAATTCATTTTAAAGCCCATGTGTGTTAGAAATTACAATTGAAATTTAAAACTTATATATATATATATATTCTACAGATTATTGAATTTTATTATAAATTTTGCTATTTTGGAGATGAAGTACAACCCTGAATACTGGTTCTAGAAAATTGTGATATGTTCAAACTTCAATGAATCATTTAATGATGGATACATATATAAGAAGAAATTATGTCATACATACTGCTATACATTTTATAGGTTTGTGAACGTACATGTTTTATTTTTTGTAATTAAACATTTATGATATTTATTACTATTATGAAATATAAAACACTAAAAAATAAAGTAACATTGGTTGCCACAGAAAATTCACTATAACTACAAACTCTGGATTACAAGGGTTAGTATAGTTACTTGACCTATCTTAGCACTACAATAAAATTGTCAATGCATTTCTGATATTATTAGTACATTTTGAATAACATCTTGTATTATCTTCCATTGTTATAGTATTATATTCATATATTTGATCTTCATGAGTCATTAGTAGCATTGAACATAACCAGGTATAATTTTTTTTAATTTCTCCAATTTTATTTTTTAACAAATAAAAATCATCTTATTACAATGTTTCTTTTATCCTTGAATCATAGGAGCATCTGAGTGGTGTATATTTTCAACTAAGTTGGAACAATGGCACTAAATTTATTACATCAACTAGATATTTAATCTACCCAAGTATATATCTGTTATCTTGATTGACTGTTATTTTCATAAAATAATTGAAACTAAAAAATGAATTTTTTCCAGTCGTTTGAATATTTTATATGTTTAAAACATACAGTTCTTTTCATCTTCTCAATTGGATATTATTAACATTCTGATTTCTGATTCTGTGATTTTAGTTGTCACCAATATTTGCTACTAATTATTTTAACTACATTCTATATGTAGAAAAACATATCACATGATTTTGATAGTGATAATTGAGTAAAACAAAATATTCTAATGTATCAAGAGTCCATGACTACAACAATCCATTCCACTGAACTGTATTCCCAAATGAAGGGAAACTTAAACAAAAAGAATTAAAAATATGAATGAATTTTTATGGTTCAATAGAAAGGTAATACTTAATTATGATTGTTTCTTTTTATTTTAAAATTGGTTTTTAGATTTTTTATTTATGGTAATAAGTGTATTAGACATTCCAGATTACTTAACCTTATTTGACCATGTTTTTCCATAGATTTTAAGTTTGGCATATGAATTACACAACCACTGCACAGTTTACCCGATTTACCCAGTTTTCTCAAGGATCCCCTACCATGTATTTTCCATAGCATTTGTTCTATATACTTCATTTATGTTTTTTACAAACATGTTTTATGCTCTCATATGTTTTTACTTCATTCTCTATGCCAATTGTTATGTGCTCCATGAATTATTCCACCTATCCCTTTGCAAGTTTATGTGTTTTGTGTGTTCTAGAAAATGTTTAAAACTTCCATTTCATATATCACATTCTATCAAATGCTAAGAATCATACATAAATGCATCCAAAAAAGAATCTCAAAATATAAACACAAAAAATAAATTACATGACTTATTTTTCACATTTTCGTCAATAGAAGGGAAGTGTAAACAACAATACTTCCACTGATTTCACATTTGTAAGGGGATAAAATGGATGAAATCTACATAATTTCTTCCATGATAGACAGAATCAACAACCCTCAGTGAAACGACATATTAAATCATTTCTATTCCATAAAAAATGAAGAAATATATCAGGTGTTTATGAATAAACACATTCTAAATTCCACCTTAAAAGGAATTTTTTAGTGTAGAAAATGAGAGGAATTAGGAAGGGGAGCATAAAACATGCATCCCACAAAATGATGGCTCAAATATTTAGTTTTTTTAGAACCAATTTTTAGAAACTTGGCATAGAAATCCACCTTTGGTCATGATTTCCAGTCATAGTATTCAACAAATCCATCTCTAAACACCTCACATAATGTCATATCTTGGGTATGCATCTTGATAGCCAAATTTATTAAAAGCACTATTAATAGTGTAGCTATACTATTAAACTAAACATTATTTGATTATGTTTCTTCCCTATTTTTTTAATTTTCCATCTGTATTACCTATCCATTGCACAATTTCTAGTTTACCCAATTTTGATTTTCAACACTATTCACTACTCTAAGGATTGGTCACCTCATCCTATAGAGATACTGAATTCTTTGTGACTTTGATCTCCTGTGAATAATATATAGTCCCCAGTATTCCCCAATGATGTCTATAAAATCATCACAAGATTTATATTCTGTTATCTTTTCTTGGATTTAAAATATCTCTTCTATCCAATAGAGGCTTCTATTAATAATCATAAAGTTATGTTAGAAAACACAACCTTCTATTAAGAAACATAAATTTATATCCAACATAGTCTTATGTTAACATATATTATGTTATCATTTCTTGATACTGAAATATCTCTTATCTATCATTCAAAATATCGACTTTAAGATTTCAATATTCATTAATATTTATTCTTATCTCTTATGTGTCATTCACAATTTTAATATTCATATTTCAATATTCATTAATATTTATTCTTATTTTTAAATATTGTTGTTTCTTTTAATAAATATGTTGGAAGATTTTAAAGTTGAAGATTTAATATAAGGTGACAATGTCATTGGTTCATTCTACATCTTCAAGTGACTGCCAATTTTTGATAAAATTCTAAAAAATATAAAAATCAAAATTTATGCTGGAATTATTTTAAGAACCCGGTTCTTATTCTTGAGGTACGAGTTTCTTCTTTTCCTTTTTCCTTAAGTGTTTTTGAGAAAATAGGGAAAATGGGGGGAAATCCCAAATTTTGTGGGTACACACCGTGTAATTTTCCACACGCCGTGTACTTTGGCCGTGTGGGATGAGTACATAGGGTATGACATCCCAAATTTTTATCACATAAACTTTCATTACATTATACAAAACCGATGATCTTTAAGGTTTAGTGTCTTGGAAACCAGAAACCTAATACATGAAAACATAATTTTTTTTCTTAAACACCTGAAAGGATTCTTCATTTGTTCATCCTAAGTTCATTACTGCAACTCATAACCTGAGAACATACATCAAAGGAAAGGGTGAGCAGAAGGCCCAGTAAGGGAAATAAGGGAAACATTTTACATGTGAACTTGAGATACATCAATAAAGTCATGATAAATAACTTTAAGGCTTGAGAAAGGGATCATGGGGCATATCATAATGAAAAGAACATGATTCATAACTTTATGATGTGTCTAAAACATTTAACTTAGACAATAATGAACATATCACCAAGGTCCATCCCCAAGGTGTCATTTAAAAACAATTACCATGGTTATTCACCAAGGTATCGTTAAAATTGTAATCCCTAGAGATTACATAATTACCCAATGCATTGGAGCGATATCAGGGCGCACCCTTAAATTTGTCTTTATTATCATAAGATACAAATATATCATCATTAAACATTTCATAAATAACCCATATAGCCTAAAATAAATGGGTTTCATTTCATAATCATAACATTTTAAAAACTTCTTTTAAGACATGATCTTTATTTCATTTTAAACCCACATAAAAGGAAAGTGGGTTTCATGTATGTAAATACTAGAATTAAAATAGAAAATTTTGATATATATGTGAATAACCCTGTATAAGAAAGATCTTTGATTATTCAATTAATAAAATAAAATAATTTGAGAAAAAGAGAGACATTTTGAGACAAAAAGTTTGCAGCATAACGGCTATGTTACAGGGTTTTAGAAAACATTAAAAAGAGAGGGGACATGGGTTACCCACTCATAAATGATCCAAAAATAGAAGGGGGATATAATATAAAGGATATAATAACATGGTAATGAAATTTTAAATACATACCATATGAAATGAAAAAAAACTTGAAAGGAAGACAAAAATAATATTTCTCTTATAAAAATTTGGCAGCCTAACGACGTCACTTAAAACTTGAAAAAAATGAATTGATGAGAGTAAGAGGGGGTCTCTAATCATATGAAAATAAAATTAAAGTATGATGTATATAGAGATAATACCATAAAATAAGAAAAATGAACTTGAAATACTTGACATGAAAATAGAACTTTGAAAATGAGAAGGGTGAAAGAATCCCTGACAAAAATTCAGCAGCCTAACGACGCCACTTAAAAATTCTTAAAATGAATTGATGAGAGTAAGGGGGGGGGTCTATCATCATATGAAAATAAAAATTACAGTAATATTAATATAAAAGAACATACTCCAACATAATAACATGGATCATAAAAGAAATGACATAAAAGAGAGTACTTGAAAAGAAAGAGAGAGGTAGGATCCCTTACAAAAATTCGGTAGCCTAACGACACCACTTAAAAATTATTAAAATGAATTGATGAGAGTAAGAGGAGGTCTCTAATAATATGAACATAAAAATTAAAGTAAGGTGAATATAAAAGAACATCCTACAACATAAGAACATGGAGCATAAAAGAAATGTCATAAAAGAGAGCACTTGAAAAGAAAGAGAGAGGTATGATCCCTTACAAAAATTCGGCAGCCTAATGGCACCACTTAAACATTTATAAAATGAAATGATGAGAGAAAGAGGGGGTATATAATCATATCAAAATGAAAATTAAAGTAATATGAATATAAAATAACACCCCCAACATAAGAACATGGGACTTAAAAGAAATGATATAAATGAGAGTATTTGAAAAGAAAGAGAGAGGTAGGATCCCTTACCTTGAAGAGTAACTTTGAAAGCTTGAAGGTCGGGACCTTGGGAGGCTTGAGGGCACCTTGGGAGGACTCCTTGGGATGTAAAGAGACCAGAAATTCTTTGGGGAGGATTTTGAAATGAAATGAATGAGAGAAAAGATTGGAATTTATAGGAGAAGTGAGGGGACAAAACATTAATGGCCAAGGGACACCTCATTGGTGGTATTGGAAAAACCATGGGATTGCCCATGGTATTTGCCCATGGTATTGAAAAATTGGGAAACCTCATACCTTATCTTACTATTCATAAGTCGACCATAATTATTACATAATTATTACATTCTTAATGATGTCATTAAACACCCGAAACTCTAAACTGAAAATTCACTATTCACCGAAAATTCAACTTTCTCAGAAAAATACCAAAATTTCACCATAACCAAATATTGATGCTATGATTTCAAAAATGAACTCCATTTTATGAAAATAATTTTCTAAATATTTTTAATTTAATTTTTAAATAAAACACTATTCACTAAAAATTCAACTGTTTCAGAAAAATCCCAAAAATTCACCTTAACCAAATATCGATGCTATGATTTCAAAAATGAAATCCATTTTATGAAAATAATTTTCTAAATATTTTTAATTTAATTTTTAAATAAAAAACACTATTCACCCAAAAAAACTAATACTTGACTAATAATTTCTAAAACAGTTATTTACCTATTTTATTGAATCAAATTACTTAATCAAGGTGCCTAAATTATATTAATAATTTCTTTAAGTGAGATTACTAATACATTTGGTCACATTACTAATCCTAAGCATAAAATCACTATTCATAATTTACTATTCATCAAAAATTAATTTGATCTTATTAGACTCTAAATTTCATACTAAACACAACTGTAGAAGACCATTTTTTGAAAATCATTACACATTATTAATTATTTAAGGTTTACATAAATATTTTAAAATATCCTTTTTCTATAATTCATAAATAATATGCATACTATATTTATTTGGACACTTGAGATTCACAAACTTCACCATAATAAGAAATCACAATTTTTATTTAAATCAAAGGATTACACAAGGCAATTATGGTCTCGTTACATAGCCCCTTATAACACCAGCATATGACCTAAGAGTAATGTATGCTAGGGTGATAGAATCTTGGGGTGGCTCTGCCAACATTGCCCGAGTAGTGATTTCTATCATCTTGAACTTCTCACGAAGGCGATTCCATTCTAGCTTCACACGATGAAGTTCGACTTGGGTTTGGTCCAGAGCGAAGCCCAAAGGTTCTACCTCTTTCCAGAGTTCCGTCAGATGGGCTTCAATTGGTCTGAGACTACTGGATGGGGCCATCGAATCTCCTTTCTATATTAATTAACCAAGATCACTAGTATTTATAGACAATAATCACAACATTTAGTTTCCAACAGTCATATTGACCAACAGCCATATAACAGTCAAAACACAATGATCATATTTTAATTATACTCATTTTATTAAATGAAATAGTTTTGTTGAGTATAAAATAAAATAGCACACCAAGTTAGGAAACAAAATTTATTCAAAATTTCAGGTTGTTACACAGGGCGTGTATCCCTATCGGTGATGAAAGGTGTAAAAACCGACTACATGCCATGTAGTGGGTATTTACACATCGTGTACTCATGTCGACAGATGAATAGTTCGGTGGTGGAAAAAGTAGCCGCTAGAGGAACAGTTAAATAAGAAAAGTACATGCCGTGTACTTGAGAGTACACACCGTGTAGTTTATTTTTTTCGCTTAAAATGGGAAGTAGCCTCCTCTTTTCACAGAGGAAGCTTAGAACATCATTGGAGCTTGGGAAGACGACCGGAGCTTCGGAGATCAGCTGACCGCGCACCGAGAATCCGTTTCCGCTTCTGCCGATCACGTTGGAACCGCACGGGTGAGTTATCCCTTCTACTTGCACTGTTCTTACCAATTATTTTCCTAGTGAAAGTTATTTTCTTTTGAACGAGAATTCTTTTATCCCAGATCTACGTCGTTCTTGGACGATTTGGGAGGCGTCGTTCATGTATACTGATCAAAGATGATCGAGGTAGGTGGTCTGGTGTTTAAATTCCAACTGCTGTATGTTTTTGTGTACCGTTGTTCTACGAACCCATGTTGGGGTGTTGTGTGGCTGAGGCCTTGGCTGTTTTAAATACCTAGAATTGTATAGGTAATTAAATGTAATTATAAACTACTTTTTTGGATCACTGCTTGGATCCAGGACCACCCTAGGGGTGCGTTCCTCTGTTTAGCCGTTTGGCCTGGATACCCGATGGTATGCCATGATTATAATGTGTATTTAATTTTCTTGAGAGAAAGTGTATATAAATTGCATGTTTATGCTTTGGGATCGACCCGATTACTTTCTTAGCCTGCGGGCAGTGTTTCCTTTATCATGTGGGCAGTGGTTCTTTTAACCTGAGGGAAATATTTGTTATGACTATGGGCAGTAGATTCTATGCCTATGGGAAACACTTCGTATGCCTGAGGGCAATATCTGTTATGCCTATGGGCAATTACTTGCGGGTTGTGACTCTGATTACCTGAGGGTAAGGTTTGTATGTCTGAGGACAGTGTTATCATGAATGTTCACCATGGTGATTTTCATATGTTATACCTACTAAGTTAAATAACAGGCTTGGCATTGTTAAATGAATATTAAAATGGAAATATAACTGGTAGATTTAGTTACTTTTGAGTACTGCTTAGTTTATTGCATTTACTACTGCACACTATTGTTGCACATTTTCACTAATAGTTGGGCACGGGTCTTTGGTGGTTGCGTACTGGGATTTATTTCTCACACCTTGTTTAGGTCATTTCTTCGGCCCAAATAGATTATATTGGTGAAGGTTTCGATAGGGGAAAGGGTCCCTATACAAGTATATGATTGTTGCAGAGGAGTAGGAGAGCATGAGACCAAGCTTAGGCTTGCGATGCTGCTGAGCTCCTGTTGAACTGTTTTGTTTCATTTTCACTGTACCTTGTACTTGAGCTGTATTTTATTGTATTGCAGTGTATCTTGTTCTGGATGTTTTAATAGAATAGTGACATGCTGCATCTTTATATATATGACTACTGATTATCTTTTACTTCACTTGTCCATTTCAGTTGTACAGTATATACTACTTCTGCTGTTGCATGTTATTTATCTTTTCCGCTGTGCTACACTTTGAAAAATAAGGGCATAGTTTCCCCACTATCAGACCTGGGCCCTCGCTGCTAGTCGGCAGCCTCTGGTAGTTGGGCACAGGTCTTTGGTGGTTGCGTACTGGGATTTATTTCTCACACCCTATTTAGGTCATTTCTTCGGCCCAAATAGACTATATTTCTGCAGGTGTCGATAGGGGAAAGGGTCCCTATACAAGTACATGATTGTTGCAGAGGAGTAGGAGAGCATGAGACCGAGCTTAGGCTTGCGATGGTGCTGATCTCCTGTTGCACTGTTTTGTTTCATTTTCACTGTACCTTGTACTTGAGCTGTATTTTATTGTATTGCAGTGTATCTTGTTCTGGATGTTTTCATAGAATAGTGACATGCTGCATCTTTATATATATGACTGCTGATTATCTTTTACTTCACTTGTCCATTTCAATTGTATAGTATATACTACTTCTGCTATTGCATGTTACTTATCTTTTCCGCTGTGCTACACTTTAAAAAATGAGGGCATAGTTTCCCCACTATCAAACCTGGGCCCTCGCTGCTAGTTGGCAGCCTCTGGCATTTGGGGAAATGCGCTTGAGGCCTTTGATACCAATTTGTCACGATCCGTCCTCGGGGCCCATGCCGTGACTACCCCAAGCCCGCCTTCTATAGGCCAGGGGATGGCGACTAGGACCAAGGTGTAATTCCTAAGGAAAAGGGAATGCATTTCCATTGTAAAGTAAACAAACACCACAGAGAAAGCAACCAGTAAAAGTAAACACTATGTAAAACTGGGTACAACTGTAAGTGCGAAAAAGTATGTGGGCCAGAATACAAACCCAAACTGAAAGTAAAGTACAACTGGAAAGGGAAAACAACAACTGAAAGTAAATCCACAGCCTCGAACCGTCCACTGGAAGTCCCACCTGAAGGGTGGGTACAGATAGCCTCCACAACTCCTCGGGTCCAGCCGTCCGCTCCGAGTACGCCCCGCCCAGTGGTCCACCTCCGGGTACCGTCCTGCTCCTCGTGCCTCTACCACGATCAGCGCCATCCGTCCTCTGCAACCAACACAACATAGTGCGGGCATAGCCGGTGCAGGGGTGAGTATAAGCTACTCAGTAGGGACCCTGAGACCCCCGATGGTCTCCCAGAATCCACAAAGGATAATCCACAAAGGGAAGATACCATCACGAAGTAACATCCGAAACTTCTTAGGTATATGCCCATACATATACCTAAGTCATCAATTCGCGTTTGGCTCCAAAATTCGAGCCCGAGTTCGATCACATCCACACAGGATAGCACAACACAATCCACATAGGAAAGCAAAACAAGATTCATCTCACACAGGTATACTTCTTCGCAAGATGATAGAGATGATAAGATATTTCCACTGATTCATCTAAGTCTTCAGACCCACATAGAATCAATAGGTACTAACCCCCGCAATGACCCACAAAGGATCATTAGGCAACTAACCCCCACAATGACCCACAAAGGATCAATAGGTAACTAACCCCCACAATGACCCACAAAGGATCGATAGGTAACTAACCCCAGCAATGACCCACACAGGATCGGACCCACACTGGATCTGTAGGCATTGGCCCACACAGGACCGCTGAACGCTGAACCACACAGGATCCGACCCACACAGGATCGGTAGCACGAATCCACATTGGATCACTGAGTGCTGTAGTCGTCGTCGTCGAATCCACGGAGGATTTCTGTACATTTGTCAACGTCGTCGCAGTCGCAGCCAGATCTAGGGTTCCTGCACACATCAAGCTCGTTCGGGAGGGTCCGCTCCACGAGCCGAAGGGCTGATACATCAACTGACACATATTCCGGAGTTGATTTATCCAAAAGTTCTGTATCGTCAATAGGAACTCAACGTCACAGACGGCGCGTCAATCGGACGCCCGATCTAAGAGTTATTGGCTTTTTCGTTCCAGGGCCCGGTTGGTTTTTAATTAAAAACCAACCTAAACATACTCTATCTGTGTCCAAACCTTGAGCGGAGTAAGCCAAAAGGTCTATCTCACTTAGAGGAATCCATCAAAGTCGACGGCACATCAATCAGACGTCCGGAGCTCAAGTTATGAGCGTTTCTGCTCCGAGGGCCCGGTTGGTTTCGTGTACGAACCAACCCGCCCGAACCCAAAGTACTCCGAAACCTTGAGTGAAACATATCGAAACGACCATCTCGTTCCAAGGATCACATCGCCACTGACGGTGTGTCGATCAGAGGTCCGCAGCCCATGTTATGGGAAACATACTGAAACAGTCCGGTAAAAGGGGGTTCGGGCCTGATACCCTCTGGGTCGGCCCGAACCGGGTCGACCCATCCCAGGTCTGGGTCCGGCCCGCTTGGGCACGACACGGCCCAGAGTAGCTAATCCGTGTACAGGGAAAAGCCAATTTACCTTGAATTGAAATTATCACTGGTTTTTCAATTTTACAGTTGATTTGATTTTCATCGTTGGGTGACGCACTTGTGGTGTGCTATTTATATGTTATTCTTGGGTTCTCTTTAGGTGTAACCCGATGAGATGAGGGTATTCTATCTCATGCATCATTTAGGAACATTCCAGAAATCACATGTCATGCATCCTTCCATGCCATATAGGTGCATTATAAATTACATGTTGTTGTGATAGCTACTTTGATAAATACCTGCTATTTGATTGGGTTTTTTATGAGGCCTTGATAGAATGAACACCAAACTTTGGTTATTGAGGGTTATGGGCCCTAATTGACCATAATTTGGTGGGTCATTGGCGGTTTACCTTATTTATAACACATATAAGATTCCAAGCTTTGATTCGCGAGGAGTGTGGGCCCTCGCGGATTGGAATTTGGAACTTTGGTGTTGTTTCAGTGTTTTTCTGGGTTCCAGAGTAGTTTCAGAGGCTTACTATCCAAAAAACCCAGGATACATGCCATGTAGTTCTATGATTACATGCCATTTAAACTTCTATTCAGAAAGAAATGAAAACTTTTTAAGTACACGTCGTGTACCCTCAAAACACGCTGTGTAGTCTCTTCCCATGTCATAGACCATGTGGGTGGGGACATGGGGTAGGGAACGACTTGGGGGAAACACGCCGTGTACTGGTTGTACACGCTGTGTAGTTTAAACCCGGTGTCCGCCCGTGTAACTAACAATACGGACGATGAAACCTTAATACATACAAGTCGTATTCACCTTGAACATGCCGTGTAGTCTGACCCAGGTACCCAACCGTGTCACTAACAACACAGGTCGGTGTTACCTCTTCTTGAACATGCCGTGTACCTATGGGACACGTCGTGTAGTCTTGACCAAGGAAAGACCGTGTGGACCTGGCCGTGTGGCTGGGAAGGCAGAGCGGTGTACACGCCGTGTGTGGGTGTAATAAGTCGTATAATATTAGCCGAGTAGTCAGCCATGTCACGAACAACACGGGTAGTTGGAAATTAAAACATACACACCATGTATATGTTATACACGCCATGTAGTCTTGTTCAGAAGAGAGCCGTGTATAAAGACCCGAGCAGGGGAAGAAAAGTCAGGTACATGTTGTGTAGTTAATATACACGTCGTGTAGTGTTGTTTTTCAAATCTTGAATGCCTTCTTCCTCCTGTTAACTTTTTGGTCCCCTAGTTTTCAGTCTTTGTTAATATTGATCTAAGGAATGCATTTGACATTGTAGGGTCATGCCGCCGAGATGACCACCGGTTGTTCACCAAGAGAGCGGTGATGATTATACTCCATAAACGGTAGGCCATGGGCTACCGATGGATCCTCCAACAGAGCCAGATGCGGTGCCAGCTGTTATACCAGATGTAGGCATGGAGGCGCAGCTCTGTGAAGGCTTCACGCGGTTCATGCAGACCTTCTAGGGAGCACTGAAGGCCTTCGCATCTATGGAAGAGCTGACACGTATATTCCAGCAGCAGCATCCGCCTACGTTTTCAAGGGATGGAAGACCACAGGCTACAGAGTCATGGATGGATTCAGTGCAGACTATTTTCGAGCATCTTGAGATGCCTCCTGGGCGGAGGGTCAAGCTTGTGACTTATATGCTGCGTGATTCCACCAAGAGATGGTGGGATGTTACCACTCAGTCTGAGCATCACTGAGACATAGTGTGGGAAGATTTTCAGGAAGTCTTCTATGACTTATTCTTTCCTGAGATGCTATGGGAATATTGAGCTCGAAAGTTCATGAATCTGCAGTAGGGTGCTATGTTAGTGATGGACTATTCTGCCTACTTCACCGAGCTTCAGCATTTTTCACCTGTTCAGGTGGGTGATGATATGTTGAGGGCCAGAAACTTTGAGGATGGTCTTAGATATGACATCCGAGATTTGTTGAATGTTTTTAGGTTTCCTAAAGTGCATGCTATTGTGAACCAGACACTGATTACTGAGCGGAACCTGCGGGAAGCTAGTGGTGTGGGCTAGGGCGGTTTGACACCAGTTTCTGGTACTGTTTCCACCGGTAAGAGGAAGAGGCAGATGGATTTCTCTCATGGCGGTAGTACTAGTCAGAATAGTACTTCAGGTGGCCAGGTTATTTGCTACCAGTGTGGTAGAGAGGGGCACAAGAGACCTCAGTGTCCTAGAGACCCAGTGGAGTGCCGAGCTTGCAGCAAGCTGGGTCATCTGTATCACTTTTACAGGGTGTTCCCACCAGCGTCTAGTGAGAGGGGTTCTGTGAAAACTCCACGTGCAGAAGTAGGACCAGCAGCTTCCTACCAGTCGGGTAACTGGGATACATCAGGACGTACAGGCAGAGGTGGTGGTCGTGGCCATGGTAGCCAGACACTAGGATCTCAGAGGCAGCAGGGCGGGACAACTCAGGGTAGCCAGGCTGTGTCGTAGGGCTGCAACACTGGGTAGGCATATGCAGTGCAAAGACCCAACATGAGAAGGATCCTGGACCTTCTACTGTCATAGATACTATTCTAGTAGCTTCTATTTTATCTTATGCACTTTACAATATGGGTACTACACATAGCTTTATATCTGTGCCCGTTGTGGAGAGCCTCGAGCTCTATGTTTCTTCTTCTTATGATGTTATGACGCTAGACACTCCGTTGGGAACTAGAACGGCTGGTGTGCATCAGTTCAAGGAGTGCCCCCTAGAGGTTGGTGGGTGTCACTTTCTATGGGACCTCTATGTTTTAGAGATGATGATCTATGATGTCATTCATAGGATGGACTGGTTGTTTCCCTTTCAAACCTTTGTGGATTGCTATCATCGCAGGGTGAGTTTCACGTCACCATAGGGTGGAGAGTTTCTATACAAAGGTGAATGGGATGTCTAGGTGAGTCGAGCTGGACCTGAGCATCATGGGCGAGGTGGTGTGACAACCCAGATTGTGAGTTTATATTTGGATGATCAGGGAACTTTTCAGAAGGATTTCCTTCAAGTGTTTGATCATTTCAGGGATGTCTTCCCAGATGACTTTTTAGGTCTACCTCCGAAGAGAGAGGTGGATTTCTCTATTAGGCTTATGCCAGGAGCATCACCGGTGTCCATTCCTCCTTATAGGATGGCTACACCAGAGTTTCAGGAGCTCAATAGACAGTTAGAGGAGTTACATGCAAAGGGTTTCATCCGACCCAGTACTTCTCCTTGGGATTCTCTTGTCCTTTTTGCGAAGAAGGCAGATGTTACCCTCAGAATTTGTGTTGATTATCGGAAGATGAACCGGTTGATGGTTAAGAACCGATATCCCTTACTGAGGATTGATGATATTTTTGATAAACTTTGAGGATAAAGAGTGTTCTCGAATATTGAATTGAGATCTGGATATCATCAGTTACGCGTTAGACCATCAGATACACAACTTATAGCTTTTCGGAGCAGATATGGTCTATACGAGTACCTGGTTATGCCGTTTGGACTCACGAACGTGCCAACAGTTTTCATGTCTTTGATGAATTGTGTGTTCCACCCTTATCTGGATTCTTTTTGTGGTAGTCTTCGTGTACGACATCTTGGTGTACTCTCACACTTGACATGACCATGCCACCCATCTTGAGATCATTTTGAGTACACTGAGAGAGCATTGGCTATATGCTAAGATCTCAAAGTGACACTTTTGTATGGACCAGATACACTTCCTGGGTCATATCATCTCAGAGGCAGGAGTTTCCGTGGACCCAGAGAAAGTGAGAGCAGTAGTTTCCTGGGAGCAGCCTAATAACGTGTTTGAGATACGGAGTTTCTTGGGGCTGGATGGTTACTAAAGGCACTTTATACATGAATTATACCACTTGGAAAAACCATTTATGGGGTTAACTAAGAAGGGTGTGAAGTTCGTTTGGTCAGAATCTTGTGAGACAACCTTTCAGGAGCTGAAGGGAAGGTTGACATCAGCACCAATCCTGATACTTCCAGAGTAAGGGAAGAGCTATACAGTTTACTGTGATGCATCAGGTATTGGTCTGGGAGCAGTGTTGATGTAGGGTGATCGAGTAGTTGCGTACGGGTCTCGATAGTTGAGGCCACATGAGAGGAATTACCCAACGCATGATCGCGAGTTGGCTGCAGTCGTTCATGCGTTGCGCTGTTGGAGACATTCTCTCTTGGGAGAGCATTTTGTGGTTTTCACCAACCAAAAATGTCTCAAGTACATTTTTGCTGAGTGTGACTTGAACTTGAGACATCGAAGATGGGTTGAATACCTTCAATCCTTCTATTTTGAGCTTGCCTATACACCGGGTAAGGGTAATGCAGTTCCTGATGCACTAAGCAGGAAGACTCAGATACAGGCATTGTAGGAGGCCCATAATGAGTGGAAGCTTATGAATTTGTTCTCTGAGATGCATTTGGAGGTGCATGACAGTCAGGGATAGACCTATCTTTCTTCCTTAGCTGTGACCTCTACCCACCTGGATAGGGTGAGGATGAGACAACTATCTGATTCAGAAGCCCTCGTTCTACAGGAGTCGGTGGAAAGTGAGGACCCTCCTCCTGGATGGATGATAGGCGCTGATGAGGTAATGCGTTTCCATGTACGAGTATGGGTTCTAGGGGATATACGAGAGGAGCTGACGCGGGAGTTTCATGCTTCAACTTGGGCAGTGAATCCTGGAGTTACCAAAATGTACCGTGACTTGAGACGTCAGTATTTGTAGATAGGTATGAAGAGAGAGGTAGATGATTTTGTTACTAGATGTTCCATCTGTCAGCAGGTGAAGGTGGAACATCAGAGGCCAACCAGACTGTTAGAGCATTTACCCATCCCAGAGTGAAAATGGGATGATGTCTCAATGGACTTCGTGATCGGGTTGCCGATGTCACCTTGAGGCAATGATGCCGTGTGGGTTATTGTGGACATACTTACGAAGGTGGATCACTTTTTTCTGATCAAGGAGACCTTCGGTGTTGACGAGCTCAGGAAGCTGTATATCTGAGAGGTCGTACATCTTCATGGGGTTCCTCGTTCTATCATTTAAGATAGGGACGCCCGTTTTACGTCTCGTTTCTGGCAGATTTTATAGAGGGCACTGGGTACACAGGTGCTTTTGAGCACATCTTACCACCCTCAGACCGATGGCCAGTCAGAGCGTACAATACAAGTGCTTGAGGACATGATGCGCTCATGCGTCCTAGACTTCAGGGTCTCTTGAGAGAAGCATATACCCATAGTTGGTTTTGCCTATAATAATAGATTTTAGGAAACTATCGAGATGGAACCTTACAAGGCTTTATATGGTAGGCCATGCCGATCACCCTTGTGCTGGTTAGAGGTAGGTGAGGTAGATTTGTTGGGACTTTGCCTTGTATAGGAGACATCAGAGCAGGTCCAGTTGATACAGAAGCATATGGATACTGTGTAGTCTCGTCAAAAATCTTATTTTGATCACCACAGATAACCCTTGGAGTTTGTGGTCGGGGATCAGGTTTTCTTGCATGTTTCACCGAGGTTGGGACACAGGTGAATCAGGAGACAGGTTAAACTTTCACCAAGGTATGTGGGGATATTTGAGATTCTGGAGAGAGTCGGTCCGGTTGCCTATCAGTTGCAGTTACCACAGAGGTACTGGGCCATGCATGACGTCTTCCATGTATCTCAGCTGCGCCGTTATCATTCATACCCATCTCACACCTTTCAGCCCGAGGATGTTGAGATTCAGATTGATGCGTCCTTCGAGGAGAATCTGATTCGTATCATTGACAGGAGCACGAAGGTTCTCCAAGGCCAGTCAGTTCCTCTCATACGGGTGCAATGGTAGCATGGCTGAGTGTAGGACGAAACCTGGGAGTGGGAGACTGACGTACGTGCTTAGTGGCTAGAGTTGTTCTGAGCTTTATCTTCACCACCATTGGAAGGGAAATTCAGGGACAAATTTCTTTAAGGGGGGAATTTTGTAAGAACCCAGTTCTTATTCTTTAGGTACAAGTTTCTTCTTTTCCTTTTTTCCTTAAGTGTTTTTTAGAAAATAGGGAAAATGGGGAAAAATCCCAAATTTTGTGGGTACACGCCGTGTACTTTTACACACGCCATGTACTTTGGCAGTGTGGGATGAGTACACAGGGCATGTAGCCCTGTCAGCGATGAAGGGTGTAAAAACCGACTACACACCGTGTAGTGGGTATTTACACCCCGTGTACTCATGTCGACAGATGAACAGTTCAACGGTGGAAAAAGTAGCCTCTAGAGGAATAGTTAAATGAGAAAAGTACACACCGTGTACTTGAAAGTACACATCATGTAGTTTGTTTTTTCTGCTAAAAATGGGCAGTAGCCTCCTCTGTTCACAGTGGAATCTTAGAACGTCATTGGAGATCGGGAGGATGGCCGGAGCTTCGGAGATCAGCTGACCATGCACCGGGAATCTGTTTCCGCTTCTGCCGATCACGTTGGAACCGCACGGGTGAGTTCTCCCTTATCCTTGCGCTGTTCTTACCAATTATTTTCTGAGGGAAAGTTATTTTCATTTGAAAAAGAATTATTTTATCCCATATCTACATCATTCTTGGATGATTCGAGAGGCGTCGTTCATGCGATCAGAGACGATCAAGGTAGGTGGTCTGGTGTTTAAATTCCAACTGCTGTGTGTTTTTGTGCACCGTTGTGCAACGAACCCATGTTGGGGTGTCGTGTGGTTGAATCTTTGGCTGTTTTAAATACCTATAATTGTGTAGGCAATTAAATGTAATTATAAAATGATTTTTTGGATCACTGCTTGGATCCAGGACCACCCTGGGGGTGCGTTCCTCTGGTTAGCCGTTTGGCTTGGATACCCGATGGTATGACATGATTATAATTTGTATTTAATTTTCTTGAGATAAAGTGTATATAAATTGCATGTTTATGCTTTGGGCTCGGCCCGGTTACTTGCTTAGCCTGCGGGCAGTGTTTCCTTTAGCTCGAGGGCAGTGGTTCTTTTAGCCCAAGGGCAATATTTGTTATGCCTGTGGGAAGTAGATTCTGTGCCTATGGGTGACACTTCGTACGCCTGAGGGAAATAATTGTTATGCCTGTGGGAAATTACTTGCGGGTTGTGACTCTGATTACCTAAGGGTAAGGTTTGTTTGTCTGAGGACAGTGTTATCATGAATGTTCACCGTGGTGATTTTCATATGTTATACCTGCCAAGTTAAAGCACATGCTTGGCATTATTAAATGGATATTAAAATGGCAATATAACTGGTAGAGTTAGTTACTTTTGAGTACTGCTTAGTTTATTGCATTAACTACTGCACACTGTTGTTTCACATTTTCACTGACAGTAATACATGGGCATTTAGTGGTTGCCTACTGGGATTTATTTCTCACGCCCTGTTTGGGTCATGTCTTCAACCCAAATAGACTAAATTGCTACAGGTGTCGATAGGGGTAAGGGTCCCTATACAAGTACATGATTGTTGCAGAGGAGTAGGAGAGTATGGGACCCAGCTTAGGCTTACGATGCTGCTGAGCTCCTGTTGCACTGTTTTGTTTCATTTTTGTTGTACCTTGTACTTGAGCTGTATTGTATTGTATTTCAGTGTATCCTGTTCTTTCTGTTTTCATAGAATAGTGACATGCTGCATATTTATATATATGACTGCTGATTATCTTTTACTTTAGTTTTCCATTTCAGTTGTATACTGTATACTACTTCCGTTGTTGCATGTTATTTATCTTTTCTGCTGCGCTACACTTTGACAAATGAGGGCATAGTTTCCCCACTATCAGGCCTGGGCCCTCACTGCTAGTCAGCAGCCTCTGGCGTTTGGGGAAATGCACTTGAGGTCATGTGACCAACCGGGTTCGGGGCACCCATTGAGTGGCACCTAGATCCGGGACGTTACAATTATTGACTAACTTTTTATCATTATCTATTAAAATTTATCATTTTATATTTTCTTGTATTGATTATTAAAATAACTGTCTTCTATTTAAGTTGTCTATACCTTTTTATTTCATTGTACAAACCAATGTTTTTGTGAATGTTATTTCAAATGTAGTTCATTAATGCAATTGAACTATCCATCCTAAAAAAATACATTCCTTTAAATTTATCCTTACTATTTTCTACTATATTTATGATGTCACCATATTTTCTCCATTTGTATTCCAATATTATGTAACACTAATTTGTGATTTAAATATATTCAATATTAATGTTCATTATTAACTTTAAAAAATATTATTCACTAATTGAAAATAAGAATTAATCCATATCGTTTTGTAAACGCATGGGTGAGTACTAATATAATTAAAATCTAGGTTTCATTGTGCTCACATCTTCCTATCATGATTTATTTTACCTCCAAACCAATTCATTTTAATCCCCTCTATACTCCCCCTTCACCTCCCTATATTTCTATTTAATTCATCCTAAACTCCACCCTCGATGCTGATACCTCATATCCTCATGTTTCTCCCTCCCTCCCCTCTTAGTCCTTCACGCCTCACCACCTCTCTGCTACCCCAATACACCATATCAGCCTTCTGCTCATGTTATCATTTTCTCCACCACATCTCGGACTCCATCTCCCTACCTATTCCAACCTACCTTTGCCTCTCCCCACCTCCTCATCTCTACCACCTCCTTCGACCTCTAACTCCACTCCCCAGTGTTGTTGCTCAAAACCCCAACATGCACTCTTCTCCATCCTCCTCCTCCTTTTAATACCAATTGCACCCCCCCTTGAATCACCCTCCGATTCACTCACTCTTCTGACGATTGTTTCTTCCTCATACATTTGTCTTTTGAAGGTTGAAATTACTGAAGATAAAGTTGATTCATCTCCAAATACCATCTATTCAATGGTTTAAAAGGTTCTATTTCTTTCATACCCATTTTATTTTATATAGAAAAACCCTAATATCATGGGTGTGATCTATTCCTAACCATTGTATCCTTCCCTATCCCATATTTATTATTTTGTAGAATCTCCATGGTTTTTGTCTTACTGAACTCTCGTTGTTCCCCTAATCAGCATATTCAGTATTCCATTGCAGAAGAAATATTCAATATATATTCTATTTCTAAATATATTCACCATGAAAAATGAATTTTGTAATTAGTTTCTGTGTATATTACGTTCTCTTGATAGACATATATGTTAATATATCCTATATGAATTCTGAATATATGGAATATTCAATATTTCTTCTAAATATATCCAATATGAATTTTTATATATTCATTACACAATATTTATTTTGTTGATGAAATATGAATTCTTTTTATGCGATGTTCATTCTGTTTATAAATATATGTGTTATATTTTTAAATACATGAAACATGCAACATGCATTCTATTTCTAAATACATATTTTATATCTCTAAATACATGCAATATGCATTATTAATTAGAATATACACTTAGTTTTTAGTTTTTATTTTATTTTTAAGAGTAGATACTTATTTTTTGAGAAAATATATGACCTATAATTGACAGGTGAATAGTGGATGGAATTCAAGAAAGTTATGAATAACAAGTCTCACCAGTAATCGATGTCCGTATGGAAGATCCACATAGACTTTTTGGAAAGTTTTTTAAAGTAAAAATTTAGTTTATATACACATTCATTTTATAGATACATTAAGTATGTACCCAAATCAATTCCATTACATTACTCTCCTAGACACTGCTTACATGTTTTCATGTTTTTTATTCTTTACTAGTTTTGCGCTTACATCAGTTCTTCCAATAAAATTATCACGACCTTCCATTATTCTATCATCTTAGTTCATTGATTCACCAAAATTTTTATGATTTCAAGTGATAGGAATTTTCAGTTTATTAGTTTAATCATGTTTCAATGATGGTATTTCATTGGATAAAGGGGTTCATTTAATTTATACAATAGATTTAATGATTTGTGCAAAAATATTTTATTTTTTGTGCTATAGTGTTCATTTAATATTTTATACGCTCTTTGTATTATTATTTTTACCTCTTTTTTGTGGCTAATATGGAATAACCACTAACCTTAATTTTTCTCATCTTCCATGTTTTTAATTTATATTAAAAAATTATAAATTATATCCAACTTTAATTTCAACTAAATACAAAAAAATTCCTCCAACTTTTTTTAGTCATAACTAACTGTTGAATTATAAAAACATTTTAATTTATAAATTATATTTACCTTATATATTAATGAATATATATTCTCATCCATATTTAATATCATGGTATTATGTAGTTCTTATGAATCATGTTCTTACAACCTTTCCACATTTTCTTCACATTAAAATTATGACTGACTACATGCCTCACAAATAGTCTTTTATTGGATTGATTGATCACTGTTAGGATGGAATCTGTATATTCCTTTCCAAAATATACAAATTTTTCATAATATAAATAATATAAATTGGGTTTTATAATATTTTATTTTTATATATTAAATATTTCTATACTAGCGATGCGTGTCTTGGAAAACTAATCACTCTAATTTAACTTGCTTTTTCATTTTTTATTTGTATTCTTCAATATTAACTATTCTATTATGAGATATTTATCATATATGTTATATTGACATCAATAGTGAATGAAACATGATGTATATGACTTAATTTTCAATCCTTCTTTCTCATTACATTTTGTATGTATGTCCAATATATTATATTCCCACCTATGGTGTTTATGATATTCTTTATTTCATTTTACTGTTATTTCTTCCATATCTTTAAATTTAGTACATTTAATTTTTTAACAATATTCATTTTTAATAATATTTTTAATTATAATGGTATCATTTACACATATTTTTAAAAACTATTTGTTTTAGTAACTACAATAGAGGAGCGTGATTTTTTTTGGAATTTCTTATTCTCTATATTTTCAATCTAATTTTATGTACTTGAATATATACTTCATTGTTCCACTACCTTGCTGAGTAATATAGATGATGAAATTATCTTCATGAAATTATTTAAAAGTTTAACTACATTTAATCTAGGATATATTACACTTTGTATAAAAAATATGTTTATGATGAAGGCATCAACTCTGAACTAATATGCAATTTAAATGATACATTCTGTTTTTCTACTCTACATTATTTTTTTTTCAGAATTAAACCTTAGCTTCAAATAAATTTAAGCACAATTATAAAACCAATATGCTGTAATATTTTCTTTATTATGAATTTTAAATAAACATTCTCTTACATCGTTATATAGTGTTATGTAATACGAATTGAGTTTATTCATTTTGAAATTTGTATTTATATTATCTTGTAATGAAAATCATGCATCATGAATTTTAAAAATTATGTGATATGGATTATATGATGTCTTATATCATTTAATGTTTTCCTGCACTCTGATAAGGAATTATCAGTAATAATGCTTCTATTAAATATTTATTTTTTCATAATGTAACAATCTTCATTTCCCCACAAAAAATTACAATCAATCAATTAGTTTTATCATCACTAAAAATTGAAATGATGCTTGAAATCCATCAGGCTACCAGAAATCTCAGCCTCAAACTATTTGATTTAATAATTAAAAATATCATCAGATGAATTGATTTGATTTAAAAGTGAAGAGTTGTAGGACATGATGATTCTGAGTATCCTATGGTAGAATCCATATAAAAAAGATTTTTTAATCTTAAGAGGATGTGATTGCGAACTCATTAGGTAAGATTCCATTCCAAAGAAAGCATATCCTTAACCCAGATCCATTTAGATTATTGAGATACATTGATAGTTATAAAAGTTGTTATAGGGTTGTGTATAGACAATATATTTTATATTATTCTCTGTTTATCTTTCTCATTCTAAACCAATGGTTCCAAAAATAAAAAATGAAAGCATTTTCATGTTTCAGTTTAATTTTTATAGGGGTATGAAAGTAGGAAATCCAAGGGAATTACATGTTGATCCCACACATATAAAACCTTTTGTAAATCCCAGATACTGAAGTCTCCATCATTGGATGTGTTATGAGAATCCTCCAAATAAAAGTTGAAGAAATCTGTAGATTTTTTCCATCCTCAAGCATCATATTCCTTTCCTTCTATTTGAGATTGGAGGCTAGAGTATCCATTTCAAACTCAAAGAATAGCGGGTCTTGTAGAATGGAATTGACACAATGCATTGTGCACATCTTTCATTCTGACACCTCATGGTAGGTACAAAATTACACCATTTTTCTTGGAATTTTTTACTTAATATAATCTTCTATATATAAATTTTTTCATTTCTTAGATTTATCATGACACGACTTATTGAAAACTACTAATTTAATTAAGTTGTTTTTCCACATATGTGTTTTGTTTCATAAACATAAGTGTAATTGTTTTTTTTTCAAAAATATAAATAATAATATTTTATTTCATGTAGTTTATCACATGTGTTGTGATGAGTTAAGAGTTATAAAAAGGATTATAATTGAAAAAATGTTTTCTTACCACTTATTAAATCTATTTTCTTTGCTATTTTGGGTTTGAGAAAAATGATTAAAAAATGAATATATATCCACTATAATTGATTTCAATAAGTTCTTTTCCTCCTTGAAAATGAAAATCATATCAATAATTTTTATCATAGGTTTCAAGATTACTAGGTACTATTGCTTTCAATTTATTAAATTGGATTTATAAAAAATAAAAACATCCACATTATATTATTCTTTTTATCCTTACTATATAGAAGCATCAGAGTAGTGAGTCTTCATGTTTTAGTAGAAGCACTGAAAATACCAAGTAGTATTGTTTTTAATTTCTTAAATTGAATATATACAGAATTTAAAACTAGTGCATTATATGACGAAAATTCATTTTTTTGTGACCATTTTTCAGATCTTCTACACTTAAAACATGTTGTTCATTTATTATTTTTAATTGGACTCTGTTAAAATATTAATTTATCATTTTTTGATTTTATCCCTCATTAATATTTTCTATTTAATCTTATAATTCCATTTTCTTTGTATAAAAAGTTTTTTCTTTATTTTGAAGTTGAGGATGTGGTGAAATGTGATATTGTGATTTGTGGGGACTCTGTGGCTATAATAGGCCATGACAATAGACCGCAGTCATCTACAAAGGAAAACTTAAAAAATAAGATTGTAAAAAATGACTAACATTTTATGAAGCTATAGGAAGGTAATATTGAATTAGGTTTTCTTATTTGGTAAAAAATATCTTTATGTTATAATTATTATCCATTTTCATAGATTTTTTTCCATCTCTTCAATAGTATTTTTTTACTACTAATTAATGTACAAAATGAATTGTCTTATATATTATTATATACTAGTTCCATAACACTAATATACAATTTCAATATGTCTTCTTTGTTATAGTATGAAATAAGTAACCTTTTTTAGGTATTGTTTTAATATACGTTCATATATCTATAAATTTTAACTGTACAACATTACACACTTGATAATTTGCAACTTCTCTTTATTTGAGGAATTGAATCCTGATGACATTATTTATTTTTTCAATAGGTAAATCTATTCCACCACTTTTAGGATGAAGATTCACCTAAATGTTTTATTTATTTGGATTATCTTACATCAATAAGTGATGTTTACATAACAAGTTTTTAATGAATTTTTATTCATTTTTCAGTTTCCTTTAAATTTAATTTTCAAAAACAAGTGCTTTCTATCAGTGATTTATAACTAAATTTTGAAGTTTTTTATCAGTGTATAAATTAAATTTTCTGAAAATATATAATGGTTATAATTTCTCATTAATGTGGTAATTTATTTCTTCTCAACACTTTTAACACAAATTGAAATTTCATAGTGTTGAATTCTTGAAAATAAACATTGATTTATAGCATCGTGCAAATTCACGAGCGAAGTACTATTTTTATATAAAATAAGGTGATCCATAAATTTAGTTTTCCAAAATTTCCAATAGTGCAATAGATTTGTTTTTATTTATTGAAAACAAATTCCTAATAAAAACACATAATGAGTTTTGGTATCCATATTGTATTATAGCGATTTATTCTGAGAGTTACAAGCATCTAAACGATTGATTAAAACTTCAATGTAATTAAAAGATCTATAAATTATTATCATAAATTTACAACACAATAATAATCATTCAAAAATAATATTTCTACCACAAAATACAGAATATGGTTTATACCCATCACATTATCATTTCATTGAGTAACTTTGACCTAATTTTCGAATGTTGAAATGGTAAATCTTTGATTTGTGGTAGTTTTAAAAACTATAGATAATTGATTTATACCACAACAAAAAACACAGAATTGTAATATATATAGCTTAAAATTAAAAGAATAATTTGTAAAAAACATTTTAAATACAACAAGGAACATCAACAATACAATGACTTGACTGAATTTTAGGTCTAAATAGTTTCTTTAGAGTTTTTTATAGTAGATAAAATTGTAGAAAATCCTCTTAGTTTTCAACAAAAAAGAATTTCCTAATTCAGACCTATGTATCTTAGATGAAAAAAACACATCCTGTATAAAACATTTTAAATATATAAAAAAACATCAACACAATAGTGATTTCAATATAAATTTAGGTTTAAGTGATTGATCTACAATTTTTCACAATTGAAAAAATTGTAGATAATAATGTTTGATTTTTTACTCTATAAAAACCACTCAATTTCAAAATTTACAACTCCAAATACATAACATAGTTTTTATAGAAAATTTTAAATCTGGAACATAAATGTTTTTTGTGAGTCAAATCTTTTGTATATTTATTTTTAAATGTTTGGTGATTTTTCCTTTTCTTATTCTATTCTATCACCGTATTATATGACAATTTTTTCACCATGGTTTTGATGTTAGTTTTTTTTTGATTTTTTAATGTTATGTGATCAACATTGAACATATGTGTCATCACATAACATATTTTTTACATTATTTGAATTGATTTTTTAATGTTATGCATTCAATAATTTAGTCCAGATGAAATATTCATATATTTTTTTACAAATTTATAAAGCACCGAAGATAACTAAAATAAAAGTTAAATAACTCAAATTATGTAAAAATATTATATATATAAAACTAGAAAATATTCTATGTTATAATTGAAATGTTTAATATAAATTATAGTGACTTCATCCCAATTTTTAAATATCCAAATGGTCGATTCAATGTTTGGTGCAATTGAAAAACTTTAGATCATTCCCTTATATTTTCAACGTAATAAAAAGTATTAAATTCCAAGGTTTACATATTAATATATGTCTAACATATAGAAAATAAGTCATACATGAAAATTCTTATTATAGAAGAAGTGCTTATAGAGACCGATCCAAACTCAAATATTTTTGGATTTGATGGATCATTCACATATTGTACAAAACATAAACACTATGACCAAATTTATTTTACAAATAATACTGAAAAGAAAGGATGTCAAAACCAAAAGATGATACTTTCCTGTTAAATTTATAATTAATTTAAATAGATCATAAGAAAGAATACCTTGATCTTGAGATATTTCTTCAATGAAGACATTGATCATCTAAAACCCTTTTTGGTCTACTGTCATTGCATTTGTAGGATCCAAGTATAGAATATAAGGACCTGAACTTAAACATTATATAATCTTGAGTTTTAAGTAAAGAATTAAATCTCTTTAATTTAAGGATATTTTTGTTTTATAGTTCTAGGGAATAGGATATCACCATTATATAGATAAATATTACACCACACAATGTAAAATTCCACTCAGTATCTATTTTACCATAAAAAAAACATTTATGACATAATATGTTTTCTTTTCATGAAATATATTTAAAATTTTTATCTTGACCTCGTAATTATCACCAATAATTCTTAAAACTTTGTGAAAAACATTTTAAAACATGATATGAACATGAAAATATCATTAAGGTACATATAAATAAAAAAATAAACTTGTTAGTCCCTAAATAATTATAAAAAGTTTCCTTTTTCAAAATAAAATTTGGGCTCATAATAAACATTTTCTTATCCAAGAAATCTACTTCTTTGACCAAATATTTCCATAAATAATTTCATAATAAATATTAAAGGAAAAATAAAAATCATAAAGGTTTCTTTGCAATCGTGAAAAACTAAAAAAATATTTCAAAAGGTTATACATTTTATCTAGTAGAATTAGAAAATACTTTCCTTTAACATAAGTTCGTTATATTACGTTGTAAAATAATAATATTTATGTAAAAAAAATACTAAGCACAAATAAATCATTTAGTTAACTTGGGGAATAATTTTACATATCACTCTTACAAATGGAATAACCAATATGGTCAACTTCCATTATAATTATTTGAAGAACATAATCATTACCTAATGCATTATAGGGCTATAATAGACCCACCAATCCTTGATTTATTACGTAACCACCCAGGTTTTTTTTGTAATGAAACCAACCATCCTTGATTTATAATAGAATCACCCATACTTGGTTTATAATATAACCACCCATCAATATAAACAATTCCCAATAACTATAGCATAATCATAACACATGAAAGATTTCATGCTTAAAAAAATATTCCTTGCATCTCTAAAAAAATATTTCATGATATCAAAATATCCATTGATTTTTAAACAAGTTTTTAAAACACCTATAATATAGGGAATAAGGGTTTTTATTTTTAAGATAACATATCAAATAATTGTTTTAGTGACAAGAGAAGTTGTTAATTTAATATACATTAAAATAGAACATTCCTTTTTTCCTTTTGTTAAAAAATTCAAAATGTTCTGTATAAAATATATAAAAAGATTACTTTTGAAAACCTTTGAAAGAAATTAAAAGGTGGTATAAAATATCCTTTATAATTATTTTACTCCCATCCATAAAATAATTTTAATAATTTGAACAAGGAAGAAAAATATTTTTAAAATAAAAATTTAAAACATTTAAAATGAGGTTTAAGTTAAAGTGTCCCTTATATTGAGTAAAACTCATCATGTACATTATTTATCTTCCAAAATAATAAAATTATGTTTATTATTTAGTTTATTAGTAACCCTTTTCAAGTTTTTTATTTCTTTTAACATGTTATAATCAATTACTTAATAAATGATTTTTACATCAAACGTTTTGATGACATTTGACTCATATGTCCAAAATGAATTCGGTGGGTATAATATGGTCAAAAAGGTCATTATTACACCAAATACAGAATAATATTCAGGAAATAATTATAATTTTTATACGTAAATTATAATTTTAAAACAAACCATGAAATATGGTTATGAAAAATGACATATTTTATAGTCATGGAGATAGTAGGCCATACACACGCATGAGTAACACTTCTATTTTTCAATGATAATTATTTAAATAAGGTAATTATTATTTTATCTTTACATAATGAACATTATATCATAAATAAAATATTTTTTATGTACACTTATATATATCAGCAATGTGATGTGATTATGAAAAATGAATCATATCGCTTCATGGAGGTGGTAATCCACACGTACAAATGAAAAACCTTATAATTTTTCAATAGATGGAAAGGTAAGAAAATAGATGATATATTATCTTTAAATAATGATAATTATGTAATTAATTTCATATATATACATTATATACATCCTTATAACCATACATGAGAGGTGGTGATGGAAAAAAATTACATCGGTTTGTGAGGTGATTGTCCACCGTACACAAGAACAATGGTTCCGTTTCCCATTTGATGGAATGAGATATGGATATAGGTCATGTTTTTAAAATAAAAAAATTTCAATATATGGAAGATACTAGTGTTATTATTTTATCATATTTTAAGAGTTGGTGTCCTAGAACCAACTGGTTGTACATTGATTACATGAATATTTAATGTATTTAAATATTAAACATCTTATTACACATTGTTCATTGTTCTGCATGACTATGATGTAATAATTTCCTAGAGTATTTGTTGCATTGATAAGGTCATGAAAGTTCCTCGCGATGATGAGAACCTTTAAATTCTATAAAAATATTCTTAAATATAGTTTTATGGTTGGATGACATACTATGATGTGACACAAAGCATGGAGACCATCAGGTGTGAGTACTCGTAAGCAGATGAGACTTCCTCTCATGAAGATCTCACTTGATAATATCTGAGACAGAAGATTATGGGAACAGACCCACCAGCAAGAATTCTGCATGTTTTGGTATCATCAGATATTTCTTTCTACAAGTGTGTGTATTGATCCTTAGACTTTAATATTATCATTAATACGTGTAATGACTCACACACTTTGATTTACTCAAAAAACCCATCACACAAATAGTTGGTGAGAAGTAGGGTACGTTGGGTGTGTCACGAGTGGCATGTTATTAATGGATAAGTTAAGGAAGGATTTGTCCCTTCCATTTATGGAAGTTGATATCTCGACCCTTTGATTGAAATAGAACCATCACATGAAATTTCATGGCCATGGTGTAACTATGATTTTATTTCATGTAATAAAAGAACAAAGTATCAAGCACAAAAGTTTATGAAACTATCATGAAATATACTTGATGAGATATTGAGACACATAGATTATATTACACAGTGAGCATTCTTATGTGGATGTTGTTTTCATGACTTTAAGTTCTTTCTCTTGGGTGCCTTGACCCGTTGTTAGATAGTACTCTTGGACTTTAGTAATTCCCGCCTAATGCCAATGAGAAAGAATCCTA
The DNA here is from genome assembly GCA_963277665.1 of Viscum album. Taxonomy (NCBI): domain Eukaryota; kingdom Viridiplantae; phylum Streptophyta; class Magnoliopsida; order Santalales; family Viscaceae; genus Viscum; species Viscum album. Next base: position 1,557,953,746 of record OY728126.1, on the reverse strand, counting down.
GAGGATCACACACTAAGTGTTTCTGGTGGTCTCGGTTAAATTCGATTTTAATTTAATCAATAAATATTATTCTCAAGACAATGGAATAATTTTATTCAAGTTAAAATGATCGCATAAATTAAATAAATATTTATTCATTGGATTTTGGGTAAAATATATTTATTTATTTTATTGAACATTTGACCGTGTTTTCATGACACGTCAAATTGATTATGCTTTTATGGTTGATTTGTAGTCTAGGGAAGACCCTTGGTCGTCTCTCAAGGAGCGTTGGTGGGTTCAGAGTGTGCGTTTTTAATAAGAAGTGCTAAAAGAGGGGTGGCTTTAAAACGGTTTAAAGAAAATGAATTGATTTAAAGAGTTTAATAGTTGATAAAAAGTGGTGTTTAGAATTATGAGATAAAAGGGTTAATTTTGAGTTCACTACACACTTTCAAGTTCATCATTTTTGGAGATTAATTTAAGGTTGGAGTAATTCTTTGGTTGAAATTAATTGGAATCCCGATTAATTCCTAAGCCATTATTTCATTGCTTAAAGAACCAAACCTTGACATAACAATCGTATTGTCAAGGTATAGAACTTTTTCATTGAATAAGAGATTCCAAATCAGATTGAAATCTCAAGAAAGTGGATAAGAAAAGGATTCTTGTGTTACCCAATCGGAACAACACAAGTCACGCACTCAAAACCTCACACCGATCAGTTAGAAATTAAGAGCATCTCATCCGCACGCATCAAAACAAGCATTAAAATATGAAAGAATGTAAGATACATGGAAAGAAATGTTTTAACACCCAAATTACTCCAAACCAGTAGCTAGTGTATGCATCATAACTCCCTTGACATGTTTGTATCTCCCTCACAACGAACACCCAACTTTTAGCTTGACATCGGGTGGAGGAGGAAGCTCGGGTTGAACTCCTTCTTCATTGTTGATACACCTATGAGTATAGGGGCCTCCAAAACCTCCAAGGTGATTAGGAGACTCCTCTAGGACTCCAAATTGGCACCACTTCAATCCTTGGCCGAGCTTGAAAATGGGGAGCCCAAGGTGCCATTTTATAGGAAAATTGGAAGGTGGTTTTAGGCACACAAATTTCTTCAATCCTATTGTACCACTCGTTTTGGTCTTCAGAAATCCTTATATAGCTTTTGAGAAAGTAGAAAAGTTGTTTACCTACCTTTTTATTGTCTCCACCGAAATTTTGGAACCATTTGGACAACTACATCTCAAGATATTGATAAAATAAAGAACACTGCATTTGACTTGGTCCATATTTGGTGTCTTGGACGGATAAGTTCGGATGGGCCCCATAGAGGCCGAATAAGGATTGGGTACCTCAATATTAAATGTATCCAATTAAATTTTGGACATCCCCACAAAATTTCATCCCATTTGAATGTATGTATTTCGTGTAATATGCAAAACAGTGTACAGATGTCGATGGATTCATGCAATTTTGGCCCATTTTTCTTCCACTTCATCAAGGGCCATCCAAATCACCTCCACCTACATTGAAATAATAAAAACAAGTAACATTGAACATTATAATTTTTATTAAAATTAATTAAATGATTCAAACATAAAGTTAAATTTATTATTATATTTGGAATATTCATTACAAAACTAGTTTAAAACAGCAGTGTAAGGGTGGAATAAATAGTGAATCGTGGTACGATCACACCCCCACACCTAAACATTTGCACTCCTGGGAAAAGTCACATATCCCATTAAAATATTTCATATATAAATATTTCCAACATCATGAAGATTTATCATTTGAGGAAATTTTAATTCACCAAAGTAATGTGATCAATTCACGAACCACACCAAGGAGTTCTTCCTAGTGAAAATGGAAAAAGATGTCTCATAAATCATATCACAATAAAATTCAAAGAGATTTATAACACCAACATGAGCAAGTTGAAAAAGTCAACCATTACACTAACTCTCCATGTGTGTGTGTGAAAACCATTCCATGCTATTCTTTCCACTTTTTATAAAATAAATATAGGTTATTTTAATATTATTCAGCTTTAAATTATTTTGTCCACTGAACCTGACCTATATCCTTTGCAATCATATTTCAAGACCCACTCATTTAAGCATTCCCATAAGTCAAACAATAAGCTCCCGACCTAGATATCCCCATATTTTTCAGATTTCATCACTCCCCTAATTTATTATATTTTTTTTGAAGTTGCATTTGGAACAAATCTCACACTCATCTCTCAACCCTTGTTTGATCTCCTCACAACTCTAATTGCAATAGTTATAACAAGATCAAAGGTTGAGGAGGAGTGGTTTTTGACCTGCCCAAGACACAACCAATTTTTTTGTTTTTTTTGATGGTGTACAACAGTCGGACATTAGGTACACACGCATAGGTCAATCTGGTACAGTAATAAAACAGATCGGATAAGGAACGAACGTATGGAAATATAATTTAAAGCTGAAAAATATTAACCCAACATATATTTACCTTATATTAAGTAATAAATATTCAAAATTTTTGGTTTGGTGCAAAAATGTATGGAGATATTAGTGACACAGTTTTCCCAAAAACTACTCACACAAGGGGTATCAATCATCTCAAATGTTTCACAGTGATACAACCATTTATATCATTGAGAGAAATCCAATTCACTAAAAATCACTCCCTGATGTTAAATTCATACAGATATTCTTTTTATCCTTCTTTATGGTATTTTTACTTTCCCCCCTTTATGGTCGCCAAATCATGGAACTTCGAAATTTTTGATGGGGAAAAATGAAAATACCATAAAGAAGGCCAAAAAGAGAAAACAAAAGGAGAAAATAATGAAAATTTCTATCTAACCCAGGAATGTACCCATCCCCACACACCTAGAATGTACAGTGTCCTCACTGTAAGAAAAGAGGGTGTGGAAAGGAAGGATAAAACCCGGTGGTTTTCATTCATAGATTGCTTCTTGAACATGGAGTTCCTCCCTCGGGGACTCCATAATGGATTCATGGAAGTCCTTCATCCGTTGCCCATTGACAGTGAATGTTTTCTTGGTTTCTTCATTTTGAACATGGATAACACCAAATGGAGAGACATTAGAAACAGTGCATTGTCCAAACCAGCGGGAACGAAGCTTACCAGGATGTAACTTCAGCCTTGCATTATAAAGGAGGACCTTCTGCCCAATATGGAACTCTCGATGAAGGATTCGATGGTCATGGGAAGCCTTGGTCCACTTCTTATAAATCCTGGAGTTTTCATATGCATCTCTTCTCATTTCCTCTAGTTCCTGAATCTGCAACTTTCTTTGAGCACCTGCACCAGAATGATTAGAATTTCATTGTTTGATGGCCCAGTAGGCCCGATGCTCAATCTCAACAGGGAGGTGACAACTCTTTCCAAACACAAGACGATAAGGTAACATTCTGATGGGAATTTTTAAAGTAGTACAGTAATCCCATAATGAATCATCGAGTCTAAGACTCCAATATTTCCTGTTGGGTTGGACCGTTTTTTCAAGAATTTGTTTTACCTCTCTATTTGACACCTCAGCTTGACCATTAGTCTGTGGGTGATACTCAGTAGATACTCCATGACCGACCCCATACCAACGCAAAAGTGATTTCATTGTTCGGTTGCAGAAATGAGAACCCTGGTCACTGATGATGAACCTAGGTAATCCAAACCTACAAAAGATCTGAGTTCTCAAAAATTATACAACTGTTTTGGAATCATCTGTCCTTATGGCCCGTGCCTCTACCTATTTTGATACGTAATCAACAACCAAAATAATGTACAAGTTTCCAAAAGAATTGGTAAGTGGCCCCATAAAGTCAATTCCCCAAACATCAAAAATGTCATGAAAGAGCAAGGGTTGTTGTGGCATTTCATTCCTTTTAGAGACATTCCCCATTCTTTGACAACGAGGAAAAGATTTACAAAATTCATGGGCATCCCGAAAAAGTGTTGGCCAAAAGAGACCAGAATCAAGAACCTAGTGAGCAGTCCGTTGGGGACCAAAGTGGCCCCCACAAGCAAGAGTGTGGAAGAATCTAAGGACATACTGAAACTCGCTATCGGGAATACAACACCTAAGGAACTGATCGCTACATGTGCGCCAAAGGTAGGGGTCATCCCAAATGTACCAACGAGACTCATATTTTAGATGAATTGCTTGGTTTTTGTTGAAATCAGTAGGAATGCAAGATGCAACCAAATAATTTACAATTTTAGCATACCAGGGAATAACATCTTTCACTTTGTACAATATCTCATCAGGAAACATTCCATTATTGGAATACAGGGGAATGATACAATGTCCGAGGATGGGAGGATCTTACTGATATGGTCTGCCACCACATTCTCTGCTCTTTTTTTATCTCTAATTTCTAGATTGAATTTCTGAAGGAGGAGCATCCAACAAATAAGACGTGGTTTGGATTTCGGTTTCTTTAGGAGATACCGGAGGGCTGCATGGTCTGAGAAAACAATTACTTTGGACCCTAGAAGATACAACCTGAATTTATCCAAGGCAAACACAATGGAAATAATTTCTTTTTTAGTGGTGGTGTAGTTTTCTTGGGCAGGGTCCAAAGTGCGTGAGGCATATGCAATGACATATGGAGATCGGTCTACCCTTTGTGACAAGACTACCCCAACTGCATAGTTAGAGGCATCACACATGATCTCAAATGGTAAATCCCACCGAGGTGGTTGGATTACTGAGGGTGATGTGTGACTCCATTTTAACTTATTAAAAGATTCTTCACATTACTTATCAAAAACAAATTCCTTTTCTTTTTGGAGTAAGCGGGAGAGGGGAAGTGAAATCTTACTAAAATCACGAATGAAATGACGGTAAAATCCAGCATGACCTAGGAAAGACCGCACATCACGTACATTTTTATGGAATGGTAGGGAAGAAATGACATCCAATTTCGATTTATCTACTTGGATACCATCCCCAGAAATGACATGTCCCAAAACTATACCTTGTCGCACCATGAAATGACATTTCTCATAATTTAATACAAGATTTTTTTTCAATACATCGACATAGGACGGAACCAATACTACTTAAACATTCATCAAAAGAGGATCCATGAATAGTAAAATCATCCATTAAAACTTCCATGAAATTATCCAGGTAATCCAAAAAATTACTGGCCATACATCGCTGGAAAGTACCCGGAGCATTGCATAGGCCAAATGGCATCCTTCTATAGGAAAATGTGCCAAAGGGGCAAGTGAAGGTTGTCTTTTCCTGATCCTCGGGGGCAATATGAATCTGAAAGTATCCAGAATACAGATCAAGAAAACAGTAATGGGACTTCCCTGCTAGCCTCTCTAGCATTTGGTCAATGAATGGAAATGGGAAATGGTCCTTCCTAGTGTGTTGGTTTAGTCGGTGATAATATATACAAACACGCCAACTATTCTGCACACGAGTTGGAACCAATTCATTGTTTTCATTTTTAATTACCGTTAGGTCAGTTTTTTAAGGAACTACTTGAACGGGACTGACCCATTGGCTGTCAGAGATGGGGAAAATGATTCCAACAACCAATAATTTTGTTACTTCCTTTTTAACTACTTCTAAAAGGTTTGGGTTCAGTTGGAGTTGTGCCTGCGTCACTGGTTTAGCCTCATCAGTTAATAAAATATTATGTGTACAAATTGATGGGCTAATACTAGGAATGTCTACAAGTTTCCATCCCAATGCTTGTTTATACTCCCTTAAAAGTTCAAGCAGTCGCAATTAATGCTCAGGAGGGAGTGAACTAGAAATGATGACGGGAAACTTGTTTCCATTCTCAAGATATGAATATTTTAAATCTTGAGGTAGTTGCTTTAGTTCCAATTCAGGTGGATTTTGGATTGACGGGAGTGTGTGTGAAAGTGAGAGGTCACTAATCTCATCTAACTGCTTAATGGTATCATCCTCAGATGAGGAATTAGATTTTACAAGCATAGCAGTATCATTGATGGTCATGTAATACTCCGTGTTCAAGAAATTATCAATTAATAAACACGCATGATACTTTTCTAGAACACTACAACAATCAATACATGATTCATTACCAAGAATTTCAATCAAAGAGGAAAATTCAGAAAGGGGATCAGGGGAAACAAATGAAGTTATTTTAGGGGATGGGAGTACATCAATTGAATTTACCGAGAGAGAGGAATGTTCTTCTGAGGGGTGCTTCATGGCATCAAGGATGTTTAAGTGGACTATGTCACCACCAAATTCCATAGATAATGTACCATTATGGACATTAATTATGGATTTGGTAGTTTTCAAGAAAGGTCTCCCCAATATAATTGGGGAGTGTCCATTCATCCTATCATCTTCCATTTTTAGCACATAAAAATCAGCAGGAAATATTAAATTTTGAAGCCTCACAAGAACATCCTCTAACACACCAAAAGGGTGTGCCGTACTCTGATTTTCTAGCTGAACAACTATTCCTGTGGGCTTTAGTTCGCTGACCTGCAAAGAAGAGTAAATAGTGTGAGGCATCACATTAATATAGGCACCCAAATCAAGCATAGCATTATAAAAAGAATACTCCCCTATGGTACATGGAATTGAGAATGTTCCAGGATCATTGCACTTGGTGGGAAGTGACAGTTGTATCAATGCTGAGACATTCCTCCCCAAACTTACCTTCTCATCACCACAAAGTCTCTTTCGAGTGTACACATCTCCTTCAAAAACTTAGCATAACGTGGAATTTTCTTCACAGCATCAATCAATGGAATGTTAACCTGCACTATTTTGAAAGTCTTTAAGATTTCTTTATCAAGTTCAGTTTCCTTTTGTTTCCTTGGTTGGGTGGATCTTTGGGGAAATGGAAGAGGAATTCTTGGGCTTGGTAACTCATCAATATACACACTCTTTCCTTTGGTAGGACTTATCTCAAGACAAGGTTACACCTCATTTGAAACTTTTTCAGTTGTTAGGATGGTGGTTTCCTTAGGATAGGATGACTCTAATGGAGGGTTCATTTGGATTTTAAGTTGAGTTCCACTCTTAAGGGTGATGGCACTAACATTTCCCTTATCCCTAGGGTTGACAAGTGGTTGAGATGGTAGTTTACCAGACCCATGGCTTTGGATTTCACTCACTGAGTTAGCTAGTTGGCCTAATTGGGTTTTGAGGTCTTGTATGGCTGCTTGGGTGGTTTATTGGAACTGGAGATTATTGGCAGCCATTTGTTTCATCATATCTTCTAGGCTAGGCTCGGGTTTTGGAGGGATTTGTTGGAAAGGCCTTTGGGGTGGTTGAAAATTTCTAGGTGGTGGTGGTTGATGACTACTTTGACCTGATTGGTTCCATGGTTGATGAATTTGGTTTGAATTCCCCCCTTTCCTGTAGGCTTGGTTGTCTTTCCACCCAGGGTTGGATGGATAGTAAGGTTCTTGCCTAATGGGTTGGTTATAGGGGCGTCCTGGGAATATTTCCTCACAACTCTCAGAAGTTTCTCTCAATTGGGGGAATTGGTCAGAATAGTGGGTATCAGAAGATCATATACCACAATTTATGGGAGGAGGAGATTGGAATTTCCCTTGGGAAAGATCAAGTTGTCATAGAATGGTAGTTACCTCTTCAAACTTTGTGTCCACCTTCTTCTCGAATTCAATACTTTGCACCTCATGGAAACCTAGAATGGGTACACTGGACCTTGAACTGGATTGTTGAGTGTTCTATGCCATGGTCTCAATTAGGGTCCTTGCAGTAATTGGGGTTTTATCCACTAGTGCACCACCTACAGCAGCATCAATCATGTTTCGATCAATAGGTATTAAACCTTCATAAAAATATTGTATTAAAAGTTGATCGCTTATTTGGTGGTGTGGACAACTTGAACATAATATTTTAAAGCATTCCCAATATTCATGAAGGGTTTCTACTTGATATTGTCTTATCCCACATATTTCTTTCCTTATTGTTTCAATTCGAGAGGCTGGGAAGTATTTTTCAAGAAAAAGTCGTTTCATGTCTGCCCAACCTCTAATAGGTGAATTAACATAATACAACCAATCTTTAGCCGTGTCTTCTAATGAAAATGTAAATGACCTAAGTTTTAATTGTTCTTCATCCACATTAGTAGGTTTTAATGTTGAACACACAATGTGAAATTCTTTTAAATTCTTATGTGGATCTTCTCCAGGCAGTCCATGAAATCTTGCTAATAAATGAATTAAACCAGATTTTAGTTTAAAATTGGGTGCCTCGCCTTGTAATTGAATGTAAGTGGGTCGGATATCAACATCAGGAGAGGTTAGTTCTTTTAGTGTTCTATTATTTTCAGCCATGTTATACAAGTTATGTTCAGTTTTAACTTTTGTTTCAGAAGAAGAAGAAGTATCAAGAAGAATTTTAAGATGTGATGTCTCCTCCTTCAAAGTGTTGTCTTGTGTATCTCAGTTTCATTGTTGTAGGATCCTCTTCGGTTCGGGTTCGAAAGTTTGTAGGTCTCCCGGAGTAGAACGATTCATACACAGAACCTACACAATAAATAAATTAGAACACAAAAATAAATGCAAATTTAGAAGATAAAACAAACAAATATTCACAAAAATTACAAAAAATTTTATCAAAAACACGCACAAAAAACCAAAGTGCTCCCCGGAAACGGTGCCAAAATTTGACCGCGTTGTCATGACATGTCAAATTGATTATTCTTTTTAGTTGATTTTTAGTCTTGGTAAGACCCTAGGTCATCTCTCAAGGATCTTTGGTGGGTTTAGAGTGTTCGTTTTTAATAAGAAGTGCTAAAAGAGGGGTGGCTTTAAAATAGTTTAAAGAAAATGAATTGATTTAAAGAGTTTAATAGTTGATAAAAAGTGGTGTTTATAATTATGAGATAAACGGTTTAATTGTGAGTTCACTACACACTTTCAAGTTCATCATTCTTGGAGATTAATTTAAGGTTGGAGTAATTCTTTGGTTGAAATTAATTGGAATCCCGATTAATTCCTAAGCCATTATTTCATTGCTTAAAGAGCCAAATCTTGACATAACAATAGTATTGTCAAGGTCTAGAACTTATGAATGTAATAAGAGATTACAAATAAGATTGAAATCTCAAGAATGTGGGTAATAAAATGATTCTTGTGTTACCCAATTAGAACAACACAAGTCATGCACTCAAAACCTCACACCGATCGGTTAAAAATTAAGAGCATCTCATCCGCACGCATCAAAACAAGAATTCAAATATGAAAGCATGTAAGATACATGGAAAGAAATGTTTTAACACTCAAATTAATCCAAACCAGTAGCTATTATATGCATCGGAACTCCCTTGACATGTATGTTTCTCCCTCACAACGAACACCTAACTTTTAGATCGACATCGGGTGGAGGAGGAAGCTCGGGTGGAACTCCTTCTTCATTGTTCATCCCCCTATGAGGATAGGGGACTATAGAACCTCCAAGGTGATTATGAGACTCCTCTAGGACTCCAAATTGTCAGCACTTCACTCCTTGGACGAGCTTGAAAATGGGGAGCCCAAGGTGCCATTTTATAGGAAAATTGAAAGGTGGTTTTAGGCACACATATTTATTCAATACTCTTGTACCACGAGTTTTGGTCTTCAGAAAGCCTTATCTCACTTTGGAGAAAATAGAAACTTTGTATCCCCACCTCTTTAATCTCTACACCGAAGGTTTGGAACCATTTTGACAACTACAGATCAAGATATTGATAAAATACAGAACACTGCATTTGACATGTTCCATATTCGGTGTCTTGGACAGATCAGTTCGGATGGCCCCCATAGAAGCCGAATAAGGATTGAGTTTCTCAATATGAAATGTATCAAATTAAATGTTTGACAGCCCCACAAAATTTCAGCCCATTTGGATTCACGGATTTCGTGTAATATGTAAAATAGTGGACAGATGTCCATGGATCCATGCAATTTTGGCCCATTTTTCTTCCACTTCATCAAGGGCCCTCCAAATCACCTCCACCTACATTGAAATAATAAAAACAAGTAACATTTCCCATTATAATTTTGATTAAAAGTAATTAAATGATTCAAACATAAAGTGAAATTTATTATTATATTTTTAATATTCATTACAAAACTAGTTTAAAACAGCGGTGTAAGGGTGGAATAAAACAGTGAATCGTGGTACGATCAACATTTGATAAATATTTATTTACTAGATTGTAAATAAAATATTTATTTACTAGATTTTAAATAAAATATTTATTTAAGATAGTAAATTATTTATTTATCTATTCAGGTGTTTAATAAATGGAAGTGTATTTAAAGCAGACCAAGGTAAGTCCGATAGTAAAATAATTATTTTCAAAATGTTAAATAATTATTTAACTAGTTTTCACAACTTAAAATAAAGCTTCTATTATTTTGTGATGAGGAATTTTATTTATAATTTCGTTTTTCGAAATTTGGTGCACCATAAATATTGACACAATATTATTATTAATAGAATGAGTTTTCTCTAAGTTTACAAATGTATTTAATTGCTATTACACAATTAAATATTGTAACTGAAGCCCCATGTCAATAAATAGACACATACATCTATTGTGCCATGTACTAAACTACACGGCTGGGGAATTAAGAATTTTTGAGCTAAACAATTTCTCTCTTGAATCCTCTTCTCTCCCCTCTCAATAACTAGATTAATTCTTCAAGGCCAAAGAAAAAGTGATCAAGAATGACTGACACATTACACTCGCTTCGATGCACTAGCACCCATAGAATGAGTGGTGTCGATTAGAGGCCATTGGAGCACGTGTGGATCACTACTAGAGGGATTCTAGTTTGGATCCTCACAAGAATAACAAGATAATACCGAAGGGTCATTCCAGACGATCAATGTCATCAATGAAGAAAATAATAAAGATCCTAATATTCTTTTCTTAATGAAATTAATTAAATTAATTATAAACATGATGTGCAAGATCCTATTTAAAGGTTTTAGGCCTCTTATTTATTTATCTAAATCTTTGATTCTATTCCGTGGAGACTGGCGTTCATCGTCATATTGATCTCAGAATAATCATTGATCTTTGTAAAAATTAAAGTTGGGTATCATCCCAACCACACTTCCGCTGTGCCCAAAACCTACAAGTGGCATCGGACCAGTTACATCATAGTTTATAATTATTTAAATATTTCTTTGATGATTGATGAATTTAATAATTTAGTTGTTTATCTTCAAGTTAATCATTCTGCAAATCTGAATCTTGAGATATGTTCCTCCTCTTTAATTTCTCGTTCATCTTACAGAAACAATATTTTATTTTAATTTTGATTAAAATAAAACAGAGTATCTAATCCAGAGGTGCCAAAGGTTCCTAGCCATACAACACCAGAAAACACGATGTTTATTCGAAAGTACACACTGTGTAGTCAAGGTTCAATGCACCGAGTTTGGTCTGCCAAACCAAACTGTGTCATTAGATCCTATCTAAGTCTTAATGACTCTGTGTGTTGACCAGGAATAGGTGGAACACGGTTTCCAGATTACACACTATTTGTCCCACTAGAAAAGACGTGTAGTCCCTTCAGGTTAGGGTTAGACCGTGTACCCTATACACTGCTTGCCCGACTAAAAACTGTGTAATGAGGAACTACATGGCATGTGGCCCACTGGACATGCTGTGTACTAAAAAGATTTCTTAAGTACACTCACACGTCGTTTCCCCAGGCATGCAATTCAGATGGATGATGAACAATAGTGTACGCCATGTAGTTGGAACTATACACCATGTACTCATCCAAATTATGCATATTTATTAAAATTTATTATTATATTATATAAACCCTTGATACGTGTACCATTGTGCAGGCATAAAGATGAGGCACAACAAGTGATAGGTGTTTTATATATATGTGTTTAATTTAACATCTGCATAATGTTCCTTTCTACTCATTGGGTAGTTATGAACAGGAATTCACCAGGTTTCCTTCAAGGTAGAAGTTACGTATAAAGATAATTTTAAATGAATTTATTTGTTTAAAATTATGATGGATTAGAATATCATGGAAATTCAAAAAAGGGTTTAATATAAAAGGATTGATTAATTAAATATGATAATTAATTGATTCGAGAATGATTTATCTTAAATAAGAATGATTAAAGAATTGAATGCTATTTTTATTTATGGGTAAATATCATTGCATGTATGGATGATCATGATCTAGACCAAGACCTTTGTATGTGGATTGTTTTTTTAATTTATTAATTTAAATTAAATTTCTGGGCCTACGAGTCTTCTCATGAATATGTAGGGCCTACATGCCCAAGGTTTCTTTTATGAAAACCGCCTTTTTACCCCTCACCTATGTGTGTGTTAAAAAAAGGCACATGTAATGGATGGAACTACCAAGATAGCGGAGGCAGTTCTAGTTGGATCTGAGGCAAAATCAATCCCAAGAGATAGAGAGGTAGATAGGTAGAAAGTTGTAAACACAAACCCAAAAGGTTCAAGGTGTTTCTCCCCTAGGCCAGAGTAAGTTTATCAACTGCTAGATAAACTAACCATTAGAAAAGCTCATGATCTTGCCCTTTTCTTTATTTTATTTCTATTAGATGCATGGTTTATCATTATAGATGTGTTGTCATGATCACATAATTAATGAATTAAACAAGCATTCAAGATGAAACTAAAATAAACCAGGCTTATGCATAAATATTATCAAGATATGGTTAATCAATTAAGTAAGTTCCACTTAATATTAACAAGCATGTGATAATGATAATAATAAATTCACGCATAAGAGATAAAAATCCATAAAATAAAATATTAAGTCAGACCAAGCCTTTCATTACTTCATTAAGGGAAAAAATCAATAAAAATATGTGTTTGAACAACCCTTGTTGGGACACTTACTTTTATATAGGAATCCCTTATGAAAGGTTTTAGGTTGACTTAAATATATTACATTAAGAGGATTTGCCCTTTATAGACTTGGCGTAACATTGGAAACAAGAGTTGAGGAAATGCAAAGTTTGGATTTTAGGATTGGGAAGTCCAATCAATAAATCAAGGAGCTACAAGCCCGTAGTTGGAAAAGACCTGCCTAGCTAAATACCTTCAAAAAGATTGACCAACCCTTTTTGGGGTTATGAAAAGGGGAATATGGATACTTAACACTATAATGTTATGGAAACTGGAAATTCTAAGTTTAATGGTGAGGGGCATTGGGATTTGATAAAATAATGAGAGACTTAATTTATTATTTCTCATAAAAATGTAATCAAGAAAGTACTATTGATATTAACTTTTAATTATAGAATAAAAATGATAAGCTCATTAACCACACTATCCCTACGATCAATTCTAGATAAAGACAACATCCTCACCGACAGTAACTTCCAGGAATGATTTAGATGCCTTCGAGTTATCCTACACCATGAACAGAAGTCTTACGTGTTGGAGTCAACATTACTTGATCTGCCTTCCAAAGAGGCGAGTGATGCAGATTTATTGGTCTATGAGAAACATATGAATGATGTGGTTGACGTTCAATATTTGATTCTATCATCAATGTCTAGTGAGATCATGAAGTCTCACAAAAACATGGATGATTATAACATGCTCGAGCACCTCCATGGTCTTTACTAGGAGAGAGAAAGATAGGAAAGGTTTGAGATCTCCAAGGCACTCTTTCAGAGTAATATTAGAGAGGGTTCCCCAATAGGGCCTCATGTAGTCAATCTCATTGGCTACATTGATCACCTAGAGGTTCTTGTGTTTAAACTCCCCAAAGAACTGGGCACCGATCTCATTCTCGCATCACTCCCTCAGAGATTCTCCAGTTTTTTTGTTAATTTTAACATGAACAACATTGAGAAGTATCTATCTGATCTTCTTATCCTCATTATCCAAGTGGAAAAAGATATGAAGTGAAAATAGACTTATGTCCTTATGGTGAATAAGAGGAAAGGGAAGACTAAGAGATTTAAGCCCAAAGATTCTTCACAGCCTTCTAAGAAAATGAAGATCAAAGGGGAGGCAAGGCAACAAGAGGTTGTTTGTTTAGTTTGTGGTAAGAAAGGCCACTAGATGAAAAACTACACCCAGCCTAAGAAGCAAGGGGAAGCTTCAAGTGTATTTTTTATCGAATCAAATCTATCTATTTCTACAAACTGGGTATTAGATACATATTACATTTCTAACATATATATACAAATACAGGAACCAAGTATATTTAATAAGATTGACTGAGGGGAGGTAGATTTGAGGGTAGCCAATGGATCCAGACTTACTGGTGTAGCTATCATGGACTACCACCTCATGTTGCCAATTGGGATGATATTGGTGTTAAAGGGTTGTTATTATGTTCCATCTATTACTAAAAACATTATTTCTGTGTCCAGATTAGATACAAATGGATTTTTTTTCAAGTTTGGAAATGAATGTTACTTCTTTTACAAATATAATATTTGTTTTGGTAGGAAAAATTTATACAAAAGTATTTAAATGTTAGATTACATAAACCAAGTAATGGAAATCAATAACAAAGATACTTCACATGACTGATACCACACCCAAATTTGGAATCACCAGTTAGGTCATGTAAATGAAAAACAATTAACAAAGTTACATCAAGATGAATATTTAGATTCTTTTGAACTAAAACTACTTGGCATATGTCATTCATGTTTACAAGGAAAAATGACCAAAACCCCATTTAGTGGGAAAGGTGAAAGGGCTAAAGAACTTATTGAATTGGTTTATACCGATGTGTGTGGAAAATTTCTAGTTAAAGCAAGGAGAGGGTACCCATACTTCATAACTTTTACTGATGATTTTAGTAGATATGGATATATCTACTTAATGAGGTATAAGTCAGATTCTTTTGATAAGTTCAAAGAATACAAGAATAAATTTGAGAACCAACTTTGTAAGAAGATTAAGAAACTCCACACAGGCCGAGGTGAAGAATATCTTAATCAAGACTTCATTGATTACTTACGAGAGTTTGGGATCCTATCCTAACTCACTCCTCCTTACACACCCTGGTTGAATAGTGTGAGAGAAAGGAGGACCCACACCATATTGGACATGGTGAGATCAATGACGAGTAATGTGAGTCTTCCATTATATTTTTGGGGATATGCGTTACAAACAAAATCGCACATACTAAACCAAGTACCAACTAAATTGATAAATGGTATTATATACGAGTTCTGGAGTGGAAAGAAATCCATGTTATCAAATTTACATGTGTGGGGAAGTGATGAATTTTTTATGGCCTCTTCAGGTAACAAAATTTCACCCTGAGGCACAAAGTGTACCTTTATAGGATACCCCAAGGAAACAAGGGGATATTAACTACACAACCCCTTATACAAAAATGTTATATTAGAAAGACATGCCATATTCATTGAGAGGGAGAAAATATCCAAAATAGACAGTGGGAGTGAGATAGACTTTGATGAATTTGAGGCTCAAGGTACACAAGAGTTGGTACACGAGCAGATTCCACAAAGCCTCATGGAATAAAGAACTACTCCAGAGACACAAGAACTGCGTAGAAGTACAAGAGAGGTCAGAGAAATGGAACGGTATGTGTTTTTAGTTACTTAGGATGGTGATTCATTATTTGTTGATAATAATGATACTCAAACCTAAAGGAAGTAGTAAGTGGCACAGATGTTGCCAAGTGTCAAGAAGCCATGAATTCTAAAATGGATTCCATGTACCAAAACCAAGTCTGGATTTTGGTAGATCCTCTAGTTGATGTAAAGACTGTTGGTTGAAAATGGGTATTCAAGAAGAAACTGGACATGGAAGTACAAGTCAGTACCTATAATGCATGAATGGTTGCAAAAGGGTTCAAACAACTTCAAGGCATTTAATATGACGAAACATTTTCACCAGTTACAATTCTAAAATCCATCAGAATTCTATTAGCCATTACCGCTTACCATGAATATGAGATTTGGAAAATGGATGTTAAAATAGCCTTCCTTAACAGGAACCTTTAGGAAGATGTCTACATGACACAACCTGAAGGATTTAAGACTCTAAAGGATTCCAAAAAGGCATTCAAGTTTCAGAAACCCATTTATGTATTAAATCAAGAATCTAGGTCAAAGAATATTTATTTTGATGAAGCTGTAAAAAAATTTAGTTTTATCAAGAATGAATGTGAGCCTTGTGTCTACAAATGGCTTAGTGGGAGTGTAGTCATTTTTCTAATAGTATATGTTGATGACATATTACTTATTGGAAATGAGATACCAGTCTTAGAATTTTTTAAGGAATGGTTGAATCAATGCTTCTTTATGAAGGACTTGGGTGAGGCATCATATATTCCTGGGATCAATATCCATCATGATAGATCCAAGAGATTGCTGGGCCTAAGTCAAAGTAAAAACATTGATAAGATACTAAAGAGATTCAGTATGGAAAAATCCAAGAGGGGATTGTTTCCAGTGTCACATGGCATTCATCTTTCCAAGAAAATGTGTCCTAATACACATGAGGAAGGAAAGATAATAGCAAGGACTCCATATGAATCAGAAATTGGGTCAGTCATGTATTCCATGCTATGTACTAGGCTGGATGTTGTCTATGCATTGAGTGTGGTAGGTAGATATCAAACTGACCCAGGTGACCGCCATTGGATGGTAGTCAAGACTATCCTAAAGTATCTAAGGTGTACTAAGGATATGTTCCTAGTTTGTGGAGGAGTTGAGGAACTAGTCATTATAGGATATTTATATGCTAGTTTCTAGACTTATCCAGATGACATGAAGTTGCCAACATGATACATATTCACTTTGAATGGAGGTGCAATGAGTTGGAAGAGCTAAAATTAGAGTATGGTCATAGATTCTACAGTAGAATACGAATACATCGTAGCTTCTTAGGAAGCTAAAGAAGTAGTTTGGATGCGAATCTTCATCTAGAAACTGGATGTGATACCTAGTATTAAATATCCCATCACACTATAATATGATAATACTGTAGTTATGGCTATCGCAAAAGAGACAAGGTCACATCAGTGGAGGAAGCACATACTTCATAAGTATTATATCTTGAGGCATTTTTATCAGAGAGGTGAAGTTTCAGTGAGCATTATTTCCATGTAAGACAATATAGCGAAACCCTTGACTAAAGTCTTAACTCAACAGAAACATGATCACCATGTGAGGTCTAGCGAACTGAAAGTCATAGGAAGTTGGCTCTAGTCCATGTGGGAGTTTGTGTCCTAGAACCAACTGGTTGTACTTTGATTACATATATATTTGATGAATTTAAATATTAAACATATTATTACATATTGTTCATTGTTCTGTATGAATATGATGTAATAATGTTCTAGAGTATTTGTTTCATTGATATGGTAATGGTAGTTCCCTGCTATTATGAGAACCTTGATGTTCTATAACAGTATTCTTAAATATAGTTCTATGGTTGGACAACATACTATAATGGGACACATAGCATGCATACCTTTAGGTGCGAGTACTCGTAAGAAGATGAGACTTCCTCTCATGAAGTTTTCACTTGGTTGTCTCCAAGATAGGAGATTATGATAATAGACCCGCCAATAGGAATTCCACATGTTTTGGTGTCATCAGATATTTCTATCTGCGTGAATATTTAATGATCCTTAGATTTTAAGATCGTCATTAATACATGTCACAACTCATGCACTTTGATGTACTGACAAAAACCATCATGCAGACAGTTGGTGGGAAGTAGGGTATGTTGGGTGCGTCACGAGTGGCATGTTATTAATGGATAAGTTGAGGGAAGGATTTTCCCTTCCATTTATGGAAGTTCATATCTTGATCCTTTGATTTAAATAGAATCATCGCGCAAAATTCCATGGCCATGGTGTAACAATGAGTTTATTTCAGGTAGTCAAAGAATGACGTATCAAGCACAATGGTTGATGACACTATCATGAAATCTTCTTGATGAGATATTGAGACATAAGGATTATATTACACAGTGAGTGTTTGTATGTGGATATCATTGTTTCTACATTAAGTTATTTCTCTTGGGTTTCTTGACCCATTTCTAGATAGTACTCTTGGACTTTGGGCAAGCCCGCCTAGTTCCAATGAGAAATAATCCTAGAAGGTCACACACAAAGTGTTTCTGGTGGTCTCGGTTAAATTATATTTGAATTTAATTTATAAATATTATTCTCAAGACAACAGAATAATTTTAGTCAAGTTAAAATGATTTAATAAATTAAATAAATATTTATTCACTAGATTGTAGGTAAAATATATTTATCTATTTTATTTAACATTTGATAAATATTTATTTACTAGTTTTTAAATAAAATATTTATTTTAGAGAATAATTTATTTATTTATTTATTCGGGTGTTCAATAAATGGAAGTGGAGTTCGAGCAAACCAAGTCTGGTATAATGTTAAAATAATTATTTTCAAGATGATAAATAAATATTTAACTAGTTGTCACAAATTAAAATAGCGCTGCTATTATTTTGTGACACAAAATCTTATTTATAATTCTGTTTTACGCAAGTTGGAGCACCATAAATAATGACACAATATTATTATTAATATCATGGATTTTATCTAAGGTTACAAATGTATTTAATTTCTATTACACAATTAAATATTGTAACTAAATCCACATATCAATAAATACACATACATCTATTGTGCCATGTACCAAACTACCTGACTGGTGAATTGAGAATTGTTGAGCTAAACAATTTCTCTCTCGAGTCCTCTTCCCGACCCTCTTAGAACGAGAGACGTTCTTCAAGGTTGAGGAAAAAGTGATCAAGAATGACTGACACAAGACACTCACTTCACCACATTAGTATCCGGAGAATGAGTGGTGTCAACTAGAGGCCATCAGAGCACGTGTGGATCACCGCTAGAGGGATTCTAGTTTGGAT
The DNA here is from genome assembly GCA_963277665.1 of Viscum album. Classification (NCBI taxonomy): domain Eukaryota; kingdom Viridiplantae; phylum Streptophyta; class Magnoliopsida; order Santalales; family Viscaceae; genus Viscum; species Viscum album. Next base: position 1,557,934,862 of record OY728126.1, on the reverse strand, counting down.
CCTCACAAGCGCAACGAGATAACCCGAAAGGGTCATTCCAGATGATCAACACCATCAATGAAGAAAATACCAAATTTACAGGTATTATTTTATTTATGAAATTAATTAAAATAATTATGAACATGATGTTCAAGTTCCTCTCTAAAGGTTTCAGGCCTCTTCCTTCTTTATCTAAATATTTGATTCTATTCTATGGAGACTGACGTTCATCATCGTATTAATCCCGGAATAATCATTGATCATGGTAAAAAATAAAGTTGGGTATCCTCCCAACCGTGCTTTTACTGCACCTGAAACCTACACATATTTTAATAAGGTTTCAAGGATATATAAGAAGAAATAAAACTAAAATGGTTGGTTAATAACAATACCTCTTCTTTAGACAACCTCTTAAGTTTTACACCAAAAGCATTCATAGGATGGTTCTATGATCATACAAAGGCATCTAGAAAATAGTGAGGGATATAAGGAAGCTATTTGGGTTGGTATTGAATAGAAAAAAGGATTTTTAATTATAAATAAAAGAGTATAAGAGGTACCCTTTTATAAGAGAGGGGAGGGGAATTCTTATAATTTCTTAAAGTATCAAATTAATATAAATTAATTTTCATGTTTGAATGGATCAAAATTGATATAATTAGAATATAAGATGATTATGAGTCAAAATACTATCATTCAGTAAATTTTTTACAAATTTAGGTGATTTTTTAACTCTTATATTTTTTTAACCCCCCATTAACCCTTTTGACAATTACCTCGATGACAATACTTTTTACTCTTTAAGGGTCAAGATAGTTACTGTAAAAGAAAAAATAGCCCATAAATGGAAAATAGTTGATATTTTAAACCATATAAAAATAACTTTGTCAAATATAGGTTTTTATTAATTTTAAATCATTTAATAAAATATTTTTTATTACAAAATATCATTTATGTAATTTTTTTTGAAACACATGAAATATTATAATATTTATAACTCATGTGAAATGGTTCCAAAATGACATGGATTCAAATATAATAAATATATGGTTTTAATATAATCATCCAAACAAAATTTTATAAGTTTTTTTTATCATTTTAAACATTATCATTTTAATTAACGCCTTAGTTAACCAATTTTAACCTTAATCGCGATAATGAGTTTTTTAATATTAAAGGGTTATAATTTTACTTATAAGGTTACTATTGGATCAAAATGGAAAAGGGAGGAAACTTTAGAACATTTCTAATCCTAATATTTATATTTCAAAATTTCTATGATTTTTAAATAATTTAATAATATATTATTTAATATAAAATATTATTAATGTTATTTTTGATATTATTAATTTAATTTGACGTTGAAAACAACATGATAACGAAGGAATTAAAATATAATAATTTAACACATACCAAACATTTTAAATTTATCTACAATATTATTGGAACATAATAATTCATTCAAATTATGCTAATTTTAATATTTTTATAATTATTTATTTTATTTTTCTATTAATTGAATAAATACCGTGTCAACACTGTGTAAGTATTTTAGGTTATTATTTCATCTATAAAAATTATAAATTAATTACTATTATAAAAAATATCATTTATATATCAAATAGTCATTCAAAACCAAATATATGTTATTTTTATCCCTATCAAAAAATATTATAGATATTAAAATCAATAAAGTGGTATTTTTAACTTTATCTTTTACTTAAATATTATAAAGTTCATAATCAAAGAAATATGGAACTAAGTTTACATATTTTATAAAATTTGATTGAAATGAAAAAAATACACTCTTGAAATAGGATAAAGGTAAGTTTCAGGGTCATTTTGTAGTCTTTATCATATTATTTTTAACCTTAATTACCTGATTTACCCTTACCATGATGACAATTATTTACTATGGTTACTATTCATAATGACCAATAATAAAAGGGACCTATTTATAAAATTTGTACCTCTTGATTCCAAATATTGAATTCATCTTAAAAACTTAAATTTCTAGAAGTTGTAGAAATTAATTTAAGATTAAAACACAAAACGCAATGAAAAACAATTTTTCAGAAAAATGCATTTGTTAAGTATATAAATGTTTTTATACCAAATTCAATCATAAAATTGATTCCAATGAACTTAATTGGATTATTCATAATATTATATTACTAATGTTAATTTCAAACCATTTAAAAAATGTATCGTTGTAAATTCTTAAATAAAAAATACAGTTTTCAATAAAAATCATTATTTTTCACTATTCACTGGAAAATCAATCTTTTAGAAAATTCACAAAAACCAATCTAATTTAATTTTTAAATGTTGATTTAAAAATTACTTTCTTTTTATAAAATAAAATTTATAAAACTTCCAAAAATTAATTATAATTTTCACTCACAAAAAGTTATAAAAACCATTTTTGATGAAAATATATTTTTAAAGAATAAAATTACTTTACTAAAAATTGAGTGATTATTTCCTAATAATCAACTAATAAATGTTTATTTCAAAATGTGGTTATCCCTTTTAATAATCAACAATTAAATTACTAGGTTATACTAGTCATTTTAAAATAATAATATTTTGTGGTTTGTTTAGCTCGGTGTTGTGTGCCTTATACACTATTGAACATAATGTTCTTATTTTAAAATATTAGGTTGTTACATTCTCTACAATTTAATAAATTAAATCTTCAAAATTTGAACTTGATATTGGTAATAAAAGTTTTTACATTTGAAAATAATTTTGTTGAAATCCCATATCATAAAAAAGGTTTATAAAACATCCTCTTGAAAAGAGAGTAAAGGGAAGTATGGAGGCCATCTAGAATAACATATTCTAGGTTTCCAAATAGAAGAACATTAGTGGGAAGGTAAAATTTGGAAATTTAGGTAAAAAATAATATCCAAATAAAAATGAGAGTGATAAAGATCAATGATCCCAAGAATTTGAATGATCATGAGAAAGTCAATGATCACAAAAACATAAATCAAAGAGATGTGAAAAATCTAATTGATTTATCATAAATAATGGTAACAAGATAAATTTTTTATTTCAAGATATTTTTCCAAGAGTTGATGAATTACTTTACCATATTTACTAACAACATAAGGAAATATACTTGCTTTACAAGTATAATTTCATCCTTTAATCGATTTCCACCATAATCTAATTCTTCATTCCAAATAATGAGAATTAAAGATTATTTTTATTCCTAAAGCAATAAAATCAACTTCTAATGGATCACATAATTCCATAAAAGGATAGAAATCAATTCCTCATATCTTTATAAATTATCCAAAACCAAAATTTTTAGCATATGGTAAGATAATTTCCAAAATGAATAAACCTTCTAATGAAGAAATTATACATTAATATCCAAAATTAAATAGAAATACCCAAATTTCAAACTAAATCATTCTATAAATAACTATACTTAAAATTTCCCAAAATATTCCTGACTAAGATTGAAAAAAAAAATATTAGAATGATTTTATCACATATTCTTCCAAGATAAGTTTAACATTTATCTCCAAATAACATCAATTGATATTAAAGTCTAATACCAAAAAATGTATATTCCATGATCATATAATATCCAAGATATATTAATCATTTCCATAAATAACCTAAAAAACCATAAAGACACATTAAAATAATATATAATTCCAAATTATAATTCAACCTTTATTCCTCAAATAAAATCTCATAATATTCTATTTACCTTAATCATATAATGTTCCCCAAAATTATAGTAATATTCTTCTAAAATAACCAAATCACTTTTAAATCTCATGGTTATTTATATGATAAAACTTATGTTCCCAAATTGTAAAAACCTATAATTACCTCAATATAAAATTTTACATAAAACTTAAAGGTTATCAATAAATTTATACTTATGCCTACAAAATTTAAATAAATTATTCCATAAATAATACTTCACATTAAACCTAAGGGTTACATATGGCTCAAACCAATAAAAAACATAAAAAAATGTCATTAATCACTTTAAAATCCCATCACATAAAACCTAAAAATGGGTGTCATATGATCAAACTTAAACTTATAAACCCATTATGTCATGTATAACACTTAATTTATCCTCACATAAAAACATCATAATCACTAAAGTTATCTAAACCTTTCCTCTAATACCAAATGTAATGACCTGACCTTAAACATTACATAATCTTGAGTTTTAAGTCAAAAATTCATTCTCTTTCATTTTAGGATATTTATAGTTTATAGTTTTAGAGTATTAGGCCATCATCCATACATAAATAAATATTTCATCATACAGTGGACACTAAAACTTAGTATCCATTTTTCCCACAAAACAAAACTTTTATAATATAATAGGCATTATTTTCATAAAATATATTCACAATTTTCATATTGACCTCATCCTTGTACCTAATCATCCTTAAAAACCTATAAAAATATTTTAAAATATGGGATGAGAATAGATAAATTAGTAAGGGACATAAAAATAAAGAAAGCAATCTATTAGTCCATGAATACTTTTAAAATGTTTCCTTCTTCAAAATAAAATTTGGTATCATAATAATTTTTTTGACCATGAAATAATATTCTATATCCAAATATTTTTGTAAATCTTTTCATAATAAATCTTAAATGAAATATAAAAATCATAATTTTTTATTTTAAATTATGAAAAACTAAAAAAAAAACTTTTTTAAAAATCTATAAATTTAACACTTAAGAAGTAGAAAATACTTTCCTTTAACATAATCTCATTTGCATAAATTGTGAAATCACAATATTTCCCTAAAAAAGCATCTAAAGCATAAATAATTCATATAGGTAACTTGGGACATCATCTTACATATCATTATTACAAATAGAATAACCAATATGGTCAACCCCCATCATAATTCTTTAGAGAACATAATCATTATCCAATGAATTGAAGGGTTATAACAGACCCACCCTTCCTTGGTTCATAATGTAACCACCCATTATTGGTCTATAACAGAATTAATCATCCTTTTTTTATAACATAAACACCCATACTTGGTTTATAATTGAATCACCCTTCAATAAAAACAACTCCCAATAACCATAACATAATCATAACACATGAAATATTTCATACTTATTAAAATATTCTCTACACCCATAAAAAATATTTCTAGATATCAAAATATCCATTCATTTTAAAACCGTTTTTGAAAATACACATAACATATGGAAGAGGTGTTTTTATTTGAATATAAAATTAATCTTATAAAGGAATCCAAATATCAAATAATGGTTTGAATGATAGGAGAATCCGTTAACACCATATATGTTTAAATAGAACATTCATTTTTTTGTAAAGAAAGTCAAAACATTCAATATAAATATATAAAAGGATTACTTTTTAAAACATTTTAAATAAATTAAAATGAGGCATAAAATATTCTTTATAATTTTTTTATATCCATTTATAAAATAATTTCAAGAATATGAACATATAAGAAAAATATTTAGAAAATAAATCTTTAAAACATTTAAAATGAAGTTTAAGTTAAAGTGCCCCTTATGTTGAGTCCAAATCATCATGTACATTATTTATCTTCATAAATTATAAACTTATATTAATTATTTACTTTATTAAGAACCGTTTTCATGTTTATTATTCCATTTACCATGTTATAATCAATTATTTAATGAATTGTATTTATGTCGAATGTTTTGATGATTTTCATCTCATATGTCCAAAATGACTTCGATAGGTAGAATATGGTCAAAGAGTTCATTATTACACCATATATATAATAATAATCATGAAATAATAATAATTTTTATACATAAATTATACTTCTAAAACCAACCATGGAAGATGGTTATGAAAAATGAACTATGTTACAATCATGGAGATGGTAGACCGTACACACGCATAAACAACATTTCCATTTTTCAATGATCATGATAGAAAGATGGAAATTATTTTTTTATATTTAAATAATAACCATTATATCATAAATAACATATTATTTAATTAAATACACTTATACATACCATCCATGTGACGTGGTTATGAAAAAAAATTACATCACTTCGTGGAGGTGGTAACCACATATATGTATGAACTACGTTATCATTTTTCAATGTATGGAAAGATAAGAAAACATGTTTAAATAATTTTAATTATGTAACTAATATAATATATATAAATTAAACCTATCATTATAAGCATCCATGAGAGGTGGTGATGGAAAATGAATTACATCGGTTCGTGAGGTGATGGTTCGCCGTACACACAAACGATGGTTTTGCTTCAAATTTGATGAAATATGAGATGGATATAGGTTATAACATTAACATAACAACATATTAGTATATGTAAGATATATTTTTTTATTTAATAATGTTTTAATAATGTTTTATGGAGGTATAATAATAAAAAAAATAAAAAAAATGCTTGGTTAAGAACTATAAATCTTCTTCAGACAACCTCTTAAGGTTTACACTAAAATTTTTCCTTTGTTTATTTTCTGATAAAAAAAAGATGATAAAAAATGAGGATGGATGTAAGGAATATATTTGAATAGGTATTTTATGATCCAAAAGGGTTTTTAAGTGTGAATAAAAGAGGATAATAGATTCCCTTTTATAAGAGTGGGGAGGGGAATTCTTGGAATTTCTCAAATTATTAAATTAATATAAATTAATTTTTATGTTAAAATCAATCCAAATAGATATCCTTCAAAAATAATATTAGGATGAGTCAAAATAATCTCATAAAATAAAAATTGGACAAATTTAGGTGATGTTTTCACCCTTATATTTTTTTTAATCCTTCATTAACCCTTTTGACGATTACCATGATAATTTTTTTTTACTCTTTAGGGTTTACAATAGTAACTATAAAAGGAAAATTGGCCCATAAATGGACTATGGTTGATATTTTATTCCAAATCCCAATAATTTGGATGAAGATATAATTTTTATGAATTTTAAATCATTTAATAAAATATTTTTTATTATAAAATATTTTTTATGTTATTTTTAGAAATACATGAAATATTATAATATAATATGTGTCTAACTCATGTAAAATGGTTCCAAAATGACATGTTTCTGAATTTATAGAAGATATGGAATTAATGTGATCATAAAAAAAGTTTTATAGGTTTTTATATCATTTTAAACCTTATATTTTGGATTAATCCTTTGGTTAATTTTTTTTAACCTTAATCATGGTAATAAATTTTTCAATATTAAAGGGTTATAATTTTTCTTATAGGGTGAAAATTGGCTCACAAATGGCCAAGTTATGAAATTTTAGATGATTTATCATCATAATTGTAACATCTCAGGTGAATAAAGAATATAACATTTTCATATTTATTAATATTTTTGAATTAAATATTAATTTTACTTTAAAGGGGATGCCATGTTTGATTTAGTACTCAATAAAACAATGAGTTTCTTTTAAATCCTACGTTACACACAAAGTTAAGTTATACCGAAAAATAATATAATAATAATATTATTTTAAATGGTAGTTAACGCATAACTGTTGTATTGGTGAGAATGAACAAGACTAACTAAAATATTATTGTACATGTTTGTTAAATGTTTTTACATTTATCCAATAAAAGTTATAAGCTTAAAATGTGAATGAATCCAATTTTAAGCATAAACACTCTAATATTCTTTAAAAGCTCGATTTACCGCCTTTTAATGGAGAACTCTTTTTAAATATAGTTTTTGTCACTTTTATATGTTCTATTTGACAAAATAATATTCTTATTTAGAATCGGGACATCAAAATTTACTTTGGATTAAATTTTGGTATTTTTTTGATAATGTTCATTTTTTTAATGAATAGTGAAAAATACTGCATTTTAATTCAAAACTGCCTTTTAATATAATTTATTTATATATATAGAAAATATTTTAATAGGTTTTAAGGTGTAATTGGATTATATTTTTACCATTTAATCCAATTTTGGACATTGTAAGTAATTTAACTCTTAAATTGAATATAAACAAGTGTCAATCTTTTGATAGATATTATTTCTTAAAAACACTCCTTTTGTTTTGACAACGAGAATTAATTTCAAATTAATTTCTGCCAGTTCTGTGTTTTGAATTTTAAAAAATAGATTCCATATTTGGAATAAGGAGGTACAAATTTTGTGAATAGGTAACTTTTAGTTTTAGACATTATGAATATTTACTTCAGTAAATATTTTATTTACCATGGTTAAAAGGTAAATCTGGTAAATAAGGGTAAAAAATAATATTATAATAATATTAAATTACCCTAACACATGTCCTAATTCAATTGGATGATACATGTATGACCATGGAAATCCTTGGGTCAATTTTGGGATCCCATGGAGCCACTTAGGAGTGATAATGACACTTTATATTAATTAATTTAAAGTAAAGACAAAAATTACATAAACATATATCTTTTAGTAAATCAATTTTTACATGGAGTTATAAATATTATATCTTAGACTATAAATATTCATTTTAAAGCTAAAAATATTTCCTACATCATGGTATTTTATTTATAATTTTTATATTTGAAATTAATAATAATATTATTACACAATGATGATGTAGTGATTACCTTATTAATAAATGATTTAAATAAATGAGATTACAAAATTTTAAAAAACTATCCAAAACTTGTCCAATTATTATTGGATGATTTTATTTCAAAAAATAGTCATATTATATTCTAATTTAATAAGTTTTGGTCCTTTTAAACTAAAAATCAGTTTATAATAAAATAATGTTTTCAAACTTTCCTAAAGAGCCCCCCTCCCCCTTATAAAAATTAATCACCTCTAACCCATTAATAACACATATCAAGCCCATTGGATCATCAAACCTCTACCCAATTAATATCCCTACATCCATATCTTCCTTCTAGAAGCCTTACCTTATGCATAAGGCATTCCAAGGAATCTTTTTGGTTCAAACCAAAGGGAGTTACCCGATTTAAAGGTAACGTCTTCTCTTAAGTTCTTTTATTTTATTTTACTTCTTCAACCCCCTAAAATCTATTTATTACTTTATTTTATAACAAAAATAGTATCCTCAATATACTAGGTTGTTTTTATGAGAATTATGCTAACTAAAATTCCACACACCTCTATCTAATGGATACAAACATACTGTTTCTATGGATGACGAACTACTGCCTCACGAAACGATTATTGTTCAAATATATCCAACTACCTCTCATAGTGGATATTATGATGGAAATGTATTTATATATGATATATATTATGTTTATGATTTCTCTATGTTTCTGTTTTTTTCATTTATATCATACATTTATGGTTTCCATAATGGGTAAATATGATAATTTCATTCGAGGAAGTGCGGACTAGCGCCCCCTCAAAGTGATATGACTCATTCATACCATACATGGAACGTATAAAGGATGGTGTTAATGAAATTATGTAACATATTTAAAATATTATATTATAATGGAATAATAATATACCTATGTATAATTTGGTTTTAATTCCTTTTAAAATGAAAAAAATGAAATGGAAGTTGTGTTCATGCGTACGTACGACTTACCGTCTCCATGAACTGTGCATTTAATTTTCATATATCCAAATGATATGGACTATTATAAATATATATATACTGGATATATATGATATATATGATATATAAATCATGAATATCATTCTAGAGATAATGTAATTTTGACCACATGGACAATTTTATAATTATAACAAGTTCATTTTTAACTCAAGTTTCGAACATCGACAATTTGTCTGATATGAACTCAAATAATAAAATAATTGTTATAGCAAGGAAATAAGTGATATAAAAGGAATAATAAAATTGTAAAATTTTATTAATCAAGTATAAATTAACTTCAGTTTATTATTTAGGAAGAACAAGGAACATATAAAACAGGTCAGACTTGAGGTAAGGGGTTTTCATCTCACTTTTTCTTCCTGTGAGATTCATGATATATTTTCCACTATTTTCCTTTTGTGTGGTTTATGTACTTCCCATGATTTTATTATTTGTTTAATATAATTTAATTTATTCACATCTACATATTCATTTTATGCTTCTTCTTTTATGTGGTTTATGTTTTGTAAGTTACCAAATCGGTAAGGGAACCATTAACCGTACTCTTTTAGTTAAAGACTTCTTTTATGTCTTTTAAATTTACATTTTCTTATCTTCGGATATGTTCTTATATATAATTTTTTCTATAAATTTTATTTCCATGTGATTAGAGACCCTTTCCTCTCTCATCAACTCATTTTCTAAATTTTAAAGTGATGCAGTTAGGCTGTCGAATTCCTATAAGAGAACTTCTTAACCCAATTTCAATTCATAGGGTAAAACTTATACTTCTTGAATATGTCATGCTATGAATATTTGGAAATGAACTATGATTGTTTTACGCTTAATATAAACTTATATTTGGTGTATTATTATTTTTCAAACATAATCATGTCATTAATTTTCCCTTAATGTAATGATATGATCTTTGCAAGGGACTTTGTCTCAATTTACATTCCATTGAAACTTATTTGTTGTTATACACCAATTCACTTTTATATGGTGTATATACTTCCCTTTGACATATTATATCATGAATATATTTATTCTCATGATATTATAAGCTTTTATTAATGTTATTCCTCAATTATTTTTATTCAAGCATCTCTCATTTGGTTAGGAACTCTTTAACTAAAATATCATTTTAAATGTTTTAAGGATTTATTATTATAAATCATTCTAATTAATTTCCATGTATTAAAAATGGTTTTAAGGATTTATTTACATGGAAATGAATGTTTTTAAATTAAAATTTATCTCAAAATATTCAAAGTGGTATGGGATACTTTTATTCAGAAATATCTTTATTAAATATTTTAGATGATTTTGAAAATTGTTTGATAAAGCATTGATTATGTTAATATCTTGAAATGATATATTTTGATTACGATGTTGAAATGTTATATTTACTTTATTCTTATTTTATGGGTTATGAATATGTTATGGTTCTTGGGCATTGTTTACATATACAGGTGGTTCCTTGATAAACCTTGGGCGGGTGAGCCTGAGATAGCTCTCAAATGCTTTGGGTAACATGATGGAGGTAAACGTTAATGTTTCTCCTAATAGATTTAGGGAATATACTATGATGGCTATTTCAAACGTAACTCTCTACGTAGCTGTGAATGATAAAATGTAATTATGTTATGTATTCCATAAGTTACCTTTATGATTTATGATTTCTATGTGTTATACATAAATCTTATGATATCACAAGGTATGTTATGATTGAAAAGTATGGTTTCATTGATTTGTATTTATTGATGGTCTAATGTTTTCATTTATTATTTTATAACCCTTACTGAGCTTTTTATGCTCATCCTAAGTTTTGAAATGTTTTTCACAGGACTTAAATATGAATAGGGTCAAGTATAGGATCAAGGAAAAGTCATGATGTCTAAAACATGGAACTAGAAATGTTTCCTTTTTTAAGAGTTTTTATTTTACGAAAAAATAGAAGTTGAGTAGAAGTTTATACTTTGTAATTTTTGAGATGTAATGTAATTGTTATGGCCTATTTATTTAAAGCTATAAACCTTAAAATATTCCCAATGTGAATTCTTGATTTAACTCAAGATTAAGTAATGTTTAAGGCTAGGGACTTATAGTTGGTATCAGAGGTCGGTTTAGACAACTTTAGGGATTATGAGTTTTTTTAGACACATGGTTAGTCTCTATGTCTATTATTTAAGATAAATCCTTATTTTGTAACTTTTTTAGATCAAGGAAAGTTTGTTACAAATGGAAGGAGGAGGATCTCAAATGATATTCCTATCTCTTCCTGATGACTTGATTGAAATAATTATTGAAAAGTTTTGTCGAGATGAATCTGAAACATTTTCTAATATACAACTTACTTGAAATAATTTTTTTAAGATTTCAAACACCTCCGCTATACCTTAATACCATCGTAGATCATGGGTTGTATTTAATCAAATATTATTTTCTAAATATTCTCATATTTTCAAGAAAGATAAATATTATAAAGGCATTTTCCAATATTTTACCATATCACAAGATTTTGAAGTGTATTATGATTTTGAAAAAGGTGCTGAAGAAGGAGACCCTTGCGCATCCTATTTATATTTGCTTTTAAATTATAGTCTTTTAGCACATACTTATGGTTTTTTAAAAGGACCATTGATTTAATTTTTCAACTCAAACTCAGTATGACTATTTAATAAAAATAAAGTTTTATCAGATGTTTTGAAATTATATGTCATACATGATTTTTTTCCAATTTTTTTTTTCTATGATCACCCATATGACTCAAGTTGTACGAGGTGTATTTAGATAAAGGAAGCAGATGATTTTGAAGAATCTCTAAATCATTGTTGTAATTCATGGACCATCTATCTATGTAAACAATATGATGATGAAACCAGGTGGACACAATGATCAAGGTATGATGTTCTTTATTTAGGAATAGTGTTATTTTTTGGAGGTAATTTTTTTTAAATATATATAAGACTTCATGAATTAAGATATTGAGGTTATTATTAGTTGGGATAAAAATGATAGGCATAAGACAAACATTGAGGTTAAATCATGTTATGGTTATTTTTGAGGAGTTTATCTCATTTTTGGGAATGTTATAAAATTGTATAGTTTTTGAAAAAGGACAACACACAGACCGTGTGACAACCCGTCGCGTCGGACAAAGCTGAGGGAATCAAACCCACAACCAAAGTGCGATTGGAATTTTTCACCTACCACTGGACTACGTGAAGTCCCTAGTTAGTATGAATTATTCTTTTTAGTTAAATTATTTTATTGATCAAGAATAAGTTGATTTGGGATATTATGTTTTATCAAATAGATATCCTTAGTATAGGAAAATTATTTGGTGATTAAGTGATAAAGGTTATTTTGGAAGACTTTTTCTCTTTTTGGGAAACTATATGCCTAAGGAAAATAGAATACTTTGGGATTTAAATTGAGGAGTAATGGTGGAATTTTATTTTGGAAGAATCTATCTTTTTATTATGGACATATGGAGATTTTTGTTATTTATGGAAATTATTAACCTATCATAGAGAATATGTGATTTGGTTAATTACACTTTAGTATGAGACCTTAAGAGTAGTCGATGTTATTTGGAGATAAATGTTAAGATTTACTGTGGAAGACTATGTGATTAAATCCTTATGAGTTTGGGGTTACAATATTTGTTTGGGTTACTTTGAAGAATTTTAAGGACATTTGTTTATCGAATAGTCTTTTACAAACTTTGGGTATTATTTGTCAAATTTTGTGGATTAAGAGTAGTATTTCTTTTTATAAAGTATTATCATTTTTGGGGATTATATGATCTTATACTGCCCATTTTGGTTTTGGTTAATGTATAAAGATAAGGGAAATATATATTTCATCTTTTGTGGATTATGTGATTCTCTAGACGTTGATTTGAGAACTTTAGATTTGACTAAGTCATCTTGAATACTCATCGTTTGGAGAAAATATGAGTTCTTGGTAGAAAATTATTAAACGATGAAAGTCTACTTGAAAAGTAAGTATATTTCCTTATGTACTTAGTCAATATTATAAATAAATTCCCCAAATTTATTAAATGAAACTTTAATTTTTTTTTGTCAGTTTACTTTTCCTACTAGGAAACCAAAGGCCGTTTAACCTATAATAAGTTTGTGGTTTTCTGGTGGTTAATATTCTCCTGATCATGTTTTCTATCACTCTCCAGCAGAACTTGTCATTTAGTTTATCCTCCATATCCATGTTTTCATGGAATCTTAGTATGGGTTATCTCATGTGACCTTTTTACTTCTCTTTATTTCTTTTAAAGTGATAGTTTTATTGACTCCTTTTCTGATGTGGGACTTTTAATGAAGTTTCCAAGCCCAATTTTAAAATTTTGAGGACACAATTCCCAAAAGGGGGGAATGATGTAACATCACGGGTGAATAAAGAATATGGAATTTTCATATTTATTAATATCTGTAAATTAAATATTAATTTTACTTTAAAGGGGATTCCTTGTTTGATGTCGCACCTAATACAAAACAATGAGTTTCTTTGAAATCTTACATTACACACAATGTTAAGTTATACAAAAAAATAATATAATAAAATTATTATTTTAAATGGTAGTTAACGCATAACTGGTGTATTAGAGAGAATGAATAATACTAACCAAAATATTATTATACATGTTTTTTAAAGGTTTTTAAATTTATCCAATAAAAGTTAGAATCTTAAAATCTGAATGAATCCAATTTTGAGCATAAACACTCTAGTACTCTTTAAAAGTTCAATTTACCGCATTTTGATGGAGAACCCTTTTAAAATCTAGTTTTTGTCACTTTTATGTGATCTATTTGAAAAAATAATATTATTCTTTAGAATAAGGACATCAAAATTTACTTTGGATGAAATTTTGGTATTTTTCTGATAATGTTCATTTTTTAATGAATAGTGAAAAATACTGCATTTTAATTCAAAACTGCCTTTTAATACAATTTATTTATATAGTTAGAATATTATTTGAATTGGTTTTAAAGTGTAATTGGATTATATTTTTACCATTTAATCCAATTTTGGTCATTGGAATTAATTTCACTATTAAATTGAACATAAACAAGTTTCAATCTTTTGATAGATATTATTTCTTAAAAACACACATTTTGTTTTGACAATGAGAATTAATTTTAAATTAATTTCTGCCACTTTTTTGTTTTGAATTTGGAAAAAGGAATTCCATATTTGGAATCAGGAGGTCCAAATTATGTGAATATTTAACTTTTATTTTTAATCATTATGAATATTTACTTTCGTAAATATTTTATTTACCATCGTTAAAAGGTAAATCTGGTAAATGAGGGTAAAAAAATAATATTATAATAATATTTAATTACCTTAACACGTGTCCTAATCATATTTTATGATAAATTTCTAACCAAGGGAATCATTGGGTCGATTTCTGGACCCCATGGAGCCACTTAGGAGTGATAATGACACTTTATATTAATTAATTTAAAGTAAAGACAAAAATTACATAAACATATATCTTTTAGTAAATAATTTTTTACATGAGGTTATATAAGTTATCTATTCGACTATAAATATTCATTTGAAATATTAAAATATTTACTACATCATGGTAATTTATTTATAATTTTTAGACATCAAATAAATAATATTATTTCTGACACAATGATGATACACTAATTACCTTATTAATAAATGATTTAAATAAATGAGATTATAAAATTTTAAAAACTATCTAAAACCTGTAAAATTCTTATTGGATGATTTTATTTCGAAAAAAATTCATATTATATTCTAATTTAATTAGTTTTGGACCTTTTTAAACCGAAACTAGTTTATAATAAAATATTGTTTTCAAACTTTCTTAATGAGCCCCTCCTCCCCCTTATAAATATCCATCACCTCTAACCCATTAATCACACCTATAAATCCCCTTGTATCCTCTAAATTCTAACCGATTAATCTCCCTACATCTCTATATTCCTCCTAGAGGCCTTACCTTATGTATAAGGCACTCAAAGTAAGCGTTTTGGTTCAAACCAAAGGAAGTTACCCGATTTAAAGGTAACATCTTCTCTTAAGTTATTTTCTTTTATTTTACTTCTCCAACTCCCCCAAAATATCTTTATTACATTATTTTATAATAAAAACAGTATCCTAAATAAACTATGTTGTTTTTATGAGAATTATTCTTACTAAAATTCCACATACCTTCATCTAATGGATACGAACATACTGTTTCTGTGGATGGCGAACTACTACCTCACAAAACGATGATTGTTCAAATATCTCCAACCGCCTCTCATGGTGGACATTATGATGACACTGTATTTATATATGATATATATTATGTTTATGTTCTCTCTATGATTCTTTATTTTTCATTTATTTCATACCTTCAAGGTTTCTATAATGGGTAAATACGATAATTTCATTTGAGGAAGTGCGGACTACCGCCCCCTCAAAGTGATATGACTCGTTCATACCATACATGGAACATATAAAGGATAGTGTTAATGAGCTTATTTTACATATATAAAATATTATATTATACTGGAATAATAATATACCTATGTATCATTTGGTTTTCATTCCTTTTAAAATGAAAAAAAAAACGAAATGGAAGTAGCATTCATGCGTACGTACGACTTACTGTTTCCGTGAACGGTGCATTTCATTTTCATATATCCAAATGATATGAACTATTATAAATACATATATAATGGATATATATGATATATATGATATGTAAATCATGAATATCATTCTATAGATAAGGTAATTTCGACCACATTGACAATTTATAATTATAATAAGTTCATTTTTAACTCTAGTTTCGAACGTCGACAGAATGTCTGATATGAACTCAAATAATTAACTAATTGTTATAGCAAGGTAATAAGTGATATAATATAATAATAAAATTTAAATATATTCGTAATCATTTATAAATTAACTTAAGTTTATTATTTAGGAAGACCAAAGAACATACAAGACAAGTCGGATTTGAGGTAAGGGGTTTTCATCTCACTTTTTATTTCTGTGAGATTCATGCTATATTTTCCACTAATTTACTTTTGTGTGGTGTATGTACTGACCATGATTGTATTATTTTTTAATATAATTTAATTTATGGGAATTTACATATTCATTTTATGCTATTTATTTCATGTGGTTTATGTTTCATAAGTTACCAAATCGGTAAGGGAACCTTTCACCACACTCTTTTAGTTAAAGAATTCTTTTATGTCTTTTAACTTTACATTTTATTATATTGGGATATGTTATTTTATATCCTTATTTCTGTAAATTTTATTTCTATATAATGATAGACCCTTTCCTCTCTCATCAACTCATTTTCTGAATTTTAAAGTGACACTGTTAGGCTGTCGAATTTCTGTAAGGGAAATTCTTAACCCAATTTCAATTCTTTGGGTTAAACTTATAATTCTTGATTATGTCATGCTATGAATATGTGTGAATGAAAAATGATTTTTTTACACTTAATATACACTTATATTGGGTATATTATTATTTTTCAAACAAAATCATTTCATTGATTTGTCCTTAATCTAAGGATATGATCTTTGCAAGGGACTTCGTCTCAATTTACATTCCATTGAAACTTATTTGTTTTTATACACCAATTCAAATTTATATGGTGTATATACTGCCCTTTTACATATTATATAATGAATATCTTTATTCTCATAATATTATATTCTTTGATTAATTTTATTCCTCAATTATTTGTATTCAAGCGTCTCTCATTTGGTTAGGAACTCTTTAATTAAAATATCATTTTAAATGTTTTAAAGATTTATTCTTATAAATCATTCTCATTAATGTCAATGTTTTAAAAATGGTTTTAAGGATTTATTTATATGGACATGAATGTTTTGAAATTAAAATTTCTTTCAAAATACTCAAAGTGGTGTGGGACAATTTGATTAAAAAATATCTTTATTAAATATTTTAGATGGTTTTGAAAATGGTTTGATAAATCATTGATTATGTAAATATATTGAAATGATATATTGTTATTACGATGTGGAAATGTTATCATTACATTATGCTTATTTTATGGGTTATGAATATGTTATGGTTCTTGGGCATTGTTTACATATACTGGTGGTTCCGTGATAAACCTTAGGCGGGTGAGCCTGAGATAGATCTCCAATGCATTGGGTAACAAGACAGAGGTAATTGTTAATGTTTATATTAAGATATTTAAGGAATATACTGTGATGGGTATTCCAAACGTAACTCCCCATGTAGTTGTGAAAGCTATAATGTAAGTACATTATGCATTCTATAAGTTAACTTTATGATTTATGATTTCTGTGTGTTATTAATAAATATTTTTATTTCATAAGGTGTGTTATGATTGAAAATTATGGTTTCATTGATTTGTATTTATTGATGGGCTAATGTTATCATTTCTTATTTTATAACCCTTACTAAGCTTTTTATGCTCATCCAAAGTTTTGAAATGTTTTTCATAGGACTTAAAGATGAATAGGGTCAATGATGGGATCAAGGAAAAGTCATGATGTCTAAAACATGGAACTAGACATGTTTCTTTTTTTAAGATTTTTTATTTTATGAAAAAAATATAAACTGAGTAGAAGTGTCTACTTTGTAATTTTTGAGATGTAATGTAATTGTTATGGCCTATTTCTCTAAAACTCTAAACTTGGAAAGATCATCAATGTGAATTCTTGATTTAACTCATGAATAAGTAATGTTTAAGGCTTGGGCCTTATAATAATTGTCCCAATTCAATATTTTTTAAATAATTTAATAAAATATTATTTAATATAAAATATGATTTATGTCATTTTGACACTGTTCATTTAATTTGACTTTGAAAACAACATGATAACAAAAATAATTAGAATCTAATAATTTCAAACATGGATAAAATTTTATATTTATCTTTCAGATTCATGGAACACAATAATTCATTAAAATTATTTTAATTTTAATATATTTAGAATTATTTATTTTATTTTTCTACTAATTTAATAAATACTGTGTGGACATTTTGTAAGAATTTAAGGTAATTATTTCTCCAATAACAATTAGAAATAAATTACCATGATAAAAAATAATTTGTATATCAAATAACCATTTAAAATTCAAAATAAACTGTTTTTATCCCTATCATAAAATTTTATAGATATAAAAGCTGGAAAGTGACAATTTTGAATTTATCTTTTACTTAAATATTATAAAGGTAATAATCAATGAAATATAACAAAAAGTGTCCATATTTTACAAAATTAGATGTACATGGATGAACTCCACTCATAAAATAGGATCAGGGAAAGTTTTAAGGTCACTTTTTAGTCCTTATCATATTATATTTAAGCTTAATTACTCGATATACCCTTACCATGGTGACAATTATTTACCATGATTACAATTTATAATGGAAAAAAATAAAAGGGAACTATTTATAAATTTTGGACCTCATGATTCCTAATATGAAATCCATTTTTTGATATTCAATTTCTAGAAGTGAAAGAAATTTATTTAATATTAAAATGAAAAATGCAATAAAAAATAGGTATAAAAATGTTTTAGTACCAAATTCAACCATAAAATTGATTCAAATTAAATTAATTGGATTATTAATAATATAAGAGAACTAATATTAATTTAAAACCATTTTAAAAAAATCAAACATTGTAAATTATTGAAACAAAAATACATTTTTTTAATTAAAATCAATATTTTCACTATTCACTCAATATTTTTAGAAAAATCACAAAAATTTACTCTAAGATAATTTTGACATGATGATTTATAAAATTATATCCTTTTTATAAAGTAAAATTTATAAAAATTCCATAAATTAATTAAAATATTCACACACAAAAATAAATAAAAACCATTTTTGTAGAAAATATATTTTTGAAGAATAAAATTACTTTTCTAAAGATTGAGTACTTATTTTCTAGGAATTAATCAATAAATTTGTATTTCATAATGTTGGTAATCATATTCATACCCTATAATTCAATAGATAGGTTATAACATTCATATTAAAATAATAATATTTCATGGTTCGGTTAAGCTCAGTGTTGTGTGCCATATACATTATCAAACATAATGTTCTTATTTTAAAATTTTGGGGTGTTACATAAAATCCCTCTAGCGGTGATCCAGACATGATCCTTTGATATTTGAACAACACCGATGGATTTTCATGTACTAGCATGGTAGATTGATCGTCTTGTGGTGTTTGTCTTGATCGCTGTGATGATTCCTTCAGGATTGGAATAACAACCTTGAAATCATGTTCTTGAGAGGGTGGATGAGGGAGGAGAATTTTTAGAGAATTCTTTGGTATTGAGAGAGTGCGCTAGAATTCATTGTGCACAATGATTCTCAGTCTTGATCTATCTTAGTCAACATTTACACAATAGACATACTTATCTATTTATAGATATATATGTAGGGTTAAAATATTATTTAATTAAAAAATGGTCCTTAATAATATATTAAACCTCTTGTGACTCCATTACATGTAATAATAACATTATTATTATTTTTTGTGGTGTGAACAAACTCGCACAACAATAAATATTATTTTACCAGCTTATAAATTAATATTTATCACCGAACACAATATTGGTCCAGTCATCCTCCTCGACATTTATTGAATACCTAAATAAATATTTAATTATGTATTTGTTCATAAATAAAATAAATATTCTATTCATAGTATAATGAATAAATATTTATTAAATAGTCAATATATAAAATAAATATTTTATTCATAGTTTGTGAATAAATATTAATATAAATAAATAAATTATTTATTAATGATTAAATAATTATTTATTAACCTTCAAATAACAAGAAATAAATAAATATTATATATTAATGTAATTAAATAATTACCTTAAGAATAAATATTTATTTAATATTTGAAATTAATAAATCCTGAAAAAAATCATTCCTCAGTCTTGAGAATAATATTTCTTCTAAAAATTAAATTCAAATAAAGTTTAATTGAGATCTATAGAAAACATTTGTGTGTTACTCTCTAGGATTCTTTCTCATTGGTATTAGACATGCTTGCCTAAAGTCTAAGAATACTGTCTAGAAATGGGTCAAGGAATCCAAGAGAAATAAGTTAATGTTGCAACGTCAACAACCACACACAAACGCTTTCTGTGTAATATAATTCCTTTGTCGAAATATCTAATCAAGCAGGTTTCACATTTTTATCATCAACCTATTGGATTCATACATTTTTATTTGACTATCTAAAATAAAATCATCATTACATGATGACACTACTACAAATATGGCCTTTATTAGTGCTAGAAAAGGGAATTAATAGCACTAGAAAATAATTGATAACGGCCTCTTTTATCAGTGATAAAAAAAGAAAGATAAAAGGGGTCTTTTATCATCACTTTTTTTAACACTGATAAAAGTTAAAAAAATATTAAAAAAATACTAAAAAATTAAAGAAATATTTCTGCAATTCGGGGAGGGGCTTCAATAGCACTTGAAGCCCCCTTCAATAGTACCTCACCCCCACCCCAGCCCACATGCCCCAGCCACCACCTAGCCTTTAGCAATGACCCCACCCCCTTAAATAGTGCTAATCCTTATTCCCTACCCGCGCGCGCGACTTGCCTCCCCCAGAATTCGAACTCGGGACCTGTTGCTTGCGCGCCTAATCCTTTACCACTCCACCATATTATTTTTCTCTTCATTTATTAATATATATATATAGTTATATTTACTTATATATTAATATATATATATATATATTAACATATAAATATATATTAATACATATATAGTTATATTAATATATATATATATATATATATTTAGTTATATTAATATATGTATATATATATATCCTTATATTAATATTAATATATATATATCCATATATTAATATATATAGTTATATTTATATATTAATATATTTATTCATATATTAATATATATTTATAAGGTCAGTTTTGAACACGTTTATAAAATATGATTTTTTGTGAGTGTTTATAAATAAATAAATACATATATACAACACACACACACACATTATATGTGTATTTGTATGTATAATTATACATATTTATATATATTTACAAATATTATATATTAATATGTATATGCGTATATTTAGAATATATAGATAATATATATTAGTTTGTCAATATAGACACACACAAATAGACACACACACACACACATCATATAGGTATATAAATATAAATATTTTTTTATTTTAAATAAAATGTATATTAGTTTTTTATTTAGATAAGCCTTATATATTAATAAATATACTTTATACATAGATATAATTAATTAATTATTTATAAAATTAAATTTTTAGGGCTGAATATATAAAAAATATGTATATATTGTTATATAATTGATTATAAGTAACATTACATTGTGAAAAATGATAAAATTTTAAATCCATAATATCAATATAAATGTAACCCCTTAGAATAAATTCTGTCCTTAGGTAAAAAGGTCAAAAGACCCCCTAAAACGAGGCTGAAATTCTATCAAATGTTAAAAAATTTGTCTATCCGGACTAAAAACTCAGTTTTAAAGGACTTCTAGGCCTTTTTTTGCATAAAACAAATTTCACATATGGTTTCCTTTAGTCATAAGCACGTAAATCTCATCACAGGCTTCGATTTGATATGCTGTAGAGCTCAAATGGACACCCGAGTCAAAGGTTATGGTCGTTTGAAGTTTGATTTATGTTTTTAACTTATTTTAGATCTTTTATTATTATTTTTTATTTTTTGTGTCTTAAAACTGTTATTAAATTATTATCAGTCGATGATAATTATAAAATTATTAATTAATATTTTTTAAGATATTTTATAATCCATTTTCACTATATATCTTACGTATTAAGTGAAATTTTTTATTTATACTTATCTAAAAAATATTTAAAAAATATATATTATCTTTATATCAATATAAATATACTTATATATCAATATTTTATTTTTTATGAAATATTTTTTTTTTTGAAATGTACACTTTATTAGCGCTAAGAAAGTGTTGATAAAGCCCCCCTTTATCAGCGCTACTAAAAAAACGCTGATAAAGGGGCCCCATTTAATAGCACTAAAAAAGCACTAATAAATGGTCGCCTTTAATAGTGCTTTTTTAGCACTGTTTAAAGCGACCTTTATCAATGCTTTTTCTTAGCACTGATAAAGACATCCCCTTTATCAATGCTTTTTTAGCACTGTTAAAGTGTAGCACTGCGAAAACCAGTTTTGTGCTTGTGTGGCCATGAAATTTAATGATATGGTTTAATTTCAATCAAAGGGATGAAATATCAACTTCTATAAATATGGTAGGGAAGAATCATTCCTCAACTTATTGATTAATAACATTTCATTCTTGATGCCCAGAATATACCCAACTTCACTATAAATTGTTTTCATCATGGTTAATAATACATCGAAGTGCATGAGTCACAATATGCATTAATAATAGTCTTAAAGTCAAAGGACCATTATATATGATCACATATATAGGAATATCCGATGACAAATAAATATTCAAAATTCCTACAGGTGGGTCTATTCTCACAATCCCCCATCATGGGGATTTCCAAGTTAAAACTTCATGGAAAGAAGTCTCATTTACTTATGAGTACTTGGACCAGAAAATAAATATACTATGTTTCCCATCATAGAATGTTATCTGAACATAAAACTAGGTTTAATAATATCATCATGGAATTTAAAGGTTCACATTATAGTAGGGAACTCCAATAACCTTTTGATACAAAATATTCCCTAGGACATTATCACATTAATATTATGCATAAGAACAATCAATATGTTGTTGGGGTTGGTGTCCTATGACTGACTATTTGTACTTTGATTACATATACATTCGATGTATTGAATATTAATAAAATATCTTTTTATATATTGTTTATTGTTCTGCATGATTTTAATTCAATAACATCCTAGAATATCCCACTCATTTATATGGTCATAGCAGTTCTCTGATATGATGAGAACCTTGAAGTTCTTTGATGATATTCTTAAATATAGTTCTATAAATAGATAAAATACCATGATTGGATATATAGTATATATACTATCAAGTGTGATTAATCATAAGAAAATGAGGCTTATTCTCTGCACTTGGTAATTTCCAAGATGGAAGATTATGAGAAAAGACCCACTGGTAGGAATTCTGTATGTTTTGGTGTAATCAGATATTCCTATATGCGAGTGTGTTTAATGGACCTTAGACTTTAAGATTATCATTAATGCTTATCATTACTTTAAAACTTAGACTTTCTAATGAAAACTATCATGCGATATGTTGGCGGGAAGTAGGGTATGTTGGGTGTGTCATGAATGACATGTTATTAATGGATAAGTCAAGAAAGGATTAATTACTTAAATCTTTATGGAAGTTGATATCTTGACCCTTTGATTGGAATAGAACCATTACATTAAATTCCATGGCCATGGTGTATCAATGTATTTAATTCATATAGTCAAAGAAAGGCGTATCAAGCATATAGGTTGGTGATGCATATGTACTACCTACTTTATCAGATATTGTGATAAAGTGATTATATTACATAGTGAGTTTTCGTATGTGGTTGTCGATGTTGTGATATTAATTTATTTTTCTTGGGTTCCTCGACTAGTTTCTAGATAGTAATCTTGTACTTTAGGAAAGATTGAATAATTCCAATGAGAAATAATCTTAGAGGGTCACACATTATGTGTTTCTGATGATCTCAGTTAAATTATATTTTGAATTTAATTAATAGAATGAATATTATTCTAAAAAAATGGGAATAATTTTATTCATGTTTTATCGATCGCAAATATTTATTGATGAATGAAATATTCAAATTAAATATTTATTCAGGTATTCAATAAATTCCTAAGAGTATAAACATACCAAGACCAATTTCATTGATTTTTATTTATTTATAACCCAATAAATATTTTTTAGCATCGCACAGGTTGGAACATTCCATAAAATAATAATAATAATAATATTATTATTATGTGGCAGGAAGTTTGTTAAATATTATAATATTATTTAAGGGCCAACATACAATTAAATAATTATTTTAACCTAAACCCTAGCTCTATAAATATCCAGTTATGTTTATTATGTAAATGATTGAAAATTGAGAATTGAGAATTGTTACACACAACACAGTTCTCCCTCTCAAAATTTCATCCTCTCTATCTCTTAATAATTATAAGAACACCTTCAAGACTGAAGGAACTTAGAGAAATAAAGATGAATGATGTAAGACAATTGATTCTCTATGCTAGCACCTAGAAATCAATTGGCATTTCTTGAAGAATAAAGGAGCATGTGTGAATCACCACTAGAGGGATTCTACACTTGAATCCTTACAATACAATGAAGGTAATCCCAAAGGGTTTTCAAAAGATTAATATCTTAAATGAAGAAAGGATCCTAAGATGAGGTAATCATTTCTTATAATATTAAATAAATTAATTATAATTTTAACATGAAATATCCTCTCTTGAGGTTTCAAAAAACTCTATATTAAAATAAATTTTAATATTATGCCCACCACAGGTGCTTCCATTATGCCCAGAACCAACATGTGACATTTGAGTGGTCACGTTTTAAATTTATAATTATTTATTTGATTATTGATATTTGTGAGATAGTGGTTATATTTTCATTTAATATCATTTGTTCATTAATCTGATCTGAATTAACATTTTTTCAACATATTAATCATGTTCATTTAGTGTTTCATTTTCTTAAAGTTATAAGAACATATAAATAATGACTGGAGATGCCATCGAGAAGTGCTACGAAATTTGGCTGGATAGCATGGGACTACATGATGTGTAGTTGGAGTACACTTCATGTACCCAAATGTACTGAGCCTATCCGTGTTGTGGGATGCATGAAATGATGAGAAGTAAATTACACACGGTGTATTTTTTTCATACCACATGTAGACTGAGACAACCTAGAACATGAAATGTAAGATTACATGACACATAGCTGGCATACACGCCATGTATTATGCATGGTTTAGTGGTGAAATTTGTGCAATATGTGTGGTCATTATACATGGTTAAACCATGTGATACTGATAGCCTAAAGTATTTATGATATACACGATGTGTATTTGGTGTATAGGGTGTGTATTTCATCATTTCTTTCATCCAAAATACACATCGATCCATTCAGAAATAAAATAGGACACACGACATAAGCTATACACAATGTGTAGCTGGTCTGTAAATGTCATATAATATCTCATCTGAGGACACACTGAGTCCTTCAACAGGTTTCCCAAGCACACAAAATTTAGACCACAAAATATATAACTGGCCTATACACAATATATAATTTATTGAGATGCATACCAAAGACCCATAAATGTATCTTTGGCACATGAAAAGTAGAAATCATGGCTTTTAACTAGTTAGTACTTGTTGTGTAGTCTGGTCGAGGTACATACGAAATCCCCAGACATGTACCCTGGATACACAAATATTGAGGTACATGACATGTAGTTGGATAGTACACTCAGTGTATTCTCCCAATTAATGATAGAATTAAATTATATTAAATTTACAATTTCAATATTAAAACATTGTTTTTTTGATTTAATTACTTTTTGTGTTTGAAAACTTATTAATGGTTTTAAATATTTTTAAATTCTCAATTAATTTATTGTAATAAATATTTAATTATTATTTTTTCTATTTATTTTCCATGAATTCCATTTATTATGGGTATCTCCAAATGAATTTGAATGATCCTTAAGATGATATGGAATTAATTAATTAATTGATTAATTAGTAAATGAAAGCGTACTTATCTTAATAATAAATAATGAATAAGAAATGAAAATTAGCTAGTTTATTTTGCATATTAATTATATGTATGACTGATCATGATCTTGACCAAGACCTATGTATGCATTTTCATTTATTTAATTTAATTTATTATATGGTTTTACAATTTTTAATTATTAAATCCAATGGATGGCCAGTGTGTCATCCCTAACTCTATTATTATACAGGACCTACACATCCATGGTTATTTATGTAATCCCCTTTAACCAATCTTTTGGTTCGCCTCACATGTGTGTGATTTACAAATACTTGTAATCAATGGATCATCCCAAGGAATATATAGGTAGTTTATGATGAAACCATAATGATTCCAACTTAGGTGGTACACAGGTGGATAGGTGGAACACTTTAACTCATTCCAAGAATAGAGAAATGAGTTATTTACATAGATCATAGGTTGATTTATTGTCCTCTCAAAAAATCAATCATTAGATAATCTGACGATCAGGTCATTTATTTAATGGTTTATTTCTGTGTATGCATTATTTAATTCATGGATACAAGATCACGATCACATAAATAAATGAATTAATGTACAAAACCATAATTTAATTAAATATATTATAAATATTTTTTATCTAACATGGTAAATTAATTAAGTAAAATATACTTAATATTAACAAGTCATTTAAAGGATAAAACATGATAAAATTTATGCATAATAATTTAAAATACCTCAACTAAATATTAATTCAGACCTGGCCATCCCTTACTTGATAAAGAATAATGTCACGACCCGTCCTCAGGGCCCATGTCGTGACTACCCTAAGCCCGCCTTCAATAGGCCAGGGGCTGGAGACTAGCACCAAAGGAGAATCCATGATAAGAAAGGGAAGGCATTGACTTTTAACCTGTAACACACACAGATTAAACTCAAGAAATAGAAGAAATACATACTAATATAGAAAAGAAGAGTGTGCTGAAAGTAAGTGGGTCAGTATACAAACCCAACTGAACAACAAGTAAAAGTAAAAAGGGAAAAACAGCTCCTGGTCGTCCACCGGGGAATCCTACCTGAAGGGTAGGTACAGATCTCGAACAGCTCATCCCTGATGTACATCCCGTCTATTCCAGCTCTGAGCAGCCTCCTGTCCGTCACGCTCAGCCTCGATCAATACTGACCGTCATCTTCATTGAACACAATAAGGTGCAGGCGAAGCCCGAGCAGGGGTGAGTATAACAATACTCAGTAGGGGACCCTGAGACCCTCGAAGGCCTCCTAGAATCCACTAAGGATAAACCATAGAAGTAAGATACAATCACGAAGTATCAACCTACCTTACTTAGGTATATTCCCATACATATACCTAATTTACCAATCACAGTCCGGCTCTAAATCTCATGCCCAAGCACAACCCTGTCCACAAAGGAAGTAAAGTAAATCACCTTAATGATAATGATTAAAAGACAAGACTCAGCTCACATAGTTATACAACTCTTTTAGAGGGGTGAAGATGATTAGATGTAGCCTCTGAATCATCTCCTCTGTCGAACCCATGTAGGATCCTGTAATAATATCAGCGCTGTCGAACCCACGTAGGATCCTGGTACAAAAGTCGTCACTGTCGAACCCATAGAGGACACCAGTATAGAAGTCACCGCTTTTGAACCCACAGAGGATCTCGGTATAGAAGTCATCGCTGTCGAAACCACGGAGGATCCTGGTATAGTATCGTTGCAGTCGAACCCACGGAGAATCCTGTCATCTCAGTCGCAACTAGCCCTAGGGTTCCCACACACAACACGATCGATTCTAGGAGGGTCCGATCCTCGATCCAAGTGTTGATATATAAACTACCATGAAGTCTTGAGTTGATGTATCCCGTAGTTCCGTCTCATCATAAGGAACTCAACACGACAGAAGAAGCGTCAATCAGACGCGCTGTCTGAGAGTTATTGGCATTTCCGTTCCAGGGGCCCGGTTGATTTTTAGGCTCAAACCAACCCGACTACACCCCAACTACGTCCGAATCTCAAGTGGAGTATTCCAAAAGAATCATCTCTCTCCAAGAATTTCATCGCTGTAGACGGCTCATCGATCGGACACCCGTAGCCCAAGATACAAGCTAAAATGTGTAAATGGCCATAGCGGGTCTGGGGCCGGCCCGACCCGGCCTGACCCGGTCGGACTGACCTGGCCCGACCCCGCCGGCCCGACCCGGCCTGACCCTGTCCGAACCGGGGTCTGACCCGGTCCGCAGGTGCGGTCCAACCCGAGTGGTCGACCCGACCCGAGAGAGTGGCCCGAACCAAGGAAGTGGCCCGACCCAAAGGGGCGGCCCGAACCGAAGGCGCAACCTGACCCGAAGGCGCGGCCCGGCCCATGGCAGCTCGACTGAAGGGAGGCCCGGCCGTGGGGGCCCGGCCCGGGCGTGGCAGCCCGGCCGTGGCGGCCCGGCTAGACACGGGTGGGAGGGGGTGCCGCCCCCCCCCCCCCCCCCCCCCCCAGTTCGTCGAATGGAACCAGCACAATGTGCCGTTTCAGGAGCTGCGGTACCCGGGTGGTCCTGCTTGTCTGTCTCCACGGCGACCGACCCGGCCGACCGCCACTGCACCTCCACCGTGGCGCGATGGTGCCACAGTTCTGCTGCCCTCCATGCGGCAAGACGGCACCATGCCACCACCTCTGCGGCCCGACCTGGCCGCGACCTTCGGCTCCACCGCGCGACACGACGGTGCCGCGCTTCTTCATCGGTCGTGGCCCTCTTGGCCACAGATCCTCTCCGGCGTGGTGTGACGGCACCGCTGCGGCCCGCCTGGCCCCGGCTTAGTTTCTCTGCATGGTATGGCGGTGCCGCGCCCTTGCGGTGACCCAGCGGCCTTGCGCCGCCGACTCCTTTTTGCGGTCCACCTCCGTCATCATCAAATGGAAACAAAAAAAGGGGGGAGGGTCGGGCCGTGTTCGTGCGGTCCGAACCCTCCTCGTCATGCGATATCATTTGGCTTACTAGACCAGAAAATTTGTACGATGAAGAACGGAGGTTTAATCTCATATTTAAAAAAAATAATTCAAATCCCCCTACCTCGTTTCGTTGAACATTGTCGAAGGAACGAGAAAATAATTCGAAGACGTCATGGTACGTTGCGCCCATCACACACCACCGATTCCAGGCTCAAGCGTCATCCCAATTCTTCATCGGAGATGGTGTGTTATTCATTGGAGAGGATGTAGTTCAAATCACTTCAAATTAATTAATTGGCATTAATTAATTCTTAGGTGTGTTGGAACCATAATGGGGAAGTCTAAGAGTTTTCCCCATTTATGGGGAGCTCAAGGGGCTTAAAGGGGGGTTATAGAGTTCGGGTGGCCCCCACTACATAATATCCTCCCATGGGAGGTTATGCATGGGTGGGCCCCACCTCCAACCTCCCCTTGGAGGATTAAAGCACCTCTCAAATAAAAACATGCTACACATATGTTTATTTAATTTTATTTAGAAACCCCAAAAATTAACTTCCAATCTTGATAAAATGAAATTGTGGTAAAGGTCTCCTTAAGCGAATACCGGCACTGTGAGTTCAACGATGTCCTCAGATTTCAATTCCGAGCATTGTTTTAAGAGATATAAAATCCCGCACAAACATTTTCTGAATGAACCTGAAAAAAAATTCATAAATTGATTCTGGGAACACCGGGCCTCAGAATCAGGCGCCATTAGAAACTGCAGACTCGTAAAATTCCCATGTATTTAAAAAAAATTTCCATGGAAATTCTGGGTCTTTACATTCTCCCCACCTCAGGGATTTATGTCCCTGTAAGATACAACTCACACTAAGGAAACAAATGGGGGTACTGAGCATGCATCTGAGCCGCCCACTCCCATGTGCTCTCCTGGAGGTTCCCATGCTGCCAGCGAACACGCACCCTAGGTATCAAATGTCCACGCAAGACCCGCTCCTATTGATCCTCAATCTCCACTGCAACCTTCATGAATGTCTCCCAATCATCGATGTCCAACTCCCTATGTTTGATGATGTGGGATGGTCATGCATATATCTCCTTAGCTGAGATATGTGGAAGACGTCGTGCACCCGGTGCAACTGAAGTGGAAGAGCCAAGTGGTAAGCCACCTCCCCTACTCTGCTGAGGACCTAAAAAGTTTCGATGAATCGTGGAGATAACTTTCCACCTCAGCCAATTCTCCATAGACCTCATCAAGGTGAGACCCGTAGAAATACATGGTCACCATCCTCGAACTCCAGTGGTCTCCGTCTTCTATCAGCATAGGACTTCTGCCTGCTCTGTGTAGTCTTCATCCACTCCTAGATGATCAACACCTTCTCCGTCGTTTCCTACACCATCTTTGGTCCTACAAGTGCTGACTCCCCTGGGTTAGTCCAACATAGAGGCGATCTACAAGGTCGGCCATACAATGCCTCGTAAGGTGCCATCCCGATGGTGGAGTGGTAGCTGTTGTTATACGCAAACTCTACCAAGGGTAAGTGATCCTCCCAGCTGCGACCAAAGTCGAGGACGCATGCACAGAGTATGTCCTCGAGTGTCTAAATGGTCCTCTCAGTCTGACCATCTATTTGAGGATGGAAGGCGGTGCTCAAGTGAAGCTGTGTCCTGAAAGCCTCCTGCAACCCCTTCCATAGCCGGGAAGTGAAACGCGCATCTTGATCGGAGAAGATCGTCGATGGAACACCATGAAGCCATACGATATCCCTTACATAGAGTATTCCTAGGATATCTACTGAACCCTGATCTCTGATCAGTAGGAATTAGGCCGAATTGGTGAGTCGGTCTACGATCACCTAGATAGAGTCGTTTCCTCTGGATGTACGTGGAAGTCCCGTAAAAAAATCCATGGATATCCCATCCCACTTCTACTCTGGAACCTCTAAGGGATGAACTAAGCCTACTGGAACTTGGTGCTCCACCTTCACTTTCTAACAAGTGAGGCATAGTAAGACAAACTCTACTAATTCCTTCTTCATACCTGGATACCAGTGCTGTTGTCGGAGGTCCTGATACATCTTCGCCACTCCTGGATGTACCGCTAAAGGAGATGTGTGGAACTCCCACAACACTTCCTCCTGAAGTGCATTTGGTACCATGGTACCTCCTCTGAAGAGAATTACGTGCTCCCCACCTTCAAAAAATTAATCAGGTGCCTGCCCTATGGATATCTGAGTACGTCGCATCTCACAGTCAACATCCCCACGCTGTGCCTCCCTGAATTGCTGAAGAAGTAGAGGAGTGACTGTGAGAGACTATAGAAAGGCTGCTCCATCTCTATCGACAAAGGATATCTGCAACGCGGCCCGCTGCTCCATCACCTCTCCTAGCAGCTGAATGCCTGATCTTCTTCTGAGATCATATGCTACAACGTTCCCCTTCCTAGGAGTATAAACTCTCTCAAAGTCATATTCTTGGAGGAAATCAAGCCATCACTGCTATATTAGGTTTAGGTCTTTCTGTGAGAAGATGTACCTGAGACTCTGGTGGTCATAGTAGACTGTAAAACGCTCGCCCATCAGATAGTGCCTCCACATCTTCAAGGCGAAGACCACTGCTACTAACTCCAAGTCATGGGTAGCGTATTTCTGCTCATGTTGTCTCAACTACTGAGATGCATACGCGATCACTGCTTGCTCCTGCATCAGGACACACCCGAGTCCAGTCCCTGATGTGTCGCAGTAAACTATGTACCCAATGCCCTCCTCCATTAGCCTCAAGATGGGTGCACTATTCAACCTCTACCTCAGCTTCTGAAAGCTCTGCTGGCATCTCTCTGACCACATGAAGGGTTTCCCCTTCTTCATCAATGCTGAAAGTGGTGCAGTAACTCTGGAGAAGTCTGGCACAAATCTCTGATAGTACCCAGCCAGTCCCAGAAAACTTTTTACCTCCATCACACTCCTGGGTGGATCCCAAGAAAGTACTGCCTCGATCTTAGCTAGATCCACTACAACTCCAGCCTCTGAGATGACGTGTCCCAAGACGCAAACCTATAGAATCCAAAACTGTCACATAGAGAGATTACCATAAAGCCGGTGCTCTCAGAGTGTGTCTAGTACTACCTGCAAATGGTAGGTATGATCCTCCTCAGTAGTCGAGTAGATCAGTATGTCGTCGATGAAAACTACAACAAAGAGATCGAGTTAAGGCTGGAAAATCCTGTTCATGAGACTCATGAACACTGCTGGAGAATTGGTTACACCGAAGGGCATAACCAAGAACTCGTAGTGGACATACTAACACCTGAAGGCCGTATTCTGCACATCCTAGTCTCGAAATCTGAGCTAGTGATAGCTTGATATGAGTTCTATCTTCAAGAACCATCGTGCTCCATTGAGCCGATCAAAGAGGTCGTCAATCCTCAGGAGTGGGTACTTATTCTTCATGGTCACCTGGTTCAGGCTACGATAGTCTACACATAGCTGCAAGCTCCCATCCGTCTTCTAGGCGAACAAAATCAGAGATGCCCAGGGTGAAACACTGGATCGGATAAATCCCTTCCCCTGTAAGTCCTCCAGCTGTACTCGTAGCTCACGAAGCTCGGAGTGAGCCATTCGATATGCTGGAGTTGATATCGGTGCCGTCCCGGGGTACATGCCAATGTAAAAGTCTACCTCTCTATGAGGAGGTAGTCCTGGAACATCGTTAGGAAAAACATCTGCATACTGATCCAACACAACAGGAAAACTTGGACTCCACACATTAACCACTCTGAGGATGAGACTAGACAACTGATGTGTGATTGGCTTCCCCATCCTCTAGGTAAGTCCATCCTGCGCTGCAAAGGCTCCCTTCTCACTGGTGAAGGTAAACCTCATCCCATCCTCACGGATACACCACACTTTCTTCCTAATAATGTCAATCTGTGCATGAAATGTGGATAACCAGTCTATACCCAAGATGAAGTTGTAAGGCCTCAACGCAACTACGAAGAGATCCCATCCGAAGCTCTTTCCTCCTAGAGTAATCTCACACTGTCGGCACCAGTTCGTAATCGTCGAGTCTGCTCCTGTAGGAGTCTCTAGTCGTAAGGATCGAGCCAACGACTCCATCATAATCTCCGATCTCTGAACAAGGGCATTGAAAATAAAAAAATGACTCGCACATGTGTCTATAAGTACTATAACAAGGGTGGAGTAGACAAAGATAGTACCTCGAATCATCTCAGGTGCGCCGTGGTTGTAGGCCTCGACTACCTGGAGCTGATCCTGCCTCTGTCCTCCAGCTCCTTGTGGTCGGGGTGGACCTCTTAGTGGTGGTGGTGGTAGGGCCTCGAAGCGTTTTCCACCACCTACTACTCGGCCAACTCCTCTTCCACGTCCGCCTGATCCCGGAATACCACCACAGTTGAACCTCTGCCTCTGCCTGGGAGGTCCCTCTACTTTCTACTGCTCATCTACATAGCGAGTCGATTAGTCTTGAGCAATTTGACCCTGACCGCCGCATGCATAGCACTGCCTGCTCCTCATATGGCTGGATCTGTCTCGTGTGCCCCGCACAACCGAACCTGTATCCTGGGGTTTCCCACCTGATAGCCTGGTTTTCTTGGACCTCTGCGACAACTGTCTACTGCCGGCTGCAGAAGACTCCGCTACGTGTCGCCCTGTGGTGGGTCTCGCTGCTGGTGACTTCTCAGCTAGAAAACTCTCCACAAGAAGGGCTTTCTCCAGCACCCCCGCCTACGTCAGAATGTTGAGGGAGATCATTGAATCCCTGATCTCATTCTTGAGTCCTTGCTCGAAGGTCCGGGCCCTGAAGAAGGGGTCCCACACCATATCCTTGGAGTATCGCGAGAGGTCGGTGAATCTCGCTATGTACTGAGCTACTGTCATGCTACCCTGCTACAGATGAAGTAACTCCTGAATCCGCACCGCATGAAGGGTGGCTGAAACAAACTCTGACCAGAAGAGACTCTTGAAGTCTGCCCAGAGTAATGATGCCTCGTCATGCACCTGGAGCATCAGGCTCCACCATCTGCCTACTACTGCATGCAGAAGACTCGCGGAAAGGATCACCATGAGGTCGGCTAGTGTCCCTACCAATCTGAAAACTCTCATGACAACCTCTAGCCAATCCTCAGCTTCCTGGGGGTCCGTCTCTCCCCGGAACCTGGGCAGTCTCTAGCGCTGGAACTCATGCAATGCACTCGGACGACATGCACTCTCTGCTGCTGGAGCTAGTGGTATCAGTGGGCCAGAAGGTAGTGGTACCGCCGGTATCTCCACTGTGATGGGGCCCTGCATCAAGGCCTCATTTCTCGGTGGGCTACTATTTCGTATGAAACTCATAACCCTAGATGGATGCCTTCGTGGGGCCATCCTGAAAAGAAACAGGTGTGACACAGTTAAAATAGTATACCTGGTGAGCTGACACAAAGTAATCACGAAGAAAACTTTTCAAAGGAAACACACATGCAATCAGTGTTTTCGTGCACTGTTTCGGAAATCAGAAGTCAGATTCCTAGTGTATGGATACGTCGGCCGCCACACCAACACCAGTTTTCATAAACTGATAAC
This sequence comes from Viscum album, assembly GCA_963277665.1. Classification (NCBI taxonomy): domain Eukaryota; kingdom Viridiplantae; phylum Streptophyta; class Magnoliopsida; order Santalales; family Viscaceae; genus Viscum; species Viscum album. The sequence continues at coordinate 1,557,899,916 of OY728126.1, read as the reverse complement.
CACACCCAAAACACTTAACACTATTTCCATTAAAAGAATCAGAGTCCAAGTCCTGCAGTAGTACCAACTCCTCTGATATCAATTTGTCATGACCTGTCCTCGGGGCCCGTGCCATGACTACACTAAGCCGACCTTCCATAGGCCAGAGGCTGGAGACTAGCACCAAAGGCGAATCCCTGATAAGAAAGGGAAGGAACTCCCTTTTAACCTGTAACACACACAGAAAGAATGCAAGCAATAGAAGCAGACAATACTAATATATAAAAGAAGAGTGTGTTGAAAGTAAGTGGGCCAGTATACAAACCCAACTGAACAACAAGTACAATTAAAAAGGGGAAAATAGCTCCTAGTTATCCAACAGGGAATCCTACCTGAAGGGTAGGTATAGATCTTGAACAACTCATCCCTGAGGTACGTCCCATCTAGTTCATCTCCGAGTAGCTTCTAGTCCGTCACTCTCATCCTTGATCACTACTGACCGTCATCTACACAGAACACAACAAGGTGCGGGTGAAGCCCGTGCAGGGGTGAGTATAACAATACTCAGTAGAGGACCCCGAGACCCGCGAACATCTCCCAGAATCCACTAAGGATAAACCAAAGAAGTAAGATACAATCACGAAGTATCAACCAACCTTAATTAGGTATATTCCCATACATATACCTAAGTTACCAATCACAGTCCGACTCCAACTCTCAATCCCAAGCACAACCTAGTCCACAAAGGAAGTCAAGTCAATCACCTCAATGATAATGATTTAAAGACAAGACTCATCTCACACAGGTATACAAATATTTTAGAGGGGTGAAGATGATTAGATGTAGCCTATGAATCATCTCCTATGTCGAACCCACGTAGGATCCTGGAATAATATCAGCACTGTCGAACCCACGTAGGATCCTGGTACAGTAGTTGTCACTGTCAAACCCACAGAGGATCTCGGTATAGAAGTCACCAATGTCGAACCGACAGAGGATCCTAGTATAGAAGTCATCGGTATCAAACCCCCAGAGGATCCTAGTACAGTATCATTGCTGTCGACCCCAAGGAGGATCCTGTCCTCTCAGTCGCAGCCAGCCCTAGGGTTCCCGCACACAGCATGCTCGATACCAGGAGGGTCCGCTCCTCGAGCCAAGTGTTGATACATCAACTACCATGAAGTCGCGAGTTGATGTATCCCGTAGTTCTGTCTCATCATAATGAACTCAACGCGATAGACGACGCGTCAATCGGACGCCCGGTTTGATAGTTATTGGCATTTCCGTTCGAGGGACCCGATTGGTTTTTAGACTCAAACCAACCCGATCGTACCCCAACTGTATCCGAACCTCAAGTAGAGTATGCCAAAATAATCGTCTCGCTCCAATAATTCCATCGCTGTAGACGGCTCGTCGATCGGACACCCGTATCCCAAGACACGAGCTAAAAGGTGTAAATGGCCATAGAGGGTCTGGGTCTGGTCTGACCCAGTCAGACCGACCTAGCCCAACCCAGTCCGATCCGGGGTCTGACCCGGTCTGTGGGTGTGGCCCGACCCGAGTGGTCGGCCTGGTCCGAGTGGGTGGCCCGAACCAAGGAAGCAGCCCGACCCAAAGGGGTGGCCCGACCCATGGTGGACCTGCTGGCCACGCGTGGGAGGGAGTTGCCCCCCCCGATTCGTCGAACGGAACCAGTGCAATGTGCCGGTTCAGGAGCTACGGGACCCGGGTGGTCCCTCTTGTCCGGCTCCACGATGACCAGCCCGACCTGGAACCACCGCACCTCCACCGAGGCACAACGACACCATGGTTCTGCTACCCTCCACGTGGCATGACTACACCATGCCCCCACCGCCGCGGCACGACCTGGCCACGGCCTTCGGCTCCACCGTGTGGCGCAACGGTGCCACGCTTCTTCATCCGTCGTGGCCCTCCCGGCCGTGGTTCCTCTCCGGCACGGTGCGACGACACCGCATCCCTTCAACACTACCACAGCCCGCCTGGCCGTGGCTTGGTTTCTCTGCGTGGCATTGTGGTGCCGCGCCATTGGGGTGACCCAACAGCCTTTCCCCGCCAGCTGATTTTTTCGGTCCACCTCCATCTTCATCAAACGGAAACAAACAAAGGGGGGAGGGTTGGGCCGCATTCGTGCGGTCTGAACCCTCCTCATCATGTGATATAATTTCGCTTACCAAACCAGAAAATTTGTACGATGAAGAATAGAGGTTTAATCTCATATTAATAAAAAAACAATTCAAATCCCCCTACCACATTTCGATGAACGTTGTCGAAGGTGCGAGAAAAGAATTCGAAGACGTCGTCGTACATTGCGCCCGTCACAGGCCACCGATTCTGGGCTTGAGCGTCGTCCTTGTTCTTCGTCGGAGATGGTGTTTTCTTCGTTGGAGGGGATGTCGTTCTCCAAGAATATCCCAAGTCCTCTCTCAAAGTCTCACCCAAAAATAATCGCCAACTCCAAAATAAAATAATAGCTCCACAATTATTTTATTATTTCCATGCAATCAAAAATAATTCAAAAGAATTCAAATCACTTCAAATTAATTAATTTGAATTAATTAATTCTTAGGTTTGTTGGCACCATAATGGGGAAGTCCAAGAGTTTCCCCCATTTATGGGGAGCTCAAGGGGTTTAAAGGGGGGTTAGAGAGTACGGGTGGGCCCCACTACATAATATCCTCCCATGAGAGGTTATGCACAGGTGGGCCCCACCTCCAAACTCCCCTTGGAGGATTAAACCATCTCTCAAATAAAAATATGCTACACATATTTTTATTTAATTTTATTTAGAAACCATAAAAATTAACTTCCAATCTCGATAAAATGCAATTACGGTAAATGTCTCCTTAATCAAATACCGGCACTACGAGTTCAACGGTGTCCTCAGATTTCAATTCCGAGCACCGGTTCAAAATATATAAAATCCCACACGTATGTTTACTGAACGTACCCAAAAAAAACTTTAGAAATTGATTCCGGGCACACCGGGGCTTGGAATCAAGCCCCGTCAGAAACTGCAGACTCGTAGAATTCCCATGTATTTAAAAAAAAATTCCACATAAATCCTGGGTCTTTACAAATAAAACCAATAGAACTAAGTGTATAACCAACCCTTATTGGGACACTTAATTTTGTATGGGGTGTTATTATGAAGTTTTTGGGTTTACATAACCATTTTATATCAATAGGAGTGTCCCTTATTATACTTGTTGTAATTTGGAGGCAAGTGTTGAGGAAATCCAAGTTAGGATTTCTAGATTGGAAAATCTAGTCAACAGATCAAGGAATTGAAATCCCATAGTTAGCAAAGGCTTGTCTACCTAAATACCTTCTAGTATCCTGACCGACCATTTTTGTGGTTATATGAAGGGGAATATGGATCATTTCCACTATAATTTCTAATAAACTAGACATTATTATTTTAATGTTGAGGGATATTGGGACTTGATAAAATAGCGGGATATTTAATAATAATTTTTAATTACTATTATTTCTTATATAATTTTTAATCAATAAAACTACTAGTAATATGATATTTTACAATTGTATAGAATGTAAATTTCTTCATCCACACTATCCTTATGATCTATATTGGATAAAGATCATCTACTCACTGACAATAACTTCCCAGAGTGGTTTAGATGCCTTCAGGTTGTGCTACTCTATGAATAACAATCTTACGTGCTAGAATCCTAACTTCATGATCCGCCTTTTAAAAAGTTGAGTGATGAAGAGTTCATTATCTATAAAATAATTTGAGTGAAATAGTCCATGTTCAATATTTTATTTTATCATCTATGTCTAGAAAACTCATTAAGTCACATGAAAACATGGATGGGTATAACATGCTTGAGTATATATCCATGGTCTATATATGGAGAGAGATAGAGAAGATTGGTTTGAGATCTCCAAGGATCTTTTCTAGAGAAATATTAGAGAGTGTTCCCTAGACATGCCTCACATAGTGAAGATCATTATCTACATTGAGGATATAGAGGTTCTAGGGTTTTGACTCCTTGAAGAACTGGGCATCGATCTCATTCTTACAACACTCCCTTGGAGATTCTCCAATTTTTTTTTGTTAATTTTAATATGAAAACCATTGAGAAGTATATAAGGCCCCAGCCTTAAACCTTACTTAATATTGAATTAAATGAATAATTCACATTGAGGATATTTTCAGGTTTAGAGTTTTAGAGAATTAGGACATAACTCTTACATCTCAAAAGATTACAAAGTAGACTAAGTTTCCATAAAATAAAAACTCTTAAAAAGAAACATGTCTAGTTCCATGTTTTAGATAGCATGACTTTCCCTTGCTCCTATCCCTGACCCTATTCCAAATTAAGTCCTGTGAAAAACATTTCAAAAAAACTTGGGGTGAGCATAAAAAATCTCAATAAGGGATACACAAAGAATGAAAACTATTAGTTTTTCAAACATCAAGTAAACCATGTATACTTTATCAAAGTAATACCTTCACCTTCATGAAGTAGTAAAAACTATTAACTGAATAAAATATAATTACTTACCCTTTTTTAACCAAAGGATTACCATAAAAACCCATATAAAGAACACATAACATATAAAGGTAACTTGGGACATAAACATACTTAAGTGGAATAACCATACAGTTGACTTCCACACATATAACTTAATGGAATAGCTATACAACCAACTTCCATACATACTTAATGGAATATCCATACGGCCGACTTCCATACCCAATGCATTGGAGGTTATAACGTAACCACCAGTCCTGGTATTCACGGCACCACCCTTCATATGGTTTATCACGTAACCACCCGTCAAATGTCCAAGTACCATTATAAAAATCATAAGACATAAAACAAATATAATGGAAAGAAAACATTTACACACTTTGATCACAATATATCACTTAAATATATTGACATAAAAAAATACATTATAAAAATCATTTTCAATACCAAAATACATAAAAGAGTATATGGTATTTATTTCATTTAAAAAAAACATTACGGCTTGTTCAGGAAGCCAAAGACCAAATAATACTCATGGAAGCGGAAAAGGTCATTGTCACCGCGTACGTTAAAAGAAACATTCCTTTTTTTCGTTTTGTGAAACGCTTCGTAGAAAAAGATTCCTTTTGTATAAAAGTAAAAGTCAAAGGGGTTTATACACCATATAAAATAAAGTTGTGTATAAAATGAAATATGCCTCAATGAAATGAGATTGAGACGAAGTCCCTTACCTCGGGTCCGACTTGACTCGATCGTTCTTTAATGTCCTGAATAATAAACTTGAGTTAATTTCTATTTGCTTAAGAACATTTTTCAAGTTCATTATTACTTTTATATCACTTATTTCCATGTTATAAAAATTATGTAGTTAATAATGTTTGTTTTGTCGATATTTGGTTCTTAAGTCGAAAGTGGACTTCTTACAATTACATGTTGTTCGTGTGGTCAAAGGTTCTTTATATCCAAAATGGAATTCCTGATTTGGATATCATATATATCATATATATCTAGAATATACATGTATTTATAATATCACATAATCATTTATAGGTAAGAAATGAAATGCACCGTTCATGGAGACGGTAAGCCGTACATACGCATGAACGCTACTTTCATTTCTATGTCATATTAATGGAATTAAAACTAAATGAGAGGTATGTATATTTTAATTCCAGAATTATATTAATCATTTAGATGCAAAATAAATAATATATATCAATTATATATATGTACTTATAATAGTACATTACATTTGGGGATAAGAAATGAAATGCACCGTTCATGGAGACGGTTAGCCATACGTACGCATGAACGCTACTTTCATTTCTATATCATACTTTAATGGAAAGAAAAATAATAATTATATAGAGGTATATTATAATTTTAGTATAAAATCATATATAATAACTTTAAATCCATCCTTTATACATCCCACATATGGCATTAACGAATCAAATCACTTTGAGGGGGCGGTAGTCCGCACTTCCTAAAATGAAATTGTGTTTACCCACAATGGAAACCATAAAGGTATACCACAAATGAAAAATAAAAAAGCATGAGGAAAACATAAACATAATATATATCATATATAAATAGAGTAACATCTTAATGGACACCATTAAAGGTGTTTAAAAGAAGATTGAACAATCATCGTTTCATGAGGCAGAAATTTGCCAACCACAGAAACAGTATGTTCTTTAACCATTAGATGTAGATGTGTGTAAGTGTAGCTCTAATTCTTATTATAACAACATCCTAGTATATTGAAGATACTGGAGTTGTTACAAAATAAATGAATAAAAAGAGTTTAGGGGGTTGGAGAAGAAAAATAAAACAAAAGAACACAAATGAACACATTACCTTAAAATCGGGTAACTCTCTTAGATTTGAGCTCAAAGGCTTACTTGGGAAGACTTCTGCCCAAAGTGAGGCTTCAAGGAGTAATATAGAGATGTGGAGAGATAAAATGGGCATGGGTTGGCCGAGCCAAAGGCTTTGTAAGTGTGGGTAAGGTGGTAGAGGTGGGGTCCTTTTATAAGAGGAGGGGAGGGGCACTCTTGGAATGTAAGGAAATGTTACTTTATTATAGAATGAGTTTAGGATTTTAATGGTCCCACATTGATGTGTTTAAAGTATAAGGTGATAAGGGTTATAAATACACCCATAAAATAGGTTTTGGACATGTTTAGGTCTTAGATTTTACATTATCTTTCCATTTTATTTAAATCGTTAAATAATGAGGTCATCGCTGCATCATCATGATGTCATAAATAATTTAATTTATTTAATGTCTAAAAATTATAAATAAAATACTATGATGTATGAAATATTTTTATATTTCCAATTACTATTTATAGTTAAAAATCTGACTTGTATAACCCCATGTTAAATTTTTTTTAGTTAAACAACTTATGTTTGTGACATTTTTATTTTAACATTAAATAAAAAGATATTAATGTCATTTTCCAACCAAAGTGGCTCCATGGGGTCCCCAAGTTTACCCATGGATTTTCTTGGTCGTCCATGATAGATAAAATAATGTTAGGACATGTTTCAAGTTCATTTCATATTATTAAAACATTATTTTTACCTTAAACTACACTAATTACCTCTAATCGCGATTAAAAACATTATAAGTTACTATTCCCCAAAAAATTATTTTAATATCATTGAACCAAATTTTACTTATTAATGGCAACCATGTATGTTGGATTTTTAAAATTCAAAACACAAAGGTGGTAAAATTTCATTTAAATGAAAAATCAGTTTTTTTTAAGTACCACTTAGTGGTTTCACTATTCATCAAAAATTGAAGTTTTTCAGAAAAATACCAAAACATCACCCTAAGCTATATTTGATATTACGAATTCAAAAATGAAGTACATTTTACAAAATTCAAAAAATATAAGTTTCATTAATTAATTTAATAATTAATTCCCGCTGTCAGAGTAAATAGCGTGTTTTTATGAAACAAAAAGTATCAAAAGATTGGCACTAGTTTAAGTCCGATTTCAAAGTGAAATTAATTCCAACGACCAATATTGGATTAAATGGTAAAAGTATTTTCTAATTTCACTTTAAAACCAATTCAAAAGACAATCTAATCATATAAATAAATTAGATTAAAAAGAGGTTTTGAATTAAAATACAACATTTTACACAATTCATTAAAAAATGAACTTTATCGGAAAGATACCAAAAATTTACACAAAGTAAACTTTGATGTACCGATTCTAAAGAAGAGTTTTATTTGGTCCAATATAATGTATAAGAGTGAACAAAACTATATTTAATGACGATTCTCCATCAAAAGGAGATAAGTGAACCTTTAGTGAAAATTAGGGCATATATGCCTAAAATTGAATTCTTTCCGTATTTTAAGCCTTTATCTTTTATTAGATAAAAGTAAAAACATTTAAAAAAACATATATAATCATATTTTAGTTATTTATATCCATTCCATCCAATACAACGGCTATGTGTTAACTACCATTTAAAATAATATTATTTTATTACTAGTGTGCAACGTAAGATTTCAAAGAAACTCTTTGTTGCGTATCGGGTACGCTATTGAACATATCAACCCCTTTAAAGTAAAATTAATATTTAATTTGTAAATATTAACAAATATGAAAATTCTTTATTCTTTATTTACCTGGGATGTTACAAAGTATCATCTACATATTCTTACTCTTTTTCTCCAAGTTTATAAGGATACTAAGCATGAAAAAACTTTCATCCTTATGGTGAACAAATTAAAAGTCCAAATGAAGATCTCTAAGACCAAAGCTTCTTTGTAAAGACTTTACAAGAAGAGGAAGATCAAGGGGAAAGCTAGGTATAAAGATACTATTTTTTTATCATGTGTAAATAATTCCCATTGGAAAAAAAGATACACCCATTCAAAGAAGAAATGGTAATATTCTATTGAATTTTTTATTTAGTGCAATTTATCTGTTTCTACAAATTTAGTATTAGATATAGCTTTTGGTTCTCACATACATATTCAAACACAAGAAACAAGTATATTTAAAATAATTGACTGAGGGGAGGTAAAATTACGAGAATATAACAGATCTAAACTTTTTTTGTAGCTATTAGGGACTACCAAATCAAATTTCTAATCAAAATAATATTAGTTTTTAAATATTGTTATTTTCTGTCATCTTTTAACAAAAAAATTATTTATGTATCCAGACTTGAAACAGATGGATTTATTTTAAAGTTAAAATATAACTATTTATAATTTTATAATTATATCATTTTTTATGGTAAGTAATATTTAAATAATAATATTTATGTTTTGGATTACAAAAACCAAGTAGTAGAAATCGATAATAAAACTACTTTAAATGACTCATACCACACCCAACTATGGAATCACCGACCAGGTTATGTAAACAAAAAGTGCTTGAATAAATTATACCAAGATAGATATTAAGATTATTTTTAAATAAAACCACTTGGTATACTTCATTTATGTGTACATAAAATGATGGAATCTTTATTTAGTGGAAAATGTGAAATGGCCAAAGAGGTTCTTGAATTAGTTTTCACTGATGTGTGTCGACCCTTTCCTATTGAATAAAGGGATGAGTACTCATACTTTATAAATTTTACTAATTATTTTAATATACATGGATATATATACTTGATGAGGTATAAGTTGGATTCCATTGACAGATTCAAGGAATACACGATTGAAGTTAAAAACTAGATTGGTAAGAAGATTAAGAAACCCTACTCATACAGTGGTGGTGAGTATCTTAATAAAGACTTAATTGATTATTTATGGGATTTTGGGATCCTATCTCAAATTAATCATCCTTATACACCTCAATGGAATGGTTTAAGAGAAATTAGAAACTGTTCCTTGGAAGATATGGTGAGATCAATAACGATTCATGCGAGTTCCATTATCCTTTTGGGTATATGTATTAAAAATAGAAGCACACATACTAAACCAAGTACTAACTAAAAAAATAAATTGTATTACATACAAAATTTGGAGAGGAAGAAAAAACATGTTGTCAAATTTATATGTGTGGGGTTGAAAAACATTTTTAAGGCCTCTTTAGGTAACAAATTTGTACCTCGAGGCACAAAGTGTACCTTTATAGGATACCCAAAATAAATAATGAATTATTACCTATAATACCCCTCAGATAAAAAGGTAATAGTGGAAATACATGCCATATTCCTTTAGAGGGATCACATATATAAAAGATATAATGGGAGCAATATTGACTTTGATGAATTCATGGATAAAGGCATACAAGACTTGGCACATGAATAGATTCCACAAAGCCCAATAGAAGAAGAAGTTGTTCTAGAGACACAAGTTTTGCATAAGAGTACAATAGAGGTTATAGAACTAAAATAATATGGTTTTCTAGTCACTAAGGATGGTGACTCATTATTAGTTTATAATAATGTCCCTATAAATTAAAAGTAAGAAATAATTGGCATGAGTTTTTCCAATTGATATAAATCCATGAATTTTGAAATGGATTCCATATATCAAAACCAAGTTTGGATTATGGTGGATCATCTAGTGTATGTAAATAATTTTTCTTGTAAATGGGAATTCAATAAGAAACTAGACATGGAAATAAAATTTAGTACCTATAATTTATAAATGGTTTCCAAAGAGTTTAAACAACATAAAGGCATTGACTATGAATAAAACTTTTCACCAGTTGTAATACTAAAATCCATCAGAATTTTACTTGAAATTATAGCGTTCCATGACTATGAGATTTAGAGAATGGATGTGAAAAAAACAATCTTTAATGGGAACCTTTAAGATAATTTTTGTAAGACATAAATCGAAGTTATTGTGACTCCAAAAGAGGAAAATAAGATATGAAAATTGTAAAAATATATTTATATTTTAAATAAATCTTCTAGGTTATTGAATATTTTATTTTATTAAGGCATAAAAAAATTTATTTCATAAATAATGAATAAAATAATTGTGTATATAAATGATTTAGTTGGAGTGAAATCATTTTATTAATAGTATATTTTAATGACATTTTACTTATTGGAAATTAGATATTATCATTAGAGTCTGTTAAGACCTGACTGAATAAATTCTTCTCCATAAAGGACTTTGGTGAGTTAAAATATATTCTTGGGATCAATATCCATCATGATAGATTCAAGATGCTTCTTTATCTAAGTCAATGTACATATATTGAAAAGTTACTAAAGAATATTCAATACATTACACAAACACATGCTTGAGGAGCAAAATAGTTCAGTGTTTCGGAGATTGAGTACACAATATTATAATTTGGTGAATGATATTCAATATCTTCCATAAAGATCTTCCCCTTCAATAATATTCGAAAACATAACCTACTTAAAAACTTTATTCATAACCTGGGGAAAGGAAACAAAATAAATGGTGAGATCATATGCTTATAAAGGGTAATAAAGTGATATATCAATGGTTATGTAATAATAAAATAATCATAAGAGTATGAGAATATGAGAATAACATTTTAAAACCATACCCTGCACATCAAAGATCAAAATATTGAGTCATGGAATAAATATTAAAAGTTCATAAGACACGAATCATAAGAAAATCAAATAACATGATCCATGAGAGCATAACACGGGAATAATTCATAAAATTGTAGAATATAAATTTGAATATAAAATCCTATTTCAAGGCTATCTACCAAGACATTCATAACATTTTATGCTTGGGAGAATCACCCATGAACCTATTTTAGGCTTGGGATAACCTTTCGTGTAACCTCTTATTTTGGGATTGAGATAACCTCCCATGTACCCTATTATTTGGGATTGGGATAACCTCCCATGTACCCTCTAATTTTGGGACTGGGATAACCTCCCATGTACCCTCTTGTTTTGGGATTGGGATATCCTCCCATGTACCCTTTTAGATCATATAACATTAATCATTTCCCAATGAATTGAAGGGAGATATACGTACCAAACATCGTATAATTCATAAATTTGTGTGGCATAAGATCATAAAAAATTTATCATATCAGAACCCATTAAAATAAATGGGTTTCATAAAACATTTCATCATAACACAAATCATGGAAAATAAATGAGTTTCATAATCATTTTATCATTTTATCTTAAAAAACCCATGAAAAAGATATGGATTTTATAAAAATCTTGTCATAATAAACATAAAATACTCAGGGACAGAATAAGAGTGGATAAAGTTTCCAACAGTGAGATATTTTCCACTGACATCAAATGGAGAAATTTAAGGGCATAAAAAATTTAAGATATCGATGAGTATATTATATGGAAGTTTCCTAAAAAAGGAAAACCAAATTGAGGTATGTTAGATGATGAAATTATTTGAATTACATTTTCTAGAGGAATATATAGATGTTCCAACATATGAAGGATTTCTAAGGAACTTTATAAACACTTTTTAAAAGTCTTTAACATATGACGATGTTGAGATGGTTGATAAAAGTTTACTATCTTGAAAAGGACAATAAAGTTTTCCCAAGTTAATTAACATAGATCTTAAGGAAGTAAAAATAAAGTTGGATATTTCATGATTCTTCAAGAATGTTCAAGAAGAATCTAGAAGAATTGAGAAGCATCCAGTGAACTAAGTTCCATTAGACGAAGAAGAAGAAAAGTGATTGTGTGTAATATCCTGACCTTTTGATGAGGTTTGAATCCTTTAAATTTCAGTTTTAATCTCATTTTATCTTATAATAAAAGTGGCTAAAGGATCAATGAAGGGTTATGGAGTGTTTGGGGCTTATTTAGATTCTAGATATTTGGTTTTTATTGGAAACAGGTGAGGTGCATGGTTAGCACATGTTTAGTGATAACCATGAAGCTCAAACTGTGAAACCATATAAGGGTGAAACAAGGTTTTTTAAATCATGCAAAGGAGCCACATGTTCATATAGGGTTTCTATACATAACTCTAGAGGAGACACATGAGATATTCATGTTTGTTCAAACCATGTTCCTAGACTGTGCGAGGGGGTGAAACCATAGGATAGTGTTGGCAAATGGTTGGTGTATAGTTTAGCTAACCATGTAGCCAAACCATGTTCCCTTTAAAGAGGGATAAATTAATTTTTTCCCTTGACTTATTTAAAGTTTATTCCTCCATTTTATCCTCCCATTCACACAAAACATCCACCACCTCCATGATAGATACTACCTTCTCCCCAAGTTAGTATTTGAGCATCCTCCCTCATACGACATCTGATTCACTCACCATTCATCACATTGGAGAGAAATCAAGAAGTACTTCAATACTATTTTTTTATTTTTTTCTTTATAGAATATTAAATACATGTGATATAATATGCCATATTTTTAAGGTGTTTGTTTTTTATCTGATTTCTTCCATTCTAGCCCAAATTAGAGGCCAATACCGGATGAGGAGTCATCTATCACCGTAAGGTTTGAGGTCTAGTACTTTTCCTTAAAGGTTTATTTGTTTTATATCATAATCATTTTTGCACACTCTAGGATTCCCACACATTACCTTAAAAATGAAAATTTCTTATTTAAATTGATAACCCTTGATAGAGGATCTCCTATAGACCTTGAAATTATCGAAGTTTTTCTTCCTCAATTAGATCCACCCCTTGGGTATGTTTTTATCAAATTTCTTATTCATTTATATATGTATTGTGACTAAACCACTATCAAAGTGGATTTAAATTAATACCCAATTGAAATGGATTAATGGAATTAAATGAAAAGTGAGTGGAATGACGACATCACATAGATGTTATATGAACTATGGATTATTACCATGACTAAATGAGATTAAATGAAGTGTAAATGGTTATAAACCATTTATTAGATTATGTTAAAGTAGTAAATAAATTTTTATTATTATTATCGTTTAACCGTGTATTCTGGTCATTGTGACATGGGTAAGGAAAGTGTTGGAAATGACGCTTCAGGTTTCCATGACATGTTATGTTAGACATGACACTTTACATCATTTATTGGATGTTGTAAATGATGTTTTACATTGTTTATTGGGACATTGTTTCATGGAACCCTCCATCTAAAGATATTGAAATGAGGGGAGAGAGATAATAACCCCATGAGTCCCACCTTCAGTAGACCCTAAGCTAGTAACTTGAACTGAGGGTATAAAAATCTCAAAAAATGGGAGGCATTACCCTCTATAACAATATAGGATTGGAAGATAAGATAAATAATCCACAAAAAACTTCATGGAATAATATTAAAAGAAACTAAAACCATCAAACAATACATGTAAAAATAAAACTGGTACAGATAAAAGTCTCCAGAAGTAAATACCCAAAGGCAAAGCTAAAGTAGTGACACAAAAAATTTCCAAGGATATAAGATATTAATGTCTATAACAGTCCACATAATCCCCCTAGAAACCTAAAAAAAGTTTTATATGTATAGGGTGAGTATATATTTTTACTCAGTAGGAAAACCAAAGACTCTTGTGCACATGTGAAAAAGTATACTAATGAACCAATTAGAAAACAATAGAACCAATAAGACCTAAACATACCAGCTATCCATCCCAACCTCACCAAGGAACAATAACCAAATAATACAAGAAATGTAATATAATATAACATGATTCACATTGATTAAGGGTACCATGCACCAATTTCCCATTGGTCTGCTTCTCTCACACACCAACGTCATACATCCTGGTGCTCCCATCTCTCTTGTATACCACACTACCCCAAAATTTTAGTAAAAACACATCTTGATCGATGACACCTAGGATCGACTCCCCATAATAATGGCCAAATCACATATCACCAGAAAATATTTGGACCAAAACACATCCACAACCATAACCAGAGCATTAGGGTGTCCTGAAAATGAAGAAAATAAACCTCATGACCTCCTACTACCATACACAAACCCCACCTTAATACAAATAATCCCATCTCATCATTCCTACAGACACCTAGTAAATGTTACATCTCACCAGAAGAAACTTGGGCTCACTTCCCCACAAGAACAACTACATCATATCCCACCAAAACACACATGGGCTGTCACAACCACTGTATGGTGCACTATAAAACCTCCATCCATCACAACCTATGAAATACCTACCTCACTTATAAGAGAGAGTGGGAAATAGAGGGTACCCAACCATCTTTCATCCTTACGTAAATTTGGTTAAAACACTCCTGTGTAAAAATACAGGTGTCAGTACATAGTGATCGATGTAGGTGATGTGTGCATATAAATCACAAGGAATATAAAAGTATATATATATATATATATCCACACACACAAGAAAAACCTATGGGTTTATAATAAAACACTAACCGACTCTCAAAATCACCACTTTCACTACCACCTCTAAATGCATAACACCACACAAACCATAAGCCACAACACACACCACCAACCAATTTAATTATACATACCATTCGTTTAATTATTAAGAATCAACCACATTAAAGAACACACCCCATCATTTATTTATTTATTTATTATCCCTTTCCATACTATTAACCGAATTAAAACCCAACCATTTAAATAATTATTAAAAATTATTCCATCACTACCTGAGAATATAGAAAAATCAACCACACATCACAAACAACTCATCATTCCCATCGAACCATTACCTCACTAACCTAAAAGCATGACCAAACATCCACCAACTCGTCACCCCAAAAGCACAACCAAACAACCACAATATCAAAACCTCAGTATCATGGCCAAATAACCACAACCTCACCACCCTAAAAGCATGACCAAACAAACTCTACCTCACCACACAAAAAGCATGGCCACATCTCACCCATCATCCCACACATCGCATCACAAACACACATCTCCACCCGAGAGAATGGA
This sequence comes from Viscum album, assembly GCA_963277665.1. Taxonomy (NCBI): domain Eukaryota; kingdom Viridiplantae; phylum Streptophyta; class Magnoliopsida; order Santalales; family Viscaceae; genus Viscum; species Viscum album. The sequence goes on along the minus strand of OY728126.1, from coordinate 1,557,884,563 downwards.
AACACTTCACAACACATCAAAGATCATTTTATATATTTAACAAAGGGGATTTTATCACATTCCATATTATTTTAGGGGTATTATCACACAAGTCATAATATTGGGGAAAAAATTTCATTATCCAAATATAAGTGGTTAGAAAATTTCCATTTTAGAATGATATCAAAAAAACAAAACAAATGTAGTATCCACAACACATATCATCTAGCACAAAAAAAATCTCCCAGTGTCTACTATTTTTAGTAGGGCATCAAGCTCGTACAATCCATAATATCAAAATAATAAAAAAGATATAAAAACATGAGAATCAAACCCCTTTACCCTTCGATTTCAATCTAACCAATTATTTATTTTTTATTAATCCAAAATAACCATAACACATAGATAAAAAGAGAAAAACCCACCCACATTATAAAAAATAATGAGAAATAAGGTATTTTATAACTCAAAGAAGCTTTTCTAACTCACTACGCACTACATGGCGAAGAAGAAATGACTAAAAACCATAATTGTACCATGAGAAACTACAGATCAATCTACACCACATCAAAGTATCATAAAAATAGAATAAATCACACCCTAGACCAAAGAAACATCACTGTATAAAATCCAAAAAAAAGAATGAGAGGAAACTGACCAAAAAGAGGGAAGGGATTACCACTGATTTCCAATGGGCATCCACCAGATCCAAAAAAACAAAGAGGGTATAAGAGGGCTGAAGATCTCCTCAGGGTGCCTAGGTTTCTTTTAAAATTAGAGGGGATATGGGTACAACCAAATAAAATAAAATAGATGAGAAAAGTGATTTAAAACATGTAATCCCATCAGGTTCACATCATGTAAGCATTACATAAAATGTAATCCTCAAATTTCCAAAAAATTTCTATCTTTTATAAAAAAAATGTTTCATCTCAAAATTTATTTAATACACATCATTAATTTAACTTACATGAAATATAATTCATCTCAAGAATTCCCCCTTAGATTATTTACAAGATGTGAACTAGCTAGCTACACAAGCTGTGAACCACCATTTCACGTCATTTAAACAATACACTGTGTATATTTCCTGCAACATCTCTATTGCGCCTCTAGACTCCATAAAAAATACCAACCCCCAAACACCTCCAACCACAAAAACTGGAAAATTAAAGGTCTAGGAAGGTTTGATATTTTACATTAGATACATCTCAAATGATTCTCATCCTCAAGAGTCCAAAACCAAGTCCAAAAGGAATGGGGTCAAAAAAACCACCTTGTAAGATACCTCTTAAGGATCTTATCAAACCTCAAAAGATACCACCAGCTAAACATTCCAAAACAAATTTCCACAAATTTCCACACACAACCTCATCACCACATTTACCAAACCAAAAATCATCATAACCAATATACTCCACTACCCCGAACATAGGAACCATGTAATTATATCCTCCATGTCAAGATAATATCTGCTCTGGGAATCACTAAATCAGCCACATAGGTTTAATCACATCATAGTAAAATACATCTTGATTAGGAATAATTTCCTCCACTTTTCATATTTCATAAATTTATTACACATCATTAATCAGGGAAAATAGAACATCTCATAAAACAAAATAATCCAAACATCACATAAAAATAATAATAGGGAAAAGAAAAACTCAAAATAGCTCTAGGTACTGGGCACACATTTGTATACCTCACTCCCAAGTACTCTACTCCATGCCTCCATTCCATGATAACACACAAACCAGAAGAATATTTCTTCTATGAAATACTTTCTCCTGATTATCCTAGATCTCTACTAGTCATTCCATGAATGTTGTTTCATATTTGATGTCCAAATCTCACCATTAAATGACATGGGAGTCATTGTAAAGATACCGAAAAAGATAAGAGATGTGTAAGAAATAATAGATCCTCTCTAGATGTGGTGGAAACACTAACCGATACACCACCTCACGAACTCATCCCATCACCTTAAAGGGCCCAAAAACATATGATAAATCTCACTCCCCTTCCAAACCTCCACTTACCATGTCGAGGTGAAACCTTCAAGAACATATGGTCCCCAAACTCAAACTTCAATGGCCTCCACCTATGATAAACATAATACTTATGCTGGTCCTTTTCTTTTTCATCCTCTCATGAACAAGAAGAACCTTCTCTATTATGCTCTTCACCACTTGGGGTCCAAGAACTACTGACTACCCAACCTTTTTACAACATAATGGAGAATGATATGGCCTCCTATAAAATTCCTCAAATATATCCATAATAATAAGAGTGATAAAAATTTTTTATGAAAACTTTACCAAAGGTAGGGGTCGTACCCTAGATCCACTGAAGTCCAAGATGCACTTATGTAACATATACTCCAGTGCCTAGATAGTTCACTCTATCTACCTATCACACCCATGTTTTCATTTTCAGGTATTTATTCTATTTATTTTGATATTATTTTTATTCCTTGGGTTTCATTTTAGTTTGTTGATAAAAATGTAAAATTTTTCTTTGGAATGGGGTGGCACATGTCTTGTACACGGTTAGGGTAAACTGTGCACTTGGCCCAGGAAAATATGTTCTAAGGTATCATTTTGGGACAGAGCTGAATCGTATGGTTGGCACACGATTTTTCAAACCATGTGACTAACCGTGTGACATGTACCTTTTGGACAGTGGAAATCGCATGGTTTCCACATGGTTTAGAAAACCATGCGGGCAAACCATGCGGGAAAACCGTGTGGTCTGTCTAGGTTATTAAAATTTGAAATTTTCTAAACTACCCTCTTTCGAAATAAACACCAAATCACCCAAACTCACCCCCAATAAGGATTTATAACCTAGTATCACCTTCCCCTTCTCCTTCCTCCCTTGAGATCTATTTTTGTGGGATATTTTCCTAGGATTATTCAAGAAACCATCAAGTAAGTCATTTATCACTTGGTTTCTCTCCCTTTTCTTGGGTTTACTTCCTCTTTATTTAGAGTTTCACTTATCCAGTGGGTATGGTGTCATTTTTAGAGTTAGATATTAATTTTGTGTGATTAATCTTGATTTTTAAGGTTTGATCTTGACTCTAAAGGGTGATATTGAGGTGCAGTTGTAGTTTTTCACCATTTTCTGGAAGTTTCGACCCTCAAGGCAGGTGGTTCCATGATTAAACATTATTTGATGATTTTAATATGCTTCATTGAGTGTTTAAATATGTTTTATTCATTGTTTTTGTTGTGAAATATGGGTTTTTGAAATGATTCAAGGTGCCTTGGTGTTGAAAAATGGGTTTTCAGAGGAAATGACTTATGTTCCAGGTGTGTTTCATATATGATTCTTTGTTTGATGCCTTCAAGGTGTTTGATAAAATGTGAGAATGGTGAAAATCATGTTTTAAATTTTTTTTGGCGTGTGTTTAGTTTCAAAGTGGATTTTGGATAAGGAAATTGTGGGTTATCATGTGTGTTTACATTGTTTGGAATGTGTATATGTGAAAGTGATATTGTATGTGACATGTGGAATGTAAATTGAGCACAAAAGATAAATATGTGTATCTAGGTGGGTGGACTAGGACTAGTATGCTAGTTGAATCTGAAGTGGTTTGTCCCAGATTCATTTAGCAAGATTGATGATACAACACTAACTAAATGATACTGATGATTGGAGACCACTGAGCTCATGGGGTTTCCCCTTCCAGTGTCTTGTGCATGAGAACATTATTGGTCATGGTTACTATTCCACATTTCACCAAGGTATGATGTACCTAGTGTCCCATTAATAGATAGTTCCTAGAGGGTTCTCCTATGACTTAGTGATCCATTAAGATATTTTTCTTGTCATCAAAATATGGTATAATTTTTCAGTTATTTAAAAAGAAAGAATGTTTTTTTTAAATCATTTTCCATAATTTTTTTCTAGTTCTACTTTTTATAAAACTTGCATGTTCATTTATCTTATAATTTTTATAGCATGGAATCTTTTATTGGGTGGCATACTACTGGGATTTGGATCACATGTTACTTATACCTTTGGGTGTTAGTAGACTTGGTTATATTTGACATAAGTTGTTAGGACCAAAAGGGGCCTATATACCCTGAGGGGGGGGGGGTGAATCAGGGTATGGATATTCTATTTCAAAATTCTTCTTTCCCCAATATATATTTACCTCTATATTATAAGGGTAAATTTGTTTTATTTTATGTTGTTAACGTTTATCTTGTTCTTTCCTTGTTTATATGATAATGATGCTTTGGATGCAATGTAGGGAAACAAGCAAGAAGACACAAATATTTTTACTTGGTTCGCCCTCACTGAGATACATCCAAGGAGCATACAATGGTGGTGTGACACTATTCCAAATCCAATAAAGATCACTACCAATTTACAATATTCAGGATAGATAACTTCTTTTCCATTGCTCATTTCCTTTACAAAGTTTAGGGCCAGCTCACTACTTTCCCAAGGGTCACTCCCTTTGCCTCTCTCTAGATCACTGTTGGTGGAAAGGGTCACCTTCTTCCTCTTCCTTTGCTCACTGATCTGGAAAGGATTCACTCACAGTTTATAGACCTATAGGTCTCTTCATTATTACAAATGAATGCATCTTCATCTGTATATAGATGCTCTGTTGAAGTTCTTCTTTCATCCACTGAGGAACACAACTTTACTGTAGGTGTACTGGGTAATCCTCCAACTTTCTCACAAGCCTATAATGACTAGTACACTTTTCTATACCTAGTTCACAAGTGTCACCACACTACTTACGCGACACTCCCTTCTTCAACTCAAAACTTGGGTGACTCACTCTCTTTTACGCCAAAACCAATATTGGTGCACAATTAACAACTAGAGACCTTCTATAATCCTGGCATGAAAGTTTCACCTAACCACTTGGATGAAACTCCCTTCACCAACTAAAAACTTGTGTGAATCACACAATTTTACTCCCAAATCAATATTGGTGCGCAACTATCAACTGGTGCACAACTTATGAATATGTTTATACTTGTGAAACCAAACCACCACTTGTGTACCCAAACCACCTACATGACTGAAAATCGAATTTTCTCTAAGTTTTTATCTTCCCTGAAAATTAGGAGGAGTATACCTCTATTTATAGGAATTTTGGGCACCCTAAGCATTGGCACACAAGTCTTCTCCCAACGCGTAAGTCCAGCCGCCCTAGTCTCTGTCACCCTAGTCACCTTGCATACCCAAACCAAAACTTGGACGCCCTCTTTATGATCTTGAAAAAAATATGGCACACAAACTTCCAAGCCTCCAAGACCTCGGTGAAAAATGCCCTTTTCCAAAAACACTTTTCTCCATTTGTCGATTTTGAGAACCAAAAATTTGGAAAGCACTAGAAAACAGCGCCACCTTGTATCTGCTCTTTTTGTATTGCCTCTAGATCATCCATTCCTTTGTCGAGGTTCTTCAATCAATCATGGTTTTTTGAAAACATCCATTTAACTCGACAAATCACCATGTAAACCCCCCTTTTCAACAAATTTGTACATCGTGGTCTGTTTTGTCAACAAACACAACACGGAGGCCCACTTTGTCAATAAACACAACCACCTCAAAAACGATTCAATGATACCTTGAGGGATTTTTTTACCAACATAAGTAAAGTTAAGTTGTTTATATATGGTGGTTCTGTATTCAAGTGGTATTCCCATACAGGTGTTGTGGTGGTGGCTTGATGACGATGATCCTCTTGTTACATGGTGTTTTTTTTGGGATAGCGTGTTGTTCCCTTTTTGTTGTAAACTTGAATCGAAAAATTTATTATACCTTGTTTAGTTGTGATTATTCAGTTTTGGTTTATTTAAAATTATTGGTTCTTTATATTTATGTAATTTTGTAAAATCGTTCCCAAGTTATATTATTGATACCCAAGCACTTGTTTCTAGCCCCTGGGGATCGAGAACACCCTTATGCCCATGGCATGAAATAGGTCAGGTGTCGGTTTGGATGGAACTTCAGCCTAGTTCATGAAAAAATGGTATCAGCGGTAGGATACACTCTTTTGTGTCATGATATTTGGGATGATTCTGGATAGACAGGAGCTAGGACTATCAGGATTTGATGTTCTGGTTGCGAGCAGGGTGCCTGGGCAGTACACCTCACGGAAAAACTCAAGTCGCCATGGAATGTGGGGATTCTTATTTGACTTATCCACCAGAAGAGATGTGTAGGATATATAATGTATGTGGACACTAGATGGGGGTGAAGTGGTTTGGTTGTTATGTTATTATGATGGGTTTGATTTTTTTGGATTTATGGGATTCGGGTATTTTTTTCATTGCTGAAAATTTTCAAATTGGTTGTATTGATAGTTTTATTTGTGATTATTTATTTTTATTGAAAAATGCCTTCCTGGAGACTTCCTGTGAAAATGTGGGAATAGGGAGGAAAGAGTTCTCCCTCACAAATTGATCAGAGACTAGTGGAAGCTATGGTTCGGGCTATCCAATATTTGGAATGGGGAGTGGGTCCTAGTCCTGCTTCGGTTAGAGAAGTTGAATTGGGTTCTATAAAGGAAAAATATCAATAGTTTCTTAAGAATAATCCTCCTTCTTTTCAAGGTAGTATGAAACCTCATGAAGTAGAGGAGTGTATTGAGAAGATAGAATAAATATTTGTGTTTCTTGACACTCTTGAGGAAGATAGAGTGAAATTCCCTTTGTTCTTACTATAAGTTCCCAGTCAGAGGTCGTGGGACTTAGTGATGAAGACTAGATAGCATGAGAAGATGAATTGGAAGGAATTAAAAGGTATTTTCAATGATCAGTACTTTATTGAGGTCTTGGACTATTCTAGATCCTGGGAGTTTGTGGATATTGTTCAGTGGGACTAGTCCATGATGGAGTATGCCAACCGCTTTTCTAATCTAGTTTGATATTCACCCAAAATTGTTTCCAATGAGAAGATGAAGGATTAGAGGTTAGAGAGGGTGTTTCAGATAGAGGTTTATTCTCAAGTATTTATGTTTAAGATAAAGACCTATGCCAAAGTGGTTGAACATGATTGTATGGAGGAGATTGACCATAATGGAAAGTATGGTTCCTATGGGGCTGTGTCAGCAATGGCTAGTGGTAGTTTATTTTAGAAAAATAAGAAGCGGGACAAGCAGGGGAAGAAGGGAGGTGGGAGTTCTGGCCACCCTTCTCGAAAGTCCTCGTCTATGGCTTTCGATGTTGTGTCGGCTATGTGCCATCAGTGAGGGAAGGTGGGGAACATTCGACCTACATGTACACATCCTACCAGACCTTTCCATCAATGCAGATCTATAGGACACTTGTAACATTTTTAAAAAGTGATGCACCCATATTAGAGTGGTGTAGGGCCTATGGATTCCAGAGGGAAGTTAGCTTAGTCATATCCATTTAGGAAGGTGGGATCTCATTTTGGTGGTTGATTTGACATTAATAGAAACTCTTCTAGGAAAATTCAGTTCATGTAAAATCTACAAGCCAATATTATTTCTCAGAATTAGGCTAAGACAAGGCAGCTTCATGCGGTGAATCAAGAACCAGCTAAATCGAATGCAGGGCCTTCAACATTTTGAGTTACCATTTTTATTACATTATCTTTAGTTGTTATTTTGTTTGATACTTTGCTTTTATTTAATTTATGTCTTCCCTAATTGTGAATATATTGAATTTTACAACTGATCTTATGTCATATGTGATGGATTTGGTGACACGACTTGGTAAGAAGAAAGGGCATGGTTTTAGATGTCCATCTTGTTCACTCATCATGTCAGGGGTCAATCTAGAGTGGGATCTCCAAGACTTGGGTATGGAACTATTTGATGTAATCCTTGGCATGGATTAGATGTTGAGTTTTCAGGAACATATCGATTTCTATAGGTAGTGGGTGAATTTCATGACACCTAATGGCAGTACCCAGGTCTTTCATGGTGAATGGGATCCTTTTTTCAGGTCATGCTGGACCTCTACTTCTAGAATTAGACAATCTCATTTTTTAGTTATCATTCCTCATGTTGGAGAATGATGGTGGAGCTTCTAAGAGTGGATTACCTTCTATGGTGGATGAGTTCTTAGAGGTATTCCCAGATGACTTTTCATGCTTTCCCCCAGAGTGAGACATGGATTTTTCTATTGAATTGGCACTGAGAACACAACTAATATTTGTTCCTTCATATCATTTTCCCCCCACCGAGTTGAGGGAATGAAAGGAACATCTAGATGATTTGGAATCCAAAGGATTCATTCACCTGAGTGTCTCTCCTTGGGCTTCCCCAATCTTGTTTGTGAAGAAGGTTAATGGATCTATCCTCTTATGCATTGATTAATGAAAGCTGAATAAGGTGACCATCAAGAATAAGTATCCCTTTCCCCAAATTGACAACTTGTTCAACCAGTTAAAATGGGTGAGTTGGTTCTCCAAGATAGATTTACTTTCTAATTACCACCAAGTTAGGGTGAAAGAGATGGATGTCCTAAAAATAGCTTTCTAAAGAATGTATAGCCATTTTGAGTATTTATTCATGCATTTTGGGTTGATGAATGATCCAATGGTCTTCATGGTTCTCATGAATAGGGTTTTCCATCAGTATCTTTACTCCTTCATCATGGTATTCATGGAAAACATTTGGGTTTATTCCGGATCCAAGGAAGAACATGAGTGGCAATTGAGGATTATTTTGGGCATTATTCAAGATCCTCGCCTTTATGCCATGTTTTCAAACCGCACCTTATGGATTAATGAGGTAACATTTATAGGCCATGTTATCTTGGAATAAGGGGTTTTAGTAGACCCTAAGAAGATCAGTGTGGTTTTGTCATGGGAGCAACAAAAAAATGTGTCTAAGATCCTAACATTTCTAAGCTTGTATGAAAATTACAGGCAATTCATTCTGGACTTCTCTTAGTTTTCTTCTCCCATGAAAACACTCACCTATAAAGGGGTGAATTTTGAATGGATCCTAGAGTGTTAGGCATCCTTCGAGGAGCTAAAGAGGAAGTCGAATACCGCTCCAGTTTTGATCTTTCTAGAATCTAGAAAGGGCTATGTGGTTTGTTGTGATTCCTCAGGTACGGATCTAAGGTGTGTGATTATACAGGATGACCATGTGGTGTCGTATGGCTCTCGCCAACTCCGATCACATGAAAAGAACAATTTGACCCATGAATTCGAGTTAACAGTGGTGATGCACACTTTGAAAACCTGATGAGACTACCTCTTTGGGGAGAAATTTGTGGTTTATTATAATCATAAGAGCATGTACTATATTTTCTTTTAGGAGGATATGAATTTGAGGTAGCACTGTTGGGTTGAGTATCTTCAAGGGTTTGACTTTGATATCATATATACCATAAAAAAGGTAATGTTGTGGCAGATTCCTTGAGAAGAAAAGTACCAGTGCAAGATTTGAGGGAGTCTGGTGATGAGTGGACTTTGATGGGGCTCTCTGGTCAGATTCATTTAGAAACCAAGGTGCATAGTGGAGGTGTGTTATTGGCCAGTGTCTAGTTGACTCCCAATATTCTAGAGTTGATTCAACATGAGTGGCCTGGCGATGAGTTATGCCTGTAGTATATGTAGTTTCTTCATGGTAGGGAGACATCTTATGATTGGTTGTTTTCTATTGAGGGGGTTTTATGTTTCAAGGCCCATTTCATGGTGCCTTTATCTCTAAGTCATGTGGTGATTCAGGATAGCCACTAGTCTTAGTGGGCTGTTCATCTTGGATCCACCAATGTGTATTATGATGCTTATCATTAATTATGGTGGCTAGGTATGAGGTAGGATATAACTAACTTCGTATCGAGATATTATACGAGTTAGTAGGTTAAATCATAGAATCAAAGTCCCTCTGGTTTACTTTAGTTTCTACCCATTCCTACCTAGAAGTGGGATGAGATCACCATGGACTTCATTGTTGGTTTTCCTCATACACCCTAGGGGAAGAATTCCATTTGGGTGGTGATTGACTGTTTGACCAATTCTTCCTACTTCATTCCCATCATATATTCAACTAAGGTGGATGGGTTGGGCCAGTTGTTTGTTCATGATATTGTGATGATTCATAGAGTGCCATCAATAATTATTTCTGACAGGGACCCCCATTTTACACCTTTTTTTGGTAAGTCCTTTAGATGGAAATGGGGTCAAATATTAGGTTAAGTACGATATACCATCCTCAAATGGATTGTTAGATGAAATGATTGAATCAAATTGTGGAAGGCATTCTCTAATCACGTGCTTTGGATTTTAGTGGTTTGTGGGATAACCATTTGGGATCATTAGAGTTTTCATATAACAATAGCTACCATTCCTCAATATGAAGGGATTATTTTGAGGTGCTCTATGGCCGGTTGTGTCAGTCGCCACTGTGTTGGGATGAGGTAGGTGAGTCCTCATTATTGGGACTGAGCTTAGTGCAAGAGACATTTTATAAGGTCAAGATAATTAGGAAGTAGTTATTGATAGTTCAGAGTCATCACAAGTCTTATACCAATCAGAGGAATCGAGATCTTGAGTTTTCTATGGGTGACCAGGTGTTATTGAATGTGTCACCTCATTTGGGTCATCGTTATTTGGTTAATCAAGGGAAGTTAACACTGAGGCATATCAGACCTTTTGAGATCACCGAGAAGATTGGTAAGGTGGCATACAGGTTTGATTTTTCTTCATAGTTTACTTCAATTCATTATGTGTTTAATGTTTCCTAGTTAAAGAAATATAACCTAGATCTATCTCATGTGATAAATTGGGAAGAGTTGGAAATAGATCCATATTTTTCTATGTTTGAGTGGTCAATGAAGACAATAGATTCCCAAGAGAAAGTTCTTAATCGGAAGTATATTTCATTGGTCCATATTATTTTTCATCATGGTGATGATATGCATGAGTCCTGGGAGAATAATTCATGGGTTGAGCAAGCGTACCGGTTTTTATCCTCTGATCAAGCATTGAGTTGACTTTCTAGGGAAAGAAATTTTTCATGGTAGAGAGAATTGTGACAAATGTTTTCTAATTTTTAGGTATTTATTATATTTATTTTTATCTTATGTTTATTCCATGGATTTAATTTGAGTTTCTTGAGAAAAATATAAAATTTTTATTTGGAAGGTGTTGGCGCATGACTTGCACATGTTTAGGGGAAACCATGCACCTTTCCCAGGAAACAATGTGCCATGGTTTCATTTTTGGTTAGCGCCAAATCACATGGTTGGTGAACAGTTTTTCAAACTATGTGACGAACCGTGCGACATGTCCCTTATGGATAGTGGAAAATGAACTGTTGCCACATGGTTTGGAAAATTACACGGGCAAACCATGCGGCCTGTCCAGGTCATAAAAATTTGTAATTTCCTAAACTACCCTCATTTGAAATAAACCCAAAATCACCCAAACTCACCACTCTCAAGATTTCTACCCTAGGTGCACATTCTTCTTACTTCTTCCTCTGTTGGCCTCTATTTTGGTGGGATATTTGGCTTGGTTTTTTCAAGAAACCCTCAAGTAAGTCCCTTCACTCTTGGTTTCTCTAACTTTTCTAGGGTTTTCTTCTTCTTTCTTTGGGGTTTCACTTCTATAACAGGCAGGGTGTCGTTTTTAGAGTTAGATATTAATTTTTTGGGTTTAATATTGATTTTTTTGGTTCTATATTTCCTCTAAAGAGTGAAATTAAGGTGAGTTTTAAGTTTGGAACTGTTTTCTAGAAGTTTCAACCCTCAAGGTAGGTGGTTCCATGCTTAAACATTATTTGATGATTTTAATATGCTTTCTTGAGTGTTTAAATATGTTCTATGCATTGTGTGTGTGGTATGAAATGGTTTTTTAAAATTATTCAAGGTTATTTGGTGTTGAAAAATGGGTTTTCATAGGAAATGAGTTATGTTCCATGTGTGTTTCATATATGATTCTTTGTTCGATGCCTTCAAGGTGTTTGATAAAATGTGTAAATGGTGAGAATCATGTTTTAAAATGGTTTTGGTGTGTGTGTTTGGTTTCAAAGTAGATTTTGGATGTGGAAATGGTTTGTTAGAATGTGTGTTTACATTGTTTGGATTGTGTATATCTGAAAGTGATGTTGTTTGTGATATGTGGAATAGAGATTGAGCACAAAAGGGAAACCTGGGTATCTAGGTGGGAAAATTAGGACTAGTATACTAGTTGAATCAGAAGTGGTTCATCCTGGATTCATCTATCAGGATTGAGGATACAAAACTAACTAAATGATATTGATTATTAGAGACCACTGGTCCTGTGGGGTTTCCCCACCTATTGGCTCGCGCATGAGAACACTGTTCTTTGTGGTTAATATATCACATTTCATCACGATACGATGTACCTAGTGTCCCATTACTAGATAGTTCCTAGAGGATTCTTCTGTGACTTAGTTCTATCTTGATATATTGCACTTACCATCAACAAATGATATAATTGGTTTGTTATTTAAAAAGCAATCATGTTTTATTTTAAAATATTTTCCAAAAAAAAAGTTTCTAGTTTTCCATTATAAAACTTTCATGTTAATTTATCTTATAATGTTTATATCATGAAATATTTTATTAGGTGGAATCATACTAGGTTTTGGATCACACCCTATTTACACCTTTGGGTGTAAGTAGACTTAATTATGTTTGAAACAGGTAAAGGAAAGTTGTTTGGAGATGGTGGTTTGGGATGCTAGTGGTGTTACCATGAAGGTGTTGTGGTGGTGTCTTGGGGATGATGATCCTCTTGTTTCATGGTGTTTTTTTGGGATAGCGTCTTTTTCCCATTTTTTTGTAAACTTGAATATGAAATTGTTTTCTTACCTTGTTTAGTTGTGATTATTTCATTTTAGTTTATTTAACATTATTGGTTGTTTATGTTTATGTAATCGGGTAAAATCGTTCCAAGTTATATTTTTGATACGTGAGTACTTATTGCCAGTCTGTGGGGATCAAGAATTCTATTCAGTCCATTCCATGTACCATGTTTGGTGTTGGGTTGGATGGCACTCTGGTTTGGTCCATGACACTACCCATATGTCTAAGGGAGGAAAGCAGCGGTGAGGCATAATTGAGTTCCAAAATCATGCTGTAATACCCTCTTGACTCACAAGGTAAAATATGCATCCTAATATGAGATAATGAACCTTGTAACTCTATGAAACCACACCACATAATCCACATACCACATATCCAAAGCATCCACTATGCTCAACTCCTTAATCACTAAGAAGTGAGCCATTTTTTTCAATCGATCAATTATCACCCTGATAACATTATATCCTCCCCAACCTCGAGGTAACCCTATGAATAAATACATTGATATTTCATCCCATTTCCACTTGATAACACCCAAAGGCCAGAAAAAATGACCAAAAACATGATGCTCATCCTTTACTTGCTGGAAAACTAAACACTTTTCCACAAACTATGAAATTGTCTATTTCATCTCAGGCCACTAAAATTGCATCCTCAAGCCCTGATACATCTTGAAAACTCTTGAGTGTACCAATAAATGTTATCTTTGAAACTCATGAAGGACTCGCTAACACATTTCTACCAGAACAAATATCCTCCCACAAAACAACAACTAGTTACTACTATCCCTCTAGAGTATCACCATGGCTAAAACAATCACACATCACCTCTGACTCTGAGTCTCCCCAATGAGACTCCTCAAACTACCTCATCAGAGAAGACTAAACAGTCATCTAAAATAAAAAGTCTCTACCATTATCCACCCTTTCATCTAATTTCAAGCATACCAACTCATCCATTTCTCTCCAAGCATCGCCAATCCCTTGAACAACATCCTTCCCCATCTTCCTACTCAAATTATCATCCAAATATTCCCTTTTATTGAGGTGTAGGAGATATAAAATCATAATCTTAAAGAAAATACATCCAACCCTACTATCATAGATTCAGATCATGCTAAGAAAATATGTACCTAGATCTCTTGTGATCTGTGAAGACCACAAAACACTCCCCAATGAGGTAATTCCACCACAACTTCAACACAAACACAACAACTGATAGCTCCACATGATGGGAAACATAGTTACATTCATGGGTATGTAACTTCCTAGACCTATTAGAGGTTACTTCCCTCTTCTATATCAATATGAATCCCAATCCTAGACATGAATCATTAAAAAACACCTCAATCATCACACCCTCCTCTGAAAACTGAAGCAATAGAGCACTAACCAACTTTCCCTTTAGGTAACTGAATTCTGCCTAGAACTGATTAGTCCACACAAAATCCTAGTAGTTCTTGGACATTACTATTAACATGGTTGAAAATCAAGATAAATTAGTCAAAAACCGCTGATAATATCCTGCACGATTAGGAAAATTATAAACCTCTACCACATTTCTTGGTGGTTCCAAAGAAACAACGACCTTTACTTTTGATGGGTCTATTTCCCAACCCTACCAAGACATTACATTCCTGGGGAAATGCACCTCTTATGTCCAAAATTTACACTTGGATAAATTTCCATAGAACTGGTGGCATTGAAGAACCTGTAAGACAATTATAAGATAATCAACGTGCTTCTACGATGAATTCGAGTAAATCAAGGAATCATCAATGAATAAAATGATGAACTAGTCTAGGAACTAAAGAAACATGGATTTCATAATCCCCATGAACACGACTGGTTCATTTGTAACACCAAAAAACATAACTATAAACTTGAAGTTCCCATACTTGTATCTCAAGGCAGTCTTTGAGATATCTCGCTCCTTCACCCTCAGCTGGTGCTATCTAGATCATAGATCAATTTTAGAAAACCAACTCAACCCTCTCAAATGGATGAAAATATCTTATATCTTTGGAATAGGGTAACAATTTTTGACCACCACCTCATTCAACCTCCATTAGTCTATGAACAACCTCAGACTACCATCCACCTACTTGGTGAACAACACTGGAGAACCCCATGATGAAACACTAGGCCAGATGAAACCCTTATGCATCAGATCATCTATTTGAATCCTCAACTCTCAAAACTCAGAAGCTTCCATCTGATAAAGATCTATTGAAATCAAAGAAGCAACATGCTGCAATTCTATCTTGAAATCGACATCACGTTGAGGGGGTAACATCACAACCTTCTCAGGGAAAACATCCAGAAACTCCCAATGACCTTGTTGACCTCCACCGTCCCAACATCCACGGATTCCACCAAAAACTCAACCATCAGAGAAATAAGGGGATATACACACCGACTTCCTTCCTAAAACTATAGAAACAAAAAACAATTTAGCGGCAATTTTTTCACAGTGGGTTTCTAACAGCGATTTTTAAAACCGCCGCTAAATATTTTAAAAATATTTTATATTTTATATTTTATATTTTTTATTTTTAAGAAAATAAATAAAATATTTTTTAGAAATGGTTTTTAAAAAAATATTGGGAAATAGTAGTGATTTTTAAAAAACTGCCCCGAAATAGTGACAGTTTTAAAAAATCGTTACAAAATTAAAGGAAAAAATTAAAAATTAAAATATTTAATTATGATTTATGATTTATTATTTAATATCTTATATATTTTATTATTTACAATTTTAATGAATTATAGTGTGTTATTTAAAAAATGTTTATAATTATTAGTTAATAATTATTTGAAATTTAAAACAAATCTTCAATAAGTTGAAAATCAGACTTCAGCATCAAGTGACCATAACTTTTAATCCATGAGTTCATTTTAGCCCCACAACTAGTCAAAATGAAGCTTATGAAATTAACTATAACAAAATTAGATTTAAATTTTGTAATAATAAAAATAAAAAAATTTATTATAGTTTCTAGAAAAGTAGGAAATCAAACTTGAACTTCAAATGGTCATAACTTTGGATCGAGGTGTCTGTTGGAGCTCCACCACAAATCAAGTCAAAGCCTATAATGAGATCAACACCCAATTGACTGGGGAATCCCTGGTCATGTATTTCAAGGCAAAAAAGGCCCATAAGACCTCCAAAACTGAGTTTTTAGTAGGGGTATCTGAATTTTTTAATATTTGACAGAATTTCAGCCTCATTTAATGGGGGGTTATTGTATTTCTTTTAGTGGGGATTGAATTTATCCCTAAGGATTACATTTATATTGATATTATGGTTTTTAAATTTTATTATTTTTCACATTTCAGTTTTATTTATAATTAAATATATGCATATTTACTTATATTTACTTATAATAAATCACTTGTATAAATACATATTTACATAGAAATTTATTTTTAAACATATGAACCATATGAAAATAAATATTTTTTATTCATTTAAATTAAAATAAATAATTATCTATTTTATTTACCTTATAAAAAATACATTAATTTGTATATATATATACCAATATAGGTAATTTTTATATATAAACATGTGTGTTCCAATGGAAAAATCTATATTTATGTGTATATTCTAATATATGTAAATAAATACATATATATGTAAATATTTGTGTGTGTATTTGAGAAATATAAATATGTAGTGTGTCCATAATATTGTGTGTATACATCATATATAAATTTATTTTTATATAAATATATCATTATATTTAGATAAAGTATAAAAATGAATTTACAGTAAAACCATATGAATATATATATACACATATGTAAATAATGTTAATATATACATATGCATGTGCATTGACAAATAGATATATATTTATATTTATATTCAAATATATGTAAATAAATATTAATATATAATACATTTAAATAAATTTAAGTATATATATATATATCATACACATTCGATGAGATTTCATCTTCATTTATGAGCGTCTTCATGATCTTTCTATGTCATTTTTGATTTTATTTCTTTGATTTACATTCCTATTGATTTGATGGTGTTGTAATTATTGCACTTTCCCCTATTTTGGTAATTTGTTATCAATTACATATATCTATTCATTAAAGTTTATGACTATTTTTGTATATTTATATACATTTGTAATTATTTATACATATTCTTTTTTATATATTTTGATATCATATAAGTGTGTATATATATAGAGATATTTATATTTACTTGTGTTTATATATATATTTATATTAATATACTATTATATATATGAGTGTGATTATAAATTATTATGTACCATAAATGCGTGTTTATATATATTTATACAATTTTTTATATGTATATATATTTAAAGATATTTATATCCATTTATTATTTATTATTTATTATTTATTATTTTATTATTTTATTATTTTATTATTTATACAATTATTACTGGTTATTGATTATTGATTATTGATTATTTTAATATTTTTTTATTATTGATCTATTTTTATTATTAAATCACTATTAAATCACTATTTATTATTAATTTATTTTTAATTAATTATTATTTATTTATTTAATAATTATCTATTTATTTATTTTATATCAATTTATTTATTATGTATATATTATTTATTTATTTATTAATTATTTATCTATTATTTAGTTATATTTCATTATTTTATTATTTATATATTATTTATTTATAATTTAGTTTTTATTTATACATTAATTATTACTTTATATTTAATTTATTATTAATTTATAATTAATTTATTATTAACATTTTATTTATTATTTATTATTTATTTATTTTTCATTATTATTTTACTGCTTATTTATTATTTACTTATTTACTATTTATTTATTTATTTTTTGTTCATTGTTTATAAATTTATTATTAATTATAATATATTTTTTATATTATTTTATTATTAATTTATCATTAATGCATTGTTAATTAACTAATTATTATATATTCCTTGTTTTTTTATTCAAAATTTAATTTTTATTATTTATTATCTATTATTTATTAATTTGTTATTTATTTACCATATATTAATTTATTTTTAATTAATTTATTATTTATCCAATACTTATATAATATATAATATATAATATATAATATATATTCATTATATATTAGTTATTATTTATCATTTGTTATTCGTTAGTCTTAATTCATTAATCATTAATCATTAATCATTAATCATTATTGATTATTTATTATTGATTATTGATTATTGATTATTTATGATTTATGATTTATGATTTATTACTTGGTATTTAGTATTTACTATTTATTAATTATGATTTATTATTTACCACTTATTAACATAATATGTATATATATTTTTATTATTCATTTATATTTTATTTATTTACTATTCATCTATATTTAATTTATAAAAAATAAAAAATAAATTATGATAATTAAAAAATTTATAATAATAGTAATAAAATAATTAATAATAAAATAATAAAAAATAAAATTATAAATTGTAAAATAATAATAATAAAATAATTAATAATTAATTTTTAGAACAATAAAATAAGAAAATAATAAATAAAATATTGATGACTAATAAAAAATAAAAAATAAAAAAAATAATGAAAAATAATAATAAATAATAAATAATAAATAACAAATAACAAATAATAAATAATAAATAATAAATAATAAATAATAAATAATAAATAACAAATAATAAATAATAAATAATAAATAATAAATAATAAATAGTAAATAATAAACAATAAACAATAAATAATAAATAATAAATAATAAATAATAAATAATGAATAATAAATAATAAATAATAAATAATAAATAATAAATAATAAATTAATTATGAGAATTAAAAAATTAATAATAATAATAATAAATAAATAAATAATAAATAATAAATAATAAATAATAAATAATAAAATAATAAAATAATAAATAATAATAATAAATAATTAATTCTGAGAATAATAAAATAAGAAAATAAAAATAAACAAATAAATAATAAATTAATTACGAGAATAATAAAATAATAAAATATTATAATAATAAAAAATTAATTATAGAAATAAAAAATATTAAAAAAATTTAAAAATAAAATAAAAAACCACTGCGAAATGATTTAGCGGCGGTTAAACCGCCGGTAAATGATTCCACAGATTTTAAAAAACTGCGGCTAAATCATTCTATGACGGTTTTGATGATTTTTCAAAACCATCACAAAATGATTTAGCGGTGGTTTGAACTGCTATTAAATGAGAAAAAGCCGCCGTTAAATGCCTATTTTGGCATAGTGTGACATCCCCATCACCAATGAAAACCACATACAATCCATCCACACATGAGAACATGACTCTCCTCCAAAAGAAGTCAATAATGGAATGTATAACATACAATAAATTGATGCTTAGGATGACATTATATGACTGCTTCTGCCACAAGAAAAGATCCCCATGCGACTAATGTGGCCCCGTCATTAGTCTACACCCCCAGGACACATCAAATAAGCTGATTTGGCCTCCGAATGGCATTGTTAACACTGGTGGAATGAGAATACTCTCTACATCTAGACCCAAAGCATGAGCTAGAACTGGTGAAAAAAAGGAGTGCAGAGCTTTGGAATCAAACAAGGCATATACAAGTGTACTAAACAAACCGATCATACCTATGGTGATCTCTGAATCCTCTAGAATTTCTGCCTTCACTGCATGTAACATTCCATGACCATATCCTCTACCTCTCTACAAATTACCACCTCCATGACCACACTCGGGTCGAGGTCCCTGAACATGAGAAACATCCCGAGGTTAGTCTTTACTCACTCTATCTCCCCTCGACAGAGCATAAGTTGACTTGCCTTGTTGCTAAAACAGTCTCACTAGAAATGACTATTGAGGCTAGTACTAAACCTGTGAACCTCCACCAAACTGAGCTTGAGGAATCACTGGACACTGGTTCTGGCAATGGACACAAACCCCAAAACCAAAACACACTGGTATAACGTCCCCAGAAAAACATAGAAACCACTGATCCCAAAAGGCTGAAAAGGAAGCTGCTGAGGCCTAATGCCTGTTTGTCAAAACCTCAAAGGTCCTGGTGCCTGAGACATGCCAATGAAAACTCTTTTACTTGATAAAACCTACTGGTACCTCTCTCACAGTAAATTTCCTCACGATTGCATCCACTTGATCACCTCTATCTTCTTCTGAACCTTTAAATACGTCAGTAATGTAAATGGTGTAAATACATACTAGATAGAAGGACAAAGTGCATCCTCAAGAGGTCTCACACTAGAATCCTCATATGAAAAAATATATGGGAAAAAATATAAAAGGTCCTTAAACTTGATTCCCAACTCTCACACCGACATGGTCCCCTACTGAAGAGAAATAAGCTCCTACCTCTTTATTACCTTCATAGTTGACAAAAGGAACTCTTCCCAGATCCCTTTTTGAAAATTGACCCACAAATATTCTACCTCCTTCCACTCACCTAGAGGCAACATTCACCACTGATGTGTAGATCCATGCATCTGACTAACCACCAAAGGGTCCCAATACTCCATTGGGGTTCATATCAAATTGAAAGTAATCTCAATCTCCTTTAGCCAGCTCTCTGTCTCCACACCTAAAACCCTACAATCACACTTCCCCAAAGACTACTACTGGAAAGCGTGAAATACCCTCTTCCAATCCTCAAACTCCAATTCTAGATCAATACTACAGAGATCAACTCAATCATCCTTCTAAACCTCAACTGCCAGAGCTATATGAAGAAGATGAACATGAGCCATAGCTGAAAAGATAACAAGAATTTCCTAAGACTGGTAGCATAGAATTTTATTTAGATTCATTTTAATTCACTTTATATATTTTAACCTTCACAAGACAACCCAATTCAAACAAGAACACAAGTCATCATGATGCACGTACCTATCCGAGGTCTCTAACTTGAAAATAGATCCACCTCACTTGGTTGTTCAATAATCTCAGAGTCTATGCATTGGATCACAGAGGGGCTGTAAAATCTCATTTCCCAGTAGGTATCCTTGGCCTATATAACACACCAAGGTCAACTAGAACTTTTATCATACCAACCCATGAAATCTCCACTTTTTCTATCTCCAAAATCCATCCTATCTCTCAACCATCACCTCTGATACCAATTTTTCGTGACCCCCTCCCTCTAAAGATAGCACAATGAGGGGAGAGTGATAATGACCCCTGAGTCTTGCCACCAGTAGGCTTTGGGTTGATGACTATCATCAAGTGTATAAAAATATCATTAAATGGGAAGAATTACCCTCTATAACAATATATTATCGGGAGATAATATGAATCATCCACAAAAAACTCTATGGAATAATATAAAAAGAAACTAAAACCACACCACAATGCATGCATAAATAAAATTGAGATAGATAAAAGTCTCCAAAAGTAAATACCCAAAAGAAAAGATAAAGTAGCAACACAACATTTATCTAAAGATCCAAGATAGTAATGTCCATAATGGTCCATTTAATCCTCCTAGAAACCTAAAAAAATAGTTAAATATATATAGGGTGATCATACAGGTATAACCAGTAGGAAAACCAAAGTCCCTCATAGACATGTGAAAGAAGCATACTAACACACCCTTGAGCAAACAACAAAACCAACATCATATAAACATGTAAACTATCTATCCCAACCTCACCAAGTCATGCTTACAAAATAACATAATCCAAGTAATAAAATATAGCATGAGTCACATCAATAAAGGGTACCCCACAATGCTTCCCCACTGGTATTCCAATCTCACACCCCAATGTCATATGTCCTGGAGCTCCCATCTCTTCCGTATACCACAACGACCCACAAGTATAGTCTAAACACATCTCACTAGAATAAACCTAGGGTCACCTCCCCAAAAGAACAACCACATCATGTCTCTTATAAAAACACTTAGTCCACAAAATTCCCACAAAAATAACCATAGGATTAGGGTATCATGAACATGAAGGACATCAACCTCATTCCCTCCTCCTACCATGAATGACCTATAACAAACCATTATTTTCATACAAAAGTATTACATATATTTAGATGAATACTCAATATATAAAAATAATTCCCATACTAGAACCATAAAGGTTTATATTCTTTTTCGATTAGATATAAAATATTCTTATTTTATGAACGATCTTCAACATCTCCAACAAAGATCTCCTCACATAATACTCCTCTTAGGAATACCATACCTAAACATTTCTTCATCACATGGGGAAGGAAACATAAGAAAGGGTGATCTCAGATGCTTAGTAAGGATAAACATAGTAGATATCAATCGATGATCATATGAAATTATAAGATAATAATAAGGTTATGTGATCATTACCATAACTTACAAAGTTCATACCAAACCTTTCATAGATTATAAACATAATTTATGGCATAAACATTATTATTTCAGAAAACATAAACCATAATAGTGAGAAATAATTATAAATCAATCATGATCCATAATCTCATGTTATAAATGTGAATCAACATCATAAATATATAAAACCATTTCATATGTCAAGGTTAACTGCTAGGACCATCAACATAGAGAATCATGACACACCAGTTTCCAACAGTGGATTAGCACACACCTGTTTCCCATAGTGGATCAAGCACATCAACTTGTTTCCCATTATTATCTCATGAGATATAAAGGTTTACCCAATTAAGTATAGGAATATATAGGTACCAACATTCATATAAATAAAACCATACATATGTGTGCCATAAGAACATAAATCATTCATTATATCAGAACCCATAAAAAGAAATGGGTTTCATAAACAGTTCATCATAGAATATATCATAGAAAAGAAATGGGTTTCATAAACATTTCATCTTTTCACCATAAACATAAACCATCCATATAAATAGTAAGGATAATATCCTTTTATAATCTCCATAGTGAAGCTTAAGTAACATCAAATAATGTCATCTTATATGGAAAATTATTTTGAAATATCACTTGAAATAATTATTGAGTAAAATATCCTTTCTATTTTGATTTTTTAAAATTCCACACAATTATAAAATAAAAAATTTCCCCTGAAAATAACCTTTTAAGATTTTAAAGGTAACATCAAAGCAGTAAGGTATCATGATGACAGAAAAATCCTCTCATTCTATATAATTTTAAAAAAAAATTCCTCTATATTTTTGTTGAAAAAGTCACAAAGAACCTTGCTTAAAAAGAAAAAAAAGAATCATTTTAAACCATTTTTTAAAATATAAAAAATTAGTAGAAATGAATTTAAAAAATCACAATATAATAATAAAAAAATTTGAATTTTTTTTAGAAAATGTGGACATGGAAGAGAAAGAATATTTTAAGGGATACTTAAGATAAAATTTTCAAAGAAAATCCCTTATAAATATCATATCATTGGAATAATAATTAATCGAATTAATTTATTATGTATATAAGATATAGATCCATATAAAAAAGTTTAAATACAACATAATATCATCAAAATGATTCTCATACATAATCATTACATGGAATAATCAATGAAGTGTATGTTTAACCCAAGGAATAGAAATTGTGTTTAGATTTTCCTTACCACTATACAACTAGTCAAATTGTATACCCCATAAAAGTAATAATTATAATAATAAAAATTTAATAACATGAATATAATGAGATTCATGATATGATATATCAAAGGGAATTATATACACTACATAAAATAAATAAGTGATGAATACATTATATATGTCATAGAAGTAAAAGTGAGATGAGAAACCCTTACCTTACACTTCCCTTTAGTTTTCTGTACCTTAATATCCTATATAAAGGTTTAAATAATGATATTAATTCATTATAAAACTATATTAATTTTTTAATTGCAGATATAATAATTATATTACATATTACCACCCGTTCATTAATAATGTTTCATTATTTTAATTATTTCGAGTGTGTTCATTTCATAGTTTTATGATCGGTTCATTTGTGTATAGTTATAGATTTTATTGTCAAATGGAAATAAAAATACAGAATTGAAATGAAATTGTATTCATGAACATCCATAATTTTAAATGGTCCTGTATATCATTTTTATTTCTGACATGAGGATGATTCATTTGGTAAAATGTTAATGATAAATGTTTAGTTTATTTTGGTGGTTTTTCCGACCATCATAAAGTAGTTTCGTTTTTATTATTATTATGTATATATATTATTTACAAAACATGAAATGGGTTATAATATAACTATTATAATCTTACTTAACTAGAATAATACTTTTATGACTAGACTTTAATGTGAAAATGGAAAATAAAAAATCATTATCTACAGAGATGGTTAACCTCTATAATTTGGACAGTGGTTTTGTTTATTTGAATACCATAAGATAAGAAAAGTGGTGGATAGAATATTTTAAATTAGAAATATAAAATTAAATTATATACATGATATTGTAGTTATTATGATTTTATTGGTAAAGTAGGTGAAGAGAAATTTGAAAAAGAAAATAAATTAAGAGAGGTTGTTTGAGAAAGTTACCTATTGAATATCACCTCCTTGATGGGCCCCTTAAGAAACTTGGAATTAGAATTTGGTTGAGACCAAAATCACTTAGAAATGGGGATATTAGTTAGGAGCAGGTTTGGTAGATATTTTAATAGATTCTTGGTTTGTAAGGAGAAGGGGGAGGTGAGGAGTGGTATTTATACTTAAGGAGGGGTGATTTTAAGTGATTAAATAATGATTATTTTATATTTAAGTCAACCAAATTTGTGTGGAATTAATTCAAATGAATTTATATGGATATTGATGTTTTAAATTATATTTAATTTCTATAAAAAAATTGACCTACCATTTAATTTTTTAATTTTTATTTATTTTAAGCTTTTACCTTTTAACTTTAACCCGTTATATTATTTTACCTATAATGCGATAAATCTTTTTTTACCAAGGTTAATTTTTTATGCCTAAAAATGAAAATGAACTTATAAAATAATTTATAACTCCTGATTAAAAATATGGAATCTATTTTTAAAATTTTTAAAAAATTAAGTTTCAAAATTACATTTAAAATTAAACTATCAAAACGCAATGAAAAATAGTTTTTTGAAAAAATGTTTTTTAAGTAAGAATATTTTTTAAATGTAATTAATTATAATATATCTGACTAAAAATTATTTAATTTAATTTGATATTGATTTAAAATCCTAAAATTTATTTTAAATATAAAGAAAATGAGGGTTTTATAACACTACTATAAAAATAGTCTATACCAACCCACTTATACCAATGATTTTCACAAATCATTGGTATAGGCCTATTTAGAGGTTGGTTTCCCAATGGTTTCAAAAAACAATTGGAATAGAGCTTGCCTATCCCAATTTTTTGACTAAACCATTGGGATAGGGTCCTCTCTATAATCCTATACCAACGATTATTTAAAACTGTTGGGATACACACTCTATCCCAATGGTTATTTAAAACCGTTGGGAAATTTGGCCCCAAATACATAGTGGCCGTCCAATTTCTCCCTCTTCCCAAGTGTTAACCTAAACTGGAGCTCCCCTATTCCCCAGCCTGTATACCTTCTTCCCACTAGTCGATCCATCTTGATTCAATCCATTTTTTGTTCTAAAACTTCAAATTTTAAAGTGGTAACTTAGTTTTAATGTTCTGAATCTATTTATTTTTTGTTTTGTGTTTTGATTTTCCCAAAATGACAACTACCTTATCCTTCCTAGAATGCCAAACATTATTACCAAATGAGTATCCATATTAAAGTCATTTTTTTTCTTCCACTTTAAATTGGTAAGCTCTAACTGAGTTATATGTTCCACCTCCATTTATTTTGACATTTTTCATTCGTATTGATTTTAAGACAGGGTTGTCTTTTGTTTTCTATTTTGATCAAGAACCCATTATAAAATATAAGTTTGGTAAGACAAAGTTTTCAATGATTTATTTGAAAATAAAATAAAACAGAGGATCTAAAAATCAAGTTGGAGACCACTTTTTCAGGATTCTCCACACAAATGAGGTGGAAATTCTAGATAAGGAAATATTTAATGAAATAATTCCATAAGATTAACAATATTTGTTTTAAGGAGAAGTACTAATGTATGATGATATGTTAATTTTTTTTCTAACCTCTCATGTTTTGTAACATCTAATCCAACAAAAAGTTTTATACTAAATATTGTATCATAGTTTTATTTTTGGTAAGATCCATATATATGGAAGTTTTAAAATGATCAAATGATCAACATATGCTTCCCAAAAATTGTGGTATAATATCTGTTATAATTTTATGATAATTTATCTTGTGGGGGTTACTTTGAAGCTCAATGAACTTTTAGGAAATTAATTAAATATAGAATATACTATCCCAATCTTTTTAAGGATTCTTTTGAGTTTTATGAGAAACATGAACATTGAAAATTCACTTGAAATACATCTAAGAGATAATAAATAATTCAATAAACAATGATTTTTTTGTGAAATATTTGATGTATGGGGTATAGATTTTATAAAACCATTTCTCAAGTCATTTGGATATTCAAAAATATTGTTATTTGTTGAATATGTTTCAAAATGTGTGGAATCCAAGGCCAAAAAATTGATGATTCTAGTATTGTTTATACTTTTTTGAGTAATACTATATTTTTGATTTGGAATCCTACAAGAATTAATCAGTGAGAAATGAACCAACTTTTTCTATAGGTTCTTGGAAGATTTAATGAGGAAGTTTTGAGCGCACCACAATACATCAACACCTTACCATCTAGAATCCTATAAACAAGTTGATTTTTTAAAGTGATATTTAAGGAATCTTGGAAAAGATAGTAAATTAAAATATAAAATATATGAGAAAAAGGTTGGAAGACACCTTCTGGGTTCATAAAATAGATTATAAAACCCCAAATGGAATTATTTCATACTAATTTATCAAATAGAATAGTTATTATATGCATGTAGAGATAGAATATAAATCTTATTAGGAAGTTAAAGAGATGCATATAGATATAGAAAAGGCTGGATAGGAAGGAATACTATATATTCAAGAAGATACTAAAATAAAGAGAGAATAATTTGTAAATTCTAGAATTTACATGGAGAGAATAGAAGTAACACATAACTTGTTGATTCAATAAAGCGAATTCCAACCTAGAGAAAATATATTTCTCTTCAACTCAAGACTGAAATTAATGTCTGTTGAACTTCATTACATAGGGTAAGGCCCATTAACTATCACTAATAGGTATCTATTTAGTGTTGTTTTGATAGTTAATAAAGTAGATATGTACAAATTTTTTATCAATAGATATAGGCTGAAGAAGTATCTCAAAAATATGATACTGTTACTAGTGGAAAATACCACACTAATCTAACCCTCCTACTAATGAACTCTTAGGTTATACCAAACTAATCGAATTGAATTGAAATTACTTGATTTGAACCAAGTATACTTGAGTAGACCCGAACAACACTAAATTGCATCAAACTAAAATAAAATAAAAAGAATTGAACTAAAGTGAACCTAACTAAAAGAAATTCTATAGTAATGAAAAAAAATTAACTGAGTTGAACAATTCAAGTTTACTTTCACAAAACCTATCAATAGAGTATTCATTTGTCTTTCATATTATGATTCTCATATAGAGTAGTGCATCAATTATTGTTTTATATAACGTGAAAAATTATCGTATACTTAAATATATTTTCAATTAAACATCAATATTATTGAATTTATTTAACAAAATGACTTATTATATTATTTTTACAAAATTAAAAGAAGTTGGATGTATTAAACTGATTAGATATCAAGCGATTTTAAAAAAAATTGGATATATTTTTAGATTTCATATTTGATAATGCTTTAGATAGTGGTCACATACACTTCCATGTTATAATTGTGTTGGAAGACCTTGGTGATACATAAATAAATTAGGTACTATATAACCAAATATGGTTTTCAAAAAAACTACTATGTGTGGTATCACAATGGGGAGAAAATGAAACCTCAAAATGATGATCATACAAATGAGAGGATTTGATTAGAGAACTTAATATATGAACAATTTCCATTTATTCATCATCATAAGAAGGAAAGGATGTCAACCTAAGAAGACTTATATACGAGCACACATGATGCATCCAATGAAAACGATGATGCTGATAGGGTGAAAAAATTGAATAATGCTACGCAGACTCTAGTATATTGGCAATGTGGTAAAATGAAAGAGATGTATTTTTTAATCTAATTGTTTCATGGGAAAACCATGTATTGGATTTATAATACTACCATCAATTACATTATTACCTTCTTGAATTACTTACTTCCAGATGAAATAAATATTCCCTAAAACTACTATATGGCATGGAATTTAGTTTAAGAACGTGGATTTTCAAAAAGAAAAATTCATACTTTCCTAAAATATTTAAGCTTATTATGGGAGGAAACTAATGAAAAAAATGATAGTATAAAATGTGGACCATCTAGATGGAAGCCAAAAGCTGATGGAACACCAATGTATGTGCTACATAAAGTAATGTGGCACTTTCCATTGATCCCCAGACTCCAGAATATTTTCATGTTTGATGAAATATCAATAAAAATGAAATGAAATGATACTGAGAGAGGGGAGAATAATTAAGAGTTGGTTCACCCTATAGATATATTTTCATGGCAGAGATTTGATACTTGATATCTTGATTTTTCAGCTGATGTACATAATTTGAGACTGGGACTTTCAGGTGATGGTTTTAATTCATTTGGTTAGATTCTTACTTTTCAAAACACATGGCCAGTGTTCATACACATTTATAACCTTCCCCCATGGTTGTGTATGAAAAAAACATAACTTTCAAGAGTATACTCATATCTGACACTTTTGATCCCAACAATGATATAGATGTATACATGAGACCTTTAATAAAAGAGTTGAAACTTTTTTGGGATGTGGGTGTGTGCACGTACGATGCATGTACGAAAGACATATTTCAGATGTGTGTTTCAATTATGTCGACGATCAATGATTTTCCTACTTATGCAATGATGTCTGGATGGAGCATGAAAAAAAAACTATCATGTCCTATTTTTATGAAGAATACTCGATCTAGAAGAATGAAATATCTCCATAGTTTTAGTTGTATGGGACATCAAAAATTCTTTCCAATGGACCATATATATTGAAATAATCATCAAAGATTTGAAAATACCACGAAGAAAGAAGATCCACCTTAGCGTATGTCCATAACTGACATGCTTAATGAATTTAAAGATTTCAGTTTTTCATTTATTAAGGGTCAAATAAAATCTAGAACGAGGAATACTGTTTCTAATAATACTCGTTATAATTGGAAGAAGAGGAGTATCTTATTTGAGTTTTATTATTGGTCAAATAATTTGTTACATTATTTCTTAGATGTAATTCACATTGAAAATAATATATTTGAAATTTTGCTTTCAATTATTGTAAATGTCAAGGGAAATAAAAAATATGATTTAAGATCTCGGTGTGACTTGCTGGATTAGGGGATTTGACTAGAATTACATCATGTATGTATCAGTGAATATAAATGGCAAGTTCCATGTTCTCTTTATGTTATAACACCTCGAGAAAACAAAATCAAATTTTGGAATTACTAGAGATTATTAAAGTTCCAGATGAATATCGAAGTAATATATCAAAATGGGACAATAGAAGATACTTGAAGATGAAATCTTTGAAGACTGATGATTATCACATCCTTTTGCATGAGTTGATTCCAATATCAATCCATTATCTTTTCTCCAATAATGTAAGGGTGTTAGTTATTTGGTTGTGCCATTTGTTTAGAGATCTTTGTGATAAGAAGTTTTCTAAGTATTTCTTTCAAAAAATGTTGGCAGTGACACCATTAATTTTGTGTGAGTTAGAGAAAATATTTTCTCCATTATTTTTCACATTCATGCTACATCTTTCTATCCATCTTCCAACCAAAATACTTCTTAGAGAACCTATTGATTTTCATTGGATGTATCCAACTTAAAGAAATATGTACACATTGAAATATTATGTCCAGAACATGAATCATACTGAAGGTTTTATCATGAACGGTTACTTGGATCAAGAATGTATGGATTTATGATCAATGTACTTGTCTGATATTACTATGAGAATGAAAAAACCAATGAGAAATGAATAATAATAGTATGAGAAAATTAACCCCAGTTTTCCATCACTTCCCCAAACAAGAGTTATTCTCAGATCATATACATTGATGAAATTAAGCCTTGAAAGGGGGGAGATGTCACATCGCACAATATTATTAAAATGTGATTTGTTTGATGACTATCTCAAGTAAGTAAATTGAACATGTATATATTTTCTCATATCTTGTAATTTTACATATCTGTTAAAATATTTTTATTTTTAACTATAGGAAACATAAATAAATGATAAATAGAAAGCGTCATTCTTTATCTTTGAGAATGAGAGATACTTTTCATATCAAAGTGTTTTCTATTTGGTTGAAATTAAAGGTAGAAATACTGATATAATAAATAAATAAAATCAATATTTAAGGAAATAAGATCTTTGGATTTTGTTCCTAATATTGTGGTTTGTGAATGTAAATCAATTGCAAACAATGGGTATAGATTTATTATCACTGAATGAGAAAAGAACATGAGAACACAATAAGATGGTGCTATGCTAACTACCACAACAGACTGTTATGCCAGTGTATAAGATAATAGACCTTGTTTTGAAAATGTAGCTTATGATGGATTCATTGATAAAATAATAATATTGGATTATTACTCTCATGGTTGAGTCATCATGATGAAACTCCTGTGGTTTGATTCGCTGACGAGGTAGGGAACCTTTATTTATGATTGTATATTTTGAGTTATTGACATGACTCACACTCATTCTATCGATGAACCATATGTATTGACATCAATGATGAAATATGTTTTTTATGTCAAATATCCTCTTCAACCTAAATTTGGTGTCATTATTGAAGTAATTCCAAGACATTTTTTGATGATGGAATTGACTCTATCCCTACTTCCATTGGAACCAATCCATTTATTACTTTTGATGACTCCAATAGATCATTTTTTAGAGTTGATTGCGAACCTAAAGACTTGGTGCATAATATATAGAATCATTCATCAGTGGTCTCAGTTATTTTGGTTTAGCTCAACTTGGGTAGTTAAGGTTGGTACTATTCAAAATGGTTTAATATTAATTACAAATATTTTGTATCCTACTTGACCTTAATGTTAATTTTCAATGTTTATTGTTTGTAGTTTTATTTGAGTTTCGTTTTCTAATATTAAATTGAACTGTATTCAAACCTATAAAACCAAACAGAACTGAAAGAATTAAATTAGAATAAAAAAATATGAATTTAATTGGACAGATTAAACTTATTGATATGAAAATCAAAACAAATGAAAATAACAACCTAATAAAAAAATAGCTAAGTTACATAATTGAAAATATGAGCCAAATTACCTAAGACAAATAAGTCATGTATCGTATTTTTTGTTTTTTGGGTTACAAATTAGTTATCCTTCTCCAATTACTGCCACATTTGTTTTCAAATAAAGGAAATTAAACCTATTGAGGAGTGGTGAAGAAACATTATGATGGAAAAAAATATCTGAATGATTGAGATGAGAATTCCTCCATTAGTGCATGTTGTGAGTATTTCATTTCAAATATATATATATATATATATATCAATAACATATAATGTAATGTGATTAATTTTTCTTTAAACTTTTATACAAGATCCACTGCTTAGGCATCAATTATTCAACGAGCAACATAGTAGTTGTCCCAGCACACAGGCCGGTGGTATATGGGGGGGGTATAAGAGTTAGGTGCTCTAGTCAGTATAATCGTTTAGACCCTACCCCTCCCAGTGACATACCATATTCCACACATTCTGATCCTGCTGTGTCACTAGGGACACATGGGATATTTAGGCCTCATATGTTTTCACTAGCCTTTACATCTAAGCCTCCTCATCTATCTTTACCATATCCGATGATGATTCCCACTCATCCATATTATACATTTGGCCAGCCATCCATTCCATCTTATTTACCATCTACTTCTTTATCTCCAAGCTTCTACATTCCTTCTTCGACTCTTGCTCAAACACATACTATTCATATGGAGTATACACTGGGACCCACTACACCTGTATAGGGTCATGTTCCTTCAGTGCCTGTAGATCTAGCAGTGCCCATTCGCCAGTCTTCCATAGGTATATTTTATAATCCTTACAATTTTTTATACCATAATTTATTTTCATTATAAAATCTATTAATATAATTTTTTTTTATTTCATAATAGATACATCTATTGATATGAGGTGTATTAGTACATGTTTGAGTGTGGTGTGTAACCACCAAACATAGTTGATGGTGGACTACAATGAAGATAACCAACTGATTGAAAAAATTGGGAAACAATGTCGGAGTTTTTTGGTGACGCTTTCCAAATACTTTGACATCATTCCTTTTAACCCACTCTCATAGAGATAGTTTCCAAATGAATTCAAGGATAATGCTTGGGAAAAGATATGGGTAAAAAAATCTATTGGATTTAATGTAATATTTTTTATTTATATGAATTAATATTTTGTTTTTAGTTTCGGTTTAATTTTTCTGATGGCAAGGGTGCACGACCATCACATATAATAAAATTAGGTGAGATTTTGAGATCCTATAAACAGAAGTTGTATATTGGATGGTTTTCTAGAGTTTTCACCTAGTTAGAGGCATTACCTCTCAAGAATGAGTGTCCGATAGAATAGTATCGATAAATGATTACTCATTGGATGACTACCAAGTTTAAGGTATTAATCACATTTGAGGTTTTTAAATTAAATTTTTTATGTTTTGTATTAATACTATATTTTGTATTATTGAATTTTATTTAGGAATCATTTGGAAAAAATAAAAAAACCTTTTATTCTAAAAAATAACTCCAAACAATGGAGAGTGCTACGATGTCTGATCATGAGAGGAAGCAGGTATGGTAGTTGTTTATTATTTTTATTTAGAACTTTAACTTTCTATTGTTTCCTCTATAATTTGTTATATTTATAAATTTTTGATATATTTTTAGTTATGAAATTCATTATTGATAACCTATTTTCAATTATGGTTTCCTAAATTCAATGTAATTGTAGAGGCAGGTAATGAATATTGAAGGATGTGTGCCTCAAGCCAAACTATTTTTCTCGAGTAGAAAGAAAAAAGGTAGAAGTGTGGTTAACGAACCAAAACAACAACAGATTGTACGTTTTACTATGTTGATTTCAAATTTTAATATATATTTTGTAACTTAATAATATATTTATATTTGTAACAATATTTTTTGGAGGACCTTGATTCCCATGAACCGGGCAAATTTGGGCTAAGTGATCACTTACATTAGGTGTTGGGAGATGAGAACCCTGTCAAAGTATGCTGCTGACCTAGGAAGAGTATAGTCTGATGAGGTATTGGACCTATTCAGGTACCAATTTTAGTACCATAGAGTTAAAAAAGGTTAAGGCATGGTACGAATAATATTAAAAGAATCGCACAGGTGGAAGGACGAGTGGATAAGGAAAATACTAAATTTATGAAACTGATACAGTTTTATGTCCATCACTTCCACCAGAGGCCAGCATATATTGTGATTAATATATGTCATCGATGAATTTATTATATAGTAAACTAGGTGAAAATCCTAGTGGTGGTTGAGATGATTTATTTTCTGGTGATGACGATGGAGAGGAAGTGGTTGAGGATGAGGATGATGCCGAGACTGAGGCTGAGGACGAGGCTGAGGTGGAGGCTGAGGCGGAGGATGAGAGCAAGTATGATGCCAAGGATGAGGATGTGGATGAGTATGAGGGAAATTATGGGGATAATAATTAAGATGAGGATGAGGCTGATGATGAAAATGATGATAATGATGGTGATTAGGGACAAATTGATTCGTTACTTTTTTGAATGATATTACTAACATTTGATGTTTAACGATTTATTGTGATTAAATATATGTGTGATTAGGTAGGTCACATTATTGTTTAACTGCACATAAATGTGATTTAAGATAATGTTGGTGTACATTTATATCATTTTTACCACACATAATCCAAGATGTACAATTTTAAGGACACACAAATATCATATTTTTATTTTATAATTAATCAAAAAAATCTTGATGGTGGGGAGATTATTGATGGGTGGTTTCTAGATCCTTCTTACTTTGTTTTATGTTTATGGGAGTCTTGTAGTGCCCATCACCTTTAGAGAAGAGGTCATAATTTAATTTTATTCTTCTTTATAGGTTTTGTACCCAAATATCATAAAAGTGTATCGAACTATTCAGTAGAAGTTTTTATAGATTAGTTTAAATAGGAACATTACATGATTTATTTATAATTGTTTAACATATTATTATATTAAAGTGGAATTTAAAAATCCTATTGGTCAATTTCATCCATGTCACCTCCAATTTTGTAAATGGTTTGAGATTACAATAAAATTTGTAACTCATATAACAAGATCCTCTAAAGGTTATGATGCATTTTGGTTAATCACAGACTATCTAATAAAGATAACCCACTTTTTACCTCACAAATAAGCCTTGTTATTTGTTGAATGAGGGAGGTTATATAAAAGGTAAATCATAAATATAAATAGTGTTTCTGCTGTTACTTTCTCTGACAAAGACCCAAGATTCACATCTAAGTTTTGGAAATGGCTATAGTGAGATTCAGGTACTCTAGTTATATTGAATATAACTTTTCATCCATAAATGATTGGATATTCTAAGTAGAAAATTCATATTTTTGAAGATATTTCATGGGACTTTGTCCTTGGTTTTAGTGAATTATTGGATTATCACAACTCCATGGTTGAATTTTACTTTAATAACAACAACGAAGAATAAATTCAAATGGATTTATATGAAGCTTTGTGTTGAAGACCTCATCATTCTACTCTCTGTTGAACTAAATTTTTTGAATCCTATTTGATCAATCCTAGTATTGTCTAAGGGATGACTAAATATGTGAAGTTAATTTAGAACTATATAATTATTATTTAGAGTCAAAAAAATAATAATATGATAATCATTGAAGGTGACCATTGAAATTAAAGCTTGGTGAGAATTTATTTCTTTAGGATTCACCAAGATTGGCTTACCGACGTATTCATAGGAAAGAAAAGTTGAATATAATATTTTTATGGATTTTTGAGATATTTGAAAAAGTTGGAGAAACTTCATATCATCTTGATTAACCCCCAAGGTTCAGTGTCATTCTTGGAACCATCCATGTTTCTCAACTAAGGAGGTGTGTGCCTCACCCTTCACATGTGATCTAATATGATAATATTAATCATTAGGATGATGAATTCTATATAAAGTATCCAATATATATCATCTAATGAAATCATAAATAATCATGAGTTAATATGATACATTTTGTTTAGGTTATGTGAAATTATGGAAATCTCTGAGACAAAATTTGAGGGGTATGAGTTTGAAATGAATAGTGAATGATCAAATATGCTATTGTCTATTAAATCAACATAAATAATTTTATTTTTTTACCCATGACATATTTTTTATACTTTTTATATATATTCTTACATGGTTGGTTTGTTGTGTTCCATATATTATAATGGATATATTGTTATATATTACTATAAGAAAGTAACCACATGTCAATGAATAAGTGGAATGTCTAGGATGGGCTTGAAACACTCTAACTGAGTATTAGGATTGGATAGTAGTGCCCGTACTTGGTATTCCCCTTTTCTATCTCCTAAAATCATGGGTAATAAAATTTCCCAAATATGTATTCATGTATCCCATTCTTGGGATGGGAAGAACAATCTGACTTGATATTTGTTATTTTATTCATATAGGTCATCTCATACTCTAGGGTGAGTCTCAAAGTATGTGCACATGGTATAGATTCTCCCCTTGTAGGGATTTTTTGTTATATCTTATGTTTTAATTGATATCCATGTTATACATATTGAATACACATATACCACTTCTCTATATTTTCATTTTTGTCATATACACTCTATCTTATGATAGGTTATAAGGGGAGGGTTGGTGACTTTCTACTAGGTATATTATTCTCACACTTTGTATGTTCCTTTTTTTGATGTGTGTAGATTATAATGTATTTGATCTCGCTAGGGGTAAGGTACCATAATAGGATCCAAGAGAGAAAAAGAGTATGGAACTCAAGATTAATCATTTTTAGTTTTTGGTGGATAGTTCAGGCATGGACATAGGGGTTGTCCTGGGGCATTAATGAGGGTTATTCCACATAAATGACACCTTATTTTAGAACATTTTTCATATTTTAAAGCATATTATTATGTATGTGATTCTTGGAATATTTTTTTATTTTTTAAAATATATTAGTATGACTAGGACTTTATTTCTCAAGGATTAATGAACATATAATGATTGAATTTTTATATCATTTAGGTGTCCCAGTGGACATATATTTTCACTAAAGAAAAGGATGTGTGTGTGTGTCAGTATGATTTCTATAAATTTCATGTTGAATCTTTAATATGAAAATTTAACCTATAATTCAATGATCTAATAGGAGAAACCATATCTCATATTTTCGTATTATAACCTTTAGTTTTTACGCCAGCCTCTGGTGATCAAAAGGTGCACCTGGGGTATTTTTTGAGCCTAGTTTGATATCATTGGGATACTTGGGTCATGGTCATTACATACACCCATGAACCACTATAATATACTCAACTATCAAAGTAAAATAAACCTATATATATATATATGGTCCACTAATCCCATACCTATCAATCCATTTCATATATGGAATTATAAGGTATCAATGTCATACCTCTATTAATTACCACAAAAATTCCCAAGTTAGACACTTACGAAAACCACTACCCTATGACTTACCCTAATGGTAGTACTTTACCCATGTTTTTGAGGTTTATGCAAAGAAACTTATTATTAATTTCATGAACCAAGACTGTCAAGTTTTTTTTCATAACAATTATTTGTTATTCCCCTAGGAGATGTAGTCTTTAACACCTTTATGTCCCAAGAAATACTCAAAGTACCCACCCCACTCCTAGAAGGTTTTACCCAATATCCTTATTAATTTTAAACTCACCTGGTTCCGACACATTCATCCTAAAAAATAAACCCTAATAATTTTTATGCAAGAACAAGCATACATAACATATGGTTATGTATTAAAGGGACCACCAAACATGATATCAAAGTTATCACTCCTTTATACATGATAGTCCAAGCCTTGTATCATATTGTACTAAGAATTATTATGTTATCAAGCCCCAATATCATATTAAAAGATGTGATTGATTAATTATTAACACTTATAATTAAATTATCTATTAAATTCAATGTTTTATAATCTTAAATAACTCACTAAGACTCATAGTGACACCTAAATGATGGGGAGCAGTGTTAAAAAGTTCTAAGTCGATCCCCCTGCTACCATTCTAGAAAAATCAACATGAATCAATACCCAATCAATCACTAATTTTAAAAACAATTTTTCTAAATACCTAAAAACTCACAAGGTGATTTCCCTTCATAAAAAAAGTGAGAAATAGGTTGTGTTCTTCCTACTAGGACATCCTTAAACTATTTCAAAAGTCATCATTTATTGATCCAATTTCATAATTCCTCAACAAAATATTACATAAAACCTAATATAAAATAGGGGAATACTATGTTGTGGTATATGCCACAGTGCGAATACTATGTTGTGGCACATTCCATGGTGGGAATGAAAAATACCTATCTAAAATGATGAAGGTGGATTATACAGTGACATAAGGTGTAGTGATGTAGTGTTCAAACTAAAACAACTTTTATATATGTGATGATTGAATGGGTAATTTGATAATAGTTTTACTGTAGCTCAAAGAGGTTGAACCAAAAAATCTCAATACATTTCATACTGAGGGGAGTCTGCTATTTTTATGTGCTATTGCAGTGGTGTTTTGTTGTGCTATTTTAAGTGTTGTATGATGTTGTATTCTTTGTACTGTTTTAAGTGTTTTATGAAGGTTAATGAAGAGGAGGGGAGTCTACTGGATACTGTATTTAATTCTGGAAATTTCCTATACCAACAGTTTTTAACTGCTGGTATAGTGTTGAATAGAATATTTTTACCAATAGTTTTAATAAACCGTTGGTAAAACTCTATACCAATGGTTTATAAAACATTGGTAAACTATGAAATCATGCTATATACCGATGGTTAACAAACCATTGGTATATATATATTCCAATTGTTGTATTGAAACCATTGGTTTATTGAACTTTACATAGCCCTATACCAACAGTTTTAGAAGAACCGTTGGGATAGGACTATCCCAATGCCAAACTTTGCAATGGATTGAAAATATGTTGCCAAATATTTGAAACTGTTGGTATAGACTGCCTTTCTAGTAGTGTAAAAATTAGTATTTTTTACTATTCACTGAAAAATCAAACTTTTCAGAAAATTATAAAAAAATTATCTTAAGATAATTTTGAAATTTTAAATCCAAAAATGATTTTCATTTTATAAAATACATTTTATAAAAGTTTCAAAAATTAATTATATTTATTTTCTCATAGAAAACAATAAAAATCACTTTTTTAAGAAAACATATATTTGAAGAATAAAATGACTTTAATAAAAATTATATGAATATTAAAAAATTATTAATTAATATATTAAAAATGATTTGGAAAATTATATATTTTATAATGTGGTTAACATTATTCATTACCATCAATTAACGACTAGGTTATAATGGTCGTGTTAAAATAATAATATTTTAGAGTTCGTTTAAGTTCAGTGTTTCATGAAACATAAGATATTAAAGAGATTAAATTTATTTAAGAAGAGACATTACATAAAATATTAGGGTGTCACATTCTACCCCCCTTAAAATGAATTTCACCCTCTAAATTCATTACTCAGTCCTCAAAGGTTTAAAATTTTATAATTCATTCATAGAAACCCACATCATACAATTGAATAATAAATCATACCTTAAAAAGGGAAAGTTGAAAACATAAATATTACTAGAAGTAACACATTCCTATGTTTACACATAGATAAAAAATTATTGGATAATTAAAATAAGGATTTGTAAGGTAAAAATAATCCCCAAGAACTAATAGAGAGTGATTAAGAACATGCTCAAGATAAGGTTAATGACCATAAAATGAAAGACCAAGTTGGTATAAAAAAGGTCATTAACATCATCAGAAATGGTGATAATAGGATAAAATTTTATTTTACAATCATTTTAGAAGATATACTTACTTTATTTCGTCTGATAAGTACAATATCACTCTTTGGATGTGCCTTGATCAATTTCTACTTCATTTCTTACTGTAACATCCCGTATTGACTGACCACCTAACCGGTAGCTGAACCGATGGGTCACATGTCCTCAAGCACTCCTCCCCACATTCCATAGGATTCTAACTAGTATCAAGGGTCTGAGGAGGTGATATTGGGAATACTATACCACCATATCGGAGTAGCACATGGGTATAAAAAATAAGAAACAACCGCAGAAGTAGTAATAAAATAAAGACATAATAATGGAAGAATAATATAAACTATATAAAAAAGATGACCTATGATAATGTATAAAAAT
Source organism: Viscum album (assembly GCA_963277665.1). NCBI lineage: Eukaryota > Viridiplantae > Streptophyta > Magnoliopsida > Santalales > Viscaceae > Viscum > Viscum album. The sequence continues at coordinate 1,557,845,094 of OY728126.1, read as the reverse complement.
TCATGCATGTATGGATTATGATACATAACTAAATAGTAGGAGTACATTAGGAAACAATACACAGTGCAGTACATGAATAAAGAAAAGAAAAAAAATACCCTAAGGTGATCTTCATGACCATCCGAAGCCCCAACTTAGTCCTATGCTCCTAACTCCCAGGTTGAAGAAAATCAACACCTGAAAAAATTCACAGTCCTACGAGCATAAGATCTACTTGGGTTCCCCAATACAATGATGGATTGAGTAGTGTGTGAAATATAAATCCCAGTAGGTTACCACCCATGGTGTCTACAACTGAATCTAGTCTGTGAATATAAGTAAAGATGTTTTAAGATATAAATAATTAAATAAAACTGAAATAGATAATAACCAACCTACTTAGGTTCCTTAAAGACACATGGAGGCTCTACCTACTTCAGATCATGTCTGGAATAAGTGTATAAATAGTAACCATATGTATATAGTAATAATATATTGATATTATATTTATATATTTCATCCACCAATATGGACCAAGTAAATGAAGACATAAGTGGACATATACGTAGAATACTAGGTGCTGGCTGGACCAGGGTGTAACTCAGTCATCCATAACTAGTCTGAATGATCTTATAAGCTCAAGACAAATAGTACATTCCCTACATCTCATAATGAGTGGGATATGCAGTGTTTTTCACTCTATATAGAGAGTGTTCTATCATGTCAACGGTCAATACAGTGAGTGTTCTATCAAGTCGACACTCACAATAAGGTACATGGTGCATCATTCCCACTATCCAAACAGTGTCACTGGTGCGATACGTAATGCTCAACACTTGATGTATGGGAGTGTGATACTACCATGCTCAACATGACCCTTACCATTGTTCCATATCCTATAACAAGGATTAATTATATTTATAATTATATCCATGAGGAAATACCTCTCATGAATTATATTTATCAATCCCATTATACAATCAAGGGCACCACAACTATAAAAATTCACACAAACCATGCTTATTTAATTATAACAAGAGGTGTGGTCATATGACCCAATTCAATTCCATTTTAATTAAACAATTTAATTAATTCAAGGATGTAAAACCATCATGAATAATCTATTCAAATCAATACATTCCATTTAATTAAATGAAACATGAAAAATTCATTTATCAAGGTTCAACGAGGCACTTAGAAGGTACCATGATCAATTGGAAAATTTCCTAGATGGGTAACCCCATTTATAAAGCAAGCCAATCCCTTAAGAGGATCTTGGTTATTTCGTTATTTAGATAGGTGTGGGCCAAGTCATTCATTTAGAAGGTGTGTTGGTTCAACAAACATTTATATAGAAGGGGAGAAACTCCATTTAATAACATCATTTGATGTTATTTCCCAAACACCCCATATATCAAGCACTAAAATTAAAGCATTGAAGAACACCAGATCATTACAACCAAGCAAGTTTTAATCCACCAGTCATCACTTTTTAATTTCAAGGACAACCCACATCATATAAGGGGTTATATTATAAAAACATGACATTTTTTATAGAATAATTCATTTAGCCCAAATAAGAATCACATAAAATAATCACATCTCAATTTACTAAAATGATCATCTAAGACAAACAACCAAGCATTTAAAATCAACACAAATCTTCAACATGACACTTAGTAGGTTCCATTTTCAACTAGATGAAGTGTCTACAAGGGTAATTCCATTATAAATCTAAGTCTAATGCTTAGAAGGTGTTATAAACATTTATTCATTTAATTACAAAGGATAAATTTAAATCTGTCACACCCAAGGGGTCTCTGCGATTGAGTTTTACATCTGAAAATTACTTAATAACACTCAATGACTGTAAAAGAAGGTGCATATATCATTTTAAAATGAATAACTCAATTTTAAAACAACACATGACAAAGGAAAATGTGATGAATAGTGAAAAAATTATAATTCAATATAAACTTTGGGAAAAGGTCATAGACCACCTACCTTGTACTTAGGACACTATACACATCTAATATCGAGGGATGATTTGGTCAGATTTGGAAGAATTCTAATAAATAGACATCCACCCTGAAAATATGTAAAATGAGATCACATAATGATAACTTGTTCGAGAGGATATTAAATTGAGAAATATTAAAAAAGAATGTATAACTTACTGAGAGGAATCCATAGGGACTGACGATGCTTGAATTCATCTTCAGATTAAGGATTTCTTTGAAATCCTAGGTTAGGCTTGAGGAGAAACCCACGACACTAAAATAGAGGGAGTTTCACATGCCTGAGTAGAGGAAACAAGATAAATATTTTAAAATATTTCATTAAGGGTAGAAATTTCATTTTAACCTAAACTCTGGGCTTCACGGTTGGCCAAACTGTGTTCCAACCATGCAGCTCCCACTGCTTGGCACCCGAACTCCACATGGTTGTCCCACATGGTTTTCCCTAATCATGCACCAACTGTGTGATGATAAGTGAAAGAATACTTCCTAATTGTTACTAACTGCATAGTCTGGGTGCACAATTTGGGAAACTATGAAAATACTGTGCGTGGTACATCTTCTCACTTGCTGTAGCTACATAAGTTTCTCTGGTGGGCTTCACAGTTTCAGAGAAACCATGCGTCCTATCCAATTATTTCCATTTTTGAGTTTTCAAAAGCCGATTCTCTTGAAACTCTACATAGCACCTGAGGAAACCCTTGGTCCTTTACCCAAGTCTTAAAACATTGTGTTTAAGCATTTCAAATCTTGGAATCACATTTTGAATCCCAGTTCCAAGAATGGACCATCCACCATATAATGAAATTCAAATTCCCTTGGATTTTCATCTGGTCAAAAACACAGGTCCTTGGATTTTCATCCAGTCCAAAACACATATTATTACAAACTCCCCACCTTAGAACTTCTCATCCCCGAGAAGCCTTGGGGAATGAAGGAAACATCACCAAACCCAATAGGGTTGTGAAGTCTCATTAAAATGGTCATGTTGTGTTTCCAAATTCCCAATGCACCTACTAGAATTACTCAATCATATGACACCTAAGCTATCAAAACCCGAGCCAATGCCCATTTATGAATGAAACAATGAAAAGATAATTTCTTGAACCTATTTAGATAAATACATGATCACTTTTTTGTCTATTTTAAAACCCAACCAATGGTGCTTCCCACATTAGGCTTTAACATCATATGGGACCAATTTCGATCCATGACATGCCCCACCATCGAAATTTCCTTCAAAGCACACCCCTAAGAATTCTAACGATGATCCTGAAATGTTTTTGGTTTTTTCAAATGGTCGATCTTAGCTGACCTCATTTTTCTAGGTCGAGCTGGTTTTTCATGAAAATCTATGGTTGGAACATGTTACACTCATATCCACATGACAATGTTTGAGAATGTTTCTTCACCAACTGTACTCCTTAAGCCAAAAGAAAAAATGTCCATCCATTATCGGATGAACCTTATCAAAAAGTTCATCTTAGACGACTGATGTAAAACAACAGAACTGCAATGCCTTCTCCCAAGGTATCTTGTAAATACCTGAATTTTCCATGTAATTTTTTAGTTATATGTAATTATTACTAGTCTTTGAAAATTGACGACGTGTGATTCCGAGGCCCGGTGTTCCCGAAATGAATTTGTGAAATTTTTTTCGGGTACATTCAGAAAACACATGAGCGACATTTTCTAACTTTTGAACCATTGCTCGGATTAAAAATATGAGGGCACCATTGAATCCACAATGCTGATATTTACTTAAGGGAGGCTTCACTTTGACCGTAGTAGGTCCAGAGAAAAAGTTATGTTTTGAAACTTTTTTTAAATGAAATGAAATAAAATAATTTTTTGTTATTTTATTTCATAAACCTCAAACTGACCAATTAAAGGGTATGGCTGGTGGTCTGTCAAGACATTAAATGGCTTGACATTCCAACATTAAGTAATGATTATTTTGGGGAAATCCTAAAGCTTCATAATCTATGATCCCCATTAACTCCCCATGTCGTTACATACTATCCCCATCTCCTATAAATATAGAGATTGGGGGGAGGGGTATTAGACAAGATTATCCAATCAACAAAGTTCTATTGGTATGCCATAATGTTGATCCCTTAGAGGATGGAGCTAACCTTATCAAGAGGTGATGTGCGACACTGAAACCCTGAACCAGAGTTTGACGTTCGAGTAGCGGTGAGTACAACTTGTTGTAGGGATGAAGAACAACGAGACTACCTCAACCGCGAGAACTCTATAATGTTTCAAGGTTGGGGTTATTTTCATTTGTTCATTTTTAATGCCCTCTTCCCCATTCTTGAAATTATAAGAAGAACGTGGGTCAACTGACTAACAGGTTGACCCATGATTCATTCGTATTTGTGGGAGGTTATTGTGGGGAATATTGTGGGGTTAATCTTATTGTTTAATTCAATTGTTTTTAAACCATTAACCCCCTCATGTTTGTGATCTAACACGGAGGGTGCAGGCCTAATGAACTTAGACCGAACCCTCCACTATCTTGCTATCCTTGCACCACATTAGAAGACCGCGAGATCGTCGATAGACGCCGTAAGAGGAAGGTCGCGACTCGTCATCCACGGCGAACGGAGGAGGTGGCCAGCACGATGGACAGCCACGAGAAGAAAGGTGGTGTGAACACTGCACCAATAGAAAATGGAATACGCGGATGACGCCGCTGCGAAGGCTAAACCCACCTCCGATGGGTTCTGCAGCGACCGAGCGATGCCCACGCAACGCCACCGCCTCGCCAACAGAACAACCTTCAGGCCGTTCAGGAATCCGGGAGACTGGAAGGTTACACTCCCCCACGTCGGACCAAACAGGGCCACTGCCCTTGAGACTGGACACCGCCCTCATAGTAGGCCGCCACCCTCAAGCCAGGCCACCACCCTCATGCCGAGCCGCCGCCCCCGGACCGGGCCGCCGTCCAAGGAGGCTGCCACCCCACGTGGGCCGGGCCGCCCCTTTGCGGGCCTACCTATTCAGTCTGGGCCCCCCTTGCGGGCCACCCTCTTGCGGGCTGGACCAGACGTCGGCCCAGCATGCCGAGTCCACCTCGGCCCCACCCATACTTGGTCGGGTTGGGTCAGTCCGACCTGGTCGGACTGGACCAGGGCCCAACCGGGCCCATAAACACTCAAATGACCTTATATTGAGAACCAGATGCCCATTTGATGAACCGTCTATGGAGTTGGGAACTTTAGAGAAAGAAATTCCTTTTTTCTTTACTCTATTAGAGTTTCGTAGAAACTTAGAGTTCACCTGGGTTGGATCGCACCCGAATCTAACCGGGCCCTCAACACTAAAATGCCAATAACATACCGACCGTGCGTCTGACTGACACACCATCTATTGCGCTGGAACCCTTATGAAATGGAAGATCATTGGGTTACTTCTTTGGGAGACTTCGTGCTAGTTTAGATATGACTGATGGCTTGGGGAGTGGTTCTCCCAAGCACACTACGTACGGAACCCTACGATTGGCTGAGACCTGACGACTGCTGACTTTTTGACTTGGAGTGAATCGATGGGGAAGAGTACCTTAGAAGACCACAATGGGGGTGGGAGGTTATGTGTGACCTGGCAGTCCATGGTGGGGAGCATCCATGGTACACGATGGGGAGGAGTACCTTAGCAGACCACGTTGGGGGGGATGTCTTTGTGTGACCTGGTAGACCCACATTACGCGATGGGGAGCAGTATTTCAGCAGTTCAAGGTTTGTTAGAAGTGCCTATGTGTGACACGAAAGGTCCATTTTACTCGATAGAGGAGGAGTTCTCTATCATCTGAGGCATTCGACATTGTTATTGGTGATGTTACTTGTTACTACCCCTAGAATAAATCTTGGTGTGAGCTATCTTTACTTTGTGCTTGTGATTGAGGTTATGCTATGTGGTACTTTACCTGTGTGGTACTTTACCTTCATGGTGTTACCCTAAGGGTTTTATTTTTAGAATTATAGGAGACCTTCAGGGTATCAGGGTCTCTATTGAGTATCGTTATACTCACCCCTGCACTTGCTTCACCCACACCTTGTTCTGTCTTGTGTAGATGACATACAACATTGACCGAGGCTGAGGGATCCAGGACTGGAAGGTGCTCATAGGTGGACCGTTCGATGTGACGTGACATAGAGGAGACAAGAAGACATGAAGTATAGTGGAGGTGATCTATACCTACCCTTTAGGTAGGAACCTCGGAGGACGACCTAGTATTTGTTTTCCTTTTTTCCTTTTAGTTGTACTGTACTTTCAGTCATACTTGTACTTTTACAGTTGGGCTTGTATTCTGGACCCTCTTACTTTCAACACCCTTTTTACTAAAGTAGTTTACTTCATAGTTTTTCTTTTTGTATTCTTGTACCATGTGTTTGTACAGGTTTAAAGGAAATTCCTTCCCATTTTAGGGAATATGCCTTTCGGTGCTAGTCACCAGCCCTTGGTCTATGGAAGGAGGGCTTGAGTTAGTCACGACACAGGCCCTGGGAGATGGTTCATGAAAAAGTGGTATTAGAGGAGTCTGTTCTACCATAGAACTAGGTGTTAGGTTCACAAGGCTAGATACCCTAGGAGGGGGGGGGGTGAATCATGGTATGAAAGATTAAAGCAACTACCCCTTTTGATATTTTTTTTCTGATAGATAAAACCCTCTTCTCTCTCCTTCCTGATATAGAGTATTAATAAACCTTAAATAATTCACAGGACACAGTGATTTTTACTTGGTTCACCCTCACTGGGCTACGTCCAAGGAGCATACCCTGGCAGTGTGCCGATGTACCAATTCCACTATAAGTGCAATTATGTTTACAAGTTCGAAGCAGACTCACTATCCCTTCTGGTTTATAACCACTCAAAATTTGAGAACTCACTGCTCTCTCAACTGAAGTGAGCTCAATGCTTCTTCATAAGATCCACTCATAGTTTATAGACCTATAGGTCTTTTCATTTGCATTAATTCATGCATCCTCAACTATTTATAGATTTTCTGTTGAAGTCCAACTTTCATCCACAGATGAATACAACTTTGCCTCTGAACACTAGGCAACTACCTTTGGAAGAACCTTCGCAAAGAACCCTACTTAACGAAGCTCCCAATTTCACGAAGCTCAAAGAAGCCTTCATGAAGCTCCTGACTTTTCACAAAGAACTCTCACGAAGCTCAAGTCATCCCAGAGCGACTTCCCTTGTGAAGCTCGCAACTTTCTTGGAGCTAGATTAGCTGCCGGGAAACTCTTCTTTCGCGAAGCACACTGCCTTCGCGAACCACCTTCGTGAGATGAGAGAAAAATATTTTTTTCAAAAAATCTCTACTTCTTCTGAGGGGGTCGAGGTCTATTTGTAGGTGATTCCACCGAGACTCTAACCTTATACACTAATTCAACGCCACATCATCACAAATCGTGAAGATTCAAAATTTCTGCTGAAATTCTCTCAATATTGCGAAGCACCCTGGAAATTTTCTGATCACGGAGCTCATCATAATCGTGGATCATTCTGTAATTTACTTCGCACCACCGCCACAAAGCTCCATCACATTTCCCTTCAACATTTTCATTTGCAAAGCTCATCATAATCATAAAGCATCACCATCAACATTCTTATGGTCTTCGTGAAATCCAAACCATGAAGCCTATCTTCGCGAAACTCATGCCTTTTCCATATTTATATGAGATATTCAATGAAATCCATATTTCATGATGCTCACTAAAATCCAAATTTTGGACCCCAAAAATTTGGCAAACACTGGAAAACATTTTCACCTTGTATTTGTTCTTTTATACCGCTTTTAGATCATCCATTCCTTTTTCATGGTTCTTTGTCAACATGGATTGTCAACAACATCTCTAGAACTTGACAATTCACCATGGAAACTTGCTTTTTCAACAAACACAAGCGACCCAAAAATTCTGCAATGATACCTTGAGGGATTTTTTCTCAACACTAGGACTCTGATATTTTCTATGTGGAAACAGTGTTAAGTGTTTTGAGTGTGGTTTTTAGTTCGGGGAGTCCAGTGTTGGTGTGGCAGCCAACGTATCCATACTCCAGGACCCTAAATTCTAATTTCTGACTCAGTGCACAAAAACACTGATTGCGTGTGTTTTGAAAAGTCTTTCTTGTGTTTTCTTGAGTTTGACCACAAGGTATAACTTTTAACCATGGAACACCTGTTTGCTTTCAGGATGCTGCCATGAAGACAACCGCCTAGGTTTTTTAAGAGTACGTGATGACGGCCCACCGAGCGACGAGGCCTTGTGGTAGCCCCCCTTACAGCTTCGGCACCTTTGGGTGGTGTACCAGTAGCACTACTGCCCGTTGGAAAACCTTTTCCACTAGCCCCACCAGCAGAGGATGCACATCGACTGAGCACGTTACATGAGTTCCAGTGGTAGAGGCCTCCAAGGTTCTGAGGTGAGACAGACCCAAAGGTGGTTGAGGACTGGCTGGAGGCTGTGGCGAGATTTTTTCGCTTAGTTGAGACATGAGCTGATTTTATGGTGATCCTAATATCCAGCCTTTTTCTGGTAGTAGCAGGGAGATGGTGGAGCCTAATTCTCCAGATACACAGTTAGGTGACCCTCATCTGGGCGGACTTCTAGGGTCTTTTCAGGGCAGAGTTTTTCCCAGCAACCTTACGCTCTGTGCATATACAAGAGTTGCTGCACTTACAACAGGGCATCATGACATTGGCCCAGTACTTGGCATGGTTCACTGATCTCTCCTACTGCTCCACCGAGATTGTACGAGACCATTTATTTAGGGCCCATACCTTTGACAAGGTTATATGATGGGATATCATAGCATCAATGGTATCCCTCAGCATTCCGATGCAGGCTAGTGTTCTTGAGCGATCACTTTAGGTGGAGAGATTCCTAGATGAGAAGGCACCGACAGCGAGAGATACCACTGGATGACAGGTAACTGAGTCATCTACAGGAGGTAGTAGGCAGATGACACAGAGGTCCAAGGGGACTAGAACCTCTGGTAGAAGACCTTGGGGTGTAGGGTCATAGGTTTGAGGCTCACAAGGTAGAGGGAGACAGACGAGGGGCACACAATGTTACACGTGTGACGGGCAGGGTCATATGGACCGTGACTGCCCAACCCGTCATACTGATGACTAGAAGATGGTCGAGGGACAGCCAAGGTATAGGTAGAGGTTCGAGCGAGGAGGTCTGTATGGTGGAGGAAATGGAAAAAAAGCTATCCATGCAGAAAGTGGTGGACAACATTTCGAGATTCTACTGCCACCACTACCAGGTGGTCCACCCCGACCATTGGGAGTAGAAGGATAGGGACGAGATCATCTCCAGGCAGCTGAGGCCTATGACCACGATGATCTGGAGATGATTAGAGGTATGATATGTGTCTACTCCACCTTAGATGTAGTAATTATTGACACAGGTTCTAGTCACTCTTTTATTTCCACGACCCTCATTCCGAGCTTGAAGATTTCGATGGAGTCATTGGCTAGATCATTACAGCTAGAGACACCTATGGGAGAGGATTTGATGATTATTCACTAGTTCTGGCTATGTGAACTTACTCTTGGTTGTGAGAGCTTCGGCTGGGATCTCCTAGTAGCGGCATCGAGGCCTTACGACATCATCTTGGGTACAGACTGGTTATCCATAGTCCATGCTCAGATTGACTATATTAGGCACAAAGTGCGGTGTGTCCGCATGGAAGGGACTAGGTTTTCCTTCACCGGTGAGAAGGGAACCTTTGCAGCACATGATGGACTTACCTAGAGGAGGGTTTAACTGATTTTTAATCAGTTGGATAGCCTTACCCTCAGAGCAGTTGATGTTGAGAGTCTGAGCTATCCTGTTGGGGTGGACTAGTATGCCGATGTCTTTCCTGATGATGTTCTAGGAATACCTCCACACAGAGAGGTAGACTTTTACATTGAACTGTACCCTGAGAAGACACTGATATATACACCATCATATGAGATAACTCCCATGGATCTTCATGAGTTACGTGTGCATTTGGATGACTTACATGGAAAGGGGTTTATAAGAACCAGTGTTTCTCCATGGGCAACCTCGATTTTGTTCACCAAGAAGGAAGATGGGAGTTTGAGACTCTGTGTGGACTATCGGTGCCTGAACCAGGTGACTGTTAAGAACAAGTATCCAATCATGGGATTGATGATCTTTTCCATCAGCTGAATGGAGCTCACTAGTTTTCGAAGATAGACCTCTGATTAGTCTATCATCAGCTTAGGATATGAGATGAGGATGTGCAGAAGATGACCTTCAGATGTCGGTATGACCATTCTGAGTTCTTGGTTATGCCTTTAAAAGTGAAAAACACCCCAGTAGTGTTCATGGGACTCATGAACATGATCTTTCATCCATAACTTGATTACTTCGTGGTGGTGTTCATTGATGACATCTTGATTTACTCGACGACGGAAGAGGAGCATACCTATCATCTAAAGATGGTTCTAGATACACTCTGAGAGCTCCAGCTTTATGGTAAACTCTCAAAGTGCCAATTATGGATACATAAGGTCCACTTTATAGGACACGTTATCTCAGAGGCTAGAGTTGCAGTGGATCCAGCGAAGATAGAGGTTGTGCTAGCTTGGGTGCCACCCAGGGGCATGATGGAGGTGTAGAGTTTCCTAGGATCGGCTGGATACTACCATAGATTCATGCATGACTTTTACAGAGCTTAAAAACCCTTTTTAGCTTTGACAAAGAAGGTAAAACCTTTCCTATGGATGGAGAGATGCCAACAGAGTTTCCAGGAGCTGAGGTAGAGACTGACGAGTTCCCCCATCTTGAGGCTGCCAGAAGAGGGCGTTGGGTATGTAGTCTACTATGACGCATTAGGGATTGAGATTGGATGTTTCCTAATGCATGAGCGAGCACTGATCACTTATGGTTCACTATAGCTGAGAAAGCATGAGAAGAACTATGCTACCCATGACCCGGAGTTAGTAGTAGTGGTCTTTTCCTTGATGATGTGGCAACATTACTTGATGGGAGAAAGTTTTATAGTCTACTCTCCATCCAAATCTATTTTTTTTTGATATTTTCTAATAGACACTTTAAGGGTAAGTGGTAACCAAACATCAAAAGATTCAAAATACTCAATAGAAAGACACACTACATTTCAATATCTATAGAAAAACATGACTTCCCACTTCTTCAAAACCAAAGCTCCACACCATGAGGTTCCAATTCAAATTGCAAAGTCATAAAACTCATTTTGGACCACGTGCCAATGACATCATTTGGGTTGAACCAAGATCCACCTCGAGCCGCGTAATTCGCTCACCTGCCTCAATTTGATCTAACAGTTATATTCTACTCTTATCACAAGATTCTTAGGAATATCTTCTCTTAGAAGGAGAAGAACCTGAGATAGTAGTGATGGCTAGAGTTCTTCCAGGACTATGACTTTGAGATAGTCTATACTCCTGGGAAGGGAAACGTGGCTGCAGATGCCCTCAATAGGAGATCTAGTCTGCAGTTGCAGAGTGAGGAGACAGAGCAGCTAGTCGCATTGCAGATATCCTTCATGGATAGAGATGAAGCAGCATACCTCCAGTCTCTTGGGTACACTGACTGCGAGGCTCGACGTGCTCATATATCCTCAGGGTAGGCACTTGATGGATTTTCTGAAGGTGGGGAGCACATCATTCTCTTCATAGAACTTACCATGGTACTAATGGTGCTACGATAGGAGGTGTTGTGGGAGTTCTATAAGTCCCCTATGGTAGTACATACTGGTGTGGAGAAGATGTACCAGGATCTACGGTATCATCACTAGTGACCAGGGATGAAGAATGTAGTGGTAGAGTTTGTTTCACGATGACTCACTTGTCAGCAAGTGAAGGCTGAGAATCAGGTTCCAGCAGGATTTGCTCAGCCACTAGAGGTGCTAGAGTGGAAGTTGGATGGGATCTCCATGGAATTTGAGACAGGGATTCCATGTATGTCTAGGGGAAATGATTCCATATGGGTGATCGTTGACTGAATCACCATGTCGACCCACTTACTACCTATCCGATAGCAGGGGTTAGTAGAGGGCTTGGAATGCCTTTACGTACAGGAGATCGCGTGACTTCATGGGGTTCCATCAATGATCATATTTGACCCTAGAACATGTTTTACATTCCGGTTGTGGAAGGGATTACAGGATGCGTTCAGGACTCAGCTGTGTTTGAGCACTGCCTTTCATCCTCAGACGGATGGTCAGACAGAGTGGACCATTCAGATGCTAGAGGACATGCTTCGTGCACGCATCCTATATTTTGGCCATAGTTGGGAGGATCACTTTCCCTTGGTGGAGTTTTATTACAACAACAGTTATCACTCCACCACCGGTATTGCACCATTTGAGGCCCTATACGGGGACCCTCCTGATCACCTCTATGCTGGACAGACCCAGGGGAGTCAGCACTTATGGGTCCTGAGTTGGTATGGGCTACCATTGAGAAGGTGACGATCATCCAGGAGTAGATAGAGACTACAAAGAGTAGAAAAAAGTCATATTCTGATAGAAGATGGAGACCTTTGGAGTTCCAATAGGGGGACTATGTTTTATTCCGAGTCTCTCCTCGATGGGGCCTGCAGAGATTTGGCTGAGGTGGAAGGTTATCACCAAGGTTTATCAGGCCATTTTTGATACTTCGGAGGATAGGTGAGGTGGAATACCTCTTGGAACATCCACCATAGTTGGAGAATGTGCACAACATATTCCATGTATTTTAGCTGAGGAGATAAGTGCATGAACCATCTCACATCATCGACCACAGTGAGCTGGACTTAGACGATATGGCGATGTTTACGGAGGTTCCAGTAGAGATTGAGGATTGATAGGAGCATGTCCTTTGTGGATATTTGATACCTCTAGTATGCATTCGCTGGCAGCACAAGAACCTCTAGGAGTGCACATGGGAGCAGGAGGCTCAAATTCATGATCAGTACACCCACTTGTTTCCATAGTCTATGTTGTGGCTTTAGGGGATGTAAAGTCATAATGTGGGGAGAATATAAAGTCCTGGATTTTCTATGTAATGTTTTTAATTATATTGAATTATTAAGAGTCTACGAAAATTTACGGCATGTGATTCTGAGGCCCGATGTGCCCGGAATGAATTTATGAACTTTTTTTCGAGTACATTGAGTAAACACTTGAGTGGAATTTTATAAATTTTTAACCACTACTCGGATTAAAAATCCGAGGGCACTGTTGAATCCGCATCACTGGTATTTTCATAAGGGAGGCTTCACTTTGACCGCTGTAGGTCTAGAGAAAAAGTTAAGTTTTGTGACTTTTTCTAAATGAAATGAGATAAAATAATTTTTTGTTATTTTATTTCATAAAACTCCAACAGACCTATTAAAGGGTGAGGCTGGAGGTGTGTCAAGACATTAAATGACTTGACCTTACATCCTTAAGTAATGATGATGTTGGGGAAATTAGGAATCTTCCTAATTTATGAGCCCAATTAACTCCCCACGTCATTAGTTACTCTCCCCCTATTCTATAAATATAGAGCTTGGGGGGAGGGGTATCAGACAAGCTTCGCCAAGAAACAAAGTTCTATAAGAGTGCCATAACACCAAGACCTTAGAGGATGGAGCCGACCCCAGCAGGAGGTGACATGAGACACTGAAATCCCAAACCGGTGTTTGATGTTCGAGCGGCGATGAGGAAAACTGGTTGTAGGGACGATGAACAACAAGACTCCCTCAACCGTTGTGAATCTACAACGTTTCAAGGTAGGGGGTTATTTTTGTTTTTGAATTTTTGATTCCCTCTTCCCCATTCTTGAAATTATACGAAGAACATGGGTCAACCTACTAACGAGTTGACTAACAATTCATTCGTCTTTATAGGAGGCTATTGCGGGAAATCCTATGGGGTTAATCTTATTGTTTAATTCAATTGTTATTAAACCCTTAACCCCCTCATGTTTACTAGATAACGGGGAGGGCGCGAGCCTAACGAACCCGGCCCAAACCCTCCACTATATTTCTATCCTTGCGCCACTTTGTAAGACTGCGAGCATGTCGATGCATGCCGCAAGAGGAAGGTCGCGACTCGTTATCCACGACGAATAGAGGAGGCGGCTGGCATGATGGCCGACCACGAGAGGGAAGGTGACATGACTGCCGCGCCGCCGGAGAATGGAAGCCGTGACCGAAGCCGCGACGGAGGCTGAACCCACCTATGGTGGGTTTCACAGCGACCAAGAGGTGCCCACTCGGTGTCACTACCTCGACAACCGAACAAACTTTGGGCCATTCAGGAATCTGGGAGACCGGGGGGTTACACCTCCCTGGGATGGACCAAATTGGGCCGCTGCCATCAAGCCGGGACACTGCCCATGTTCCGGAACACCGCCCTTGGAGGAGGCCACCACACTCGAGCCAGGACACCGCCCTCGCACTGGGCCATCACCCTTGAACCAGGCCACCGCCCTCAAAGAAGGCCGCCGCCCTCGAGTCGGGTCACCGCCCTCACACCGGGTCGCCAACCTTGGAGCTAGGCCGCTTCCCTCAGAGCGGGCCGCCGCTCTCAGAGTGGGCTGCCGCTCCAGTAGGCCGCCGCTTCCGGACCGGGCCGCCGCCCCATCGGGCCACCACTCCAGTGGGCCGCCACCCCATCGGGCCGCCTCTTACAGACTTGGCCACCGCCCTAGAAGGCCACCACACCATGCGGGCTGGGCTTCCCCTCTTGTGGGCCAAACCAGACATCGGCCCAGTGGGCCGAGTCCACCTCGACCCCATTCAGACGAGGTCGGGCCGGGTCGGTCTGACCAGGTCGGACCAAACCCGGGCCCCACCGGGCTCAGAAACACTCAAAGGACCTTATCTTGAGAACCAGACACCCGTTTGACGAACCATTTGTGGCGTTGGTACCCTTGGAGAAAGACTGTGCTTTTTTACTTACTCCATTAGAGTTTCGGAGAAACTTGGAGTTCGGCTGGGTTGGATCACACCTGAATCAAACCGGGTCCTCGGTATTGTAATGCGAATAACGGACATATCGTGTGTCTGACTGATGCGATGTCTGTTGCATTAGAACCCTTATGACATGGAAGATAATAGGGTTAATTCTTTGTGAGACTTCGTGCTGGTTGAAATTCGATTGATGCCTTGGGGAGTGGTTCTCTGAAGCGCACTACGTACGGAACCCTACGACTGGCTGAGACCTAACGACTGCTGATTTTTCGACTCGGAGTGACTCAACCACTGTGTTACGCAATGGGGAGGAGTACCTTAGCAGACCACAATGGGGGTGGGTGGTTTTTTGTGACCTGGTGGGATACAATGGGGAGAATCCGCGATACACAATGGGGAGGGGTACCTTAGCAGTCCACGTTGGGGGGGGGTGACTCTGTGTGACCCGGAAGACCCACAGTATGTGATGGGGAGCGGTAATTCCGCAGTTCTGGGTTAGTAGGAAGCACCAATGTGTGACACGACAGGACCACTATCCTTGATAGATGAGGAGTTCTCCAGCATCCTAGGTGTTTGACGTTGTGACTGTGGATGTTACTTGTTACTACCCCTAGAATAAATCCTGGTGTGAGTTGTCTTTACTTTGTGCTTGTATTGAGGTTATGATATGTGGTAATTTACCTGTGTGTTACTTCACCTTTGTGGTGTTACCCTATTATTTTTCTTTGTGGAATTATAGGAGACCTTCGGGAATTCATCCTTGATTTTGGAGGTTCTTGGGAATAAAAATTATCTCTCACTGAATTTTCCAATAATAACTGCTTTCAAGCAATAGTATAGATGGATCCTTATGAGTCCATTTATAATAGGCTTCTCTAATCACCCTCGTGCTGGTTAGAATCAGGGAGGTAGTACTACTAGGTTCCCCTCTCATCCAGGAGACTTTGGAGTAGGAAAAAATCATCAGAAACTAAATGTCTATAGCTCAGTCTAGGTAGAAGATTTATATATATAATTTAAAACAACCTCTAAAATTTAAGGTGGGAGATCGAGTCTTATTTTATTTCTCACCCAGATTGGGGAATCCATGGATTTAGAAGTAGGGAAATATATCACCTCATTGCATTGGAACTTTTAATGTTTTTGGAGTGGGTTAGACCAGTGGATCATCAGATAACAACCTCTTAGAGATATAGGGCTATACACAACATTTTTATGTTTATCAATTATGTAATTATTATTCATACATATCTTTGTTCTTCATCTTGATGAGGTTGAATTAGGTGTTTATGCTTATTTTAAGGTGTATCCAGTGTGTATTTTAGATCGAATCTTGAAGGCTCTACATGGTAGGTCTATCCCTTTGGTACGAGTGCTATGGTAGCATGACTTTGTATAAGATGAGTCTCAGGATATGTTGACGTATGTGCTCAGTGGAAAGAGTTATTCTCTGATGATGCTCAACCACCCTCGCAAGGGAAAATCATGGATGATTTGTTTTAAATAGGGTAGGCTTTACCATGAAGACCTTTTGATGAGGCAATAATTCTATAAATTTTAGTTCGAATATAATTTTCTCTTCTAATATAAGTGGATATAGGAACAAGGAAGGGTTTAGAGAACTTGGGGCTTATTTGGAGCCCATAGCTTTGGTTTTTGGAGGAAAGAAGTGAGGTGAATGATTAGCGTGTTGTTAGTACTGACTATGCACCTCAAACTGTGCTACCTTATAAGGGTAACACATGGTTTTTAAAACTATCCAAGGGAGCATCATAGATATGTGGGGATACTGTAGAGAAATTAAAAGGAGTTTCACAAGCTGTATATGTGTTTTCAAACCATGAACCAAGCCTGTGTGTGGGGTAACACCATGGTATAGTGCTGGGGCATGGTTGGTTCTTGGTTTGTCCAGCCATGTGGACAAACCATGAATCCTTTAAAAGAGGGTGTAATTATCTTTTTCTCCTTTTCTTCTTTAATGTTTCTTCCACTATTTTCTCCTTCTATTCATGAATTTTAGCCTCCTCCTATGTGAGAGATCCTCCATTCTCCTCAAGCTAGGATTTATGCCTAATCCCTCATACAATATCTGATTCACTCACCATTAATCACATTGGAGAGCCATCAGTAGGTTCTTCAATCCTCTTACTTCCTTTATTCACTTATTTTTCCATATGAAATGCTAAATCCTTGTTAGGTAATATGCTCTATTTTTAAGTAGTTTTTCTTTTTATCTGATTTCTCCCATTCTAGACTGTATTAGAGGCCAATACTGGATGAGGAGCCATTTAACACCATAAAGTAGGTACTCTAGATCTTTTCCCCAAAAGTCTAGTTGTTTTACATCATGCACCATTGTGCCATACACTGGGCTTCCTGTGCATTGCCTTTAAAATTTATTATTTAAATTGTTATCCCTTGATAGAGGAAATCCCATATAACACGAAATTATTAGAGGTTGTGTACCTCGATTAGCTACACCCCTTGGATACGTTTTTATCTAATGTATTAATATTTTCATGTATTCCTTTTGACCAAACCACCATCTAAGTGGATTTGACTTAGTAACTAGTTGAAATGGATTACTATAATTAAATTAAAAGTGAGTGTCATAACCATGTCATATGACTCTTATATGATCTATGAATTATTCCCTTGACTAAATGAGATTGAATGAAGCGTAAAATGGTTATAAACCATTTATTTACTTATGTTAAAGTAGTAAATTCAATTTGATTATTATTATTATTTGACCTTTTATTTTGGTTTCTGTGACATGGTCAAGGAAAGTGTTGGACCTAACGCTTCACGTTTCCTTGAAATGTGATGTTGGAGATGATGCTTCACATCATTTATTGGATGTTGGACATGAAATTTCACATCATTTATTGGTACATTGGGAATGAAACTTCACATTAACTTATTTAGGATGTTGGATATGAAATTTTACATCATTGTATGGATTTTATGTGTAGGAATACATCCATATTTCCTGGCCAAGCATATTGGGATAATGTCCCTGATTGAGTAGTAGAATTATATGACTATTTAGGTATACCTTGGGTTTATGCCTCAGGTATTGGATAATACTAAACACACACATTTCTATATATTTTTATAAATATATAGTATATATACATATATACATAATGAAATGTGTTTATAGGTATTTCAGCTTTATCCAAAGCTGGTAGAGTCAGACGAGTGTCCTTTAGTAACCAGAGCCGAATTAGTTACAACTTACTTCACTGCTTCATATTTTTTTCATAAATAATGATCATATTATATATACTAGTTATATTATACTAGAAAAAATTGGTGGTGGAATATTGATTTTTATTCACACCCTATTTAGGCCTCTGTTTGGTACGTGAACAAATCTCATGGATATGGGTAGGGATAAGGGTATCATCCGACTTTGGATGCTTGATTTTTTATACTAGGATGGAGAAAAAAAGTATATGATCGAGCTTATTCTCATGATTTTATTGGATATAACTTTTTTTATTTTTTCATTTTTGTATAGCATGTTGTATATGCCTAATTCTATACCTCCCTTGTATTTCAATTTTTTTATTGAATACAGACATGACATCATTTTTTCTAGGAAATTATTTATTATTTTTGTCTATTGTTACTATCTAGTTGGTCTTCCTTCCATTAATGATTATTATATGTTTTTATTTTTTACTTATTATTTCACTACTATGTTCCACTCTGATCATATGGGTATAGTCTCTCCACTATACCACCATAGACCCTCACCATTAGTCAGAACCCTCTGGCATATGGGGAGGTGTTCTTGAGGCCATATGGCCAACTGGGTCAGGTCACTTATTTATGCACTGATCTTAGGATGTTATAGTGCATCCTATTGAGTTTCTACTTAGTCGAATTAGGAATCACATCAGAACGAATTTTCTTCATCATATAGAGAAGCCTAAGATGACGTTATCAGATAGAGTTGTGTTGAAATTAGAACTCCAGAATGAAGTGCACTAAGAAGAATCAGATTGAGACTAACCATATAGATAAATAAAACATAGTTTACTAGATGAAGTCAAGTAGATGAAAATTTTCTAAGGATGTTTTCCAACCAAAGTTTGGAAAGTTTAGATTGAGAACATCTTGGTTTATCAAAGATCAGGAGGAAGTTTATTGGAAAGTATAATATTAAGATAGTTATTGAAGATCTTGAAGATTATACACATGTAAAGGTGATCTAACTTTATTATAGAGGAAGAGAATATCTTTCTATAGTGGATCCTAAAAGAACAAAGAAGGAGATTGTATCTGGGGGGTAAAACCAGTTATTGAAAAGTCTTATTTCTGGGGTTTATAACCAGTTGTGATGAAAGTGGATTTGAGAAAAAAAATTTGGGGGTATAACCAACTGGGAAGAAAGAGTTGATTTTTGGGGTACATAACTAGGGTTAGATAGAGGATCGATTACTGGGGTATAGAATCAATTTCTATCTATGTATTTTTATTCTAAAAATAATTTTGTAAGATAATCCATGTTGGGGTGAATAACCAATATGGAAAGGAGTAGGTCTTTATACTAAACCTTATAAATATCATGTTATGATCTCTCTTTATATTTGTTTCATACAAAAGCTGAGGTTGAAATTTATATTTGGGTGGATGATAACTATAATAGGTTTCATAGGTTAAGAAAAGTTTCCTTATGAAGATAATAAGTTTTTCTTTTAAAAATAAAAAGTTATCACTAATTCACCCCCTCTCAGTAATCCTACATTGATCCAAATGAACGTCATATTGATATGGAAACCACTGTCTATAATAAGTTTTTCATTCAGATTAACTTATAATTTTCTAGGATACTAGATGAAATTTAACTAAGTGAAGACAAGTGTTCAATTCCCTTAATCACTAGTATTCCCACTTCTACATACACCAGGAACTCATCCAATTCTACTTTTTAAAGTACCATCATGTAGTTATAAATATAATTCAATGTAGTTATATTGGATCAATTTAATATTCACCTACTATGAATTATGAATCAATAATATAAAATTTCAGAACATATCATGGAATATGAGATAAATTTCTATCACCTAAGCTTGCGAAATTCTTTTAATCTCAATTATCTTGTCCTAATAACATTCATGTTTTATTGGAAGACATATATAACAAAACACATTTAGTCTTTAATTATTTATACTTTTATTTTACAATACTTTGTTAATATTTATATACTATGACTATATTTAGTATACCCATTGATCTATTTTATAGATATTATTCCCTAGATCATGATTTATAATTTAAGTAAAACTTGGAGAAATTTTAATCCTTATTCTTAAAAAATTTTAAGAAAGAATATTTGTTTTTTCCATATGTTATCAATATATCTATCATGAAAACTTATAGTTCTTCCACTAACTAGTTATAGACACTTGTCACTCATTCTTTTATAAAATAATATTCTATGATCACTATGTATGATATATTCATAAATGAATTTATTTAATTTGTATATCTCAT
Organism: Viscum album; assembly: GCA_963277665.1. NCBI lineage: Eukaryota > Viridiplantae > Streptophyta > Magnoliopsida > Santalales > Viscaceae > Viscum > Viscum album. Next base: position 1,557,824,633 of record OY728126.1, on the reverse strand, counting down.
TAGAATTTATTGATGTCACAAACCATTTCTAGTTATTCCATGTAGAAAAATTCCATAGGGTCTCCTTTTAGTCATGTCATATAGACACATTTCAAAAGAATTACCCCAAATTAGGTGGACTGTTCTATTAATATCCCAATATATTGATCATAGAAGTATGCATTGACAAGTAAAATTCAAGGATTATAGTCATGATGATTGGTGTATAGGTATTTTCATAGATTAAACCTTTCAATAATCAATCATGTTTTATTAGTTTCAACTTGTACCATCCATGTCCAATTTCTCTGGAATGCTCACTAAAAGTATCAAGTATTTGAATCATTAAAGATACAGAGTCCTAGAATCTTGATACATGGTGTCCATTACTTGAATATATATTTACTTTTCAACCTTATCATGTTTCCATTTTATGATTCCTTATAGGAATGTTTATTTTGAAAGAATAATATATGTATCACCCACCAAAGTGAACATAAACCACCTCTTTGCTTATGAATTGTTATATAGTTTGCGTCTTTGTATTTACTCCTCCCACTATACTTAGTGGAGTCCAACATTCCTATTGAAACCCATGTGAATTCAAATACTTAACCCATAAAAGTTATGTCTTCTTCCACTATCTTTAAAGAGTCAGGAATCATTTATGGAAATATAGTCTATCTTGACTATGAATTAATATCCTTATTGCCTGTATGATTATTAACTTAGATGAAACTTAGTGTTTGATGTTCATTTGTAGCTAAATCTATCTTTTAACAAATATTTTTGAAAAAATACTTATTTTGGTGTCGTAATATATAATTATCATATTGTAGTTGGTATGATATACATTAGAAAATATAGTAGGCAGATAGTTTTTTATTTCACTTATATTTTCAAAATATTTCATTGATCAAATTAAGGAAAATTTTCAATATATATAAGAATCATCATTTATATTGATTTTTCTACCATAATTACATTGATGTATAAAAGGAAATGTGTGTTCAGTAATATATTTACTCCATATGTATGACCAATTATTAATTGGATACGATGTTCTCTAAAAATCCATCTCAGAGATTCCTCAATCTTTACCAAGTGAACTCACTTACTTCATTGATAATTTCTAAAATTTCTTAAAGGAATATCATGAAGTATATAAAGTTACATTTATCTTTACAATTTTTCATGTGTCCATGTTGAACTAACTGTTAAAATATTTGTGGATTACCTTAATTTATAAATTCTTCTTTATCTAAAACATCATAATTAGTTTGTTTATTTATATATAATCTTAGCTCAATTGAGACTAAATTTGTTTTATGGGTATAAAAAAGTCAACTAATTTTAGTATTATTTGAAAAATAATTATCATTCTATAACCAGGTAAGAGTATTATATTTTATATTCATCATTCATTATGATGGATATCTATAAATCAAGAGTTAATGTATCATTAGTTTAGTGTTGAAGTACCATAAAAATATTTATTCCAAATTTGAAATAATGTCCTGTTATGTCTAACTATACATCGAGATAAATGTTTTGGTAAAATTTATTACAAACTTGAATCAATATATTTTTAGAAAAGAGAAGTAGCGAGATCCCCTTATTTTATTTAGGAATATCCCTGTCTCTATTTTTTTTGATTTCACTATATAAACATTATATTCCTTAGGATTTCCTTTATTTAAATACATGTATGTTGTAAGTATACTATTTTTAATACAAAAGTGGTAACTTTAAAATTGATGAATATACTTGAAGTGGATTCATTTGATAGCTTCTTCAGTTCATTTCAATTTCTTTTCCATCGTTCATTCCCTCTATATAAGAACTAAATAACCTCTTACTAATTATTTTAATTTTGATTCATTAGTATTTTTGAAGGATATTGTAAAATATATTTTAGCTTTATATTATCCACTGGGTATATAGATCCTTCATATAAAATTTTTAGCATTAGGGGTGGAGAAATGCGTTTCAATCAATCCTTTTATGCTTGGTGAAGTAAGACTAAAAGATTTCTGAGGGACTTATCCATTTCATTTATCTTGGATTAGATGAATTAAGATAACCATGGTGATAATAATAATAAATTAATATTAACAGATAACTTCTTATCAAAGTGGAAGACAAATTTCTCTCACTAATTAATATACCCCACCATTTTGAAAGCATGGTCAGTAGCTAGATTACCTTATTCCATTTTACACTGATACAATGCATTTAAAATCTTATTTATTTCAATCCTTTTATTCTCTTTCATAATAAAAATAAAATTAAATATTATGGTTTAAGAATACTTATCCTTATATGTTATCATCAATTATTTAGATGAAGTTGATAATATAATGTAAAAAAACTTAAGAAACATCCCCTATATTTATTTGATAGGAATCAATTGTACCTTTTCTCACCTTTTGGGGTGGTAGAATAGGAATAGTGGATTCCAATACATGATAAAAATTTCTGATAATAATGCATCTCATAAACAATTATACCATATTTAGAAATTTGTATTTGTAAGGACATCCCCTATTTTAAGGAATGATCATAGTGTTTTAAATGTTTTTATTTCCATTTTACTATAATAATTAAAAATATTATTAGTACTTTACTTGAATATAAATTATACGAGACATAATAATTTTAATTTCATTAAGTCTCCCACTATTTTATCATGTCACAATGGATCTCTCCATTGAACAAATAATTTCTAAATTCCTGAAAATTCTAGTGGAAATGATCCATATTTCCATCCTTTGGATCTAGACTAAGGATATGAAAACCGTAATAAAGTGTTTTGGTAGGTGATCTTTCCAATTGTGTTCTTGCAGTTCCTTGTTCCATTGACTGGACTCCCCAATCCTAAAATCTGGACCCAGATTCCACCATTACTTACCCTTAAATTTCTTTTGAATAGACAATGATTGTTAGATTCAATACAAGTTTGGTTAAGTCTACCCAAAACCTTTATGAGAACTCCCTTATAAATGTAACTGTCTAGAATATGGTCATGTAAACACTTAGTTATATGGTTGTATTATTAATCAAGTAATGGAAGGTTTAGTATGACTTAATATATGATTGAGGGATTTTTTTGTTATGCATAAATTATATTATTTTATATTTTATGTATATATTTAACATTAAGTATATTTCACTTAAGCGATTAACCAATGTTCCTATAAGAAATATACACATAATCTGTTCTCTTTAATTATAGAATTTTCATATTAGTCTATTTATTTATGTGATAATTGTCTTGCATCCATGAAATAAATCATGCATAAGATAAAAATAAAATAAATAAATAAATAAATAATGTGATCATGATCTTATATAACGATTGAATTTTTTGTTGCTAATAAATCAACCAATGAACCTATGGAAAAAGTCCTTGTTCCAGTCTTGGAATGAGTTGCAACATTCCAGATGTCCACCTATGTGTCTTCTGGGTTGGTTTTGTCTCAGTTTCATCTTGAACTACCTACACACACCTTGAGATAGTCCTTTTATTACATATTTTTTATAACTCACATACAGGTGATGGAAACCAAATGATTGGTTAAGGGGAATTACATAAAAAACTTGAACTCACATGTACTATATAATATTGGAGGGAGGGATGTCACATAGACCATCATATTTAATTTAATAATAAATAAATTCAAGTCCCTGTAATAAAAATAAATTAAATAAAACCAACACATACAAAGGTCTGGTCAAATATCATGATGAATCATACACATTCAAAGAATATACAAAAGTACACTGGCTAACATTCACTTTATTTCCTTATTCATGATTAAGATAAACACACTTGTATTGATTCAATTAATTAATTAACTTTATTTAAATAAGCATATGAAGTCTCATAGAGACACCCATCATAAATGCATTCATGAAAAATAAATTGCATGGCTCATAATTTCATATAATTAAACATAATTAATTAATCATTTATTAATTATTAAAAAATTTATTACATAGTCATCAAAATTGGTGCTAATAGTGTAATTAGGTTTTTAATACTGCAATTAACTATTTTTAAGGTTATTTAATTATTTTATTTACCAGAAGAATACATGGTGTGTATTATGATGATGCACACAGTTTTTCTCACTTTCCATGTATTCAGGATATACTCCTACAAACATGGAATGTATTTCGGTTGGATTATACAATGTGTACTAATGAGCTACATGTCATGTGTTCCACTTAAAATGTGTCTATAGAACCTAACTATTTACTCGGTGTGTTCTTAATATGGAAAAATTAATGGATCAAATGATGTGTACAATGACTACATGTCATGTGTTCCAATTTCTATTTGTCTGCATAACCCATAGATTAACTTTGTGTATTCTTCTTATTCTATAATTAATGGTCACACGACATGTACGTCAGCTACACATAGTGTGTTTCTTTCCATGTGTCTAGGTAACCCACTTACTGACTCAATATTCTCTTTGAATGTGGGAATTAATGGTCACATGATGTGTACACTGGCTATATATTGTGTGTCTCATTAATTATACAGGATTTTAGTCTCACATTGAATAAACCATGTATTTGACCACATAGTTAGTGCAAATTTCCCCGCTAAACCACATAGACTACACAATGTGTATTCCATCTACACGCCATGTATTTAGAAAAACTACAAACCATTATGTCTTTATCAACACATAGTGTACAATAAATTCACCATGTGTTATTACTTCTTGGAATGTTGTGTATTATATGACACATCCAGGTTTAGCGCACTTGGGTACATGGCGTGTACTCAGGTCACATTCCTTGTAACCCTATCTACTGGTTAGAATCCTCAACACATCCTGATGAAATCTATGATCATTCTTCATCTCAGTCATGTGATATTTCAGAAAATATGAAACTAGAAATAATATAATTAATATGATGAAATAATGTTAATTAAACTTTTTATTAAAGAAAAAATAATTTGAAAGTGAAAAACTAACTATAATTGTGTATAATTGATCAATAATAAAATAATTATAAATTTAAACATGTCTGATCTAATAACACTTGAAGGTTATGATTATAGTAGAAGTGTTTATTAGGTCTAATACCAACTCAACCATTATCATATTTGATGGATCATTCACTTATTATAGAAGATATACATGTCAGGACCAATAAATATTTTCTAATGAATATTGAAAAGATATGTTGATAGAACCAAGAGAATAAATTTTCATGTTACATTTATAATTTATTTAAATAAATTTTAAGAAATAATACCACAGTATTGAGATATTTTTTCAATGAATATATTGATTTCAAAAAACTGTTTTTGTTTTACCATCATTGTGTTTGTAGGATCTAGGCATATAATCCCTCTAGCAGTGATCCACACATGCTCCTTTGATCTTCTAAAAACATCAATGGATTTTCAGGTTCCAACATGGTAGATAGATCATCTTGTGGTGTTCATCTTGATCACTATTAAAATTATTTCAGACTTGAAGCATTATCCTTGAACTCTGAATCATGAGAGGGTGGAGGAGTGAGTAGAATTTCTCGAGCATTCTCCAGTCCTCAGAGATGGATCATGAATTCATTTTGCACAAGGATTGTCAATCTTGGTCTATCTCAATCAAAATATACATAATAGACATATTCATCTATTTATAGAGATATGGTTAGGGTAAACATATTATTTAATTGTACAATGAACCTTGAATAATATATTAAACCTCATATGACCCCATACAATATAATAATAATAATAATATTTTTCATAGTGTGCGTAAACTAGCATGATGATAAATATTATTTTCATAGCTCTAAAATTAATATTTAGCACCAGATACAATCTTGGTCAACTCATTCTCCCCGACATTTATCAAATACACAAAAAAATATTTAATTAAATATCAGTTCATAAATAAAATTAATATTCTATTCATATTTTGGAGAATAAATATTTGTTAAATATTCAATAAATAATATAAATATTTCATTCACAGTTCATTGAATAAATATTTATTAAATATTCATGTAATTAAATAAATTATTTATTAAGGAATAAATAATTATTTATTACCTTGGAAATAACATGAAACAATTAAATATTTTATAAGTTGTATAATTAAACAATTACCTTGAGAATAAATATTTATTTAATATTTGTGACCAATAAATCCTGAACATGATTATTCCCCAGCCCTTAGAATAATATTTATTATAATAATTAATTCAAATATATTTTAATTTAGATAAACAGAAAAAATTAGCGTGTGACCCTCTAGGTTTCTTTACATCTTTCTTTGACTATCTAGAATCAACTCATTGTTACACCATGGGAATGGAATTTAATGCAATGATTCAATTTCAATAAATGATATTAGATATCAACTTCCCTAAATATAGAATGAAGAAGTACTTCCTTGAGTTATTGATTAATAATATTTCATTCATAATTCACCCAACATACCCAACTTTTCCATGAACTGTTTTAATCATGGTTTATAGTAATGCATGAAAGTGCAAGAGTCATGACATGCATTTATAATGAAGTCTGAGGTCCATTACACATGATTGTAGATAGGAATATCTGATGACACATAAACATGTGTAATTCCAATAGGTAAGTATACTCTCATAATATACCATATTAGAGATCATCAAGTTAAAACTTAATGAGAAAAATTACCATCTTATAACAATTACTCGCACCTAATAGGTAATATATGATATTCCCCATTATAAAATGTTTTCTGACTATAGAACTAGGTTTAAGAATATCATCATTCCATTTCAAGGTTCTCATTAATACAGAGAACTACTATGACCTTTTGATGTGATAGATTACCTAGGACATTATCTAATTCATTTTATTGAGAATAAAAATCATTATGTGATAATCTATATATTAATATTCAAATTAATGAATATATAGAAAATCTAAAGTATAAAGTAGTTGGTTATGGGGAATCAAATCCTATAGTAAAAAACATGATAATGTGAATGAGATACACACAAAAGTCATTGAACATGTGATGCACATTTACTATATCATACTCTATGATTTGAGTTTATCATAATTTATAAAATAAGATTTTATACCACTACCATGTTCTATTGTTTTTTTTGATAAAATGTTATCATAAGGCATGGTTATCCCACTACCTTATTTAATCATATTTTATGATTGATGGGTATGATAAGGCACTACCCATACAAGTTGTAAGGAATGAATTTCAATACTGTAAGGCTACCATCTTCGATAGATTGTGTGGTTGAGTGATAAAAGATATCATTTGATAAATCTTCCACATAATCTATCATTTAATTAAGTGTTACATATGATGACATGTTCATGAATTTCATTCATGAAAAGGTTTCATGAGTTGGATTATTCATTTAAAAATGTATTATAATGCATGAGTAAATTCATGCTCATTTAGGGAGTGCCTTCAAGGGCTTAATAAAGGCTTTATATCATGAAATGGTGTGCAAGCAATATTTCCCATGCCTCGGTCAAAATTCCCTTACCCATAGTTATATTCTCATACCTACTTTAATCATCAAGTAACTAACATATTGTAGTGGGTGGAGGATCTCTATCTTGTGATTAGAAATTATATTGTATCCAAGGGATACATTAAAGGAGTTTTCTAGTTGCTAATTTAGGTGCATGCATCTTCCACAGATACGATTTTTAAGGCTTACATTGAATGGGTTAAATGGGAATAAATGCAACCAAATAAATTTAATATGTTTGATAAATTTTCATTAAATAAAATTCATCAAGCATTTATATTTAATAATGACTTTATGATCCTCTTTAGATCATTTATTTTAAATCCATAGATCTCCTTTGTATTGTATCAGAGAGCCTTGAGAGCTCTAAATGAGAGAAAAAGGGATGAGTGGGAGGGGGTGGTGATTTTAATCATTATTCTCAGTATTTTTTTTATTCTCTTCCCATTCCCTTTCCTAGTGATAAATGAAACAAAAAAAGTGGTATCAGATTCAGGTAGGCTAAAAAAAGAGAGAAAAAGAGAAGATGAAATTGTTCTAGTTCTGATAACTTTTTCAAAAGGTTCTCCGATGTAGCATTCCATCTCCACATTATCATTCAATATCGATTATTGATACTATTTTGATCATATATTGATTAATAATAGTTTTTTTTGGAAATTATTGGAGTTTATTCTTCTATTTTGACCACATCATTTTCAATGATAAAATCATTTTTTCAAAAATTATACTCCTTTTTAAGAGAATTGAAATTCAATGAAGGTGACATCCATAAGAGGGGTAATCAAGTGAATTAACTCAAATTAATTAATTTGGAAGTGTCAAATTGAATATTTAATTAATTTCAAGGATCTTTTTGAATCTATTGAGAGAATTATAGTCAACCCCAATGACACTAAGGGAGATGAGTGGAAGAAGATGAACAAGAATATGATTAGTCCAATCTTCTAATGGATCGATCATAATGTATTATACCACATTTCTTAACAGGATAGTGTGTATGAAATTTGGATAAAGTTAGAGAATATTTAGTAGTTAAATACAACTCAAAACAAGATTATCTTGTTAAAGTAGTGGATTAATTATTGAAAAAGCATTGGAAGATATAAATCCAAATAGACCAGTGAATTTTAGAGTATGATAAATTAATTGGTGGTTATAGGTAAGAGTTTGACTGATAAAGATCATGAAAACCACATAATTATATCACTTCCTGAAAGATGGGATACATTGGTGGCCTCCCTTAGATACTTGGTACCCTTAAGAAAACTTACTAGGGAAATGTTAAAGGATGAAATATTCAATGAGGAATCCTAGGGGAAGGTTGTGAGTTACAAATAAATGTCATCTATAACCAGACACAATATCTCACCTGAGACAAGTGAGGGAGATAACAAGGAAGTGGTTAATGGGTAGGAAGTTGGGGTGGAAGTAGTAGCATAGGAAGGTCCACCTATGGTACGATCATAACATAAAAATTCTACTATTTTGGTAGTAAGGGACACTTAAAGGAAACCATTAAAATTTACTGAAAGAGAGGGGACATGGTAGTGGATAAAAAATAAGAAATGGAGATTCACATGTAACCATCACTAGATAAGTTTAATTTTTCTCCAAAGATAAAGAATAAAATTTCTTTTACACATTATTCCAAAACATATAATGGGTGGTCAATACTATAGTATCATACCACGTCACTTAGTATCATGATTATTTTTTAACTTATCAAGCTATTGAATTTGGTGCAGTTAAGATGGGGAATACTAGTTTAGAAGAGATCATTGACTTGATTGATATCCAAGTCAAGATAAAGGTTAGATATACAATCACCTCGAAGGATGTTCAAGACATTACAAGTCTACGAATCAACCTATCAAAAAGAATATCCTTTAATAGAAAAGGATAGGATAAAATATTCATAAATGGTGCATTGAAGATGATGAAAGGATCCATCATCATCACCCTAAAGCACATATGCATTATGTTGTAAAAAAACCATTTGAAGATATGTGTATAATTCCTCAACTTGTTGTAAGGAGAATAATCATAAAATTTGTGCCATATGAGACTCAAACACATGATTGAAAGAGGGTTATAAACCCTGATTAAGAAGATGTACATCAATGTTTAGAAGGATTCATCACTTGATCCTTGTAACTAGAGATTATACATGTAGCATCAAAAATTTTCATTCAATATTAATTCATTGAGGAGATTAGAGTTTCTCAATCTAGTGCACTATGATGCATGAGGTCCCATAGAGGTAAAATCATTTATAGGTAACAAATATTTCATAACCTTTATTTATGATGCATCTAAAAAGTTTAGCGTGTTCTCTTTATGACTAACAAACCAAGTATTTTATTACTTTAAGATGTTCTATATCATGGTGGAGTGAGAAATGAGAAGGATGTAGAAGTTTCTTCATTCAAATAGTAGAGAAGAGTAAAATTTTTGTAATTTTGATGCTTACTATGGGATTAAGGGAATTGGACATGAGAGGATGTTCCCTAGAACCTTGAAACACAATAAATTTATAGAATTTATGAAAAAAACCATCATGTATAAGGTATACGCATGATGATTTTGGATAAATAGCCTAATAAATTAAAGGGATAAGTTTTTCATGTTTTATACTACCTCATCAATAGATCACCATTATTCCCCCTTAATTTTGATATTTAATAGAAGATATAGTCTGGAAAACATCCTGTTTACTCTCTTTTAAAAGTATTTGGATGTCTGTATTTTGTACATGTATCCAAATAGCTAAGGAAAAAGATATATGATAGATCTAATTCATGTATCTTCATAAGTTATGGATATGAGTAATTTAAATATAATCTTTAGTACTAAATGGAGAAGAAGGTGATTAGAAGAATAGATGTCATGTTCCATGAGAATAAGATGATCGAGGACATTGAAAATCCCATAAATTTTTGAGTAGAAATTATTGAGTAATAAATTCCTAATCTAACACCTATAATAGAATCACCTACCACTAAATAGAAGGAGGTGTAAGACGACTCATCATTAGAAGACCGAGAGGTATAATAAAACGATATAGTAGTAGGAGACTCAATCCTCTCCAAAAGAAGCCAAAAAATCATTATACGAACTTGATAATGGTGTGACACTTGAAACTAAAATTTCACAGGTTCGAATATCATTATGAGGAATGATTCCTTTAAAAAATATTTAGATTCAAATTACTTATTACTAACTAATAAAGGGGATCTAAATGGATATCAGGAAGCAATATATCAGGTAGAAAAAAATCAATGGGATGTAAGGAATGGAGTATGAGATGGAGTCATTGAAAAAAACTAGACATATGATTTGGTGGAACTACCCAAAGGTAAGAAGGAATTGAAAAAACAATAGGTGTTCAGGATGAAGAAGGAATTTAATAGAAAAAAGGTCAAGAAAAAATCTTGGTTAGTGGTCAAAATATTCATTAATAAAAAATTACTTGAATTTGAGGAGATTTTTTCACCCATAGTGAATATGGATCAATCGGATTCAGTTTTGGTTGTATGGACTGGAATAATATCTAAGATAGTGGTAAAATAAGTTTGAATCATTCACGGTGAGTCATGGATATAAGCGGACACAAGAAGGCTAGTGTGTTTAATTCTAATTATTTCAGGATGGTAACTTCATTTCTCTCTTATTTTATTTTAATGACTTATTTAGAAAATTGTTGAGTTTTCTTAAATTGATTTCATAAAAATAATAGATAGCAGAGAATATGGTATCTAATCCATAAGGAATGAAAATTTGGGTGCATGTCCAAGATAAATGGATAAAAAAATTAATACAAAAAAAACAAATTGAAATCAATTACTATGATGATTATGAAATAATAAGAAGAAGAAAAAGAGGAAATGATAGCTGGATAGTGTATGAATGAGAATAAATCACAAGGGAGATTTTTATTTTCTAGTTAAAATGATTCCTATTTGTGAATATTTTATTATAATCAAAATTGAAAATTATTTAGTCAAAATATCGATCTAGAAGATTGACTAAAAATTGGACGATTCCACAGTTCATCACTTACAAAACTCATTCAATTTATAGAAAGATGAAGTTGATCACAATTATAAATGATTACACAAACAAGATTTTAAAAGGAAAACTGATTCAATCTAATTTCCCCATTTTAGGATATTTTGACTAAAATCATAGTGAAATTCATCAATGAAAAATTTCAGAACATGATCAAAGAAATGAAGAAGAAGTGGTCGAGCCTCCCCTTGATTTCCAGGTCCATGAAGTGCTGCTCATTTTCTTCCTCTTCTATGTGTTTAGAATTCTAACTGAAGTCTCTTGGTCAATGGATGGTGGATCTGGATCGAATTATGGTCTTTTGATTTGTTAATATCAGGATGATCATCAAAATTAGGGACTGGTTTATGCTCTCTTGATATCATCCATCTTCTTCTCCTATGTGTATCTTATACCTTTTAATCTAAAACTCCAGACACAACACAATTTTTCTCTTACCATCATATCTTGAAAACCTCCTTCTTTAACTTACACATAGAATTCATTCACTTTACATCTTCTACCTTAGATCCCTTGATTAAAATTCATTCATAGATTCCAATCCTTCCATGTGGGTCTCCTTCCTCACAAGAAACAAATTCTCCTTTAACTTTCTTCCTTGAAACATTCCATTAGACTGCAGAAAACTTTTGAATCTTCTAGAAACTCCACTTTTCTACTAGAGGTCATCATATTCCATTTTAATTTCCCAATTGAAAATTTTGTGTTCTATATTTGAATTTATTCAACACGTGATCTGTATGTGATCACTTACTTTTGGAATTATTGAATTTCACAATTATGAAATCTAATTCTTAAAAAATATTCAACACAACTTTATTGGTTTGACTATCAATTACACACTAGTTTTAGTTCCTTAGCTTAGATCAGAATTATCACCGATCTTGAATCATTTACCTTACTATATCATCATCCTTCTTTGTAAAACTAGTTCAACAAGATTGGATCATTTTCATTTTCAACTGAAAAGGTTCAATTGTTAATTAATCATGCCTATGAAATGAAACCTTAGTGAGGTCTTGACATCACCTTAATTGTTTGGTAATTCATCTGCGGTGGTATTGAACAATATTCATCTGGATTGAACTTGACCACACAGAATACACTTCAGATCCTCTCACAAAAATCATTAAACACATCACATGCAGTGCACTTCAAACATGAAAAATAAACACTAGGGATGTTCAAAACCCTCCATAATCAATGAAAAATTGAATTAAATAAACATCTAATTAACTAAAATCAGTTAAACTACAATTTCACCACCCACTCCATGATGAACCACCAAAAAAATAAAATAGCTTCAATAATCTACACATCTCATAACTCAAAATCCTCGGTATGGATGGTTCTTCATAAATTAAGGATCTATTTAACATGGATTGACTATCTCATGATCATCTTCACCCTTCATAATAGCTTCAATTACACCAGATAGAGGAATTGGGATAAATACCCCATAAATCCATGTTATTCGGCATTGAAGATTCCTCAATCTGCTTCTAGGGGCATCCGCTTCCTCCATGATCATTTGTTTCAATGAGGTTTCACAGTACCTCAAGTATCATGATCCACCATATATCTTAATCAAAACCAGATTAGAATCCCTCAGATCCACATCCCTATATAGTATTCTCCAATGGATTTAATCAATGGCCATTTATTCCCCCTTTAACAACTTTAAGAAGTGCGACAATAGATCTCGACTTTAGTTCCAGCAAGCTCAATGTAATATTTAATGAGAAACATTTTCTTCATGGTTAGGAATTTGGTTGGTGTGACAGTTTATCTTCCTTCATTAGATAAATGGTCATAATTCTTAGAAAACCATGATTATCTTCTTATATATCCAGTTGATATCGACCATTATGGTGGATTCTTGGAATTGTGGTGTATCTTTTATAGAATGTGTGAATTCATCGATTTCACAGTTGGCAGGACCACCATTAAGTGTTTTATGACAACTTAAAAATGGGGTAGTCAATATGGTTACCATGAGAGACCTCAGAGTATGAAAATGGAGGCATTATGTGTTGATTTAGGGTCCCATAGTAGGTAGCACAGTGACCAGGCATAGTAAGATGGAAACATCACACATGGTTAGTATATTGTCTCTGTCTCTTGTGTGTATGGCCAATTTAGTGACAAAAACTACTTTTTTTACACAAAAAAATAATTGTTTAATTTAAATTATAAAAAAATAAAAATAAATAAAATTAGAACAAAAATTAATTAATTATCTACATAAACAACAAGGATGAATAGTTTATTGAGTACAAAAATTAAAATAAAACACATGCAAATTAAATAATTATATAAACAAAAAAAAATAAAGAATTATTATGTTAATTTAACACTAAAAAAATTAAATTAAGACAAAACATTAAAAATTAATTAATTTGAAACAAAAATAGATTAAAATAAAATCAAAAAATGATATTCAGTAAAAATTATTATTTTTAAAAACATGAAATGAATAAATAATTAAAAATTAAAAGAATGACAATTATTATATAAACAATTTATAAAAATTGATGAATTATCTAATTTATTTTTTCAACTATAAATTGACAAAAAAAAACAATAAATAAAAAAATAAATTGATTCTTTAACATTAAACTCACATATTGAACTATTTTAAAAAATTTACACATTAATCAATTAAAAAACTTATTTTGAGAACAAAAACATCATTAGATAAAAAATGATGCTGAAAAATGAGAGATAAAAAGGCCACATCAAATTACCCCACCCTTAATCAACTACACCCAAGAGAAATTCAATGTATTTTATTTAATTTCAAAGTCTCTTGAAAACGAAGATGATTATTTTTCCTAGTTCAATTACACATGTTTGAATTAATGAAAATCAAAAACCCCTTCAGAGATTGAAATTTTCATGTCTCCTATGTGATTAACACTCACTGCCCAACTTCAATAAAAGTTATAATTCCAGTTTTAGGTGTGCTGACCAGTGATATTTAAGTGGAATTAAATCTACAATAAGTGGAAGTGGCATCTTTCAATTTTTCCTCAGTCCCTCAAACCAAGGTTCAAATTCTGAATTCTTTGATATAATTCAAATTATTTTCTTATAAATCAATTATCCCATTATTGATTTATGTTCAATATTCCCCTCATCTTTGTGAAATCATTTTTTCCAAATACCATTATTTGAATTTTTCCCAAACAAATTTCTTTTGCAAATCACTATGCATTACACTTATTGAATTTGAATTTATTTATTAATAGAAATTAACCAAGTACCCCTATCTCAAAGACTCACCATGGGTCCCAAATTGGTCATTTTACTCTAGTTACAAAGGATTTATATTAATATCAATTGAGTTGGATCCTTGAAGTGTTTCATTTTACCAAGGCTAAGTTTTTAGGTTCAGGTTCAAACTTTAAGTTACCTCAAGTTATATTTCCAATTCCACAAAAATCTAATGTATCACACTTCCATTACTAGTTTTCAAATATTATTTCCATAAAAACAATGGATGAAATCACTCAAAAAATAAATAAATTCTAACAACTTTAGAACTCGTGATAACCCTTAAAAAATGTTAGAAATTTTTCCTAAGAAGGACACATTGAGTTCTTATTTTCTTAAACCAAAGACACACATAAATTTTATTTATATAAAAAATGTATATTATATTTATATACTTATAATTTGATGCTTAATAAGGAGGCTTGTTGAAATTTTTGGAGGGTATTTGATGTGAACTACATTGAAGTGCAGTTTATCTCAATTATAACCGTTCCCCCACACTTAAAACTAAACAATGTCCCCCTTATTGAATATCAAAGTGCGATTCACTTTTAAAACTTTTTTGATTAAAAAATATTCATTTATTTATAACAGAATAGATTCTATTTTTAGTGGTGACAATAAAGTTCAAACACAATTTTCAAAACAGTACTCACACAAATCACATTATACACAACAGAACCCCACTGGACACTACCATAAAATAAAGTATAAAAGATTAATTTTAATTTTTTTTATGTAATAGATGAGTTCAATAAATATTTTCAAAAGTTTAGAAAAATGGAGTGTGAAGTGAAAAAGCTATTTCACACATATTTCTCTCAAAACATGGACAATTACTTTCTAGAATTATATAAATTTAGCATAGAAATAATTTATTCAATCAAATAGAATCTAAAATAAAAATTAAGGGAATAAATATAGATAAAACATTAAAATAATTACGACCTTTTGAATCTATAAAATTTGACCATTTTTGTACAACACATAAATCCTCCCTTAAAATAAATTTTAATAATACCCTGGTTGAAAAGTTGGAGATCCTACAAGAAAAAAAAGATCATAATGAGTTGTAGAATTTGAAATTAACCAAAGTTAAAATTAAGAAGGTTTTATCTTATTTTATTCAAATTGCATCCCCTGTAGGAAATGAAATTCAAAACGATTATGCCACTGGTAGACATTTCTCAAAACTGAACATGCATTCTTCATGCGGTCACTTACCCAGCTGCACAACAACTTTTCATGGTAACTACACCTACCGTGTACCACCTGTCGCGATCATTTTTCCTACCATAAAAAAACTTCCCATCATGGTTAGGAGACCCAAACAATTTCTTGAAAAAGAAATAAAGGATGAGTTAGCAGATCCAATAGAGACTATAACAATTTATTGAGATAGGTAAGCGAGCAAGAATAATTTATTTAAAACAAAAAGATAAAAGAAATAAAAATCATGGGTTGCCTCCCATGCAACACTAGGTTTATAGTCCCCAACCAGACTCCATTATTTCTCAATTTTCAAAGAAGGATATGGATGAGAATCTCTTTGACTACCCCTCAAAATAATTTTTTATTCTCTATCCTTACACTAAGAAAGGACAATTTTCTTCTCCTACCAACTCAACAAATCCATTGACAAGCACTTAAACAATGGTGAAAGGTCCAGAATACCCAGATTTGAGTTTATGAGAAAAAATACGATGTCTAGAATCATACATTAGAACCTTTTGACTATCTTTAAAATATCAACTTTCGTTTAAATAATTATTGAAATATTTAGTACTATCCTTATAAATTCTATAATTTTCATTGGTCTCTCCCCAAATCTCATCTAGCTCACTCAACTCAAGCAATCTTCTTTCTTAAATAGTCTTAAAATTTATGTTCATGGCCTTCAAATCCTAAAAAAGATTCTGTAGATTTTTTATAGGAAGATGAAGGGTTTTTCAAAAAATAAATCTATATGGAGAAATACATATGGGATTTTTGAAGCAAATTATATATGCCCGTAATGCCTCATCAAGTTTTAATGACCATTCCATCTATGAAATTGAAACAGTTTTCATTAATATTTGTTTTAAATCTTTATTTGAGATTTCTGACTACCCACCTGATTGTGGATGGTAAGTAGTACCCATTCTATAGGAACACATGTAATTCTCCATCAATTATTTTAATTTGAAAATTTTAAAATCGATTCTATTTTCTGTTATGAAATATTTTGGCATTCCAAACCTTGAAAATATATTATTTTTGATTAATTTAATCACAGTATTATCAAGATATTGGGGAAGTTTTACTGTCTCAAACCATTTGGAAATATATTCTACAACTAATAATATGTATTCATTCACATGAGAATATGAGAATGGTACCCTGAAGTATAATACCTAAACATCAAAAATATCAACCTTTAAGTTACCTTTCTAAATAATTTCCTACTTCCTTCCAAAATTTCATAACCTTTGACACATATCACATCCCACCACTAAACTCCAAGAATACTTGGAAAATCTAAACAAATAAAATACAACTTGAATAAATTTTTGGTATATCTTTTCACCTCTATGATGACCTCCCTAAGGTGCCGAGTGGAAACTCCCTAGAATAAAAACACTCTTCTTCATGTATACACCTCTAACGAATACCATTCAGACACCCCTTATAAAGAAAAGGGTTATCCTAGAAATAGTACTTAAGTTCATAGATAAACTTCTTCCTTTTAGTATTTGAAAAATCCTTAGGGATGACACTTGATTTGAATAAATTATAAAAATCTGTATACCAAGGAGACTATTTTTCAGAAACAACAAGAAATTTATCATCTGGAAAAAAAGAATTAATCTCTTAGGGATCTTCAACACGGGTACTATAAAATATCTATATATTTTCAATAATAAATTTCTTAAACAATTATTTATCTCTAATATATAAATAAAAATAATTAAGAAAAAGTATCCACCTGAGGAGTCTAATTTGGAACTATTTCTTTGAGAGTATATATTTGAAGGTGGTGTGGTTTATAAAAACAATAGATTTTAAACTGAAAAGGTACTACCTAAGCTTATCTAGTGAAAAAAATAGCCAAAACTTCTTCTCAATAGTAGTGTAATTCCTTTTAGTATCATGTAGTATCCTACTAGCATAATAAACCACATATAATTTCCTTTCTCTATATTGGCCTAAAATTTCTCTAACATTCATGTAACTAGCATTTCACTTAAGCTCAAATGGAAACTTCCAGCCAGGTTCAATTTTGATGGTTGAAGTGGTGAGATTCCAATTAAGTAGATTAAAATATTCAAGGAATTTTTCTTCAAATAAAAATGGTGTTTCTTTGGATAGTAGTGAACATAGGGTATTTTTTATTTTGGAAAATTCCAGGATAAAAATCTGATGAAAACTGGCTTTCCCAAGAAACATTCAACACCTTTGAAATTCATATGATGGGAAAATTATTAATTAACTCAATATTAGTATTATCAACCTATAAAAACCTCTTAGACACTTTATATCTCATCCATATTCCTTATATGACTATAAAATTACATTTATTCAAGTTTAGAACCCATTTGGTCTCTAATTAACTTTTTGGAACAAGTTCTAGATTCTGTAAATAACTCCCAAAATTGTTTTCCATAGTTGAATAATCATCCATAAAAACCTCAATGATTTTGTCAATCATATCTAAAAATATTTCCATTATACACTTTTGGAAAATAGTAGGGGTACCACATAAGCCGAAGGGAATTTAATGGTAGGAAAATGTTCCAAATGGTTATGTGAAATTCATCTTTTATTAATCTTTTGTGGATATAGGAATTTGGTAGTAACAATACTATCCATCAAGAAAATAGAAAAGTTCATTTCTAGATAGCCGCTAGAATTTTTTATCTAAAAATGTCATAGGAAAATGATCCTTACTGGTTGAAGAATTGAGATTCCTTTAATCTATACAAACTCTCCATTTGGATTCTTTTCTCACATTGATTTGTTCATTTTCTCATTGGTTGCCAATATGAATCCTCCTTTATTTGGAACTACTTGAATATGGATGATTTAATAAATATCTGAAATAGGTCATATAATTCCAACATCTAGTAGTTTAATAACCTCTTCTGTCACAACTTCTTAATTGTTTGAGTTCAATATTATTTGAAATTATTCTATTTGTTTGTGGTCTTGTTTCTTAGGAATATTGTGTATGAATAATTAATAGATAATCCATTTTATGTTATCTATGGACTAACCTATTATATTTTTGAATTTATTCCAAACACCCAACAATTTTTCTTCTTCACTTTCATTCAATTCAGTAGAAATTATGACAATAAATGTTGATTTTTCAACTAAAAATGATTATTTTATGTGTGAAAGAAGTGGTTTATTATCAAAAAGGGTACCTACTCACTCTTAGGAAGACTCTTGGTCCTGGTAGGTCTAATATCATCAATATGTTTATTAAATTGGGTTTTGAAACTGGATAGATTTTGAATTTTAAAGACAAATATGATTTTTATTCACTGGTGTCCAATTTGGACATCCCACTCTCATGAATTTCCTAATCATATTTTAAAAAATTTATCAAGGAAATAAAATCAATTTGTTTCAAAAAATCTCCCTCAAACTTTTCAAATTATTCAAAATTATTTTCAGAATAGAAATCAGTATCAAGTTCTCCTAGAAATTACCTAATCTATAGAATAGAAAATTCAACTTCATGATATCTCTCGAGAGTTGGAATAGAGCTTCTATCCATATATTAAAAATTACCTAGGTTTTCGCTATTATAACTATCAAAATTCCAGGAAAAATTATTTTCAGCATCCACATGAGTTACTTCAGCTACCAACTATGTAACAATTTATTCTTCTTATTCTAATGATTTTTCAACTTCTAAAAAGATTTCCTCAGCCAAATTTTGTCTCTAAAACTTCTCAGAATTATCAAAAGTATTTTCAGCTTAAAAAAACTCTACTCTTAAATAGATTTCATCAGATGGAAAATATATTTTTTATTTTTGAAGTCATTTAATTGTAATTTTTTACCCCAAAATTTAAAATGAATTCACCCTTTAACACATCAATAACAGCTCCCCTTGTAGATAAGAAAATCTTGTAGAAGATGGTAGGTAATTATTTGTCACATTCTGTGTCTAAGATAAAGAAATAAGTAGGTATAAAAAACTCCCCAACTACAACTAACATTTCTTCAGCTCTTCCTATGGTATGCGTAAATGATTAGTCAGCCAATTTTAAGACCACAGTGGTGGGTTTCAATTATCCTAATCCCAAATATTATAATGATGAGAAATGGAGTATGTTGATTATTTCCCAAAGATAAAAAAAGATAATTCAATTTATATATTTTCCCTAAGGTTAATGGTGTAGCGTACTGACCGCAGAAGCCACTTAAAATGGTGCTCTATGCTGGTTGGACATTAGGCCTTAGGCATGCCTCTCTATATGCCAAAGGATGCTGACTAGAAGTTAGGGCATGATGAAGTGATATTAGGGAGACTATACACTTTGGTGGTGGTAATAATAGTGGTCTATATGTATAAAACACAATTGATGAAAGACCAGAGGTCAGCAAAATAAAAATATAAACAGAATTAATCATCCATAAGCCTAACGGAAATAATACATTTTTAGATGATAAAAAAAGTTGTAACATGTAGAGACTTGGTTTTTGGCCTAATAATACTTTGAAATATTTCTAATAATATTTCCAAAGTTGGGCGCTGAGACGACATGCAATTCCGAGGCTCGGTGTGCCCACAATTAATTTTATAAGAATGTTAAGTGTTTTTATATTACTCATGTGTAGTTAACTAAATAAAACATGATATCTCTTAAACGGTTGATCAGATTGGAAATCTGAGACCACAGTTGGGTCTGGAATGCAGTGTTTCCCCTAGACGCGACATAAAATTAGTCGGCGCGGGATGTTCGGACCCCTCGCTTGTTGGTGGTGTATTAAATGGATAAATTAAATAATTAATTTATTCATTGAATAGCTCAAACCCGAATATCTCTTGAACATGGACTCATATGAAAAATCGGAGACCACCGATGAGTTCAGAACATAGGTTTTACCCTAGGAGGGGTATAAATTTTGTTGGAGTCGGGTGTTTTGCACCATCGTGGGAAAATAATTAAATAAGTGAATAATTTTTTTTAAATTATTTTATTAAAATCTCTTTTAACCTAATAAGAGGTTATAAATATGAGGCTTTAAGAGTTTGTCCACATAATTTAGTTTCTCCAACAATGAAAAAGCCTATACTCCTCTCCTCTCCTCCTCTTTCCATTGGCGAACGACGAATGAAGAACAATGAAGCCTCAGATCCAGGGAAATCGAAGAGCGACGAACGAAACATCTTCTTCTCATCTTTGTGCAAGTACGATCCTCGTCAACACCGAACGAATCTTGATGAATGCGATCTTCACCAATGATCGATCCAAACCTAAGGTAGGATTTATCTTTGTGGATTCCTTACCCCTGTTTAATTTCTCATGATGAATGTGAATTAAATAAATTAATTCTAGGATTGATAAAAAACTGATTGGATTAATTTTATTCTTGTTTATCTTGAATTTGAATTTCTTGAAGCATGATAAATATTTAATTTCCAATTACTCATGTTCTTGATTCTCAAAAATGATGGTCAAACTAACAAGGCTATCGATCTGCACTTAGACCGTGATCTTTCCTAATTCATTGTCCGTGCATTCTTCGCGTGTTATTTATCCCCAAATAATTAAGGTTGTTGGAAACTCAATGTTTCATTGAGCGCGACATACAGACGTGAAGGTCTTGACCTAAGGATCATAGGTCCACTTTCGTCTCTTTTTTCTGAGTTAAATCGAACCTGGAAGGGTGTGCAGAAGGATCCCGTGGTGCGGGTCCGACGAGGGATTTAGCTGGTGCGGGTTAGGCACGGTGGCCAGCAATGGTGTAGGTGATTGGCCCAATGGTAAACGGTTCAGGAAGGGCAGGCCGAGGCGGCATTTGACAAAGAAAATGGGTTGAGGGGCAACGACATGGAAGGCTGGAGGTGCAGCGGCACAGGTAGCCGAAGGTGGTGGCTGTTCTGGCCGTGCGGATGAAGGCTGGGTGATTGGGGCACAAATTGGAGGAAGAAATAAGATTGGAGAGAGAATGTGAGAATAAAATGGTAAAATAATAAAAGAAAAAAATAAGAAGAAATCCAATCAAGGTTGGGTGTGGTTGGCATGGAGTCAAAGTAAAGGAGGTGCCAATTTCATTACAGCGTGATAAAATTGTGGGGGAAAGAGTTAGATTGGAGAGAGAAAGAGTTTAAATGAAATAAATTAAATTTTAAACTAATAAAAAAGAGAGAGAATCCCATGAATTGGTGATGCGCACCAAATTAGAGAGATGTTGGGAGTGACATGGGATATTTGAAATAATTCAGTAAAAAATAATAATAATATAATAATATTATTATTTTTGTTGATAAAACACGTTTTCAACCGTAACTTATTCGTGCGATATCGGTTTCACAAACCGTCTACAGCAGTGCGACCTTGACTTCGAGACAGAATTTATGAGTCCAATATTGGTTGTCTTTTTCGGTTTTTCGGATCGAGTACCCGAAGTGCTCAGAAAATAATAGATTTAATAATATTATTAAATCCTCGACCCGACATAACTCATGCGTGCGATGTCTGATTGACTTTCCATCATTGGTTTTGTGATACTGCCATTAATACGATCGATTCAAGTCTAATATTTGATACTAAATTCTGGTTCATGGCTCGTGTCCACGAAACATCCAATAAAAATAATAATATTATTATTACGGGATCTTTTATCTGACATGTCTCCCTCATACTGTGTCAAAATGATGAATCGTCTGTGACTTTGCGACCCTAAAATTAAGACAAATGTTTCAAGACCAATTTTGGATATATACGTCGAGGTCAAAGCACAGTCCCCATGAGGCCCAGTTCGCACATGTTGCGGTGAAATGAAACTTTTCACCAGTTATCCATTTTGGAAAAATGGGTAGTCCATCTCATGTGTTTTTCCGTATGGATCGCAGCGGTGTGACCAGTTTGGTTAACCGGTGTCGTTTGAAGTACGACTGGGTTGGATCGAACACAAATCTAACCGAGCCGTCAACACAAAAATTCCAATAACTTACAGACTGGATGTATGATTGATGCACCATCTATCATGTCGGAACCCTTATGACATGGTGGTCCTTTGAGTTACTCCCTTGTGGAACTTCATGGTGGTTGAGGTATGACCGATAACTGGAGGTGCAGAACCAGGGCGTTTCTCTTAGTGAGAGTTAGGACGACTACTCCCTTGATGACTCAAGGCATGGGTATTCCTTACTCCCCTACTCAGGTAGAGACGGGACTCCCCACCTCATGAGTGCATGTTGGTTTTCCTCTGAGATGGTCTCGGGGATTTTTAAATTCCCGAGACAGGGGCTCGGTGGCGCGACACGCCTGTTAAGTGTTATTTAACGCACCACCGAGATTCTTTTTTCGGATGGCGCGAGCACATCCAGAGTCCATTTTAGGCGCCGTCAGCGGCGTTGTGACCCTAGCGTCGAGACAAAGTCGTCCATGGTGGTTTCAGGCATTGAATTCAGATTTGAGGCATGAGACCATGGGCCGTCATTCAAGCTGCGTGCAGTGTTTGTGACTTTTTCATCAGACGTCCATTTGGGTTAAATGAATAGTTGATTTGATGTGTTTCTCCAAGAGAATCGCGATGGTGTAGTTCACCCGACCTTTTTCAGGATCGAGGTGTGGGCCCCACGAGACGTTGTTTGGGTATAAAGCAGTGTTGAATAACTTTTTCGTCAGGAGTCCGTTTCAAGCGAGTAAATTGTCTATCACGTGTGTTTTTCTATGAGGATTGAAATGGTGTAATCTATTTGGGAGTGTGGAGCCTCATTTGAGATCTCATTAAATGTGGAAACATGAAAGGGCGTTGGTCGGAGGTTCCTTTGATGCACTCCGAACCAATGCATGGTAGCGATGTTAGTGACACCCAGTGATGGAATGGGCAATGCGGAGTTATCAGAATAGTTCTAGGTTTACCCTCCAATGGGGCTGGGTAGTGGGTTACCCATTGACCTTAGGGTTTACCCTCCAGTGGGGCTGGGCAGTGGGTTACCCATTGACCTTAGGGTTTACCATCCAGCGGGGTTGGGAAGTGGGTTACCCGTTGACCTTAGGGTTTACCCTCTAGCGGGGTTGGGCAGTGGGTTACCTGTTGACCTGGGGGGTTACCCTCCATTTGGGCTGGGCAGTGGGTTACCCGATGACCTCTTAGGGTTTACCCTGTAGCTGGGCTAGGCAGTGGGTTACCCGACGACCTCTTAGGGTTTACCCTCCAGCTGGGATGGGTAGTGGGTTATCCGATGACTTCTTTTAAACTAACCATTTCTATGAGTCTAGTCAGTGACTTTTCTCCGTGATTACTGGAGTGGGACCCTTGGTTGTACGGTTCAGCTATGGATCTTTGACGTGCAGGACTTTTGGGCATCCGTGATGGATATCCTTAGAACTATTGGCGACTTTTCCTGGAATGAGCTTGAAGATGGAGATCCCCTTACACACTCATTTGGGTTTCTTATTGAGAATATATATACATAAACCCTACTTTTTTCCCACTCCTTGGGTTTAGTTACTCTCCTTCTAGGAGGGGCGAAGATGAGCGGGGTATGCCACGTGATTTCCATGTCTAGATCCTCTTGGTTGGATGAGTCTACTCTCCTGCTATAAGAAGCAAAGACTCGATGAGAAGTTTGTCTTCTCACCATTTCTAGCTCCTTATGTCTAGATGAGTCTGCTTCCTTTATCTTATTGGGTTGAGATGTACTCTATTTACTGTACTCTTTTTGTTCACTCTTGTCATACCTTGTTCTCTCTTACTACTCTCCTCTTCAGTATATCTCTCTCTACTCCCTCGAGCCTTCGGGGCATCCTACTCAGTATTCTTATACTCAACCCTGCTTGGGCTTTTCCCGCATTTGGTGTGCCCTTGAAGATGAAAAACTGGTTGATCGTGACATCAGAGGAGCTTCGGGATACGAGGTGCTTAGACCACATGCGGTGGTCATAGCTAAGGATTCAAGAGTGGGACTCTTCCAACTGTTTTACTTTTTCACATGTTGCCGGGTTGTGGTACTTTTCTAGTTGGGTGTGTATTTTTTCCCCTTTCCCTTTCAAATTTACCTTTCTTGTACTTGTACTGTTAGAGGTCGATGCATTTTTGTGTGGTTCCCTTTTTATAGTAGTGTGGAACCTTGCTTTCTTATTTTTCTCTGCACTTTTTCATTGCGTTAGCTGCGTGTGTGTATACAGGTTCCTAGGAAAAGGCCTACCCAAGTTTGTTGTGCCTTCTATGCTAGTCGCCAGCCCATGGCCTATGGAGGTGGGCTTGGGGTAGTTGAGTTTTGAGCCCTGTTACGGGTTGGGTCGTGACATAACAGGTCAAAAAAAAAAGAAATAAGCAAGGTCCCACATGGATGACCATATAATTATATACATATATAACACCCAAAATAAGGTATAACCTGATTAAAAGGAACCACTTGATCTACTACCATCCATCCCATGAAAAATAGACACGTCTACAATTACTAAGGTCCAACTCTAGAGCCTAAATCCTTACTCGATCTCAAAACCATAATGTATATATGTGTCCCGAGGGGCCTATATAGGGTGTGAGTATAATCTCAGTAGGCCACCACCAACATGTTCCTATATTATATAAATAATTTATATAGTGTACACATATATAAATAAACCACAAAAACCCACACATAATAATAATAAATAACCCGCTCCACTTGTTCCCAAAAATCATAAGTTATAATTTTATCTACTTTACCTAATTCTAGAATATCTTAAAAAATATCCCCCCAAATATATATTTGGAAAAACATAAATTTCTTCAAATATATATTTACAGTGGTGAGGATCTATGGTTTAGTGACCCAGAATCCCTTGAATAATATCATACCAGGTGAACTATTAGGTTCCACTAATAAATATATCATAAGAAACTCATTCCATCCAAAACCTTCTTTTCCAAAAAAATAAAGTACCTGACATCCAAAATCCACTCCCCATTAATGTTTCCCAAGTCCCCCAGATGTCCCTTCAAAAGGTCACTATCAGATCAACAACCTAATGTCCCGAAGCACAGTGATATCCATCATTTAATATAAAATAAATCACCATCAACTCAATTTCACGATGTCCCAAGGCATGATGATATCCATCCTCCAATAATCTCAAACCATCATCCTCAGTTTTAATGGTGATACTCATTCTGAAATCTATGGTCTCAACACTATCTCCTGATGGTCCACCACCATCCACCATGGATTTTTATGGTGAGTACCTCCAACATATTTGATGGTCAACACTATTCCCTAAGCTAAAAAATCTATGGAGGCCTCCACCCATAATGAGTGGTCATTACCACCTCAATTGAGTCCTATTTGTGTGTACATGACTACAACGACACACCATACAAAAATAGTGAGAGAAAATCACCAAAAATTCCTATGACACATTATCCAGTACCACCTACCCCATGGCCATTTCGCTAAATCCCAATGGTCCACTCCATCTCAAATCCCACGGGCCATTCCCTCATATGATGACATCATCACCTCAACTCTCAGTGACTATATCACCTCAACCTTGTGATCATCATCAACATAGGTATCTCAATCAAATCCTATCCCAATGAACCAAATCGCCTCAATCCTAGTGATCATCATCACCTAAAAGTCTCAGTCTTTTCCTATAACATTGTTATGGAACCATTGAAAACATTATATAATTTAATTAATTAAAAAAATAACTTAACCCACTGAGTTGGTCAAAATATCCTTACCATTCATATCATATATAATCACTGGATAAGGTATTCCCAATGACATCACATTACATCAATTAATTAATTTAATGATAATATTTAATTAATTAGGATCTCACACAGTCAAACCACATGTTCATATTTAATCACTCACCCACAACACATGTAAACTTAAGAAGAAAATTAGTTACCACCTACCTTAGACTCCTAGGTTCCCACTCATCAAATATCAACCTCTAACTTGAGCTGATTTGAGAGAAATCTGAGATTAACAAAATTCCCTAAAAATTATTAAAAAGAGGTCACACTTCTTTAGCATTCCGTATGGGGAGATAAATGAGAAATAGAGTCGAGAGGATTAAAGGCCTTACCAGTACACTTCTAATGAGACCGAATAATCTTGAATCGAATCTCAGATGAGTATAAGAGGCCAAATCCTTTAGGAGGAGAAGGAATGGATAAGAGCCCCCTGCTCCATGTGAAAGGGAGAAGAAAGAGGAAGAAAAAAATAAAATGGAGGGAGGGTTAGTTTCATAATTTAACACTTAAATGAACTATATGGTTTTATCACATGGTTTGGATAATTATGAGAAAATCATTCCATGTTTACTGCCCAAGCACCACACCTCACATGACTAATCACACAATTTTCCAAACCCTTCATAGATCGTACATATATTCTTTAAAAAAAATGAAAACATCACACATGGCCATGTACCCCCACTCAAATGGTTTGACAAAACTTGTCCTGTAAAACGTGGGCCACATAGTTTCCCATTTTAGGTTTCATAATTTCATCAAACAATGCGCCTCTTTCTATTATTTGCAGAAACTGAGTTTTTGAAGCCTGACATGGCTAAAACCCTGAGGCAATTGAAGGTCCATAAAACCAATATAAAAAAATTTTCTTGGTTTAATTAAAATTTCAGAATTAGTTTCTAAAGATAAAGAGAAGATTTATCCTGATCCACAAACTCCAAAGTTCAAAAAGGTTGAGGAATTTTGACCCACTCAAAAACCCAGTATGTTGAAATATCCCCACCTTATAAAAGCTCATCCTTGAGATATCATGTTTTACCCATATATGATATAGAACATAGCCATCTCATTTATATTAAATCAGTATTTCTCAGTTATTAGCCATTGGAAATTCCCCTTGTGGCACTCCCCACTATATGAATTACCTACCCTGTCTCTTCCCTTCCAAAAATTTAAGTTTCTGATAGTTCCACATACCATCCCAAAAAATAAAAGTCCTCCCATGATGTAACATCATTCCTTCACTTTGTTAGGGGATTAATTCCTTAACGTGTCATACCTAACACCCATCAAGTCCCACATCTCACCAGATACCCATTTTGTACCAGTGTCATACATGACACCCATCAAGTCCTGTATCTCATTAGATTCCCAAAGATACTACATCACAACATATGCTCAAAAATAATCCCGCATCATATATATCTCTATGTGTGTGTGTGAGTGTGTGTATTCATGCCCGCCATTGTCTCTATGCCTATGAACCTCATACAAAACACACATTATACCGATGCCCACAATAAATCCTAATTTATACACACCTCATGTATACATATATATCATTAATCCAAATTGATTCCAACATAATAAACAATGCCTCGTTAGTAGAAAAACAACATACATTCACCTCGTGCAGCAAAACTGGCCATACCAACACAAAAGGTCACACCACAATCAAGGAGTTCTGCTAACTTTTCTCAACTCACTGACCTACTTTGATCATAGTGGATCAACAACATGAACTTGGCTTGAAGTCTGACTACCCATGGATTAGCCTCCCTATGGTGTTGCAAGAACTTCCAGCTACTAAACTACGTGCTGGGTATATCTCTCATATCTATGACCTCCTTGTGTTGTTGAATCCTGGATAACAGTTCCTAGTATCACTCTCAGTATTACCTCATATCCCTAAGTTTGACCAAATCCCTTACTCACGACTATCCCATAAGGAATCCTATATAA
Source organism: Viscum album (assembly GCA_963277665.1). Classification (NCBI taxonomy): domain Eukaryota; kingdom Viridiplantae; phylum Streptophyta; class Magnoliopsida; order Santalales; family Viscaceae; genus Viscum; species Viscum album. The sequence goes on along the minus strand of OY728126.1, from coordinate 1,557,795,899 downwards.
CCACTTTAGATGACCTATATGACCACATGATTTATTCTCCTTTAAGATATAATATCCTTGAGTAAGAAAATTCCATGAATACCTACACTAGAAGCACACCATCAAAGGACCACTCTTCGGTGTCCTACCCAAGTCTCTGGACCGACCGCCCTGCTAAGACTCCTCATGATCCCTCTTTCAGTTTCCAAAAGCACCACCACTCTACTCACCTAAAACTATCACCCAACTCAAATAAAACCGTTTCATCATGTTTCCCCCAGCTATCATCAAATAATTCACCACCTTAGATAATTATTTCATCCTGAAGATATTCACCTACAATCTGATGGCATGTTGTAATCCATCCTCAAAACACCTCACTATAACTATGTTTCAACCCACCATTGTAGGCGAAAATAGGTACAGGTCTGTAAAAATTACTACATAATCTATAACGGATGTGTATCTATACTAAAGGGTAATGAAATCATATTCTTTATCTTCCTTAATCATCTCTAAGAAGATTTTATCGAAGAACCTGACCTCAAAATCCTTCCAAGCCAGTCCCACATTTGTATGTACATGCACCTATATATACCACCAATGATTGTTTTGGTCCTCTGATCATATTATTCATTATATTCACCCTACGACATAAGGGAGTCTCTAATTTATCAAAAATAATATCCATAGATTCGATCCATTTATCTACTTTCTATGGTCCACCCTCACCCTAAACTAATGGCAGGTGCTAAGACTAGAACTCATGAGTCAAATATTCTAATGATGGATAATCTCCCTTGTTAAAACCCTGTACAACATGAACCGAGATTTCCCTGAGCTACTCGTTTAACCATAACCTAATATATTCAATTTTCAATGGTTGAACTGCATGTACTTGATCCTGTACCAACATCTCATGATCAACCTGACCCCAAGGGCCTCATCCTGACACTATGAGGCCTCATCTCATGCATGCTCATGTGGTACAATATCTTTGACTTCCAGATGTTCCACCATAAGCTGTCTAGGTGGAATTACATTGAAGACCAAATACCATTTCCAAATAGATAATATATATATATATATATCATAGTTAGGGAAATATATAATAAGCAGTGCATATCACCACCCTTACACCCCCTAGAATAACATGTCACATGAAATCTGACCTCATGTCCACATAACTACCCATATCAGAGTTAGGTATCATGTATAATCCAACATCATGGCCCCTCGCCTACCCATAATAGAGTCAGACATCAAATATAACCTATCCTCATGGCCTCTTTCCTATCCATAACAGAGTCAGGTATCACATATAATTAAGTCTCATAACCCCTTTCCTTCCTGTAATAGAGACAAGTATCACATATCATGTATATCAAACTAGGGAAGCTAAGTATAATTTCACTAAAAAGGCTATACAGGAAAACACTATTTATCTTTTTTATTGAAACATTAAAAAAATAAAGACTTTTTATCATCCCTTCCAACTCATATCATTTTTAGGCCTTTATATCACTTGCATATATAATCACATATCAGTATCACAAGGAACCACATCCTTGTGTTGGCAGAGTAGAATGCCACAAAAAAGGATAAGTAGAAAAACATTATTTAACTTTATTATCGACACTTTAAACATACCAGACCCTCTTAGCGTATTCTAGGTTCTAAGAAATTATTTACAAGGAAAATAAATATACCATTGATGGAATTACTATCTTATGTTGTGGAGAAATAAAATTATTTTCCTAGTGTAGCTAGGTGGCTTACCAGGACCGTCTCACTTGAGGAGCTTCTCAGTGTGTTCACCTAGTTAATCTAATTCACCTAAACAAATCATTTTTTTTGTTTTTTATTTTATAAAAACAATTATGAATTTGGGTTTGAATTACTTACTAAGATAATGAAAATACAAGGATAATGGAAATTATAATTTTATACTAACATGTAATTATAAATAGAATGAGTTAAGAAAGAAAGAACGTGGCCTTAAATTTAGGTTTGGATTCCATAATTATTCTAATTTATATTTTTGATTTTAGTTTCATAATCCAATTATGAAATATCATGATGAAATACTGTTATTTTTATTTAGAAATTTTGAAATCTTGAATTCCTTTAAGGAGTCTAAATTCCAACCCCTCCTGTAATAAAGGTTGATGGAACACCTTGGAAAAGGGTGTGAGATCTTCCATGAGAAAAATCAATAAAATACCATCCCATCCGTTGATTGGATAAACTCCATATTGTGAAGAGATAATCAATGAATAGAGGGAAAACATTAAATATATGAATTGAAATAAATTTGAGTTTCGTGTCCTGAGGAATATTCACCGAAACCGTGCATGCTAATCATATATACTACAAATGTAAAATAAAATTTAAAAAAATTCAAGAAAACATTGAAATGCCCTGATCCAAGCATCAAATCATTCCATCATTATTTAGGATAAGATATCAATAGGTGGAATGAAAAAGAATAAAATAAAAATAAAAGAATAAAATAAAATAAAAAAAAATAAAAAAAATTATGAGAATAAAAGGAGAATTATGGGTGATTAGAGATAAAGTGATAGAGAGAGGGTGAAAGAAAATAAAAGAACAAAAAAAATATATAGAGAATGAAGAAATTAGAAAAAGATAAAGAAAAGAAGAGTAATAAATTGGGTGATGGAAAACAATTTTTAAGAAAACAATATGAATTTATTAATTTAATACAATAAAATTTAAAATTTAATATGAATTAAAAATAAAAAAAATAAATCAAAAGAAAAAAAAATGAAGAAAAATGAGAAGGAGAAGCAGTAAAACTCCACAGTAGATCCCCTCTATTGGTGTTCAGATTATTTTTCTCAGAAGTGGTGGAATTTTTTTATAGTCAAAGGAAATGGGTTCTCAACCCCCTTGTTTAGGTAAGATACTTCCATATCTTGATATTTTCATTTAATATCTCCCATGAGAGACCCACTAGAGACCCACGACTCAGTTTTTGAAATGGAAAAAATCTCGGATTTTTATCTTTGCACAATAGTCTAGAAGCTTCTTCAGGCCCATTATTCATGTATGTCATGGTGATGTGGAAGTATCAAGGTGGTGTATGCCTGGTAGTGGTGAGTATCGTACATGGAACCAGTGAATAAAGGATTAGTGGGGATCCTCATTCCCTTATAACTTCGAGGTGGCTGGAGGGATATCGAATTGAGTTTCATGGGGTTTTTTGAGGGTTTATGAGTGATCTAGGATGGTCTTCGGGGAGTGAAAATAGAGGAGAGATTGTGCTTGAGCCTCTAGTGGGTGAAAAATGGTGGCTTTCAGGAGTTGTAAGTAGTGGCTGTATTGATTTGTGTGGTGAAGGGTGTAATGAATGGATGAAATTTGTATCCAAGGTGAGATATGAAAAAATTAGGTAGGATGATGTTGTTTATGTTAAAATATGAACAATAATGTAAATAAACACATCCTAGATCAAATTAAAACTAGTAGGGAGTGATGGTTTATGAGAAATGGCCTTTAGAAAGCGGTCAGAATGTCTCCACCAGGGTGGGCACCCAGACTCCACATGAACACTGTCATGCAGGCCACACACACATGTCCCATGTAGGCCTCTGGCCCAAGTTATGCTTCCTTATGGGATTGACCACACGCAGGTCACCTATACAAGGTAATCATGCCCTCATGCAGTTGTTGGCTTGTGCTAGCCTCCTAGCGGGTGGTTTGTCTAGATTTCCCCTATTAGGGTGGGCTTAGTGGTTAGATTCCTTTGGTTGAGGGATGATAAATCTTTTGGAAATTGTTTTAGTTAACTTATGAAAAAATATTAAAATAATAAAGTAAGATTCCAAAAAAATTTCTGAATACAAATATAGCATTAAAACCACACATTAAAACCATATTTACTACCATATTCATATTTTCCAAAATTCAAGTAAAATAATGTATTATTTGAAAAAATCCATTGAAATTAATAAAACAATCATTGAAAATTGATTAAAAATATGCATGAAATATGAATCTATCAATCAAGTCACCCTTTGTTCCTACCATGATGCGTAAAAATCCCCCTTTCCATAATGGTCCAAGGGTCAAAAGTTAAATAATAGATAAAAATCACACCCAAGTGCACCAATCGAGGTGGAAATCAAATAAGTTGTAAAATCACACAATAGAACATAAATTTACCACCCCTTGAAACTTGGTATATTCCCTATACATGGGGATTTAGGCACAGTAACATGAGTTATTTACCTAGTTATGACAACATCCTTGTAAATACCTAGAAATTTCAAGGAAATGTTTTTTAATACTTTGGAATTTTACGAGTCTGTGGCTTCTGAAGGGGTTGCAGGAGGCCTTTGGGACACATCTACGCCTGAGCACTACCTTTTACCCTCAGACGGATGGCCAGACAGAGAGGACCATTCAGACACTCGAGGACATGCTCCGTGCATGTGTCCTTGACTTTGGTCGTAGCTGGGAGGATCACCTACCATTGGTGGAGTTTGCGTACAACAACAGCTACCACTCCACCAGTAGGATGGCACCATACAAGGCACTGTACGACCAACCATATATATCACATCTGTGCTGGACTGACCCTGGGGAGTCATCACTTGTAGGACCAGAGATGGTTCGGACTATGACGAAGAAGGTGCAGGTTATCCAGGAGCGGATGGGGACTGCACAGAGTAGACAGAAGTCCTATGCTGATAGGAGGCAGAGGCCACTGGAGTTCGAGGATGGAGACCACATTTTCTTATGGGTCTCACCTTGACGTGGGTTATGGAGATTTGGCCAGGGTGGCAAGTAATCTCCTCACTTCATCGGGCCTTTTCAGGTCCTCAGCAGGGTAGGCGAGGTGGCTTACCGCCTGGCCCTTCCACCTCAGTTGTAACGGGTGCACGACGTCTTCCACATGTCTCAGTTGAGGATATACGTGCACGAAAAGACGCATATTATCGACCATGGGGAGCTGGATATCGATGATGGGGTGAATTTTTGCAGAGGTCCCGGTGGAGATAGAGGATCTATAGGAGTGAGTCCTACATGGGTGGTCGATTCCTCTTGTGTGCATTCTTTGGCAGCACGAGAACCTTCAGAAGAGCACATGGGAGCGGGAGGCATAGATGTGTTATTAGTACCCTCGTTTGTTCCCCTAGTTTATGTTGTAGCTTTATGGGGACATAAAGCCATGAGGTGGGAGTAATGTAAAGACCCAAAAATTTCAAGGATTTTATTTTAATACTTTGGAATTTTATGAGTCTGTGGCTTCTGACAGCGCTTGATTCCGAGGCCCGGTGAGCCTGGAATCAAATTTTGAAGTTTAGCTCGGGTACGTTCAGTGAACGAATGAGCTGATTTTTCTAACTTTTGAACCGGTGCTCGGAATTAAAATATAAGGGCACCGATGAACTCACAGTGCCGATATTTGCTTAAGGGGACACTTATCATAGTTGCGTTCAAAAAATAGGAGAAGATAATTTTTGGAGGTTTATTTAAAAAGTAAATAAAAAATTTCCGGAACAAATTTTATTTCATGAGGAGGTTTTTCCCTCCCATGGGTAGTTAAGGGTGGGGCCCACAACCACTTAACTACCCAAGTGTGGATATTTGAGAGGCGGGGCCCACACGACCCCGACCATTTAATTTCTTCTAATCTCATTAAGAAACACCCCATTAATTGGCAAAACCCCCATTTAACTGCCAACACGTTTAATAATAGGGAGCCTACCTCTCCCTTCCCCAATTAAATTGTCCACACGTTTTATTAAATGTGATGATTTAATTCTGGGAGTTTCTTGTGTGTGTAATTAAATAATAGGAGGAACCTATTATTTAATTTGGGAAGAGCCTTCGATGTGCGGGAGAGATCAGGAGAGATTGGAGATTTTGGAGGGACACCGGTCTCCGATGAAGAACGACGAAGAACGCCTGTTCCTCGGAGATCGACGATGCTACACCCTTACCTTTCTCCACGGCAAGAGAGGAGACACCGCTTCCTCCTCGGCGCACCCGATGATGCCTACGAACCCTTTTCCCTGTGACGCCGTCTACCGCAAAACTGTTTACCGTGACACCGATGTTCGTCTTCTTTGTTGAGGTAGGGGTTTTTGTATGAATTTCTTCTTGTGATTTTTTATACCCTCGGCATGGCGTGCTTTATTGTTGGTGATGTTTAGAACCACTAACGCAGTGGGTGCGGACTAACAAACAAGTCGGAACCCACCGATGTATTGTTCTTTATGTGAGGAATCGTTGGAGACGACGAAACGTGACCGTTTTGGAGATTGGAGGCCATCGCAGTGATGTACGAGTCTTGAGACGACTGCAGGCAAAGACGGGAGCAAGAACGGACCACCGGAATGACTCCTGTGGCCCGCGGAAATTTCCGGCGAAGCGGGTCGCCGGCGCGGCGGCGGCTCCCCGGCGCACCGCCGGTAGGAGCCCACCCCGACTGGAGCCGTGGTGGTGAGGAGTTGGATCCCTCAGCCACGCGGGATCCAGGGGTAGACACGACGTCAGTCGCCGCATCCGCGGAACGCAAAGGGGGGGACCACGTCCCCCCTGCTCGGCCCGCTGGCCGAGCCAGCGCAACCCCCGGCCGGGCCGGGGTGGGTCGCGCGGACCATGCTGGGATGCGCCCAGCCAGGCAGGGCCGGGCCCCACCCCACCGGGCCGGACCCGGACCCGGGTCGGGTCGACCCGGTTCGGGCCGACGCAGGGGGGTGGGCCGGGTCGGGCCGGGCCCAGACCCCCCACTTCGGACCATTTTTGGTCTTTTACCCATAACTTGAGCTACAGACCTCCGATCGAAACACCGTCAGTTGCGTAGGAATCCTGGGATCCAGGAAGTCGTTTAAGTATATTAAACTCAAGGTTTTGGTGAAGTTTGTGGATGGCCAAGTTGGTTCTTACCCGAAACCAACCACACCCTTGGAGCGGAAACACTTATAACTTAAAAACCGGACGTCCGATTGACGTGCCGCCAATTGAGTTGGGATCATTTTGTTGATATGGTCCTTTAGGCTTACCCCACTTGAGGTTTGGACACAGCTGGAGTACAGTCAGGTTGGTTTTAGCTTAAAAACCAACCGGGCCCCTGGAACCGAAAAGCCAATAACTCTCATATCGGGCGTCCGATTGACGCACCATCTGTTGCGTTGAGTTTCTTTTGACGAGGCGTAACTTTGGGATACAACAACTCTAGACTTCATGACAGTTGATGTATCAGATCTCTTTTTCTCATGGAGCGGACCCTCCCGGAATCGAGCATGCTGTGTGTGGGAACCCTAGAGCTGGCTGCGACTGCATCAACCTCTGTGCTAGAATCCTCCGTGGGTTTGACAGCGACGACTACCGTATTGGAATCCTTTGTGGGTTCGACGATGATGACTTCTATTCTTGTATCCTATGTGGGTCCGGCAGTATTGAACTCTGTACTTTTATCCTGTGTGGGTCTGGCAGAGTAGCTGTTCTTGTATCCGTTTTGGGTCCAACAGCTTAACTGGTCTTGTATCCTATGTGGGTCCGACAACTTAGATGAATTAGTGGCTACATCTGATCATCTCTATCACTTTACAAAGTGTATACCTATGTGAGTTGAATCTTTATTTTAAATCATTATTATTGATGTGGTTGACTTGCTTTCCTGGGTGTTTTGGGTTGTGCTTTCCTATGTGGACTAGGTTGTGCTTTCCTATGTGGACTGGGTTGTGCTTTCCTTTGTGGACTGGGTTGTGCTTGGGCTCGGGAGCTGGAGTCGAACTGTAACTGATAAATTAGGTATATGTATGGGCATATACCTAAGTAGTGTTGTTGATACTTCGTGATTGTACTTTTCCTTTGTGGATTATCCTTCATGGATTCTGAGAGACCTTCGGGGGTCTCGGGGTCCCTACTGAGTATCGTATAATCACCCCTTCACGAGCTATGCCCGTACTACGTGTGTTGGATGCAGACGACAGACAGAACTGATCAAGGTAGAGGCTTGTGGAGCTGGATGGTACCCGGAGGTGGACCACTTGGCGGGACGTACACGGAGCGGACGGTCAGACCCGAGGAGCTGAGGAGACTATATGTACCCACCCTTCAAGTGGGATTTTCGGAGGACGACTCAGTGTTTCTCTTTTACTTACTACTGTTGTAATTTCATTTCAGTTGTACTATACTTTTAGTTCGGTTTGTATACTGGACCATTTACTTTTCAGCACTTACCTTGTACCCAGTTTTTCTTAGTGCTTACTTCACTTGCGACCTCTATTGTGTATGTTACTTCATAAAGGCAATGCATTCCCTTCTTTTGGGATTTACGCCTTTGGTGCTAGTTTCCAGCCCCTGGCCTATGGAAGGAGGGCTTGGGGTAGTCATGGCATGGGCCTTGAGGACGGGTTGTGAAAAATTGGTATCAGATGAGATGTTTCTACCGTATAACTCAGGACTCTGATAATTCCTTCTCTGTGAAGCAATAATGTTTAGAGTAATGAGTATGGTTATCAGTCCAGGGAGTCCAGTTTTGGTGCGGCGGCCAACGTATCCATACACCAGGAGCCTGACTTCTAATTTCCGAATTAGTGCATGAAAACATTGATTACATGTGTGTTTCAAAAGTTTTCTTTGTGATTAATTTGTGTCATCTCACCAGGTATACTGTATTAACCGTGGCGCACCTGTTTATTTTCAGGATGACCCCACGATGGTAGCCAGCTAGGGTTTCGAGCTTTGTACGATACGGAAGCCCACCGAGCGACAAGGCCTCGGTGCAGCGCCCCATTACAGTGGATCCACAGGCGGTACCTCTACCTTCCGAGCCCCCGATGCTACCCACCCCAGCAGTGGAGAGTGCACATCGCCTGAGCGCGTTGCATGAGTTTTAGAGACATAGGACGCCCAGGTTCTGTGGAGAGATGGATCGTCAGGAAGCCGAGGTTTGGATGGAGGCTATCATTAGAGTCTTTAGATTGGTAGGGTCACTAGTAGACCTCATGGTGATCCTTTCCGCAAGTCTCCTACATGCAGCAGCACGTAGATGGTGGAGCCTGATGCTCGAGGTGCATGATGAGGCATCTCTACTTTGGACAGACTTCGAGATCCTCTTGCACTCGAAGTTCATTCCAAACACCCTCCATGTGGTGCGCATCTAGGAGTTACTACAACTGCGGCAGGGCAGCATGTCAGTTTCCCAATACTCGGCGAGATTTACCGACCTGTCGTGCTACTCCACAGACATGGTACGAGACCCATTCTTCCGGGCCCAGACCTTTGACCAGGGGATAAGGCATGAGATCAGAGCTTCGACGATTCCGCTCAGTATCCCGACTCAGGCGGGGGTGCTGGAGCGAGCCCTGCTAGTGGAGAAATTCCTCACCGAGCAACCGTCCGCAGCGAGACCCACCGCAGGACGACATAGAGCGGAGTCTTCTACAGCTATCAGTCGACAAAAGACACAGGGGTCCAAGAGGACTAGGACGACAGGTGGGAAACATCAGGATTTGGGTTTGGCTGTGTGGGGCACACAACACAGAGCCAGCATTCCGAGGAGAAGACGATGTTATGCATGCGGAGGGCAGGGCCACATGGCTCGTGAATTCCTGTACCTCCATGCAGAAGAGCAGTAGAAAGTGGAGGGACCTCCCAGGTAGAGGCAGAGGTTCGACCGTGGCGGTCCGTAGGGAGCAGGCGGACGAGGCATAGAAGCTGGCCGAGCAGCAGGTGGTGGATGACGCTTCGAGGCTCAAACACCACCACCCCCATGAGGTCCACCCCGACCATAGGGAGATGGCGGCCAGAGGCAGGCTCAGCTCCAGGTATTATAGGCTTACGACCACGGCGCACCTGAGATGATTCGAGGTACTATCTATTTCTAATCCACCCTTGCTGCAGTTCTTATAGACACAGGTGCGAGTCATTCTTTTATTTCCGATTCCCTTGTTCGGAGCTCGGAGATTCTAACGGAGCCGTTGGCTCGATCCTTGCGGTTAGAGACTCCTACGGAAGCAGACTCGACGATTACGCACTGGTACCGGTAGTGTGAGCTTACTCTAGGAGGTGAGAGATTTGGCTGGGATCTTCTTGTAGCGGCGTCGAGGCCTTATGACATCATCTTGGGTATGGACTGGTTATCTACAGTCTATGCTCAGATCGACTGTATTAGGCGCAAGGTGCGGTGTGTCCGCATGGATGGGACTAGGTTCACCTTCACCGGTGAGAAGGGAACCTTCGCAGCACAGGATGGACTCACACAGAGGAGAGGGAAGCCGATCACACATCAGTTGGCTAGACTCATCCTCGGAGCAATTGACGTGTGGAGTCTGAGTTTTCCTGTTGTGGTGGATCTGTATGCGCTAATTTTTACTGACGATGTTCTAGGACTACCTCCTCGCAAGGAGGTATATTTCTATATATACATGTACCCCGGGACATCACCGATATCTACTCCAGCATATCGGATGACTCCCGCCGAGCTTCGTGAGCTGCAGGTACAACTGGAGGACTTATAGGGGAAATGTTTCATCCGACCCAGTGTTTCACCCTGGGCTACTCTGATTCTGTTCGCGAAGAAGGCGGATGGAAGCTTGCGACTGTGTGTTGATTACCGTCGCCAGAACCAGGTGAATGTGAGGAACAAATATCCTCTTATGAGGATTGATGAACTCTTCGATCAGCTCAAGGGATCACGTTGGTTCTTGAAGATAGACCTCAGGCCAGGCTAGCATCAGCTCCGAGTTTGGGACGAGGATGTGCAGAAGACGACCTCCAGGTGTCGGTACGACCACTATGAGTTCTTGGTCATTCCCTTAGGTGTGACCAACACTCCATTAGTGTTCATGAGTCTTATGAATAGGATATTCCAACCCTACCTCGATTGGTTTGTCATAGTCTTCATTGACGACATATGGATTTACTCGACGACCGAGGAGGAGCACCCCTACCACCTATGGGTTGTGCTGGATACACTCCAAGGGAACCAGCTTGATGGGAAGCTCTTGAAGTGCCAGTTCTGGCTTCGATAGGTACACTTCTTGGGGAAATTAATCTCAGAGGTGGGAGTTGCAGTGGATCCCGTGAAGGTCAAGGCGGTACTTGCTTGTTAGCCCCCTAGGAGCGTGACAGAGGTGCAGAGTTTCCTAGGTCTGGACAGGTATTATCAGAGATTTGTGCCAGAATTCTCCAGAGTTGTAGCACCGCTTACAGCTTTGATGAAGAAGGGGAAACCCTTCATGTGGTCAAAAATATGTCATCAGAGCTTCCAGGAGCTGAGGCGGATATTGACTAGTGCGCCCATCTTGGGGCTACCAGAGGAGGGTGTAGGGTACATAGTTTACTACGAAACATCAGGGAATGGGCTCGGGTGTGTCCTAATGAAAGAGTGAGTAGTGATCACATACGATTCACGACAGTTTATGTAGAACGAGTAGAACTACGTTACCCAGGACCAGGAGTTAGCAGCAGTGGTCTTCGCCCTGAAGATGTGGCGACACTATCGGATGGGCGAGCACTTTACAGTCTAATCTGACCACCAGAGTCTCAGGTACATTTTCTCACAGAAGGACCTGAACCTGAGATAGCGGCAATGGCTTGAGTTCCTCCATGATTATGACTTTGAGATCGTCTATACTCCTAGAAATGGGAACGTTGTGGCTGATGCTCTCAGCATGAGATCGGGTATTCGGCTACTCAGAGAGGCGACAAAGCAGTTAACTACTTTGCAGATATCCTTCGTGGATAGAGATGAGGCAACCTATCTACATCCCCTCACAGTCACTCCTCCACTTCTTTAGCGGGTCAGAGAGGCACAATGTGGGGATTTTTACTGTGAGGCGCGACGTGCTCAGATATCCTCAAGGCTGGCACCCGATGGATTCTCTGAAGGCGGGGAGCACGTCATCCTCTTCAGGGGACGTACCATGGTACCGGTTACACTAAAGGAGGAGGTTCTGAGGGAGTTCCACAATTCCCCTCTAGAGGTACATCCTAGAGTAGCGAAGATGTACTAGGACCTCAGATGACAGTACTGGTGGCCGGGTATGAAGAGGGCTGTAGAAGAGTTCGTTTCACGATGCCCCACTTGCCAGCAAGTGAAGGTGGAGCATCGGGTACCTGCAGGCTTGGTACATCCCTTAGAGGTTCCAGAGTGGAAGTGGAACGGGATATCCATGGATTTCATGATAGGGCTTCCAGTTACTTCCAGAGGACATGACACTGTCTGGGTGGTCGTAGACCGACTCACCAAGTCAGCCCACTTTCTACCGATCAGAGAGCAGGGCTCAGTGGAGAGCATGGGACGCCTCTACGTTCAGGAGATCGTACGACTTCATGGGGTGCCATAAACTATCGCCTATGATTAGGATTCTTGCTTTAATTCCCGGCTTTGGAAGGGGTTACAGGAGGCCATTGGGTAACAGCTATGCCTGAGCACTGCCTTTCACCCTCTGACGGATGGCCAGACGGAGAGGACCATTCAGACACTCGAGGACATGCTCCGTGCATATGTCCTTGACTTTGGTCGCAGCTGGGAGGATCACCTACCATTGGTGGAGTTTGCGTACAACAACAAATAACACTCCACCATCGGGATGGCACCATATGAGGCACTGTACGAACGACCATGCAGATCACCTCTGTGCTGGACTGACCCTGGGGAGTCGGGACTCGTCGGACCAGAGATGGTTCGGACTACGACGAAGAAGGTGCAGGTCATCCGGTACGGGGCGGGTCACGCTGACCAGTCCGGGCCATGCCCAGCCGGTCCGGCCCGCGCCCTACCTGGCCGGATGCAGAACTGGTTCAGGTCGACCCGGTTCAGGCCGACCTAGGGGGGTGTGCCGGGTCGGGCCCTAACCCCCCACTTCGGACCATTTTCGGTCTTTTTCCCATAATTTGAGCTACGAACCACCGATCGACGCACCGTAAGTTGTGTTGGAATCCTTGGATCGAGATGGTCGTTTTGGTATATTACGCTCAAGGTTTCGGCGAAGTTTGTGTATGGCCAGGTAGGTTCGAACCCGAAACCAACCAGGCCCTTGGAGCAGAAACACTTATAACTTAAGGACCAGACTTCCGATTGACATGCCGTAAATTGAATTGGGATCATTTTGTTGAGACAGTCCTTTTGGCTTACTACGCTTGAGGTTTGGATGCAGCTGGAGCATGGTAGGGTTGGTTTTAGCTTAAAAACCAACCGGGCCCCTGGAACAGAAAAGCCAATAACTCTCAGACCAGGCGTCCGATTGACGCACCGTCTGTCGCGTTGGGTTTATTTTGACGAGAAGGAACTTTGGGATACATCAACTCTAGACTTCATGATAGTTGATGTATCAGATCTCTTTTTCTCGAGGAGCGGACCCTCCCAGAATCGAGCATGCCGTGTGTGGGAACCGTAGAGTTGGTTGCGACTACATCAACTTCTGTACTGGAATCCTCCGTGGGTTCGACAACGACGACTACCGTACTGGAATCCTCCGTGGGTTCGACGATGATGACTACTGTTCTTGTATCCTATGTGGGTCTGGCAGTATTGACCTCTGTACTTGTATCCTGTGTGGGTCCGGCAGAGTAGCTGGTGTTGTATCCTTTGTGGGTCCGACAACTTAGCTGGTCTTATATCCTATGTGGGTCCGACAGCTTAGATGAATCAGTGGATAAATCTGATCATATCTATCGCTTTACAAAGTGTATACCTATGTGAGTTGAGTCTTTATTTTCAATCATTATTATTGATGTGGTTGACTTGCTTTCCTGTGTGGATTGGGTTGTGCTTTCCTGTATGGACTTGGTTGTGCTTTCCTGTGTGGACTGGGTTGTGCTTTCCTTTGTGGACTGGGTTGTGCTTGGGATCGGGAGCTGGAGACGAACTGTAACTGATGACTTAGGTATATATATGGGAATATACCTAAGTAGTGTTGTTTATACTTCGTGATTGTATTTATCCTTTGTGGGTTATCCTTTGTGGATTCTGAGAGACCTTCGGGGGGCTTGGGGTCCCTTCTGAGTATTGTATACTCACCCCTGCATGGGCTATGCCCGCACTACGTATGTTGGATGCAGACGACGGACAGAATTGATCAAGGTGGAGGCTTGTGGAGCTAGACGGTACCCAGAGGTGGACCACTTGGCAGGACGTACACGGAGCGGACGGTCGGACCCGAGGAACTGAGGAGACTATCTGTACACACCCTTCAGGTGGGATTTTTAGAGGACGAATCTGTGTTGCTATTTTTACTTAATACTATTGTACTTTCTTTTCAGTTGTAATGTAATTTCAGTTGGGTTTGTATACTGTCCCATTTACTTTCCAGCACTTACCTTGTGCCCAGTTTTTCTTAGTGCTTACTTCACTTGCGTACTCTGTTGTGTATGTTACTTCATAAAGGTAATTCCTTCCCTTCTTTTGGGATTTCTGCCTTTGGTGCTAGTCACTAGCCCCTGGCCTACGGAAGGCGGGCTTGGGGTAGTCACGGCACGGGCCCCGAGGACAGGTTGTGACAATCCTAGTCTTTGGTCAACCATAGCCAAATAGTAATACCAAAAAGGGAAAGAAAATACTTTAATACCATTTGTAGCTAGCCAGATATGTTTACCATCTTATACCCTGACCTTGTGATGATGTAAGGCACACTGACAAAGAACCCCTATGATTCCATTTATAACATCCCAACTCGGAATCCATTTAAAATAGTGCTATTGGTTGGTTGGACACTAGTATTTTGGAACTCCTCCCCGTATTCCAAAGGTTTTAGACCAGTAGAGAGGGTATGGTGAGGTGATAGTGGGGAGAATATTCCCTTTGATGGTGATAATAATATTTGTCTATATGTATGTAATATAGCAGAAGGACCATAACTCAGTAGAAGTAAAAAAAAACAATAGTAACAAAAAATAAACCCAAAGGTAATAAACCATTTTAGATGATAAAACATTCCATACTAGGCCACACAAAAGAGATAATAAAGGTCACTCATGGTCAACCATGTATGTACATACTTATATAAAACCTAAAGTAAGGTCCAAACTAATACAGAGGAACCAGCTGGTCCACTTCCTTCCGTCCCATGAAATAGTGTCACATCTACAATTACTAAGGTCTAGATCCCTAGCCTGAGTCCTTATCAGATATCAATACCATAAAGTCTACATGCGTCTTGAGGGGCCTGTGTATGGTGTGAGTATGAACTTAGTGGGAAACCACCAACTTGTACCTATCTTATACCCATAATTTATATAGTGTATGCATACACAAATAAATAGTTTCAACTCATAGGTTATAATAATAAATAACTAGCTCTACTTGTGCTCAACATAAACAAGTGATCATTCTACTTACTTTGGCCAACACCAAAATATCTCTAAAAACACACACCCAAATATAAATTTTTAAGACCATAATTTTCTACAAATATATATTTTTAGTTGTGAGGAACTATGGCTTAGTTTCCAAGAATCCACTGAATAATATCATACCAAGTGGAACCTCAGGCCCCACCTATAAATATATCATCAGCTCCCTGCATTATCCGACACCTCATGTGCCATAAAACAAGTATATTAAATCCTGAGGACACTCCCAATTAATAAATCTAAGGTCCCTCAAAACTCTTCTTAGATGTTCACCATTAGTGCAACAACCTGACATCCCAAGGCATGGTGATACCCATCATCCAATATAAAATAAATCATCTTAGTCTCAATAGACTGATGTGATGAGTCCTAGTGATATCTATCTTCCAATAATCTCGGCCCATAGGCCTCAATTATAACGGAGAGACTTAGCCCTCAACCGATGGTATCAACACCATATCCTGATGGTCCATCACCATACACTATGTATTTTTACTCTAATCACCTCCAATATATTTGATATTCAACATCATCCCTAATCCAGATTATATACGAAGGACTCCACCCACAACGAGTGGTCATCACCACCTCAAATTAGTCCTATCTATGTGTAGACAAATCCAATAGCACATAACCAACAATGTAGAGTAGAAATCACCAACAATTTATAAGACACATCATCAGGCACCTCATTCCCCTGTGACCACGTTGCTAAATCCAAATGGTCAACACTATTGCATGTCCTGCTGGTCATGCCCTTAACCCAACAACCTCATTGCCTCAAATCCTGATGTTGATGTCACCTCAACTAGGTGATCATAATGCCCCCAAGTATCTCAGGCTGATCCCAACTTAATGAACAAAACCACCTCAATCCCAATGATCATCATTACCTTCAATCCATTTTCCTTTCCCATTACGTTCCCATGGTACCAATATAATCATTATACAATTTAATTAATTTAAAACAAATAACAGGCCTAACCCATCCAGTTTGTCAAAGTCACTTTACCCAACTTAGAATATATAATCATAGGCTAGGGAATTACCAAAGACATCCCATAACATCAAAAAATTAATTTAAAGATAGAAATTAATTAATTAGGGTCTCACTAAATCAACCCACATGTGCGTATTTAATCACACACCCATAACACCTTATAAATTAAGGATAATGATAGGAACCAACTACCATAGACACTTAGGTGATCTCTCCTCAAATATCAACCTCTAACTCAAGATGAGATGCGATAAATTTTAGATTTAGACAAACACCCTCAAAATATAGAAAATAGATCACATGGATTTATCATTCTTTATGGTGAGAAAAACGAGAAAGCAAAATAAGAGGATTGAAGGCCCTACTGGTACACTTACAACAAGACCGATGGATCTTGAATCGGTGCTCAAATGAGGAGAGGAGTCTAAATCCTTGAGGAGGAGAAGAAATGGAGGAGATCCCCCCTTCTATGCATGAAAGGGATAAGGTGTAAGGAATTCCTATAAAGGAAAGAGGGGACGTTTCATTATTTCAAAATTTTAAATTATGTTCTACTTTGGCTAACCATGTACCAACCGTGCAGTGCTCTTTACCCAAGCACCACACCTCACATGGCTAAGTGAAAAGTTTTACAAATCACATGCATCCCATGTGTATCCCTTATATGAAAAACCATAGACATCACACACAGACATGCACCCTAACCCACATGGTTTAGGAAACCAGGTTTAGGGAAAAAGATGTCCACACTCTTTCCCTTTGTAGGCCACATTGTTTGGTCAATCAGAGAGCCTTCTTCTATTCTTTGCTAAAACTAATTTTCCAAGGAATGATGCTCCCAAAATTCATCCAAAACCCTGTTGTACTTATCAGGCCTCAAAACCCATTTAAAATTAAGGCCTTGGGTCAATCAGAATCTCATAATTAGGTTCTAAAAACCAATTGAAGTGTTGGATTGACCATAAAACTCAAAATTTTAAAAAGGTTGAGGACTTTTGACCCACTAAAAAACCTAGGATGTTACACAAGGCATTAAAAATTCCTTGGATCTTTAAGATTTGATGGAATTTTTTTTTGGAGGACAGTACTGCACTTTGCAATGAGACTGAAAACTTCAAGCTCTTCAATTTTTTTTGCTTGAAACCATTTTATTGAGTGATTTCAGGTATTATGGAATCTGAATTAAAGATTGTATTAAAAAATGTTCACTTGAGCTTTTTGAAAATCCAAAGTAATTAAATCAATTAAGGGTTTTTATTTATTGATTTCAACCTCTGAGGAAAAGGGATGGTTGGGAAAAAATTTCTTAGAATATATGGAATTTTCCCAATTTCCTCTATAATATTTTCTTTTACTTTATTCTTTTTCATTTTGGAGACTTCTTAATCTTGTTTTTTAGATGGAAGAACTTGATTATATTATGTTACAACAGTGCTCTCTAATTTCCTAGAATGAGTGTTGCTTAGATTTGGCTTTCTAGATTCTTCTAGATTTTTAGTTTTATCACTCCTAGTGTGAAACATAACATCCTCTTGTGTTTTAAAACTACTCCTAGTAACCAAAGAAATGGAACTCTCCCTAGTATTATTATCAGTCATACTTGAAAACTTACCTTTGTCTCTTGAAAAAAATATAGACAATCCACCCATTTCTAATTATAAATTAACCATTATAGCATCATTTTGGGCCTTATCAAAATCATGTTCATATTTTTGGGAATCAAGTTTCATCATCAGCTGTTGAAACATCCCCTGAACATCATCTTGAGAATGAGATGTTTTAGCCTTATATTGATTTTTAAATCATGTTCTTCACTGATTTTGAAATATAGAGGTAGAACTTTTCTATCTAATTAATAATTATTCTCTCTAGGACAAGTTGGGGGGGGGTCCTATAACAATGATTGTAATTGTTTGAAAAGGGGTCATCTATAACTTGTGGATTTTGACCATATCCATAAAAATTTGAATATTCTTATTTTTAGGATGGCATGTCAAAGTTGGGACAACATGAAATTGAGTGTCCAAACATACCAAAATGTTGGAAATATTCTTTAAGAATTTGGTCTTGATTTTGACTACCCACTTTATTTGCATATTGTTTTACATTTTGATTCAATGAGGAATGGATTTAGTCTTTTATTTCATAAAATTGAGCATTCATTTATAGACCCAGACTAGTTTCCTTCCCTCCTATATTAACTCTTTCTCTCTATAAATATTTACATTGGGAATTAAGAGCTTAATTATTGAAAAGTTTTATATGCTCTTCATCCGTTTTGTGAGTGTATTTTCCTCCAACAGATTGGTCAACCAATTTCTAAATATTAAGAGAAACAATTCATAGAAAGAGTCCAAGAGTAGGTGTAAAGGAAGTTGGTGATGAGGATAATACCTAAGGAGGTCCCTAAACCTATCCCATTCTTCATGTAAAGCCTATCCATCCTCTTAATAGAATCCAATGACCCTGTTTCTCAATTCTCCCTTAAGTATACTTAGAAAAAATTTCATTATGAACAATATTTATATTTATTACCAAGTTTCAAAAATGTTTTCATAAGAGTATAAAAACCAATTCCTTGCCTTTATATTTAATAATAAAGGGAAAAATCTCATTTTAAGCTCATTCTCACTCAGCCCTTACAGTGGTAGTTGATTAACTATATTGTATAAATCCATAATGAAGGATAAGGAGTCCTCATTATTAATTCTATTGAATGTAGGAAGTAGTCAAATTTATGATTGCTTTAGATTTTAGTTATGGGACATAGGTGTTACTCGAATAGAAGAAGGATTACTCGACACCTATGGGAGTTGATACCCCATTATCCTAGGCCATTCAAAATTTTCTTAGACTATTTTTGGTTTATTATCTTCAAAAACTCTCTATCTCAAGTTTTCCTTTTGGGATTTTTCATTTCTAATTTATTTTAAATATTTCTCAATTTCTAGTTTAGTGGGATCTAGATGTTAGAAATGGATGTTATGTGCATACATTGAGAAATGTTTTAGTAGCACATTGGATGTTCAGATTATTTTTTGTATTTTGATGATTTTTTATTATTTTTGATATTATTTTTTTGATGTTTTCTAAACAAACAAAGTCTTCCTCATCAATGTATCCAAATTTGATGTCAAACTTCATTGAGTTTTCTCAAATTAATTCACTCATACTACTAGATAGTAAAAAATAGTGTATTTAATCCATAGGGAAGAAAAAGTTGGATGAATGTCCAAATAAATGACTAAAAAATTAAATAAAATAAAATAAATAGAAATAAATTATTGCGATGATTATGACCTGATAAGGAAAAGAAAAAGTGGAAATAACCACTAGATAGAGTATGAGTGAGAATATCCTATAGGGGAAATTTGTATTAATTTATTAAAATGATTCCTATTTTTGTAAATTTTTATGGAATCAAAATTCAAAATCATGAATTAAAAATATTGATCAAGCAGATTTACTAAAAATTGGATGATTATACAGTTCTTCACTTACATAACCCATTCAATTTCAATAAATATTAAGGCTATCAAAATTATATATGATTAAACAAACAAGATTTGTAAATAAAAACTGGTCGAATCTAATTTCATTGTTCTAATATATTTATCCCCTTGATTTCCATATCCTTAAAGTGCTACTCATTTTTTTGCCTCTACTAGGTGTTCATAAGTCTGGATGATGTCTCTTGATCAATGGATGATGGATCGGGATCAAATAATGGTCTTCCAATTGATTGATCTCAAGATGATAATCAAAATTAGAGATTGGTTTTTTCTATATCAATCTTGGGTATCTTCTTTTACTCTATATATTTTCTCCTTTTAAATCAAAAACTTCACACTGAACTCAATTGCACAATAACCATCCCATCTTAAAAATATTATTTTCTAACTTCCATGTGGCATGAATTCACTATACATCTTCCACCTATGTTCACTTGATTAACGCTCCTTAATATATTTTTATCCTCACATTTGGATCTTCTTCCCTGCAAGAAACAACTCCTCCTCTAAATTTCTTACTTGTAACATTCACTTGAACTCTAGAAAACATTGAAATCCACCAAAAACTCCACTCATTTGGTCAATATCAACTTCTTCGATTTTGATTTCCCAATTGAATTTTTTTTGTTCTACATTTGAATTTAGTCAAGATGTGATCTGCACATGATCACTTACTTTTGGAAGCACTGAGTTTCTTAATTACAAAATTGAATTCTTCAAAAATCTTTGACAAGACTCCAATGGCTTGGACATAAGCTTCAGAATGGTTTCAATTCCTCATATCATATCCAAATCAGAACTAATATTTAATCATTTTCCTTACTTTTTAGCAACCTTCTTTATAAAACTTTTTGAATAAGCTTGGATCATCCTCATTTTCAACCGGCAAGGCTCAGGTGTTAATTCATCATTCCTCTACAATGAAACCTCATTGATGGATCAATATTATCTTTCAATTCTTGGAAATTTAGTCGTGACAGTTTAGGATAATCTTTATTTGATTTAAAATCATCCACACATAATTCACTTCAGCTCCTCTCACAAAAAGCATCAAACACATCACATAGAGTGAAATTCAAACATGAAAACTAAACATTAGGGATGATACACACCCCCATCAATAATAAACACCTTCATTAAATGAAAAAAATGATGATCTAAAATTACTTCAACTGTGATTTCCCCACCCACAACAAACTAATCCTTTGTAACTTGAAAATAGATTCAGTAATTAATGCATCTTTTGACTTGCAAGACTTGGTAAGGATTGGTCCCTATCAAGAGAGGATCTCCTTCATGTGGATCAGCTGGATTGGGATTAGCTTCTCCCTTCGTCATAGCTTCAATTGGGTTTTATCATATGGAAACACTAGGGAAAATCACCCTAAAAACAGTTTTATCCATTAATAAATATTACTCAATCTACTTTTGGTGGAATTTTCTTCCCCCAAGATTGTCCATCTTAACAAGGTTTAATAGTACCTTGGGTATGGAGATCCACAATGCATATTAATCGACACCATATTCAAACCCCTTGGATCCATAACCCCATATAGCATTCTACAATGGATTTTTCAACAATGGCCATTCGTTATCCCCTTCGACAACTTCGAGTAGCACGATAACAGATCCAGACTCTAATTTTTGTGAGCTTGGAGTAATCTTCAATCATTGGAATTGGATTCATAGTTATGAATTAGTCCATCATGGAAGTTCATCTTTTTCTATTAGATTAGCGATTGAATTTCCTGGAAAGTTACAATCAACTTCTTTTAGATCCAATCAATGACGATAATAATGGTGGAGGCTCAGTGTCATAGTGGATCTTTGGTGGAATGTACTGCTTCATCGATTTCATGGTAGGAATGCAAATTGAGAAGTGTTTTGCAGCAAATTCAAAATGGGGCGGTCAGTATGGTTGTCGTAAAATACGTCATGGTAAAAAATGGGAGGCGTGGTGAGTTTATTAGGGCTGCTACGATAGACAAAACGGCCACCAAATAGGAAAAGATGGTAGCATCAGACATGGTCAACATATTGACTGTGACACTTATGTATGTAGTCACTTTATTGACTGCACCCCCTCTACGATTGAAATTAATTATAAAAAACTAAAATAAATAAAAATAATATTTATTTAAATTAAATTAGAAACAAAAAAATTAAAATAAAGAACATTCAAATTATTTAAATTTAGAAAAAATAAAAAATAAGGAATAAATATGTTAATTTAACACTCAATCAAAATTAAAATAAAACAAAACAATAAAAATTTGTTAATTCAAAAAAAACTTAAAATAAAATAAAATAAAATAAAAAATGAAATTAAAAAAATTATTGTTTTAAAAGACAAAAAATCTATAAAGAATTAAAAATTAGAATAATGAAAATTAATATATAACCAATCTATAAAAAAATGATGGGTTTCTTAATTTATTTAGTTAACTATAAATTAACCAAAAAACTATAAATAAACAAATAAATTGATTCTTTACTATTAAACTCATAGAGTTAAAAATTTAACAAAATTTACATAATAATAAACTGGGAACATTATTTTGACAATAAAAACATGATTAAACACAAAACATTATGTGGATAAATGAGGGAGAAAAAGGCCACATCAATGACATGTTGATCATTGGGAATGATGAAAAAAATATTGGCTGGTTGAAGAAGGAGTTATACACTTCTTTTTATAGTAAATACTTGGGAGTAGATCAATAGATTTAGGGGATGTAAGTCACTCATGATAGAAAGAGGAGCTAGTTATGGATATCTTAGGTGAATTATGCTGAATGTGTTATGACAATTTTCAATATGGTTATATCCAAACTGGTGATAATTCCTCTTCCCATTCATATTAATCTGAGCAATATTTCATGACCATCATTCGATGTAGAAATTTAGGTGATAGAGATGATACCATACCCATAAACGGTTGGAATCTTGATGAACTCTATGTTGTATACACGGCCAGACATTACCCATGAAGTGTCGACCATGAGTGGATTTCTCTCTAATCTTCGGAAGTAGCACTAAGATGTATTCAAGTGGATTCTGAGACATCATAAAGGTACCTCGAATCTATATTTGTTCTATGGGGGATATTATCCACTCTTGGAGGAATTTATAGACACAACTATGGTTTTATATCTTGATAACAAGAAGTTTGAATAAAAAAATGTCTATAATTTTACAGGAGTAGCTGTATCAGGACAGTTGAGGTTGAAAAAGTGTATTTTTTTATCCATGAATGATGTAGAGTACACTATTACTTTAGAGTTTGGAAAAGAGATTATATGGTTAGACTTTTTTTCTCAAGTATAATGAATTCAACTGGAAGTATTAAGGGTTCATTGTTATAGTCAAAGTTCTTTGGAATCAAGTAAGAACTTCATGTATACTCTCTAGATGAAGA